>WACJ01000017.1:0-1493030 GCA_008973525.1 Stenopsyche tienmushanensis
TTAATCGGGTTTTTACTGACATGGCTTCAGAATGAACGAGCGCAAGTATTATAGGTCCGTTCGCAATCGGTTCGTGAAGATATCCGCAGAAGAAAAGAAATTGGTCGAGAAAGAATGGAAAGTCAACATTTTTATTCAGGATGTGAGAAGGAGCGCAACAACGCGGAAAACAGGCGAAAAGAACGCTTCCGCGGCCAAGACTACTGGTCGACTCTTTGTCTTTTTCTCTACGCGTCCGCACATAACAAAGCGTTTGCACAGGAGGCGCATTCAAAGCCATTTTATTGCAAGCAATTGTTTTATTGCCAAAATAAATCTAGATCAGGGGCTCTTAAACTTATTTAATCCGCGGACCCTCTCATGAACAACAATTTCACTATTACACATAGTTAGTTTTTCAATTGAAGATTGGTATTTTTTTATAATTTCGCGTACTTCAGTTTAAGAACTTAAACATTATAAGAAAAATTATTTTGGCTAATATTAAACCCAGAATATTTGTTTGTTTGTAAAATTAAATCTCAAGAACGACCTAAAATATTGGGGTGGGGCCCGCCAAAAAAAAAAAATTGCCAAGAGTTTTTTGCATTATTGTAAACATCTAAAACAACAATTATTGTAATTTTACTACATAGGCGAAATGCAATTTTTTTTTAATTTAAATTTTTTCCTCGTTGGATATATTTTTCTTCATAAAATACCGCGATATCTAATATATAAAAATTAATCTGCCTTTGTTCGTATGTAATGCGTTGCCATACCGTTCATCGGATTGCAATAAACCTTCTTCCATTTATTGCTAAAAATTGCGCGAGTAACATATATAGGCATAGTTTTACATATAAAAATTAATGTTTGTTGTTTGTCCGTATTTAATGCGCTGCCATACTGTTCATCCGATTGCAATAAAACTTTGTCAACTTATTGTTTACATTTGTGAAAATAACATAGGCATAGTAAAAATATTGTTTGTGTATGCAATTTGTTATGCGAGACGTTTAGCGTATGCACTATGTTGGCGCATATTTGTCTGATAGTTGCTAAGGTAAATAAAGCATACAATTATCGATTCTATATGTGGCATTGCAATGCATATCGGATAATCACTAATCTACAATATATCTTCAGTTTTATAGAAATACTTTATTTCAGATTTATCCAAATAAAGACGTATTCATTATATTTTTCAATGTTTTTATTATATAAGCGCTGTTAATTAATAAGTTTATGTTATCAATTGTGTCTTTAGAATGTTTCAAATGTCATGCTGAATTTATTGGAAGTCAATGACATATAGAATTTTAGTGAAATATTGCAGAATTTTAGCAATAGAAATGATTAATGTACACTTAAAGCTGATATAAAAGTATGTGGTCTAGAAGTGTGTATTCATTTAGTCTGGGTAAAAACCATTTTTTGTGCTAAATAAAAGTGTGAAACATATTTATGGTGAGACCAGTTGGAAAAAAACGCATTTTTTATATTGGCGATTGAAGAGTTCTTGTAAAAAGAAGACATGGACGTCTTCTCGGCGGACGATCAAACGTGTTGATGTGACGTTTGACAATCGGATGGCTTATGTCAGTCGAGTCGATTATGTTGAAAAAATGTTAAAAAACATGGCAGCTGATTGATACAATCCCAGGATGGATTTAAGTATCCGTATTTTCTTAAAGATGCGATCAAAGACGGCATTCTTCTGCTTGGCCAATGTGCACCATATAAAAGGCATCGGAGCCTTCATCAAACGCAACCAATTGCTTTTCTCTGTATCCACTTAGATCTCGTTACACAAACGCGGTCAATCGTTAGCGAATAATATCTATATGTGCAGGCAAAAAAATGCATTGTCCAATGGCGAAGAATGGCAACAATCTTCTTCGGCATTTGTATCGCGTGGCCGAATATAAAATAATTAAAGGATAAATTATCATTGGTGATCCATCGACGATCAAGTGCTTGTGATTACACACATGCTGTTAAATCGGGATCGCGGATTGCCAGTCATCACAGATACGTTATGTTCCATTGTGATCGTTGGCAGCAATTCGCACATTTCTGCATTGTCTCTGAGCGAACTGCCTTTCATGACTTCTTCGAATGCCGCGAAAAAAGTGTTAAAAATCGGCGGAATGCCATGTAAGATTAGATATGTGATATAATTTACGGTATTGAAACAGTTTCTGTCGCAAAAAAAAATCGGACAATACGCTCTTGACGATGTCCAAATCGCCGAATTGATTGATGTGTTACATTTTTTCGATGCTAAACCGCAATTAAAAGACTATCATATCTAAAAGATCTTAGCAAATAAACTATTTAAAAACCACGCACAGAGGAAGCTGTTAACTGGATAAATCATGGGAATCGGCGGTTAACGCCTATGAAGACAATTATAAATCGTTTATATATCATCATAGTTCTTGTATCAAACAGTAATATTATCTATCGAAATACAGTTGGATTTAACAAATTCAAAATTGCTATTATGATTCTTAAATATTATGAACAAAAAAAGACAGAAAAACGCTCATCGGGATCATCCAAAACACTTAAAATATTTTAGATTCTGGTATTCCAGAAAATGTATTATTTTAATTGTGTTCCCATCTTTTGAGTTCCCATCTTCTGTCGAGGATTATAGGGAAATATGCCCCCCTTCAGTAAAGAACGGGTCTGTCGTTCATGAGTTGATCAGGATCGTCATCAAAATGCTTCTAATGACCGCGAGGTGCGGTTGTCGCGACCGAATATAGCCGCAGTCGGAAACTTCGACAGCGGCGAAGGTAACGAAATGGAAGCTCACGAAGTCGAGATGAAATTTATAATAATACCATTTTTTCCACAAATCTTCAAAGTTTAGGCTTTTAAAAATATACGGAGTTTACTAAACTAAAAAAATAAGGGCAAAAAATTTTCTTTTAAATTTTCGCCGTTTTTCGTATTTTTTTTTTATGTAGGAATTTTAGCGATATTTGTATCATTATTTTTATATTTTTGTTTTTTAATATTAAACTTTAAATGACTATAAGGGTAGAAATTGTGTCAACCAGGATTAAAATTTTTCGTTTACACTCAAACTTCTTTTTGTGCGACTTTTTTTGTGCGATTTCGAAGTTATGCGGGTTTTTTTTACATTTTACATATATTGGATGAAATAGGAAATGAATCATCAACACTGACCTTATTTGGGACTGTGTAAATCATATTGTATCTGCTATCGCTGAATATACGGCGACGCCCTTTATTCCAGTTTAGAAATTTGAAAATATTGAAATTATTCCTATCAGATTTATGTCAAAATTTATTTTTTATTATTTAAAAAAATTATATTTACTATTTAAAAAAAAATAAAACTATGGCAAAATAAAGCCAAAAAATTACCTGACTCATTTTTTTTCTAATTTAGTAATAATTAAAATAATTAGTATTTCTCTAGTGGATGTCTGGCATTTGAGTTTCCAGATGTCAGACATCCTTAAAATTTTACCAATGATGCAAGACGTCCTTTAAATGTTACTGTTGCGTTTAAGCCCCTTGCCGTCTTCGGGGGCCCGCAATCTTCGTCACAGCTGCCTCAAGCAGCCCGCCACGAGGGGCGTCTCGAATCACGGAGCGCTCCGGAGGCCGGACGCACCCTTGTGTCTCTCATCTCGGCCCGAAGGGCCTCGACGAGAAGCGAAGGGGCTCCGCCCTCAGGGGCGAAGGAACCCCGCGACACCGAGACAAACTCGAAGCATCCGCGACGGAATATGCGTATACCTCCGCCGAGGGGGCGATTCTTTAACTTCGACCGCTCATATGACGACACCAAAAAGGAGGAAACCTCAAAAACGATAGGGAAACAATTAAAACATGATGAACTTCGATTAATAAATTTTATTTACCATTTTGTGATACGGCAGACGATCACGACGCAGAGGCTTGATGATGGAAACGTAGCGCGAAATTAACACGACTGGTCCCCAAGGCGCCCAGAAAAGAACAGAAAGAATTTGCTCGGCCTACGACCCTTAGTAACGGTTGAGGTCCAAACGCCAAATTAAACGACCCGCTTTGACGACCAAAAATCGATATTAAACGACGAAATTAATTAATTTATTTTTATAATCAATAAAAACAATCGCAAATTATTCCCACGCTACATTACCAAAAATGTTATTTTTTATCTATTATTTTCCTGTTTTTTATTAATTTTTTTTGTGCGATTTTGCATATATTTTATATAGCTTTTTTAAAGTTATGCGGTTTTTAAAAACCCATGGAACGCATCATCACTTTTTCTATATAAATCATAGCTTTTTTTGTGCGATTTTTCGCACAAAAAAGGTTTAAGTGTAATCTAAAAATGTCAACAAGTATCTGGTAAAAAAATGTAAAGTCAAATAAATTTTATGCAATTTCTAATATCACTAAAATCGTTGGCGTTTAAAAGGTTAAGTATAAAAGAGTCTATTAAATTTCTACATATAAATGTTTTTGAGCACTAAAATTTTATGGACTTAATAATTTTGACATGGGATACGATTTCCAAAATATTTTCTACTTTATCAGAATGTTTTGATTTGCAACATAATTTGTTCTCAAATTTTTCAATCATTCTGACAATGCTAATGATACAATTTTGAAAGTATAGTGATGAGTATTGCCATTTAAATGTTCAAAACTATGTTGGAAATGTAAATGATTCGACATTTGGAAATCAAAGGGGATGACATAACTTTAATGATTCCCACCCCGTTAATAGATTGAGTTATGACTAGGGATCCCAATCGAATATTCGATATTCCAATATATATAAAATTAATCGGATTTGTTTATAAACATAACTCTCTCAATATAGAATTAAGAAATTTACTAATTCTAAGAATTCTTCTCTGTTAATTTCAAAACCATGGAAATGCTCTAATTCTCAGAATTTCTTCCAAATGAATCATTTTCAAGAAATATTCCAATTTTGCCTTATTAAAAAACATACATGTATAAATATATAAAATATTCGATTGCCAAAATTATATTTGTTATTCGAATAATTGATTTTATGAATATTTGGGACCCCTAGTTATGAATTCTAAGTTTGAGGGGTGGCACAATGGTGCAATGCTATCAGCTCTTTAAGATATATTTTTTCAAAATAGTTAAAATAGCTATAAACTAGGAGAAAACAGGGCGAATAACTCTTCCCTTTTAAAGCCAGATACTGATTTATTTAATCGTTGCCCAAAAAATCCGACAAATTCGGTATTAAATTTTGGATAGTATCAAAGGAATAACATCACAATTCCTAAATAAATTTGTAGTACTCATAATTATCGAATCATACATTTAATAAAGAGCACATATTTCAAAGCTTTGTATCAGTATTTTAATACAAAAAAAGTCTAGACTTGCCTAAAATATGCATAGCAGTAAAAGCGCCATAAGTTTTTCGCGAATTACTAAGCGTTTCCTAACTTATTGTCGATAGTGAATTTAAAGTATTTGGGCAATCTTTCAATTGCGAATTGCTTATGGAAATCCCAGAGTGGATAGTGAAAAAAACCCTTTGATAAAAACAATATCTACGAGTGATGTCTGTAAGTTGAACTTAAAATATATGAGAAATAAATTGCAGATCTATGCATATAAACCGCAAACAATCGATGCCCTCAAAGTCAACGTAACGGACGTCATCCAGCAAATTCAGTAAGATTTTTGCGACAGTCTTCGAAAATTTAACCTCTTGAATACGTGCCAGCAAGCAAAGCCGCAGTGGACATTTGAATTATATTATATTTCATAATTAATGCCATATAATATGCTTTCAATCAAAAAAATATTGAGCAGATATCTTATACACAGCTTGTTTTATTTACTTTTAAAAATTGAGCGTTCTTTTTGAAAGGCCTCTCCAATTTTCATAACTTCGCTGTTGATGTGTTGTGAAAAATAGTTTAATTTGGTATCAACTATCAACAAAATGTTCAGTACCAGATACCCATCGTTTAACAAGATGGTGTAATGTAATATAGTTTGGGGAGGTTTTTCTCGCCATGGATCGTGTATTGAATAAAATATATCAACTGGATGGTATTTTCAGTATGAAAAATGATCTAAATACGACTCCAAGCATGTGAGTGGCCTGAAAAAGTCGAGTCCTGAAGTGTTCTGGAGTGGTTAAGTCAAAGTGTATAATTTTCTGAAATTCCTATCGTTGGATAAGCTATTAACTTCGAGCTTTTAACTTTTGAAAAGCTCTAAAAAATAGCATTTCTTTAAATAAATACAATGATCGATTCAAGCATGTTTCAATCATTTTTTTTATAATAAATCTATGAATTAAACTTGTCAAAATAATTTTAAACGCTAATGTATATGTCATTGACGTCACATTGAAATTAACGACGAGCTTTTATGAGGCACTTGTCAGAATGCACCGTAAGTGAGCAAATTTGCCAGAAAACATGAAGTCCTCTTATTCATTTTTTATTCGTAAATTTCCTAATAATCATTACGACCAGGCTTGGTGCTTATGAAAAAGCTCCGTTAGGCGCTTTATAATAAAGTAGTTCGCAAAATGTCACTGACGCATAGCGGAATCCTAGCTTTGGAGCAAGTTACACTATAATAAAATGCTGATGTACAACCTAACCGGTGAGACAGCAGTAAACAACCGTCGGTGTGCGTGCCAGCGTAATTGCTCCTACATTACAAGTGCCATACATCCATACAAAGGTTTCGAATACGAAAGTTTAGGCTTCGACACAAAGAGCTTTTAAGCTTTACAATTAGGCGTTGATGGGCGATTAATTCAGCGACCGTTAAAATTTAATTATTCCAGCGGAATTAAATGCGGCTTCCCTCGGACAATTTCGATTACACGCCGCAAAAGAGTTGACGACCACTGGCCGCAACGAAAAACAAGTTCCGATCTAATGAATACGGAAGCTAAACGTACCGGCTATAGCAGACCTGCACACATGGTGTTCGATGGCCGTTATTTATAATGTTAATGTGGAAAAAAGAAGAGATGTGCTTTAAAAAGGGATTCTGCAGAGATGAGGCGATACGAACTGGTCGAGTTGCATTTCTTGCCATAAAACGGCGTGGAGAATTTTACGTTTCAGCACGTTTTAATTTAATCCGATAACTACGGATGACCCCTCGGGTTTAAAACGGCCGCATTAGATACAATAAAACATAACGCGAAATGTCTATATTTACTCTGATTTGCATAGAGATTGTAAAGACAGACAGGAATGAAGATGGAAGAACTGTTGACCTCGTGGGGATTAGTATTCTGAAAGGCAACCATATGTGCATAAGAACGAATCTGAAATCATATCTCTCTATTTAAATATTCTTTTTCTTCATAATAACAAATTATTACATCGACTAAAATTAGAAAATAACAAACTCCTACCTCTCCTACAAGTTGTTTTTCATTTTTATTTAGATAATTTCGACTAATAATACGGATTTAAATTATTTTTAGCGAATGGCGAATATGAATAATGAGGTTACCAGTTCAGACGTTATTGAAGCTATTTATAATAAATATTATATATACACTTAAACCTTTTTTTTGTGCGGTAGATGGTTCCGTGGAAAATCGCACAAAAAAACTATGACTTACATAAAAATTGAAGTTGTGTTCCATGGATTTTAAAAACCGCATAACTTTGAATCGGCCGTCCAAAATCGCATAAAAAAAGTTAATAAAAAACAGGAAAATAATAAAGTAAGTTTATAAATGCCAGATATCCACTAAATATTAATTATTTTAACTACAAACTATCATCGCTGTATGATAATTTTCGTTGCGATTTTCAATATGATTCAAAATCGTTCTCTCCTTTAGAAGAATGCAGATTTTCTCTTTCCAACAATATAATTCATAATTAGTAAATATGTCACTATAGTCCCTAACTCAAATAATATAAATCATAAAATGGCGACCGTGTAAAAAAATATTCAATCAAATCATTTTTTGGTCTTATTTTGTCACAGTTTTAATTTTTTTTATAAAATCAAAAAATAAATTTTGACATTAATCTAAACCAAAATAAAACCAGAATAAAAACTTGGTTATAATTCAGCAATAATTTACACAGTCCTAAATTATAGATTTTTTCCGAATTTCAGTTAGTTTTGATGATTTATTTCCTATTTTATCCAAAATATCTCGATACTTTATATAAAATTTAAAAAAAAAAAAAAATAATTTAAAAAAACCGCATAACTTCGAAATCGCACAAAAATAAGTTTGAGTGCACTTAATATACGAGGGTCATCTAGGTTCTAGAACATCTGGTTACAAGAGCTCCTGAGGCCTACTATCTACTAAAACTACTGGTGGCGGAGGTGAAATTGTCAACTAAAGATGAAATTATGTTTGTGTAATATATAAAAAGTACTGCTGATTGATTTATGCTGCGTATGCTTACAATAGAGACGGCGCATGCGCATAGCGTCTCTATGTACGTATGTTTGTATGGCAGAGACGAAAAATATAAAAATAAATATTTGCGAAGTATACTGTGAATTTCAATTGAATACAAACATTTTTCGATCCCACATAAATGTTGTAACCTTATTTTCTGGATAACCTTTGTGGCAACGCTTTGAAAGTTGCAATTCGCAAGTTATAACTTTAGCCACGTCTACTCAAGTCCTAGCCGCCTTGTACCGAAACAAGACTACATTTATCTAAAAATAATTAACGTAAAATACTTGTAGATGAAGAAGCAGCTTTGTAGACTTTAATTTAATGCCGATATGTACAATTATTCAGGTTTCAAAATTATTTTCTATTACAGAAGCTTAGTAAACTCACATCAAAATAGAGCTTATAAACCATATAACAAGGAAAATATTACAAAAATGTTTTTGTGTCTGAACTCAAACGATAGCGTGCAAAAATAATGGATTTCTTTCGGAAGGACTATGAATTCAAATCAACAGGCATTGTGGTTATCGACGCTTATTTGGACTATTTATTTTCATATCACAAGCAATATATATATTTTGATATTAAAAAGAAACTGAATCTCTTGCATTCATTACAATTAAGTCCCTTATATTGGCCTGAAGATGACTTTAATCCTTAAAGGTCGAAACTCGTAACTTTTAACGGCAAACAGTAGATGGTATAATATTGCTTAAAATATTAGTACTGCCTTTGAGAATTATTTAATTTAAAAATTGTTGATGGTAGTAATGATTCTTCAGCATCTTCGGACAACCTGGAAGTCACGCAAAGGCGAATCGGTCAACACAATAATAAATTATCGTATCCTAAAGCGAGCATTGAGCATAGTAATTTGTATCGAACATTAAGATCAAATGTTCTCATACTGCACACGTTTTTCATACATGTAAATACACCATTAGCAGTCAAATGCTTAAAAGCTACGCGTGTTTCGCTCGTGAAGCACGATAATGTTACCACGGGCAATATACGTGTTGCGAACATCACGAGTACTTTAAAAAGATATATATTTATCATTTTTATAAAAAATATCCCATCGTAGAGACCCAAAATCATCCCCTTGGGTCTAAGACCTAAAATGTTATTTCGTTGGTGTGTTTTGTTGATTTTTTTAATCAGGATATGATTGATTATGATTTCGGTCATCAAATCTGTCCAATATTTTGATAAGCCCATTAATTATTGAACGGTTTGCTCTATGATGTCAGTGAACTTAACATGATGTCGAAGCGAACACATACGTATCTAGCAGAAGAGCAGCTGGGAATCTAGAGTTAGCTGTTAAGAGCAGACCTAAACAGGTTGGGGTAGTTGAAATACGGGAATCGATAGACATAATGCAGTGAAACTCGTTCCGTTTTCATCGCAGAACTAATGGAGGTAGCCTTTTCCACACGAGGCCACCTCGAGCTAGTACTAGGTACTTATTAATTAATAATTTATTGATCAATGGCATTTTTAGCAACGGTACGGTACTTGTACTATGTATTGAACCTCTCATAAAGTACTTCATATGATTTTTAATCGTGTTTTATTATATTATGAGGGACAAATTTAGAAGATTGTAAAAATTAATATGTTCGATCGATCATGCTGATTTAGATTTAATCTGATTTGCAATGATAATTAACACACTCTAGCCATAAAGTTTCGAGATAAGAATAAAGATTGAAATGAAATTTGTCCATAGGAAAGCTGTGTTCAATGTGGGTAACGCGTCCAAAATTCAGAGCGCTGTTTAGAGCTATATAAAAAGGATTTTGTTGCGATATATGACAATAAATAAAACATGGATGCATTAATATACTTCAGAGTCAAATCGGTGGTTAGCTGAGTGGGCAACAATTGGAGAAACCGTACAAAACGAACAAAAATACAAATTTAGTAAGGTTTTGGCTTCCATATTTTGGGATGCGCACGGTATTTTATTCATTAATTGCCATTATAAAGAGAGGATCATCAATAGCGAATGTTATATGACGTTATTGAACCGTTTGATGCTAGAAATTGCGATAAAATTACGCCAAATAAAGAAGAAAAACGTATAAAATGAATAAAATCCTATGAACTTATTGAGTGAAATGTTTTAAGTTTTTGAGGAGTGAGCAAATTTAAAATCGATTTAAAGTCGTTGATGCTATAATCGCTTTACACCGATTACTTTATGTCAGCTCCTATCAGCGTAAGACAATCTTCAATTGGATTTGGTTGATTCAATTCGGTTGATTGTAAATAAACACTGTTGATAGCATACAAGACCACATCATTTCTTTGCATAAACAACACACAAAAAAATCGATTCATTTGCTCCTGCTTTAGAAGAAAATGATTATTGGACAAAGACTCATTCAACAAGTAGTCGATAAATTTGGGCTAACGATCTATACAATCGTGCAATATATGCAGGGAAGCTCTCCGTCTCTGTCTCTCGAACTGCGCTACATCTGTCTCTGTCTGTCTCCGAGTTCTATGTACAAAAGTGCTCTTTCTGAAAAGTGGAGGGGATATCCCATGCCCTGGGATAGTACTCCTTTAGGGGTTAATATTTTAAATAGAGTTTCGATGTCATTCAAAAATAAAGACGGAAAGAGTTTGACACTCACATGGGTATATTGATAGAAAACCCTTAAAAACTATACCCATAACCTTAAAAAGCGCTGCGCGAAAGACGCATTTTTAAGTAAGCGGAACTGTATGTTTTAAAATATAATTTACGAATAACGACGCTTTCACCATCAATTCAAATCTTCTTCTGTTTTAAATTCCTTTTCAAACAATCTTATCCCAATTTAGACACATGCACACAGCATGAAAAATCCTTTTTCTAGAAATTCCTACAAAGATCGACTAAATTTGATAACAAATATAAGCATTTTGAGGAGAATAATACAATTTGTATCCCACTTCTGACACCATTGTAACGTGATGGCTCTGGGAGTGCTCCGCTCGACGAGACGGCCGCACTTGCACGCGGGTTCGTTCTGCTCTCAGTCAAATATCTTTTACGATTGGGGACTAAAAATACTGCTGTTAATATCAACTGTTTGAAGAATTTCATCAATTATTTGAAACAGCGAGTGACCATAAAAATCAAAACCCTTCTTCGTTTATGCTTTTGTACCAAGGCATGAAAAATTATTTACAAATACATCTGAGCTAAATATGTTGCTAATGATTGATTCCTTTAATAATTATATTAAAAAAGCTATAAAAATTCATTTGAAATCTTAAAATTTGTCATAGGAACTTTAATCAAAATGAATGAGAATCATTATAAACTATTCTTATGCCCAGTCATTAGTCAGTTTAAAAAGTGTTGATACTTTTCGCCAACAATGAATAGGATGCTATTATCGGCTTATTCTTTGTTAAATGATGATAGCCCATGCATATTATAAACATCGTATCACCAATAGGATCTGATTTAACAAAAACATTCAACAGATCGCAGCTGAATAATGAGGATAGCCGTTGATAGCTTTCAAAGCTAAGAAAAATAATTCTTCATCGGTTTCAAGCTTGCGCATTACATCGATAGCAATATCAACGAATATCAATTTATTATATTCTTATTATATTCATATTTAGATAATTGATCTTCATTAATGTTTAATAATGCTCATTATTCTTCTTCTGGGATGCGGGCACGCAAGGGAGGAAAAAGAGTCGACCAATACTCTTGGAATTGGGACCTCTCTCTCCGCGTATAATAAACATTTTAGTCAAAAATACCGTATTTTTATCACCATCTCACCATATTTTTATTTAATATATAGTTATTTATTGCTTTCGTCGATAATTTTCAATTGCATCCATGTTTACATCAAATTTATAGCTCAAAGAGTTATCAGTGGTTTTGCGGAAGGAAACTGTATATTGATGAGAGTCATTATTAATAGTCAATAACAAATAGCGTAGCTCAATTCTGATTCGTGTCATTAGATATTGAAAGCTGTACTTAAAAGTTGAACTTCACCGCATATTTACGGCTCCATTAAGCTCCAACGACTCAACGTTTACACACGAAACTACACCCATAACCCGCGGGCCATATATTCATGGGGCCATTAAACAATAAAAAAGCAGACGTATATTTACGTAATTCGGTGGTCGCACGTTACGTTAATCTCGGCAACTTTTTTTCTCGACGCCATATTATTTATTACGTAAGTAATTCAGTGCTGGGCATATGCTTTTGCAGAATGAGGCATATGGCATGCGCTGAAGACGTAATAAAAATAACAGACCAGAAGGCTCTTTTGACCGGAAAATGATCATGGAAAGGGTCAGATGGCATCCAAAGAAGGTGTTCATAACAATTAACATGGCTACTTAATATAAATCAATGCTTTGTGAGTGCGAACAATAAAATATGTAAGCTCTTATTGATGGAGTGTTAATGGTGTAATAACGACCTGCATCGCCACATGTTTTCATAACGGTCATGGATCCCGATCGTGAATGAAATATTACATTGAATGCCAGAAATATATATAAAATCATGATGATGATTTGAAATTAATTGAAATCTACCTGGATATGCTTTAAAGATCATTGGTAGTAACGGGGATGATTTAGCTTACATACTCAAACGATGCAATAGAGGAAATTATATATTTGTTAGAAATTATGAAGCTGTTAAAACCTCACACCGTCTGGATCTTCGTATAATTATTTTAATACATATAGTCAGTAACGGGTAACCTATTGCAAAGATCTCTAAAAGAGGAAGGAGTGATCACAAGGTCTGTGTATCCAACCGGTCCGCTTCTCGGATCGCTGACATGGCGAATACGTCGACCTTGCGATCAGACGCTATACCCGAACATATCCACAGAGCATGTCCTGCGTTTATATATGGATTTCGCATGGACTCTGAGATTGAGGAAAATTCAAACCTAATTAACGAAGCCTTAAACCGCCCGTGCACTGTGAGGAACTGATACGTCCAGTAATATAGGATGACCCAGCGATATTCAGGTGGTTTTTAGCTGAGGAGAAAAACCGATAAATGCGGTAGCCGATAGCTGACGCTTTCCTTAGAAGATAGTGAAACACTACTCTAGGCGATCTTGTTGATTTTATTGGAAAGTGCTTTCTGGACTACAAAGAGTCCAGTCCCTAATTTCCTCGCAAGGGCCGGGCTAGGTCAAAATCCTACGTGACACCCATAACATGCATCTCGGATTCATTCCTACATCAACTGAGGGTGTCTTACCGCCCACGTGCAACTCACCCCCCAAAATCAAGACTGGATGATTTCATATTTCAAGTTGACTCTCATAGTCCAGTTCATAAGTCTAAAACAGTATTCTTTATATTAATCTTATAATATATAAAAATGAATTGGGTTTGTTCGTTTGAAATGCGCTGCCATACCGTTCATCAGATTGCAATAAAACTTCGTCCACATATTGCTAAAGATTCCGCAAGTAACATAAATAAAGTTTAATATATAAAAAATAATTTTTGTTTGTCCGTATTTAATGCGCTGCCATACTGTTCATCCGATTGCGATAAAACTTTGTCAACTTATTGTTTGCATTTTTTCAAATAATATAGGTATAGTACAATTAACTTATTTGTTCATATTTATAATAAAACTAACAAAATAAAATAAATTTCATTATTTCTATCATTCCTAATTAAATAAGATAACTCTTTCGCACAGAGTAAATGAAGTTTGTATTTTAATAATTGAACCTTAACACTGTCGATATTGTTGGACTATATAATAGCGTTTCAAATAGAATTACTTTTGGTACCAGGCTGAGTTTCAAGTATTGATTTATGTAACTTTCTACGATTTATCATGGTTCTAAGAAGATGATCAACGATCGGAAATTTAATTGAAACGTAATAAAATTTTATAATAAAAGAGATTATAAATGTAATGTTTGTAATAAAGGTTTGAATAAATAATAATATTGTATTAGAAATAGAAGCGTTATGGATTGCTTTTCGCAATATTTGATAATATTTAGACGTGTAAGGGTACCTTTACAGCACGACTTTACCATCGATGTACGAGTGTATGATGACATACAAGACACTATCCGTCTCTGTCTCTGATTCACTAATCTCCGCACTCCTAAAATGTGCATATGTGCAAAAATCCTATTTTTGTATCAGTCGAGTCTAAACAATCATAAATGAAATTTAAAAAAATATTGTTTTCATGATAACTCACTCAGTGTTCGCCTAGGGTCGATGATTCCTGAAATAAAAAAGTAAAAAAATTAAGCCAAAAATAATTTTCCGATGAGCAAATTGTCCAATTAAATATGCAAATTTTTCATTGCGGAAAAATAACTTTTATTCTGGCACTTGATTAAGAGGTCTCAAAGAGTGGCTTGACCTCTTCACGTCCAGAATCCGATACAAAAGTTTCGCAACAGTAGTAATAAGCTCTTTGTGACTTCTGACGTGCATGAAAACGTCGAACATCATTCAAAGTGTCGTTTCAATGGAGACATTCAAAAAGAATCAACAAAAACATCACTCAGAGCTCGTTGTGTGTCTTGTGATTGACTGCCGACCGCGACATTCACCTCGTGATGTGACCCGCGATCACAGGGCTCGTTTATTATGCTAAACGTGCACTGTCCGACGAGGATGTGACAATTAGAAACCCGAAATAACTCGATCATTGCCAATAAATCATCGATCACATTTTTTTTTTGAAAAATTATCACATACCTGACAGACTACCAGGTAAGTGATCTTGCGAATCACATGCCAATTGCGCAATATTTAACGAACCAAATTACGATATTATACAAGCGCAAATTATTTATATACAAAGCTGAATTATTTCCTAATAATAAACGACACCGATGCTTATATATCATGATTGATTGAAGAATTTTTTAAGCAAAATTTTTCACAGTGATTTTCATCTTTTTTTTGTCTCTCTAACAGAGATAGTTATGCCCGAATTTGTTCGCGAAATTATACCACCTGCTACAAATATACTAAATAATTAACCCGTGCACAGTTATTAACTGTATACATTCGAGCATAATAATTGCAATTTTAAACACCTTACGTAACACTGATTTTGGAGAGAACCGATCCAGTCGAAGTACAATGTAAATCTGTCGAATTGCATTCCGAGTTTGATGAATCTAAGGGCGTTGATGAGAGCCACTGAAGCAAAACAAAACGAATTTACATATGAGAATAGCTGTAAATTCATATTTGAATATTGATTTCTTAAAAATGTTATGCAAGAAAGACCAAATGGTCCATAAAAACATGCCTGAGTAATTCGAATAACCATCGTTATTCAATTTGTTGTATAAAGGCGAAATGACTTTAAGTTGATACTCTAGTCTAGAATTAAAAGAAAACGGTTTTTTTTGTTGCATTGTTTCAAAGTTCAGACTATTAAAAATATATCTTCCAAAGGAATTTCTAAAATTCTAATTATTTGTGGAGTTATGGCTATTTTAGTGACGCTGCAACTAAGCCGGTCCTACCAGAATTTTTCGACACGGTTGACATTATATCTCAAGTTCTAATTAATTTATGCACTTCAAACTTATAAATAAACCTTTTCTATATAACTCTCTATTGTTCATACCAGATTTATATCGAAATTTTATTTTTGACTGTTTTTAAAATAATTAAAACTTTTTTATCCCTTACACATTACAAGTCTTTAACTTTTTGAATTTATTTTTTTCGTATATTTTAAAATCATTTTTTGATTATTTTTTTATCACAATCACAAACAAATTTATTTGCATACATTCTTAACAAAATGGAAATTAATTATGTAAAATCCGCCAGACCAAGTGTTACCAATTTCACTTCATTCTGGTTGTTAAGCTGTTGATAAAAGCGCATGTATTTTTAGATAAACATTCGTAAAAATGATTTGTGATTTGAATCCAAATACAATATTTCTACATCGCATCATTAACTCTTTTAGTGCCAGACAACTGTTTTTTATCTCAAATCTTATCAAATTCTTCATTTGGGTATGGTCTTTTCGATCGTCACTAGAAGAGTTAAACAATTTTATTGGCAGTCTTCAATTCATGAAGGCAATTCATCAATAAATAAAATACGTTTAAGAGTCTGAAGCGTAGGCGATTTACCATCCCCACGTAGTAGCGCTGTTAACAGCGATATCTTCCATCTCTCTTCAGGTGAAATGTGTTATTTTAACAGCGCCATCTCTTGTGGCCCTGCGGAGACATTGCACCTGCATACCGACTGATCGCTTCTTGCGCGCGCACCGTTGCCGGTTGGGTAGTGACGCCCAGGAGGCGGGAGGCGGGAGAATCGTCAGTTAGCCTTGACTGCGGGAAGTCGTCCCTCCTGCAGCCAGATTCCTCTCGTGTGGAATAAATACTAATTTAGAGAAGAGAGTCTTTCTATTCGACGCCCGTTTATTCCCATCCATTCATCCAGCAACATCCATCCAGAGGCCATACCATATGAGTTGACCAAATGTGGTGACCACGCCTTAAATGGTGTCAGAAATACACAAAATGGCATTGGATGAACGTCGACTGAAAAGCAATTTAAAAAGTGCTGTACATCGCATATTAACTGAAAATTTTAACTTGAGAAAGCTGTGCGCAAGGTGGGTGCCGTTTTTGCTCACAATTTAACAAAAACAACGTCGTGAAGATGTTTCAATCGAGTGTTTGTTAATGTTGCTTTGAGGATCTTGACAAAAATTCGCAATTAATATGCTAAAAATATATATCAATCCTTCGCCAGAAGAACGCCTGAGCAGAGATCGATTATCTGATAAATGTTTCGGGATGTCATTCTTTTGTGCATATATCACATTGAATCCAGTTAATCTCAAGACGATCGATGCATCTTCGCTTTGATAAATCGAACCGTTGCCGAGGGGTCAAATTAAGATTTAAATTCAAATTCATGACTTAACAGATCTCAATATCGTCGGATTTTTTGCGCAGATCCGCCAGGCGATCTGTCGACAAATTAAAGACTGCTTAGACAAGTTTGCTCAAAATTCGCCTATGTGATCATTTGAAGAATATTTACCATTTGGACATCATAATCGCGATGCTATGACAACTGGTTGTCATTGCCGTATCAAATGATCGCATTTACCGGACGCCCGATTCCATTATTCATCCTTCGGAATCCGTTTATGGGAATGGTCCGTCTTTGTGTCGGAATACGCGATATCTCCGATTTTTATTTACATTTAATTTGTGCCATTATGAATTTGATCTGACGATGATGTAACGATTCGGAAATGTACAGTTTTAGACACAAACGAGCTTGATTTTCGATGGTGATCTTCATAACTGGACCATAAAGTACCTTCACTCTATCGCAATGTTCCATCGAAAATGGCTCCTCTGCCAGCATAAACATTTCCGATGGCTCTATTTAAATATTCAGACTATTAACTCGAAGACATTAGCGAAATTTCATTTTTTTTAATTTAGCAGATCCAACAAAAGAGTTAATCTGGCAATCGAGTCACGCGCCTCCGAGCGAACAGCCAGCGAAAGACAAACAATTAAGGCTTTATGCTCTTGTTTAGCAAACAAAGTGATGACCTCTCCATGAAGTTGAGGCTTTGATGGGCCGTTATTTGATAAAGTCATCGATCGTGTTTATTGTTGTTTGAAATTAATAAAACGGCAATAATTGGAGATGTTTGCACTGTGAGAACTCTTCGAGAGCTCTTCAGGATGGCACGGATGACGGAAGCCTCAATGCAATATACGGGCGATCAAATATAAGCGAGAATTTCAGCCAAACATTTTATTGAGCGATCAAAGATAATATTTTAAATCAACAAAGCTGTCTAATTTGGAAAAAAAATTGACATCATTAACGGATCTTAAATTCTAAAATGAGCCCAAAACATTAAATTAGAGTAATGGATATTTGCTCGAGGATGAAGTCTTGCAATGCTATGCTTTGACGGACACGTCTGCATTATGCAGTCATTTTTCATACTAAAAATAATGCATAATGCAGATTTGATGGTCCAAAAACTCTAATAAAACAAACACAACACCAGTCATGCATATAATCAATGTCGTTGCTATTTTCAAACACATTCATATCATTATAAATTCCACCGTTTTTGGCAGCTCTTAACCTTTTGATGAGTATAGTCGCGTATTTGCGATCGAATTCTAGTTGAGTTACACATTGAGTCGGAAAAGAGACAGAGACGGAGATAGCGTCTTGCGTTCATCGTATAATTGCATAGATAACCCAAATGAATGTCATCAATGGAGAGGCCTTGTTATTTTTATAAGACCTAATTGAATATTGTAAAGGAGCGCATCCTTATTTTAAAAAATTAAATTTATTATTATTATATATATATATATATATACACATGGGTCTGTTTTTATGCGATAGATACGTTCCACGGGGATTCGCATATAAAAAAATCGCATAAAAATACTCGAACTACATGGAAAACTGAGAGATAGGTTGCATAATTTTTAAAAACCGCATAACTTCAAATAAATGTGATAGAATGTATCAGAAATCGCATAAAAATGATTTATAAAAAACCATAAAAATAGAAACTTTTTTATGCGCATTCGCATAAAAAAGGTCTATTCTCTATAAAGAAAAATGAGTGATAGGTTTCATTATTTTTGAAAACCGCATAAATTCAAAATCGCATAAAAACAGACCCAAGTATATATATAAATTTATAAATTAATATTTCTCATTTGTCCGTCTCGTATACGCTCCTGTACCATTCATCCGATTGCGATGAAACTTTGAGGAGTTGTTGTTGTTTGGAAACAAAGCATAACAACTGTAGATATGTTATCTATTTACCAAGCGTTCGGTCTTCGGTGGACTATGCCGGGAAACAATATTGAGCTCAATTCGTTCGCAGTCTGCTGGAAAAGTGATGGCTACGGTATTTTGGGACTCGAATTATTTTATTTTATTGATTAATTTTTTGATATCCAATAATATCACTTTGTCTCATTTATTAATTTCTCTCGTTTGAGAGCAATTGAGTCCAAGCGGCATACAAAGAGTCGTTAACTCGGTAATTATTTGAATATCGATTACGGAAATTATAAACAGAATTGACATCATTTGTCCAATTGAAAGGATTGAATAAATATTGTAATTTGACGTCAAATAATATTTATTCGCGCATATTTCAAAAGAAAAAACACTTGGCTTATTTGATATTGCTGCGACTCTTAGACGAATTTAAATAAATTGATAAATGTGATAATATATATACAGGAAGATCAGAAAGAACGCCAATGCTATTTATTACCAGTTTGAAGCCCTGATCCAAATTGTTCATGTTTGCAATCGGACTGATTGCAAACATGAACATTTGGAACACATGAACATTCATTACATTATAGAATTCTTACAAACATTATTTATTTACGCAATTTGTTTTGCATGGCGTTTAACGGATGCACCATGTTGGCGCATATTAGTCTGGTAAAATGAACCATGAGCTGTAGGGACGGGGAAAGAAATGATGTGCACGCAATATGGCGATTGAACTCCGTTTACGGGAGAGAGGGAGACAATCGATCTTTGAGGCAACAGCTAAGAGAATCATCAACAAGAATATTAGTACCGTGCATCCCGGCAGCCCTCCGACTAATGTACCCCCCGGTGCAGTCTCCGCGACTGAATAAGGTGACGATCGGGGACTATCGCAGCGGCGAATACAATGAAATGAAGTTTCGTCGGCCAGATGGTAATAGTTTATTTTAAAGCTGTTTATTCCACTGAAAAGATAATGAGGATCATTGGTTCCTTTCAATTCTTAAACAAAATAAATTGATGATCGATGGTTTTGTTAACAAATCCGAAGCATTTCAAGCCACCATCTGTGTAAATACCATCTCAATTATGACTACAGAAAATACAAATATTTTAATGACTAGTTCAGAGTGCATCTCGATGATCTATAGAGGCTAATTGAGTGCGAGCAGATATCGGATGCCTACAGATCAAATACAGCATCCACTCAGAGACGTGATTACACACGGGCGTTTTTTAGATCCCCCGGCCGTTTGCCGAAATTTTCCCATCGGTAAAAGCCTCGGAATTAAAAACGATGACTGGAGGATACGGTTTCGTCCACGATTTGGCCACTTCAGATCCCGGACTATTCATAGAAACGGACAGCTTTCGGCCGCGGACATAATTGAACACTTTTGTGCCGACTCAATGGTATAAGTGCGCGATCGAATGACGATTTGTTCGAGGGTCGCTTGTGTCGATCGTGTATACACGTCTTTACATCGTCGGATGTGTTTTGACGTCTGGGATGCTTCTTTAATTGGCGGGAAATTCGAAAAACTGAACAGATGCAGAGCCCGCGGTCGCTGCGGTGATTGCGTCCTCTTATGATCGTTTTGATTGTGACCGTTTGCCATTACGCTGACAATGAGTTCGTTAGACGTTTCTTGAAAGATTGAATGGCGCTATTAAAATTTGAATTTATTTGATGATATTTGAAATTAGTTTCAATGATAAATCCATCATAACTTCAATGACGCCGTTAAAATGTTCGCTCAAGTTTTTGTTAAAATAACCACCGTCATACCAATATGCGCCAACATGGTGCATCCATACAATATTTTTACTATGCCTATGTTATTTCCGCATGTATAAACAGTAAGTTGACAAAGTTTTATTGCAATCGGATGAACGCTATGGAAGCGCATTAAATATAGACAAACAAACATTATTTTTTTATATATTAAACTATGCCTATGTTACTCGCGCAATCTTTAACAATAAGTGGATAAAGTTTTATTGTAATTTGATTAACGGTTAGGCAGCGCATTACATACGAACAAACAGAGATTATTTTTTATATCATCATCATAGTGCTTCAATATCTCGTCTATATGATACATTCCTCATACAACCTCCGAGATTCATTTAGAACGCTCACAATTTTTTACATATATTAGGAGATATGTAAATTAAGGACCTCTAGACCTCTAGAAGTTCTACTATGATGAACCATATATTTTAATCCACATATATAAATCCAAAGTGTGTTTGTATTAAATCGCATTATCCAAAGAATGCAATTTTATATCGAAGCAACTAAGGTCAAAAATGCAATACGATTCGATATATTCAATGCCGGTAAATCTTATTACGTAGAAAGTTTTAAGTCAATGAGATATTATTTGATGCACGTTTCTCGAGAAAATTAGATCTTATTAGTGTAAAAATAGCATGATTTTAGAAACTCATAAGAAATTATACGATGATATAAGATGCGGGATGTGTATGGGTTCGTTATGTAGTTTCTTTGCAGGTTTTTAATAATCAAATGATTGACATAACGTCGTTATATCGATGGCGAATGATCAAATGATATACAGCCGCAAGACTGTAACTAATTGGGTCCTTTATCCATATAGAGCGGCGGATTTTCCACAGGCTGGATACCGATGGCCGATTTAATTATTTCCAGGCTTTCCTGGAATAGTCGTGCTGGCGAGTCTAAGGTACGAGCTTAATATTCGCATTTATGAAGTTAGTAATGAAGCAGCCAAGTGATCAGTGGCTAGAGCATTAAAATGCATAAAGCACGGTCCGGCGGCAGAATCCGCGCAAGGCGTGAAGAACTTGCCCTAACTGTCATGGTAATTAGAATGGCGATGACCATCACTCATCATGAAAGGGCTTGTCAAGCTTCAGATACTTGCCAGACTGGAAATTTGCAGTATTTTTATTTCCATACCGTAGGAATTCAATTTTGATCAAAGGCTATAATCATGCGATCGTTGCGATGCCTCAAACAGATAACATGGCATACTTGGCAGAAAATATCTTAGACAGATGATTGATTTGGGAAAGCACATAAAGATTAAGCACAAACAACTAGGATATGAACAAACGTTAATGGATTCCGTCGGTGTCAGAAGTATTAATATATCCGATCGATAGTCTCGATTCATGTTGCCTGATTTCCTGGACATAGAATTAATGATTCGCCACTCAATCATAGATCATTTCATGCTTAAACTATTTGAATAATATTATTCTAGCTTGACACTTTACTCAATAAATTCGTAGGATTTAATTCGTCGTGGAACGTCATACAATAACAAAAAGGTTCATGACACAATACAGCTTAATATTGAAGGTCTTTTTTACTGTTAATGATATTGAGATGATTGAACAAAATTCATCGCATTTTTACCGGTTAAGTGCCACATGCGTCTATAGACGCGACCGCTTATAAAATTGTAATAAAATACAGGGGTTCATCCCAAAGGTGACGATATATATTTTTTTCCATGCTCCTATTGGTCACAGCGTGTTCAATCCAGTTGAGTGAGATAGGGAGGACGACACATCAAAGTTCAGTCAGCAGCGAGCATCACCACAGCAATCAAATGTTGCATAAAGCTTGACAAAAAAGTTGTCGAAGCTCACAAACTGCTCAAATAAGCATATGGAAAGTCTGCTCTAACCGATGGAAATGAGTGTAAAGAAACCCAACTGCGAGACTCTACGTCAGTGAACCATTTCTTCGAGCATTATTAAAGCATCTTGTCTCACCCAAGATTTATGGCTCACGGCTTATTCATCTTTCCCCGGAGGAATCGAAGCTTTCGAAATGGCAATGTTCAATCTTGCATCCATTGCGATTCTTTTAGCGTCAGCTTGAACTGCCCTGCTTCGAAAGACGCGCTCATAACGATTAATAACGGGCGCTTATTAAATAAGTCCGCCGAGCAGCGCCAAAGGTTAAGTACCCCTGGTCACTTCCGTTCGTGTTTAGGATAGCAGGCCGCGATTACGTAAAATATAATTAACCGCGATTATTAATTCAAATGTGGCGATCCGGAGGAGTGATTTCACAACTGTGGCGCGTGCCACGGTATCATTTTATGGCAGGAGAGGAGAGCGGATTGTAAATCTCATTTTATGACCCTAAACGTGTAGTTAATTAGTTGTTTGTTGTTACATCAAGAGATGAGTGATCGCCTCGCGTGCGTGCCGAGCGGGCGCCTTGATTGAGTTGCTTCGTGCCGGTTTTAAACAGCGCGGACTTGTTCTATGCGAGTTTCGCGATAACGCGGTGCACTTATTGAACTATGCGAATTTGGATCCATTTTACAGCGCTTTCTACAGTATATGTGTATATTTTATTTGACCACAAGGTTCATTAGCTTCATGGAAGTTTCTCAAATATTATTTCTTGGATATTGCACCTTCATCCGTATTTGCACACCGGGGTGCTACTTTTCGTAAGCCGTTGATGACTCTCTTTTTGTGAACTGCTTTCCAACTTATTACAGTATGTCAACATGCAATAACTGTGAAAAATCGCAACATCACTAATTGTCGACACTTTCAACATTTCGCTATATTCCGAAGCTTCTAAATTACGTATTTTTAATTAGGAAAAAAAAAACATCTTCGGTGGAATTCCATCACGAAATAAATGTATCGACAATCAAAGATCATCCTTGTTTCTATTTATTCAACAAATGGCGCTTAAAAGGCAGCACGTAATAAGCCTACGGCTAGACGAGTGAGATTTATTGAGAAAAAACACCATAAAATAAATATTTTTAAACATTTCCGCATACCCGGATAGGGTAGAAGCTGATGGATTGACCCCAGTAGGTGTCAATGGCATCCAACTATATAAACATATATTGGACACCACATACTCACACCTCTTTAATTTAAATCCATTTAGGATATAAATAACCTGGGGGAGAGACTTATTTAAATCCTACCTAACTCCCAATTAACGGAGAAATCTTCAATAATATCGGATATGTTGATGACACCGTTATCCTTACACACAGCATTAGCCCATTCCAGCGTTAAGCGAATGCTGGCTACAAACTGGTTGCAAGTAGCTTGTGTTTATATGGTCTTATATAATCGAGGGCAGGGCTACAACATTAGCACTGATACCTAACTGAAGACCTTTACCACCGACCATCTGAATCTAATATGACATATACTTTAATATTTCGCAATTGAAAATAAATTTAGAATGAAATTACAGCATTTCACGCTTATAACGAGCACAAAATCGAAGAATATTGATAAAAAAAATGCAAAATAAATTGTTATTATATCCAATATGAAATCGATAAAATAAACTATTGAAAGATAAGATGGATCATTTTCAAGTATTTGAGGCTTGTAACAACACACAATTATTAAAATAAAAAAAATGTTTCAAAGAATATTTAAATGCGATGATGATATTGTTGACATTTCATAAGCTCAATCAGAAAAAAAAATGTTGAGATATGACAACTTGTATTCTAAATGGTATATAATGAAGAATTTATTGGCCATACGAAAATTGTGTGGGTTCAAGATTGCAAAAAGCATTAACAGTGGCATTGATTGTAAAAAAACTCGCAGAAATTACAATGGAACTCATCAAGGATTCGATTATAGTCTAATTAATAGACACGCTTCGCGCATGCGCCGCGACGCCTCTACTATGTGCATGCGTAGCACGAAGCAACCACTGACACTTTTTATATATTACACAAACACAGCTTTAAGCTGATGATTTCTTTCTATTATGTGAAAAGTGAATTGGAGAAAAAGTACAATAGATAAACGACAGACAGTGACTGACAAGCGTGCAGGGTCTTTAATGTACGACCCTATTGCTGGTGCTGTTGTGCGATCTGTTCCGAGTTTTCCCAGACTAGCCACACAGAGAGTGTCTTTTGCTGATCATTAACCCTACGGGTAACCATGGGATGGTACCCCATGGTACTCGTTTTGGTACGGTAATTTATAGTACCTGGAGATGAGTCGCTGTAGCAGTTCTCTCCTGTATGGAATAGGCTGTTGAGGATTGTGGTGATGCCTTTGACACAGAATCCACCAACTTCTGTAATCAGCATTTCCACACACCCCTTTAAGGGTACGTACCCAGCTCATGTTAGCTAGGCTACCCCAGCAGTACTTGATGAGCAAACCGACGAGGCTGCTTTCGCGCATCTCTACTCCACATCATCACTCCAGATTCAACCGTTGCCCCACGAGTGAGCATCGTGGAATCCAACGCTCACCCGAAGAAGAAAATGTATAGTCAGAGTGTGAGAACGGAAGAAAGCTGATTCAGAACCGACATAGGGACCTTTCTCTGACCCAAACTGTATATTGGTCCTGCTATTCGGGACCATCCCAACACCCACAATAAGATGCAAAACCAAATTCATTTTCTATGTCCGCGAGGACATACTCATGATACGAGCCACCTATACGTACCAGCCGCTATTGGGGCTTCCGCAATCATTCCCATAACTCCTAAAAAGAGGATGGAGAACAGGATATGCGTCTTTAACGTTTGAGGCGGGGGCGCTCTCGGGGGCAGAGTCCCCGGGCGGCTCCCCGCCTCCACGTGCTCGTCGGGATGGCCGCGCTACTGCACGGGTTCGTTCTTCTAGACTCTCTTCGCAAGATAACTATTTATTCTGCACTACAGATAGAGATAGAGAGAGGTCTGGCTGCAGGAGGGACGACCTCCCGCAGCCAAGGCCAACCGACAACTCTTCCGACTCCCG
Organism: Stenopsyche tienmushanensis; assembly: GCA_008973525.1. Classification (NCBI taxonomy): domain Eukaryota; kingdom Metazoa; phylum Arthropoda; class Insecta; order Trichoptera; family Stenopsychidae; genus Stenopsyche; species Stenopsyche tienmushanensis. Next base: position 26,017 of record WACJ01000017.1, read on the forward strand.
CTTCCTGCGCGTCACTACCCAACCGGTAACGATGCACGCGCAAGAAGCGATCGGTCGGTAAACAGGTGCAATGTCTCCGCAGGGCCACAAGAGATGGCGCTGTTAAAATAACACATTGCACTTGAAGAGAAATGGAAGATGTCGCTACTATGCGGGGATGATAAATCGCCCACGCTACACGTCCATGAATAGATCCCTGCATGGGCACTCCGAGATCGGGGAATACCCAAACTTATGTAGCGAAGCCCTAAACTGTGTCCTATGAGGAACTGGAACGTCCAGTAATATAGAATAACCCAGCGATATATCAGGCAACTGAGGGGAAGAATAGTGAGAAATGGCAGCCTGAAGTTGACTTTCCATCTTTTGAAACGTCTTTTCATGATCGTCGAGGATATATAAAACCAGACCCTCCTTTTGTGAATTCACCATTCATCGACACCGGGAGCATTATAGATGATATAAATACGGAGCGCCTCAGTGCTTCTAATGACCTCCCGGTGCGATCTCCGCCACTGAATAAGATGGCGGTCGGGGACTGTTGCAACAACGAAAGCAACGAAATGGAAGCACGTAAATTCAGCCAAGGCCCGAATCATTATTTCCCCCTCTTCACGTAATCTAAACTTGAACTTGAAACTATATATAATAATAAGAGTCTAGAATCTTATCCACTGTGCCAACGTTTAATATATGCTGGTATTGCGTGTACATAATTAGAATTGCATTAGATATAGTAGATGTAACTTATATAGATTTTCCTAATAGAAATTCTTGTTTGAATAATCAATCAAAGCCTCATAGATATGGATGCTGATACGACAATAAGTATGATAATAAAAATTCATTGGACCATTTAAACAGCTTCTCCCGAACTAAGGGAGCATAAAAGGCGTGAAACGCTCGACCATAAAATTCATCAGGTGTAACAGTTAGTTTGAATGGGCGATTTAATGATCTAATTTTGAAATCGCTCAAATTACGACGCACGGAGCTGCTATCGAAGAGCATTAAGATGAATCCATTACTGTTATAACGTCTGCAATGACCCGACGATCGTTACTGTGATGTGGAGTAGAAAACGAGAATGGATGGACCACACAGCACTCAAATAGCCATATCGTCCATAACATTAGAAGTCTGCAAAAATTTAAAACTACCCAAAGGCTTCAACCAAGCAATTATAATCCCGGCATTAATTCGACTCGCCGGTGAGTCGAACCAATCTAATATCACTAAAATCACCGGCGGTGAAAAGATTAAAGCACTGCTTATATATAAAGGGCTGCTGATATTTAACTCCTTGCGGTCCGATTCAAAGGAATTCAGCCGAAAATAATCTAAAATTATCAGACACATTATAATTATTTAAATATTTACATTACGGTTAAGCCACTAAAAGTAAAGGCCAAACGCTTAAAAGCTCACCAATATTATTAAAGATATCATGCATGCAAATTTATAGCATTATTTAAACAAATTTAATATCATTTAAAGCAATACTTTTATCGAAATCGACTCATAAAAGTACTGAAATTTTACGATATTGTATATAAATCTGATATCGGCTTGTAAATAAGACATTACACATTTGACATCTATAGACGTAAAACGTTGTGGAGATAAAACAAGTAAAAAAGGCATTAAACTCTGCAATACAAAAGTAATTGACTATTGGCATGTTGACGCGTTAAACGACGTTTCAATTGGATTTTATTTACTGAAAAATACTACCAAATCTCAAATGGATCTTACTTTATAAATAGACAAATATCAGACTTTTAAGAAACAACCCCTGTTATAACGCCCAGGCTAGGATTGGCAAAAAAGTAATTTTTTGAATTTGCAGAAGAGGTCGTTAGATAAGTTATTCGTTAGTAATAAAAACAACTAAATTTTATATTAAATTGTCTAAAAAACAAATTTTTCAAGTTGAAAAATAAATAATGGATTTCTTTTGGGACAATCTAGTTTATGTTTTTTTTTAGTATAAGGATCAACAAGAAAGTTGAAATACAAAGGATCCTGAGGTCGAGAGATTATTTTAGGTCAGAAGTTGTTGCACCTGGCATGTAGGAAGGATCCTAATGGTCAATTTGTGCGTGTTTGTCGGCCATTTTGATCAGTCACAGTAAATTCTTCCGATGGAAAGGTCGTCGCGTCGTACTTGAAAATTTTATATATTACATTGTTCCGAAAGATATCTATTATTTATGTTTTAACAGGAGCACGCGATGATCTCTCCATCAAAATAATTTACTATTACTGTACAAAATGCCCGACAAACACGGGGGATCAAATAAACTGACCGTTAAGATCCCCTTACACGCGCCAGATCTTCTTATAATATTTTCTATTTACTCGACTATAAATGTTAATAAAAATAGTAATTAAATAGAAGCTTCGAAGATTGTTCACAAAGTAAGTGTACTGTGACCATAACGTGCTGCGGTTTTTGGAAGGTTGGCAATACTGAGTGGTGGATGGGGATTTCTTGACATAAATTGGACGGGAGTACATAAATTCACGTTATGGTGTCCAGTTGCGTTAAAGTTGTCGGTAAGATATCCCACCAAGTGCGAGCGGGTCAATGGCGCTTACGAATTTCTTGAACGAACTACTTGAATTGAAGGATTAAGATTTTTTGAGATCTATATTGATCGGAAATGAAACGTGGGTGATTCCTAAAAAACTCAAAAATAGCATTCAAATCAAAAGGACCTTGAGCAAGTGCCGAAAGAAGTTCTGAAGTGAGGGAAGGAGCTGGCGGGAAATTTCTTCGAGGAAGGCATAAATAAGCTCGCCACTTTATGTGGAAAAATATTCAATAAGCTTATCAAGAATATCCTATTTATTTTTCAAATATATATTTTAGAAAAATATAAAAATTTAGTACACTTACTTTCTGAACAAGCCTCGTAAAAAACATTGAATCTTATTTGGCTTATATTTAAATATATTTTCTTAGCTTTTTTTTCAATGTGTAAAGCATTTTATTTAGAGTGAACTGGTTTTTCCACTCGATGCATATTATCCAGACCAACAAAATAAAATTCGCTCAAAATAATAAACATACATAATATCGGTCAGATCTGTTTTCGAGCCTTTCGGATTATTAAATAAACTGGATTTCGGCTTAATGGTTACAATAAAAAAATGAAAGGCGGACGGTTCGAGAAACTTGGGCACTTAATGGTGTCGTCGAAAAGATGTCGTCGCTTTTGACTCATCATCGTTAAGACAGACTAGTTCAGCAGTTAATTATATAGAACTCGGTCACAACTCTAGTGACATATAATCGTGTAGTTATGGCTTAGTTTCCGTTCGACGCGGCATAGGAAATAAGAGTGAGAATGTTGCCAGTGAGAAGAATGTCGGCCGCACGCGACATCCATTTCAGGCGTACCAACGACGCGTGGCGCAAAAATACACCAATTAAGACATATTTAAATTTGCATACTGATCTGATGCTGTGTGGAGGATGTGAAAATATTTTATTTAGTCTTTGCAAGCCAAATTTGTTTTCGTGGCGTTTAAATAAAAATCCGAAATTATCGTTTAACCTCTCGGAGTCTCCGAGGGAAATTTCAGCAAATCCATTTTGAATAGCCTTATACATTAACTGTTTAACTGCCACGCATTAAAAAAAAGGAAACTTTCCCTACGGGCCATGACATTTTGGCATGACATGATTTTAAAAAATAATTTACAATTAATAATATTATTAATAAATATTGCTCCCAATGGACACTCTTTCAAAATATTGAGACCTATCTAATGGGGTTATTTTTATGCGATATATACGTTCCACGGGGAGTCGCATAAAAAAACTTGAACTACATAGAAAACTGAGGGATAGGTTCCATTATTTTTGAAAATCGCATAACTTCAAAATCGCATAAAAACAGACTCAAGTGTACATACCAAATTGAGCCAACATATTTTTCTGGACGTACCCTGAAATGTCACTAATGAATATAATTTTATAATATAGCAACCAGCATTAAAATATGAGGTTTGCGAATATAGACGCATAAGGCCTGTGCGGATTTGACCAGGGGAAAAAAATTAAATTATAAACAGCTATTATTTTGATCGAAATTTGGATGTAACATTTTGGATTTAAATGAACATGAACTGTGTTTGGAAACATTTTAAAAAACCTAAGCCAATAATGGAACACATGAAACATTTGGAGTATTTTATCCGCATGTGAAGGTTAATTTGCATGCAACACATTATCGCCAAACTCAAAGGCATTATCCAGGCCAAAGATGTCCAATATCCAACTATAAATTTGGATTAATTATGAATGTATATTATACATTTTTTTAGCAAATCAATCGAATCGAATAATTATTGATCAGTTTAAACATTGAATTTAAGTTTATACCAGAGCGGTTCAAATATGACCCGGAATTTTGCTGTATAAAAATACAAATAGATTTTTTTTTCTACATAGTGTCCTTCAATATAAATATATTTATTACATCGAATAAGAGGCTTTTTGATCCCGTCACTGAAGAAAAAAGGCGAGATGTAGCATTTTCTGTTGCGCAACGCATTATTATTAAATTACGGGTTATAGTTGAATCGCCAATATGATGATCGGACAATAAAGTAGCATTAGATCAATAAAGAACATATTTTTTTCAAGAACTCTCAGGCATTTTCATATAACCATTATTGAAAGTATTGCTTGATTTAATGGGGGATTTTTTTTAAATTAGTGTCATCCAAGAATGCATTTCCGTTACAAGTACATGCATCCAAACCAAAGAAATGCTTCCGTATTGAAGATGCCATCTGAAGATCAAAGTTCAATTGATCAATCCAGAAGAATTAATCCCACGATTACGGAAGACGCAGAAGAACTAAGTTTCATTTCTCATCCGACTATTGAACTTTACACACAATGGGTGATTCAATACTTGATGTATTGATTTTTCTTGCATCAAAATGAAAGCTTTTGATCGTGTGCGAGTACATCTATTATACAATCATCAGGCATATTTGAAATATGATGCCCTTTGATGATTAAATATATCACCCAAAAAGAGAACCCGAAAGTGTTCGTATATTTTGAGACGTTATGTTTGAGCTCAGTTTGTGTTCATATACAGTAACGAAAATATTTTTGTAGGTTATATTTGTTTTAAAACTATTACTAAACATCGTTGTTAGCTAGTAAAACACTGAATTTAAGGGATGAACCAAGAACTTGACGATCACAAAAAAATGATAACGATGCATTAAAATCTCTAATTGAGTCAGGTTCACGGGAAACAATCGAGGAGTTTTCGCATAGACTGGGATCCCCATGGACCAATATGCAAACACATTTAAAACTCATCCACAAAAAGAATAGGATGGTTGCTATGGGGTACCATAAAGTTTAAATTCATGCTGTGGAAATTATATTCATCGCACAATAAAATTTGGGGGGGATTAATCGTCTCGTTCCAGATGGTACCTGATCTCCTGTTTCTGGAAATTAAATACCCAGACAACTCATGAAGTCAAGCAGGATCATCAATAAGCGGATAATTTGTGACAATAATAAAACATATTTTAAAAACGAATACCTTGATTTAACCATAAATAGAAAATAATGAGAAACTAGGAACTGGATCTTTTTTGTGAAGACTCGTCCAGTTTACTGAGAAACGTCCATATATTGCAGAAATCGTCAACAATTCACGCAGCAGCTTCAATAGAACTCGCTCGCTGAAAGATCTTTGCCCATCACAGATACAAACGATAACAATGGTTGTAGTTTTTAGTAGCAGAGATCGGTATGTGAAAAAGACAAGCAGACTAGCACATTCACCTATATTCCTGTTGAATAATCGTGTCAAGACGGCTCTACATTGTCTCGGATGGTTGTATAAGTGGCCATTGTGTTGCTCGTGCCGTAACCACACCATGAGAAACACAATTACTACAAATTGTTTTCCACTAATTTCGTACGTTAATAGGAGACAAACAATTAAAATTACTATTTAAGGCGGATGGACATTCAGAAACGCACAAGTGAAATGATTTATGCAGCGATTTATGCCAAAAATTCGTGGTGCGAAGACCAAAATTATTCCAAAACACAATTTCAATTTCGAACATAAAGCGAAATTATTTTTTATGATGCCAATAAAATTCTTCTCATGCAGGTCTGTCGTCGTTAAAAATGATCAATAATCATAGTCTAGGCTCAAATGGAATGATAATTTCTGGCGAGGTGAAAAATAATAATTCCGAAGAGATTGCTAATAATTCAGATTTGTCCCAACTTTCTTCTTATACGATATAATGAGATTTTAAACGTAATAAACTTATAATTAAGAAGAAAAAAGATATTAATTTAAAGTAGCTTCAATGCTAAATATAAAGACATTCAATAAGGACGCTTGAAGTTTGTTAGAATATAGCGGCCATATTTTTGAAGTAATATCTATCAAATTTATTGTAAATTATTTAATAGTATATGGCAAATTATTATCATATTATGGTCATAATATTAATACTGATTTAATAGATTTACATCCTACAAAAGAGATTTAGCTGATAATTTTATGATAATCAGTAGATTATCTGATTTTTTTAAATTATTTTTATTATTAACCCTTTCCACTCACTTTTTTAATGTAAGAGCTCGTTATAAATTTAAGAAAACGGTTTTTTATCAGTTTTTGGTCAGCAAATAATGTACATGACGTACATATGACACGTATTTATTATTTTATAAACAATACAGTCGCAAAAAAAATTAAAAACAGCGTTTTTCAAAAGTTTCAATCTGAGTATATAAATTTTAAAACTCTCCAAAAACATCACAGATTAAAGCTTTTGAACTTTTATTTATTGAAATATGATAATCGTTATCATATTTATATTTTGATATCAACTGCATTAAAATTATTTTCTAATATATAAAAATGAATTGGGCTTTGTTCGTTCGAAATGCGCTACCATACCGTTCATCGGATTGCAATAAAACTTTGTACACTTATTGCTAAAGATTTCGCGAGTAACATAAGCATAGTTTAATATATAAAAATTAATGTTTGTTTGTCCGTATTTAATGCGCTGCCATACCGTTCATTCGATTGCGATAAAACTTTGCCAATTTATTGTTTGTATTTTTTCAAATAATATAAGCATAGTACAATTGACTCTTTCAAATTTTAAAATTATTACTTCTGTGGCAACAACGCACTGGGTATCCCAAATTATTTGATACCGTGATTTTTTTTCCTCAATCTGAATCTTTTACAGTAAGAGTACAGAATCTAAACCGCTATACCATTACTTTGACCAAGCGATTAAATTTAAAGAGCTTATATAAAATATCAAACCCCAAACTACATTTTTCATGATCGAATCTTTATGATTTGATAGATTTATAATATAACGTTTTGGATTAATTCGTAGCCGAAGAAGAAAAATAAATGCCTTTTGACAACTGGAATACCAATTTATACTACAAATCTAGGAATATAACTGTATGAAAAATATTTTTGCACATTTATGGTATGATTTTAGTTCGCAATGGTTATTGGTTATTCAAATTAATCGAAGATTCCACTTTTTAAACTGATGGTATTTCTATACAGCCTTTAAAAAAATAATTGTATGTAATAGTACCAATATATCAATGTACTGAAAATAAAATATTTTCCTAATACTTTTAGTATATACTATTTGAAATAATCATGAAAAAAGACTATGTTTAAATTCACTTTCAAAAAGACATTTTCCATAAAATATCAAATGGTTTTTAAGTAGTTGTCTTCGTATCGGTATTAGTTTAAAATCTATAAATCTGCATTTTTATCTACAAATAGTTACAATGTTCATTACTATTAAATAAATGTTGTTTACTTTCGATTCAATGTGGTTAAAGTTGTAGTTGTATTTTAGTATAAAATACACATAATATCTATTATAAGCAGCTACAATATAGTTAGTCTTATTTAAATATAAAATGATACTATCCGTTAAAAGGTATTAAATTATATTATGTAATGATGATTTTTGAATTGACAACGTATTTATTAGCAAGATGTCTTATGGCTAACTAATTGGTGACAATTTTGGGTTCAAAATCGAAATTCCCGTTATAAATAAGCTAAAATAACAGCTTCAATCGATCTTAGAGGACATAACGGAATTTTAATCGCACCCCAAAGACAATGTCACTGTAAATTCAGATTGATTGAGGAACATCGTCCACGAAGACAAAACAAATTTCATGCCAAAATTCCATTATCGACGCGAAATAAAATATTCTGTCACCATATTAAGTGGACATGTCAACTGGCCATATTTCAAAAAGCGGCCTCCGACTCAACACCTTCGATACGGGCGCGCTTTATTAATTGCGTACACACAATCGAAGGAACCAATCTCAAATCACGAAGAAAATGATCGATCGCCGCGGAAAAAAACGCAAATGGACATGTGGATTTATCCTAAGGTCAATCAATGTGGCGTGTGAATAAATTCCATGTTTGTATAAAACGATAATTTGCAAGCGCTCCGCGCTCAATGTGTTAAAAATATCATAGCGAAATTTTATGCATTAAATCTGTATTATGTAATCATTTTTGCACACCATCGATCACAAATATAAATTTAATAAAACAATACGAAAATCAATCAAATCACACGCAAAAAAACGCATCGCATGTTAGAAGACATCATGCAATTTGTCTTGTTTAGTGTGAATATTTGGATTATTTTTAGCGAAATTCGGACGAAAGTATTATGACGTTGGCCAAAATTTATAACTCACCTTTAGTCTCTACATGGTCGATTTTTGTCACGCCGTGGCCGAATATGGTCGATTATTTACAAAGCGCGCCAACATTTTAGTTTTTGAATGCCCGATGTTTGAGTATTAGGTTCGAATTTAAACTATCAAGTCACCATCTCGCATCGTCGATGCGATGAATTAATGTTCTTTGAATTGCCCTTAAATCGTTTCAAGCATGTCCGACCGTCGATTTGAGGGTTGTTTTCGAAGGGAGGTGACGAGTGTGTGTCGGGCAACGAGCGGCCCGCGCCTCGTCCGGCGCGAGACTGGCAGCCTTAATAAGATTGCAGGCTTCCGAGGCGTATTCGAAGACGTTTCGAGCAATATCACACCGCTCATTATCATGACACCCAACTGTACAAGCGTACGTCGGCCGTGTATCGCCCTATCCATCAAATGTCTTCGAGAACTCGAAGGGAAGCTTTTTTAGCTCGAAAGATCTATTCACATGGTAAAAAGAGGGTGTCATATCCGATGAATAAGATGAATGGAGTGGAAGCTCCCTGGTGTGTTCTTGTATTAATTTTGCAGAATGAGGCCCATTTCTTTCGCTTTACACTTTTTTCAGGGTTTCGAACCCTGTATATATTAAGTTGTCCCATAAGTTTCTTTCGCAAATGAACACAGATCTAATCATAGCCATGGTTGAAGAAAACCCGCGATATACTGTTCGCGAAATAACTAACAAGTTAGAAATTACACGAACATCAAATAAACTTCAGCGTATTCCAACATGTGATCTTCTTCTCCAACGACATGATAACCAACCTTTTTTGAAGAGACTTGTCACTGGAGATGAAAGTTGGATACTCTATAAGAATATCCAACGTAAACGATCTTAGACCAAGGGTACAGAAGCTTTAACTATAGCTAAATCTGTCCTACATCCAAAACAAAGTTTTGCTATGAATTTGATGGGACTGGAAGGGGATAGTTTATTAGGAGCTACTTCAGCAAGGTTAAACAATCAATTCAACAAAATATTGTTTCCAACTAGACAATCTAAAGGATACAATTGCCCGAAAATGGCCAGAATTATCGAACAGACGAGGCGTTGTTTTTCATCACGATAACGTCAGGCCTCATGTGTTTTGATCGTCAGATAAATTGTTATCATTTGACTGGGATGTTTTACCTCATCATCCATACTCTCTGGACATTACCCCTTCAGATTATTATTTATTTCTTTCGTTGAAAAATTCTTCCTACATCTATAAATACCGCTAGCGGTGAATATTTTTAAAACTGACCTAAGATGATCCACATTAAGTCTGGATTTGACAGGGGACGTGTTTCTTTTCATAAGTATAAATAACTTCTATACTCCAACATCAATGCATTTTGGCATCAATAAAATTTGAATCTCAATTACTTCCATAATGTGATTAGGTATTGAATTTATTGAGAGAAGTAAATTTGAGTGAAAATTATGTGTAAAACCAGGAAATCCCTGTTATTTTCTCCTCCATTTGGGCTCGTTTTTATGCAATATATTCTGTCAAACGCAACAATAACACCATGTAATATTCGCTATTGTTGATTCTTTCCTTCTCTAATTAATCGATGAATAAAATACATAAATAGGTTGATTCATATTACATCCATAGACACATTCCGCATGAAAAAAACGTTTTTATTGCGCCGAAAGAGCTCTAAACAGCGCTCCGAATTGTGGACGCGTTGTTGTTTTTGATCGAGTACGCGATAATCGCATCGAACAAAGCTTTCTCATGGACAAATGTTGATGCAAAATTTTGAACACACTGCCTTTGATATCTTTATCATGTCAGTTATCTCACGCAACTTCAATTTACGAACGGTCAAAACTATTTTGTGGAATATTTTGTCATCCTACGAACTTATTGAGTGATGCGTTATTATTCGTTTTTTCATGAGCTATTATTACTTTCTGATTGTTTGACAGTATACGATTACCAGTTCTAATAATTAGTCCATGTATAAAAAAGGATTTAAAGCTATGGCTTAGGACAGGAGCTTTTAACAATTTCTGATGACAAAAAAGCTTCATAATATGTAAAACGTTTTTATTTTTTTAAGAGTAATCGTATATTAAACTATTATACGCATAATAAATTGTATACATAACGCAAAAAGTATCACCGCGTCAAGTATACTATTTCTGATTATAATTTAACGTCTATGTATCGCCGCATCGCACTTTTGGTGGAAATTAAAAAAAAAAAGATAAAACCCTGCTTTGCACTCAAATGTTCATTATTCCATGCAAAACTGCGATCTCATTGTAATTGGACTAACAGAGCAATTAAGAAAAAATAGGAAAAACAAGGTAGCTTCATTTCAATGTAGATAAAAATGTAATAATTTAATATCTGCTGAAACTAAATCTTGAATTAAATCGCTACATTTTAGAAGAAATGGTTAAATACAGTTGATTCTGAACTTGTCTGATATTGTTGATTCACAAGACTAGCAATAAAAATCCAGAAAGCAATCTGTGCAACAATCGTGAAATTTCAAAAACTTCAACAAAGATAAAAAGGCTAAGAAACTCTGTCTTAGGGGTCACAATTCACTACAAATCCAAGGGAAAACTATGAAGTATCCCTTAAATTGTTTATCGTAGATTTTAAACAACATTTTAGTTGAAAATGACTTTAATAATTTGACGAGGATCTAATTCCATTGGTAACGTCAGCACATCATTATCCAAATTGATATTTATTGTCAAGTGGCTTAGAAAATTTAAATCGCATAATCGAAATTTAAAGCAAACGCTTCCATCAAAACGTAGCCCAATCAATAGAATCAGATTATCCACAAATTTTTGCGCAATTGTCACAAAGACTCTCATTTTTATGAAGCTTAGGGCATAGAACAGAGTGCGCATTTGGATGCCGCACAAACTATCCTTAGATTGTTGAAAAGGCATATAAATCATCTGTTTTTTTGCATACTACATGGAAACTATACAATTTTAGACTGAGCCAGGCCAAATTATTCATTTTGGGTTATTAAAAAAGTTGATATAATTACTGTGCAGATTTATTAACAACTATTGGATTAATCAGATCAGAATCTAATTTTAAAACGACCTGACTCAATTAATCGGAAGGGCGTACCTGTTTTTAATATGACAATGCGCGCCCACTCGAAAAATCTGAAACCAATTGACAGAACATTGTTTCGAATATTCATAAATATGAATGTTGGGACTGATTCAATTTTGCTTTGATGAACATGCAGATGTAGATAAATATTTACAATCAAACAGTTCTAATACGTCAGGACTTATATCGATAAGAAAGTGATGTCGATCGAAGAGATAGCAATGAAAAATGATTTGTCTTAAAAGGCATTTGTCAAAATGAAAAATGTTATTTGGTGTCAGCTATCTATTATAATCGATCATATATGATGTTTGTACTGTTTATTGTTTTTAATCGATATATGTGTGTGAAACATGGAAGATCGAAAATAAGAAAAAACGACTCTATATCCTGATTAATTTATTAATAAATAACAATAACGAAAAGCTTAAAATATTGTGTTAATACTTGAGTTAAAATCAAATCTTTGAACTGTTATTTTTTCATTTCGGTTTTGGTTTCAATTACGTTTATATCGGTTCAGGGTTAATTCGTTCCGGGAAAATAACGGTTTTTATCGGTTTTTGGCTTTATTCCGTTAGGTAGCCTTGGTAAAATTTCACATATTATATTAGCGAAATGAAATTCAGATACATTCGAAATTAGACCAATTTAAGTTAAGCTCAAACGCTTAAAGTTAATACAATTCCATTATTGTTTTGCTATTAATTTTATTATAAGATGTTTGCGAAATTATCGTTGTTGAACACGAAGCGTCACAGCATTGTAAATAAAGCGCTATGGAACGCTGGTCGCAACGTGTGCGGGCATACTCTCTCTAGATCACTCAAGTACGCCCGCAGCATGTGCGAGCATACTCATTAAAATGGTTATGAGCCTATAAGTCATTTTGATCTAGATTTTATTAAAAATTGATTCAAAACGTAAATTGAATTGAAGAGCCTATTATAATATACAAATTGACATATCTAGGTTTTGATCATTGACAGTGACATCTGTATGCAGCAATGCAAATATTATTGCATAAATTTCACAATGCGATCATGTGGAATGTAGTTTGCATTTTTGCTATTGTTATGGAATCTGCGATGCTTTGAATGGCGTAAAATACTATAGTAATTAATGCTTATAATAATGATGATTCTATATAACTGATTGTGGACTAGCTTATAAATAGAATAGGTCTTTTCACAAAAACACTCAAAGAGGATAGGCAATCTTAATTCAAGATTTTACTATGGATTTTCCATTGCCTTTCATTGAGATCCTGAAAATCAGATAAAATTGGATCTAAAAAAAATTGTAATAGAGCACAGTAGGGCAAATTGGCCTACATGTCACGAAAAGTGAAACACTTTAACTCAATTGCATGTTATAAGATTTTCGGCCACAATAAAATAATTATGCGACATTTTAGAATACGAATTGAATATTTGGCGGTGTCAGGGGTGTTTTAAAAAAAATCTAAATAAAAATTTTGATTTTAAAAATAAGCCTTTGAAGTAAAACGCATTGAAATTGGAACAAATCCGACGAAATTAATGGAATATGAACGGTATATTATTATTGATTGACCATATTCGCCCGCTCAATAACAGTTATTCCGCGTCCATGAGCCCGACAAGAGAATCGAAATATCAAAAAGAGGTACAATTTCAAAATTTAATTTACTTTGCAACATAATTACTAAACAAAGTCAATCTTAAAACTATAATATATTTATATTAAAAAACGAATTTTCACCGGGTGCACATAGAATTTGCACCGGGTTTTTCATAATGCACATCTTCTAACGTATAAAAATTAATCTCTGTTTGTTCGTTTGTAATGCGCTGCCATACCGTTCATCAGATTGCGATAAAACTTCGTCCGTTTATTGCTAAAGATTGAGCGAGTAGCATAAGCATAGTTTAATAGACAAAAATAAAAAAAATGTTTGTTCGTATTTCATGCGCTGCCATACCGTTCATTCGATTGCGATAAAACTTTGCCAACTTATTGTTTGCACTTTTTCAAATAATATAGATATAGTACAATTAACTTACAGTAGATTTTATGTATAAAAATCAATGTTTTTAGTCTTTTCTGGGGAATGGATTTTTATAAACGAAACTTGTATAGTTGCCATTGGGTGAATTTGATTGAACGAGACGAAAAATGAAACTCCAAGTGGCATTTTTCGCGCCAATTTCTCTTTAAAAAAAAAGGCTTTCTTTGACGAAAAATTGTTATTTAGGTGAATTTCAACTTCATTTACAATTCAAAACGTCTTATTTTCAATTGAGTGCCTAGAACTTTGAATAAATAATAATCAGACGGCGCAATATCTGGCGAATATTGCGGATGAAGTAGCAGTTCCCAATTGAGTTCCCTAATTTTTTCCTGGGTTACTTTAACTGCATGGGGTCTGGCATTATCATGACTTTTCGGTTGGCGAAATTTGTATTTTTTTCTAATAACTTTGCATTTACTCTGTCTAATTGTGAGCAATAAATTTGTACATTGATTGTATCTCCTAGTTTTAAAAACTCAAAGTGTATTATCCCACCACATTCTCACCATATACTCAAAAGGACCTTTTTTTATAGTCAAAGAAGGTTTAGGAGTTGGTATAGCCGGTTGATTAGTTGAAAGTCACTGCTTAATTCTTTTAACATTGTCGTATAATATCCAATTATCATCACATGTTATAATCCGGTGTAGAAATTACTTGTTAAGGTGTCTAGTTATAATCGATGTGCAGCAACTTCGTCGTCGTCCCCCTAATATATTACATAAACACCGCTTAATATTTTAGTTATTGCAGCAGAGACTGCCAGTAGAGAGCGCCCCGCTCCACTACGCTACAATGGTGTCAGAAGTGAGATGTTTAACGTATTTTTTCAAAGTTAGAATGATTAAACGCACAGATCTGTACGCACGGTATTTATAGAGTTCCATTAAAATAACGCGTGCGTGTTGTTAATTGTTTAACTGTGTCTATATTTATTTACATTGCAAATTTCACATGATTTATATCGGAAAATGTCAATATTATCGGTTGTTTCTAATACGCCTGAGCAATTATTTCAATACGACTTTTTGCGGATAACTGGTTATTAAATACATCTCCGATAATATGTCGTTGTCATGGAATATGCCAACGGATTCAACTGCTACCTTCGGGCTACTCCACTTCTTCTTCTTATCCAAGTCGAGTGATTCCCTCGAGCATCATCAGCTCGAGTGGCGATCACCTTTGACTTGGTCCGACAAGTGCTGGATTTCCATTGTCCGAAGACAACATCGCAATGGACGAGGAACGCATGCGAAGGGCGCCCTCGAAGATACGATCGTTTTTCGATATTTGCTCCGACGAATTAATGTTTGAGCTTCACGAGAGCTTCCGAGTGTTGGATCAGCGATAATATCAATGTTTGATCAAAATATTTTTTGTAAAAAAAACTCGTACAACGCGGTGGAACCACAATACGTCAAAGTATTCAAATATTTTCTGCGTACATTTAGTGGGAAAAAAATAGCAACGGTATGGGTTTATCTCAAAGGCTATACTCGTTCGCTATTAAGACGGTAAATGGTAACTTAAATAAATAGTAACTGTTCACCACTATGTTATAAAGTGCTATTTTTGAGTAACAGTATTCTACTGTAATGGTTCAAGTGAGGCTTTAAAAAATCACATCGAAGAATTTTGTTTATATCGAAGTCGAAAATTGTAAGCTCTCGCGTATCGCACACACGCCTTTAAATAAACATAATTGAGTGCTCGAAAAAATGTTCTTATCTCGGGAGGGTGATTCGAATAGTACCGCGAAACATTTATATTCATCTCTATATAAAACCATCTCGGATATTCTCATATACGGGGGTAGTCTCAGAAGTGTCCGATTCAACAAAGAAAGCACATTTTTTTCTAACTTTTCTCAACGCTTCGATATCCTGTTTATAGTAAGAATCGTCGAACTCCTCAAAAAAACCACCAATCGCCAACTCCACCTCTTCATTATTGGTAAATCTATTACAAAAAAATGATGAATAATATCATCGGAGCTACATCGAGAAACGTGTGCAGTTTCCGGTGCGAGCATCAACAAAGAACAGAAACACACAGGGTATGCGTGCATGCTTCTCACGTGGATAGCTATATATGGGCTGCACACGCCCAAATCATTTATTAGCAGACGGTACGCATCATATTCATTAGCACGGCATAAGTATAATCTTTGGGACGAATATAACAACATGGGGAGCCTCCTCTGACCCGAGCTGTGTCATTGATCCCCCTATTCAGGAGTAGGGAATCCAATTCCGGGATCCCGGACAGTTTTAGGTACTTAAGAATCCCGGGATTAGTAAACGTAATCCCGAAAAATTCGGGATTGAAATTTTTATCTAACAGAAATCGTACACCTCACCAACACGATGAAGGCTACTAAATCGAGACATTCCCGACGAAATCTGGACGCTTGGAAACAGTGGCGTAATTACTAATTGGCGAACTTAGGCGACGCCTAGGGGCAGTGACTGTCTAATCTATGTATACATTTATAGCGTACATGTATGTTTTTCAAATTGTTATAATAACTTTTCCCTACCGGTGATGTATTTACTACACAAATGGACTTATTAGTAATTTTTGTTCAAATTTATCAATGTAATTTCTTAAAACATTGAAAATTCCAATCCCGGGATCCCGGGATTGGTCCCGGGATTGTCTAATGAAATTCCGGGATCGAAATTTTGGTTCGGGATTGGATTCCCTATTCAAGAACATGCCAGCCCGCAAAGTGCACAGCATGGTGCAAAACCGTCAAATTAAAATTCTATGTCTGCAAGGACACGCTCCTTCTCCACTTCTTGCGGAAAGAGTTTTGAGACTCACTTGCGACCCCGAAAAAAAAAGGGTGCGAGCCCACTAATTGCTACCGGTCGCAAGTAAGGACCTCTGCGACCCGATGGAGATCGTAGAAAGCTCCGAGGGTGCATTTCCCCCCAAAACTTTTCAAAAAAAAAACCTATATGCCCTAAAATTAGTGGGAGTGGCCACAAGATTACCGTGTCCAACCGGGACCGAATTTCGGACCACTGATACAACGAAGGAATGCCTCGCGATCGGACGCCATGTCCGAAAATTTCCATAGAACATGGTCTGGGGTCATGAACGGATCTCCGCATAGATCTCCGAACTTGTTAAAAGCACAAACCTTAACAAAGAGGCCCTAAATCGCCCGTATCCTGTAGGAACTAAGACGTCTACTGATTCAGGACCTAACCAAGAGGAAGAAACGTGAAAGGTGGCGGCCGACGACCGACACAGATCACCTCTCCTGCCAACTAAATAATCCCGCTTCCTTGACGCGATGACGGAGATCACCGAGCGCGTCTGAGGCATCCACCTCTATCTGGATTTCTCTGAATCTTTGGGACGGGAGAAAATATAGGAAGTCTCTTGTCCAACATAAAGAACAAAATGAAAAACAAAATTCAAGGAGTTTACGAGATCGAATGCTCAGCCTGTATCATATCGTACATTGAACAAACCAATAGATATATCACCCACGAGGTGACAGTGCATCAGAATGCAGTCTTGCAATTGCATTACAAATCCGCAGTACATGAACATGTCATGAAGAACGATCATCATATTAATTTTGATGATAAAAAACCATAGCAACATAGCACTGGACGGAGGATGCTCAGAAGGTTCATCACCAAGCCGCCGGCAGCTATTCCGCGTCCATGAGTCCGACAGGAGATTCGAAATATCAGAAAGATATATATTTGAAATCTTAATGTACCTCTCAAATAATTACTAAGCTCGTTTTTCAGTGTAATTAAAAATATATAAAATCATTCCAATAAACTGAATTACAATGCATTCGCTAGTTTGTTTATAAATCAAGATGTAACTGGAGATGAGAAGTGAATAGTTTTTTTACTGCAATACAAAAAATATTATTGCGTGGGATATCTGTAAAATAATTAATTAACAATGATCAAAATCAGATGAAAAAAATCTGCAGTGATTTATTATCGACAATCGAATATATGGAACCAGTAGCCGACAGAGATAAAAATCAAATTTAATTGACCTGAAGGCGTTAATTTTTCAATACGACAATGTGGGCCCACTCTAACAATTACCGCAGACAAAAATTAATGACAAAAATATTAAAGCTTTATAATGGTTGTAAATATTGATAGAATTCAAATTTTGAATCATACTATATAATAAAATACAGGATGCGGCAGGGAAACTACTTTATTTGAAACGCACGAATATTTTTTGGTCTCCTTAATATGTCGATGCAGATTCCTCTCACGTGCATGAGCTGTTTGTCTTCGACGAGAACAAAAAGTTAAGTTGTCATTCTGACATTTTTAAAATTGGACTGTCATCAATACTTGCGTCAATAATATTTTTTAGTAAGCCGTAGGTGGGCCGAAAGGGGCTTTAATTAATATACGATGCGACGATAATGAATGTTTGGTATGTAAATAAAAACTGTTTACACCTGAGCTCTAATGATGTCTCACCTCAGCTTCAAATACACACGTACCGGGAAACACGCGTGTGATCTTCGGCGAACTCCAATAAACGGTAATGCTCTTCTTCGAGTCTTCAAAATTCCAACAGTTTGAAATCTCATTTGGAAGATAGGAATTGAAATATCACTGCGTATTATATGGAGGCTTCAGACAATTATTGCAACAATATTACGCCTCATAATTACGCGTACGGCAACCATCTGAAATCTCGTTAAGAGAAACGCTATATTATGAGAAACCATAAAACGAGGTAATTTCTCTTTGCATTTAGTCAATATACGAGGAGCATTTAATCATATCTGTCTGTCCTAATCAGGGCTTCAAATTGTTATTTTTTTTTATATTTCGGTTTTCATATCGGTTCTGTTGCGGTTTTAGATCAGGAAAAATAACGGAATACATAACGTTAAAGAACAAATTGAAATATGGGACCTGTTACATAGTATTAAGTGTATCAGAAAGTCTTTGCCTAAAAAGAAAAAAATAATTTCATTTTTTCATTTTTATTTGCAAAATTATACTGTAACATATACAACAAAAAATTTAAGCCTATCAGTTTCGAATTTTCTAATTTCAAGAAGAGATTTCTGTAAATGAGTAGCGATACTCGGACCTCCCATGAGGTGTCATCACCTCAGCGGCAAATTATTAAAAAAGCAGCAGACTGTCAAAATAGACAAATTGTCAAAAGGACGGCGAGTTTTCAAAAAAGGAAGCCATTAAGCTTAATTATCTATACACATTCCTACCAAAACAAACGCCAGGATTTTGCGACGCAATAGAAGACATTAAGTCGAAAAAAAAGGCACCCAGTACGACAAGTTGGCTACCAGACTTCGACGGAGAAAGATATCCTCGAACAACCAAGTTTAATTCCAGACGCGCTATTTTATTGGACTCTTCAACACGACAGATCACTTATTCGAGTTCGAAAAGACGGCCAACTTCGAGTTCAAGAAGACGCTCCATCGAAATATCTACCCTCGTTCGAACACCGCTGCATCAAACGAATTATATCTTGACGAGTTTCCGTCGTTCATCGCAGCCAACTCGTGGATCGGGACCATCTTCTATTAAAAAGGACCTATTGGAAAGGCCAATTGCGAACAATACACATCTTTCGTTATGGTTTCTCCAAATTTCATAAATTCATAGTGAATAATTCCTTGAACATCCCACCAAATGCCCAAAAGAATCTTGCGGGTCGTTAATCCGGGTTTCGGAGTCGGATATGGTTTTTGTCTCAGTGGAAACCATTGACGTTTACGACTTATGTTGTCATAAACGATCCGTTTTTCATCTCCAGTCACAATTTAGTGATAAAAGCGACGAACTTTGGGTGAGGTGCTCTCAACAGCGGGTTGGCAAATTCAGGAAATTTTAAGCGTTTTCAAGTAAACTCTTTATTTCGAAATACACTTATAGAAAGGTAATAAATCTTTTGTCAGATCAAGAATTAATGACATCTTCGAAATATGAAATATAGAAGCAGAGAAGAAACATTAAATGGTCTTTGTCCTTTTTTATTTCTGTTCGTTTTGGAATAAAGTAAGTTTTCTACAATTTAGAGACAATTTAATAGAATCCTTATTGGGTAACAAAAGGCAATACTAGTCATTTTTTGGAAAAAAGTCCTATTCCAAAAAATTATAAAAAGAAAATATGTTATTTGCACTGCAGGTGGTTTTCAAAAAATAATAAACGCACTGATACTTCATGGAGATGCCAAACCTGCAAAAAAATCCTGCTCTATGTATGGGGAAATTGCTTTTGTTATTTTCATAATGAATCTTTTTTTTTGTTATACTATTTTTTGTGAATTTTTCTTTTGAAATTTTTAATTTTTTTGTATTTTTTTTTTAATAAACTTATAAAATTGTTGTTAAAAAAAATAAAAATGTTGAGAACAAGTGCTTTCGACTCCCATTACTCTAATACAGAATGATCGACCTTTCATTGTGTGTATTAGCGATGGTTTAAAAAGTTTTATTATTAAAAAATACAATGGTTGAAAATAACTGAAAAGTGTAAAGAATACATTAAAAAAAACGTGTAGATCGATTTACTTGATGATAAATGTTTCGACGGCAATAAAAGTTCGGTCTTATCGCTGGAATGTTATCACTAAAAACGATTAGTGAAGTAAAGAGGCAAACACGAGAGAGAATAACTGACTTATTGTGTGTTCTGGCGATGGCTTAAGCACTAATACATATTCATGAATGTCGTCGGCAATCAGATTCACGGAAACGAGCTAAAATGACGATGCCGCGCGCGAAAGCGTTAAGTTCTTTTTTGTGATTGACAACACTGCCAACCTACAGAAAGAATTTAGGGGAATTCCCTAGGCAAAACTTATGAATTTCTCTCAACTGAGTTGTCATGATTAAAGTGGGGTTGCAACCTGTCAAATTTATTTTGAAAATGGGAGAAATTTCCAAAAGTTCAGTTCGATCGAGCTTTCTGGTAAGGATTCGAGGGCCCCCTGAGCTTGAGGGCCCCGGGGCATTGCCCCGCCTAGCCCCTTGGTAGCTACGCCATTGGTCATCCAGCAAATTCAACCAGATTTATGCGACAAAATGTTCGAAAATAGAGCCTCCCGAATTCGTACCATTAAGCAAAACTGCTACAGATATTTGAACAATTTTTTACATTTCATACTAAATGCCATAAAATATTATTTTAAATAAAATTTAAATTGAGTGAATATTTTGTATACAGCATGTTTTATTTGTATTAAAAAATTGAGCGTCCTTATTGAAAGATCCGCATACGTGTAGGCTTATTGCCATTCATCAAATAGTGAAATTTAAACATATTTTATCTATTTGCTAATAAACATTATAAATAACAGACAAAATATCCATGAATAATAGCACGGATTACAATCGAATTAGATAAAATTTAACTGTACGCCATTTATAATACGTTCGAATTAAATATACAAAAAATAAAACACATATAGTACATCCGAATAATTTTTTTTAATCAAAATTTAAGAGCACATGTTATAATTAATTTCGTCGACCAAGGAATTTTGTATGACGATTTGGAAGACTTGAAAATTATTTTCCACTGCTTTTGCTTCCGCCTCTACTTTTGCTTCTAGTATTTCCCGCACTCTTCGATCTTGATCTTCTCATTTTTGATCGAGAACTCTTGCTCGTAGATCTACTTCTGGAAGAAGTGCGACGTTTCCTCGAAGAGCCTTGAAAATTTGGACATTTTGGATTGTTGCACATTTTGATGCGGCCACAAAGAATTCAAAGAATGAAATAAAAATTTGAATCTAATAATTATTCACGTGTTTATAATTATAAACCGAAAATTAATTATTTAAATCAATTCAAATTTTGGCAATAAGCAAACATTTATATACCAGAACTTTTATTTAAACAATAAATTGAAAATGGCTTTTAAGTATAAATTCAGTCAATCCTCCTATAGCGTCCTTTTTATTTGCGGCGACTTGTACGTGAGCAACATATCTGAAGATGAAATAATATTCAGATTTATTGATTGATTAATTCATATACTCGGGAAAGTTATGGACAATATCTTATTTATTAATACATTAAACCAACGGTTATTAAACTGGGGTCCGCGGCATGTGGAAATCATGGTTAAAATACCAATCGTCAATTGAAAAACTAGAACATTATATGCCTACATGTCGCATAATAGTGAAAACGTAATAGAAAATCGCGCATATCGAGGGCCGAAAGTCAGAATTTAAAGACGTAAAATGCCTATGGTTAGGATTAAAAGGAGACTATATAAATCTAAGAACCACTGCAATAGAACTTAACACATTCCCGTCGGGTTACGCATACTAGTAGGTAGTTTATGAAAAAAAATGTTTAGCATGGTGCGCATACCAGTGTGATAAAAAATATTTTATAATTAATGGAATACGCTCAAACCTATTTTTGTGCGATTTCAAAGTTATGCGGTTTTTAAAATGCATGGAACGCATTTTCACTTCGTCTATGTAAGTCATAACTTTTTTTGTGCGATTTTACGTGGAACGTATCTACCGCACAAAAAAAGTTTAAGTGTATAATGATTAAAGCATCTATCGAAAGTGCACAAAAGACGTACATATGCGTAACTCGACAAGAATGTGTTAATATTGGAATTAAGGTAGTCTTAATCTTGCTGTGAACTATCTAAGGCTGTTCTTTGATGCTACTGACGATGATAACTAATTAGACTAAGCGCATCTTAAGTAAATATTCTAAAAGCTGATAATTTGAAGCAAAAATATATATGAGGAGGTACCAAAAAAAAAAACCGAGCTGATTTTATGGTGGGCGGAGTTTTTGTAGTATCGCGCTCTATCACTAGGAACTAGGTGGGCGGAGTGCTATCATTTCCAAATCAGTAAGCTAAGCATCGTTACTACATTCGGCAACTTACAAGGATGATGTTATTGGGAAAACACAAGTGTTTGGGTGGTTTTTCCCATTCAAAGGAGGTGAAATTTTAATTCATAACAAACTTCAACTGTTTTGAACAATGGAACAAAATATTAAACAAGTATATTAGTACCAGAAGAATAATTTGAAGGAAATTAAATTGTTTTTTGTTAAAAAAAATATTAGAGAATTTATAAAAATAAGTTCATAAAGTTAAATAAGAATTAAATCTGAAAAATCCTCTGGAAAGATAATGGCACCTCTTTTATGGGATATTAAAATATTTTTCAAATAAATATATACCGCGTAAAAAGTTCATAATAACAAATATTAATAGATGTACAATTACTTTTTATGAGAGGCCATCGTAGAGAAGAGGTGAGATTCGCTCTCTTATATCTTAAACCGCCCTAATTTAAATTTCCATAAAATAAACCACCATCCCATCCATAAAAAGCGCATTTATTATCTATAAAATCAGCAAAAAGTACAAATCACCTTAAAAGTAATATTGGATTGATGCAAAAGTTTTTACGCATATTAACACTAGATATACCAGCGATTTGAATATACCTATTTCTACCAAACCAGTCAAAATGACTGGTGCATAAAAAACAGGCTTATTGTGGTTTCTAGTCTATATTTACTCTTAACAATGATAAAAATAGGGTTGAACAATATTAATTATAATAGATAAATGGATTTATATACATTTCTAAATAACTGTAAGTCTGATATTCTGAAGCAAGTTCTTCTGCTAATTGAAAAAAAAAGTCTTTTCGTAAAATATTTTTTCCTGTTGTGTTTTTATACAATACCCAGTTATTTATTGCGGCTAAATCTAAAATATTGAGAAATACTTGAAGAGGCCACCTTCTGGAACTTGATTTCACCGTATATTTTCGTGCCATTTAATCAGTAACATCGACGCCAAATTTAGTATTATTATAAAACGATACTGTTTCAGGTAATTTCTTTGCAGCTTTATCAATTTTGATGTGTTTATGTTTTGTACTTAGTAGAAGTACTTTTTTATTAGGTTTGCTCTTATAAACAGTAAGTGTGTATCCATTAGATTGATACAACGACGTTGAGAAACGTGCCATGTTGTCTTTTTTCAGTTTGCAAATTTTCGGCAGTTCCCTCTTGTTTGCGCGTATTGTTCCAAGTAACGAAGTGTTTTTAGATCGTAATTTCAACGCCAAGGGAATACTTGTAAAAAAATTATAAGTTATTACAGTTCTACCCTTCATGGTATATGGTTCAAGAAGTTTCATCACGACAAATTCGCTTAGGGGGGTTGAGGCATTTCGTGTCTCGTCTTTTCCTAAATACGGAAAGCCGTTTACCACATATTTCGTCTCTACATCGGACGCCAACCAAAATTTTATGCCAAATTTTTGGGGTTTATTTGGCATATATTGAGTAAATCTACATCTGGCCTTTGTTGGAAAAAGTTGCTCATCCACGGTAATATAAGCTCCCGGTTTAAAGCAATTTTTACTGTTTTCAATAAATTTATCCCAAACTGCTGAGACTAAAGCGAACTTGTCTGTCTGCAAACGTTGACTCCTCTGATTTTTTTTGTCAAAACGAATGTATCGTAGAATCTCAGTGAAATCACGTCTACTCATAGTGTTGGAGAAAAATGATGGTCCCCACTTGTTATTCCACAAATATTGAAGCCTCAAATTATTTGCTTCGTACGCTCCACGTGCATATAATATTGCTAGAAATGCCTTCAATTTTTCTTGCGTAATTGTCCAGTTTTTCCCCAAAAATCGAGAGGCTTCTAACTCAGTACATATTCGAATATGTTCCAAGATATGGTTGTCAATCAGTAATAGGAACGCACTACTTAGATTCCCGTTCATAATGTTTCTTTTAGCATGTGCTGTTGGCCCGTGTACATCTTTGAAAGCAGTATGATGTGGTGATCTACCAGCAATACCTCCTTCTTCAATTCTCGTCCAAATAGTTTCGTCTGAAGCAATTTCAATTTGCTGATTTGGTATGTTACTTCCATATTCATCTTCAGAACTGGAAGGGAATCGCATACATCGTCTTGTGCGTTTGTTTAGAATCTTTTCGCAATCACTGTCACTTGACTGATCAATATTGTCTTCATCAAGAATTTCCTCATCACCACTTTCGATAATAGTACTGCTATTATCACCATCACTATCATACAATTCACTTTCTACATCTGAACATTCCAGAGGTATGTTGGTTGCATTTTCTATATGTACTGCATCGGTCTCATAATTCCAAAAATCATACATTTTTTCATACAAACACAACCTGTCATTTTGACTGGTACTGGTATAAATGTCAATAACAAAAATTATATTTGTTACTAATGTATATAAAATAACATTAAGTTTATAAAACGTACTCTCTAATTATAGCTACAAAAGTCATAATATCATTTCTGAAAAAAAATGTGTAATATAGTAGGAATTTTGAATTGAAATTGCACGACCAGTCAAAATGACTGGTCTTGTTACATCTAGTGTTAAGAAAATTTAATTGATTCATCGGATTTTCATTTATTCAGATAGCTAAATTCGTTTTAAAAAATACGCAAAAACTTTTACATCAACGCATTATTTCGTGCCAAATTCTTCATGTATCGACCGAGAGCATTAAAAGACATCAACGAGCGGGGTGACACGAAACCTGAATTCCACACGATTTGTTTATATTTCCAACAACGCCGAATTTATACAACGCATGATTATTAATACCTAAAAAAATGTCGATCGGTGCATTCATTTAAGTTGTCGCCTTTTATTAAAATTTTATTTTTCCTTAATTTAACAGATATGGACGTCGAAGAATGCCTTTCGGTGTACACAAAAAGAAACAAGATAAGAGACGTTTTTTTTATTGACGGTCCATTCTGCTCGTTTTGACACACTTATGTCAATTTAATTAAACATTACACGTCAATTGGTGCGACAAAGACGTACATCGGCGGCATTTTTTAACACCTTTGACCCAAATAACGAGAAAATCTTGAGCGAATTTTCGTTTCATTTTATCATCGCCAACATAAAGCTGTGGGTCTGAGAATGCAATAAAATTCGACTTGGGTCAAAGAGAGAATCGAGGAAGATCATACAGCCATAACTATTTAGAGTGTTTTATTAAGAAGGCACTAAGAGTAAATCCAAATCACACATATCAACAGTAATGACATATTTCCTTAATAAAACAAAGATTTTCAACACCCCAGATACTCAATCAAATAATTCTTTCTGGACGACCCTCGTATATTAGGGGAGTGTGAAACTATGTGAAAATTTTGAGACCTTTTCTTTTATCTCAAACGTTGAAATTATTTATTCACTTTGTTAATTTTTATATAGCCATTCGATTGCGAAAGATACATAAAATATTCGCATGCGACAGTATCGATTGCCAACGTATTAAATGCATAATTCATGCATTCAAACGTCATCTCGACAAAATGAATCCCTCTTTACATGTTTTAGCTACGTGATATTCGACCACGAAGCTCTTACAAGCAATATCGATCCTCATAAATCGACGAACGGCCTCCATTTACACGATTTCAATTATTCGCGGGAGGATAAATTGCGTATTTGATGCGTATCTTCAAGCATACGCCTTGTTGATTTCAATTGTAATTATTTTCAATCGTAGAGTACGATTTGGTATTAAGATTTTGTCTGTGTGATTGCTCTGTATGGCAATGCATTGGCATTTTCGGATCAAGAACTTTCGAGTGTGTTTTCTCTCGTCGAGGATATCGATTCATTATGATTTGTCTATGATGTCTATAATGACTACCTAGCCATGGAAAGTAGATTTTTATTATCGTCATAAACTACGGTAGCGTTACGATCTTAAAGATCATAAATTTGCTATAATTCTGAAGTTATAAATGGTATCATCTATTAGGTGTTTATTGGCAGTAGATTGACACGAAGCCTGTTCTTTTTACGAGCGTAATTACTTGAATAGCCTTATATCAGGCATTCATTCTTCAGGATCAGGGGTCATCGTCGGAAGATTTACGAAGACGAAGCGCCAGTCTACCAGCAAATTAAACTGGTCTTTCAACTTTACTGAGCAAACAGAGCAATCTGGCTATCATATTCGGGGATATTTGACTACTCCCGTGAATGACGACCGGCAAATATTTGCCCACACGTATTATATGATAGCCGATTCGCTTTCGGCTAATTACAGTGATGAAGCACGTCGACTAATGGCATGATACATATCTGAGGAGTAGTACACGTATCTAATTATATCTCACGCCTCTCCAGCTCGAAGTTAATGAGAAGACGCCTGACATCTTTGACATCGGATGCTGCGAGCGTGCACTAAACCATTAACGCGTGCGTATTTCATGTTTTGCGTTTTTGTTCCTTTACAAGTAGCCACCATCAGCAGGATAAATCTCTACATTAACCCGTTGATGAGTAATCACGCATATATGCGTTCATAATGATATATAATGAGTATTTTCGTCTTACAATCGTATATCAAAGCATATCAAGATCATGCTGTAAAGGTACACATCTAAATGTCAGGGCCGTAACAAGGGTGTGGCAAAGCAGGCGCCTACCACGGGCGCAATCGGGCTTGGGACGCAAAACAAAGAATAACCCGGTCGAAAGTTGAGCATGTTTTTTTTACTCAGCAATTCCTCTTTACGTGAATCAACACTGATTGACTCTGTCCATTTTTATAACATATACTAAGTTTGGGTATGGCATCCGATCGTGAGCCGCTCATTCATCATATCAGCGGTCCGAAAGGCGGACCGATTGAGCATACAAACCTTATTTCATCTTGAATGCCGTGCTTTTATTTCTAATACAATATTATTATTTATTCAAGGAAATATTTTAAGCATTACTCCATTAAATAAAACGAATATTGTGTGCAAATTCAAAACACTTACAATATCAACAGTGTTAAGGTCATTTATTGATATACAAGCTTTATTCACGCTGTGCGGTCCTTTGAGAAAAGTGCATTTGCAGAATATTAGATCAAATGCCGACGAATCATTTAGCACAAGCTTGCAAAATTTCACATAGATGCTTCAAGTTTTAAATTGAAACCAAATTTGTCATCAATAACGATCAATTAAGGTTGGTTTTTAAACTATAATCAAATGGAATCGCGGGAGGAGGGGGTTCTATCTTCGCTTTTGGATCCCGATGAGAGAGAATCTTCGAGAAGATGACCAACTTCTCCGACAAATCGTCTACCTTCGGGTGGACCATCACCTGTTTGCTCCGTATCAGGCACGTTCGCTTGCTTGCCACTGGTTCTCCTACTGTGGGTTAATTGAATAAATACAATGTGCTGATTGTTCGAGATTTTATTGATCATCTACAGCGTCTGCCTCATTCATCTCATATCACATCATGAGTATGTTCCGTCGTTCATCGCAGCCGACTCGTGGATCAGGACCATTGTTACGTTAAGAGATGCTCTCAATAGGAGGCTCCCATACGAACAACCTTCAAGTCGCAACGACGAAGATAGTCAATCTCTTAACATCAGAAGAGCTTCGAACGCTACAGTTCATTGAATTTTAAAGTGCGTTAATATCCGATTAGAATCAAGATTTGCAAATATACTTAATTTTGACGATATATTCCCATTAAATAGACCATTTTAAATTAAATAATCCAATAAATAGTGACCGTTACGGTTAAATAACTACATTTAAATATCGACACGATTCTCGGAATGTCTCTCGGAGAATGTTACAAGAAAAATAATAACCATCATGTAGACTTGTCCGTAGTGGACTTGTTGCAATTAGAGAACCAATTAATTAAGCCGGTTTCATTCGTTCGACTTAATCTCATCCATAAAGGACTAATGACTATTCCAACAAGCTATTTGCGCTCTATGAATAGCTCAAAATGGATCGAATTAAGTTCTTGATATCATCATCTACGACCACTCATATGGGGTTGAAATAGGAACTTCGTGCATTTTATAATCTCCAATGTCGAATTTGTGCATTAAATTGCATTCAAAATATTTGTGTTTAAGTTGGAAGTTCCGGTGCAGCGGCTGGACCAGATCCCTTTGGCAAATCAAGATCCAAGTAACTGATGATTGCACCGGCCTTGTCTTGGAGAACTTGCTCTACGGAGTGCATAGTCGCTCTTATCCTGTTTAGCTACTTGCATGTTTGAAGCTTTTATTCAAATAAATGCCATTACACTATGGTGCAAGTCTACAGAGATCCTATTTTATTGACTGTAGATGCAGCGAACGATGGATTAAAATATGACAAATTTCTCAGGAGCTTATCGAGTCTAATTCATAATCATCTTTGTCGATGTAATAATATAAATAACTATAAATTTGCATCCTATTTTTGATGTCTAGATCCTGAATCATGAATGAATAGATGATATGATCATAATGCCCAAACAACATAATCTAGTATATGATCCACCAAGTGAAATGTTATCAATTTAAGATCTATGCCTAAAAAATATGACTCATTTTACGACTTTAATATTAGATGTATCGATAAGTTCTTGTCGATTTTATTATGAATGTTATTATGCCAAAAATTTTATTTTTGTTAAGGGTAAAATTTCAAAATCACAAGAGCAATAAATTAAATTTAAATCAGCTAACCGATGTTTTAAAAAGACATCCCAAGACCAGGAAAACTGCACCTGGATTGACTCTGTCCGTTTTTATAATATATACTAAGTTGAACGATACCTATTTTCTTCGTTATCATTATGTTCGGGTGTGGCAACCGATCGCGAGCCGCTCATTCGTCATATCAGCGGTCTGAAAAGCGGACCGATTGACCATTCATACCTTATGGCCATCTATACGTTAGATCGGTTATTTTCGAGACTATATTTGTGTATTTTTTTAAATCATATATTATAATAGTATTTAATATATTGCATTTATAATAGTATTAGTTAACTTAAAAAGAGAAATTGGATTTTTGGGGAGGGGGGCGTTAAGTTAGATACTTGCCACGAATGCTTCACACCATAGTTACGATTCTGCAGATGTGTATTATTAGCAATTGGAAAGGGTGAACAAAAGACTTTTCAAATAAAATGCTATGTAGCATTACCGCAGCATGTGCGTGCATACTCTCTCTGGATCACTCAAATACGTACTCAACATACGAGTGCATACTCGTTAAAGTGTTAAAAACTAGTTAAAAAAAAAACGACGAATATTCATTTGGCAAATATTCATTTAAGAAAATCATTATGAATATCAATAATTTTTTTCCATAATATAGGTTCATCCAAAAATGACGCCTATGTGTTTTTTCGTTGTTGTTTTAATATTTTGCTGGAAATAGACAACAAAGAACATCACTATGATTCAATTGTGGCCATAAACTTGTAAATATTATACAGTACTGATATCTTGTCGTCGCATTTGGATGACTTTACTTAAAATAATACAGAGTACGACAGAAAAACAAATTTAAATAAACAAAGGACGAGATCTACTGTTTTATGTCATGTGGGTTTAGTAACCATCATTCAATGGACGAGGGAGGAGTGCATGTTCGCCTCAGAGGCGTCACTCTACCCTTCTCGGTATAACTATTGCTTCAGGGCGTGCGTTTCAAATAAAATATCAATTATAATGCAAAGCATCATAATTAAATTGATTTATAATATTTTAACCTCAAATTTATAAATATCATTTACTAGCTGGTACCCGGCGCGTTGCTGCCACAGAATTAATAATTTTAAAAATACAGTTTGGAATTTTAAAAATGATCTTGTTTGATTAGGAATGATAAAAATAATGAAATTTATTTTATTTTGTTGGTTTTATTTTAAATATGAACGCACATATAAACATCGATTTTTATATATAAAATCTATTGTAAGTAAATTATACTATACCTATATTATTTGAGAAAGTACAAACAATAAGTTGGCAAAGTTTTATCGCAATCGAATGAACGGTATGGCAGCGCATTAAATACGGACAAACAAACATTATTTTTTATATAGTAAACTATGCCTATGTTACTTGCGAAATTCTTATCAATAAATAAACAAAGTTTTATTGCAATTCGATGAACGGTATGGCAGCGCATTTCGAACGAACAAAACCCAATTCATTTTTATATATCAGATTGATAATATTGGTCAATGTTCTAAAATCAGAATGTCAAGGATTTATAGGATATTTATTAATAATTTTTATAAACTGAGCTAAAAATATGCACGAGGAACGATCTTCAATTTATTTGAATTCTGGGGTGTAATGATATACCCATGTCTCATCCCCCGTCTCGAGGTGGCGAAAGCGCGCGACGACCTCTCCATTGGAAGAATTTACTGTGACTGAACAAAATGGTTGATAAACACTATAGACCAAACAAAGTGACCGTTAAAATCCCTTCTACATGTTAGGTGCACCAACTTTACTTTCTAGATGACCCTTGTATTATGAAATATTAAGTCGTCTTCTTGCTACCAGCTATACAGCATCATCAACATTGATCTTTTTCTAATGCCTAATACTTTCGGCGGTGAGATGTTTTTATATTGCAATAGTTTATTAATGGCACGATCCTAGAGATGATCGTCGGGAATAATTAGCATTAATTGCTTTCAAATGCTTCAAATAATCTTCTGCAAATTTCTACTTGTGTTCGAAACAAATCATTAGTTAATTGCCGAGTAAATAATCGCTTCCTAGACAGAAGAAACTCTGCGGGGTGCAATTTACAGCTTGAGCAACTCGGATCCCATTCCCATATAATTATAGAGTTGTTCTGATATCAACTTTTCACGTCGGCCGTAATATTGACATTTGAATTTATTCGCATAAAGATTGACAATCTTAAGGCTTATTGTAAAAGTGCATCAGTAACGATGCAGCAAAGCATTAATTGGATGCAGAATCAATTTGATGTATTAACATCAGTCCATGATCGATGACGTTAATCTCAACTTGAAACAAATCCTCCTTCGAGTGCATGAAATGGAATATATAATGATATAAGTACCACGCCTACATTAGCTATAGTTTTTGTTAACAAACTAATTCCAAGTAATAATTTTAAGCCTAAACTGTAGGAAAGATGTGAACAAATTTTGCAATATACACTTTATGCATCTCAAAGACAGTATTCGCATAATGTCTGCAAAATTCAAGATCCATCTTCTTACGGAATCCCAACCATGTTTGCGATCATGCTCATTTAATCCAACCAACACGCAGAGCGAATGATAAAAATTTGATCATCGTATTTATACTAATAATTCCGACTGAGCGCAAATAGATTCGCAATAGATGAGATAAGCATTTTCCAGCTTTGACAAGTGCCTCGTATATTTGCGATTAGAGGGATGCTCATAAAGGATAAAAGCAATCGCTATGAGATAAATTCTCAAATAATACATTAAATTGGCTGTATTTTATGAGCGTCGATGAATAACGAGTACCGTTAAAAGCTCTCTCGCCGTTTAGTATCAAATAAAATCTTTCATGGTAGAAAATATTTATACACAGGATCCAGTGTTTTATATCTATACAACAGACACGCATTAGACCGGCCTTAGTATAATCCGGCACCCCCTGTAGTCCGACATCCCAATACATATATATACACTAGTGATTACCCGGCATGCGTTGCAATGCCACGTCTCCCATAATAAAGTGCATACACAAACAATAATTTTACTATGCCTATGTTATTTCCGCAAGTGTAAACAATAAGTTGACAAAGTTTTATTGCAATCGGATAAACGGTATGGCAGCGCATTAAATACGAACAAACAAACATTGATTTTTATATATTAAACTATGTTTATGTTACTCGCGCAATTCTTAGCAATAAGTGGACCAAGTTTTATTGCAATATGATAAACGATATGGCAGCGCATTACATACGAACAAACGAGATTTGTTTTTATATATTAGATATATACGGTAAACTTTCGTCAAAAGAGCAAAAGTGTGATTCTGGACCGCCTAAATGATAATGAATCTTTTTGTAAGTTCGTAAATGAATACAGCGTAGGATGGTAGGACAATCAAAAATTGTAACAGGTTTTATTTTTTTATAAGTGCTATGGCCATTGCGTTTATGACATTAATTCTTTAATATGAAACCATGTATTATCTATATATATCTCATAATTATCAGAATTTTTCGGAATACAAGTATTGCTTTCCAAAAAAATCCTGACTACAAGGGGTTGGGAGCAGTACTCTATAATCCGACAAGTTTGTCGGATTACCGCGGGTCTGATGAATTCAAATATTAGGCCATATTATGAAATACTGCATTTTTTGAAAGCGAAAATATTGACCGATACAACATTTTTTGACTTAAGTGTTAATATCAAGCCTTCTAATTTCGACATAAATTATGATCCAAATGAATTCTTTCTTCTTTATGATTATTCGTTACTCTCAATGTTCTTTATTACATACAAGATTTATACACGCTGCGACGGTTCTGGCAGATAAGTGAATTTGTAGCAGATAAGTGGATAAGTGGCGGACATACAAATAAAGCATCTAAGTTTATGATGATTTATAATAAGCTCACTACTCAAAGGGTTATTTCAATAATGGAATGAATTTTATTAGCGATTTGACGTGGCAAAATCTACATTTTAAGTTAAAAAATTAAATTAAAATATCTTATCTAAGCACTGGGGTATTGAAGTTGGCTCAATAAATTCTAGCACCTCTGCATTATTTAAATTATCCAGAATTAACTTTTCCCATTAACCACAATACTACCTTTCAACTCGGTTACATCCTGCGAGATAAGACAGTTTGCAACACCTCAGGCCATTTCGAACACCTCTGCATTCATTCGATCCCGATCACGGTAACATTGTGCTATATTTTTATTTGCATAATAACGAAGTTAGCTTATCGAATTATTCCAGAAATTAATGAAAGCAACCTGTTAGACGTCAGACACTTGCGATAACGCATTCGCATTCCGGTCTAACCAATGCAGTATTTTCTCAAGTTTAGAACGCATGGTTTATGTACAATGGCCTGGAACAAATTACCACTGATCCCAGTCAGCATGTCTTGGGGCATCTTTGTAATATCCGAGTGTAATTATCCTTGCATCCTTGAAAAGGAGCTCATTCGTCTTGTGTATGCGCTGATAAGCAGCATCCATCGCCAAGGAATAGAATCCTGCAATGAATAGTCAAAGTTAAAATATATTTTGATGAATTGACATGTGTAACGTAGATAGAAAAACAAAAATAGAGTTACTGCCGTGTAAAACCTAAAGTTTTAAAATGTTCATCTTTTTGGGGGTAGTTTAAAAGGGTAAATTTGATATAAATTGGCGAAACTTGGATAAATACGCTAGTCTAAGTATAGTGCATATTCGAAATCAAGGATGCTAGTTCTGCAAAGTCTGATATGCAAAAAAATTACAAATAAATCTTCACAAAAGTTTTGAGGTCCGACCGACGGTCTTGGCCGCGAGAATACTTGATCTTCCCGTCAGCTTCTGCGATCTCGTAACTATGGTCTCGCTCTTATGCGAACCTCTAATACAAACCGATAGTATACGTGGGACACAGTTTTGGAGCTGAACCAAGTTGCTCAATCCCATATACAACATTAAAGAAGAGGTTTATCATCGGTTTATATCGCGCGATAATCCAAATCAATCGATTTCAAGTGTATTGTTTATGTTTAAGCGAAGAAATGAACGAATATTGTGTGCTATAAGCAGTGTTTATTTATTTAAATACAAGCTTCATACACGCTGCGCGGTCCTAACAGATAAGTTGATTTGTACGGATGATAAGTGGCGGACATGCAAATATAGCATCTAAGTTTATGATGATTTTAAATTGGCTTACTATTCAAAGGGTTAAATATTAAATATCAGAGTATTTTCAAACCATTGAACATTACGCCAAAATTATATACATTTTAATAAATTGCTTAAAAAATTACATCATATATATGCAACAATATCGCCCTGGAAATATAACCTATTTATTTAATATCATCGATAATTCTTTAAGAATATAATTTTGAGGCTCAATGATGATCAAAAGCCATTAAATCGAGTTTCTTTACCAGATATGTCCCATAAAAATTAATTAGATAATCATCAACGGCGCGTTTTCGCCGTTGAACTCTTCGACAGTTTGACATTCTGTCGTTATGCTTGTAAATTGAATATCTGATGAAATCTCCGATGAAGACGACGACGACTTATTTTAGGCATCGCAATCCTTCAAAGCAGAAAAAATCAAATGGCAATGGAACTAATCGTGCAGAAGACCAACGGTCGATATAAGTGTGTGGTCTCGTTTCAATGTATTTCACACCTACCGACGATAAATTCCGCATTTTTTTTCACACTATTTACGAGACAAAGGATCGTTTCGTTTCCTTCGATTGAGATATAAAACCTTTGTCATAATAAACGGGATAAATGTCAAATTTTATTGAATTTTCTAGGAACGCCTCGGGCGTGCATTGATTCGCTGCGATTACAAAAAATGCGTTATGAAAAGAATTTAAAATGTATGTGTAAGATTTTTTTTTATCGAACCGTAGCTTAATATATTACGACACTTATTATCCAAAGACTTTCGATTATAGCAGTGGCAGTGGAAAATTATGGAGTAAAGAGCAACTTTCGGCGGTTGGTGCGCTTAAATTATGACCTGATCGAGTCTTTATGGTCACTCGCTTTTTTCAATTCAATTCAATTCAATTTTCAATGAGACATCGCTAATATTTAAATTTTTCAACGCTTTCCCTCTTTCGAAGCATTATTTATTATTCTTTAATGTACTTTTTTAACATATTTATAATTTTAAAAATGTGGTCGTTAAGAACAGTTTCTGTAGATTTGAAGCCAAGATATTCGAGTTGGGACTATTGTATAATCATAAATGCACAATAAATACACATTTCACCTATCATAAACCTATGTGACCGACAGTTCTAATCAGGGCTGGTAAAATTAAACATCTTAAATTTGACTGGTAAAATTCCTTTCTGCTGAGACATGGACTAAAACTCAAAAAATCCCCGATTTCCCGACAAATTATTTATTTCCGTCGCTGCGGATGAATACTTATACACTCTTATACTTTGATGTGATTCGTAATTATATTACGGAGAAATACAAAAATTCCGAACCCCGTATCTATTATATTTCATATCGATATTCCCATTATTAGAGTCGAGGTGTATTAAATACATCACCGGTAGGGAAAGGTTAATATAACAATTTTAAAAACATATATGTACTGTATATATGTATACATAGATTAGATAGTTACTGCCCCTAGACGTCGCCTAAGCTCACCAATTAGTAGTTACGCCGCTGTTTCCAAGCGTCCAGATTTCGGCGGGAACGTCTCGATTTAGTAGCCTTCATCGTATTAGTGAGGTGTACGATTTCAGTTAGATAAAAATTTCAATTCCGAATTTTTCAGGACTACGTTTACTAATCCCGGGATTCTTAAGCACCTAAAACTGTCCGGGATTCTGGGATTGGATTCCCTAGTTCTGATATAGTTTTCATTCCGGGTAAAATAACGTTCCGGGTGTTTTTTTTGTAATCATTAATTATGCTCACATATCAATTTTCCATATTTGGTCAGTTATGCAGGGTACTGTTTACAAGGGGTTGTTTGATTGGATTTCATTGAAATGTAGCACAAAATATAATTAAATTATGTCATTTTTCTGTATACAAGGATCATTTACCTGTCATAACAAAATAGATTTTCTAAGATATAAACATATGCTAAAAAGTAATTTCTACCAGAGGACTGACGACTGTCAGGTTGTGGCGCTGGTTCCAAGGTATGGCACTTCAACCCTTACACTTCGTAATATAACGAAATAGTTTAAACTGTAGACTACATGATGCGTAATTTAAAATATAGGTTGATCTTTAAAGTTATTGTTTTAATTGAGTTAGTCTAAAGCAACACGTTTTTGATATAATTTAAATGGATACTGTGCGCTGAGCATAAGAATATTAGGGAATTATGTTCCAGTTTCAACTTACAGTACATAAGAATAGGGAAAAAATTGAAATCTGGGAATCCCAATGAAATAAATTCTGCATAAGAATGGTGAGGTTCACATCAACCAAAAAAATCAACTAAACTCTCTTTAACGTAAGGCCGATAAAACCGATATTTTCGAAACGATTCAATACTGTTTTTCGTTCCGGCAAAAATAAAGTATAATAGCGTGGGCGTGCACCGTTGCCGGTTGGGTCGTCAGTTGGCCTTGGCTGTGGGAGGACGTCCTTCTCGCAGCCAGATCTCTCTCTCTCTCGTGCTGAATAAAAAGTTGCCTAGAGAAGAGAGTCTTTTTGTCCGACGCCCGTCTATCCACTCGTCCGGCCACCCATGGCCCGAAAGAAGAACGGAGAGCCGCCTGGGGACTCTGCCCCGAGAGCGCCCCCGCTCCTACGTAGCAGTATCAATTATTATCCTTATTCGAATCTGATTATAACTTCAAAATATTTTTAAAAAATATCTTACATAATAGGCATTTTTACTGTTGTATTAAATCCAGATTATACATGCGGAAATATCAATTTCTACAAAGTTTCTATTACATAAATTTAAATATATCAGCTTATTTTATGTATCAGCACGTCTTATCCACTCTCGGAGGAGCGGATCCATTTTACATTTGCATAGTGAGAGTTCGATTTTATGGCATAATCCCATATTTTGCACGTCTTCATGTATGTGAGACTTATGAAATATTACATTCCGCCATGGATATTGCATTCTAAATCCCGTTTTCCACACAATAAACTATCTCATACTGGGATCTTTACTCGAATGCGCGTTCGCGAGCGTGTTTAAAGTCAAAATTGATGAGTTGCGGGTACAGTTTCTAACTGTATTCGCCGGCGAGCCACATTTTAGTGTTCCGAGGATCTCGCATGGAAGGAAAACTATGAAATTCAAAAATTGCACCCAATTACGACATTACTCAATTGGAACCATTTTCAGACATTGTAATTTGGGATCGTTCGCTTTTAAAGGGGGTATTCGTCGATCGATTTTTGCGCTTTTATTAAATTGCAAATTGGCATTTTTTAATCGGTGCGTAATTCCAAAATTGGTGCTGTAAAATTTGCGATTTCATAAAAGCATCCAGACTGAATTTGTTTGGCATTCAAATTGCTTGGGATAAAATATCCAGGCTTGAAACTGAAAAAGTCTATGCAGATTATTCATATCAGTCAGATGGTATCAAACTGCTTTGTGAAACTTCATAAATGTGCCACACAATCGCCTAAAATCAAAAGTAAATGATTTTAAAGTTAAAGTCATCACCAAATCATTTTCTTTCTTCACAAACTTTCAAGAAATCTGGATCTTCTGGACAATATGAATGCATATCTTAATGATAAAACAATGCTTTATAACTAACTATGATATATTGGTGTATTGCTTAAAATTTGACTAGCAATATATTTCATTTTAATATATAAAAATTAATATTTGTTTGTTCGTAAGTAATGCGCTGCCATACCGTTCATCAGATTACGATAAAAGTTCATCTACTTATTGCTAAAGATTACGCGAGTAACATAGGCACAGTCTAATATATAAAAAAAACAATGTTTGTTTGTCCGTATTTAATGCGCTGCCATACCGTTCGTCCGATTACGATAAAACTTTGTCAGCTTATTGTTTATACTTGCGGTAATAACATAAGCATAGAAAAAATATCGTTTGTATACGAAGATTTTTATGCGAGATGTGGCATTGCAACGCAGCTCTGCTATAATATAATATAATAGAGTCTGCTCCTTTGTTTACATCTGTAAAATA
This sequence comes from Stenopsyche tienmushanensis, assembly GCA_008973525.1. Lineage (NCBI taxonomy): Eukaryota > Metazoa > Arthropoda > Insecta > Trichoptera > Stenopsychidae > Stenopsyche > Stenopsyche tienmushanensis. The sequence goes on from WACJ01000017.1 coordinate 64,730, forward strand.
TTAAGATAAGGTGACCAAATAAGGTGTCCATGCCAGAAATGGTGTCAGAAATACACAATGGTATTGGATGTCCGTCGGCTGCAAGTTAATAGACGCGGAAGGCGTCCCAAAAAGTGCTGTAAACTGCATATTGACTGAATATTTGTACATGATAAAGCTGTGCACAAGATGGATACCGCTCTCAATGGAATAAAAACAGTGTCAGAAATTTGCATTTGAAGCCAAAATTCATGATGCATTGTTTAAATTCAATTCTAGCTTTCAATTTATTGACAGTTCTATCAAGCCCTTCAGTGATATTTCTTCAATTTGTTTGTTTGAGAAAGATACTAGGACCCAATTTGGACTATTGATATTTGTAAATTCTTCTTCAAATACTTCCAAATGCTGGCAAAATAACAAAATGTTGTCATCATGGATTAGTAGACGTAGTCCTGAAAAATTCGGGATTGAAATTTTTATCAAGCAGAAACCGTACACCTCACCAGCACGGTGAAGGCTACTAAATCGAGAAATTTTCGCCGAAATCTGATTGCTTGAAAATAGTGGCGTAACTACCAATTGGTGAGCTTAGGCGACGCCTAGGGGCAGTAACTGTATAATCTACGGATATATATATACAGTACATATATGTTTATCAAATTATTATATTAATCATTCCCTACCGGTGATGTATTTACTACACCTCGACTCTAATAATGGGAATATCGATATGAAATATAATAGATACGGGGTTCAGAATATTTGTATTCCTCCATAATATAATTAAGAATCACATCAAAGTATTTTAGTATATAAATATTCATCTGCAGTGACGCAAATAAATAATTTGTCGGGAAATCGGGATTTTTGCGAGTTTTAGTCCGTGTCTCAGCAGAAAGGAATTTTATTAGTCACATTGAATGGTGTTATAAGAAAATGGGGACTCACTCGATCGTCAACTGGAACTAGCATTTGAATAGATATTATTATATTTTATATTTTGAAAAAAAAAACGGTAACAAAAATCAATCATTCTCGATTCTTATTGAACACCCCTCTAATGTAAGATGGCATTCCCGAAGGCTGCGTATATTAATCGCACCTGGAAGATATCGAGCTCGATAATTTTAAGGGGAGGATTTGAACCATTAATAAAATCAATAAAAATTTATTTTGGCTCTTATGTAAACATCTTTGCATTTACGATAATCACGAAATTCATAAAACGCCCCAAGAAAATAATTATTTATGCCATATGCATTCAGATGACGTTCACCAAGCAACCCCTAATTTATCAACGCTGCAATTTTACACAAACCCGCTCCCATTGAACGAAATAATAATTAAAAGATCGAATCAAATCACGATTTGACTATTTAAAAAACGTACATCAACTCTCTGTAATTCAATGATTTATTTCCAAAAGTTGGCTATTAATCTCAAAATCGATCGCAATCTCTAATATATATAGATCAAGTTTTTGCTCTTGGATATCTCTATTAACACAATATGGACGGGACTCGTTTATCGACCCAATGACTCATATGCAAATCAATACAAGTATATATATTATACTTGAATTGCTACCTCAAGATTTAAGACTTTTACGATTCATAACAATGTTTTTAAAGATATCAATCATGCTCTACGACGAAAAGCATCGATTATATCGGCCGAAATTGCGACTTGATTGTTGTTTATATGAAATCATAGAAAGACTTCAAGTTAAATTACACATTCAATGTTGTCATGGCGTGATGGTACATCGACATTTTGAATCGATGGCTTTATAGATCACCTAATCAACTTATTTTTTTCATCCGATTCGTTTTTAAAAATCTCCAATTTAATTTCAGGCTCGTATGAATTGATTTATAAATCTGACAAAACTGTAATATCGTAATTTTCTATCCAATTATTAATTATACATACATTTGGCTATTAATTTAAGACTCTGTTGGCGCTGTTATAATCCTGATATAATTTAGAATTAAATTTAAAATGATCTAATGAACCAGTTTGGACTTATAAAATATGGTATTGGCGATTCAAATAGGATCGCATTAAATTTTTAATATTGATTACGTACAATATCGTACGTATGACGCCTTGAATGATAAGGTTTTATTAATTCCATAGACGAATTATGCGTATCAAACATCAATCATGATGTTCATATGGACAATTGAATGCACGTAATCCCGAAAAAATCGGGATTGAAATTTTTATCTAACAGAAATCGTACACCTCACCAAGCACGATGAAGGCTACTAATTCGAAACATTTCCGCCGAAATCTGGAAGCTTGGAAACAGTGGCGTAACTATCAATTGGCGAGCTTAGGCGGCGTCTAGGGGCAGTGACCGTCTAATCTATGTATACATATATAAAGTACATAAATGTTTCCCGAAATGGTAATATTAATCATTCCCTACCGGTGATGTATTTACTACACCTCGATTCTAATAATGGGAATATCGATATGAAATATAATAGATACGTGGTTCAGAATTTTTGTATTCCTCCGTAATGTAATTACTAATCACATCAAAGTATTATAGTATGTAAATATTCACATTTCTTGAAGTCTCCCTGGTAATATTATGCCGGAAAAACTTGGCTACAAGAAGTTGTATGCGAGATGGGTGCCCAGGATGCTCACACCAGAGCACCGTCAAAACCACGTATAATACATCCCAGGATCCAAACGACAATCCAAAAAGAGATCACAGGAGAGTGCGATGACTTCTCTATCGGAAGAATTTACTGCGACTGAACAAAATGGCCGACAAACAAACTAACCGTTAAGATCCCTGCTATACGCCAGGTGCGCCAACTTCGAAACAAAAAAGTAAGATTACAAGGGTTCTCTCTTGTCTAATTTACTCTCTTCAATTATCATTGATTTATTAATTAACTTTTTATTAACTTAATTTTTTATGGGAGTTCTGTTTCGGCTACCGATTATCAGTTATCGGTTCAATAGACACCCAGAAATAAATATTCTAATCATCACTTTATCGACGTATGGCAATTAAAATGTCACATATATTTATTGAGAGAAAGTATTCGAATGTTTAAAAGAACATTTAAAATCGAACAAGACAAATTGCACAAAACATATCATTTTCTGCTTTCGTTCGATATCAATGCGATTTTATCATTTACATAAAATATATATCAATAATCTACGATTTCTAATAATGATAGATTTGTCTCTTTACGATGTAACAAAGCGTTAATGCTGTCTACTAAGTTTAACTAGAAAGTAAGGTTGTAAAGGCTCCTGAGGCCCTTGTAATGGATGCACGACGACCTCTCCATTGGAAGAATTTACTGTGACTGAACAAAATGGCCGAAAATGATGAGGATCCCCCTCACACTTAGAAACAAAATAACCTTCGGCATCTGGAGCCTTTATAACCCGACTTTCTAAATGAGCCTTATAGATAGATTTTATATAGACCGTATACATCCAATAATATAAATTTGATAATCCTATTTGATGATCAAAAGCACCCTAAAGTTCAGTAAACAGATCAAGTAAAAGTTAATGTTTCTTGGCTTTATGTACCAAAATTAATAAAGACTTTTTATGAAAATAGTATATAGAAGGCAAGATGCTGCGATTATCTATACATATTAGGCATACCAGATGAAAATTTCGTTTTTTGACATACTTTTCAATGAACGATTTCAACAAAAAAATGTGTGACATTTACGAAGACAAATTGACTATTCGAATGCTTCCAAAAAAATGGAAATTTCGACTCAAAAAATAAACCACGAAGTGACACACATTGAAGTTGAAGCAAATCTGAAAAATAAATTATTTAGATCAATTCAGCACTTTTTTCAGACAAAAAAATTAAAAATACCACAGAAGTAAAAACGGGTCCTGATGCCTATTTGTCATACAAAACCAATTTTTTTAAATGCAAATAGCATATTAAAGCTAGTAGAAAGATGAAAAAAAGTTGTAGCTATCAAGGGAATATATATAATATGAAATATGTATAGATTAAACTGACTTATTATTTAAAAAACGAAATTTTCGTCCGGTACCCCTGATATAATAGATTGATTGCTTTGAAATATGATTAAATATATACTCATATTAATGGATTTAACACACACATAACCATTACCCGCCATGCCGAACACAATCAATTATCTTTTGAAAGGAATCTTGTATAGGTGCGGTAGGGCAAATTGGCTTGAACGTCACGAAAAGTGTAACTCCAAAATATATATATATATATGTGTAATTTAATTTTTTTTAGGTTAGGTTAAGTTAGGTTAGGCACGTACGAATTCAAAATAGTTGTTAGTTTTTTTTTATTTAAAGAATTTAGACGTGGACATTCGTTTGCACATTTTATATGGAAGCTCAGAAGTATTTTTTTTTAAACCGATTGCATAAAATAATGATTTGCACTTGAATCTGTTCATATGCAAATTTGAAGTTATGCGGTTTTTAAAAATAATGGAACCTATTCCCCATTTTTCTATAGAGGACAAAGTTTTTTTGTGCGAATGCGCATTAAAAAAATCTACAATAAACACTTGCGTGCAAGTTACAACCATCAAAGTGTGAGTGTGTATAGGGCGATGGGACCTTTCGGGATTAACCCTTTGAGTAGCGAGCTAATTTAAAATCATCATAATCTTAGATGCTATATTTGTATTTCCGCCACTTATTATCCGTACAAATCCACTTATCTGTAAGGACCGTCGCAGCGTGTATGAAACTTGTACATAAATACATAAACACTGTCGATAGCGCACAATATTCGGTTATTTATTCAAGTAAACATAAATAATACGCTTGATATCGATTCATTATATCATTATTTCGTTTCTGTATATTTTAATGCGAGTTTTTTATATGCGACTCCCCGTAGAACGTATCTATCGCATAAAAACAGACCCAAGTGTATTTAGATCAATACATTACAAAATACTAAAATAGTAATCACCTTCAGGTCAATTAAACTTGATTTTCATCTCTATGAGCTTCTATTGTGACAACCCTGGACCTTAAGACATAGGGTTTATGTGTGAAACGTAGCAAAATACCCCCTAGCCCTTAATGCAAGGTAATGCATAAAATCAAATTTTCAATACGCTTATAGATGCTCTAACATGCTATGTCATTTAAAAGTGGCCCCAACGAAAAACATTTTAATAAGTAGACGTTGATGTTTTAAGTCTATGAAAATAAGCTGCTGGATTGATCTATTTATCTTATACTCAAAAAACGCTTGCAGATTGTTCAGCGATTTGCATATTTATATAAAATCAGTGGATGTTTTCTCAGAGTGTGTACAAATAATTTGCGCAACGCCTAGCAATTTTCTCCGACACTCCAACATGTCGCGACACACACGTTGAGAATGGCTTCTCTAGTAGTGCGTCCATAAATTGAGACATAAATGGTTCAATTGGAAACCTGCTTGTGGTCCGCATTTTGATGTCGTCCAATTAAGAAGAGCTCGTTGCGAAAAAAATAAACATGGGAATCGATGGTGATCTACCGGTTGTTAAAACGGACCTTTCAAAGTGCTAATTACTAGCTGAGAACACGGTCCGATCTAATTAATTGGGATATTAAAAGGTAGGTGGATTAAATTGATCGATTTCCATTGTGGATTGAAGTAGATCTATGATTTTTTTGCTTTGGCATGTAGCAGAATTGCAATGAAACGACCGGTGGCAGATGAAGGCGGATGCTGGCGATGATATTCAGACTAGCACATTGATGAAGACACGACAGTCCTCTTTGGGGTGATCGGTGTTGAGATGATCGACAATCTCCGGTAGAAGACAGCACGCAACCATGCTTTTAATAACGATGGCTCTAAATCATAAATTCTTGCATCCCGGTAAGGATGTGGGCTGTCCTTGCAAGGTCAGCGGCCGCCCTGTGCTGATCAAACGGGACCACAAGCACGCCGGTACTTGCTGTCCAACCCACGGTCACTGTCTTTTGCATAAATGCCTATAAAATAACAGTAATTACAGAAGAAATTCACCCGCTTTTACTATAAACGTGCAGAGCTGTGACGTCTAACAACAGCACGAAATTGCTACAACTGTAAACGCACTTTGTCACATACGCTTCTATAGCAGCAGCAGTAGCAAAAAGCGGACAGAGCCTTACCATGCAATCAATGTAGAAAAAATCCAAGAACAAACATCCAATGCAATGATAAATGCTTCATGGAAAATCATGCATGTCGCTCAATACTTCGACATTCTGTACAAAGACCACCAGATCAAACGTTACCATGCTGAGTCCATCGCTTCAAGCTGTCAAGCATAAAAACCATTCTGATTATATTATATACTCAAACTTATTTTTTTGGGTTACTTTTAGCAGTTCCTTTTATGGGACCATCATCAAACAAACATGTTTTATATGGCGTATATATATTTTTATAAATGTGGTCGCCAGACAAATCTCATATAGGATTCGAAGCCAAGATGATTGAGTTCCGAGTCCAATCTTTTAACGGCGGGACTACCTACGGGTATAAAAAAAACCGGATCAGAACTAAAAATGCCAATCCAATTTGACCCAATTTTATTTGAAGAATCATTTAGAACGAAAATAAATAATTTGATAATATTATCAGTAATATTCATATGTAATGTCGATTTTTCAATGCAATTCAAAATATTTTTTTTTAACTTACAGAAAAAAAGAGTTTTTCTAGTACAACATAATTGATTTTATGGCAATCGCATATAGAATCCCACCTAATCTACTGATGTTGAGCCATTGCACCCAAACATCTTATTTTTATATCTTGTCCAACTTCTTTCTTCTTTTGAGTATTGTACCAGAATGTGCCGACTATTTCTGATAATTTTTCGATATAAAAAAGTGGGGTCAGCAACCATATTTTAAAAAATATTAACACAAATTTAAAAACAAAAATTTATGACCTCCGTATGTCCGTTCAATTTCGGTACGTCGTTAAAAAAATAAGTTCTTGTCAAGATTTATAGAACTGAATACGTTTATGAAATCGGGTAAGCCGGCGGGAAGAACACGTTTTCTCACGTCCAAGGCTATTCATAAACTGCTGTTACATTTGCGATCTGCACCTGTGACAATTAACAGCGGATCATACAGAAGTACAGTCAACCCTTATATTGTGCTAGTAAGGAATCACGCTATAGAAACAAAACGCTATAGAAATTTAGGCATCCATATAAAATTTATACGTGTTTATTGCACATTGCACAATTTGTACATTGCTTGTGTTTTATAGCATCAGATTATAATCCGAAAATTTCGCTTAAATATGCAGCCTTTACCTACAAACTATTGCATTTTTAATATACATTTTTCTTGTATTGTAGCAATTATAATAATGGATAAAATGACGTTTATTTTTAACAATTATTTATAGTATAAAACATTACATAACTGAGATTAAAATGACCCAATTTGGTTTACCGCAAATCTTGTATGATGCTGCGCGCTGATGAAATCCTTGCAAGACGAACTTAGACATTAAAGCATAAATTGTCGATTGTGATTTCGCTTTGGGAAAGCCCGTTGAAATCTTTGGATACATCCGAATTATTTAAATATTTCCGTCAACAAAACATAAAGATTGTTTAAAGAGACAGTATGGGCTCTAATGTGATAGGTTTACGCGCAAGTGGGCAGAGACTTTCAATGTTTAAATGCAGTGATCCGAATCTATTTATGAATTAATAGTCCATTGTTGCGTGGGTGGACACCGAAGCAGGTCCGTGTGTCTTTTCATCGGCTACTCCAGTTTTAGATTTAAGATTGCACCAGGGATGCTAAGGAGGCGGTGTGGGCTGAAATGAGTTAATGCCGTCGAAGAATGGACCAAAGAGCCAATAATCAGGACGAGCCGAATGATAATCATGTACATATTTTGCAATATGCGCAAAAATACATGTTTTAATACCAACAATAAATATTTAACCCAAAGTATCGTCTATAGTTCCATGATATGATCCTAATGTGGAGGCCGGCACATGGAGCGCCAATGAAGCCGCATCAATATCACGCATGCATTATCAGAATGTAATAAGTAAAATAGATTTACATAGTATTGGATTTTGATTTGATTTAACTTGTTAAGTGGGCGGGACGTATATATACGTCCAGCGTAAACTGCATTGAAATTGGTTAGGACGTATATATACGTCCTCAAAATATATGTTGAGTCCTAAAGCAGGCGGGACTTTATTTTGTTTAACGAATGTGTGAATTGTCGATACATGTTTTAACATGAATTTAAGATAGGTAGCAAATTGGTTGCACTTCGCTATTGTGTTGTAATAGACGTGTACTTAGTAAAAGATGACTAGTAGCATAAGATAAGATTCAAAGGTAAACTTATAGTTTTAAAATAAAAGGACAAAAAAGACGTATTGATGCTCAGTTTAGATAACATATTATTCTTTTATTGTTTTGTATTTGTTTACTTCTCTATGTGTTTATGTATCAAAATAAATTTAAAAAATATGCGTTTCATTGATTTTTTTATAAATTCTAAGCATTGTCAAAAAAAATTAATAATATGAACTCACGCCAGATGGGCGGGACGTATATATACGTCTTAACGAAAATGTGCGCGCCCACTGTGTGTTGCGTTATTGAAAAGGAACTTCATCGCTTAAATGTACAAATCTAACCTAATTTAACGTTATTCGTATTTAAGCTATGAATAGTTCGTATTGGAGTCTCGCATCTCTCAAAATAAATCTTCCAATAAAAAAAGGTAAAAAATAAATATGGACGCTCCATTTTTAAATGTAAATAAAACAAGTAGTGTATGAGATATGCACTCATTTTTTTTAAATTTAAAATATTTTTTTGTGACATTGCATATGGAATATTACGTCGTTCAAATGTCCGCCGCGGCTTTGCTTGGTGACACGTATTCGGTGGGTTCAATTTTCGATGACTTTATCGCATAAATCTGGCTGAATTTGCTGAATGGCGTTCATTGTGTTGATTTTTTCCATCCTTTTATAACCGAATGTCGTCCATTTTAAGCTATAAGAAGTTGCTCATGATATTGCACACATCCATTCATCCAAAAATCGTCGTTAAAAATATTTTTTCGGCAAGACGAGCATTGATTTCGAAAGTAAAAATTGATAATTTGTGCACATTATTCAGAACTATAATCTTTCATGATAATTTGCCATATATTCTTAAATCATTTGTAATAAATTTTATAAATGTTGTTTTAACAACACGGCCGCTATGAATTAACAAACTTCGAGCGTCCCCATTGAAAGAATCTGTATAATATTAATTTGTACACAAATAATGGACATGATGTTAATAGATGAGATATTATTTCAATCCAGTAGATATTGAATTTCTGTGGATGACACTGAGATGGCATCTGAGGCAACTTTGTCAGTCATTGTATCGCCATATTTATTCCTCCCGTTCCGTACCGTATATCTGTTGATCCCGATGTTTTCGAACCAGGATCGTATCCACCAGCTCAGTGGGAAGCCACTTCTTGCGAGACATTGAAATCTTCGACAGTTGGCAGCAAACCACTTTATAGTCTTGATGGAAGGTTGCAATTTGCGCTTAGGAGCCTGTTTCTGTTGCCAAAGGCCGACAGCTCGTATTTAACTCGGATCTAAAATTAATAATTCATCCGTCCTTAGAGCATGTGAAAAACTCGAATGCTGGAGTGGGACTGGGATTGCATAAGATACACGGAATCTTTCGAACAGAAACATTTTCGATCAGATTTGGGCCGCATAAATTGCCAAGCGAATCGGCCCCATTGGATGGCACGTGCTTTTATGGGTATCGATGCACTTATCGGTTTTCACAAAATCGACCATCGACGTTTTATCGCCCTTTGGACACATTTGGGCCTTGTTATTATTTGCTGATAAAAAAATATTTGCATGTCATGCCTGAAATATTACTTAGTGACGAGGCGTCATTAAATTAAGCCTCGACGATTTGCAAACTTCAAAGAGAGTGATAGCGACTGTGGCGATACTTGATCTTAATAACCGCATCCCCGAGGAACGTTATCGTAATTTCGTGAAAGATGCTCCTTGGAAACGTCGGCGAAGAGCTGGAGAGCGTCCATTCACATGCAAAATAATGTGCCATAATGATGTCGAGTTTATGGGATCCCTTGTTGGGTTGTAAGATATGTTCAGGAATGGTCGCCCGCAGAGATAGTCCCTAGGTGTTATGACACCGTTGTTTATAAAACACATATATTATCACCAAGTATTCGGACGACATTTCGCTAAAAGACATTATATTAAATAATTAAATTTTATAGACTTGCATATAAAATGTACGAGGGGAGATCAAAAATGTACAACATTTATATTCTAAAAGGAAAGGGATGCCAAACCGTGGAACAAATGTGGGAAATCTAAAGTATTAATATTTCCCATTTATTATCTTGATCCAAGTTTATCCCAATTTTCCGGATTAAAACAAAGTAAATAATGAGGCCATTAACCCGTTAATTAGTAATCGCGCATATATGCGTGCGGACTTGAATGATACAGAAAGAGTATTCTCGCACATTAGCGAATGGGAGACAGAGACAAGCGTCTTGCGTCTCATCATACAATCGTATAATATTTTAACGGTTTTTACATAATTCAATATTTGAACAGTTTGTTTTCAGAGCACAAAATAGAGTCATCACATCAACTATCAACAGACGACGACAAAATAATCATTAAAATAATAATGGAATTTGTCCGTATCTGGTTGAAAGCCATTATAGCCGTTTTAGATCAAATAATAAAAAGCCACATAAATCAATTACATACTTAAAACTCAGCCTGCTACCAAAAGTGATTATATTTGAAACGCTATTATGGGGCCCAACAATATCAACAGTGTTAAGGTTCATTAACTGATATACTAGCTTGACTCACGCTGCGCGATTCTGAGAGAAAAGTGGATTTGTGTGGACGATAAGTGATAGATTTGATTCGCCAAATTAACAGAAACATCTTCCATCTCTCTTTAGGCGCAATATGTCAATTTAACAGCGCCATCTTCTGTGACGCTGTGGACACATTGCATCTGCAATAACGACAGCTATCGCTCCTTGCGTGATGCGCCGAAAGTGGGAGTCGTGAGGAGATGTCGGAAAGCCTTAGCTCCGGGAGGACGTCCTTCCTGCGGCCAGATCCTTCTCTCGTGATTAGTAAAGCAGTTATTTAAGATGAGATACATTATTTTTGACGCCCGTTCACTTCCATCCCATCCGCCCGGCTACATAACGACCCGAGAATAACGAACGTCAAATAAAAAATAAAATATAATTTAAAAATAATGATGATCGCTACTCGCCCTAGACGCGCTAGTACCCTATTCAAAAGAATACAAAACGACCACAAAAAATTCGTTCCTTAGACAAAGTCTATGTAGATCACCTGCATCTGATAATGGTTATAATATCATTAGAAGATGAATAAAACTCCCTATATTTGAATAAAATGGCCTTTTTTTTAGTTCAATCATATTAATAAATATTCTGAGAATAATATGAATGTGGTAGAAATTTCAAACAGATCTTTCTTGATTTATTAAGCACCCGTTTCGTTACTTTCGCCGCTGCAACAGTTCCCGACCGTCACCTTATTCGACTGCGGAGACCGCATCAAGAGTCATTGGAAGCGCTCTTCGCAGGCGACTTCTAAATATAAATTAAAAGATTAAATTTTCTAGTATATCATTTTATTTCAACTTAACTATAAATGGCGATATATTTTGTTTCGTGCAAAAACATTTTTACTCTTAATCCGGGTGGGTGTTAGACTCCATGATGCTCACCCATAAAACCCGGGGGGGGGAGCCAATACTAAGCCCGTGGGCAACGGTTGAACCACTGGGGTATATGGAATGTGAAGTATATGTGTGCGAAAGTAGCCTCGTTAGTTTGCTCATCAGTAACGCAGCTGGGGTAACCCAGCTAACATAAGTTGGGTACGCAGGTCACCCTGTGCTGCATAAAAGGTGTGTGGAACAGCCGATTATAGTAGTTGTTGGAGACTGTGTCAAAGACTAACCACTATCCTCAAAAGCCTAGGCATATAGGGGAGAATGGTTTTAGGCTGTTCATACGGCGACTCGTCTACAAATGACCGAACCGATACGAGTACCATGGGGAAGGGGTAGTCCCTGCAGTCCGTCATCTGCTGCATCCCCCTTCAAACTGAGGTTAGATTCGTGGTGGCAGTGTACCCGCGGTAGTATCCCCTTGAATTTGGCTTTAACCTTTGTCCTTCTTCCTCCATCGCACCTTCGGGTGCACATAGTCTGAAGCTGGTCATCTTGCGGAAACCTCGCCTCCCCTGGAGGGTACGGAGCAAAAGAGCTATTAATCCCTTATTATATGCATAGTGTATTAATTAATATATATCTATAAGTAAGTCGGATGATATTTTAAACAGCTTTGTGCAAATAAATAGCAAACTAGTAGATTATATTCTAACACATACCTGAGTCATCGAGCAATGAAATCCACTATTTTATTATTGTCATTGGATAGCATATAGGGTATTGTTGACAGCTCCTGAAAACTAGTTCTTAAATCCATGAATATTATCAGTATACAAGAGGGTTTAATTCAACTTAAAGCGTGAAATTGCATTATTCAACAATGTAATCGAATCCTATTTAGCCTGATTAAATTATTGATACACTTGCAACAATAACCTAAAATTCAATTACAATTAAATGTATCTTAGTTTAACCATATATGGAAAGCAATGATGATCCATTCGCTATCAGATTACAGAATTTCCACAGTGGAAAAACAAAGTAGTTGATGATAAAAAGCAACGCTCTCCAGCTGTGAGTCCACTAGAAAGAAAGCGGATAGATAATGTATTCCTGCGGCCAAGACTATTGGTCGGCTCTTTTGTCTTTTTTGAGTGTGGATGTGAACTTACCATGAGCAGCAGAGCTATCGATGAACAACAAAATACTAATGAATGAAAATCACAAATTCTCAAACTATTTAAGCTCATATTTGTGATAATTTTACAACTGATGCTTGCAAGAAGTACATCTTAGAAATACAGGCAATGCATTGTAAATAAAATGCTATGGAGCGCTGCCCACAACATGTGCGGGCATACGCTCAATGGATCAATAAGTGCGCCTACAGCATGTGCGGGCATACTCACCAAAGGGCTACAATTAGATATTATTAAAAGTACTAACGTGCATTATTTATGATAATTCAAATGCATGATGTTCAAAATCATTATCAACGATCACTATATGTTTTCGGTCTTCAACTGTTTACTTTTTAAGCGATTATACAACAAATGTGTATGCATTATTTTAGTAATCACTGTAATTTAGCGCCCACAAAGCACAGAAAGATCATCAAATTGCATTTTAGTTGCAAAGCGATTCGGCTTCAATTTAAAATAAAATTATTACAACGTCGTTATATTAATTCTCGCGATAAATTATTATTGAATCGTCGTAATCAATTCTTAAAAATCAATTCAAACAGTGACAGAAGAGCAGCTGGCAGGCGCTCCCAAATCGTTCCCATTGAAAGATCTGGGCGCCCCGGGCGTCCCCACATTTTAGCATACAAATAACATTCGTAATTAATTTCGCCAACACAGAATGCCGCAGAATTGATAAATCTATCCGATTGATCATCGGTGTCGTTGAAATTTACAAATCGGTATTGCCCGTCCGAAGCGGCAATTCGAATTGAATCAAGAATAACACATTAACGGCTTCGGGTATTAAATCCTCGATTGAATACGCCGAAAGTGGCATATAAGTCGACAGGTTTACCGAATGTAAGCCACTTGTATACCGCCGATTATTCATTCGCATTCGGGATTGTAATCCGAGATAAATACTGAAATAATGGGCTTAAATCGTGAATGATCACTTTTTGATGTGGATTTTTATGGGCTTGTAAATTACCCCATTGTTCAATATCCTCTTAATTATATGTTGCTGAAATAATTATATAAATCATTCAGTTATCGACACTCAATTAATAGTCGAACTTGGATATTGAAGGGTACCATAAAAATAATGACTCTTTAAACTCCCCATGCTTCAAAAATGTTAAAAATATCAAACATATACAATTTTATGCCATAGTTATATTAATGCGAAATAAAGCCCATAAAAAATAGTACAAATTAAAACCGCATATAAAAATCGCTTCACACCGATTCGAGACAATCTTCAATTCGAGGCAGAGTCAATTGTAAATAAACACTGTTGATAACATACAAGACCACGTCATTTACAAAAACAATACACAAAAAATCGATTCATTTGCTCCTTCTCTCTTCTCTCTCTGTTTCTGTCTGTATCCGAGCTATCCCAGATCCTGGGATAGTACTCCTTTAAGGGTTAATATTTCTTGTTTGACAATAGCATTATTGTTTTTGAACAGCGAGTGACCATAAGGTGTGAGGATCTGTTTAGGTATAGCAGCCTAAATATCAAGCAATTTACCTTCATCAGGAAAAAATCTGATTTATCATGCAGAAACAGTACACATTTTAAGACTCGTTTGTTGCTCGACTTTTAAGAATTTAATCGTCTAATACCAAACGCTGAAAAAATCAACATTTTCGCTTATCTCGGCAATCTTATACTAACCTATCTAGTTTTTCAAAAAATAGTCCTAAACTCCTCTCGATGAGACATTTATATGTTATTGTACCAAAATAAGTTATTCACTCCAAAGTATTATATTGTTTGAGAAGCAACTTTCAGGGCAATTGATCTTCTCAGGCTCCATATTGGAGAAACATCTGTAAACAGGAAGATAGTGATCAGCAAAAGAAAAACAAATGCCGATTTCTTCAAGATGTGTACAACTTAAAAACACGTAGTAGCACTGTTAACAGCGACATCTTCCATCTCTTTTCATGCGCAATGTGTTATTTTAACAGCGCCATCTCTTGTGGCCCTGCGGAGACATTGCATTTGCATACCGACAAATCGCTTCTTGCGCGTGCATCGTTGCCGATTGGGTAGTGACGCGCAAGAGGCGGGAGTCCAGAGTCGTCGGTTAACCTTGGATGCAGGAGGTTGTCACTTGCACATATTAACAAACTAATTACCAAGGCCGTAACAAGAGAGTGGCAAAGCAGGCGCCTATCACGGGCGCAATTGGGCTTGGGGCGCAAAACGCAGAATACCGATCCAGTCGAGAGTTGCATATGGCTTTTGTTTTGCTTGGCCATTCTACTTTACATGAATCAACACTGATTGAGTGTGTCCATTTTCATAATACATACTAAATTGTCAAATCCTTATTTTCTTCGTTATCGCTTAAACAGCGGTCTGAAAAGTGGACCGATTGGACACACTGGCCACTGCGTCCTTTTCTGGGGCTTTTTGCGGCATTTTCTATGATCTGTACGATCACGGAAACTCCCTCAGAGGCTAACATATATGGCTCACAGTAAATGAGATCGCGAACGAGTCTAGGCTTCCCTCACCAATAAAAACTACATATTTATCATTTGCTAATTGCTTGGACGAATTGATGATAAGCAACTTTTTGTGGTTTAAGCCGGATGATTTGTATACCGACGACATGTGGTTCCAACAGGATGACGTTATACGCCACACAGCGCATGCCACGATGAACATTCTGCACGAATGATTTAAGAGCATGGTGACGTGAACTATCCATCGAGATTATAGCTAAAAAAATTCCGTTTTTCAAAATATACCGTTCCATCCAAGGGGATTTTGACATGGATTTTAAGAGCGTGAAAATTGCTAATGTTTTACAAATATAGCAATTTATCCAATTTGATTCAAACCTGCCAATTAAATGTTGATATGTTAAGCCTAGAGTCAACCAAGAGCTTCCGGTTCAACACTGAACGATCCTAATAATACTGCCGATCGATTCCACAGACCGCTTTTTTGCTCCGTTCCATTTAAATTGGGATTATTAATGCTCGCCGAATGGAGCACACATAATCCCTTGATCTTGAATGATTGGCGTGTAATTTAAAAATTACAGTATTGTTCGCCGAATCCTATTTGATCGAGGCATCGAGGGGTATTTTTTGCCGCAATAACGAAGGTGGCTGGTAAACACGGCTCGTCCAAATAAGCCGTCGAATTATGGAAGACGGACAATACAATTTTCTTCGTTTATGGTACCAGCAAATTGGCGTATAACGATGCGTGATGTCGTTTTGTCAAAGAGTGGTAAGTAGCTGGTGCTGTACAATCGCCACAAATTGTGGCGGCAAAGTCAACACTTGGCCATCTGCACACAAAGAGGCTTCACCGCTCTTCATAAAACGAGAATGTTATTACTTACATAGTTGACATTGTTGTCCACTTGTTTAACTGTCAGAATTATATTCATCTTAATTGGGAATTTCAAACAAGCCGTGACGACAACTTTTTTGCATAACAAGAATCCTTACACGAGGGTAATGTTGCAAGCGATAGGATATCAGTTTATGGTATATAATCATCATATAAAAAATGCAGGCAGTCCATTGCAGATTTATGGCCTCTTCAAGATCCATTTATAAGATAATCTATATAAAGCCTCATAATAAAGCCGTTTGGCTTTTCCATATATTTCACGCGAAGTGTTGATATAATGATATTTAAACTTGACTGACGAATTTGGGAGCTCAGAAATGTTAACGCATTCCGGTCCGCTCACACAAATACACATTATATAACAAATCTTCAGCAATGACAATATACAAGCCGAAAAGTAAGAACTAGAAGACAAAAGTAGGACTCTAAAAAACCTAATCTAATATAGAAGATGGATGAATAGCCTCAGGAATGGACATTCGGAGTGAAAAGGAATGAAAATTTGTGATCGGACAACACACAACGTTCTCTTTGTGACCATGCTTCGCGCTGCTACATGATCTGATCCAAGAGTCCCAGATTAGCCCCACAGAGTGTCTTCCATCGTGCTTTTAGTCTCCAGGCGCGCTACGTGCAGAATTTTCATGAGCCCGCCTCCTTTCACAACGCGCCCTCCAAAGGAGGCAAGACACCAAGAAGAAGACTGATCTCCTTTTTTCAGAAAGAAGACAGTTTATGTGGCTAGTCCGGGGACACTCAAATCAGACCGTACAGCATCGCAGGATATGGAATCTATCATGAAAAGACCAAATACTGTTAAATGGCTGTTTGTCCTATCTCACGTTCAGACTACGTACACTTGAAAGTGCGAAGAGTAAGAAAGGAACGAAGTAAAGAGGGAACTACCGCGAAGTTACTACCACACCAGCTTATAGGGAGCTGCAACAGATGATGAACTACGGGGCTCCCACTTCCCCATGGTATTCGTATCGGTTCGCACGGACCCGTTCTTCTATCGGGCTGTGATGTTGCTAGAAGAATGGATGGGAATACGAAAGGCGTCGAATGGAAAGACTTTCTTCGCAAGATAACTATTTATTCCGCACTACAGATAGAGAGAGAGAGAGAGGTCTGGCTGCAGGAGGGACAACCTCCCGCATCCAAGGCTAATCGACGACTCTGCCGACTCTGCCGACTCCCGCTTCCTGCGCGTCACTACCCAACCGGTAAAGATGCACGCGCAAGAAGCGATCGGTCGGTAAGCAGGTGTAATGTCTCCGCAGGGCCACAAGAGATGGCGCTGTTAAAAGAGTATATTGCACCTGAAGAGAAATGGAAGATGTCGCTACTAGCTGGGCTATCCCAGCAGCTTTTAATGAGCATTTCGAAACAGGCTGGTTTTGTGAAGGAAAGAGGAACAAAAGAACAAATCCTTCTTACCAAATGTTCTGTGCTTTATTGATTAAAATAAAGCTTTGGACTACGTGAACTTGGAATATATATGGAAGGTACTCATGAAGATGGGAGTTCCCTTCCGTCTGATAAAACTGATTCATGTACTTAGTGAGAAAGGTGTAAGACTACGTACTCTTCCCTGACTTATTTAATATTTACTGGGAATATATTACAAGCAGCGTTCTTTGTGAGTGGAATGGAGGGGTGTCTATTGATGGCGTTAAGGTTTCTAACATCAGATATGCAGAAGATACACTACTATTGGCCTAATACCCCAAGGAATTGGTATTTTTTCTTAAACGAGTTGAGTTTGAGAGCAATGCACTAGGACTGGATATCTGATCAATCTCAGAGGTTCGGTGATTTAGGAAACTCACTCCAACGAATGGAGATTGTGAATGAAATTCTGTTCCATGAACCACCAATTAACGACACATCGTCATTGCCTAGAGTGCCATGTCCTAGACAAAATCTAAATAAAGACAGGGGCGCGAACAACAGTGCCAAGATAAAGCTTGTCGGGAATTTGATTCACAATTAATGTATGCTGCTGAAGCATGGACCATCAAAGAAGCAGAGAAGAAGAAAATTGACGCTTTCTATATGTGTCCATCCGTCAGGAGTTAAGCTCAACTACTTGGTTAATATTTGCTTACGATAAATTCTTAAATTCTTCGGACTTGTTTAAAACATTAAGTTCAAAAACATCTGTTCAATAGTTTAAGGAGTTAACCGATTTTTACGAAAGAAATATTATATTGTAAATGCTTCGATACTTTATGCTAAAGATAGCGGACCGGAATGTGCTAACTTTTCTGATCATTTGTCTTGATCCAAATCGGGACTCTTTTTATTTGTATTGTCTCAACATTGAAGAACAGCATTAATATTAGGCTAAAATTAAATATTTATGATGCTTTTTATTTTCAATATATTGCACCCCAAATTATGACCGAGGGTAATTCGTCGCTTTTTGCAGTCACTCGCTGCTCCAAATTATTTACGTACTTCAAAACATTTATATCTTAACTTAATATAAACTATAAGACCAACGAATGCGGCGACTATTCAAACGATCCTCTCCATTTGATGATTATCTCATCTGAAATAAGATACTATTTGCAAACATTTCAGCTTTACACCGACAGAAAACTACGACCGATCAACTAGAAGCTTTTATTAGCTTACTCCTGGTTTTCAACCAGGTTTACCAATCTTAAAGTTTTGTAATTCTCCTGAACTTTTCTACGTTTCCTGACGTTTATAGCTTGTGTACTAATGCATAAATTATCTACGAATTTCCGTTACTTCATACAGGGCATATGATGTACTCCGGAAAATGATGTTTATCCAATTTATAAGCTCTTTTAACGGTCATGTAGTTATTTAACAGACTCATCGAATGCCAAATATTTATCTTTGGACTAGTACCATCATCATCATCTTTTAACAGCCACAAGCAGTCCATAGGAGGACTTGGACATCCTTGATGCCCAACCAAGAATACCATTCTGTGGCTCTAAATTTAAGATGGTAGATTTTATAAAATGTGCGATTCACATTGCCATTTTTTTGATAATCTATTTATTTTAAGTTTTTTTTTAAAATGCCTTATAAAAAATAAAATTTAGAGTTAAATGATAATTTTAATATAAATCTAAAAGAACAACGGATCTATGAGTAAGTGTAATTATCATATTACTAAAATGGCATTTTAATTACTGAATCAAATCCAGTCCTTTATACCGGACTTCATTAACCGGTTAACGTATGAAAAACGAAAGCCGTTCCAACAGACATTGAGATTTTGGATATGATTTTTATTTTCATAATTAACATTATAGTGAAAAACATCCTAAAATTTCAGCCAGATCGATCAACAACTTTTTAAGTTACAACTGGCAAACATTTTGAAAATGCAGTTTCGATATAATCTCGTTTAAATGCGATAAAACTATCAATTTTAGTGACTTACCGATCAACCAATGATTCCAGGTGCGTATAATAGATCTTCAGCTTTCTCAAAAAGTTGATTATCTTCGACTAACTTTTGTTTTCGGGCTATACGAGCTGCTTTTGTCTCAGAAAGACTCTTACGGTTCTACCTCGTTACCTGCGCTTCATCGGTATTTTCAGCAAAGACTTTACAGTAGGTGCCAATAATTATATTTAATGTATTCATAATCTTCAAAATGAAGCTATAGTCGTTAATTAATATCCCAGCAGCAATATATGTTGACATTTCAATGATTTTTACACCAGAATGCAGGTGCTTTGGAGCCAGTCGCCAATCATCTTTGAAGTAACAAATCTTTATAAATTAGTAAGAGATGCTGTTTTATCTCATGGCCAAGAAATGGATTCCTCTTGGAATAATAATGATCTGGAAGTCTTTCTCCAATGCTGACCTCTTCAACGAACCGATAGCGAACGGACTTAGGGAAGCCATTGAACTGACAACTGTCAATAACAATTACACCATCAAGAAATTAATATAATTAACTTGTTGAACGTCATCATAAATTGACAATAACTCTATCAACACTATCTCATCTAATAAAGTTCCAATTCAGCGAGTTTTTCCATCGACTTTCGCATAAATTCCACAGTCATGATCGAGTCGTCAACTTCGACGGCAGTCATCCAGGCTCGTCATTTCTCTCCGGTTGACGTTAATCGTGCTTTAGCGTCTACGTTGTACATATTTCATGGCATTCTAGCAAATACACGAACGTCAATTATTTTGTAGTGCCCTATGCAAGACACAGGACACCCGTCAAACTCGAATGGCCGTTCTGTTATAATGGCATAAATTAATTACACCACGCGTTACTCAGCCATATTGCTTTGACACTGTGCACTTACGCGTACTTCAAACACGATTTTCAGGTATCCATCCAAAGTATCATATTAATAACGTATCGGCAAGTTTCCATCATCCAACGCGCACCGTTAACAAACCATGCCGAGGGCCCAAGTATGAAACTTGATTTATTGCCGTAGACCCTGTGTAAAAAAGCAATAGACGACGTAGGGCTTTGAAATATGAGTAATGAACATCTCGCTTTGCTGTACTATTTTCCATCATTTCGCCTATGCAAGATGGAACGATGAGAAATATAAGATTGACCAGATCCAGTATTACCAATTTAAAACATGTCAAACCATTTTAGACTTTAGCAAAACTGCGGTCTAAATCATGACCTGACCTGATTCTTGTTTTCTTGTAACCACTCACTGTTCCAAATTTATTCTGTCATCTCTATAAATTAAAATGTTGCATAATTTTTAATTTAGACAAAGATATATAAAATATTCAATGCTTTATATTCTTTAGCACTAAAGATAGCTTAATTATGGAGCGTTGCAATCAATTTCGCATTAAATGTTGATATTTTTATCTTTCAAACGTTCCCACGGAAGCATGAACGACCCAGTTTTAAAATATGATTATGACTTTGAGCAAACAACAGTTATAATGAGAGAAATCTTAGCAATTAAGTTAAGTGGTAGATAATTATTTCAATCAATTATTTAACATAATTTTAATGGAATATCACTACATAGTGTTTATAAACAATTCAAATAAATCAAGCAAATTAAGAAAAAATCAATTGCAAACCGATTTTGAAGAGTGCTGGTGGCAATTGCTGGTTAAAAAAATAATCACACTCTTGATATATTTACAAAGTGGAAATATTCCCAGTTCTATGTTTTTCAAATTGTTATATTAACCTTTCCTTACCGGTGATGTATTTACTACACCTCGACTCGAATAATGGAAGTATCGATATGAAATATTATAGATGCGGGGTTCAGAATTTCTGTATTCCTCCGTAATATAATTATGAATCACATCGAAGTATTGTAGTATATAAGTATTCATCTGCAGCGACGGAAATAAATAATTTGTCGGGAAATCGGGAATTTTGCGAGTTTTAGTTTGTGTCTCAGCAGAAAGCAATTTTATCAGTCATATTGATTGTGTTATACAAAAATGAGGGCTCACGCAGTCATCAACTCCAACTAGCATTTAAATATTTGATGATTATACGTCCAACGAGTGTGGAGGCTGAGCGTGCAATTTCAGCAGCAAGTTGCCTAGCTTCCAAAATCAGATCCAAACTAAATGAAGAAACACTCGATGCTTTAATGTTACTTCGAGTATATTTTCAAAATAATATTTGAGATTTTTAGTGTTTTATTTATCTATTTTTAAATTGTACTTTTATCTTTTCTTAAATAAATAAAATTCCTTGGCCTTCAAGATATTTTTTATATTGAACAAATGGACTTATTAGTAATTTTTGATCAAATTTATCAATGTAATTTCTTAAAATATTGAAAATCCCAATCCCGGGATCGTCTTATTCAATCCCGAAATCCCGGGATCGAAATTTTGGCTCGGGATTGGATTCCCTATATAGGACTAATCCGGTGCGAGAGGGTTAGCCGAACAAGTTTTATCTGCAAATGCAGTCACACGTGTGCTCCAGCGATGACGGTATTGACGGTAATCGTGCGCGATAGTGCTAAGGGCTTTACAGATTAAGAATATGATTTTTTATTTCAGGTAAGTCTGAATGAAAAAAACTGATGAACGCTGCGGACTTGCATCTTTTTTGACAAGCCATTTTGATGTTTTAAAAACGATTCAATATATATTTTTTATTACAAATTGTTTCTAGTATTATATACATTACAGGTTACATAGGGAAGCCCCGAAGGCCTGGAGTGTATTACTTTTTAAAAAAGGAGACAATTCATTGCTTTAGAACTATCGTCCAATTTCGCTTCTCTCTCATATATATATATAAAGTATTCTCTAGAGTTAAAACTAATAGGCTGGCACATCGATTTGACAAATTTCAACCTCGAGAACAGGCTGGATTTAGAAAATGCTTTAGTATCATCGAGCATATCCACATACTAAGACAAATCATCCAGAAAACCGAAAAATATAATCAGCCACTGTCTTTCTTGGGCAGTTTTAGACTCACTACAGCGCTGTAATATAAACTATCTCCCAAGCTTATCATAAACGCTTTGGAAGATGTGTTTAAACTGCTATCTTGGAAAAAATGCCGACACAGTATTGACAACACACAAGTGGAGAAATTGTGACATAGTATTAATAGCCGAATCGTCTGAAAAGCTTCAAGACATGCTCCAAGACCTAAACGAAGTGTCAAGTAAAATTTGTCTGAAAATGAACATGGATAAAATCGAAGCCATGATAAATAGTCACAATTCTCAGACCTTCGGGGCGATATCCATTTGGGGGAACACAAATTGAGGTTAAAAATGAATACACTTATCTGGGACAAGTAATACATCTCAACAGAAATTGACAGACGAATACCACTGGGATGGCAGCATTTAACCAACGCATCATCCCAGTGCTAACCCACAAAGACGTGGAATCTAATAGCAGGCATTTTACACAGAATAAAGTTTTCCCAGCGTGCCATAGAGAGATCTATGCTCGGAATGTCTTTATAATATAGAATCAGAAACGAGGATATCCGAAGAAGAACTCGAGTAAAAGACGCTACTGAAAGAATTGACACACTTAAGTGGCAATGGGGGAGACAAATGTGTCGAAGTCGGTCGATGGGGAAGAAAAGTGTTGGAGTGGAGACCCCTGTAAGACTGACGACATCGAAAGAATAGCAGGACGAAGCTGGATGCGGAAAGCGGAGGATCGAGAGGGATGAAGACTCATGCGTTCAACGGTGGACGAACGCAGACTGATGATGATGATTATGAATCTTTCCTCAGCGGTCAGACTGCATGACGATTTGAAGATTCCGCCACGACCAGGCGCACAGCTCATCAGATACCCATTGAAACCATTCTACTGTATTCAACCATCGACATCTTATTCCGCACTCTATGTAAGAGTCTATTGTGACAATAAAATCAAAAGTTTATCGTGGCTTTAAAAAAAACATAGTTTATCGGCTTTAAATCCTACATCTTAAAATAGACATCAAGGACCTCCAATTTACTATAAGTCGCAGTACAAAACACTTAAAAAACTAAGAACACTTGCCTGAGTATCGACGCTGCATGACGTTCAGGATAGATCCTGGAGTACGGGATGCATTCTGGAATAACACTGCACTTTATTTATTAAGATATATCCCTCTGACGATTAAGCCAAACCGTATAACCTAAGAACCGAACACGCACTGATTGTCGCCTAGCTTAATTCGACGGCTCAACTGAGCGTACGAATATAAATGTATTAATACTAAATGAAAATTATTATGAAAAACTATTGAAAGAATGCATGAGATTCTCTCTGAGATGAGCTCTTTTGATATATTCCCAAAAATATTTTTATCAAATTTGAAATTCATTAAAAAATAATATATTTATGCAATGAAAAGGATGGTGATTATTTTTGAAAATATTTTTGGGAATATATCGCAAGCAGCTTATTTAATCCCATGATTTTCAAAAAATAGTTTTTCTTATAAATATTAATAATTTATCATAAATGCATTTCAATTTGTACGTCCAGTTTAGGCGTCGAGTTTATGCTATGCAACAATATTCGGTGCAGAGCTATATTTTATTTTGACAGGTTAGGATGTGCATGTGCGTATGTTAAGTGATATTTTTTAATACACAGAGTGTTGTGTCGTTCCGGAATGTGATCCATGTTCCAGACTGTATCCTGATCGTCATGCAGCTAAAATATTGAGGCAAGTAGTCATAGTTTTTAAGTATATTGTAATACGATTATTAGGCTTATTATCGAAATGTTTAATGTTGAACAATTGTATTGAGATTTCAAGAACACAGATCGGAAATAATATTCATAGTGGATTGGAAAATCAAGATGTCTATTTTAAGATGTAGGATTTAGGTCCGATTTTTGTATCATTTTTTTAAAGCAACGACTAAAATTCAAATGTATATGTAAAATACGATATTCGGAAGTGATTCATTTAGCATTTCATAGCTAAAAGCTTCATTAAGCATCAATTTTTCCTTAGATTAAAGAAAATACATCATATATCATTTTAAAAATATATCATCAGCTAAATAATTGGACTAAAATGTGTCAAATATTTAATTTCAGGTATGAAATCGTGTTTAGTATAAAAGCAATCCGCAATTGTTTGATTACGAAATCGACCAGCCTTGATCAATCAATAGTCTTAAGTTTAGATGGACGTTGTGAAAAATTGTACAGTGTGGTTCAAAAGAACTGCTGGTGAACCAAATTCCAAAGGTGTCCAGGACTTCAAAATTCATGCAGTAAGAGCTCTCAGGTAAGGATAATAAGATTTACAAGATAAATTTGAGCTATCATTTAATTTGTCATCTAAAATATACACACAAAATATTTGGTCTAATGGATGTTTAAATTCTTTGTTTTAGGTAAGTCTTTCGAATAGCGCAATATCAATCCGAAATAACGAAGTTTTCAAATATACTCAAACTTTGAGTTAAAAACATAATGCGTAAAAATACGTAAAACCGAAACATAAATATTCTTCAGAATATTGTCGATTATTTTTTCTGATTTTACTGGATACATTTTCTTTTGTATGAGACGTATGATGTCTAGTAATATCGTCACTACTTCTTTCACTTGTACTCCTGTGTCATTAATATTTTGGTCTGATTCACGATTTCGTTTGGTAATAAATTTATCCATTGTAACGTAGGCGAGAAGTCTCAGCTGAATACCGGGGCCCAGTTATGTTCGTCTTGCTTTTGTCGACCAGTCCCAGTTACCTCCGTTCATAGAGCTTCTGACGGCCTGCGACTGCCGCATCTCCCGTAACGTTGACGAGAAGGATTCCACATGGTGCTGGATTTCAAAGACGATTGTTTCTTCACAGCATGTTTATTTACTCCACTTTGAACAGACTGCGGCTGCGAGGCGTAGAATACCCAAAGTCTACGTTAAACGGTTAACATACGCGCAATTGATTTGGCTAATTCAAAATTACATTAACTCTTTCGTTGACTTTCATAATTTCGCCAACGACTTTTTCGGTTTTCACTGTTTTGCAGAATTTTTCGTTTTTACCAATTTTTTCGCGGTGCACTTGTAATAAGCTCGCGGTGCACCGGTTAAGAAACACTGCTCTAATCCTTAAAAAAAAATTTTGCTAAAAAGAAAGTTTTGACAACAACAGTTTTGACACGGGTTTTGTGACATGGGGGATGGTTTGGATATATTCATAATCCCATGTAAAACATTGAAATTCGATGTCCCTCATTCTTTATGATTCGTCTAGCTTCGAGAGCACCGCTCGAAATTAAATAGATGGATTTAATAAGCAAGTCTTTTCAATGAGCACTTGGACATTTAACGGTTCGTCTCATTGTGTTTATTAAAATTTCTTGACATGTTAAATGATCATGATAAACACAGTCAATTATATACGAGATGCCCGATGAATTTGCAGTTTAATTGAGGCACAACCGAACTGTACTCTGCGCGAAGACAGTTAAGCATAATGCATGATTACATATTCGCACCGAAAGGAAGAAGAAAAGGCTTCCAAGGGAAGAAGGAAATCTAAATTAATGTGGTTAGGCATAATTAAATAGAACGGATGCCATTACACATAATCTTGGCTTCGTTAGGATTGTAATGGGACAAGCTTCATTATAACGGATAACGCTGAGACTTTGCAAAGTACAACTTTAATATTCTATCAACATTACTGGCCAAGAATACTATTTTGATAGATCCTGCTAGCTAACCAATAGTGATTTTTTCAATGATATTATAATACAAGAATCAGTAACATTCCATTCGTTAGTGATTTATGGTTTAAATGTATAATTGAGAGATCGAAGTATTAATAAATGAACGTGATTTTAAATATTGCTTTTCTTCCTACTAAACTCATACTAAAAAAAACTTTGTGTAATCTTTAATAGAATATGCTTGCTACTGAGATAGTAGTTATTTTATGCTACTGTTACGTAGAAGCGGGGACGCTCTCAGGGAGTCCCCAGACGGATGGCCGCGCTATTACACGGGTTCGTTCTTCTTTCGGATCATATGTTGCCGGACGGATGGATGGGCGTCGGACAAAAATACTCTTTTCTCTAGGTAACTTTTTATTCAGCACGAAAGAGAGCGAGAGATCTGGCTGCGAGAAGGACGTCCTCCCGCAACCAAGGCCATCCAACGACTTCTCTCGACTTCCGCCTCCTGCGCGACCACCCAACTGGCAACGGTGATCGCGCAAGAAGCGATCGGTCGGTAATTGCAGATGCAGTGTCCCCGCAGCACCACAGAAAATTACGCTATTAAAATAGCACATTGCACCTAAAGAGAGACGGAATGTGTCGCTGTTAATCTGGCGAATTAATTGCGAAAATCTAAAAAATCGATTACATTTTAAACAGGACAGAACATATCCGACAGGCCAATATTTTGATTTAATGCAGCGAATCATAAAATTGAAAGCTTATAAAATACAGCAATAAACAGCGCTCTTTATGCCTCCCTTTAATATAATTTCGTTCAGCTCGACGTTTATCTGAGCATGGACATAAATTTCAGTTTTAACGAAGATTCGAGCATTTGACGACTGCGATAAAATAAGCAGCTATTTAAGCTTCCGAAATGGACCTGTACAAACTCATACGTGTGATAATTTTTGGTGAAATTAAAAATTGAAATTCGCATTGCAAAAATTTTGGTGAATTTTAAACAGTAAAAATGAATGACGAACGTTTATCGAATCGATCCATCAAGCAATTACATCGAGAGAAATACTCCAATTTTATCCGAAATGATCTCTTCGCACAGTGATACTTCCATCGGAACTGATCAGTATAAAAATTCCAATCCCACGAATTCGAACAAATTGCAAGGTACGAACCATGTAATCAGAATACTTAATTAGCCTTCCATTATCCTTTAGTTAATTTAGTAAAGACGTACATCAAGTAGATCATTTGTTTGATATCGATACGGAAATAATCGGAGCACATAATCATCCTTCATTCGACTCGCAATGAAATATGGAGAGAGATACTGTAAAATTATTGACGTAAGCCTAAATTTAGTTCTACCTTTTTATTCCCAGGTGGTCTCATCTCCACGTTTAAAATGTATTAATTTATTTTTTTAAACAATCATTATAGTTATGAGTAGGGAATTCAATCCCGGGATCCCGGACAGTTTAAAGTGCTCATGAATCCCGGGATTAGTTAACGTAATCCCGAAAAATTCGGGATTGAAAATTATATCTAACAGAAATCGTACACCTCACCAACACGTTGAAGGCTATTAAATCGATCGAAATCTGGATGCTTGAAAACAGTGACGTAACTATTAATTGGCGAGCTTAGGCGATGCCTAGGGGCAGTAACTGTCTAATATATATATACATAAATGTATTTCGAAATGATAATATTAATCATTCCCTACCGGTGATGTATTTACTACACCTCGACTCTAATAATGGGAATATCGATAAGAAATATAATAGATACGTAGTTCAATTTTTTGTATTCTTTCGTAATATAATTACGAATGATATCAAAGTATTATAGTATATAAGTATTCATCTGCAGCGACGGAAATAAATAATTTGTCGGGAAATTCCCGATTTCCCGAGAAATTATTTGCGAGTTTTAGTCCGTGTCGCAGCAGAAAGGAATTTTATCAGTCACATTGAATGAATTTTATTTTTATCTTTTCTTAAATAAATAAAATTATTTCGCCTTCAAGCTATTTTTTATATTAAACAAACGGACTTTTTTGACTGATTTTTGATCAAATTGATCAATGCAATTTCTTAAACTATTGAAAGTCCCGGCAGTCAGTTTGTTTGGGTTTCGCGTGATTGACGGCCATTTTGTTCAGCCACAGTAAATTCTTCCGATGGAAAGGTCGTCGCGCTCTTCAGCCACCTTCCGTCCGTCCGAGATCCGCGCTGTCAATTGAATAAAAGTGTAAAATAACCCCCTTGTGATGCTTGACGACTTTCATGAAGAATTTCATTTCAGAATTTCCTGACATTTCTGGAAGTCTCCTTGGTGATATTGTGTCGGAAAAACATGGTTACAGGAAGTTGTGTGCGAGATGGGTGTCCAGAATGCTCACCCAGGATCGTTTTGCACAGGAGGGAGAAGCTATCCTGACGGGAGATGAGACGTGGATGTGTCACTATACCCCACAATTCCAAAGACAATCTGAAAAGGGTCAGTGGAGAAGGTCTATGACATTGTCTCTTTTCCCGTATTAATACAGTCAACCCTTTTATAGTGTTGAGATAGGGACCACGCTATAGAAACAAAACGCTATAGAAAGCTTTTTTTTGCTGGGAGGGGGATTTTTTTTTATAAACACTGCCGAGCCTGTACCTAGCAGTAGTGTGGGATTCCGATTTCTAGTATACCCACTAAAACCCCCTCCTCTTCCACATTTTGTCGTGTCCGGCACAACCGTTAGGCATTTGCCAGACACGACATTCAGATTTATACCCACCTCAGCTCGCTGTTTACAGTTCTCCCATCCATTCAGGGAGTCAACATTCTGTCCTTCGTCACCTATGAAGGCACAGAGAATTATCCGCTCTTTTTCCTTCGCTTCGCATTCAAACATCGCTTCATCCGCCTCAGCCCCACAGTAGTGGCACTCAATGGTTGCCTCTTTGCCTATCCATTTCAGATAGGCTCCGAAGCAACCGTGCCCAGTAGCCTCGGCACGATGCGTAATCGATGGTCCTGACCAACGAGTCGGCTGCGATAAACAACAGAACACGTTTGGGGTTTCATTTGTTTGGTGATAGGTGGTGCAGAAGCTTCGTCAGAGCGTCTTCTCGAATTCAAAGTTGATCGTCTACTTCGTTGGGGGATCACATGGTATTTAAGTCTCATTTGTCTCATAACTTGCTTTGATTATCGTCGGGTCCTTTTTGAAAAATCTATAATTTTTCCAGTACTTCGTTGGGGGATCACATGGTATTTAAGTCTCATTTGTCTCATAACTTGCTTTGATTATCGTCGGGTCCTTTTTGAAAAATCTATAATTTTTCCAGTATTTCCATCCACTTAACAATATGATTAAATTTACAAATACATAACAATAGTGACACACATAATTACATACCGTTCAGTACATTATATCTACATTGTTGGCTATTTTGTTGCCATTATTATGCTATTATCGAGAATCTCAATATCTGACAATTGTGCAAATGCTCATATCTCATGAGCTTTAATGCAATAGTCCCGCCCTTTATGCAAATGATTGATGCACGCCAGGAGTGTTTGTGCCAAGGTCATCAACGTTATGATTCCGTTGAAAACCACTAACGTAATATCGGATGGGACACTCTAAAACACTGTTGTAACATTGGCTTCCAAGAATCAGCATTATCCATCACGGCTAATAATGCAAGATTTGTCTTGCGGATAAATTTTACGTCCGTGCAAGTCACATCCCTTCCATGGCTTCAAAGATTTGAATACGGTTGTAAATCAAATAAGAAACTGTTATATTTTGTGTTTATGTTACGACAATGTTTATAGCATTAAACATTGTTGCATAGCGCTATAAAATTATTTTAGATGAAAACTACCATGGTTATATAGATGTGATTAAATACAGGTTGAGGTAGCGAAACTGATATCTCCTTTTTAAATAAGGTAGTATCCCTGCCCTGTATTATATTGAAATCATAACGATATAGATAACGGCTGAAAATAAATCACAAATATTTATTTTAAATTATTTAATTAAAAACATTATAACAAATACTATTTAAATTAATCGAGGATAACAAAATTAAAAATCTAAATTAATTTATAATATTTCTTTAAGTAGTTCATTCATTAAAACACTCTTTTCGTTTAATTCGCTCCAAAACTGTCCGTAAGCTTCGTTTCCCATAGCTTCTACGTTTATACTCATGGCAGTCTCGGCTTTATTTTTATCGGCATTAATATTATTTTCCGACATAGCTTCGAGACATTTTCCTATATATTTTGAAACGAGAGTCATCTGTTCGTAAAGGGCCGAACCAAAACGATGAACTTTAGTTTTGAGCACTTGGTTTGCTTCTTGGCTATTGTTTGATAAATCTATAGCATAAATTTGTTTCTTCGACTGCACGCTATATCCAGATGGCACTATAACAACGCGCACCGTTATCAGATCGTACATGATATTTACTAACATTAAGAGTTGGTTTTCATTTCTGAAAAGCATAAAAAAACATTAATATCATGTGACATTATTTATTGAAACATTTCATTATTATTTACCTAGTTAAAACCGCAATGGTATTAACAAATTTATTTTCCGGCGGTTGATTGATTATTCTTATAGCCGTACCGTGCAATAAATGTGATCTCGACGTGGTATGTCTCAAAATACTTTCTGGTATTTTATCACATTCGTATATGTATCCGAGATTAACTTTTAATAGATGAAGCAGATCGGTGTCTTCTTTTGTAACGAAGTGTATATCTAAATGTGTAATTATACTCGTAGCCAATAGTGATAATACGTCGTCCACGTCTGTAAATAAATTTAATAAGCTTTAGAATTAATATTTAATATGAATTATTCAATATAGGAGACGTATACGTACTGAATGTTTCGTCGCGGAATTGCAATGTGTCCATTATTCCGTTTACGACATCCAATGCCTTGATTTCAATATCGTTCATAGCCATGTAGTACGTATTACCTTCGTACAAGTATTTGATTGAGCATTTTAGATTGACGTACGACGATAAACTGAACGTCGGCAATTGAGCGACTATGACAAAGGTCACATTTTCTTTTAAATGCAACGAATTCCTCGCCAATTTTTTCCAGAAAAATGGAGCACTGTCGTCTTTTATATACGCACTGGTTTTATAATTAAATATTTCTGCTTCATCACATTTCAATAAGATTTCGACGTCTTCTATACATCTATAAATAAAAAAGAACGCAATTAGAACATATTTACAATCTGACATAGATGTATTCATTCAAATTTACATTGAAGGGTAATTTAATACTAAATGCAAAAGTATTTCATGCTAAAATAAACTTTGTTTCAAACATCAAATTCTTTGTTTGATCAGCGACACTTGTATAAATACAGAATTGTGCTCTTATGGGTCATCAATTTCAAAACAATTAGTTTTGCCTTGCTATTGCGAGTGGAGCATCACACGAGAAATCTATATGGTTCTAAGCATTTGATCAGCGTACAAAGCCATAATCTTTTTGTGAAGAATCAATTCGTCTGTGTATAATTGTGATTTTAATACTGATACAAATTCAAAGTAAAAATGATTATAAACTATAGTAAGTGTGCGGGACGTTATCCATTGCAAAGACTGATATTCACAGGAACGATTGCAACGGTAGTCGTAACAATTTTGCTCTATATTGCCATCACTCATCCGCATAAAAGACCCGTAAAAGACGTGCAAATGAGCAGTATAAACGTCGACGTTAAATATATCATAACAGAGGTCAATACTATATGTAAAAAAAGCATATTTACAAATTCCTAACACCAATACATACATCAAATACACATTTTTAATTGCATTTCAATAGTATTTGAATATGATTTCAGTTGAATTTAAATGATGACAGTCAATTGCATTATGAAAGCGGAGAAGAATATCCCGAATATAGTCCCGCTGAAATGGAAGACATGGATAAAATAATGGATTCTAGACGGAGCTACGTTAAAGAGATTTGTCAATTGTTGCAAATAAATCAAACCGGTGATGTAAACGCATATGCATTTTTAACGAATGAAAAATATCATCTTTTATGGTAAGTATTTGTATATTGAATTAAATTAATAAATCCTAAAATGTCTTAATTAATCAACATTTTGCACATCAAAAGGTGTGACGCTCTGAAAGATATCGATTTGGTAGGCCACAAAAAGCACGATAACGAAGCGCCTACCGTGGACGAAGTGAGAGCCATGGAAAAAAATGCAACATCCGTGCTGATAGTCAGACATCCTTTTGAAAGATTAATATCGGTGTACAAGGAAAAGATGCAGAATTACTTCCCGATGGACGAATACAGCGATCTGGGAGATTCCATCATATTGAACTATCGCCGGGACTACGACGGAGTATAAATGTTTCAAATTATTAAGCGTCGCGTGATCGCTCCACAAATTAAGCACAATATCAATTCCAGGTGAACAAGAGCCTCGTTTATCCGCCGTGGCCCACCTTCGATGAATTCGTATCGTACATAATAGACGAATTCAATCTCAATAGAACGTTGGACAGTCACTGGGCGCCGTACAGCGCTGCTTGCACGCCGTGTCATTTTGATTTCGATATCATCGTCAAGTATGAGACTTTAGAGGTACGTTTAATATAAATCTTATTAATATTTATGTAATCAATATCCATTTCATATAATATACCATATTACAATAAATGCTATGTTTTATAACGGGATAAAATGTATTCTCGGGGTATAAAATACTATTATATAGTTTAATAAGATTGAAATATATGAGATCTGTTATCAATTGATTTGGGTGATCTTATAGTCTGTTTTGATATTGTTTCTTGTTATTTTTGATATTGGTTGGATATAATAAAAATGCTTGTATTTAATTGAAATTCACCAATATATTAAACATTTCTGCGGTCTGAGCATCAGCTTTTGTATGCCAGTGTCATATATCTCTGTTATCAGCTCTTTTTGTATTATCTTTTGGATTCTGGGGATTAGTAACACACCTACGTCTCATCCCTTATCATAAGAGTCCAGGAAAGCTTCTCCCCCCTGTGCAAAACGTTCCTGGGTGAGCATTCCGAGCACCCATTTCGCACACAACTTCTTATAACCAAGTTTTTCCGACACAATATCATTAAGGAGACTTGATGAAGGTCGTCAAGCGTCACACGGCGGTTAGACAGACAGAAGCGTTAGACAGAAGCGCGCGACGACCTCTTCATCGGAAGAATTTACTGTGACTGAACAAAATGGCCGACAAACACACGGGATCGTTCAGATCTCCGACCTCAAGAGTCCTTGCAACCTTACTTTTTAAATGACCCATCTTATTTTATGCACAATCTATCATTTTTGATTCAGGACGATCGAAAATACTTCATACAAAAGGCAGGCCTCAGAGACGTCATAAAATCGCGTTCAAAGAGTCCCAGCGACTATCAACTGGTGGAAGACGTATCCGACAATGCGGAAACCATGGAATCTCTATTCTCACAGCTGACGTCTGATCAGATAACGTTTTTGTACGAAATTTACAGGTGAGTCATAAATCCATCATCAGCTTATTTATGCTTGGGGATACAAAAATAATTCAAAGACAGCAACGACCAGAGACGCGTACCCACCATTGAAATTCATAATGCAAACCGCCGAACAGATGTACGAATCGATATGGAAAACACGATTGTGTATACATGTGTTTTGTATGTAAAAATCAGCGATCTGAAACTATGATTTTCGCAATGGAATTTCCTCCGCAAATAAATAGTTCAATAGATAGATGCATCGCACAGAATGACAATGCGCTTTATTATTCGATGATATGGATTATTTAAAAAATATTTTTTATGTAAAAGATTGATAATTCATACATTTTTATGTTCAAAAATTGGCTTTAATACGGCCGTGATGTTGCTGGACGAATTGATAGGAATAGACGGGCATCGAATAGAAAGACTCTCTTCTCTAAATAACCATTTATTCCACACGAGAGAGATTTGGCTGCAGGAAGGACGTCCTTCCGCGGCCAAGGCCAACCGACCAATCTTCCTGCGAGGATGTTAAATCGCCCACGCTACAGATGCAACCCACTTCGAGCCTTGCATTATGTTTATTGTTCTTTATAAGCCCATTGCATTTTGCGTTTATTGCTTGAAAGACCTGGATATATCTCAACCAAATCTCGTAGAACGTCGTTATCCATATTTATCCTTGTTTTTTTTATAACTATCGATATAAACGAAAATATTTTGTGAACGGCAAAATATCTTTTGCTTGAAATCGATAACTTTGTGATCCATATTATTATTAGGGTGTCCCATAAGTTTCTTTCGTTTTCATATTAAGAAAAAAATAAACAATAATTTGTATTACATCAATATGTATTGTATAATATATGATCCATTCTGTTCTATTACCTTTCTCCATCTCTCAGGAAGTCTCATAATGCCTTCTTGCCAAAATTTCACAGGTTTGTTGGCAAAATATTGATCAAGGTACATTTTTATATCAGTTTTTTAATTAATTTTTTTACCAAGTAAAGAATTTTTCAATGAAAGATATAAATAATAATCTGAAGGGGCAACGTCCGGAGAGTATGGAGGATGAGGTAAAACATCTCAGTCTTCATTCTGGCCATTTTCTGGCAATTGCATCCTTTAGATTGTCTAGTTGGAAGCAATATTTTGTTGAATTTATCGTTTCACCTTGCTGAAGTAGCTCATAATAAACTAACCCCTTCCAGTCCCACCAAATTCATAGTAAAACTTTTTTTGGATGTAGGCCAGGTTTAGCTACTGTTGAACTTTCTGTACCCTTGGTCTAAGACCGTTTACGTTGGATATTCTCATAGAGTATCCAATTTTCATCTCCAGTAACAAGTCTCTTCAAAAAAGGTTGGCTATTATGTCGTTGGAGAAGAAGATCGCATGTTGAAATACGCTGAAGTTTATTTGAGTCAGTCAGTTCATGAGGAAGCCACACATCTGAACGATTGATGTAGCCCAATTTTATCAGGTGACTATTTTTCAACCATGGCTATGATTAGATCTGTGTTCATTTGCAAAAGAAACTTATGGGACAACCTAATATCTCAAATAGGATCACTCTTCACACCTATTGTATTAGAAATAGAAGCACTCCATGTGCGTGCATACTCCTTGTCTGGATTGCTCGACCGCGCATTCGACATATGAGTGTATACTCATCAAAGGATCAAAATAAGTTTCTTACGGGATCACATTACAAACTTTTATTCTTTCAGAATTTCTAAGTGCGAGATCGTGTTTGATGTTTTTTACGTCTTAACATCACAAACAAGGGCATAAAATCGCTCCTCATAATTATATACTCCGAGGCTCGTTTTTAATAACAGCCTTTTTAATATCGCGTAAAGCTTCCTCGCTGTTTGTCGATGTTTATCTTGGGACAACAAAAAAAAATCATATCCCTCCCAGTAATTTAATCATCCGGGATACAAAAAAGGCTCAAACAAAAAATGTGTACGCTTTTCCCTCGTTATGCCATCAGCACGTTCCGCAAGACAATAGTCCGTCTAGTGAAAGGTTGGACATCCAATTAAACGATTTTGTTCGTATATTCCTGAATTTTTGCATAGATATGGATGAATAGCCTTCGATTTAGATAATAAAATATATCACACGCGAAATTTTAATAAGAACGCATTTAATTTCATCGGTAAGGCGTAATTTTGCTTCAAACACGGGCCGAAATGAGCAAATAAAGCATCGCTGAAGATGCGGCCAGTTTTCTCATTTCGCTGTGAATTTTTCATTTAAAAACCAATTACTGCCTCGAAGACAAATGAGAATCCCCGTTTCTTTTCCTTCATTTTCAGATACGACTTCCTACTCTTCGACTACAACACACAAGAGTACTATGACGTATCGAAAGATGGGGCCGATTTTTACGAGACGAGCACCAGTACAAGCAGCGAAGAGCTACCAAATTGAAATACATTCATATATTTTAAGAATAAAAACCACATATAATAACATCTCTTCAATTATGCCATTATTAACTTACTGATTGGAAATGTTTTCCAGAGGAATGCCGATGACCCATTCGTTGTTGCATATTCTTCTCCATGTACTTCCAGCGGATATCTTATCGAAAGATCCATTACTCTGCGTGAAAAAAAAACAAATATTTCTTATAGGGCGTAGATTATGGAACAAGTTAGTATTTAAACGAATTGTATTATTGTAAATGATTAATATTTATAAATAAAATAACGACACAAATATGTTTATGATAATTCAAACATGCATATTCCCACGGAAGCAGAACATATTAACAAACAACAACAAAAAATAATCAGCATATTACAGTCCTGTCGATTGGACCATGGCCGACTGCATTGGCATGGTTTTAATCATGGCTTTGAACAGGAACTGATAAAACTAAAAAAACGAAAACCGAAATGAAAAAAAATAACGATTCGAAGCCCTAATTTTAATAACGTACATATACGAGGGCAATTCAAATATAACGCGGAATTTTGCTGTACAAATTTATTAATGATGTATAAAAATACAAATTTAGTATCTTTTTTTATAAGATTCCCTTCATTAAAAATATATTTATTTCATCGGATGGGAAGCATTTAAATTCCGTCATTGAAGAAAGAATGCGTTCAACACGATAGAGAGATCTGGGCCGCGGGAAGGACGTCCTCCCGCAGCCAAGGCCACCCGACGACTTCCTCACGATTTCCGCTTTCTGCGCTTCACCACCGAACCGACAGCGGTGCACGTACAAGAAGCGATCGTTGTCGTTTCTTCAGACGAAATGTGTCTGCAACACCACAGAACATGGCGCTGGCGAATTAAATCTACACAAATTAACAGCGTCGGCAAAATTCCGGGTTATATTTGAATCGCCCTCGTATTATTAAATAAAAATATATTTGTTTGTACATCTGTTGGACTTGATTCGCGCGTTAATACTATAATAGCGTGTAAATCAACGATGCATGCATTTGATTATGATTTAAATTTGAATCTTGGATGAGACCGTTGGCCACCACTGCAAAATGGTATACTGGCGAAAATATCAGGACACGTTTGGCATATGTTTCAAATAAAAAGTCAAGAAATTTTTATCGCCCTTATATATCCAGAGGGAGAAAAAACCCGTATTCGGGATGGAATTTATTTTGGGATTATTAATATTTAATTTTGTCGAAAATACCTTGTCGATCTTGACGTTGTCCATGTCGAATTTGGCATTCTCGGTGATGATGTGAGATATTCCGTGGCGAAATTTTCTCTTTTCTTCGTATATCTTCAAGTTTCTTCCCGTGTTCAAGCGAGCCTCGGACAGTTTGGCGGTCAGCAGGCAAAGGATCTGATCGTCCGCTCCGGTTTTTTCCTCGTTTGAAAACGTTTCGCCGATGTTGACTTCGTAGTAATTCGTCAAAACCATGGGGATGACGTCGTCGTAGCACCATAGATAGACTTTGGCCTGGCCGGACGTGTCCAAGTCGTTCAGATCGAATCTGGTGATCTCGTCGAACTTGGCGAACATCTCCAGGTCGTCGTTCTGGTAGCCGATGACGAAGACCTTCTTTATTGTGCGGACGATGTAATTGGGCGATTTGAAAGCCACATTGTAATGAAGGAACAGCTCGAGAGCTCTGAGGTTGCACTCATAGACGAAGGAATTGACGACGACGCGATTCTTCAGCTCCATCAATTCGCCGCGCTTCGTCGTGATGACAATGTCTGGTTTGTTGTTCCACTTGGGGAACTCTGGTACGAAGCGGAAAGTGATGATGTCGTTGAGCAGGGACGCTGGAACCATGGTACGGAGATGTTTCTTGACCGCCTTTGGTGGGGTCAATGCTTCTGAAAAGAATGGGTAAACGTCAACATTAGAATTGGTCCACAGTAACGAGCTTTTAAAGCTCCTCTAGAAGACTTACTTTCGCTCCTGGGAATTGAGGTTATCATCACATAGACTATATTAGTTAAATTGACAGATTTTCTATTCATAGTAATTGGGAGAATTTGGAATTGAAGTCGATAAAAATAATACCTTCAATGCCGACATAATCTTTACAAAAAAATCAAAGAGATGGCATTGTAAAATAAAATGTAGTCATAAACATGTACAATAAAAATTAATTGTACAAAAGTATTTTTAATTTTAAAAGTACAGTATTTTTTTATTATATTATATTTGTCTTAGTTACTAACGCTTGAAAATTTTCTAAACTAAACTTTTCTTATTTATATATTTATAATTAAATGGGTCCAATAAAAACATACCGACACGTCGACCGATATATAATAGTATTGGTCGCGGAAACGCGATCTTCCCGCCGGTTTCCCTGTAGTCTCGCAGCTGAAGGCACTCTCTGAGAACGTCACATTAGAAAGTCTACATTACTTTACTACTTGATCATTTTTTTTTCCTTTTGGACTCGCATGAAATATATTATTCTCACAGCCGCAAAACAAATGACCCGACGCTTTCGAAAATATCAATTATAAAAAATAACTGACGGATTTAAATATATATTAGATAAAGCGGAAAGAAATGTCATTTTCTTAGTTGCATCCTTTGGTGTCAATTTGCCTCGGATTGCTGACGAGTGAATACGTCAAGGTTGGTGTCATTTTGAAGCTCTATTATTTGTCTTACTTTTTCAAATATTTTTAGCCATAGTGAAAATGTCCAAGCAAAAAATTGATGAGACCCATTTGCGATCTTGTTTACTGTTTTTATTCGACAAAGGATTAAAAGCAAAAGAAGCTACCCAGAGCATCTGTGATACACATGGCAACATATTGAATATTTGAAAATGCCATAGATGGTTCAAAAAATTCAAAAGTGGCGACAGAGATTTGAAAAATAAACTAAAATCAGGACAACCTCCAATAATCGATGATGACGCATTAAATTCTCTGGTTGAATCTTATCTTCGAAAAACAATAAAGGAATTATCGCTAGACATCGGCTGTCCCTGGTCGATAGTAAAAGACCATTTGAAAAGACTCAAAAAAAAACATAGATAGGGAATTTGGGTACCGCACGAGTTGTCATCAACGGTCTTGGAACAACTATTGTCCAAGTATGAAACCGATCCATTTTTAAAAAGGATCGTTACTGGGGATGAGAAGTGGGTCCTCTACAACAGACCGAGAAGGAAAAAACAGTGGCTTTCTTCAAATCAAGTACCTGTTTCTACCTCTCGACCGTCATTATTCTTGATAATGGTCCTCCTTTGTGTTTGGTGGGATTTTTTTGGCGTAATTCACTATGAATTATTAAAACCTGTCCTAACTGTCACAGCAGAGCTATACTGTGAACAATTAGATAGGTTAAAAGCGGAAATGCTCAAAAAGCGATCAGTGCTAGTTAACAACCAAAGAAGAATATTACAGCATAATGCAAGACTTGCGCAACAAGGATTACGCAGAACAAAATAAGGGAACTGGATTTGGAAGTGCTGCAACTTCCACCATATTCTCCTGATATTGTACCTTCAGACTTTTATTCATACTTTTATTAAAATATTTTTTTTCTTAAAATAACAAAAAAAATGACATTTCTTTCCGCTTTACCTAATATATCAATGTTTATATATCTTCATAATCAGGTCGTCATGCGTCAAAAGCGTGTTCTTCAAACAACAAAAAAACGCGCGGATCTCATACGGACGGGAGGGAACGAGAGCGCGCGACGATCTCTCCATCGGAAGAATTTACTGTAACTGAACAAAATGGCCGACAAATACACAAGACCAAACAAACTGACCATCACGGATCCCCCCTACACGCCAGATGCGCTAACTTCGAAGCAAAACTTTCGTCCTTAGGAGGCCTTGTAATCTTAATTTCTAGATGAATCTCGTATGTCCACTTTAAATTTAATTTTAAGCATCGCCAAATGACGAGATCATTCTGTTGCGACTCAAATTCAAGGCTCTCTATATTTACTTTAGGCAAAATCTTATAGTTGTGGGTGTTATGCATATTTTAAGAGCATAATCGAAGCATTCGGTCGTGCAACAAAACAGTAAACATCCCACGATTAGGTCCATTCATCTTCATCATCGTTTCGAAGGGTTCTCCTTATATAGTGTTTTTCAGCCACATCCGTTGGCAAGGCGCCGTCATCCGCAGAAGAAAAACTTAATAATTTATCACGGAGGCTTACGTCTTCGGCTCAATACGGAATCAATTAGTTGTAACCTTCTCATATCTAATAAAAAGACCCCAAGAAAAAGCCACTCTGACGATGATTGATATAAAAATTCACCGACCAAAAAAAAATAGACGTGGCGCTTCCCCTCACGAAGGGCTCACATACTCAATGGTAGGCTTTTACGGTGATGAATTGCTACAGTTTTGACGAGTCAGCAGAGATTAGTGGAGGATTGCAGCTTTTAAAAGGTCAGCATGGGGAAAGAAGGAATTTGCAGGAAAGGTATCCTTAAAACCAAGAAAACCCAAATGTATATATATATACGCACTAAAATATACGAGCACACGTAGTACAGTGCCCGAAAGAAATTTCTTGAAGCCCGAATAATTTATTACTGTAATAAAAGTAAATGTATTGAAATTTCTTCTTATCTCTAATCAATAATACTTAAAACGGATGCACAATAGATATATTCAACTATTATACTAATGCGAAAAATGTAATTATTTTTTCTGGGAGATTTCTTCATGCTAGAGCTCATTAAATTTGTTTGCAAATATCTATTGCAAATAAATATTGAGTGCGGAGATTAGTGAATGGGAGAAAGACATGAAGATATCTTGCGTCTCATCATACACTAGTCGTCGTGCTGTAAAGATACCCTTACACGTCTAAATATTGCCAAAAGCGATCCCATCGAATTATTTCAAACATTACATTATAAGATCTCTTTCATGTTTTGGTCACGTTTCAATTAAATTTCCGATCGAGTTTTACGAACACACAAAATCAATTGTATTTCTATAAAGGAATGCAATATTTGAGCGATTTTTTTCATAGAGTACAAAATCAGTTATCAACATATGATGACGAAATAAACATTAGATATGGGGTCTTCTTGGATCGTTGTTGGTTTTCTTACAATCAAAATAATAGTAGAAAACCACATTAAACGATTGTATAATTAAAAGTCAGCGTGATACC
Source organism: Stenopsyche tienmushanensis (assembly GCA_008973525.1). Taxonomy (NCBI): domain Eukaryota; kingdom Metazoa; phylum Arthropoda; class Insecta; order Trichoptera; family Stenopsychidae; genus Stenopsyche; species Stenopsyche tienmushanensis. The sequence goes on from WACJ01000017.1 coordinate 106,410, forward strand.
AACAATGATTCTATTTAAAGCGCTCTTATAGAGTCCAACAATATCAACAGTGTTAAGGTTCATTTATTCATATACAAGCTTGATATACACATAAAAAAAAAGATGGTACGTATTTGCATTCCTGAAAAAAAAAAACAACAGTACTCATAAAATTTCAAATGTTATATTTATTATTTCTCAATTTAAACATTACGCGCTGCGAGTGGACGGAATGTGTTAATATAAAATGAGACTTGTTTATCATTTTGACGCGATGTACATTGTCAATATCAATACTGTCAATTCAAAATAGGAGAACCGCTAATGTAATGTATCCATATTTGTCAAATCACGCTGAAAATATACAATTTACGGCCATTCAATATTGACAAAGAAGAGAATAAATCGATTAATAATATTGGCCGACATGAAACTTTGTAGCAAGAATTGGACAAATATAACTCTCATGTAATTAATCGAGATTTGATTGATGGACGCAATATTTTAGGCACAAGTCTCTTGCAAGACGCTTTTTATATAAGGGGGACCGGAAATGGTAATCGTTTTATATGTTGACCGTTTTCGATGATTAGTTGCGCTTCAGCTACTGCACATTCATTTAACAACGCACTTTACAATGGATCGATTTTCACCGAGTAAAGAATTTATTCTGAATTTAATTGTTCGCTTGCTTGCCTCTGGTTCTCCTATTTGTGTGGAATAATTGAATAAATACGTTATACCGATTGTTCGACGTTTTATTGATCACCTGCAGTGTCTATCTCATTTCGACTTCTATCACTGAGCCAATGTCCGTCGTTCATCGCAGCCGATTCGCGGGTCGGGACCACCCATGTCATAAAACACCATGGGCTTTGAAGAAAAATATTTTATAAGTCCATTTTTGACCCCGTCGTTAGTTTTGTATTTTTTCCCACCCAAATAATGCTGCATGAATCTAAAAAGATGGAAATCCGACGGAACGATGTCGGAAGAATAGGAAGGATGTCGAATTGTCTTTCATTCAAGGTTATCGCAGACACACACTTGCAAAAAACAAAAAGTTCTCCTGCTCCGACGATTTATTGCCGGTTCTGGCTGGAGTTGCTTTACGCCGGAATGATTAATCAATTATTATATCCAGATGCCAATCAATTATCCTGATGAGCCTACATTTAACAAAAATAGAGGGAGTAAATTACGAAGTTATTCCCCGTAGAATCCTCCTTCCGCACATTTAGTGCAAAATTATTACAAAACTGCTTGAATGCGCCGAATGCGCGGTGACCAACCACTAGATCTGCATGTCCAATAGGTCCTGAAGCGGAAACTCTGACACATTGCAGGGAAACTTCCCGATTGGCCTCCATGCCTGGACATGACCATAGTACGTGATTCGCTGTCATGTCCGTATCTGTGCAAGGACACTCCGAAAGACTTCCTAAGCCAAACCGATGGAGCGATGTCTTGAATCGTCCGTACCCTATCTGGAAAGTCCAACAACATGGAACAACCCAGCGACACGATAAACGATATTTAATGGAGCTAAAAAACTTGTATAAATGTCTTCCATCCTTCTCGTTCATCTATCTTTCTTGCTATACATAGGGAGCTGCACTCAGCTGCAGCTGCAAGTCTAGCGGCACAAGACCAGCAAGAACAGGCAGGGCCCCAGCTGAAACAATCCTATAGGCCTTTGTCACTATAAGAGCACCTCTCTGTCCTGCATAGAGCATCCGCCGGTGCGTTAAGTTAATGCCGCGTTGCTGTAGCAAGCGATGCTAACGAACAGGGCATCGTACATCATGCTTATAGCTTTACCCTCGATACTCCATTCTGATTCCGAGATACGGGTGATTTTAGCGAAGGTCTCCAAGGTAGCATTCTTCATGTGCTCTGTAAACCTGCCCCTTTCGCCCAATGTAACCCCGAGATGGGACACCGAGGATCAGAAACGTATAATCGTGTTATTTATCATTATCCTCGGTGGCCTTTTGCAGTATCTCCTCATCTGAAACGCACTCGTCCACTCTCAACTCATGCCTCTCATACCACTCCGACAAAGACTGGAGATTGGAGGATTTGCACGATCCTCGATGTCCCGTCTGTTGACACCCCGAACGATCAGGGCAAGGCCATCCCCATACGCTGAAACAGAGCAACCGATGAGCAATTGCAATTTAAATGTATCGTCCAAGAGGACGTGCCAAAGGATCGGTCCAAGGACCGAGCCCTGAAGGCATCCTCTGGACAGGTGATGACAAAGAGTGGTGGAGCAAGCCTCAGCAACCACCATTCGATACAAAAAATAGCTCCTGATGAGGGCGATCAGGTTGGCCGTTATGTCTTTTAGCCCCAGCTTTAACAGGATCGCCGCCCACTAAGCATTGTCAAATGCATCGACAAAATCCAGAAATATCACGCATCCCGGTGGTAGACCTTCCCGGGAAAAAATACTCATTTCTCATCTTCAGTTATTAAGTTGCTTAAAAACGGCGTATCAGGTTCAATTTTAAGAAGTTGTTCGCATGCGTTAATGCGATTACCCAGATTATCTTCGCTCAGCTCGTGCGACACCCATCTTCCTTGTCTCCATACATTCGTTTTTTTTTTTTAGATTTTCTTAAACACTCGATCATGAGTATACAAGATTGACCGCATTATGTTCAATAGATGCTGTTGGATTTGCAGCGTTCGACGCTCTTCTGACGTTAAGAGATCGGCTATTTTCGTCGCTGCGACTTTGCGAATGGTCGCGTTGTTCATCCGCGAACCCATGCTGTTGAGAGCATCTGGGCGCGATGCGTGATCGATCGCGACCCAATCCGTAATAATCTGGCACAATGATATATTAAAAATTAAAAATACATGAGCATTCAAATATTTCGTTTAAAAAACGATTATCTTTATCAGAACCACCTTTGTAAGCAGTCTCATTTTGAATGTAATTTTGTTACTTAAATAAATATTAACATTTAATTTGTTTACGTAACGTAAACCATATTATAAATTTGAACTTCCTATTTAATCGTGTTATCAATTTTAATATTCCGCACAGTAGAAATATTCGAGTTTTGTTAAAAAGGCAGTTTTTTATGCAGTTAGTCTGAATTACTTTTCTTTTGCATCTTTTGAATTTGTAAAACTGTAAGCGCCATACTTATTATCTAAATATGGGTGATTGCCATATGACACTTTTATTATCGCAACAAATCACTCACATATAGATAGCCCTGCCCAATTTTATTACTACATAATAAGAGTCCGAAAACTAGCCCACTTTTTACTAATGTTAATCTGCGATCAGATTATATTTTTAAAGATTAAAACCTAGGCAAAGTCTAAAGCATTACGCACATGCAACAAATTATAAACGTATTTACCTATATATTATAATGTTTTGTTTAAGAATGACCAAAAAAAAAAAGAGAAGATTAATCGAAATTTCAACAAACCACATCCTGTGGCAATGTTGGCTTGGGCACTTATAGCAATTAACCTACGAATCAAATTAAAAGGATTTTCGAGACAAATTTATTCGTATCTTTGTAAAGATTATTATTTCGACTGGTGCCATTAATAATTACTTCCTGAAACGAGTCAATCCATTATCGCAGTGGCATCGAATGTGTAATGGCGTAGAATAACAAAATTAATTGTCCAAGTGCAAATCGTTTTTTTTTTTTTTTGTATCAAATTAGACCCATGAATGTGTTTTGATTGTTGTTTAATGACTTGTTTGTTAATGTTTAAAAGCATTTTAAAAAAATTGCACAGATTAATCTTATATGTTGACTAATTGATGTTTTGTAGTAAAATTACAGTCAACCGGTTCAATAAATAATCAGCCAATACACGTACGTCACCGAAACGCAAGGTCTGCTAAAAACATCGCTGCTGTACGTGAGAGTGTACGGGAAGCCCCAAGGCAGTCAATTGATTGTCTTTCACAAGAATTTGACCTTTATGCGACTTTTCTGGACCACACTATTGAACGTCGTCTACAGCGGCCTACTGGAGTTGAAAATGCCAAAAGGAACAGAATTAATTGCCTTCGCGGATGATATCGCGCTGCTGGTGACAGCTCGGCATCCATGGGAAATGGAGGCGACGGGCACCAAATCCCTCGCAGGAATCAACGCGTGAATGAAAATGGAGGCAATGATTTGCATCAGAAGAAGAAGACTGAGGGTCAAACAGTTTGTTGTAAACGGTCACGAGGTTAAATACAGCAAAACGCTGAGATACCTCGCGATTCTCATGGATAACAAGCTGACTTTTAGTAAACAACAGCGCAGAAGGTAGCCAGCGAGCTCGGACGGCACATGTCCAACATCCGAAGGACAAAACCGTGCAGAAGAAGAACCATAAATAAGGTTATACACTCAATCCTTCTGTACGGAGCCCCGATATGGCACGAGTCGCTCAGACATGAGAGCTACATAAAAAAATCTGACAAGGATCCAATGGCAGGGAGCGCTCCGAGTCACCACAGCATACATAACAGTATCTGAAGAAGCGGTGCTGGTGATCGCTGGAATACCTCCGCTTGACCTCCATGCAAATAAAAGGGCCTTGGACGAGCATGATCAGAAACTGAAGGAAGTCTGGCAGCAGATGGATCCCGGTTGTAAGCCGGTGGAGGGCCTGAAAACATGGTGAAACGACCTTCCGCTTGACTCAAGTTCTCACTGGACATGGATGTTTCGGTGCATACCTGATGCGGATTGGCAAGGAAAGATCGACAATGCCGAACACACCATCACTGACTGTGAGGCTTGGACACCCCAGAGAAACACGCTGAAACGCTCAACGCTGACAACATGGTCCACAGTACGATGGCAAGCAATAAGAAGATAGAGAGGCGCAGAGCGGCTCTCCAACTACTTAAGGCCAGACTGCCTGTCTTCCTGAAGCAATGTAGAAAGCAGTACCAGGGGAGCAGAAAAGGACAAGGGAGGCTTTTAGTCAGTAAGAATCTGACACTACCCTGGGATCATACCCAGGGTGTCTTATGTCTTATGTCCCCTCCCACAGGGAATAAAATTGATTAAGGAACTCAGGTTGATTCCAACAGGATAGGGCTACGTATCACACAGCGCATGCCATGATGCACATTCAGCACGAGCGATTTGAAGGCATGGTTATCTCGAGCGGCGGCGACATAAATTGGCCACCGATATTGTGCAATTTAACGCATTTAGATTTATTCCTTTGGGGCTATCTTAAATCGTATAAACGTCATAGAGAATTGGACCTCCCGAATACGCGCCACCGAGCAAAACCGCGGCGGACATTTGAACGACGTTACATTCCATACTTGACGCCATAAAATATTCTTTCAAATAAAAGAAAAAATGAGTGGATATCTAACGCCCAACTTGTTTTATTTACATTTGAAAATCGAGCGTCCTTATTTGAAGACCCTAAATCTGACTTTTGGATAAGAAAGTTTGTTTCTAAAAAGGAGAAATTTTAAGATGCATTAATATCCAAAGTCAATAATTTTCACATTTGATACAAACCACTCAAAACATTTTAGCACTCCATGTTTGCTTCGTGCGTATTTCATTTTTGCTAATATGCTGTTAGTGCAAAAAAACAAAATAGATCCATGATTCATCTAATAGCGTACAATTTCGATATTTGTTTTATGCATTTAAACGCTTAAAAATCTAAATCCAAAACGTATTTTTTGACAGGAACTGTCATTCAAAAAAAATCCATATTTAAGTGTGAAAACATAATTTCGCCATAATTGAACATTTTTATTTGATATTTAAATATTATTTTTCATTAATGAACGAGAAATAAATAGGGACGTTATTTGTTGTGTATTTATCCTGGATTGTCCTTTTGGGAGGCTTTCGCGGATGATATCTGCGTGGATGCTGTGGAGCTTTTCCGACCGCATCTGAAAATGTCTAAAGTGCATGCGCGACGCGCTTGAATACTTCCGTCATCTACCACTTTTTAATTAATACACACACTCTAATTTTAATAAATATTATACGAAGAAGGTGTAATATTTAGAAAATATCAATGGATAATTGAGCAATTTTTGCAAATCATTTTTATGAATTTATGGAAAATATATGCAGTCCCTACAAAGGGGACCAATTTGCCAACCAATTTGAGGTGGTTTTTATACGTTTTTAAAAATATTGTCACTAACTACAAATCCTACAGATACCTAATATAATTCAGCTACGATTCCAGTTGTTAAATCGTAGGATTACCAACAAATTGCGTGAATATTTCGTTTATATTTTCGTTCGTTTACTACAAATCTGTAGATAGTTCCGCCATTAAGCGATCGAACTGGTAACTCAATCATCTTTGGTTCAAATCTATAAGAGGTGTGGCTGGCAACCACATTTTTAAAAAGCTTTTGTGAATGCCTGCGTTGTATAATAACAATCTAATGATTTTATATATATAATTTTCTTAAAATTGTACACGTTTTATATTTTAGCAGTCTTATATTTGGATCGATACAGCCATTAAGCATCAATTATTCATACGAAGCATATTCTACGAATATCGAATGCTGAATTCTAAATGAGCGCTAATGACATTTTGTCTATATATTAGGGCTTAACCATTTCATTTGAAAAAGAGGACGGTGGGAGGAAAACGCTTTTAAATGTTTAAAATTTGCAGACGGTGATATTTATTCGAGGCAGAGTCAATCGTAAATAAGCACTGTTGATAATAAGACCACGTCTTTTTTTTTTACATAAACAATACACAAAAAATCGATTCATTTTCTCCTGCTTTACATGAAGCATCGACGAACAGGAAGCTATCAAATAAATAAACACTGTCGATAGTACAAAATATTCGGTCATTTCTTTGCGTAAACAAATTTGAAATCGAAATCTTTATTAGTCGATACATTTGGGCTAACGATGTATGCGGGGAAGTTTTCCGTCTCTGTCTCCCCGAACTGCGCTACGTTCTCTCTCTGTCTCTGTCTGTCTCCGAGCTCAATGTACAAGAGTGCTCTTTCGAATAAGTGGAGGGAGGGGTCCCATGCCCTGGGATAATACTATTTTAGGGGATAATAGGCGAATGTAAAAATATGAAAAATGAAAATGATCTTTGGCATAAGCAGGATTATATCATTTTAATAAGATGCGTTAAAAATATGGATCAAAATAAATTGATATAGATGCTATATTCGTATATCCACCACATTCGTATGTCATCCAGGTAAATTCACTTTTTTTCAGGACCGCGCAGCGTGAGTCAAGCTTGTATGTCAATAAATTAGCCTTAACACTGTTGATAATATTTACGCGCGTGTGTGTTGAATTATAAAAGAAAAGTAGCTCATAATAAACTACATCCTTCCAGTCCCACCAAATGCATAGCAAAACTTTTTTTGGATGTAGGCCAGGTTTAGCTACAGTTTAAAGCTTCTGTACCATTTGTCCGAGACCGTTTAAGTTGGATTTTCTCATAGAATATCCAACTTTCATCTCCAGTGACAAGTCTCTTCAGAAAAGATTGGCTATTATGTCGTTGGAGAAGAAGATCGCATGCTGAAATACGCTGAAGTTTATTTGAATCAGTCAGTTCATGAGGAAGCCACACATCTGAACGATTGATGTAGCCCAATTTTGTCAAGTGATTATGGACAGATGTTCGTGGAATTTCTAACTTGTTAGCTATTTCGCGAACAGTATATCGCTGGTTTTCTTCGACCATGGCTATGATTAGATCTGTGTTCGTAGTGGATGGGCGGCCGCAATGTTCTTCGTCTTCCAGGTTTAAATTACCGGTTCTGAACTTCCACTGAAACCAACTGCGAACTGCCTGAACACTTGTAACATCATTCTCATAAACCATAAAAATCTACTTTACTGTATCCAATAATATTAACATTGAACTAAGAACATCACATGTTCATACAGGTTCCTGCATGAAAATGTCTTTGTGCGTATTTGCGAAAGAAACTTATGGGATAACCTAATATATATGCATCGAAATACGAGAGTATGATGAGATGCAAAACAAGCGTGTCTGTCTCCGATTCACTTATCTCCGCAAACAATGTGCAAGAATGCTCTCACTGTATCACTCGAAGTCGAACGCACATATGCGCTATTACTCACCAACGGGTTAATTCGAATGCGTAGAAATAAATTTATTATTTGGTGATTGATGCATTCACAATAATGTTGTTATGTCGGATAATGAGAGGTAATGCTTCAGTCTTCGATTGGGCGAATCATCTAGCTCCAAAATGTATAATAATGGATGGCGATGATGTCGGTTGCGCAAACAATGGACGATGTGAGATTGGCGCCAATCGATCTCCGAAAGAGCAGCGATTTGTCCGTCGGCGGGAAGGGGTTAAATGATGATTCGATTTGGGGTAAAAATGGCGGGTGGGTTTTTTCAGGTGGACACTGCAGATAGCAGAGGGGGGGTTTCCCCTGCAGTGGGTTGGAGCGGCGTCCAGTGGCGTCCGTTTCTGGTGGCGGATGGAAGTGCGCGGCGATCGACCGGGCAGCGGCGGCGCGCGACAGTGCGGGCCGGCCGGCCGCGCGGATCGCCCGCGCCGCGCCGCGCCTCGACCCCCGCGTCTTGTTTACCAACCCCCTGCAACCCCTGCGCCAATGCCCAAATACGCGCCTTTTTTAAACACCGCTACATCCGGGTAAGACCCCTCATTCTCTGTTAGTCGTTTCGACTCACCGTGCGCCGATCACTCCGGCGACAATCATGCATTGCATCGTGTGTCCTTTCTTGTCAAAAACCGACATGACAATTACAATGTAAATATTTATATACCGACGAGTCCTTATCATTCATTTATTCATCAATTTCCAATAAAGGTAGGCTACTGTAATTTATTGACGATTTTCATCTGTCAAAAATGTGTCTTAATTTCATCTGAAATACTTTCATATTTAACCTCAATAAAACCTGAAATAATCAAATACAAAACCATATTTTTGCATCATATTTGCTCCATATTAACACTTCAACATCGAAATATATGACACATACAAGCCAAATTATATTTAAACGATAATCGATGAATATATCAATATTTTTATACTTGGACAACATTGAAAATTCATTAATAAAAAATAAATTGAAGATTTTGGATTTATTTTCTACAAAAATTAAATATATCCAAATATTTAATTATAAAGGACCTTCCTATTCTTATAATAAAATTTTCGCATATTTTATATAAATGATCAATTTTATGAAAATTCCATTTGCAATACTTATTTAATAGATATTTTGAATGAATAATTTAATGCATAATTGTGACAGTGAGCCGAAATCTAAGTGTCAAGAGCAATAATGATGATGTTTATAAATATTCTATACACGTTCTATATTAAACGATCGTTCTTATCATTTACAAATACGGTTTAAAAAAGAAAAATGATCTATCCAATGATGGTTCAAATTTATCATCATTTTAAAAATATATTTTCATCAATTCAACACATCTATCGATTTTAAATGCATTTCCACTTCAGCTGCATTTTTAAATCGTTTTTCTCAGGATCTGTAATGCATCTGAAAACGATACGGTATATATCCAGAAACAATTCTTTTAAATATTTTTTGTGTATCCATCCTACTCCATTACATTCATCCTATTCGTTTTTCCAATGAGTTTTAAATGTGTTTGTACAGTGGGTCCACGAGGATCCCAGTCTTTGCGATAAATACTCGATTGTTTGCCGTGGATCTAACAAAATTCAAAGGTCCTCCGGTTCTCAATTCATCCCTTAAGCTTCTATTGTCCGATTTAAACCTCTGAAACCAATATTGACATCTGCGGACTGTTAACACACTACAGCGCAGCGTGAACAAAGATTGTATATTAATAAATGAACCTTAACACTGTTGATATTGAACTTCATAAAAGCGTTACCACGCTGAGTTTTATATATTGGGGTGTCCCATAAGTTTCTTTCGTTTTCATATTAAGATCCATTCTGTTATATTACCGTTTGAAATAATGATTTAAATGATAATATTGTACTGGAAATAGAAGCATCTTTTTCAATATTTGAGAATATTTAGACGTGTAGGGGTACCTTTACAGCACAACCTTGCTTTTTAATAATTTATAAAGATGCTTTCGTCACTTTGCCCGATCACAAACTTAACTCAAACTTAAGATGTCAAAATACGCGAACACTTTCAGGTCACCCTAATATGCTCCTTTTTGAATTTAGTAACGATATCAAACGGACATAAATCAATAAGAAGCATTTCATGCAATTAAGATGATGTCTTCGAACACCTAGCGATCTCTGTATTTTGTATTCAAGTCCACAATTCTATCCTTATTGATATGGATGTCATCTGAAATGTCATTTGTTATTTTCATCACATCCGAAAACTCGAAATTTCGAAATGTAGAACGAAAAAAGTTTGCAGTATTTGAATAATTTGTTCAAATTCGCAGATAAAGACCTTCGAATAAGCATCAAACCGCTGTTTCAATGATCGTGCTGATGATAATGATGAGATGTCTTTATCCAGCAATATTTTCATCCAATAAAAGTGTTATGCGATCCTAGAAAGCCTCGAAAGCCGACATCCTTTCAGCTTCCTTATGAATATATCAATATATTGCGCGAAAAACATGTTTTCAGTCGTCAGTGTCATAACAGAATTTAATTTTCGTACACGTCTCCACATTTGAATTCGACCCGACACATTTAGTTCGTACGTTCTTATCTGCTCGGGGGCAGGGCTATCATTTATGTTGTGCAATATTTAAAATAACTATTTCTTCGAGCAATATATCGAACATTTGAATTTAAAAGATGTTGGAGTCATTGAAACATCAAGTTTTTAAAAAAATGCAATTAATTCAAAATTAGACGATGATGATACTGAACTTCCATATATGATTCTATTATAATATTTTTTTTCGATTATTTATTATTTAAGCTCATATTTTGTGATAGATAAACTGATGTCGACTCATGTTTAATCAAGAAATTCGTTCGTATCAAATTCATAAATTTGTTTAAATTAATTATTTGATATAAAATAATGAGTAAGCGCATTAAAAGAGTGTTTGTTACAAAAACTGAAGACACACATGTGTATTGGTTATGTTTGCGCGACAAAATGAACGAATATTGTGTACTATCAAAAGTGTTAAGGTTCATTTATTGATATACAGGATTGACTCGCGCTGCGCGGTCCTGAAAGAAATTTGGATTTGTATAGACGGTGCACATACGAATGTAGCATCTAGGTTTGCGTTTTTAATAAAACGCGTATAAATATAAAATTGTTTCTAGGGAAAAATTAACTAACTAAATTTATTTTCAATATTAAACATTTTTTTATATAATTTAACTTGACAAAAAAATGTAATAATCAAAAGTGCCTTTAAAACGGTTGAGAACTACTTTTATCACAAAATATGAGCTTAAATAATACATAATCGAAAAAAAATTATTATAATAGAATCATATATGGAAGTTAATGCGTTCTTGATCCTTTTATTCTTATCATATTTATCTTCGATGGATCATCATCGTCTAATTTTGAATTGATTGCATTTTTTTAAACCTGATGTTTTAATGACTCCAAAATCTTTTAAATACAAATGTTCGATATACTGCTCGAAGAAATTGTTATTTTAAATATTGCACAACATGAATGAAAGCCCTGCCCTTGAGCAGATAAGAACGTACGAATTAAATGTGTCAAGCAAAAAATAATTGTACATAGCGGCGTTGAATTAAAATCTACAAAGATGCTTTTCTGTCTACAAATATTTTACGCTAAGTATTATTAAATAAACGTTGTCTACTTTCGATTCAAGCTGGTTAGGGCTTCAGTAGACGTGGCCAAAGTTGTAGGCTAGGAATTTATGTGAACATTTTTTTTTTCGTGGATGGTCACTTTCCAAGCGTTTAAATATCGTATTTTAAAGGTTTTTAATGATAACAAGCTTTAAAATGAAAGATTCATTGTCGTTGAATTTCCGCCAATCGTTTTGTTTGCGAACGGTAAGTGCCTGTTCCTTACTTTTCGTCTACGGTTTCAAATTATAAATTTATCCCACCGCTTCCTATCGCAAATACAGCACCTTTAATTGTTTGGATTGTATTTGGAATTAAGTATTTGTTGTTTTAAGGACTTATGAAGTACTAGGCAAACTATTTTGTTTGAATAGAAGGCCCCCTGGAGGGAAATTCTCAACTTTTCAGATACTTTTATAATGAAAATTATAACAAACAAAAAAATATCTCCGGACTATCCGAAGATATTAAAAATAAGCACAAACTCGGACGCTTTTGAACGTGTCAAATTTGCACGATTTTAACGATACGCCCTAATTGGAAACGAGTTTACACGTCAGGGCGCAATTTTTCAAGTCACATTAGGCTGCCGTTTAATCTCGCATTTTTAACATATGGCCTTATGGGAAATCATGAGGGTTGTCAACTATTCGACGCTGTTCGGTTTCGAATTACGGACATACATCCAACGATGTCGATGGCAAAAAATATCGTTACGCATTTCAGTTTCAGAAAGTTATAAACGTCGATCGGGAAAAAAACGCTTATTGATAATTAATCCAAACATCCGGAATGAGTTTTCGTGGAAACGACAATGGAGAAAATTCGCAGCGTTCATTTTCGTGGGGCGTAAAATTGGTTCGTTGAGTAATTAGAACGACAAACAATATAATTAGGGCAATACATCACCATGGAAGATAATTGAAACCATTTGTCAAGGAATAAAATCCCCATTTTATGTCATAATGCACACATCACAAACATTTCACTGCGGGAATAGGCCCTCTTTAACCCCTAAAGGAAGTACTATCCCAGGGCCTGGGATCCCCCTTCCACTTATTCGAAAGAGCACTCTTGTACATTGAGCTCGGAGACAGACAGATAACTTAATTTGATTAATTTTTATATATTAGACTATGCCTATGTTACTCGCGGAATTCTTAGCAATATGTGGACGAAGTTTTATCGCAATAAGATGAACGGTATGGCAGCGCATTTCGAACGAACAAAACCTCTTTTTGAATAAGTGGAGGGGGATCGCAGGCTCTCCGATAGTACTCCTTTAGAGGTTAAGGGTTTATCATCGATTTCTTTTTTTTAAATATCCATTATTCCAATTCGTAGAATTTAAATCTACATAAAATGCAATGAAGGATATATAATATCTTTCATTTGGAGTGTTGCCATAGTTCCTTCGGCATGCACCATTAACACATTTATGACACTTTTTTTTAATATATTAGGGGTATCGAAAAGTATTCGCGTATGATAGATAAAAGATGATGCAGTAACACGTCCCAGTTAAATTCCCGTATTTTATCTGGTGTCGATTTGAGTCGCATTATTATGAAGCATTCTCGTATTCTTTCGTATTTTAATTTTTGATGCAAAACTAATTGCTGATAATAAACATGTGCAGTTATGGTTTATCTTGATTTCATTAAATCATAATGAATTATTCCCCGCATATCATATGCACAAAATGACCTTTTAATGGTCAATTCGAAATTAGGGGTTGGAATGGGGAGGTTTTTTCGAGGATACCATTAATTTTGTTCGTCGTATATTATCATAAATGAGCCATTTCTCATCACCAGTTACAATGCTATTCAAAAAAGGCAAGAAAGCGTAGCACGCATTTCGCTGCTTGTTTTTGTTGTGTTGAAGATGTGCGGTACCCATCCTACTCCATAACACCCATCCTATTCGTTTTTTTTTTGTGAATTTTTTTGTACATATTTTATTTAAAAAAAACTTTAATTAGCATTTTTCTTTTTTTGCAGATAACGTCAGTTTGTGAGATACTAACGCAATTAAACGGCCTATCAACTAACTGTAAATTTTAACTATTGCATAATCAGATAAATTTATATGATGTTATTACTATAATAAACAACGCCTAGTCCTGCAAAGTCTTCCATTTTGATAGCGTAAGTTTGAAAGTGTATAAATCAGAGGAAACTGTCCGAGCCAACGAAATCGTTTTAAATAACCCAAACACGGAGGAAAAAGTTGAATCGTTTTTTTTTTCGCATTAAGAAGACTGTTGAAGCAATACGTTTTGAGGTGAAAACATATTGGATCCTGAGCGGAAGGAGCAAATATCCAAAGAAGATGTTCTCGGCATCGAGAAGCCATCGAACCGGTTGTGAATGCGTTGAGCATAATTGTTAAAAAATTAGTCGATCGTTGTAGCGCATTGCGCATAGTGTATTAAATCAGTTGTTATATCAAAAGTTGTTCAGATCGAGCGAAGATTTTCGAAGAAGAATAGTAGACAAAGGAAAGATGGGTCGCTCTAATGTATTATGTTTGGACTCGCGAGGGTGAGATAAAATATGCATTCAAACTTACGCATGGAAGCTACCCAGCACGGGGTGCCGCCGAAGGCCCCCGGGAAGAAGAATCATGGGGTCCTGGGGCACAAGCGGTTGATGCTCAGGGCCCCCGTCAGGATAGCCCCCAACGGCATCACCAGGCGGAGCCGCAAAGGATGGGGGGCGCCTAGGAGGTGTTTAGCGCTGGCGGCTCCGCTGGCAGCGCTGCCCATATTGCTACTTTTGGCTACCGACCCGAGAAGAAGCAACTCCTTGAGGCACTTCACCAACCAACAGGTAAAAGCTCTTTCTTATATTTTTGTATAAATTGCTGGGGAAGGCCCCGAGGGAAATGTCCACTTCAAGCAAGATTTGGCATTCATTCTATATCTAAGGCATCCCGATAGGAGCTCAAGAAGTAATGTCCTTTTATGTAATAAGATAAATTCTCTATCAAAACGGTCGCAGAAGTGCCCTTCGATACGTTCACCCTTATGACCTATGAATAGATATTGAATAGGTAGTCATGCACTCTTGTGGCTCATACAGTCCAATAAGATAGCCCAAGGATAACATCTTCTGACATTCCGTCTGTCATAAGTCTTCTCTTTCCAATTATCCAGGATCTTAATCTACCTGATTATCACAGTGCAAGCAATGCCTTCCAACGGGTCTGCTACTACTCGATTACGAATCTAAGATGACTTCGCCATAGATGTCCATGACCTCCGAATTACATCCCATGGTACAAAAAAATTCTTGCACGTTGAAAATTTATTATTGATTTAGCATTTAATCTAGTAATTCTTCACTGCTCAATATGTTTCTGGGTGGGTGTTAGACTCCACGATGCCCACTCTTCGCCGGTTGGTTTGAACCCTCGGGGTAATGATGTGGAGTAGAGGTGTGCAAAAGTAGCCTCGTCGGTTTGCCCAGCTAACATGAGTTGGATGCGCAGATCACCCTGTGCTGCGTACCCATAAAGGGGCGTGTGGAACACCCGATTACAGTAGTTGGTGGAGACTGCATCAAAGGCTCACCACAGATAGGTAGGTCTCCGCAGATAGGTATTACAAATGACCGAAAAGATACGAGTACCATGGGGAAGGGGTAATCCCTGCAGTCCGTCATCTGCTGTAGCCCCCTTCAAACCCGAGGTTGGACTCGTAGTGGCAGTGAATGCGCGGAAATAGTCCCTTGAATTTAGCTTAACCCTAGTCTTTCGCACCTTCAGGTGCATATGGTCTGAAGTTGGTCTTTCCCGCGGAAACCTCGCCTCCTAAAGTGGATCAGTGGAAGACACACTTTGTGTGACTAGTCCCGTGTAACCCGGAACAGACCATACAACAGTGCAGGGAATGGGTTCAATTGATAATGAACCCCCATCTAGTCAGTCGCTGTCTTGGGTTGCTTTTAATCCTTTGAGTAGTGAGCTAATTTTAAATCACTATACCCGTACAAATCCACTTATCTGTCAGGACCGTCGCAGCGTGTATGAAGCTTGTACATAAATAAATAAACATTGTCGATAGCGCACAATATTCGATCATTTCTTCCGGTAAATATAAACAATACACTTAAGATCAATTCATTTTATCATTCACATATTACTAGGCGATAAATTTGGGTTAACGATCTATACAATCGTACGATGTACGCAATATACTCTCTCCGTCTCTGTTTATCTCCAAACTCAACGTGCAAGACACTCTACTTCTCTGTATCTTCGGACACAACTCTGTTCATATTACCATCAATATTTATTCCGTCGAAAGACCATTTCAATATGATGTTTAGGAAGTTTTAAAAACCGATCAGTTCTCCTTGGAAAATAGCGGACAATTTCTAGATGCGACTATGCTGAATTTACCGATCCTTCAGCTAAGCCATTATTGAGTGTTTGGTCAAGAAATTCTGACTTTTCCAGACAATCTATCAATACTTATCCATTGAATAAGGTCCTTTTTAATTAGGTTTTTCCAATTTAAGACTCGTTTTTAAATCAGCACTGCACTATTCGTTATAACTAGTCATGAAACCTACCGCCAAAAAAAAACGACATTACTTCCGGACGTTCCTAATTTATTTCCAGAAAATGCTATTAGCATATCAATAAAATTTTAAATTATTATTTTCAATCAGCATATACCGCATGATTTTTATCGTTGCGGCAACCCTGTCCCTTCTGTAATAAATCACGGCTCTCAATGAAACCTTCAGCAATTTTACGAGCCAAAGTTGATTACACCAACGCTTCCCTACACTTAAACCGACGTAATATTTTTTTATTGGTTTCGATTAGTAAGTATTTTTATGAGGAAATAAAATCTACAATATAACTTAAATTCATAAGTTATTAAATAGAGCTGAAAGAAATTATGTTTATAGATAAAACTGGCCTCGATTAAAATTTCTATTAGATGTCAATGAACAGCAAATTAGAATTCCGATACAATGCTTGAAACATCAATTTAGGTTTGTAGTGTTTGTGTAATATATAATAAAATAGGCACCTCTATGTTGAAATCTTTTAAATATGTAATAAGTGATCGATGACACGCATATCAAAGATATATTGGTAGCATAAAAAAGCCACAAAAACACACGACCACAAAAGATTCGATATAATTATTACATATCACAATTAAATACCATTCTAGTACGCATTCTGTTCGAAAGCCGAGATTCTAACAGTTAATAATCAGCGACTATTTGATATGATTATGACGAATTTGTATCGAAATTCTTAAATAACCTGTATGAATAGAAACTGTCACTCAATATATCACTCTCTTGCCGATTTTCATACTCATCCGTTCGCTTCGTCACAAGACCAGCATTTTTGTGACGGGCTATAATATTTTGATTAACATTCTATCCCAATTAAAAATATTTTGACTGTATAATTATTTTCGTATCAATCAACACATATTACAATTATGATATAAATAATGTCAGATGTTAATTTTCAATTTAAATAAATGATAACATCCTATGAAATCCGCGATTCAGAGGTCAAAGTCACATTACAAAAATATAGCGTTATGATTTTTGATGATTGATATGAATTTAATAGTTGCGTGGTAAGAATAACCTGACCACATTGATTGGTCTCAAATTATAGCATAACGTGATGATTTTTTATCAGAATTTAAAACAAGAATATGAGGTATACAAGACATGGGGAAAAATCTCATATAATATACTCATATCTAGGGAATATAATCCCGAGTCAAAATTTCGATCCCGGAATTTTGTGATTGCATTAGATCATATCGGTATCAGTCCCGGGATCCCGGGATCCCGGGACCGGGATTGTCAATAATTTAAGAAATTACATTGATAAATTTTATCAAAAATTACTAATAAGTCCATTTGTTTAATATAAAAGATAACTTGAAGACTCGCAAAATTACCGATTTCCCGACAAAATATTTATTTCCTTCGCTGCAGATGAATACTTATAAACCATAATACTTTGATGTGATTCGTGATTATATTACGGAGAAATACAAAAATTTTGAACCCCGTGTCTATCATATTTCATATCGATATTCCCATTATTAGAGTCGAGGTGTAGTAAATACATCACCGGTATGGAAAGGTTAATATAACAATTTTAAAAACTAACGCCTAAGCTCACCAATTAGTAGTTACGCCACTGTTTCCAAACATCCAGATTTCGACGGGAATGTCTCGATTTAGTAGCCTTCAACGTGCTGGTGAGGTGTACGATCTTTGTTATATGAATTTTTTTTTAGAATACGTTTACTAATACCGGGAATCATGAGCACCTAAAATCAGGATTCGGGATCCTGGGATTGGATTCCCTACTCATATCACACATTAAAATCTACCAAGTTTTCAACTTTGGGTACATTAATAACAATTTTCAAACGCTGAATAATTGTACATAACGGCACTAAATTAAAATCTACAAAGCTGTTTTTTTGTCTACAAGTAGTTTACGTTAATTATTGCTAAACAAACGTCATCTATTTTCGAAACAATGTGGCTAGGGCTTCGATAGATGTGGCTAAAGTTGTAGCACGGAAATTTGATTGAAGTATTGCAACTCTAAAAGCATTGTAATATTAAGTACATATAAGATGTATGTATACTGTTGTTTTGTTTACTTACAATATCAAAACAACAAAATGAGAATGAGAATCAGCTTTGATGTCTTCCGTATTATAAGGACATTTATAAGCAATATCTAATGAAGAACTTGGATATAAGATTTTTTTATTATTTTATGTCATTAATCGTTTTGCTTAAAAGGTTATGAACTTTGAGCTTAAATATGAATTGGATCTTCAAAGACAAATAACGAATCATTCTTTGCTATTTTGCTCGCTGGGCTGTTAACTAAAGTTCACACTTAGCCCGAAATAATCTTCTATTAATAATCCCTAGTCGATGAAGATGATCTCATTGTGCTGCTATATTGACAATTATTTAATTTTTAGTTTGTAAACAACTAGTAATCTTCAGCACGCCATGAAAATGTCTTGAAAAAGAGTGACATATTACGCATAGGGTGGATGCCGCACGATTTATCGCAAATAAATCGTCATCTATGTTAGGCCCTTTTTTCTTAAAGCCAATGAATCATATGTCTATAAACGCACAGGTGCATTTCTCACGTCTACCGATAGTAAACAAAAGGCGCACATTTGCGTAACCCGACGGGAGTGTGTTAACCTGATCGTCTCAGCGCAAATGAGGCCTTTCAAAATGTCTGGACCGCCAAGATGGACTTAGTTTAAGATGACATTTTGGAGATCTTCGCGGGTTCGCAACCCATGACTTGATGACTTTGAATGGCACATTTTATTGTGCATTTAATCAAATCAACTCGGTGCGCCCTATTATTTCAAAGGTTACGACCCATAAACCTATCCCTAAAAACGTCGGTTCCGGTTGCCGATCATTGAAAGGCGTACCTTTTTATTCGTTTCCTGCAATCAATGTCCACTCTAATGAGGACGGGAAAAAGTGATGCTATCTGAACGACAATAGAATAGCGTTTATGTATCGAGATTGGTATATTAAACGAGGTGCGCCCTTAGATACCTGTATCGATAAAAAAAAATCAACGATCAAAAAGTGACACCAGTGGAATTGGGCCTCTGATTGCGCTATCTGTCATGGCACACGTAACCCTAATTCGTTATATCAATTTCGATGTTTTTGTGAATCAACATGAAAGCGCGATTAAAAGGTCAGAACACGAATCACCATAATGCGGGATTCTATACACTGTATTGTATGACAAAAAATATGATAATGGGATGTATTAAAATATCAATGTGAGTCATGTGCGGGTGGAGTGTGTCATTTTGGCACAATAAATATAAGGTCAAAATTGCAAAGTCGCAAACTTATCCTGCCTTATTGCCTACGAATGGAATAAAATTGACCTTTAGGACAAACTCTAACGGCTCGATCTCCATGCAAAAAAGTGGAAAGAAGCACAATGTGATTCCTTACTTCGTGGAAGATGTGTTTTTGTGTCTTGGTAAATTAATTTTTACGATAACCGGAAACACAAACTGCGAAAGATATTGTTTCCGATTAAATGTCGTCCTGGTCCACGGGGAGCACGACCCTCAAATTCCATAAAAACTCCCATCGTCTTAATGCGACAAAAATATTTGAACAAGGATATGCAAAGACGAATTTATTTTTTCGGATATTAAAATAGCGCAGACAATTTGCTATTAAAAATACTTTACGGATAGGAAACTTCTTGATGCCGTCACTGAAGAAAGAAGGCGGCTGCTCTAAAAACTACGTACGCACGTATTGTTCGACCGCAGCGTTGTCTTGAAATCGTTGCCCTCCTAATGCCTATATGAACATATGGTAGTCACACGACGCCAAAACTGGACTGTAATGTGAGTGTTCCTAGTATAACTGGGTGAGTTTATCATGAATTAAGGCTGATGTATGCGTTGTCATGCAGAAGAAGAACACGTTAAGACAGGACAGAGTTCTAAGTTCCCTCGAATTGGCCATACATGGATGCCTACCACCGTTCTTTGAGCTACCCAGAAACACTGCGTGCAGAGCTTCCAGATGCACAACCCTTTCACTCTGCGTCCTCCAAAGGAGGCAAAGTTCTCGACAGAAGACCGATTTCAGACCACATACACTCGAAAGTGCGTTGAAAGAGGAAGGAAGAGATTATGCTAAAAGTCACTGCTGCCATGAGTCCAACCTTCGTTTGAAAGGGACTGCAACAGATGACAGATTGTCACAGATGATGTGAGAGTCATCCTACTCCTTCTGTAATCAACAGTACCACATTCCACTTCACAGGTACGCAGCACAAGGTAAGCTGCTGTTCGACTGTTACCCACGGGCGTAAAGTTGCCCCCTCCCTTGGGTTTAATGAGTGGGCATCGCAGAGACCCGAGCAGAGACCCGGGCAGAAAAAGGACAGCTCGAATTGATTTTCTTCCACTTTTGACTGGCATTAGTAATCCGCATTCACCGTTTGTCTGCCGTGTAGAAAATAATCAATAAAATTACCTTTCGAGTCCCAAAATACAGTAACATTCCATTTTATTATAATATATTGCTAGAAAATACCCCACATGCGTTGCAATACCATAAGCGCTTAATAATTATTTGAAAAAAAACGCAGTACGTGGTTTATTGCTTCAGGTCACGTGTAGCGCGAGCCAAAGAGCAGGGATCGAAGACCAACTTAACCACCGTATTGCGCGCGCATCCTTTCTCTCCCCAACCCCGCAGCCCAAACTTTATTTTATCAAACCAATATGCGCCAACATGCATATGATATTTTTACTATGCGTATGTCATTCCCGCAAGTATAAACAGTAAGTCGACTAAGTTTTATTATTATCGGATGAACGGTATGAGAGCGCATTGAATACGGACAAACAAACATTGATTTTTATATATTAGACTATGCCTATGTTACTCACTAAATCCTTAGCAATAAGCGGACGAAATTTTATCGCCAACTGATGAATGTTATGGCAGCGCATTACATACGAACAAAGCGAGATTAAATTTTATATATTAGACTAGTAAATTTGTACAGCAAAATTCCGGGTTATATTTGAATCCCCCTAGCATTTTATCATTGGTCTCAAACGACTTCGGTTGGTCAACCACGATTCGTATGCTCTTTCAACAGCCTTTGCTTTTTTAAAAATAAAATACATGATATCTTTATTGCGCTTGTCTTAAGGAATTTGAAAGTTCGTCGAAACGCATTCTTCTCATTTGCACGGTACTTGTTCTGTGCGATCTCACATCAACGCAAAAAATAAAGGTCAATATTTAAGAAAAAATCATTTAAATCCAATCCAATGTAAATACAAGCTTTAGCACTTTGATGAGTATGCACTCACACGTTGAGCGCGCACTCGATTGATTCAAAATCGATAATAAAAAAAAAATAACAGGGTCAATTTTGCCATAAATTTCAATGTTACAATTTCTAAATATCTTATTTTTTCATATCCAATTTAAATTCATTGAGGTGGCTATTGAATATTTCAATCTCCTCTGGAGTTAAAACATATTTTATAAATGTAACAACATGACAAAATCCCTACCACTTACCAGGAAAGCTAGAAAGCCCACTGGTGGGCGGTAGGGACCACATCGACTACCACTGGTATAGATTCTGTAAAAGATTCGATCCCCATCGCGAAGGTCCGATTTTATTTCGTATTGAATTTATATCTTATGTAACGGAATAGACAGCAATTGGATAGATGCGGACTTAACTCTTTTAGGACCCAGCCATAAATCCACTTGTTTTACATCTGCGTCAATCCAGTCGCTAAAAGGATTACATTCCGAACGATAATACCTTCAAAAAGGACCACAAAGCAACACTTTAATGTGCCCCGCGCGTTATAGCTTTTGGCACAAAATTCGTTTTTAGCCATCGCCATATCGATCTGTCGCATATGCATTCATATATGCATGAAAAACAAACAGACCGAACTTATTCAATATTCATGCGAATTTATTCTGATGCAGAGCGGGCCCATCTATTATGCATCGGTTTGTATAAATTTCGTGCCTCAAAAGCGACCACATTCGGCTATGGCGTTTAACGGAAAGACGTTTTAATTTACGATCCAAAGTACGAAGAATTTTTCGGAAAGTTTTTCTCTGCACAAATTTGAAGCGGGGAGACAAAAGAGAAAAGTTACTCAAATTCATCATTCGAAGTTGGGTGATTCCAAGCAAAGAGATACTGGCAGAATTTCCCAGCGGAAAAAGGATTAAATAAGAAAAATTCGCGTAATTCCACAGGCCCTCGACAAACACCTGAATTTCCGCAGGTCTTAATTTAACAAATGATATATTAGGTTTTCTTCCAGTGACAAGAGCGACTCTTGTAAAACAAATAATAAAAGGATCAACTGGCGCAACGCCAGGTTGTCTCACAATTCCGATAATACTACATAGGTTGCATGACTCACAGCACCACGGTGAGCGTTGCTAGCCTGCGATCCACTCGCTTGGAATATGTGGTCGATTGGTCTTCGACCATTTTCCTATTCGGCCAGAATTGGGTCGAGGACGAAAACTGGAAGCTGGATACAACCGGAAATTCTACAAACTCTATTCGCAACGCTAGCAGGCATCGCCATATTCAAATGTCGCATTAATACAACTCTCGAAATCATGCCTTAATTCAGTTTGAAAGTATAAATTAATCTTATACAGTAGTACTCCAACAATTGGAAGATTCATGACCAAAAATTCCAATGGTATAAACTTTATAAGTGGCTAATTTTGTAAATAAGGAAATTGTTCATTCCACCACTAGAACTCCTTCTTTTCGCAGTCTCGAGACAGTCGTCATTCAAATTATTATGGATAACATCAAGCGTTTAGAATAAAAACAGAAAAAATATATAAATTCGACCCTTAATCAATTGCTTGTCAGAAAAAACCACATACTATCGACGAAACTTGTGTTTTTTTTTCTTTTCTTTGTGTATGAAAAAATATCCCGAAAGTAAGTGTACTGTAAGCAAACGGGCTGTGGTTTTTTTGTTTTTTGGGGGTTGGCAATACTGGATGGCAGAGGGAGATTTCCTGACAAAGCGACCTTCTCAGGAACATGGTAGTACGTAAACTCATGTTGTAGTGTCCAGTTGCGTGAAAGATGTCGGCAAGAAATCCCGCCAAGTGCGAACCACGTTCTGTGATCCCTTTGATTTGAATTGGAAGGAGGGAGTTCTATTGTGATTGGAGATGAAATGTGAGTGGCTCATTACATGCCTGAATAAAAAAAACAACCGTCACAGTGGCATCACACCAATTTCTCATCTGCCAAAAAATTAAAAACCACAATTTCTGACAAAAAAAAAGCAAAATAGCCTCAGTGTTTTGGGACCGAAAAGGCATAATTTTGGTCGAATTTCTGCCTCAGGGAGAGACCATTAATGCACAACGATATTGTAAAACCCTAAAAAACTCAAAATAAGTATTCAAAACAAAATGATGGGTATGCTGAAGAGAGGAATGTGCTTGTTGCACGACAACGCCCGTCCTCACACAGCCTTAGCCATCAAGGCGCTTTTGGATTTATTTGGTTGGGATGTTTTGAACCACCTTCCGTATTGGCATATCCGACTTGGCGCCTTCAGATTATAGCCTTATCCCCATCTTGAAAAAACACATGGGTGCAACCGACGAACAGACAGAAAGAGTTTTTAAAGTGAAGGAAGAAGCTGGCGAAAGAGTTCTTCGAGAAGGGCATAAAAAAGCTTGTGCCACGGCTCACCAGATGCATTGAACGGGATGACGATTATGTTTAAAAATAGTTAACAAGTGTATCAAAAATATTCTATATATGTTTTTTTTTAATACACTTTTTCTAAAAAAAATATATTAAAATGTAGTACACTTACTTTCGGGATATGCCTCGTACTATGGCGAAGCTATAAATCAATATCTATCTTTTTAGCTTGTGATGTGCCGCAAAATTTAAGGAAGAACTTTGGTGTGCCACTGGTATAAAGTATTCTTCTAGTTTTTGAGTTATTATATTCATCGGAAGTAGACGATATCCATATAGGATAAGACTTTATGTGGTGATTTCCCACTGCATTCTCCCGCGTGATTAAACTTAAACAAAATTATAATGATTATTGAATAGCATATGGCCTTCCTTTGGATACCACACGATAGCGTCTCCCGCTTCGGCTCACCCAGATGACGCCCGCGTGCTAG
The DNA here is from genome assembly GCA_008973525.1 of Stenopsyche tienmushanensis. Classification (NCBI taxonomy): domain Eukaryota; kingdom Metazoa; phylum Arthropoda; class Insecta; order Trichoptera; family Stenopsychidae; genus Stenopsyche; species Stenopsyche tienmushanensis. The sequence goes on from WACJ01000017.1 coordinate 130,975, forward strand.
AAACGATGACTCCGCCCAATCCGATTAAGTAATACAGACGCGTGAATGCAAACAATAAGTTACGAATTGTGTCATATCCATTTATTGGCATTTATCTTCTTCATCTTCTACAAAACTATATTGGTTTTTCATTATTAAAAAATGTCATTAAGAAGTGGACATTATAAAGTAAATTTGAAAATATGATAATCGGAAATATTGTAGTTTCACAATCAAGCTTCTTTATTTTTACCTGGATGATCCTTGCCGCGTGTAGTTTTGCAATATCGTATTGTGAAATCTATTCTTAGTTATTCGCCAAAACTATTCATTTTTTAGCAATTATGTCATTGATCTAGTTAATTGATTATAATATACTTCTGCTGTGATGGATCGCTCCTATTACATCCTAGCCAAGCAAAAAGGAGAACCTTTTTAAATTTAACGTAAAACCCTCAGCCGAATTCTCAGGGGTCCAGTTATCTTCGTCGCAGGCTAAACTCTCAAACCCTTTCCAATAGAGGGCGGTATCCTCAGGGCGGGATCTCTTTGGCGAGAAGGGCATCAATAGGGAGCGAATTTCAGAGACCAGATCTTCAAGACTATGTTTATTTTATCCACTTTGCATTGGCGGCGGTTACAAGGCGTAGACTCCAGATCGAACCCCATCTGATTGATCTCAAATTTGCTCGAATTCAAATTTTAAATCTAATCGAATTGACTAAACTACCTCTCCACACCATTATTATATCCGACCTCCCTACTATTTTTTGGAAGCTTCTCGATGCTCCACATCCGCTCCGAATTCCGTATCGCTCTGAAGAATGTTCCATTGTCGTGAAAATCGAGCATCTGTTGTCACCATCGCATCCGTCGTAGGATGCTTCAATTTTTCTAGAATCATCATCCGGTCGGTGGCACGTGTGATATTCCTAATAACGTAGTTATCTGAGTTTCGTCAATTTTTTTTAAAATGTATTTTTTTTAGAAAAAAATTGGAAATATAAAAGGCCTTCACGGCAACATTCTTGAATCAAAAACATCAATAATTTCAAAAAAATCGGCAACTTCATGTGAAACAACAATAAAGCTAATACACACGGGAGATGTCCATATAAAAAATTGCTGTTTCTACGATACACAATTCGTTCTAAAATACACAATCCCACACATATGTATACACAAAGGCATGATTGTGACATTAGTATGAATCATTTATTTGGCAAAAACAGGTATTTTTTCCATTTCAAAATAAAACAACTCTTAATTATTTATTAAAAAAATATTTTTTGCCTTGAACTTAAAGAAACGAACTAAAATTTGGACGAAAACTGCCAATTTGTAATTTGAGCTTATAAACTTAATTATTTGAAAGGATTATTATCAGATATTAAAATTCCATGGGAAGCATTTTAAGCTCAATCTCAAAGGGTCAAAATAGTAGGCCAAACCTGTTTATTTTTTGCGGTATGCCAAATATGATTGCCGGAAGCCAAAATGAAAGCCAACTACCCCCACAGATTACGATTGACATAAATTAATATAAATATCGGCCTTATCCTATTTAAGAAATGATTAATGTGAAATATGGGATGACTCCTATCAAAAATTTTGATATTAAAGTAAATAAAATCAATATCTAGATCACCGATTTATTGTCTATTGGGTGGTGATGCTCAGGAGGCGGGAGTCAGGGAGAGGAGTCGGGTGGCCTTGGCTGCGGGAAGACGTCCTTCTCGCAGCCAGATCTCTCTCTCTTTCATGCCGAATATAAAGTTACCTAGAGAAGAGTATTTTTGTCCGACGCCCGTCTATTCATTCATCCGGCCACATATGATTCGAAAGAAGAACAGACCCGTGCACGCGCTTCTAAAATAATATAATATAGTAAGAAAAAATATCGGGAAAATATTCACTGGTGCTCGTTATAAGCGAGTTATACCGTATATTGATTGACTCCTGTCTGTGCAATCGCAAAGACCCAATCATTCGGTATCTAGTTATTGATATACCGTTTGTTATCGCACACCATCAATTGTCTTCCAATATTATAAATAATTAACTATGAATATCAATGACTTGGCGTATTGGCGAATCGATATAGGTACAAAAGTTCATAAATACTATTTTTAAAAATCGTGTTGAAATGTTCTCAGATGTGGACCAATTAAGGAATATGCAAAAAACAGATATCTCCTGAAGCATTTTTAATTTTATTGAAGCACTGCCGAATACACGTTCGATATTTGACAGAAAATATGAATAATCCGCCATCAGATCGCATTTTGAGTGACATTCGTTAAGCACTACGGTCAATCGAGTTTATCCAACATTATATGGACGTTGCGAATTCGATTTAAACGATAACGAACGATCGAAGAATATATTTTAAACGAAAAATAACAGGCAGCCAAATTGAAAGCATTTCGTGTATGGTATGTAAATTTTCAAACAATGCAAATTCATTTATCATCGGTGTATGGTTTCGACATATCAAATTGTAGCACACATCATTTTCACACAGAAGTGCTAAAACGTACATTTCAACAGTGAACATCAAGCGAATTATATTTTGGTAAAACTATAATTTCATCTTTAGCCACCTTTAAAATCATGCACATAAACATATCGTTGCAATAAATGTTATATTTCGAACCAATGTTTTTCGTTCAATAATCAATATTAGACCGATATTTGAATAAGCTATGGCGATTTAAGTTATTACGATTTTATCGCGAAATACCCCGTATTCAATGTGTTAACACCCATAAAGGAGTACTATCCCAGGGCCTGGGATCCCGCCTCCACTATTCAGAAAAAGCACTCTTGTACATTGTGCTCGGAAACAGACAGTGTTGTTTGTTTAATGTCATTTCCTTCTAAAACAGGAGCAAATGAATCGATTTCTTGTGTATTGTTTATGTAAAAAAATGACGTGGTCTTATATGCTATCGACAGTGCTTATTTACAATTGACTGCCTCGAATTGAAGACTGTCTTGCGCTGATAGGAGCTGATAGAAAGTAATCGGTATAAAGCGATTATGGCATCGACGACTTCATCGATTTTAAATTTGCTCACTCCTCAAAAGGTCAATATACAAAGCTGATTCTTTCTCATTTTATACTAAAATACTGGTCATGATTACGATCCTTCTTCCTGACTGACGAAAAAGGGCTGAAGATGTTAGATCCGACGATTTTAAGATGAATAATAGATCAATAGCCTCGATAGAGAGAAGACGTCTTCTTTCCGCCGTCTTCAACAACACCACAAAGTCTCCCAACTGAAGTGTTTTAATGATTAAAAAAAATATATCATCAATGTATAGACATTTAAATCTCATTTTATTCATTTTTAATACAGCATTTAGTCTGCTTGAGATATATATTGTCCAATTTCCCCCCATTTCTCGTATTTGAAATATCATGAAGCATGCTGACATGTATCAAATAATGGAGTCATCTTATAACAATAATAAATTATATGAATAGCGCCAAACAATGAAGAAAAAATCCTGTTTTGTGAAGATCTAAAAACAACCACAACGACGAGGGACATCATACAGCAGATGAAAGACAATGCCAAAGATGACTTTGATATCAAAGGCATTGATTCTGCATAGAGAAAAGATATTCTAGACTTGCCCATTGTTTCCATCATCGGCATACTTTAGCATCAAAGACATTGTTTTCATTCGTTTGAAGAACGTCCCCAATGCTTGTATCTTTCTTTAATATTTGCAAGTGTTTATCTTCAATCATTTGAATTTACAATATTGGAATCATAACTCTTGTTATGTTAAGGTTTTAAAAACAGGAAAGAATAAAGACAAAAAAAATATCCTAATGTTACGTGATGTTAGTCGATTCGACTAACACAGCGTACATATTTTATCCTCTCGCTCTCCCTCTCAAATAAAAAAATTAAATCGATAGATTATGTGCGATCTGAGACACTTTTAAGATCTTGCAGATATTAGCTATGATGCTTATGAAATAAAAATGAAAAAAACATAAAACGCAGAGACTTTTTGGTAGGCCTATCATTTCACACCGAAAGATAATAATATTACAATTATCGAGTGAGATAGTCGATATAGCTATTAAATGCGATAGTCCTTTATCAGGCCACTATCCAACAATGCCAGAGCTCTCCCAGTTATTAAAATTTAGAAGTGAATAACGACTTCAAACTTTTAAGCACATAAAAAATTGAAAATATTTGAAAGCGACACTTTGAAAAGGGGCCCTTGTATTTTTGGTCCCTTTAACCTTGTTATCCTCGGCCGTAAAAAATAATAGCTGAGGGTGGGAACACATTTTTCACTGGCGAAAGGAGAACGGGGGGGAAATTTCCTGAAATAAACAATTTATTCAACTGTATGGTATGCAATATTACATCCGTTTCCTTTGTGGATCTGGTAGGCGTCACGGGAATGTAGGATTTAAGCACAAGATTTTTGTGTTAACTCTCTATTTGTATTTTTTTACAATTAAATATATACACGGCAGTGATGCTATAATATGGTTTATGGTAAAAGGGTAATAAATTAGATGAGATTTAGATGATGAAACTCTTATTTAAACATGGCTTTTAACAAAGTCCAATTAGAAAACAGTGGAAAGAAGTCTTATATCGACTAAGGCGCATGGGTCATCTTTACGCTTCCAACGGTGTCAGATCGAAACTCGCTTCTCCCACAAGCTTTCTAAGCCTGTTACGAAATTTCATGTTGTGGGAATCAAATTGATCTGTTTTTTAATGCATAAATTACATTATTAATAAAAAAATTTGTTTAGCTTTCAAATGGACTTCAATATATGAATTTTAACATGGTTTTTATACGCCTTTAAATGGATGACCACAACTTGCTGCATGCATAGATTCGATTACAATAAATTTGTTTCGGATTTCACACATAATCAGCTTATAATTTTAGCACCGGATATCTGCAATAATAACAGTTTTATGCAAATCGACATTGTGTGACATGCTTTGAAATGGCACTGCAGATACGTTGTATCCTTTATCAAACAATGTACTATAGCCATAGAGCGCGTTTACGTGACTAAAATAATATGATGTTGCAATTTTTGTTCGTTCGATGGTCCCTGGGGTAAATAAAAATTTACATAAAAAAACATTCTTTGATTGAAAATTTAATGTGTATATAGTGACTCCACAGAGATAGGGATGAATGGAAAATCGTCCGTTCGAGAAAATAGGGAAACCGTAGCAATACAAGGCAATTACGGTACTTGATTAAACATGGCCATGTTCTATTCGTTGCCTGTTATATAACTATATATATTTAGCATTGGATGAATTGAGTGGCATAAGACTATATATATATTATATGTATCCAAAATTAAATGTTTCGATTAATTAATAAATCCATGGGATAACGTGTTTGAAGAGCATCTTATGTCGAGGGAAATTCATGAAATAAAAATCAATATTGAACATCAAATAATATAAGACCCATCCCTGCTAAGTATTGATATGGCACAATTTTCGACATGGGGTAAACTAATAAAAAATATGAGTGAAATCTGTATTATTATTGTTGCGCAAACGCATCGTTGACGAGTTGGATGACGTCCATAGCGTGGGAGCGTCCTATGATACGCCCAGCTCAATAAAAGTACAAAAACAATCATCGTTTTAAACAAATATTATTCATAACCCACACTAAAAAACTTGTTTATCATTGATTCAAATTAAATTTAAAAATTTAAAAAAATACATGAATGCAGCATATATTATATTATCTTAGCTCAGTACTTTCGGTCAAGTCTGTATAACGAGGTACTATACGTTACGATAGACGTGACCCGTTCCTGGCGTCCAAGGGTTAATTTAACGCCTTAAGAATTTGTGTGCAGACTTAATTGCTATTAAATTGTACTGAAAATGTACGAACCTTGCGCTGAAAGTTTGCCCCTCATGGTATCCCCCCGCGAAGACGTTGTCTCCATAGCTGCAACAAAAAAAAATCGTCAAGTACAACCCCTTAAAAAGGTTTCTACTGCATATGTAATTAAAAATGCACATTTAAATATGAAGCTCGCTTCTCACTCTTACACTCCCCAATGGTGTCAGATCAAAGCGCAAATCACCATTTGATCACCCACAGGATTTGTTTGCCTTTCATGACCGTATCATATATTCATCCAAGACAGCGGTTTTTAATATATAACCCTCATTGTACTCTCAACCCATCTATCCGTAAACAACGCTCCAAAAATAGCTTCTAACATATATTAGGTTGTCTCATAAGTTTATTTCGCAAATGAACACAGATCACAGAAGCTTTAACTGTAGCTAAACCTACCGTACATCCAAAAAAAGTTTCGCTATGCATTTGGTGGGACTGGAAGGGGGTAGTTTATTATGAGCTACTTCAGCAAGGTGAAACAATCAATTCAACAAAATATTGTTTAGAAATAAAAGCACGCCATTGAAAATAAAGTGACATGGAGAGCTACACGCCACATGTGCGTGCATACTCGTCAAATGGATACGGGCAATCGAATCCATTTAGATTAGACATACGATACTGTTCTTGCGTGTAAATCGGTTGATATTCTCGGGCATAGTGAAAATCATCAGGATACTTTGATTATTTGATGAGTATGCACTCACATGTTGCGAGCAATGCTCCATAGCGTTTTATTTACAATGCCGCCAATGTACTTCTAAAAGAATATGTTCTGAGTTTGCATTAGTAAAATAAGTATTGTGTAATCTCGATTAGTATTTAGATGCTAAATGAATTACAATCGGGAACAATATAATTAAAAAAATGTGGCACAAGGGTGTCGAAATCACCGCAATAGAAACGTATGTTTGTCACGTATGGTATATTAATGGATATTTTATTGTTATAGCCTCCGAATTAAACGAAGAACTTTATTGTTTTCCGAACTGGGTATTAATTAGTTGGCGGCTTCGTTGTGGCATTATTCGAGTTGAGAAAGTGCTTCTGGGATTGTTATCGAGTCCTCGGTCGTCAGTACAAAAGTCTCGATGCTGCTTATGATTTTCGCCCATCAAATGTAATGCGATCTTGAGTAATCTCTCCCATTAGGACCACTCAATTAGCTCTTACTAGCGTCTCAATTAGCGAAACTAATTTGAAAGCTCCCTCAAAAGCGAGAGCGCAGGAAAGGAGCAGGCTGGAGGAGTGCAAAAAGGGGGGACAATAAAAATGTCAAACTTGCGAACAACTCATATTGGGAAAATAAGCGTGTGTTACTCTTGTAAAGTTCTTCCGCGTAATCCAAAGTTTTCCCCGACCCTCATCCATGTATGAAAATTAGCCGCAAAACACAGAAAACTGATTTATTGGCTTATCTCAAAGAAGGGGTGTCAGAATTTTTCGGATCGATAGCACTTCCTGCCTCCCCTTCGCTTCGAGGCACCTTCTTTTCTCTCGGGGGCGGAGAGGGCAGAGAAAGAGAGAAACCTGGGAAAGGGTGATTGTTTTTTGCACGCGATCCCACGTAGGAGAAAAACTTAACCGTTTTAGATACACGAAGCGAGAACAAAGTTGAATTTTCCAAGAACACGCCGGCGAAATGATCCAATTGCTTGGAGAACGACGTACTCGATAATTTTGCATCATTGAATAGTCGTTGGGGATATTTTTTTCAGAAACCGATATTTTGGTGCTGAAAACTTCCCCGAAAGTTTTCGCCATTCATTCAGTCTAAGAGTGAAGTACTCTTCATTTAGAAGAGCTTAATAAAAATGTTATCTATGGTCATGGACAATGAATCATTACATTTAAATAGTTACATAGTTCCCTTTACTAGAATTTTTTCCATCAGATAAGAAGCTTTTTTATTCCCGAGATTTCGGAATTGCATTAAACCATCCCGGCATAAATTTGATCAAAAATCACTAATAAGTCCATTTGTTTAATATAAACCACCATCAATGTGACTGATAAAATTCCTTTCTGCTAAGACACGGACTAAAACTCGCAAAATTCCCGATTTACCGACAAATTATTTATTTCCGTCGCTGCAGATGAATACTTAAATACTATAATACTTTGATGTGATTCGTAATTATATTACGGAGGAATACAAAAATTTTGGACCCCGTGTCTATTATATTTCATATCGATATTCCCATTATTAGAGTCGAGGTGTAGTAACTACATCACCGGTAGGGAAAGGTTAAGTTAGGTCACTGAATCCTGATTTGCAGTACAAATCGGATATACGATTGTAATTACGATTCGAAATTAAATGATTATATAACTACTGGCTCTAGCAGATAGTGAGGCCATCTGTTTTTTATACCGCGATGTTCTTTTATGCTTTTGCAGATCACCCCCAAAAATAGCATTATAAATTGGAGGGTTATAAAAAAAAAAAAATACTGAGACTATTGGATAGGGACGCTTATAAGTGACTGATTTGTAACCATAAATAGTATATAATTTAAAAGTAAGACGATTTCATCGCTCAATCATAGATCAACCCCTATTTAAAAATGTCTATTAAAATATTGTTAACCTAAATAGACTACATGTGGAAGACAATAGAAAAAATATTTTGAAACATTTTGACCCGTTAATGAGTAATCGCGCATATAAGCGTTCGGACTCGAGTGATCGAGTGACAGAAAGAGCATTCTCGTACACTGAGTGTGGAGATTAGTGAATCGGAGACAGAGACGGTTGTCTTGCGCCTCATCGTACACTTGTACATCGGTGACAAGTTCGTGCTGTAAAGGTACCCCTACGTGTTCCATATTTCGAGCAGCAATGCAAGCTCATGGTCGCGAAATTACTACTTGATTCACAAACATGTAAAATTAAAAACTAACACAAACCATCTCGTAGGAAAAATCAATAACACAATAATAAATAAATATATGATAAAGTATAGATGTAACTTTAATTAAACCAATTTGATACACTTTTATTATCTGATTAATCGAATCACATTTGATATCTGGAAATATGCAAGGCCGATAAAGCCTTTATAAATAAAAATGTTATTTACCAGATATATGACAACATAAAGACCTAATACAATGCCAGTCATGAAATATGTGGGAGCACATCCAATCGTGGATGTAAATTCAATCTCGATGTAAAATAAAATCAATTAGGGTATTTCTCTTCTTAAGATGCCATATCGGATTAAGAAGTAAACTACCCCCATAATAGATTTTTATAAAGATAATCACTCGCAAGAATTGGAGACAGAGACGGATGTCTTGCGTCTCATAATACACTCGTACATTGATGGTCGTGCTGTAAAGATACCCCTATACGTTTAAATATTCTAAAATATTACAATACATAGCGGTTAATTTTCAATGCCGTGCTTCTATTTTTAATATTACGATATATAAGGGTGTCCCATAAGTTTCTTTCGTTTTCATATTAAGAAAAAAATAAACAATAATTTGTATTACATCAAAATTTATTGAATAATATATGATCCATTCTATTCTATTACCATTTTCCATCTCTCTGGAAGCCTCATAATGCTTTCTTGCCAAAATTTCCCAGGTTTATTGGCAAAATATTGATCAAGGTACATTTTTATATCATTTTTTGAATTAAATTTTGTACCACGTAATGAATTTTTCAATGAAAGAAATAAATAGTTTTCTGTCAATTGCATCCTTTAGTTTGTCTAGTTGGAAACAATATTTTTTTTAATTAATCGTTTCACCTTGCTGAAGTAGCTCATAATAAACTACCCCCTTCCAGTCCCTCCAAATGCACAGCAAAACTTTTTTTGGATGTAGGCCAGGTTTAGCTACAGTTAAAGCTTCGGTACCCTTGGTCCGAGACCGTTTAAGTTGGATATTCTCATGGAGTATCCAACTTTCATCTCCAGTAATCAGTCTCTTCAAAAAGGTTGGCTATTATGTCGTCGGAGATGAAGATCGCATGTTGAAATACGCTGAAGTTTATTTGAGTCAGTCAGTTCACTTGTTAGCTATTTCGCGAACAATATATCGCGGGTTTTCTTCAACCATGGCTATTTATCAAATTCAAGTTTCAATGAATGCATTATTTTGTTAAAAATACTAAAGACACACATGTGTATTGTTTATGTTTGCGCGAAGAAATGAACGAATGTGTGCTATCAACAGTGTTAAGGTTCATTTATTGGTATACAAGCTTGATTCACGCTGCGTGGGCCTGAGAGAAAAGTGGATTTGCATGGACATACGAATATAGCACATATGTTTAACTCAATTTAACATTAACTCACTAATCAAAATAATCAGGACATAATCAGAAAATAATCAAGGACTCAGGCACTCATCAACGCGTCCAAAGAAGCATCGTGCCGTCGATCTTTTAAACTGAATGATTGACGTCATACGCGAAATTTTCATGGCAAAAAATGACACAAAACGGGTTACACAACTTTTACAGTTGAAATACAATCAACCACGCCATCTAAAAATAGTTACTAGTTATTTTTGCATATGAATTAAATTAAATTATTCCGTGTTCAATATGAAAGGGATCACATGGCTTTATTCTTTTATTCACACGCCATACATTATTGAGAGGTCTCGTACTTTACAAAGAGCCGACAATTTAAATATTTCATGGGAAATTACCTCATGAGCACACGGAAAAACCCTTTCCAACCGCGACGTTTATGCTTACCTAATAATCGTTCCGAGAGAAGTCAGATTGTTTTCTTATGAATGTTTAAGCCCCAATTCCACGAAAATGACACACCACGCCAAGGATATCATTAAAGCGAAAGTCATGCCGCCAAAGAGGCGCAGTAAAAATAAAAATTCGCGTGTATCACGTGAGCGTTTCTCCTGCAACGTTACACTATTGCGAAGCCGAAAATCCGAAAGAACGACAAACAGCGCCCGACACGAACCCCGAGTAGCGTTGCCATTTTTAATCGGGCCGAATCTCCCTTCCGGTCGAGGGACCCCTAAACATTTCTGCGGGGTTGATTGCCGCTTAATTTCGAGGGTAGTGGGTTCTTGTGTGAATTTGGCAGTTAATGTGCGTTTTATTACGTCAAGTTCCGACGTTATAGGAGGCTTCTTCGCTCGATCCTCGAAGTGCGTTTCGGCCGCAAATAAAAGGGCACGTGCTAAAGCACTACGTTAAGCTGTAACCGCACGCACATGCCAATTTCGCACTCGCCCTTAACACTTCAGCTGCCGTGACCCTCGTAGCGTTTAATAGCAAAAATAAGCCATCATTTACGTGGAAACGGCTGCCAAATGTAAATGCCACAGATTTAAAGGGTTATCCGTGGAAATTGGATAGCCGGCTTTGGAGCGCAAACGGGAAGATCCCCAAGACCTGTTTGGCAGCTGCCAATCTGGCTCGCGCAAGTAAATTAACAATTGTTGCTAATGTCTGCAAATAAGTTGGAAGGATGATCCAAATTGAATGTTGAATGCTAAATTTTAATACATACAGGGTGTGTTCAATAAGTAATGCGTCCAATTTTTTCTGAGCGTTACGTTGAGAGGAGTCCTTACCATTAAAAGTCGCCACTGTGCTGTCGGAAAGTCAAGACTAGGCAATCTCGGAAACCCGGTTAAGGTGCTCATGAATCTCGGGATTAGTAAATGTAGTCCCGAAAAATTCTGGATTGAAATTTTTATCTAACAAAAATCGAACACCTCATCAGCACGATGAAGACTACTAAATCGAGACATTCCCGCCAAAATCTGGACACTTGGAAACAGTAGCGTAACTACTAATTGGCGAGATTAGGCGACGCTTAGGGGCAGTGACTGTCTAATCTATGTATACATATATACAGTACATTTATGCTTTTAAAATTGTTATATTAACGTTTCCCTACCGGTGATGTATTTACTACACCTCGACTCTAATAATGGGAATATCGATATGAAATATAATAGATACAGGGTCCAGAATTTTTGTATTCCTCCGTAATATAATTACGAATCACATCAAGTTATTATAGTATATAAGTATTCATCTGCAGCGACGGAAATAAATAATTTGTCGGGAAATCGGGAATTTTGCGAGTTTAAGACCGTGTCTCAGCGGAAAGGAATTTTATCAGTCACATTGATGGTGTTATACGAAAATGAGGGCTCACGCGGTCAAAATAATATTTGAATTTTTTAGTGTTTTATTTATGTGTTTTTTATTGTATTTTTATATTTTCTTAAATAAATAAAACTCTTTTGCCTACAATTTTTTTTTATATTAAACAAACGGACGTATTAGTAATTTTTGATCAAATTTATCAATATAATTTCTTAAGCAATTGAAAATCCTGGTCCCGGGATTCCTAGACTGGAAGGCACTACAGTGTACTCTCGATTATCCGGGTGTGGATTACCCATACCTGAAAAATATTAATTCACTTTTGAATTATTATTTTTTATATGATTATGAGACTTAAACAACAAAACGAACACTAAAAAAATGTTATGATACTCGGATAATGAGGCAACTCGCAAACAGTACATGAGATGTCGAGGAAGTCAAGATTAAAGAAAAATGGCCAGAAAGTGACATGGATGTGACACATGTGACATCCCGGGTCGCACCCCACTCCCACGTGCTCATCGAGATGGCCACGCGGGTCCGTTTTGCTCTCGAGGCGTTAAGTAGCGTCGTCACAATGTGTTCAACATATTTATTATTTGAGCGGACTGAATGTGTTAATATTCGCTTGTTTATCATTTTAACGCGATGTACATTGTCAATTCAAAATAGGAGAACCGCTAATATGATGTATCCATATTTGTCAAATAACGCTGAAAATATACAATTTACGGCCGTTCAATATTGACAAAGAAGAGAATAAATCGATTAATAATATCGGCAGACATGAAACTTTGTAGCAAGAATTGGACAAATACAATTCTTATGTGATTAATCGAGATTTGATTGATGGACGCAATTTTTTAGTTACAAGTCTCTTGCAAGGCACTCTTTATATAAGGGGGACCAGAAATGGTATTCGTTTTATTTGTCGATCGTTTTCGAGAATAAGTTGTGCTTCGGCTGCTGCACTTTCAATTCTTATTTTGTGCCGTTTTTAAGCAACTTGCTAACTGGAAATGAAAAATAGGTACTTTATTCCAATCATGGACGAAAAAATCAATGATTATAGGAGGGTCAGGTAGCAAAACCGACCTCAAAACCTGACCTGACAAGAAAAACATAATTTTGTCTGTTTGGTGGGACTACAAGGGTATCATTAATTTCTAAACCTGGACAAATGGTTGTAATAACACATTTTGTAATAATACATTAAAAATTAAAAATACATGATCATTAAAACAACGTGAATAGAACGATATAAATAGCATATATTTTGTTACGTAAATGATTCTTTCATTATATTTTCATAATTTGAGAGCACTTGGGAATGCTTAAAATGTCGAGTAAACATGCTTTTACTTTTATGCAAATCAAAAACAATCATGGTGGATAGATTGTTATGAATTTTAACACTAAGTTTACCGCATCCGTCCAAATTTGTACTTTATGAGCAAAATCACAAAAACCCTCTCTATTATTTCAATTTAACGGCCCAGCTACTTTTAGACTTAAACATAATAAACCGGCTTTATTAATGTAAATATTTTTCTGGTAATAAATGTACAACCAATCATAGCCTAAATATAATAATAAATCTAGGAAGATCTTCTTTTCCGATTCCAGAAACAACGAAATCTAACTGTGCAAAAGCGAGGATGAAATTAATATTCCTGATTCTGAAAGTGAAGAGATTGAGGAATCTTCATCGTTTTCTTTCTTCTTGTTTTCAATATAATAATTAATTAACGACGTCCTTTATATGTCGCCAAAATATTCTTAAATAATTTTCCTAAACTGATTTTTTGTTGCATATATTAAATATGTCCGTCCGTCCGTCCTGTCCGAAACAGTGACGTAACTATTAATTAGCGAGCATAGGCGACGCCTAGGGGCAGTGACTGTCTATGTATCTATGTATACATATATACAGTACATTTATGTTTTTCAAATTTTTAAATTGACCTTTCCCTACCGGTGATGTATTTACTACACCTCGACTCTAATAATGGGAATATCGATATGAAATATAATAGATACGGGGTTCAGAATTTATGTATTGCTCCGTGATATAATTACGAATCACATCAAAGTATAATAGTTTGTAAGTATAATAGTTTGTAATGATTAAAATATTGACACATGTGAACGCTTATATTTTTTTCAAGCAAAATTTATGTCATTCTCAACAAGCGTTAACGCGGGCACGGAATGCAAAGTGTTAAAAATGAGGGTGTTTCGTTTTGATTGATGGTTGTTTAATTTCGACATGGCATCATTCAAAAGCTGTTATCCATAACCAGAAATTGTTTTTCGACTACCAGGCAAATTGATGCCCCAGAACGAGCAGATGTTTTTATATTTTTCAGCGATGGAAAGCCGTTTTCAGATGCTGAAAAATTCGGCATGTCCAATTCTTGATTATTTGCGAATCGCACCATAAGATTGCTCTTTTTTTCGATTTTGATGTCGGGCTATCTCCGTTGAGTGTCAAAAATACTGATCGGATCGAACGTTAGCTCGAGAGCTGATAACCGAGCTCTCATTGAATATTTTTAACGTAAATTTTCTTTGAACGGCACATTATCGCCGCTCAGCCTTTGTGCGTTCCTCGATCTTTTCGAGAGGTAACAAAAGCGGAACGTCTACGCGCTCCCGCGATGGCAATAGGGCGGAAATAGGGTAAGAATCGCAGAAAAAATACGTTACGCGTAAATCTGGAAGTGGGGTAACGTCACCTTGGCGGAAGACGTTCGTTGCCTGAGGCGGAAGTAAAAAAAGGAAAATTCTTGGCGTCAGAACGAACAGGAAGTAGCAAGCACATGCCTCTTACGCTCACAATACCGCGACGGGGTGAAACTCGAGGGTGTCGAAGATCGAATTTTCGATTTCGAATCGAATTCTTCGACAGTATCGACTAATATGTTTGTCACGATATGTTTTTCGGACAAATTTAATATATAAAAAATTTCGAGTTTCAGACACTTTGTCTACTATATGATTTTTTTGTCAATATCCACGTTTCATCAGCTTAATTAGTTAAGTATACTTAATGCATTATATAAATAAAAAAAAATACGTTCTACTCTCGAGCTATAATGTAGCCGCACGCTTGGAATGGAGGTGGATGGGCGTCGAATAGAAAATATCTCGTCTTAGGTAACTTCTGTATTAAACACGAGACAAAGATCTGACTGCGGGAAGGACGTCCTTCCGCAGCCAAGGCCATCCGAGGACTCCTTATAACTCCCGCAACCTGCGCGTCACCACCGAACCGACAACGGTTCACACACAAAAAAGCGATCGGTGTCGTTCCTTCAGATGAAATGTGTTTGCAACGTCACAGAAGATGGCGCTGTTTAATTGACAGACTGCGCCTAAAGGGAGACGAAATATGCTACCGTTATTCTGGCGAATTAAATCTGCACAGATTAACAGCGCCATTGTATGAGAATAATATTTAATAATATTAAACTAACATCACAGCCAGAATACTGGAAAAATACAACGCATTGGATCTTCTAAATATAATTAGCCATGCTAGTGTAAAGTCTGTGACTAATGGACGACACACCCACATTGCATCATTCGTCAAATCTCTGCCACTAATCTTGCTGATTCACTGCTAAAAATGAAAAAAAAAGATCAGTCAACTGCTTTTCCATGCTTTTATTATGTAGTCAAGCTCGGTTTTAGCGAGTGAAAATAAAATCGATTGCTCGTAATAACCGATATTCATGTAATGCGGTGCATTTGTGTCAAGTATTAGTAGGTTGTTCCATAAGTTCCTTTCGCAAATGAACACAAATCTTATCACTGGAGATGAAAGTTGGATACTCTATGAGAATATCCAACGTAAACGGTCTCGAACCAAGGGTACAGAAGCTTTGATTTTAGCTAAACCTGGCCTACATCCATAAAAGGTTTTGCTATGCATTTGGTGGGACTGGAAGAGGGTAGTTTATTATGAGCTACTTCAGCAAGGTGAAACGATAAATTCAACAAAATATTGTTTCCAACTAGACAATCTAAAGGATGCAATTGCCAGAAAACGGCCAGAATTAGCGAACAGACGAGACGTTGTTTTTCATCACGATTACGCCAGGCCTCATGTGTCTTTGCTCGTCAGAAATAAATTATTATCATTTGACTGGGATGTTTTACCTCATCCTCCTTAGTTTTCGGACATTGGCGTGTTATAATTCTTTACGTGGTAAAAATTTTAATTCAAAAAACGATATAAAAATGTACCTTGATCAATATTTTGCCAACAAACCTGGGAAATTTTGGCAAGAAGGCATTATGAGGCTTCCGGAGAAATAGAGAAAGGTAATAGAACAGAATGGATCATATATTATTCA
The DNA here is from genome assembly GCA_008973525.1 of Stenopsyche tienmushanensis. Classification (NCBI taxonomy): domain Eukaryota; kingdom Metazoa; phylum Arthropoda; class Insecta; order Trichoptera; family Stenopsychidae; genus Stenopsyche; species Stenopsyche tienmushanensis. The sequence continues at coordinate 147,369 of WACJ01000017.1, forward strand.
ATAAATTTTAATGTAACACAAATTATTGTTTATTTTTTTTTAAATATGAAAACGAAAAAAACTTATGGGACACCCTAATAAAATAGTGGACTTAATAAAAAATGATTTTTCCAATCATTATCATTCATATAATCAGCTTTTGTAGAATTTCAAGGATTAGGATTAATATATAAGCGCAATAAAAAAAATTAAAAAATAGACATAAGGATTAGATATTATTTTTGGGAAATGCTGCCCTTTGTATTAATATTTTTGCACAATAAATCGGAGGATAGGTGTATTCCCTTTAGTCCGAAGGAAGACTAAACTTAAATCAGGGGCGGGTATACGAACAAGTTCGAAACAATTAATTATCCTAAAAGAGGATATCCTTGGGCATTTTATGAATATATTTAAATTTTGAATAATATTTACTGTAATTACGAAAATTTGATATGAATGGAGCTGAGATTCGTTATGAAATATATTTGTCAGATGGAATGAACAATCCTCATAATATACGAGGATAATCTGATTAAAAGTTTTCTCAAATTTACATGAGGCTGCTTTGAAAGCAAGCAAATTAATTTGTAATAAGAAGAAAAGCTTTTTTTTAAAAACATAGATTTAAATAACATATCCAAAATCATTAAAACTTTAGCAATGTATGAAAGACCAAATGTTGGTTATATGTTGGGTTATATTCTGGATTATTATAAATATTCGGATTCAAAACTAGATTGTGCAAAATAAGCACCATATCAATAAATTGAAAGATTAGAAGCATTCATATTTCCGATCGATCGTCTCTATCCAGGTTTATCCTTATTGCCTGGATATGGAAATGTAAATACTGATGTTATTAACCTTTTCGTTAGTGAGCAAATTTAAAATCGATGAAGTCGTTGTTGTCATAATCGCTTTACACCGATTACTTTCTGTCAGCTCCTAATCAGCCTAAGACAATCTTCAATTCGAGGCAGAGTCAATTGTAAATGAACACTTGATAGTGAATACAAGACCACGTCATTTCTTTACATAAACAATGCACAAAAAATCGATTCATTTGCTCCTCTTTTAGAAGGAAATGATAATTGAACAAAGACTCAATCAACACGCAGCGAAGAACGGCAAGCAGTTAAATAAACAAACACTCTCGATAACACACAATATTCGGTCATTTCTTTGCGTAAACAAATAACACACTTGAAATCGAAATCATTATAAGTCAATAAATTTGGGCTTAACGATCTATACAATCATGCGATGCATATGAAGAAGCTCTCCGTCTCAGTCTCCCGAACTGCGCTAAGTTCTCTCTGTCTCTGTCCGCCTCGGAGCTTCAATGCACAAGAATGCTCTTTCTGAATAGTGAAGGTCAAAACGGATATTTCCGTAAGTACTCCCATACAGGTTAATAAAGGTAAGACTACTTGTGAGTGCCTGGATTTGTAAATATAATTTAAACATCGTTTAAAAATAACTCCTATCTAGAATTCCTATAAAATAAATTCCAATGTCCGGTGCACACCAGGATGGTTTCTTATGCAATGGATAATACAGAACTGGATGCTATTCCAATTACTTCTACTTTTATTCCTTTTTTCTTCGGTTGCACTTGCAAAGTTTTTCCATAAAATAGTATTCGTAACAAAAAATAATTTAGTGCTGAAAGATGTCTCGCACTTCACTGCAGTAATCGGCATGCTATTAAACCATGCATAAAAAACTACGCTCGTGTGCACCGAGCATAACATAACCACCACCCACAATGCATGCACGTATGCACGCCATTAACCAAAGAGTCTTTTGATATACCGAAAAATATGTTTGATTTGTGGGATTGATAAGGAATCGTCCAATTTAAATGACTCGAACCAAACGAAACGATCACTGCAGAATTATAAAGAGCACTCAAACCTCTTTTTGTGCGATGACGAAGTTATGCGTTTTAATTTTAAGAGTACGTATCGAGATATTTTGGATAAAATAGGAAATAAATCAGCAACACTAACTGAAATTTGAAAAAATATATAATACTATGTAAATCATAATGCATCTGCTATCGCTGAATTATTATGACTACGCATTATTATTCTGGTTTAGATTTTTGAAAAAATTGATTTTGTTTTTTTGCATTTTTTTTCCAATGTTTCGACTTTTAAAAATACATTCTCCAACGGGATTTACAAAATTCCAATTGTTTATGTCAGATGTCATAAATTCTTATAATTTTACTTTAAAAATGTTATTTTTAATTGCCCTGTTGTTTTTCCTGTTTTTTATTAACTTTTTTTATGCGATTTTGGATATATTTTATATAGCTGTTTCAAAGTTATGCGGTTTTTAAAATCCATGGAACGCATCTTCACTTTTTCTATGTAAGTCATAGCTTTTTTGTGCGGTATTAAATTGAAAAGTTTCAACACTTCCATATTCATCCGATATGATATCTTCGGATTACTATATAATCTTTAGGACATCACGATTTTCCTGAGTATTTATTATGTTTGATAATATCTGCAGTGCCCAAAATCAGAATAAATTTAACAATGACTGTTTCAAGGAATACAGCAAAAAAAACTATTGTAAAACTTACGGACGTTATTATTTTTTTATAACTTTTTTAAAAGGAAATGTAAAAACGGCACGTATTTTTGGCACTATCGATTTTCGGTTTGTATTCTCAGTCATTCGTATCGAATAAATCTTCCAAGGCTTATAATTAGGCTTGCGTTGTCAAGCAGGCGCTTTTAGGTTTTCGATGGCGTTCCAAAGCACCAATCAAATAACTGACGTCTATGTAAAATATGGCGTGACGATACCTATCCGTCGATTTTCCAAATCAGTTGTTTTTGTCTTGTTTATTAAGAAAGTTTCTAAATTAGCTGGAGGCCGTCCCCTATTCGTGTCGCGTGGAAAGCACTAATGAAGTCAAATCAAAAGCGAACCGGGGAGGCCGTGGGGGGGATCTAAGCCCCCCCTTCTTCCAGTCGCACTTCGCACACGTGTCTTTTATGATTTCCTGAGCGCGGTATGCAAAAGATCCCGGGAAAAGAAGGGATGCACGTTCACATGAATCCAAAAGCTAAAATCTAAATATATTATTTGCGATCGTGGCCGGATCACGAATCGTCGGGGTGGGGAGGGGTGGAAGAAAGCGCGAAAACATTATTATTTCACGCAGTCACGCAATAACCTAATGTACGGCTAAAATGAGTGCGAGTCTCGTCCGGGCCGGATCATTTTAAGAATTCAAATTACATCCATACTTAAACGCGAATGCGAACCCCGAAATGCGGTTCCTACGTCGTACATGCTGAATAAATTTGCAGAAAAAATACGGCAGCCAAAATCACGAAATTTACTCCTAAAAAGAATTGCCCACTTTGGACGTCCACCTCATTTCGTTTTTCCACTCGGCTGGTATATGCGATATGCGAGAGTAAATCTCGAGAGCTTGCCCAGAATAAATAGAATCACCCAACAACAAATTAAGGCAATAAAGGATGTCTATAGAAAAATATATATTCCAAATATATTTTTGAAATAAAACTTGTATAAACTCGATAGGGCAAATTTGTTACGTCACGAAAAGAGAAACACCAATCGTTTATAATGTATACATCATAGACACGCTACGTATTTATATGCCTGTACGTAGCATAAAGCAACTACTAGACCATTAGCGTGCCTATTTTATTATATATTACACAAACACAGCCTCATTTTTTAATTGTAGTTTTAGTACGAAAAAAAAGCAATGCATAAAATCAACATCGAGAAGCAATATTAGTAAAAGACACGCTTATATATTAGGTTGTCCCATAAGTTTCTTTCGCATATGACCACAGATCTAATCATAGCCATGGTTGAAGGAAACCCGCGATATACTGTTCGCGAAATAGCTAACAAGTTAGAAATTCCACGAACATCCGTCCATAATCATCTTACAAAATTGGGCTACATCAATCGTTCAGATGTGTGACTTCCTCGTGAATAGGGAATCCAATCCCGAGGCAAAATTTCGATCCCGGGATTTCGGGATTTCATTAGACAATCCCGGGACCAGTCCCGGGATCCCGGGATCCCGGGATTGGGACTTTCAATATTTTAAGAAATCACCTTGATGAATTTGTTCAAAAATTACTAATAAGCCCATTTGTTCAATATAAAAAATCACTTGAAGGCCAAAGAATTTTATTTATTTAAGAAAAGATAAAAATACAATTCAAAAATAGATAAATAAAACACTAAAAAATTCAAATACTATTTTGAAAATATGCCCGAAGTAACATTAACATTAAACATTAGTGTTTCGTCATTTAGTCTGGATCTGATTTTAGAAGTCAGACAACTTGCTGCTGAAAATGCACGCTCAGCCTCCACACTCGTTGGAGGTATCATCATCACATATTTAAATGCTAGTTCGAGTTGATGATCGCGTGAGCCCTCATTTTCGTATAACACCATCAATGTGACTGATAAAATTATTTTCTGCTGAGACACGGACTTAAAATCGCAAAATTTCCGATTTCCTGACAAATTATTTATTTCCGTCACTGCGGATGAATACTTATATATTATAATACTTTGATGTGATTCGTAATTATATTACGGAGGAATACAAAAATTCTGAACCCCGTATCTATTATATTTCACATCGATATTCCCATTATTCGTCGAGGTGTAGTAAATACATCACCGGTAAGGAAAGGTTACTATAACAATTTGAAAAACATACATGTACGCTATATATGTATACATAGATTAGACAGTCACTATGCGTCGCCTAATTTCGCCAATTAGTATTTACGCCACTATTTCCAAGCGTCCAGATTTCGTCGGGAATGTCTCGATTTAGTAGCCTTCATCGTGTTGGTGAGGTGTACGATTTCTGTTAGATAAAAATTTCAATCTCGGCATTTTCGGGATTACGTTTTCTAATCCCGGGATTCTTAAGTATCTACTAACTGTCCGGGATCCCGGGATTGAATTCCCTACTCGTGAACTGACTGACTCAAATAAACTTCAGCGTATTTCAACATGCGATATTTTTATCCAGCGACATAATAGCCAACCTTTTTCGAAGAGACTTGTCACTGGAGATGAAAGTTGGATACTCTATGAGAATATCTAACGTAAACGGTCTTGGACCAAGGGTACAGCAGCTTTAACTGTAGCTAAACCTGGCCAACATCCAAAAAAAGTTTTGCTATGCATTCGGTGGGACTGGAAGGGGGTAGTTTATTATGAGCTACTTCAGCAAGGTGAAACGATCAATTCAACAAAATATTTTTTTCTTAATATGAAAACGAAAGAAACTTATGGGACACCCTAATACAAGTGATTTAAAGCAATTTGTTCTTTTGAATCGAACATCTTTCCGCTTATACGTGAAATTTAACACTTATTTAATAGCATAGGACTTGAAACGAAGCATCATTTTTCAATACGCAGCGGAATCGCTCCTTGTTTTATTATATATGGAATATATAAAATAAGGATATGGAAATACAAGAACGCTGTTTAATAATAAGCACAAATTGTATCATATTACTTTGAAATAATTAATTGTGTGTCTAAATATGGCTTCTTATCAATAGTATGTTGAAAATTATTTTATTTTTGAAGTTTCACCCTATTACTATTTTGTTTTTCATTTTGACGAATATTCTTTTTAATAATGGGCCGTATAAAAATTCAGATCACGTTAGAATTGTAAAGGTCGGTTGATTTTGTGATCCTTTGTGAAAACATCATATTTTCTTTTTTTAGAGCCAACGTGCTCTAAAACAGCTTTTATATTAGGGGCATCGAAAAGTATTCGTTAAAAATTAAAATAATAAATTTGAACTTTTTATACTTTTATATGCCAATACTTTTCGATACCCCTAATACAATCGATATCACGTCATAAATTTGAGAAGCCAATTAATGAAATTACTTATGTATGTAATGTTGAGGTAACGTTGCCTATTTATTCCACACAAGAGAGAGATCTGGCTGCAGGAGGGACGACCTTCCGCAGTCAAGGCTAACCAACGACTCTCTCGACTCCCGCCTCCTGCGCGTCACTGCCCAATCGGCAACGGTGCACGCGCAAGAAGCGATCGGTCGGTATGGGCAATGTCTCCGCAGGGCCACAAGAGATGGCGCTGTTAAAATAACACATTGCACCTGAAGAGAGATAGAAGATGTCGATGTTAACAGTGCTACTACGTATTTTTAAGCTGTACATATCTTGAAGAAATCGGCATTTACGTATGTTAGCTTTAGAGACGCTCACTTTGATGGCCCGCGGAGTGAGCATTTGCAAATGAAAACACATAGGACAAACCCTCTAAATTTCATAATGTAAAGGAATGTGAATATTTGAATCAGAGACATAAATTATTTTTTATTGTTTGAAAATAGAATTTATAATTGAATAAAATATATTTCTTCTGCACTTGCTTTAAATTCATCTCGAACGACTTTACAGCTTTAAGTGCAAATTAGACGCACTCGAATAAGGACCCATCGGGCGTCCTTATCCAACTGTATCGAATCAGGAAATCGGGACAAACGATCGGAAGTATATATAAATCCCATTTCCTAAATTTATTGACATGGCGAATATTTTTTTGCGGTGTGACTTCGAAGCCGAACCATTACAATAAGAGCCCAGAAACTAGCCCACTATGTCAATATTTGATCGTTAATAATAGTAAAGACTGAACGTTTCGCCATAATCAATCAAGCGGTTTATTAACCGCTTGATATTTCTCCATTAAATATTTCATGGCTAAAAATAAGACCTCCACAAAAGCGCTGGAATGCAACGAAATGAAGATTTATGAATGTGATATTTAAGTATTTGTATGCTTTAGGATCTAATAATTTAACCATGTCTATAAGAAATGGAGTACTTAAAGTACCCCCCCAAGGTTCACAAATTTGAAAGATAAAAGACAAAGTGAATTGATATGTAAACCTTATCATGTTTACATTTCTTACTAACTCAATTCCTTATTGGATTTATAGCGTATCAAATTTTCTCAAATACTCATTATTTCTATATATTGGCATCATCGGAGAGATGTAATGGTTGATTGAAATTTGAATATTACATCCCCAATTCAAATATATGTTGAATGAAGAAATGTTCATTATTTTTCCTAATAAATTATTCATAAATAGAACCGCATAGGCCATAGGCTACGCGCATGCGCCGCGCAGCGTCTACTAATCCACTACATCAATAGATTGCCTATTTTATTAAATATTACACAAACACAGCTAAATATTTTAGCTAACAATTTCCACTGAGTAAAAAAGTCAACGCTCATTAGAACTCAAAAATCATTTCCATCCATATAAAGAATATTGTTGAGATGAAGATGATAATTTGCGTAACACATCACCCAATAAGTTTGTAGGATTTTTTCACTTTAAACTTTTCTTCGTCATTCCGGGTCGTTTTTCACAATTTAAAAAAAAACATACGAACTTATTGAGTGATGATTTATAAATATCCTAATTTGTGAAAAATGTAACTTTACTCCCCCCCCCCCCCCCCACGTGCTTATCTGGATGACCGCGCTAGCGCACGGGTCCGTTCTTCTATCGGGCCGTGATATTGCTGGATGAATGGATGGGAATACTAAGGGCGTCGAAAAGAAAGACTCTCTTTTCTGAATTACTATTTATTCCACACAAGAGAGAGATTTAACAAGGCTAACCGACGACTCTCCCGACTCCCGCCTCTTGCAATTGTTGGGTATGCAGGTGCAGTGTCTCCGCAGGGCCACAATAGATGGCGCTGTTAAAATAGCACATTGCACCTGAAGAGAGACGGAAGATGTCGCTGTTAACAGCGCTACTGCGTAGGGATGGCAAATCGCCCACGCTACATATATATAGTCAATGATTTTAAATAATATCAGAAATGTCAAAAAAATATTTTCATGTTATCATTTTTGTTTGGAAAATCATTAATAATATGCGGACCACATGTTCACTATGAATGCGTGAATTTTAGTTTTGGTATTTTTACAATAATAGTTGATCAAATTTTATTATACTTAGATCTTAGATTAAACAGACATAATTAATGAAATGGGCTACCTCTGCTCATAGATTTCTTCCGCCCGAAAAAAAAACTAAATAGAATTATCTATATTCAAACATATGTGAAAAGGCACCTCTGCCGTATAAATTAATCATTTTGCACGTTCTTATACAAATAAATCCAGTGGTGTCAGATCTGGAGACTGTGCGAACTACAGAATACGGCACGTCTTCAAACAAAGAAAAACAAAGGTGTCAAATATGGAGACCGTGCGAGCCATAGAATGGAGCACGTCCCCAGGCGAATAAATCCAGTGATATCTGGTCTGGAGACCATGCGAGCTACGGAATTGGGCACGTTCTTATACAAAGAAATCCATTGGTGTCAGGTCTGGAAACCGTGCGAGTCACGGAATAGGGCCGCCAAAATAATTAATTTGAAAAGGGTATAATCTAGAGCTCTCTCTTCTCTCTAACTTTTTAGAACTAAACTAAGTTCAAAATAATTGTTAATTTCTTTTGTTTAAAGAATTAAGAAGTTGACATTTCTCATTTGTTTATACATTTTATGTGACTTTGAAAGCTCAGAACTGATTTTCTTTAAACAAATTGCATAAAATAAGACATTAACTCCCCAAACAAAAAACCAAAATACCCTGTATATGCGCTCACCCAGCGGGTCACCTGGATGAATGTGTCGAAGGATAAAATTTCGATAGGAATTATAACTGTTTTTTAACGATTGAGCAGTTTACCTTGAAGCAATTCAAATAACAAAAAAACATACTCAAACTTGTACATGTTCCAGTCCACTTCCAGGATGGTCGATCCATAAAAGGTCTTCTGTATTTGGCTTACTGCCCACATTCTTCTTCCTAATTTATTTCACGACCCATTGTCCGAATATTGAAACTAATTAGTGTGCAGCGACGATCAATCAGAATTCAATGAATGCCGCAATGCGTTCTCGATGCCAATGGACGCACACGTATCTTTTTTCAGCATTGTTTTTATTCCGCCCGAAGTATCATATTTTTACTGCCGGCTCCGCAGAAATTGTACACAGCCACCGAGCGTCATAAAACATTCAACATCCGGATTTTCGACCGTCCGGTTTTTATTCGGACGATTTTGGGGAGCACTAAAAATAAAATAAATTGATCATATGTCGCACAAAGCCGTGAATCTGCCCGTGAAACTCGCGCGCATTAACTGCTCGGCAAATATTTATGACAGACGACTTTTCCGGCGGGTGAAAACCGGAGATTACCGCGGGAGGAAAAATGGCGACGGCTCGAACAAAAAAAAACCGGCTAAAACGCGCCTATCGTTAAATCAAATTAATACGATTCGCTAAGACAGGATTTGTTTGCAAATTCCGCTAATTTGTTTGTCGCCCGGGGGCAAGGGTTAATCCCTTTTCCGGCGCCCCGATTGAATAATTTAAATTGTCAAATTCGTCCACTTTATCCGGTCTCATTAAATGAGCATTACTTAAAAACCCGATATAGTTTTAGATAACGACACCGGTATTAAAAGCTTTTACAGCTTTACATATTGGCACGTGTCTGAGTTTTAACAGAACACGAATTGTTGCCGTGTTAAGGACTGACCTAAGTTACTCTCAACCTCAATTGGACGAATGACATTATTGCTCCATGTCAACTTGTTTAGCTCAATTTGTGTCTAGAATCCATTATTTACATTCACAATGCAGCGAGAAACAATTCGCCAGATTAACAGCGACATCTTCCGTCTCTCTTCAGGTGCAATGTGTTATTTTAACAGCGCCATCTCTTGTGGCCCTGCGGAGACATTGCACCTGCATACCGACCGATCGCATCTTACGCGTGCACCATTGCCGGTTGGGTAGTGACGCGCAGGTGGCGGGAGCCGGGAGAGTCGTCGGTTAGCCTTGGCTACGGGATGTCGTCCCTCCCGCAGCCAGATCTCTCTTTCTTGTGTGGAATAAATAGTTATTAAGAAAAGAGACTCTTTTTTATTCCCATCAATTCGTCCAGCAACATCACATCCCGATAGAAGAACTGACCCGTGCGCTAGCGCAGCCATCCCGTTGAGCACATGAGGGCGGGAAGCCGCCCGGGAACTCTGCCCCCGAAAGCACCCCCGTCTCAAAGCTACAGTTCATATAATCATCTTCAACCTTTCAGCGTCTCTTTTCCGGCCTGATTGATAGTATAGCATTCGTGAAGCTTTTTTTTTATCAAGAACAGAATACTCTATAAAAACCAGGATAACTAACCCATCTAGAGGGTGTATATAAAACGTATATATATGGTCAAGACTCTTTATATATGATAAAAACGTTCCACAGAGCATGCGATTCATTAAGTCGTGTTCTCACGAATCAAGTTTAATTGAGCGATTATATCAACAAAAGTTGTATGAAATCTTTGTTTCTATATAGAGTTTATCAAGTTTGTAGCGGATCAATTAAAGTTTAACCCAGTCAAACTTGATCGTTCACTTGTGACTCGTGAGAACGCATCTTTATGTACAATGGGGAATCCCCGAATTTCAAAATCTCAACATCTAAGCTATTCCTAGATAGACTCACATATTAAACAACGAAAAACGCCTAATTCGATAGAGACTATATTTGTGTAATTAGACTTATATGTTGCTTAAAAGTCACACGGTTTTACGGTATTTCGAACTACCATGCGGGCTCATGGTCACGGAATGACTACTTGATTCACAAACATGTAAAATTAAAAACGATTTCGGGACGGGTTTGAGTCATAGAGAATAAATACATAAATGTATGATAAAGTACAAAAGATGTAACATTAATGAAGGCAATTTGATACACTTTTATTATCTGATTAATCGAATCACACTTAACATCTGAAAATATCCAAGGCCGATAAAGCCTATAAATAAAAATGCTATTTATCAGATATATGACAACATAAAGAACCAATACAATGCCAGTCATAAAACGTGTGGGAGCACATCCACTTTCAATCATGGATCTAATGTCAATCCCGATGTAAAACGAAATCAATTAGGTTATTTCTGTTGTTAAGATGCCATATCGGGTTTAGATGTAAGCTATCCCCATAAGATATTTTTATAGAGAAAATGGTGATATTTTTTTTAAAATTATTCCTGCCCTAATTCGATCAAAATGATTATTTGATCAATCATGATTATTTTGCACGATTTGATAAGAATTGGTTAGCAAATTGGTGCTAATCCGATTTATATGTATTCCATGTTATGTTAACCATTCCCTACCGGTGATGTATTTACTACACCTCGACCCTAATGATGGGAATATCGATACGAAATATAATAGATACGAGGTTCAGAATTTTTGTATTCCTTCGTAATATAATTACGAATCACATCAAAGTATTATAGTATATAAGTATTCATCTGCAGCGACGGAAATAAATAATTAGTCGGGAAATCGGGAATTTTGCGAGTTTTAGTCCGTGTCTCAGCGGAAAGGTATTTTATCAATCATATCGATGGTGTTATATATGGTCCGTATCCGATTGAATACCATTAGGTATTTGGGAACTATTAATAATATTGTGTGCTATCATCAGTTCATTTATTGATATACACATTTCACTCATGTTGCGCGGTCCTGAGAGAAAAATGGATTTGTATGGACGATAAGTGGTGGAAATAGGAAGGTTTTAGAAAGAGAAAAAAAGGCGTGAAAAATGAAAAAAATATCAGATAATTCCTCATAATCTTCTCTTTTTCATTCCATCATCTCAGTTTTAGAACTTGTTTTTCTTAGCTATTGTAAATCACCACGACACATATCAAACCAAAAAGCTCTAAATTGGAATATTTCCTGGGAATATTCCCTATGTGGGAACGTATAAATCGAGGAATGAGTATAGAGATCGCATTTCGATTAAAAAAATAAACGGTCACGTTATGCATAATTTTCAATGATGTAATAAAGCCTAAGCATCTGTTTGTCTGTGCATGTGTATCTTTATACCGTATCTAACGCTGTAATGATATAATTTGCCTCGTTTAGGGTGACACGCAAACAAATACAGGGACAAATATGCGAATGGCTTAAACATTAGGACAACCCCCGGACAAATCACGACCACGGGGAGGTAAAAATAATATATTAAAAAAAACCAATTTATTTTGGAGCAAATTTATTTTAATCGCCCTGGTAGGGATTAGACCGCAGCAAATCGTTTGCGGAGGCTCTGCCGGCGCTCGAAATGAAGATTAAATAAAGAGATTTCGGATGCTGTGTGCCCCCTACGCTTTTCTCGCCAGAGGGTAGTAAAATTACATTGTTCCCTGCCATGTGTGTGCGGCCAGAGGGTAGAGATATTTAATAGAGGTTCTCTCTTACTAAAACCTCTTAAGTCAATAAAACACGACAGTTAAGCTCCCCGTATAACGATCGCTCTGTCATTTTGCGTGACCGACTCTTATAAGCCCGCCAGTGAAAATGCTAATTTCACTGCGACAATTTTTATTTAATTTAATAATTTTTGCAAAAAATTAAATTAACTCCATAAAATCACTCAAAATTCTATCTAGAATTACATGAGTTTTAATTTTTATAAAAATAAATTTTCAGAGCAACTTCACGAGCATATTTTCATCGCCTCTCAAAGCTAAATTTATAATTAGGCCTACTTATCCCGTCATAATTAATTAATTTGGGTCATGTTATTTATATGGAATTTTGTGAACGTGCATATGCAAGTATGTATTGTGGTTATGCGCGTGGTTGAGAAGAGTAGTTGTGTACGACCGACCCGGAAGTATCAAAGTACGCTTGTAATTATTATATCATATTGTCTACCACTTATACGGCCACTTTATTTTTATTTTAACACAATTTTGTCGGGCGCTTAAGCGTGCCAACTTGCCGTTGTAGCGGACGAAATTGCGCAACGCGTGCGATAAAATCAGATAAAAATGGCTACAACTTTAAAGCTACCAAATATTTTTAAACGCATCGTTTAATTGACGTATCAAAAAGAAAAAGTCAATCAATAATAATTTTAAAAAATGATTTTGTAGCATTCGGCGACCCATTTGGCGTGCAGGGGTCGGCTATCTTCATCGTTGCGGCTTGAAGGTCGCGTTGTTCGCACGCGAACCGTGATAGATGGTCCCGACCAACGAGTCGGCTGCAATGAACGACGGAACACGATTAGGACTTTATTCGTTCGGTGATAGAAGTCGAAATGAGATTACCACCGCAGGATATCAATAAAATGTCGAATGCTTGCGTAAAAGACACTGCAAATGAATTGGACGCTATAGAAGGGTTGACTGTATTATGGCACTATCTCGACCTAAGTAGAGCTTAATACAAGCACATAGATCCCCAGTTTGCAGATTTCTTGGAATGATCTACTGAGGTAATATATTGAATAGAATAGACAGTCAAGAAACAGATATTAGGGTGTATTTGGGTAGGGCTTATTCAATAAATTGACACATCGTTACAGTTAGTAAAAGATTTTTTATTCCTTCCTGCATGAGAAAACAATGTCATCTTAATTGATGAAATGCTATAGGAAATCTTCATGATTACGTCTATTTTCCACTTTGAATCAGCGGCGGTTACGAGGCGTAGACGGCCCTTCTGAGGGACTCCAGACTGAATCTCATCTCGAGCTAAATTACGCGACTTCAAATTTCCGTATTGCCGCATACGGAATACTGCCAATCTACGAGTATTACCACATACAGAGCAGGAGCATAAGCGGACAGGCTTGGACACCGTGGATGAGACAAGACGGCGAGACGAAGCCTAAATATTGCACAACGGCAGCCATTGCTAAGAATGACTGAAGGGTACAGAACAACTGCTACAGACAGCCTACCTGTTCTTGCAGTGATCTTGCCACTAGACCTAAAAGTGCAAATAGAGGCAGTGAGGCACCATTAGAAACGATCTAGAAACGCGGCAATTGCCGATTGGGAACGCAGTTGGTCTGAGTCGCTCGGTTAGGGTAACCCCGATCACTGGACTTCCCAGTTCCTAATGGGGAACGGGCGTTTTCCGGCATACCTGGCAAAAATGAAACTAAAAGATAGTTCAGACTGTGTGTGTGGGGATCCTTTCATGGTTGCGGATCACGTCCTGTGGTCGTGTTTGGGCATGTCGGCCAAAAGAGAGGCGCTCTTGTGCCGTATCAGAGGTCCTTTTTCTGGACCTCTTGGCCACAGGTACTTGATGGCCAGCCCCGGTGCCTTTTCGGCGTTCAAGGCCTTCTGCCATAGTTTCGGAGCCAAATGCGCCTCGGACGGATACTATTTTTAGTATCCGTCCTCTACCATAACATGTCACTACAGGTTGACCATATACTTGTATCTAGGTGTGAATAATAAAAAATAAATTTAAAAAAAGATTTAACCATAATTGAATTTGAATTCTGAATCAAATTTAACCCCAATTGATAGTTAAATTGACTAAGCTAGCTTTCAACACAAATTTTATACTCGTATCTGACTTCCCCAGTCTTTTGAGTGCTTCTGCAGCGAGCTGTTCACTCTAAGGAATGTCATTTACGCCATCGCATTCGCTGCGGGATGTTTCGATTTTTCGAGAATCGTCATCCGCTCGGAGGCACGTATAAGGTGTCCAGTAGCGTAGTCAGCCGAGTTCAGCCAATTTTATGAAAAAAAATTTTTTTTAGAGTAAAATCGGAAAACTAAAAGTTTTTCACGTTACACTAATTTATTTGATATATTATAAATTTTGTTTGATTACTCGATTTAGGCGCGGTTTTTTCTTCATTAAATATAAGCATTGGTTAACGTTTGTGTCAATAATTAATATCTTGGCAAAACTTTAGTATTTTATATATATTTGCATACATTTCAAACATTCAAAGTAAAATAAAAATCCCTGTAAACGTCGTTTACCGGATATCGAAACCTATGTTCGCTGAACTGAATACATTTTCTCTTATATTAATTGTTTTGAAAATAAGCATAAAAGGAAGATCAAAACGTATTTTCTTTTGATCAAAAACCAGTGGTACAACTTTTTCATGACTTATGTAATTTAGTGTGTTTGTCTCAAGGTTCCCGTCCAGTGGGAAAAAACTCTGATTTACGATAATCCCGGCCGTGATATCTCTCCGTTTTATTATTTGTCATTTAGGGTTATATATATACCACTTTTATGTCTTTTGCAAATAGTGTGAAAATGGCTAAGAATATGTGGAGGAAGAAATATTTTCGCAAGTCATAATATATCAAAATCGTATATAGCCGTCGTTGCGGAGAGCAAAAAAGATTTAATGTCTGAATCCATTTTTTTTAATGGCCATCTTTCGCAATAAGCAGCATATAAAAACGGAATGAAGGCAATCGAGATTTACGGGAAAATGCGCTGCCTCCGGGAAAGATTCCTCGTTGCATAATTGATTGCGAAAATTTCGCGCGTATTTTTCTATTAACGCATCAAACAGGGAAGGGCTAATTTCGCGCCCTTAAAGTGTGCGCATAAAATTTCAAAATTATGAAAGTTCTTGCAGCATTTAAAAACCGCAACCCGGCGTGTCGAAAACGACAATGGAAACTTTCTCCGGTTATTATGAAATATAACTGGAGGGAGTTTCGTAGATTATTTATACTGAAAAGTTGTACGAAAATTAGTACACAAGGATTACTCCGAATAAAAGAGTCCGGAATTTCGCAGTGAATACTCCCGTCCGTGTTCCGCTCTCGTATATTTATACGCATCCTGTTTATACAAATACTTGGGGGGTAAATCGGAGTAGATCTGGGTAAAGAAAGCTGAAAAGGTGCTGTAATATTTATACACGTCCCTACGCTGCTCATACTGAGCCAACCCCCCGATTTATCGTCATCCCGGATTTAACGTTCGCATGCCGAAAAAGAGTACGTTTCGTCATTTTCTCTGATGTTACCTAAAACAGGTATAGGGATATAGCGTTCAAAATGCCAAGATCAAAACGTCGCCTTAAGTGCTCGTGAGTTTATTAAAATATTTCAAGCATGGATCGATAATGTCTACCATATTATTAAAAAGCGCCTTTAACTAATATTAGGTTTGAATCGAGATATACAAGGGTCATCTGGAAATAAGGCTACAAGGGCTCCCGAGACCGGGGGGTATTTTTTGTTTTGAAATTGGCACACCTGGCGTGTAGGGGTGATTCTAAAGGTCTGTTTGTTAGGTCCTGCGTGTTTGTCGACCATTTTATTCAGTCACAGTATTTTTTTCCGATATAGAGGTCGTCGCGCACTCCCGTCGCCATGCGCGCTGTTTGATCCAGTTTTGCCAAGGTAAAAAAAGCCTTTAGTCAACTATGCTAAAAGGCGGTAATGCCATGCTCTGGTGAAGTGAAACGTGATCACAGGTCGGCGATGATCGCGGGGCGTGGAGGCTCAAGGGGCGCGGAGGGTCACGGGGCACGGAGAGGAAGACAGTCGCTTTTTGAGGCAAGGGAGAGTGCATGCATATTTAAACAAAACAGTGGTTTTCAATACGTGGCACGTGGATCAGCGTGATAAAATTCAAAAAGTGACTTTTTGATTTTAATTGTATGTAAAGGCAATGATTACATGACACGTAAACGCACGAACAAAACATAAAGACAACATTCAGTTAGTTCATCAAACGAGTGCAGTTTCCGGTACGAGCATCAACAAATAACAGAAACACACAGGGTATGCGTGCATGCTTCTCACGTGGACAGCTGTATATGGGCTGCTCACGCCCAAATCATTTATTAGCAGACGGTACGCATCATATGGAAAAGTATTGTGAATCTAAAAGCACTTCTTTAGCGCGGCATAAGCATAATCATTGGGACTAATATAACAACATGTGGGACCTACTCTGACCCGAGCTGTCTGATTGATCTCCCTATTTGGGAGCATGTCAGCCCGTTCGCAAAATGCACGGTACACTGCTAAACCATGAAATTAAAATTCCATATCTGCAAGGACACGCTCCTTCTTCATTTCTTGCGGTCGCTTGTGCTTTTAGCGGGAGGAGGGGGAACTAGCTAATGATTCTAATTATATTATGAGATCCTTAGGCTATGATAAATATATAAATGAAAATAATGATATAAATATATGTTGTATAGGATAGGGAAGAGTTTTGAGTCTCACTTGTGGCCCCGAAAAAAAAGTTGCGAACCCCCTAATTGTTACCGGTGGCAAGGAAGGGCCTCTACGACCCGATGGAGATCGTAGAAAGCCCCGGGGATGCATTTTCCTCCAAAACTTTTACAAAAAGCCCTAAACGCCCTAAAATTAGAGGGAGTAGCCACAAGATTTTCGTGTTCAACCGGACCGAATTTCGGACCACTAACAAAACGAAGGAACGCCTCCCGAATATGTCCACAGAATATAATCTACGTGATGAAAATCGAAAAACGAAAAAACACCGCATTAAACGGACGAAACGACGGCAGTAGCATACCCAGATTTTGGCTACCAATTTCATCGAAAATTGAGGCACCAATAACCAAGCAAAAAAATCTGAAAGTGCAAACAATCTACCACGAAGCGACGGCAATGCATAGCCCAACATCGCACATTGGCAGCACTGGACGGAGGATGCTCACAAGGAGCATCACCAAGGCGCCGGCAGTTATTCCGCGCCCATGAGTCCGACAGGAGACTCGAAATATCAGAAAGATATATATTTTAAATCTTAATGTGCTTCTCAAATAATTACCAAGCGCGATCGTATACCCGTTTTTCGATGCAATTAAAAATATATAAAATCATTCCAATAAACTGAATTAAAATACATACACTTTATATATTTAAGTGTGGCATAGCAACGCATGCCGGGTATTCACAAGTATGTAATAAAATAGGCGGGCTACTGGTTTAGAGATTCTCTCTTTTTTCCGATCAACTATGCTTAGAATTTCACTTTTCGTGACGTTCAAGCCGATTTGCCCTACAGCGCCAATATGTATTTACTATACTTATCAAAAGTTTTTATTTATTGATATACAATATTGACTCACGCTGAGCGGGACTGAGAGATAAGTGGATTTGTATGGGCGATGAGTAGTGTACATAGCATCTACGGTTACGTCTTTTTAAAATGAACTCACTACTTAAAAGGTTAAGCAATGAATCTACAAAAGTATTACATCAACTATCTACTTATGTTAACCCTCCCGTACCGATGGGGTACCTTCATTTCGATTTTATTCGAATAACTCCTTTAATATATATACTACGCATTTGAAACTTTTTGTATTTGTGGCAAAGCTCCCAAAGAATATATAATTAAAAAATCAGGACTTTTTTTCAACCGCAAATAAGAGAAAATAATAAAATACAAAATTTGTTTATGAGTATTGTATACGTGTGCATTAGTGTGAATGCGTGTGAGATCGCACTCGCCGTAGCTACCGGCATACCCTAAACTCTTTTGCATTGCTCTTTCAGTTGTTGAGTTGAGCGGACGCATTTCAACCCTAGTGCATCTTTTTCTTTTATACATTGTAATACAGTAGAACCTCGATTATCCGGACTAATTGGGGATGAAGGTAGTCCAGATACCGAAAAATCCGGATATTTCGAAAAAAAATCATAACTAACAGGGAAAGTATGAATAATTTTTACTCGTCTAGATTTACAAACACATACACATATAACAAATTATTTTTTATCAAAAAATTAAGTATCGATTAAAGCTCGCTCTTCTTTTAGAAGCTGATAAATCGCGAATATTCTAACGATATATAAGATATTTGAAGAAGGCAGATATTTCTTCAATTATTTCCTCATCATTCAAAATTTGAAATTCAGGATCGTTTGCATTGTAATTTAAACACTCGATTACACTCGATTGCCTAGTGATTGAAGACTAGTGATCTAATTTTTATTGTACACAAAATGCATGATATTTTACACCCGATGTTCGTAAAATCGGTCAAACAAAAGGCGATGGGTTTTCCCTCTTTATGTGAGGATCTTCTAATAGTCGACGATAACGTAGATAAGGTAAACCAATTATCCAAAACTTTTGCAACTAATGACCAGGATTCCCAGCACTTAAGCGACAACAGCACAAAGCAGACGATTTCGAAATCATTAAAATAATTATTCAAAAATAATCCTAAATCTTTAACCAATACTAAAATAATCACTCCGTTAGAAACTTTTATAAAGAAAAAAGAAATATTAAAAACAAAAAATCCACAGGTTCGATGAAATTGATAATACAATAATCAAAAACTTCCCACAAAAGTTTTCAATGCATGCAAATCAGTTATTATCTCACTTTATAGAAATTTGCAAAGGTAATTGCGATTTAAAAATGGCGATAATGTAGATAAGGCAAATCTACTAGCCAAAGATTTTGCGACTGATCACCAGGATTCCCAGCTCTTAACCAATAACAGCACAAACATTTAAAGTTTTTATGGAGATGATTGAAATAGCTGCCTTGAATGCTTATACTTTATGGATAACCAAATTTCCAGATTGGAGAAAAGGTGATCAAAGCTGTCGCAAAATATTTTTCAAGAGCTTGCCATTCAGTTGGTAGAAAATAATGCGAATGCGAATAAATGCCATCAGTTTCTCTTAAAAGGGCTAAATGCAATTTTTGTCCGCGTAATGATGCCAGAAAGATGTTTCTTCAATGTTCCTTGTGCAAAAAATCAATATGCACCCTTCATAGAGTACAGAAAAAGGCATTATTTTGTAAAGACTGTACATAATTTGCAACAATTAATTTGTTATAATTTAGTAATATTTTAATTCGTTATAAATATAATATGTATGTTTTTATTGAAGTTAGTGTATAAATAAATACATTATAATATAGTATGCATATTTATATAAAATATATCATTTTTTATTTTAAAAATTAATTCCGTAACAAACATTTAAAATGTTATGTATACTTTGCAAACGCTCTGTAGCTTGAGAGTGTGATTCATCGTGCAGGCAGGGCTCGCATTCGAGAACACGATCTCTTGGTGACGCTATGTCGCTGCTCGCTGTCATTTTTCCTAAATTTTGATCAAATTTCGATCAAATGTCGTAATTTATGATGAAATATTATAATTAAGAAGAAAGGTACCCTCTTTACAATAAGTTTGTGTTTCAAACAGCCTAAATTTTAACTTAAAATTTTTGGGGTCTCTTAGGTCCCCCATCGGATCCTAAAGCTCATTTCTAAGCATCGTGACGGAAAGGTTAAACTGCACTTTCAGTTATGAAAACTAAGATTAGGAGCTAAAATCACACAATCCTTTGGCTGCTACGGTGTTTTTTGATGAACGGATGCCAGCGACTCATTGGTGAGACGCTTTTTTTTAGACGAAATTTTTGTATTTGTTTCCTAAGATTATTATATCAACATTTTTTAAATTCAAATACATCCATGGATCGCACAAATACATCTCTTATTAGAAAGTTTTGTGTTGCGATCAAAAAAGGTTTAAGAACACCTGCTCTAAATCAATACTGATCGATTTGCGGTATGCAAACATCCACTGAAGAGTTTCCATACTTAAAATCCAAACATGTTTATAAAAATCGCCAAGGTGTGGCGCTTCATATCGTTATCTCGTTAAATCGAACACAATTTGTTACACCTTAACATTATTCGCATTCAAATTTCTCATTTTAAACATAGATTAGCTTGTATCGCTCGCAGATTACAATAAATCATGCATTCAGATAAATATTCAAAGATTTGCAAATTGTTTGAGTACGAAAATGAAGCTGGCAATAGTGGACCAATGTCCCCAAAATGGAAACTAATTTGAGAGCTCCAGAAGTGGTCGAGGTGTACATGCGTGCTTAAAATTCAAGCACAACGGAGGCTCAGCTGCTCCACAAATTTTCAATATTCATGCCTTGTGTCATTTTCACCTGACTAACGCCATTTAATTTTCAGCTATGTTTACAGCGTCCGCATAAATAAAAAAAACCGCCCCAAATTATTACCACCTCTCACGCAAACGAAGCCTTTTTATTCATACGATTGCTCCCTTGGCGGTGACATCACCGCCTCACCCCAGAAATGCGTTCCATGTAAAATTCAAATTAATATCCCGGGCACGCATGTATAATTGTCTTTGGTTTGAAAATCACGACCGAGCCAAGAACCCGGCAATGCGTCCGAGGAGATCGGGTGGGCTTTTGCAATTTCCATCTTCGGGACGATTCGCCATTTTTCCGGCTGCGATTATACTTTTGTTGCTTTATAATCCCATTAAAGCCCACTCTCGTTTTTCATTATAATTGTAAATTATGACTTCCTTTTTTCGCGCTGGATTCTCGCATCGAGAAATTGTTTTCGTCGCGTTAATCCCGACATTAAACTCGGCGTCTTTGAGGAGAGAAAATCGGGAGAGTGAAAATGAATAAATCATTGAATTAAACATTGCGCTAATGTTGAAATATGAGCATCTCGAGGAAAAAAGATTTTCCCCATAAAGAGCAGACATTATTTGCTCTTAAAAATTTTATTATTATATTTAATCACACATCGACTTTAAAGCCAATTCAATAATATTGACCACATAAAATCTAATCAAAAAATAATTTTTAATCTGTTTTTTTTTTTCCAATTGAAGGCTGGATTATAAGTATAACATGATAGTTGAGACTCCTGACTACCAAATAGAATCCCGGGATTTACATTTAAAGTTGCTAGTTTTGGAATCTTTATTTTACTCGAAAATAAATTCCAACTACGAGACTAAATGCGATGCCGGCAGGAAGAAAACGCTTTCTCGCACCCAAGGCAATCGATTTTCACTGTCTTCTTTTTTATGCATGTCCGCATTTCAATCGCATGTACGCATATAAATCTAACTGATTACACCTACGAAGATCAATGGTAGTTTTGCGGCGGATGTTTCACACTACACGCTAAATAAACAAAGCCATTGAAACTATGAACAAGGTGAACTTTTAATCGTTAACAAATGTTGCTGATATTATCATAGTTGTCGCTAATCGCACTAAGGCAGCAAAGAGCAATCTGTGTATCCCTCTATTAATGTGTAGCATACGGGGTGGAGCGGGGACCACGCTTGCACGCGGGTCCGTTCTGATATCGGGCCATTACGTAGCCGGGCGGATGACAGATCGAATAGAAAGTCTCTCATTTTATATAACTTATTTATTAATCACAAGAGAAATCTGGCCGCGGGAAGGATGTCTTCTCGCAGCCAAGACTATCCAACGAATCTTCACGATTCTCCTCTCTTGCGCATCACCATCGAACCGGCAACAGTATATGCGCATACAGGATGCGTTCCGAAAGTAATGCAATTGAATTTCCCGCGCCGCTCCTATTGGTCGGAGTGGGATCGGACTACTTGGAGTAGGTGGTGGGGATCCTTAGCTTTACCGCGAAACCGGTCTCAGTGCTCTCCAAACTGTGGAAGTGGCAGGACGTCAGTTATTGTGAACCTCTGCGCGCCGACCATATCACGGAAAAAATGGAATCGACGATCGAGCAACGTTTCAAGTGAACTTTTGCAACGTGTTGAAATTCAACCTGATTATTTGGACAATGTCTGCTGGACTGGTGATGAAACCTGGGTTTTCGAATACGACCCAGAAACAAAACGCCAAAGCTCTGAGTGGCACACCGACCAGTCCCCCAAACCCAAAAAGGCAAGAATGAGCAAACCAAAAATGAAAACAATGCCCATTGTTTTTTTCGACAGCAAAGAAGTGGTCCATAAGGAGTTTCTTCCTCAAGGACAGACAGTTAACGCTGTCTACTACGTGGATGTGCTGGAAAGACTTTGGAGGTTGCGATAGGTCCTCGAAGATGCTTTCCAGGGTGCGTACCGGTCATGTCAGAGTCGCTGGAAAAAATGTGTAAAGGCCCAAGGACAGTACTTTGAAGAATTTTAAGAGTTTGTGCAAATCTGTTCAATAAATTACTTTAAAAAAAATAATTGCATTACTTTCGGAACGCATCCCGTATGTATCTGTTTCTATCCCTAAATTTTCACTGACACTGAAAAAGGTCCCTTCTTTATAAAGGGTCATGAATACTGTATAATGCTTACACGTAACGTCTTTTCAAATGACATAAATCATTTGATTTTATTATAGAAGTTAGCAGAAATTCAACCGTAAACAGGTATACATTGCAACAACGCGTTTATATTATTCAAACAAATGTTTTATTTTTAAACACCAATTTGTTCCCGCCTTTTAATTACTATTTGTTCGTGCATTTTATTAAGAAAATATTAACTACCGATGGTAAAAAAACTATTCAAACTTAAGGAAATTATGTTTTAGATTAGATTTAAGTATTTGATAGTAATTAGCGTAATTTTACATTTGAAGTGCGTTGGACAGGTCATGTAGCGAGGCGAATGGATGTATATCTCCGAGAAAAAGCATTCTAAAACGCTCTGTTAAAATGATATACCAGCACAGTAGATTAAATTAGTTTAAGATAGAGTAGAATTGAAGCGGACATAAGAGTAAGTTTCAATCGCGATATTTATCCTTTCATTCGACATAAAAGAGCCCCATTACAACTCGTCAGTCAAAAGATGGTACGATGAGTGGTACAAGGGGCATAAATATCGACGATGAAAAAATAATTAATGCCTAGATTAAACCGTTTCCAAGATAGGCAGTCTCTCAATTAGGGATCATCAAAGACTTTGTGAAGCTTGTTTTGAATTATTTTTAAGGGCGTTTAAGTCGAGAGTGCTACTGGAAGCAAAAAAGGAGTCAAGTGGCGACTTCGCATTTCTACAAAGGCGCACAGCCGCTTTTTGTATTTATTCATCGCAAATATTTCGCCAAAACTGGAATTTTAATGCTTTCAAGAAATAAAGGCGAGTTTCGCCTAATCGATATCCCCATGTGCACTCGAAATAAATAAATAAATAAAGCCCCGCGGATTACGGCTACGTGGCTGTTCGTGACGCTAACCGTAATCCGACGAATAAAACGCAGGGTTTATAGATCGCATGAGGCATTCGCCTTCCCTTATGTATGAAGTAGAAAAAAATGGATCAAATTGAATATCTGGAGTCGCTGGAGAATTGACTTGTGGCCTTAACTTTGAGGATAAACAAGATAGTTTGCGTTTTATTTACTTTTGCGACGGCTGATGGCGAAGCCTTTGAAGAGAGCACGAACCCGTAGAAGATCGCAAAACCTCATCGTATTACGTTTGTCATTGAGAAATAAGAAGGATTTGTGACTTATTTTAAGACTCGTTGATATTTAACTAATAAGAGATTAACTGTGTCGTCCTCATGGATGCGCATCCATGAGAACGCTCTGAAAAACAAGAGCAATAAGAAAAAAAAACACAAAATAATTTTGACCCGATTGTAAATTACGTACTATAATAACTGGCATCTTAAAGTCAGTGTATTCACCATTTTGTATCAATTATTGTCCATGAGAAAGCTCTGTTCGAAGTGGGTACTGCGTTTGCTCACACTCGATCAAAAACAACAACGCGTCCAAAATTCAGAGCGCTGTTTAGAGCTGTTTCAATGGCAAATGCACAATGGCAAAATCAGGGCCGCAACAAGAGCGTGGCAAAGCAGGCGCCCGCCAAGGGCGCAACAGGGCTTGGAGCACTAAACGCAGAATACCGATCCGATTGAGAGTAGCATATGGTTTTTATTTTACTCGACCATTCTACTTTACATGAACTAGCACTGATTGACTCTGACTGAAAATCATCATAAATTCATTCCTTATTTGTTAATAGTTTCAATTTTGAACACTTCATCCCAATGAATTAAAATTGTTTACTTTATAAAAGTATTAAAATGAGCCATAACCGTTATCAGAAGTAGGAGTCGATCTTTATTGGAGATTTTCATAGGGAATGAATTTTTTATATGGTAATTACAGTAAGTGACTCCAACTGTGCGGAACAAGTCCGAAGCCATCGAAGTTCGAACATGTGGGCGTCGCTTTGCTTCATCTGGGTGAGCCAAAGCGGGAGCCCCTACTGTCTTTTTAATTGCTACAATTTCGCCATGGTCGTTTCATTCGGATTGAGTTATTTCAAATGAATAATTGCTTACACAAGCGAGCCATGTTTAACCATGCCCAGTTGCAATCTATTACAATTTTACCCATTTTTTATATCCATCTCAAAAAAATAGATAAAACTAATGGATCGATCCTAACTTAATATCTACATGTATAGATTGTACATCAGGGTCCTCTCTGCTTCAGCAAAGTTTCGTCCTGTTTAAGCCGACTTTGGATAAACCATAAATAATGTTTTAGAATATTCAAGGGATAATGGTGCCTGCAGACCCTAACGTTTGCTCTTTACGGCCCCTGAACGATATCCCCGCGAGGCTTATCCAAATTATGCCCGTATCCCTAATTTACGCGAACTATCCGACGTTATTGTCGGCCAACGCTGCACAGGGGGGGTTGCGAGGTCGAATCCGACGCAAGTCGCGTGCCGGTCGGATTCGGAAAATCCTACACAAATATACCAGTAAAATTGTCTTTGGTTAATTGCCATGTCAGCATTGATACATCGCCGTGAATCTATTAACGCCTATCCGATATAGGACGATTAATATGGGTTCGATAGCGTTCCTTTAATAGTTTACGCATTTGCGATAAATCAGCGTGGCTCTGTTCGTTTCAAAATGGCGAGATCATTAATATCGCTAAATAGTTACATAATTAATTAATTAGTTGTATATTTGGATGGAAACAATTATTCCTATGGAGGAACACCATCAAAACAAACGATCTTTGCGAAAAATAATGCCAGAGCTTAGAGATCGTCGACGAGCAATCCCTCTTCGCCTTAACTCTCTTCATCAATCACTTCAGTATGCTCAAGTCTGTAGACCTCTTATTTAATAATCTGATGAAGTACACTCGATTACTTCCTAAACTATCTAAAAGCAATGCATCATCTATTTTGATAATCGGTATAAAATTGACGACCTAAATTCTGCAATAAAAACATCAACCACGTGTACAAAAATACAAAGTGCATCATATAAATGATGAATGATTATAGTTCGGAATATTTCATCCCCTATAACTTTATATATGATTAATATGTAGGATTGGAAAAAGCTTGTATTTAATTGAAAATCACAGAATACTTCATATATATTTTATGATTTTTCTGTATTCGGGTTACAAGCTTTTGTATGCCAGTATCAAAGACCAACGCCGTCAGCTTTTTTCCGATTGTCTTTTGGATTCTGGGGTGTAGTAACTAGGGAATCCAATCCAAAGCCAAATTTTCAATCCCGGGATTTCGGAATTGCATTAGAACATCCGGAAACATTAAAGAAATCAAATATTATTTTAAAAATATGCCCGAAGTAACATTAAAGCATCGAGCGTTTCGTCATTTATTCTGGATCTGTTGAGACACGGATTAAAACTCGCAAAATTCCCGGTTTCCCGACAAATTATTTATTTCCGCCGCTGCAGATGAATACTTATATACTATAATACTTTGATGTGATTCGTAATTATATTACGGAGGAATACAGAAATTTTGAACGCCGCATCTATAATATTTCATATCGATATTCCCATTATTAGAGTCGAGGTGTAGTAAATACATCACCGGTAGGAAAAGGTTAATATTACTATTATAAAAAATCGAATCGACTTATTAGTGTCTGCTAAAAGGATTGTCGTATTTATAGCACTTCCAATTTAGGTGATTTGATTACATATTTTTCCAAACTCATAAACGATCGTGAATAAATTGCTCTTCCCGTTCTTGAACGATATGAATTTTCGATTACTCGTCAAATATTTGTTTTTATACTAGGTAGACCCGAAAGTATTCGAATATTCAATAAAAATATTATAAAATTTAACTCCCTTTATAATTGTGTACTTCGTTAGTTTCGAGACTGGAAATTTTACCTTCTACATTGTTTGCACACAAACTGAGCTCAAATAGAAGGTCTCAAAATGTTCGAATACGCCATTTTAGATGGCGTAATATAAAACGACATTGTTTCTTATTTCGACTAGTATTTTCACAGTTGTTTAGATGAAAACGGACGTGTCTGCTATATCCGCTCTATATATGAACGAATTTAATTTGTACCGAGTAAACCATCATCATATTTAATAATGCGTATTAATTATAAAGAGGTACTCTCTATCCGTTGATTAATTAAGAGCTATATAATGTGTCATTGCTCTGATGACAACAAAAATATACATTTCCATTTTTTATATTATTTTTTATATAAATCATCATCTATATATTTTATATAATAATCAATCCAAGAACAATAAGGTCTTCTGTTTCTTCTCATTCATTTTTATTCTAATTTCAACCATATCTCTTAACGAACGTCGATATTTCGTCGTTGTCATTACTTCTTAAAGTACCAACGTCGAATTCGCTACGCAAGAAAACTCTATCTCAAAATAACTCCATATAAATCCACTTATCTGTCAGGACCATCGCAGCGTGTATGAAACTTGTACATAGATAAATAAACACCGTCGATAACACACAATCACTAGAATTTGGACACAACTCTGTGTCTTACCTCTTTAAGGGATTAATAAATACATTTTTAAACAATCATTATTTTTACTTGCAAATACACTTTCAAAAAGAAAATTGATTTTCCCATGCAAATATTGCAATCTCATTAGCATTAATTTATTCTCTTTCTGTTCTATTAATTCATAATATGTTCCTTGCTCAAAAATCAGTTCTAATTCCATAACGACATATAAAGGATTCAAGCAGTAATTAACGAAGCGAGTTGATTAATTTTGCAGGTTCAATCGTCCTTTGTCTATACACCGTCATCCATCATTCCTTGGCACATCAATATTAATCTGTAGGACGAGATGAAATCCTTTCACACTAAATCATTTCTTTCAAAGGCGAAAAAATCCATCAATCGGTAAAATATTACAAATCAAACCTATCGATAATTTCGTGGACGTTATGGACATTCCCCGACAGCAAATATTCCATTAGAGTCAGTAATTGAAATTAGTTGCTTGCCTAAAGCACATAATGCCGAGCATCAAACAACGTCCTCCCTCTCCATGTTCGCATCTGACTTCTTTAACTCTAGGAATTTTCAACGACGTCGTCGTCGCTGAAACGACGAACGACATTACTCTAAATTACTACTTAATTCAATTTCGCACTCCAACATGAAAATCTATGGCATGTGCACCGAGACCTGTCGCGGTTAAATAAGTTAAACTTTCACAAGCATTGCACGAGCTGAAACTGAAATCTAATTACATTTTATGAGAAATAGGTCAAAAAATGTACCGACAATGAAGTCATTATCTGATCTGTAGTTGATTCCCTAATCAATTTTATATATTTTTCAAATTGTTATATTAACCATTCTCTACCGGTGATGTATTTACTACACCTCGACCCTAATAATGGGAATATCAATATGAAATATAATAGATACGGAGTTCAGATTTTTTGTATTCCTCCGTAATATAATTACGAATCACATCAAAGTATTATAGTATATAAGTATTCATCTGCAGCGACGGAAATAAATAATTTGTCGGGAAATTGTCGGGATAGGGAATTTTGCGTTTTAATGTTTTCCTGTTTTTTTATTAACTTTTTTTATGCGATTTTGAATATATTTTATTTAGCTATTTCGAAGTTATGCGGATTTTAAAATCCATGGAACGCATCTTCACTTTTTCTATAAAATTCATAGCTTTTTTTGTGCGATTTATTTTTGTGCGAAACGTATCTACCGCAAAAAAAATGTTTAAATGTATTACACAATGCACAGCTTCGACTTTTACTGAAACGACTGAAAAAGCAATTAATAAAATATTTTATTAGATTTCAGATCGAATCGTCAATAATTAAATTCGACATTATTTTAAAAATCCATGTATTTGTAACGTTTGAGGCGGGGGCGCTCTCGGGGCAGAGTCCCCGGGCGGCTCCCCGCCTCCACGTGCTCGTCGGGATGGCCGCGCTACCGCACGGGTCCGTTCTGCTATCGGGCTGTGATGTACTGGACGAATGGATGGGAATACGAAGGGCGTTGAACAGAAAGACTCTCTTCACAGGATAACTGTTTATTCCCCAGCAAAGGTAGAGAGAGAGAGGTCTGGCTGCAGGAGGGACGACCTCCCGCAGCCAAGGCCAACGGACGACTCTCGCGACTCCCGCTTCCTGCGCGTCACTACCCAGCCGGTAACGATGCACGCGCAAGAAGCGATCGGTCGGTAAGCAGGTGCAATGGCTCCGCAGGGCCACAAGAGATGGCGCTGCTAAAATAGCACATTGCACCTGAAGAGCAATGGAAGAGGCCGCTACTATGCGGGGATGATATATCGCCCACGCTACATATTCATTCAAGATTTGTCTTTGAGTAATTTTGTTAAATCACGTTCATCATATTTATAGAGATTCTTTTATGTGAACAATGGGCGTAATTTGAAATTATTTGCTCAAACATAATACTTATTCTGTGAACAAATTGCTTTATCAGCATTTAAAGTAGAGTAGTCGTTTAACTTTCCAAAATTGGAGTAATTTCTCACATTCATCCCATCTCGATGTAACTTTTGTTTCGCACAAATTTCTGACGCTATACATTTCAAAAACGCGATTATTGTGTTTGACGTGCAAATATATTATTCATTTCATTTGAAAGATGTGTTACCGGGGAAAATGTAAATAAAATTTTCCATAAATTGTCAGACAATATTAGAGGAATATTATAAAACTGCTGTTATTAAAACATTGTTAAAACGTATTTTTCATTTAATTAACTTAATATAATCTTTTAAAAAAATCCATATTTTTGTATTAAATTTTATTTCGCAAAACACACCTAAATAAATAATAATTACAGGATGTAAAATCCGGCGAATAGAAATAGCATTCTCGCACATTGAGTGCGGAGATTAGTGAATCGGAGACAGAGACGGAATGACTGTCTTGCGTCTCATCATACGTTCATGCATCGACGGAAAGGTCATGCTGTAAAAGCACGAATATTGCTTGCTATCAACAGTGTTAAGGTTCATTTATTGATATACAAGCTTGATACACACTGCGCGTTCCTGAGAGAAAAGTGACAATTATTAGATAAAGATTTGATTCCAATAGTTAGCATATCACCCAAAATTATGGAGCCTTTCCATTCCGGGAATATTTCTGAGAATCCTATCGCCTTTTTTATTTACCCGCCTATGACGTTTATGTAAATATTTTCATTGCTCTGTGTGTAATAATTCCCTAGTCTAATAAAAACAGCATGCAATGACGCAAATGTTCTTTATCGATATTGTTTATAAATATACTGATATAAACTGCTAACAAAAATCATGCGTTTCCTGAACCGTGTCTCGATACAAACTGTAAAAGTCTTTAATAAATTTTGATTACTTTCTGGTCGTAGTATTAACGTTTTAAAACCACATACGTCTGTATTATAAAAACAAATGTCAGGATGTGATTCGGAAAAGCATTATTTCTCGAGGGCGCAATTTGAGCACATCCAACGTGGAACATTTCAACAGACAGAGGTTTCTCTCCCGAGGGAAACGAAAAACAAATAGCTACGGTTTCGCGCACATCTTTAAGATTTGCGTAATTTAATTTCATTCGGCCGTATCCTCATTTATCCCCGCAAAAATAACGGCATGGCTTTTTCGCGCAATATTTATAAAATCGCAACAAATCCGAAATTTATTAAGGTGCTTCGTAAAACGGCTTTATACGCGCCACGTTCGCTGGGGTGGCGGCTTTCATCCGATGTAAAATCCCCTAATTTAAAGGATCTCTATATCCCGATACGGGATAACGAAACTGATACCTCTAAAAGTAAACACGGAGGAGAAATTTTCCGAAAAAAAAAGATGTAACTTTTACACGGCCCTTTTTTATTTTCGTCATTACTCTTTGATGGGCGGTTCGAAGGTGTCGCCCGCCCGAAGATATAAAATTATTTTATGACCTAGCGGGCAGTTCTGGAAATAATGTCTTCTTTTTATCGACCAAAAAAAATCATATATTTTAATTAAAAAAAAAGATCGTGCATTCAAATCTCTCAAATTGAGTATAAGCTAAATTCATTACAAGATTTGATCATTTGACGGTTTTTATCGTCGATTGACGCCATACTAAAACTGGCTATATTATTGAAATTTATATATATTGTATATAAATTCCAATTGAAAAGTCGCCTTTAAACTATTCAAACTGCCTTTTTTAAATGAGCATCTTTTCAAAATACTCCAGCAATTAATTCACGGAATTCTAGGAAGCCTTAATTAAACGTCCTAGTCCTACACAAATATATATGAACATAATTTTGGTTCAAATCCCGGGATTATAAAACGTAATCCCGAACATTTCGGGATTGAAATTTTTATCTAACAGAAATCGTACACCTCACCAACACGATGAAGGCTACTAAATCGAGACATTCCCGACGAAATCTGGACGCTTGGAAACAGTGACGTAATTACTAATTAGCGAACTTAGGCGACGCCCAGGGGCAGTGACTGTCTAATTTATGTATACATACATAGCGTACATGTATGTTTTTCAAATTGTTATAATAATCTTTCCCCACCGGTGATGTATTTACTACACCTCGACTCTAATAATGAGAATATCGACTATGAAATATAATAGATACGGGGTTCAGAATTTTTGTATTCCTCCATAATATAATTACGAATCCCATCAAAGTATTATAGTATATAAGTATTCATCTGAAGCGACGGAAATAAATAATTTGTCGGGAAATCGGGAATTTTGCGATTTTTAGTCCGTGTCTCAGCAGAAAAGAATTTTATCAGTCACATTGATGGGGCTCACGCGATCATCAAGTCGAACTAGCATTTAAATATCTGATGACGATACCTCCAACGAGTGTGGATCAGATCCAGACTAAATGACGAAACACTAATGTTTAATGTTAATGTTACATCGGGCATATTTTCAAAATAATATTTAAATTTGTTAGTGTTTTTTTTTAATTGTATTTTTATCTTTTCTTAATTAAATAAAATTCTTTGGCCTTCAAGTGATTTTTTATATTGAACAAATGGACTTATTAGTAATTTTTGATCAAATTTATCAATGTAATTTCTTAAAATATTGAAAATCCTAATCCCGGGATTGAAATTTTGGCTCGGGATTGGATTCCCTAATCCGTAGTGACACGATCTTTTCACCGCTAGCAGATACGTACGTCATATCTAGTATACGAAAATAGTATATCATCAAGTTCGAACAAATTCTTACATTGAAAGCCTACAACACTGCAATCGGACATACACATCATTTTCTATTGAGGTTTGCTTAACTTTCACAATGCGGATATATCCGTCATACCCACTTTGCAAGGACTTTGGTCTTGACGGATATATACGTCATATCCACTTAAGGGGTTAAGCTGGGCTTGTAATACGGGAGCCAACAACATAATTTGAGTATTTATTCCTACAAAGCTGATTATTACTCATTTGATTGTTTTAATATTTTATAACAATTTTTGTGACCTATAAATAAATATTATATTAATATCATATATATAAACAAGACTGAAATTATGCTGTACCTGCGTAGATTTTAATTTAAACATAGATTATATATTCATTAGTCCACCACTTATCGTCCACATGAATTCATTTTTCTCTCAGGACCACGCAGCGTGAGTCAAACTTGTATATCGATAAATGAACCTTAATCTTTGATGAGATCTTTATACTTATTCCTCGATTTACACGTTTCCATATCCCATGACGACAAGATTTGACGATTTAAAAATATTCATTTTAATGCGTCGCATTTTTTGTAAGAATGCAAGAAATTTGGCGTAGCAGTCGGAGTGTTAAAATGTTTGTTAAATATAAACATATCAATTCCACTAGAAATATTTACCAATATTCGTACTCAATGTGCGATAATGCTCTCTCTGTATGACTCGAGTCTGAACGCATATATGCGTGATTACTGATAAACGGATTAAGAATATAGTGAATTGAAGCAATCAATACTAAATGTAGAACATTTGGCTTTGATTCGAATCGTTTGAATGCTGCTTATATTTAAATACAGCCTTCTTAAAACCGAAGGTTCAATATTTGACATTCAACTAAAATGAGCGGCTTTAAGCACCAATGAACTACTGAAGAAATCACGTTCCGGTAGACTACGTTGAGTCTAAATCGATTTTACAATGGCAAAAGGTTGACCATGATATAAATTAGCAACGTGTGTCGTACAATATTGCCACAAAAATGATTAGGCAATTTAGATATGGGGTTGGGGGCGGTTTTTGAAATGGCGTATAAAAAGATCAAATGCCTGTTTGATAGCGAACTTCAATTATTGAAATGTAAATGATCACTGGCTCGGAATCGATCATCGGCGCGGTTCGAACAAATATGGACTCCATGCTAGTTTATAGCCTTTTGTTCGATTTTGTTCAGTTCATTTGTTCATGTGAAGACAATGGGCTCCATTATTTGCTACTATGCTTTGTTTTTGCGATGGAATGAACGCAGCAATATAGTCCGGCATAGCATGCGCCATTACATCTTTTGAGATGCTAAAATAATGCAGGATTTTATTTTCATGACATTGAAAATTCTCTCTTAGCATT
The DNA here is from genome assembly GCA_008973525.1 of Stenopsyche tienmushanensis. Lineage (NCBI taxonomy): Eukaryota > Metazoa > Arthropoda > Insecta > Trichoptera > Stenopsychidae > Stenopsyche > Stenopsyche tienmushanensis. Next base: position 181,004 of record WACJ01000017.1, read on the forward strand.
GGAAAAAATCCTCAAAAAGACCAATCACCACTCGAATGCTCTCAATGTTGTAACTTCAATCGGGATCTGTCGAAGCGTGGAATCGAGAACTTTTATTTGCGGAAAATATATACCGCGATAGTGGAAAAATTGATTGATTCATGGGAAATGCTGCATAAACAATGAATGATAAATGAGCGTTTTCCGCAACGGAGATCGGGTGGCGCAAAAATGTGCGTCAAAGTTTTTCTTATTATTATACCACGACAGAAAATATAGTGCTGTATGTAAAATATGAAAATAGATTGCATTCTTTCTCATTTTGTTATTTTGATATTGTGAATAAACAAAATGGCAGTCTACCGCGATGATATTAGCGTGGGTGATTTAATATCCCAATGTGCTATTTTGACAGCGCCATCTTCTGTGGCACTCCGGGGACAATGCACATGCAATTACACAGGCGAGAGTCGAGGATTCGGCGGTTGGCCTTGGCTGCGGGAAGACGTCCTTTCCGCAGCCATATCTCTCTCTCTCTCGTGCCGAATAAAAATTTACATAGAGAAGAATGCGCAATCATCCCGACGAGCGCGTGGGAGCGGAGAGCCGCCCGGGGGACTCTACCCCCGGGAGCGCCCTCGCTCTCTACGTAACATTTACTTAACAGACACCTTTAAATAAATATTACATAAATGTCACCTATGTTGTGGCTACGACTTTAGCAACGTCTACTGAAGCTCTGATCACCTTGCATCGAAAGTAGACGACGTTTATGTAACAATAATCAACGTAAACTACTTGTAGATAAAAACGCAACTTTGTATATTTGAATTTAATGCCGATAAGTATAATTATTCAGGCTTAGAAAATTTCGATCGCTGTCTTCCGTACTATATTATTCCAGTCGTTTATGACATTGATACGTAGCTCATCTCTGGTTGATGTGTCAACAGCATTAATAGCAAATTATACAGAACGTTTGAAATTTGAAAGAGTTATCTTGTTTAATTAGGAATGATAGAAATAATGAAATTTATTTTATTTTGTTGGTTTTGGACGGACAAACAAACATTGATTTTTATATATTAGACTATGCCTATGTTACTCGCGGAGTCATTAGCAATAAGTGGACGATGTTTTATCGTGATCCGATGAACGGTATGGCAACACATTTCGAACGAACAAAACCCAATTCATTTTTATATATTAGATTTTGTCGAATTTACTATAATTAATTGGAGGTATAATAACTAAAACCAGATGTATGTAATATATGTTAATGATATAATTTACAATACTATTAAAGTTAACCGAAATAAACCGATACTTTCGAACAGTTTCATTTCAAGTTTACAGTTTTGAAATTTTGAAAACTTTTTTCCACAATCTGGATTTGAACTCAAAACTGAGTTAATTTTAAATTGAGTTAAACATAAATGCTATATTCGTATGTTCATCACTTATCTTGGTATCGTGCAGCGTGAGTTAAGCTTGTATATTAATAAATGAACCCTAACACGATTGATATAATATTCGTCGATTTCTTCGCGTAAACATAAACAATACACACTTGTATCTTCAGTTTTAATAATAAAATAATGCATTTGTTGAAGCTTAAAATTGATAAATTTGGGTCATTTGTTTGGCATAAATATAACAATTTTTACTTTTGTTTATGAAATAATAAAAACCCCTATAATAATTCGTATTCATACATACTATCTTCATATAGTTTATGCGGGAACTATCTACCAGTATTATGAATTGGTCTGCATTTTTATACGTTCGCCTTAATTTCAACGTCATTCTTGATTAAAATCAAAAATAGTACAGCGTCCAATTTAATTTTACAAAAATCTTAAGTGAAATCTTGTTTATTGCCTCGGAAAGTACTAAGCAAATTAATAGAATACTTTCCCCCGACGAACGCAGAAGGTACCACCAATGGTCTGAAATCTCCTCTCTAATCAATATTTACACTGGAGGAGCTCTTCAAATATACTTCCAAACTGCTAATGTACCACACCGACTACATAACGCCGTATGAACATATAAAACCGTTTAAAGCTCTACTTACATCCACACTATGCAAACCGAACGACGCTTATATCCACACTCCTGCTCCGTGCCTCATTTCCATATGTGGCATAGTGGAATAACTTTGAAATTATCAGATACCACTTCATTTGCACAAATGGCGGTCACGACGACTTCATAACGCTCCCGGGTACGTGCGATGGTTAACTTCACTTGATAATTGCCATAAATTTTGCTCCTACACTAACAGCCGGCGTTGAATGCTCTATCATTGCTTAGACGAAAACTGTCAAGTGTCGATGATGTTGCTAATTAAATTCTAGAATATTTTTATATCATCATTGACCAATTTCATACGAATAAGCCAGGGGCATCATGTTTTCGAGGGCTAAGATGATTCGAGTGATAAATTAATTAACGAGTAAAATCGTAGCACACTCGATTGAAGTATTACAACCGAAAACTGAAACTGAAAACAGATATGTGTATTGTTTATGTTTACGGGAAGAAATTGACGAATATTGTATCAATCGTGTTAGGGTTCATTTATTAATATACAAGTTTCACTCACGCTGCGCGATCCTGAGGGAAAAGCGTATTTGTGCGGCCCATAAGTGGTGGACATACGAATATAGCATCTATGTTTAACTAAATTTAATCACTAATCAAAGGATTAAGAAGCTGTTATTGGATGTATCTCCATGTGAAATGGCGTAAAAAGTTGTGTTGTTTATATATTTTATTATCTAAAATCGTCCTGTGTGTCCTAGCATATGCAATAATACCACATCCTGTCCGGGTTTTGAGCATTTCTTGATCAGGATTATCACAATTTCTTTAAAGTCCTTATGACGTCCATCAAAGCATGAATCTTTGATGTGTCATATCCGATGTTGGATATAGGAGATCTTGGGAAATTATTGAATGTGGTGGTTTCCCGTTGTGGGGATTATCACAATACAATATTAATATTCTTATTTTGTATTATTTTAAAACAATACATCCTAAAATAGATTCAGTTGCGTAGCAAAGATCATTCAATGGGCAGCCCCAATGATCTCTATTGAATTTATTTAAAAATAAAATGGAAACACCGAGATTTTTAACGAAAATCATAGCGACTCACCGGTGAGTCGCTGTAGTTTAAGTGGTTGACGTTAATCATACGTCTGTTAATTGGCGATTATGAAAATAAATTCAGCATCAATATGTAAAGTGGAAAATTATGCATTTCCTCCTGATTCAATTAATAAAATTTGCATATAATTTCAAATACACATATCTAAAGAATGAATTTATCTTCGTCTTCAAATTGAATAATCTCCTTAATGAAGCAATTTCCATGACTGATTTAATATGTACCATTTCCGGTATTTCATGCTTGTTCAATGTATCAAATTTGGTTAATAGTTCATGTTAACCCAAAAAAATACGACAGAATCAGTTCATAGATTATCATAATGTTGATCAAATATATTTAATTAAAACTAGAACCTTTTTTCGTCTACGGCACACCAAAGTTCCTCCTTAAATTTTGTGGCATATCACAAGCTAAAATAATAGATATTGATTTATTTTAAAATAGCTTTCGCCATATTACGAGGAATATCCGGAAAGTAAGTGTATTTAAAAAAAAAATACAGGATATTGTTGATACACTTGTTGACTTTATTTTTCAACATAATCGCCATCCCGTTCAATGCATCTGGTGAGCCATGGCACAAGCTTTCTTATGCCCTTCTCTAAGAACTTTTCCGCTAGCTTCTTCCCTCATCTTTTGAGTTTTTTAGGGTCTTACAATATCGTTATGCATTGATGGTCTCTCTCTGAGGCAGAAATTCGACCAAAATTATGCCTTTCTGTCCCAAAACACTGAGGCTATGATTTTTTGTCAGAAATTGTGGTTTTTATTTTTTTGGCAGGTAAGAAATTGGTGTGATGCCACTGTGACAGCTGTTTTTTTTTATTCAGGCATGTAATGAGCCACCCACATCTCCAGTCACAATAGAACTCAGAAAATCCCCACCTTCCAATTCAAGTTAAAGGGATCACAGAACGTGGCTCGCACTTGGCGGGATTTCTTGCCAACATCTTTCACGCAACTGGACACTACAACATGAGTTTACGTACTACCATGTTCCTGAGAAGCTCGCTTTGTCAGTAAATCTCCCTCTGCTATCCAGTATTGCCAACCCTCAAAAAACAAAAAAACTACAGCCCGTTATGCTTACAGTACACTTACTTTCGGGATATATTTCATACACAAAGAAAAGAAAAAAAACACAAGTTTCGTCGATAGTATGTGGCTTTTTCTGACGTGCAATTAATTTTGAAACATGATAACTAGTTTCTAATGCGTTTTCAGAAACCCTAAGGGCCGAATTTATATTTTTTTCTGTTTTTGTTCTAAAGGTCTCTGAAAATATTGTTTACCTTTTTGGCGCAACTGGGATGGTTTGAATTTAGATGACGATTTAGTTTACTGGTTGCCATTGCCGTCAGCCGAGACATTTCTGGTCAGCGTCAGATCCAGAGGACGGTCATCTGTTGATGGATGTGTGGTAGTGTGTGAAGCACTGCGGAAAGTGAATTTGAATATTGTTTTTGAGAGAGAAAGACTACGAGGAGGAACGTTGTTGGAGCACTGCGCTATAGTACTAAAGAAAAAGCAGAGTTTAAACGGGGCTGTATGAGCTGCCAAGACGAACATCGCAGTGGTCGACCAAATGAGGTGACTACGCCAAAAATGGTGTCAGAAATACACAAACTGATATTGGATGACCATCGATTGAACATGTGCGAACTAGCACACATGATAGGCATTTCAACTGTTCAACATTTCTTACTATACACATAAAAGACTATGTTGAGAAATATAGATAATTTTTTGGGTTTTCATTGTCATGGCGGGTATTTCCGGGAACAACTTCGTAACATCAGCAGTTGCCTTGCTAAGATCGCAAAATGCATGATCTATTATGAAGATTCGACGAACACATCTCGTCGTGACGACTTCTCGCCTTAACGCTCTTAAATATGAGCAGTCTTCTGTTCTTCAATTGTGGACGTCTTTGTTTTATAGCCGACGACGGTTTATATCGTCGTTAATGGTAACGATCATGTCTAATGGTCTCGTTACTGGTTAGTGGCTCAAAACATTCGGTATTCCAAAGGTAAGAAACGTTGCACACTTGCACGACACCCGTTTTGCTTCATTAATCGATTTGGTAGAATCAAAACGTCTATGAGTCCTTTGCAGTTACGGATCAGTATCCTTTGGTTCTGGAACGTGTCATCGCCATTCCCATGCATAGCACTATTGACAAATTAGCAAGAGGCGTGCATAATAGATCGACTACATCCTTGACAACAGTTTGCATATGCAACGCGGTTAACCAGATCCATGCACCGTGACTACTGCAAAAATAGTCCGGGCGGAAGTGAATGATGTGATTTTATGTGCATCACACCATCGCTGTTATAATATGTCGTTAAAGAAACACCATTGTGACGGCACACTGAAAAAAGACAATGGAACATTTTAATCAGTGTTACGTAATATTCAGTAAATACATGTGACATGCGGTTGGCTCAAAGCATATTTTATGGTGCAACTGAGGCCTTGGAAAGGATTTCGCTATGATTTTCGAAGATTATATTTAAAAAAAACCACTAACATATACGAGACCTGATATATAGAACCTATCACAAACGCGTTATGCATTCAATTCCAAAATTTTTTCAAGAGTCTCAGCCAAAAGTGCGGTGTGACGATACATAGACGTCAAACTACAATCAGAATATATATATCAGAAGGCGAGATGATACGTTTTTGTGTTGTGTCTCTATATATTTTATTTTACAAGTAATAGTTTCATATACTATTATTCATTTAAAAAAAATGAAATCAGTTTATATTTCATGAAGATTTTTAACATTACTTCTTTAGGCATTAAATTAAAATCTACAAATTTGATGTTTTGTATACAAGTAGTTTACATTAATTATTGTTTAATAAAAGTCATCTACTTTCGATAAAAGGTGGCTGGGACTTTGGTAGAGGTGGTTAAAGTTGTAGCGTGGGAACTTGATTAAAGTATTACAACTTTCAAAGCATTGTAATATTTAATATGTAACGAAGGTCCCTGGCCAAATTTTCGGGGTCCAGTTAGCCTCATCGCAGACTGTACACTCCTAGACCTCTTCTTGTAGGCGACGGTATACTTAAGGCAGCAAGATTTCCCAGACCCCCTCAAGGACTCAGTAGAAAGCGAATTTCAAAGACCAAATCTTTACGACTATGTTTATTTTCAACTTCGGATCGGCGGCGGTAACGAGGCGTAGACTGCTCTTCCGAGGGACTTCAGACCGAACCCTATCTCAAACTGAATTTCGCAACTCTCGAGTCCCGACGTCGAATTAACTAAAGTAGCTCACCGTACTTCTTTTATACCCGTATCCGACCTCCCTACTATCTATTGGATGCTTCCCGAAGTTATACATTCGCGGCGATTTCCGTATCGCTCTGAGGAATGTCATTTCCACCATTGACCATGACTTCCAATAATTTATTCGAAGAAAAGGTCCCCAAGTGCCATCAATCAATCGTTAGCCCTTTGAGTAGTGAGTTAATTTAAAATCATCATAAAATTAGACGCTATATTTGCATGTCCGCCACTCATCATCCGTACAAATCAACTTATCTGTCAGGACCGTCGCAGCGTGTATTAAACTTGTGCATAAATAAATAAACACTATCGATAGCACACAATATTCGGTCATTTATTTCCGTAAACATAACGCGCTCTTAACATCGACATCTTCTATCTCTCTTCAGGTGCAATGTGTTATTTTAACAGCGCCATCTTTTGTGGCCCTGCGGAGACATTGCATACCGACGAATCGCTTCTTGCGCGTGCACCACTGCCGGTTGGGTAATGACGCGCAGGAGGCGGGAATCGGGAGAGCCGTCGGTTAGCCTTGGCTGCGGGAGGTCGTCTCACCTGCAGCCAGATCTCTTGTGTGGAATAAATAGTTATTAAAAGAAGAAATTATTTCTATTCGACGTCCGCCCACGCCTCAACGTTACAATAATAATACAAATGTAATATCTTATTTTTCTTCATTAGAAATGCATTTATTTCATCGGATAGGAAGCTTTTTGATTCCGTCATTTTCCACACACACAAACACAAAATAAAAAAAGTATGGCTATTGTTTGTAATCTGTACGCATTTTGAGTATTAACCTTTCCCTTACGGTGCTACGTATTTAGTACGCCATATGACTTAATTAAAAAAAGTTATAATTTATTATCTCTATATATAAATACATCATATACAACAAAAAAATTATGATGGCACAATGGATCATTTTTTAAAAATATGCTTGACAAGAGGCTTCTTAACAAGTTTCTGGCGAACTCTTACAGGATGAAGAACACTCCAGTATAGAAAAGTTGACCTAAGATGGCGTATTCAATCAAGGGCATGAAAATCTATTTTCTAATATCGATGTGCTAGCATTAAATACATAAATATTATTTTTCGTTTCCCCCCGATTTATATTACTGTTTGTTAACGTTTTGGAAGACGAAATTCGGGAAGCAATCACCGAATACGTCTATAGTTATATTGAATCGTATTTATGCAATGAATACGTCCAAAACAAAGACGATCAAACTTAATATCACATAAAATGTTTGCGAAAAGTCTCGAAGAAGTTTTCGAGCATCCTAATTATATAGATGACAAATATATGAGGGTGTCCCATAAGTTTCTTTCGTTTTCATATTAAGAAAAAAATAAACAATAATTTATATTACATCAAAATTTATTGAATAATATACGATCTAATTCTATTCTATTATCTTTTTCCATCTCTCCGGAAGCCTCATAATGCCTTCTTGCCAAAATTTCCCAGGTTTGTTGGCAAAATATTAATCAAGGTATATTTTTATATCATTTTTTACCACGTAAAGAAATTTTGTGATGAAAGAAATAAATAATAATCTGAAGGGGCAATGTTCGGAGAGTATGTAGGATGAGGTAAAACATCCTAGTCAAGTGCTGAAGTATCTCATAATAAACTACCCCTTTCCAGTCCCATCAAATGCATAGCAAAACTTTTTTTGGATGTAGGCCAGGTTTGGCTACAGTTAAAGGATCTGTACCCTTGGTTCAAGACCGTTTACGTTGGATATTCTCATAGAGTATCCAACTTTCATCTCCAGTGACAAGTCTCTTCGAAAAAGGTTGGCTATTATGTCGTTGGAGAAGAAGATCGCATGTTGAAATACGCTGAAGTTTATTTGAGTCAGTCAGTTCATGAGGAAGGCACACATCTGAACGATTGATGTAGCCCAATTTTGTCAGATGATTATGGACGGATGTTCGTGGAATTTCTAACTTGTTGGCTGTTTCGCGAACAGTATATCGCGGGTTTTCTTCAACCATGGCTATGATTAGATCTGTCTTCATTTGTGAAAGAAACTTATGGGACAACCTAATATAAATTCGCTATTGAAAATATCACTGATTTGCCATAAGCATTGGAAGACACCGTTTTACGACGCTGAATTAATCTCGAGCATCTTTTTATTGAGGTCAATCAGATGACCCTAAAGATTGATCAATTGACACCGTGTTATTGAAACACGCAGCATCGACGAAGAATTTCAGTCGACTATTTTCAAATCAATTCTGCAAATTAAATCCTATAAACAGTTTGGAGGCTACTGAAGCTTGTGATTTTCGTCCGTGTCTTGAATATTGAAGGCGGCCGTTTGCAGATGGTTTTATCAGTTCTACTTAATTTCACACTTCTTTACGGACACGAACGGAAGAACAAGACGTGCCTTTTAAATTGTTAGGGACATATGGGCTGATCAATATATGTCTTCAATCGTAGATGATTCGCATTTTCACTTAATTCATCGACAAAGCAGGACTAAAAATATTAAGTAAAATAAACAGCACACGTCGGCCATTTTGTTCAGTCACAGTAAATTCTTCCGATGCGGAGATCATCGCACGCACCGCATCTTCCATCCGTACGATATCTGCGCTGTCATCCGTTTTTTGACTTTGCAGAACAATATCACCGCAAATATTCATCAGAAACTCATGTTATGGTAGTGATGTGATGAGTCGACAGCATGTCACGATGTGGTTTAACCCATTCCGTATTGAAAATTCGAAGACGGGAGACGGGTATCTTGCATCTCATCATACACTCATATATCATGCTGTAAAGGAACCCATAAACGTTTAATATTGTATGGGTGTGTGTCATCTATAGGCATTATTTAAAATCATTGCGTAAAATAAAAATAAAACTTGTATAATAATTTTTTTTTAAAATTGACACAAATTACTATAGTGTATTTTTCAAAAAGCACTTATTTCTGCACACAATTCATAATATCACTTGTAACAAGGTGTAAGAACTGAATGAGTGTCTAGAAGTCGAGGCTCAATTGTTCGTGTTGTCTTGAAAACATGCGTTTGTTTTGATAATTAAGATACTCACATCATTCTTATCGCTGAACAATTTTGTTATTCCCCCTTCACTGTTCTGGAATGGCGTCATTGGCCGAGTATCGCCACTCCTTTGCAAAATCTACTTCCTCAGAAGTTAACTGGCAGACTTGCACGGTAACCCTGTCCTTTTATTTTCACAAAACACATAAATAGGCAAAAATAGCTGAATAATAGAAAGCAGATGCTATACAAATGGAACATTTTCCTTTGCGGTCCATAAATATTACACACATTTTTAAGATAAAACTTTTTTTTTTCAATTTTTCAATTTCAATTTATAGTTTAAAATTAGCTAATTTATGGTATCTCTCAAAAAATTGGCCTAAATGGAGACCAGGTTTTTTTAAATTTTATTTTGTATATTCGTTAGTTTCGTACAAAAATTATATGAATATTAATTATAAGAAAGCGCGCAAAAACAAAATGTCGAGCCAGACTCGACATAGGACCGCAAAGAGTTAAAATAACCTGATGGAAAACAAGTGAATAATGCTATTGTTTTAATTGTGAATCAGCGATTTTTGCTGATTAGATGATACTGATGTTGACAACACTAATATTGACAGATTTGATGAATGATAAAATGTGGGTGTGCTGTCTGTTAGTCACACACTTTGCATTAGCGTGTCTAATTATATTTGGAAGATCCAGTGTGTTGTATCTTTCATGTCTTCTGATTGTGATGTTAATTTGCTTTCCTCTTATTATTGGCGATTTTTCAGCCTTTTCATCTCATCCGCAAATGCTACTATCTCAAAACCACAACTGTGAACGTGTGATGGAGAGTTTACAATGGATCCTCGAGAGTTTAATTACAACTTCTTAATTTATATTCAAACTGTTTGCATGCGCTTCCTCCGCATCCTTACATCCAAATTAATTCTCGTGTACTTTATCTGATGGCGGAATCGCATTGTTTGAGCTCACAGTGACACGTTTATATTCTCAATGTGAATTTAACGTCTTATTTTTCAAGCAATACCTTAAATCAGCAGTTGTTATAAGTGCTTATAAAATTTAATGTAATTAAGAATAAGAAAATAAATAAAAACGCAAGAAAGAGCGAGAAAATAAGCAAATTGTGATATTTGGATCAGCGAGTGTACGACGAATACTTCGGGTCGTAAATCAATGACGCATGAATGATCTTCGATTCGAATTCAAATGTGTTTTTAATCAAATAAAATTAGCTATAATATTTGAATATATATTTATATAAATCAAAACCCATTCGATTTAATATTTTTAAAAACCGGTTATTAAATTTGGTTAGCTTTATGGAAGGCTTGAGATCGTTTTCATCATATACTTGACTTGACATTTCCAAATGTTGACTGAATCAAATTAAATCGTCTTTGTGAGTTTTTAAGCAATGAGCATCCTTGTCATGCTTCGATCTAAAGATATATTTATCCAAAATCGATCAAAATCGAGATCGGACGCTCCCACGCCGTGAGTGGCATCCGTTCGCAGATCATAAACGCGTTTTGTTTGAAATACAATTTATGCACACATGTGGATCGTATTATATAAATGGAGTTATAATTAAATTTCGAATAATCTATTCGTTAAGTCGTTTGAGATCCAATTAAATTTTCCATTATAAAACTACAATGCGCACACAGTTATCGTAGGCATTATTTAAATTGCAATAACTATCTAATAGGCCATTAACCCAATAGATAATTATTTTCGCGATTATAACGTTGGAATTCCCCTATTTTTTCTTAACGAGGCTTTATAATTGTACATGTTTTTTGAGGACGAATGATGGCAATTTAATACATGGATACTGAGCGGTGTAGCAGCAATATATAACACAGGAAGATAACAATTTGCAAGCTACCCACATGCTATTCATAGCGTTTTTTGCCACAGGACGATAATGTCGCACATTCCGCGTTCGCCGAGCGCATTTTCCGCGCTAGGGGAAAAACCTAACATTCCAATTTTCAGCGAGTCCTTTTCAATTTACATAGAAATGTCTGCATTTGATTGCGCTGCCCCGCTCTACGCGATTTAATAAATTTTGCCAAATCAGGCTCGACAGCTCAGTGAGGCGTCATGAGCTCTAATCCGGCTTTATTCGCAACATTGCACATGAATCATATGTATAAATTCGTGCGGGATTACGTACGACAATAGTTGTCCGCTAAACATTAGCTGTTTCCTTGCCAGATTATTATCAATTGAACAATTATTTAAATTGGAGTAAGGACGAGTGATGATGGGGCTATGTACGCTCCTCGCTTATCCTACTTTTGTCTTACAAGACAAGACAATCATGCGAAATAACATGGACATGTATGTACATCGATAGAATAAACGAATAAATTTAATGTATATGAAATGTGGATTGGGGATTCCCAGAGGCGATCATCCCCCGGTCCAATAATCGCTCGTTCGGAATAGACCACGTGGTCCATTCAACCATCGAACCGAAAATACACCACAAAGTGGATGAAGACAATCATAAAAAGAGCTACTTCCATATACAGCAGACCTGCATTAATCCGACAAACGTTTTGCAAGACAGTGTCGGATTGTCGAATTTGTCGGACTATAGAGTACTGTCCTCGACCCCTTGTAGTCCGTAACTTTTCGGAAAGAAGTACATGTAATCCGAAAAATTATGAAAATAATGAGATAGCAGTTATCATCAAACGTATTCCATGACGATTTTTGAAGCGTTTTAACTAGGGAATCCAATCCCGGGATCCCGGACAGTTTTAAATGCTCATGAATCCCGGGATTATTAAACATAATCCTGAAAAATTCGAAATTGATATTTTTATCTAACAGAAATCGTACATCTCAACAGCACGATTAACCTTTTCGTTAGTGAGCAAATTTAAAATCGATGAAGTCATTGATGTCATAATCGCTTTACACCGATTACTTTCTGTCAGCTCCTAATCACCGTAAGACAATCTTCAATTCGAGGCAGAGTCAATTGTCAATGAACACTTGATAGTGCATACAAGATCACTTCATTTCTTTACATAAACAATGCACAAAAAATCGATTCAAGTGCTCCTCCTTTAGAAGGAAATGATAATTGGACAAAGACGCATTCAACACGCAGCGAAGATCAGCAAGCAGTTAAATAAACAAACACTCTCGATAACACACAATATTCGGTCGTTTCTTTGCATAAAAAAATAACACACTTGAAATCGAAATCATTCAAGTGGATAAATTTGGGCTTAACGATCTATACAATCATGAGATGCATGAGAGAAAGCTCTCCGTCTCAGTCTCCTGAACTGTGCTAAGTTCTCTCTGTCTCTGTCCGCCTCGGAGCTTCAATGCACAAGAGTGCTCTTTCTGAATAGTGAAGGTCATATCGAAGACCCTTCGATAATACTCCTTAAAAGGTTAAGGCTACTAAATCGAGACATTCTCGCCGAGATCTGGACGCTTGGAAACAGTGGTGTAACTACTAATTGGTGAGCTTAGGCGACGCCTATTAGCAGTAACTGTCTAATATATGTATACATATATAGAATACATATATGTATTTAAAATTGTTATATTAACCTTTCCCTACCGGTGATGTATTTACTACACCTCGACTCTAATAATGGGGATATCAACATGAAATATAATAGATACGGCGTTCAGATTTTTTTTACTCCTCCGTAATATAATTACGAATCACATCAAAGTATTATAGTATGTAAATATTCATGTGCAGCGATGGAAATAAATAATTTGTTGGGAAATCGGGAATTTTGCGAGATTTAGTCCGTGTCTCAGCAGAAAGGAATTTTATCAGTCACATTGATGGTGTTATACGAAAATGGGGGCTCACGCGGTCAAAATAATATTTGAATTTTTAGTGTTTTATTTATCTACTTTTGAATTGTATTTTTATCTTTTAAATAAATAGAATTCTTTTGCCTTCAAATTATTTTTTTATATTAAACAAATGGTCTTATTAGTAATTTTTGATCAAATTTATCAATGTAATTTCTTAAAGTATTGAAAATCCCGGTCCTGGGATCGAAATTTTGGCTCGGGATTGGATTTCCTGCTTTTGAAGGAATAGATTTTGCACAGAAGTGATGGTACTCGGTTAATGATGCCACTCCAGAATATTCAAAGGGGAATAACAAAATTGGTCAACGATAATATTGATGTGAGTATCTTAATTATCAAAACAAACGCCTGCTATCAAGACAACACGAACGAAAATCGTCTTATATTTGATTTGATTTAAGCTTAACAACTTATCGAATTTCAGTTAATTATAGTCTTCAGTTCTTATAGTCGTCGGAGGGACTGGACTCTGCACTCCAGAAAGCACTTTCCACTAGAATCAAAAAGGTCATCTAGAGTAGTTTTTCACTGTCTTCAGAAGAAAACTACTCAGTCTTTACAAACCTCCCACACTCCCTATAGAGACGATCGCGAAAGCGTTCATCAATACGTTCATTCAGGATACCCGTTGGGTGAGCGTTCGAAATAAAACTCGATGGTAATGCTACCTTAAATATCGAACTAATTCTGCAGTGGACTGTTATACAAGCTTGACTCGCGTTGCGCGGTCCTGAGAGCATCCAACAAAAATATAGCATCTATTTTTGGCTCGATTTAGAATTTGCGGACTAATCAAAGGGTTAATGACACAAAATGCCAACGATTAGGATATCTTTCTACGTATATTCAAGCCAATGACTTTCCAAAGAAATGAATGTCGTTTCGACATTGTGCATAACACACAGGCTCGTTTTTCCTTCCCGCAAAAAAATATTTCCGCTACATTAAATAATTTAGTTATCGCAATTCATGAACGCCCTCGCCGCAGTCGACGACATTTTTTCAGGCTTGTATAAGCATTTTTCAGCGCCAGCTTAAATTTGAAATGTGTCTCCGCTATCAATTCCACGGCAAACAGATTCATTCTCATCTGTGGAACAAATTAAAATACAACGCCAGCATCACGCCGTATTCAAATGATCTGGCAACGGTCAATTTTCGCATGTTTCTAACTACAATCGACTAATTTGTGAGTTACCGTTAGAGTCCAATTTGAGTCTTTCGAATTAGCACCCAAGCGCGAGGTCAACAGGCGTATGACTCTTTGGCGAAATTAATCTTTTTTCGGCCACGGGACGAATTCGATCGCTCTTTTCGAAGTAATTATGAAGTTTAAACCTATCGAGGATATAATTGATGAGTCGTCATTTGCTCCGGTCCGTACCTCGATAATTGATTGTCCAAAATCAACTTAAATATCCACAAGCAAAATTGTTTCTCTTGACCGTGAACATTGTTTGAAACAAGGTTGGATAGACGTTTGTTTGATCTACAGGAAGTATTCCGAGATAGGAATATATAATTAAAAATAGTAATGGTTTTCGTTCATTAAAACGACATTACTAATACAGCAGTCCGATATTTAATTAAAGCAATTCAACATCTTGGAGAGGCGAGCTTTTCTGCACCGCAAATAATTGCAGGTAATGAAAACGGACATTCGTCGACGGTTTAAACACTTTTCTTTCAGGGAAGCACGGCTTTCTTCTCCCTCTCACTTTATGGATTAGACTCGTGCGAAAGAGAAAGATGATCGGACTGGAATATAAAGGATGAAAAATGAAAGGCAGGCCGACGCAAGCTCCAGCTTTGATGTTGTATTGCAATCGTCACCTCTGGATATGTCTGGCATTCAAGTGGCTTATCATTCGTCAACCCATAAAAAAGTTTCTGCTTTTCGGCCATAATAAGACAATAAAAACATGAGCGAAGACTGACAATGTTGATGCTTTCACATCTGGAATGGATTTTGGATAACTTTACAGATTATCTCGACTGGGTGCTATGCGTACAATATAAATATTCCAATAAAATCGAATGCCGCCAAATTCGCGACAAAAAACATTTTAAAACGCTCTTTCGTTAATTTTCAATATGAACTTTAAAATAAGTTCAAATATTGATTCACAAACAATATCATCAGAATTCGTACATATAAATAAGGGATCGTTTTTATCAAATATTCCAGATATTGCATTTGAATGAAATCCCACCCGGGAATCCGTCTGAGAAAATTCTTATTTAAAAAGCTAGTAATTTGTATACCGGATCAATATATACAGTCAACCCTCCTATAGCGTCTGCTTTGTTTGCGGCGTATCGTCATCGGATATTTAAATGCTAGTTCAAGTTGAGAGTGAGCCCCCATTTTAGTATAACACCATCAATGTGACACGGACTAAAACTCGCAATATTCCCGATTTCCCGACAAATTATTTATTTCCGTCGCTGCAGATGAATACTTATATACTATAATACTTTGATGTGATTCATAATTATATGACGGAGAAATACAAAAAATCTGAATCCCGTATCTATTATATTTCATATCGATATGCCCATTATTAGAGTCGAGGTGTAGTAAATACATCACCGGTAGGGAAAGGTTAATATGACAATTTGAAAAACATATATGTAATGTATTATAAGTTCATACGGCACATCATTTTTAGTTATAGAGAGACATTTACGCGTTTCTAAATCAGGGCAATTTGCATATTAGGACTAATCGCTATCGTCAGATGCTAATAGAACACACTCTTGAATCGTTTAGTCGCCTGATGATGATTAATGTAAATTCCTGCCTCCTACTAATCCGACATTGTTTGACGCTTTTAGTCCTGCATTTTTTTTTTAGAAAAACCAATCAACGATGTATAAAGAACGCTGTGGGAAGCAAAAACTGTCAAACACATCGTCGATGCTCACAAAAGGCTGCGGATCGAAACACATTGTTATACGTTTTCTGCACATACTGTTAGAATCTTTTCATAAAATAACATAGAAAAATACGCAGGATGTTGATACATTAACTTCTTCTATTGTTTTGCATGAATGAATAAAAAAAATGATAATGAATTAAAATCAAGACTATTCGGAGAGCATCTCCGACGATTCGAAGAGATTCCTGACCACAAACCAACTGCGCCATATTTCAAAGGCATTCGTCGTTCTGTGGTTTTGATTGTCCAGGAATCTACACCGCATGGGAATAAGCTGATAGATAAAAGCAGCGTTTATGAAAGATTTTCTTTTAGTTTGAGGTTTTTAAGCGAGTTTCCCAAAATCCACCCAGTCGCGGTTTTCATTCATGTACATCATTTTCGTTCCATGATATTATACAAATGATGGATGTAAACGATGAATCCATTGAACTATTTTTCGATGGATATTTCTGCTATAAATTACATGTCATTCAGTTTTGATGTCTTTTGCTTGGCATATCCTCGCCAGGCTATAATAATCTTTAATCATAGCGCAGAGGCGTTACGCTTCCACTGCAATGCAGCCTTCTTTGTGACGCCGTACAATATATTCGCTAATGCAGCACTTCTCAAATGTTCACATGCAAATTTGCACACAGAGAATATATTATATGCCGACGCATTCAAAAACATAATATTGACATAATTCAGCGAGCATTTTTCAAAGAATTGCATTAAAAACACGGCAAAAAAATCGCATCAAATGCATAAAAATACACAAGCACTCTTCATCAATTCGTTCATGTATTATATTAAAATCTGAATAAATACATCAAAAATAAATTATTTCAGCGGCGTTTACGTTTGACAATCTTTGGACGGGAAAAACCCAACCGAATTTTATCGCTTTGGAAATGTGCCACGACTGGGAAGACTCCAGACCGCGCCCCACTTTTTAATCCCCCTGCAGGCTTTTCCAAAGAACACTCCACCAACAAAGTAACATTGAGACGATGAAAGAGAGAAAGGCTTTAATTCTTCGCGCTGTAATTTCAATAAAACTTTGTTTTTCGCCGAGGCATAAAAACATTCCTCTTTCGCTGTGCAAAAACAAAGAAACCCCAAAACAAATCTCCGAAACGCTGCGAAAAAATAATAAATTCTAGATCGATTATGCATGATGACATGTTGTGGAACAAATATTCATAAAATCAATTATTCTGAGGGTTTTTTTGTTTCGAAGTAAGTGTACCTGGCGTATAGGGGGGGGGATCCTAACTAGGGAATCCAATTTCGAGATCCCGGACAGTTTTAGGCGCTCATGAACCTTTCCCTACCGGTGATGTATTTACTACACCTCGACTATAATAATGGGAATATCGATATGAAATATAATAGATACGCGCTTCAATTTTTTTGTATTCCTCCGTAATATAATTACGAATCACATCAAAGTATTATAGTATGTAAGTATTCAAGTGCAGCGACGGGAATAAATAATTTGTTGGGAAATCGGGAATTTGTGACGCTTGACGACTTTCACGAAGAATTTCCTGGCATTTTTCGAAGTCTCCTTGGAGATATTGTATCGAAAAAATTTGGTTACGGTGAGTTGTATGCGAGATTGGTGATCAGAATGCTCACACCGGAGCACCGTCAAAATCGTCAATCAATCATCAATTTAAAACGAGCATTTGTCGATCCTACATAAATGTTGTAACCTTACTTACTGGATGGCCCTTGTAATTTGAATGAAGCTCTTACAGTTTTGTACGAGTTACATAAAAAATATAGTTTAATAATTATCTAAAAATTATTACGCTAACAACACATTGGTGTATCCAAAAATATCTTCACATTTAATGTATCCTGATAATTCCATTTTATCTTCTTCTTCTTCTTATATATAAAAATCAATGTGTGTCTGTCCAAAATTTGCTAAGGTAAACAAATCCTTTTGTCAACTATGCCGAGAGGCGATAATGCTATCAATCTAATGTCTGTCTAAGCGCTCGGCTGCGTCAGCCAAGGCCGCGCTTGGCGGTTGGCACGTCATAGTGCTCGGCGGCTCGACAGTCGCTATACGAAGTGAGGGAGAGCGCACGCATCCTAACCTCTCAGCCCCACAACAATAAAATTCATATTAAATCCAGATTTGGTCTTAATCTAAAAATCTTTTATCATTCATCATAAAAAAAGACGAATTTCCTCATTATATATCTTAAATTCCTATTACTTTTGATGCTATCATGTTGTACGCACGCGCTCTTCAAGATGCATGAGCTCGCACGTGGGTACGTTCGCTATCGGACCGCTGATGCCAAGAACAAAGATGACGTTCATCTTTTAAATAGAATCATTATTTAACTCGGAGAGGGAATTGTTTCGAGACTACATGCGAAGCGATGGGAAGAACACATCTTCCTACGGCCAAAGCTATCGATGACTTTCTATTCTGCTTTTCTGCGTGTCCGTATTGTAAACTCGCGCATACGGTATAAAAAGGCCGCTATTAATTTCGCAAATTAACAGACGATTAACAGTGGCTTCAACGCAAAAGTAGTATTTTTTCCCCAGGGAAAAATTGCAAAACAATATTATATAAATATGTTACTTTTTTGTTGCAGTACCTGGGAGAAAATGGCAGTTATGTCTATCGAAGAGGCAATAATCCAGAAAGTGCTACAAGGAGAGAGTTGTCCCCGAGCGAAATGGAAGGAGCTGAAGCTCGCATGGAACGACGTCGCAATCATCTGGAGAGAGCCTGCCATCGACTACCATCGGGGATCAGCAATCCCAACGCTTGGGAATATCTCATCAACAAGCAATATCATTTGATTTGGTTAGTTGAACAAAATGTTAAGAGAACAGTTTTACATTAGAGTGTCTTTTATTCGTGTAAAATTAATGAGCCTCGCTCTACGCAGGTGTAATGTATTCAAAGCTGCGTCATCGTCTTGGATGTACAACTTCAACTTAATGGCCAATTACTCAGCAAAATTTCTGGAGCGTAGCAGGGAGGTTCCATTGGTGCTGGCGAGGAGGAGATATCCGAGGCCTTCAGTTGACGAGTTGAAAGATGCTCAGAACGCATCCACGACATTTATCATCGTGAGACATCCCTTTGAAAGGCTGTCGTCGGCTTACAAAGACAAATTACAATTCGCCTTGCCAAATTCACTGCATTCTAGACTGGGGATGAAAATTATCCTCAAGTATAGACCGGGAGCGAAGGTAAAAATAATCGTTTTTGCTAAAAAACGACACATTATTCATTATAATATTTAATAAAACGACTTTTGATTACAGAAACGCATGTCGGCAGAACCTCGATGGCCAACATTCGAAGAGTTCGTGAGATACCTTCTGGACGAAGTTCGAGCTGGTCGCGACTTGGATATGCATTGGGTTCCCTACACGACGTTTTGTACACCCTGTCAAATACATTTCGATATTATTGCAAAGTTCGAAACGCTCCAGGTAATAAAATATTATTTCGAGGAATAGTTTTAATCTAATGATTATCTCAAACGTATCCGTATTTAACCCAAATATGTTCATGAATCAAGAAACAACTACGGGTTAAAAATACAGTAGACTCTCGATTATCCGGAGGACTGCCGGGGAGGACAAACGCGGATAATCCAAATCATGAAGTTTCTACTTGGTTTCCATTATAATATATTTACAATACAAATTTTTATTTCATAATTTTAATGCTCATTATTTATTAAGAAAAACGCTTATAGTTATCCTGTTTGGTAGGATGATCGCGTATTTGCGAGCGAATTCCAGTTATTCAGAAAGAACACTCTTGTACGTTGAGCTCGGAGAGAGACAGAGACGGATAAAACGTAGCGCAGTTCAGTGACTGCGCATGGGAGACAGAGACAGAGGGTTTCCTGCGTATATCACACTATTGTACAGATCGTTAACCCAAATATTGATGTGTGAATGATATAATTAATCGATTTCAAGTGTATTGTTTATGTTTACTTGAAGAAATTAATGAATATTTTGTGCTATCGACAGTGACCACGTAATTTCTTTACATAAACAATACACAAAAGGGAAGCTCTCCGTCTCTGTCTCCCGAATTGCGCTACGTTCTCTCTCTGTCTGTCTCCGAACTCAATGCACAAGAGTGCTCTTTCTGAATAATTGGAGGGGGATCGCAGGGTCTCCGATAGTACTCCTTTTGGGGTTAAACTGATTGTCTACCCGGCTTAAAGTTTTGGTAGTATCACCCCGGGTCCACTTTCACAATCTTGCGAATGATTTCTTTCTCGTGTAAGAAGATATTTTAAACTCTTGCTCGGCGCTTAGAAAACCAAGGTAATTAAAACATGAGAGCAGGCGTTTGTTTTGGTTAATAAGATACAAGCATCATCCTTATCTCTTTGAAGAGTTTTGTTTCTTTAATCTTGACCTATGTATCTAACACCTCAGTACTATTCGGGAATTCCCTTATTATCCGAGTATCAAAAATTAAAAAAAAAATTCAGACACGAATAACCCACAAATCGGATAATCGAGAGTACACTGTATATCATTTATATAATAACGTTCAAACATAAATTAAACTATAAATTCGAGGGTAGTCCCAGAAGTACCCGACCGGGTGTTTAAATGGCGCTTGTTGTTTTTAAATAAATACAACGGAACGTTCTCGGTGAATTTGTGAACATGGAAAAAAATTCGTCATCGTTATGTGATACAATAATTTTATTTGAAGTCTCAATCCAACCAACATCAAAGCCGAGCTAGATTAAACACTGGGGGAGTGGAGGAGTTTAAGCGAAGCCCTACTAACTACCAAGAAAAACATCGCAGTGGTTGACCGAATGAGGTGACCACGCCAAAAATGGTGTCAGAAATACACAATGGTATTGGGTGACCGTTGACTGAAAGTGGACGCGCTAGCAGATTATATAGGCAATTCATAAAGTGCTATAAATCGCATATTAATTGAAAATATGGACATTAGAAAGATGTGCGCAAGATGTGATTTGCTTTTTTCGGGTTTGGCGATGTTTCACAGCAATATAAACGCGTTTCTGTGACACGTTCATTTTCAACTTCGAGTGGCCACTTGCGCTCTGAGAACGCGAGAAACTAGCTTAATTCAAGATCTCGTCAAAAAGGAGGGAATGGGCACAAGGACTGTTTTCCCAACCGGTCCGCCTTTCAGACCGCTGACTCGACAAATGAACGCCTCGTGATTGGACACCATTAAAGACAATACACCAGTTCATATAATGTTGAGAAATAAAGATATTTTTTCCAATTTTTTTTGTATTTTCTTTATTAGGTCGGGTACTTCTGGGACTATATGGGACTGGCTGAAACTATGAAATTGTATAATTAATGATCAACCAAATTTAAAAATGTTTGTAATTTAATTTCAGGAGGATCAAAATTATTTGATTCAGCGAGCTGGATTACAAGATATCATAAAGCCGCAGTGGAAAAACAGTGGAAAGGGTAGAAATACAGCGGCTTTACTCTTAACACATTATTCACAACTAACAACCAAACAAATATGGGGCCTTTATAACTTATATCAGTAAGAAATCATATTATATTAATGAATGTTTATAAATATCTATTTTAATTAAAACTCCATGAGCATTAACGATATTCCACAAAGAAGAAAATTAGAATCAAATTTACATTTAAATACACATTTAACTTTACAAATGATAGAAATGTCTAAATGCAATTAAGCTAACTGAATAATTCAGCAATATGTTAAGAGATTTTAAAAAAATGTATACATATTCATGATGTAAATTTATAAATCTTTTATTTCCATTGCAGATACGACTTTCAAATCTTTAACTACACGATCAATATGTTTCTGGAAGTGGCTAAAGACTATAATCCAAAAGCTAACGGTGCAACCTGACAAAACGCATCAGCAGAAACGGTTTACGATTACAACCAGGAAAGGTTTCGCCTATAAAGCGTGAAAATCGTTCACAATTCTGCTAGTCCTAGCAAAGAGAATGCTAAATAAATAATCTCATGCTGATGGCTGAAGAGATTTCATCGACTGGCTCTTTTGCATTATTCAAACACGCCACGGCTATACAGAGAACATTGCATCCAAAATCTACGACACATTGATATCGAAAAACTAATCATCGTTGAAAACAGTTGGAGGATAACTGGTCGCATTGACAATTTTCCTAATATGTGCTTTATCAGTATTTAGGTGCTTATTGAGTAATTGAATGAAAAATATTCCCCGACGCTCTATGCAGGTTGATAAATATAAAAGGGCATGCACAAGCGACGACGATTCGAGTTAGTGATGGAAAAATATGGATAATGACACGCGTAATTTGTAATCTGATTTCTGGTAGTCGTTTTTGGATATATAAAAATATATTTAGTAGAACTTATAGAAGTCTATAAATTCATCTATCGTCCAGAGAAAATATCTCGAAACTTCAATATCCTCGTAGCCGTCCAAATATTGTCTTAGATCCCGTACACCCAGACATTATTATGACCCCGTGAAAACTTTATAGCGATAATATATTTTGTAATCGAATTAATAAATATATATATATATATATTGGAATCGACTCGCTCAAAATTTCATATCGAGCAATTGTTCATCGAGCAATTCATTCCATAGTTTGTTCAAATTAAATATTAAATAGTGGAGTATTTGTTGACATATATCCTGTCTTGATAGATTTAATTTTATATTTAAAATTCTATAAAACAAATTAAGAATCTTCGTATGCATCTAATCCGGCATCTGATATGCGTATATTGTCTTAAAAATAGCGACTCCGTAGCCTTTTTAACCGTCATAAATGGACAAATCTAGATTTGCGACAATATATTATAGATTGCTTATCATCGAACGTTTCTAAACGGCATACTTTCCCATCACTAATTTTGACAATCGTTTGCTGTAATCTGACATCAACATTTCATTAGTGATTTCGCGCATCTCTATCGGCATTCATTTCAACATCGATCGATGCGTTTAGGCTATTTCTAAGTATAGTGATGTTGTCTCTTAAAGACTGATTGATTCTCACATTATATTTTTTCATTTGTAAGAAAAGTGTCCAATACTGAATGAACGGGGATGTACGACGTGGCCCTGTATAATGGTTGTGTTAAAAATTAAACAGAGGACCATATTTTGTATGCATTTAGGTCAAGCATGCGTTTTGTAGCGAAGATACACTCATGAATCACATATGTATATAAAAAAAAGTCAATTGCAACAATTGTATTAAAAAAAAGTATTTATAATAAACAATTTTCTTTAAAATTTCTAAAAAAAATACATAAAAAAAACTATTATCAAGTCATTTCGTATTTTATAGATTATAATATACAAAAATAGCTGTAAACCCTTTATAGTGTAATCAATATCAGTTCAAATATTAACGGATGACAATAAAAATAAAGAACATATTTTTTTCCTTTAACCGTGTTCAAAATGAATGATCAAAGAAATGCATTAATTAAAAAGGATATTAATTAAAATAAATTGCTCTATAAAGGGTTGATTAAACCATAGCTTTTATTTAATTCATAGAAAAATTGTTCTTATTTAGCGTCAGTCATTTCTTGATACGTGCAATTCTACGAGCAATTTTGATTTGAATTCATTATTATATGGATAGCACTGTTATTTCTATATCACATACTATATTATTCAATCATATTAAATCAATGGATTTTTAAATTTTATAGATTCATTTACTATATCACAACAATTGAGACAATAACTATAATCAAATATTTGAAATATACCAAATACGACACTAAATTAATATATTACAGAGTGCAAAACTATGATGCATAATTCTTCTTAATATATCGAACTATACATGTATTTATATGCAATTTCCAAATTATGCTACGGTAATAACATGTCGACATAAGAAACGTCTACTCTTCTCCGACGAATACGAACCATCAGCTCAGATATGGGTCTTTGGATAAACTAATAATTTCCAATTCTCCATTTGCTTTTATGGAGTTGAAATTTGGACATTCAAAATATACCGTTGGAAACGTATTCTGAAAATCCCATGGATGGCCTGGATATCCTGGATGATGAAAAATATGTATCGAAGAGGAGAAAAATCTCACTTCTTATTTCCCATATTTAAATGCGCAATCCGTACGCATTGCATCTATCGAGAAATGACTGTATTTATTTATTTTCATTAAGAATTCATATATATATATATTCTAGTATTGTTATACAAGCATGTATTTGTATTTTAAAAATGATTTTTTAATCGTAAACTTTTCGATTGCATTCCAATGCAAACAACGATTGTTGAAAAATTAAGCGTATAAGCGATAGGTTTAAACTTTGTTATCTCATATTGTATATTATTTAAAACAAAAAACCTGTTAATGTTGATTATTTTTTAAGGTATATATTAAAGAATATTGTAAAAAATGGCTTTAACATATTAAACCGTACGGCGTTTTGTAAATTTGTCATGTCGTATCTCTTCAAATGGAAATCGTTATTTATCATAATTTTGGCAAATAATAATATATCAATCCTGTTAATGTTAAAGACTTTATTTACTTTCCGGTTATGTCCCTTTTATTATGATAATTATGGAAAGAATCGACTGCTATTGATTTAAATGTTAAATTAGTTACATTAATATCCTTCACCCGATCATTTCCCACTTGAATTATCAATTTGTTACACTTTTTGTAGACCACGTCTTTATAAAGAATTGTTTTAGAATCAATTTCTATTTGAATAGATACGGTACATTTATTCTAAGACATCAGCTTTGTATTTTGCCCCAAAATTTAATTTTCATAAACTCTTTAATACTGATTGAAATTATATAAATTTACATTTTAAAAAATTCTGAAAACAACGTAAACATTCAATAGATTTTGTCGCACTCGAAATTCTTACTCTTCGCTTAAATACTGATTTACTAATGAGACATTTTATCCTTATTATATTTCTACCGTTTCAAATAATTCCTACGTTTCGATAATATAGAGATTATAGAAATCGGTGCCAACGACGGCACAAAATTTGTCAGTCCATATGACGACATTTATTTAGCGTCGTTCTAGTCGAATTTTCCATGTATATATAATAGAATTTGAAAAGAAGAAAAATATTCATTTCAATGAAATGCTTTTATAAGACACGTTGTGGTAATCACAAGACGGATAACGAGAGGACGTCATCAGAACACCTCGACGATTTATCCGAGTAAATTATTTTACAAATTTGAGGTTCAAAGTATTTCTAGTAGTATTTAAAAACTTTATATTTAGATTTCCTTAAATAATTTTAGTAAAAGCTGTGATTGCCATTATAAGCGATAAGTAGGAAATTAGTAACTTTTTAAAATAACTTTTTTGATTCGAAGAATACTAAATTTCATTGATTCGAAGACATTCAAATATATTGCGACCCGATGAAAATAAAAGTACATTTATATAAGCACGTTCTCCAAAAAAAAAAAAACTTGTGATAAAAACCAAAGACAAATGTATTTAATTCGAAACGTTTACTTAGTTTGCAACAATAAAACTCCCCCTTTCCAATCTATTCCATTCATCATTGATAAATAATACGTATGATAAAATATCTATGACACATTAAATATTAATCCGTTAACTTATGATCATTGCACATAGATACTATACTCAGGTTTGATAGTTAATGTGTCAAATATATTCAAAACCTAAAATAATGTTACACGATATTATGTTATCAATCAATAGCAACATTTTTTAGATATTCATAGCAAAAATACGCTGTCTTAATTATTGAAATGCAATAATGGAACATTGAAATCGTGCAAATTCGTTGTACAAAGATGATTAATTTTTATCCTTTGAAAATTTTATCAATGTTGAAGGTTTTCTAATATAGTTGCGGGTCCATAGTAGGAATTATCATGATCAATAAAATATTACAGTACATGTTGTGTTTTACTTTGTATCCCTGACGAATATGAAAAGCGAGTACCTTCACGAGGATATTATAAATAATATAGTTGTGTTTCATTTCATAAAATTTTACAGTACAAATGAATATAGCCGCTGAGAAAATATATGCCGTTAGTAATAGATGGCGTTAGGATTTTTTCTTGACCAGTGTTATTTTCATAGACTAAATGCTATAATATTATTTTGAAGCGTACAAAATAATATATCATAGATGAGAAATAAAATCCTCCTGGACTTGCTTTCAAGGACACCGAGCAGGTCATCTTTTTTGTGCTTCATGGTGGAAAAAAAATAAAGGATGTTTCAGGTAATAAGGGATTTAGTGTATTTCTAAAGAAACAATAGCTTGGGAAAGATCTCTCTCATAGGATATGTTTGGAGACATGCAAAAATGCATTTTGTAACAAAACAAAATTCGTAGGCTTAAGTTTTTATGTGCATATTTTTAGACAAAAGCCCAATAACATTCAATGGAACTAACATAAATAACGTCTTCAGATGAGCAACTCATTGTCTCAGGCCTATATTGTATGAAAAATATACCTAATCATTCTGTGTTCAATGTAAAATATCCATTTAAATTAAGTTTATTCTATCAAAAACGTTTTTATAATACTCAAAAACAGTTCCCTGGTGTGTCATCAAAGCGATATTGTTGCTTTAGATTGATTTAATTAACACAATAACGATATAAATCAATCAAATTATTTGATTATTTGAATATTACATGATTGTTAATCTGTATAGATTTAATTCACCAGATTAACGGCGACATCTTCCGTCTCTCTTTAGGCGCAATGTGCCAATTTAACAGCGCTATATTCTGTGGCGCTGCGGATATATTGCGTCTGAAGGAACGACGTTGTGGGTTCAATCGTCGTGAAGAGTCGTCGGATAGCCTTGGCTGTGGGAGGACGTCCTTCCCGCGGCCAGATCTCTCTTGTGATTAATAAAGAAATTATCTAAGACGAAAGACTTTCTATTCGACACTCGCCCATCTCCATTCATCCGCCCGGCTACAAAACTATTGCGTTAACCTCTCGCTTACCGTCCTACTAAATCGAGCCATTCCCACCGAAATCTGGACGTTTGGAAACAGTAGCGTAACTACTAATTGGCGAGCTTAGGCGACGTCTAGGGGCAGACATATATATTTTTCAAATTGTTATGTTAACCTTTCCCTACCGGTGATGTATTTACTACACCTCGACTCTAATAATGGGAATATCAACATGAAATATAATAGATATGGGGTTTAGAATTTTTGTATTCCTCCGTAATATAATTACGAATCACATCAAAGTATTATAGTATATAAGTATTCATCTGCAGCATACAAAAAATGACTGCAATTGCAGACGTGTCCGCGATTTTTCAATTTGTTTTCATATTTCGATTAAGACCTTTCGACGATAAATTTGTATTGCATTTATCTAAAAACAAAGGCAACAAAACAAATCATGAGAAGAATAGGTCCACGCATTCTAATTACCACTCGCTGCTCCAAATGATTATTGAACAATCTGAATAAATATAATAAATGAGCACTTATCAAAAATGTATTATTTGAGCTGTCGTTTTCATTGATCGTCATTCCTTATATTGTCATGTCATGAATTTACGCTTTGTGTTATTAAAATTCGATAATTCAACGCACAAAAGAATAATCAATTTTAATTATCTTCAGCAATCATATTTTTAAAAAAGTCTTGTGGATTCAATAAACGGTAGTGCTGGACGACGATGAAAATGACGAAGAAAACGGGAGGTTTTCTAAGAACAATCTTTCCTATTTATATCCTATCTAAGATCTTCGGAATGGCTCCATTTCGTCTTGTTCCGAAAGATCATGAATATGAAGTAAAATGTTCGTTTTTACACAGCCTTTATCCCTTGACAATTGTATGCATCGGATTCTTATGGATTAGATTCTATTATCAGTCTCATCATTCTGGATCGTCGATCAATGACAATGAGTTGACCGTCATCACAATTTTAATACAAGGCTATTTAGTTTTCATCATGGGCTTGTTGAACATTTTGGCAAGCACACTGAATCAGAAATACATGGTCGATTATATACAAATGATGATTCAAATAGAGGACAAAATGAGATACATTAACATCCTCACGAAGAACAACAAAGAGAAAAAAATAGTGGTTATTTTTGTGGTTTTATTTTCTGTGGCGGTGTTTTTGAGCAGCATTGCATTATTCATTAGTTACAAGGAATATGATTATTTTGCGCTTAAGGAATTTGTTAAGATGTTCATATACATTGTAAGCCTCATGTTCATATTTCAATTCATGTTTGCTACAGTTGCTATAAAATCGAGATTACAGCTGTTGAATGAGACTATGAAGAAACTCGAATTTAGACAAGTTATTCAACCGATGAACATCTCAGACCGAAACGATTCGAAATCGACCGAGAAGTTCTTCTTGAGGAATCGGTCATTCAGAATTTTGATGTGCAACATCTGCGATGCACATAAATGCATATACCGAGCGGCAAAGTCTCTAAATTTGGCATATTCATTTCAAATCAACGTCTTCATCTCAGGCGGGTTCATAAAGACAATTTCTAAATTATATTTGAGAATCAATAACAAATTTCAAGAAGATGATGACTTCATTTTTCTCTCAAACTCTGTAGTCTGGTTACTTTTGTATAATGGCATGCTGTTTGTGATGCTCTACTCAGTGACGACAATGTCGGAGGAGGTCAGTATTTAAAAATATATATACATAGTAGACCTATATCTATAGAAAAGAAGTGTCGTTCTTTCGACATGCAATTAAAATGCTGCCAGAAAGATAGGCAAAATCAGTGGTTAGCGATAGGCAGGATTTTTTAAAAATAGCACTAAAAACGGCAGGAACTTATTCACACACCCAATAACATCAAAAAATATGCACAAATCAAAGGATGGGTATACTTCTACGATTAATGCACACAATAACAATAAATAGACGTATCATCAGTTTGAATAGATAATGTAAAATTTATCATACAACAACACAAATGTCATTTCCTCTCTGCAGTAATCTTGCGTTTATCAAAACGTTAGCTATAATTTAAATTTACTAAAATATTTAATAATTCAAACATACAGATTATGAAAGTCAATTTTTATTCCAGTCACAAAATACGGGAATCATACTACACAGGATTTACTATAAACGCTGCAGCGAAAAATGGATGCAAAAGGTATGTATTTCAACGCCTACATTACCGACAATACATTTGTAAACGCTAAACTTATTGGCGTTTCCAATATAAGCTACGAAATTAAGGCTTTTCAATTGAAGTAATTGCTAAAAAAATAATATTTTCATCAAAAAGGTGCATTAACCCCTTAAGTGGATATGACGTATATATCCGTCAAGACTAAAATCCATGCAAAGTGGGTATGACGGATATATCCGCATTGTGAAAGTTAAAGCAAACTCAATGGAAAATGACGGATATGTCCGATTGCAGTGTTGTGTACGCTAAATGTAAGAATGATTCATCTCGCGAACTGAATTATTCGAACTTGATGATATACTATCCGCTAGCGACGAAAAGATCGCGTCACTTTGAAACTGAACAATTGCTAATTGTAAAATTTCTTATGAACAGGAATTTTTGGCTCAAAGAATTTGGAGAATAATTCAACTGTTTATATTATGCGATTATGTTTAAGGGGTTACACCCACGTGGGCGTTTCCAAACTTATTGTCGGTAGTGTATAATACAGCATTCGCCAGATCAAATGTTACCATCTTTATGTATTCAAATGTATTAGCATATTTACTAGTATCATACAATTGATTGTTGTAAAATTACTTGGCAACATCACAAAACGCGACCCAAACAAAAGTCTTAGCCAAGTGTGAATACTTTTGAACAGCGAGTGGACGTGAGAATTTGAGGACCTGCTTTAAGTCATAATCTGAGATGCAGTGATTGCTGAACAAATGTACAATTGACTCCATTGAATCCTATTAAATTTTGAATATTTTATAGACCATAATAATCCACTAAAATACAGCAGTATCAATATTTTTAAGCAGTTTATTTCAATTTTACAACGGTAACATTTGGTACGGCTGATCCTATATACTAAAATAGCATATATTTATTTTTTATTTCTGATCGTCGCTTTAGATGAATTCGAAATCGTTACAATTACTACAGCAACGAATCCAATTCACAGTCTGTGGAATGTTTCAGTTCGATAATACGGTTTTATTCAATGTAAGTCCACAATCGCATAAAAAGTTACAACCATATAATTCAAAATGAAATTTACAAAAATGTATTTTTACAGTTCATTGGATCGATTTGCACATATCTTCTAATCATGCTACAGTTCGATATCGCCCTATATCCTCAAACGTTCTAATGATTTTTGTAAAACTAAAACATATAAAGTTATTTTCTACAAAGAAACGTCTTTCAAATATATAATAGTTGTTGAAGAATGCAGAATTCGTGTAGAAAAGGAAGTGCATCATTAAGAACAGCTGGTTCCCTTTTTTTCCAAGCGCTCCTTGGGATCACAGGGGGCCTTACTGTTAAATAATAAAAGCTTGTGGGATAATTGCAACAATAAAGATACTGCCATCCTACGGTATACATGGATTCGTCCATATTTTAAGTCAACTTTTGTTAAAATATAGGCGTTTCACAGGGGGTTCGCGTTTGTTATAATATAGGGGATGGACGATTCGGTGTTTCATGCCAATATTGCTATCATTGAAAGTTAATTACCTAATATTCCTGTGCTCAGTGTACAGTATTCATTGTTTCAAACACGTTTTTATAATACTCAAAAACAGTTCCCTGGTCTCTCACCAAAGCTTATAAAATATAGTTGCTTTAGATTACATAGTTGATTAAAACAATAACTTTAAGAATCAATCAAATTATTTGATTATTTGAACAATATTACAAGCTTATTATTTTAGTAATATACGTTTATAAAAATGAAAAAAGTAAATTAAAGTATGTCTCAGCATTTTGTGAACAGTCCCCCTATGTCTATATTTTAAATTACGCGCCACGTAGTCTACAGCTTAAATTGTAGGATGGGAGAAATATCATCCCCGTGTAAGGACGCTGTTAATCTGTATAGATTTAATTCACCAACGACAACAATCGCTCCTTGCGCGTGCACCGTTGTGGGTTTGATGACACGCAGGAGTCGTGAAGAGTCGTCGAATAACCTTGGCTGTGGAAGAACATCCTTCCCGCGGCCAGATCTCTCTCTTGTGATTAATAAAAAAAATACCTAAGGCGAGAAACTTTCTATTGGACACTCGCCCATCTCCATCCACGCGGCCGGCTACATAACGGCCCGAAAGCACAACAGTCCTTTTTGGCCTTCTCCATTTTGTGAACAATATTCTTGCCTATAATTAAATTAAAATCTCTCTATCGCTGTCACACGCTTCATGCAGACAGTTTCCTGTGACTCTCTCCAACTTCTCATATTTGGCTATCAAAAAGCAATCAGTATCAAGCAAGCAATCAGCGTGAAGAGTTTGATTTGTTCTTGAACGAACTCCTCTTGGAGTACTTTATTATTTTTATTGTTCACACCTAGATTGATACAAGTATATGGTCAACCCGTAGTGACATGTTATGGAAGACGGATACTAAAAATAGTATCCATGCAAGGCGCATTTGGCTCCGAAACTATAACATAGGAACGCCTTGAACGCCGAAAAGGCATCGGGGCTGGCCACCAAGCCCCTGTGGCCAAGAGGTCCAGAAAAAGGACCTCTGATACGGCACAGGAGCGCCTCTCTCTCGGCCGACATGCCCAAACACGAAAACACATTTTTGCCAGGTATGCCGCTAAACGGCAAAACGTCGACTAATTTTAGCTTTAGCTAGATGAGACTGAGCCAAAGAAATTCCGCATGTAGCCACATTGAGGTGACTCAGACCAACTGCGTTCCCAGTCGGCAATTGCCGCGTTTCTAGTCCACCTTTTGGTGGCAATAGGATCCGTAAGAATTCCATCTGCTTCCACAGCTGATAGAGTGGAGTTACCAGCTTTAATTATTTTACGTGCTTTTTTAAGATGCCTCACTGCTTTTATTTGGACTTTTATGTCTAATAGCATGTTCCCTGCAAGGACAGGGAGACTGTCTGTAACAGTTGTTCTGTACGCTCCAGTGATTCTTAGTAGTGGCTGCCGTTGTGCAATGTTTAGGCTTCGTCCCGCGGTCTTGTCTCAACCACGGTGCCCAAGCCTGTCTGTCTTTTCTCTGAATCTGCATCCCTCCGAGATGGTTACACCCAGGTCCGTAGTAGTCCTCTTCGAGGACTACGAACTGATCTCTAAACTCCATGTAACATGGAGTTTAAATATCAGGCAGCTTGGCGGGCGATCAGCAGGTCAACGGTGCAGCCGGCGGCGTGATTGGCGGCACGGTTGGTGGGACGACGGGGCAGCAGACCCACCGACTGCGCCTCCCCTCCTGCCAAGGCTTCACCCCGCCAATCATACTACCCCGCCGCTACGCCTACCGTCTCTCTGCCCTGTCGACGTGTTGACACTGACCTGCTATCTCAGTGCCCACGCTCCCAACCCCTCCAATCCACCAACCACCACGCTAACCTATGCGGACCTGCCTATATTCCGCCGACTACGCTGCCGCTTCGCCGCTATACCGACTCCGACCCACAGTCCCACTAACCGTCTCGCCAACCACACCGCTCACAAACCGCGCTGCCCACCCGTCAACTACACCGCTGAATCATCGTCCCTCCAACCGCACCGCAAACCTACTGTTCAGCATCCTTCTGTATGGGTCGAAATCATGGACACTGGCAGACGCCATGTGCAAAAAGCTTAAAGCGTTCAAAATGTGAGCGTACAGAAGGATGTTTAAAATTCCATGGACTGTTCAGAATTTCAATACCGATGTGTGGCTTTGATGGATAAACAAGTCGAGGTACTCAACGCCATAAAAAGGCGTAAATTGGAATAATATGGCCATGTCACATGAAACAAAAAATATAACCTTCCGCGCCTAATAGTACAGGGAAAGATCATAGGTCATCAGAATTAGAGCCGGCGGAAGATATCATAGCTGAAGAACCTCCGGCAGTGGAGCGGTCCTAGCATCGGATTATCATTCTGGATAGCAGTCGACAGTCAAGACAGGACTTCTGACTGCTAACATTCTCGAAAGACGACAAAATGAAAATCATGCTTTGAAAAACTGAAGAATTTGAGCACAAATAGAATATTATAAAGAAACTTAATTTTGCTACTAAAACCATATTTTTCACTTAAATGCACAATCCTCTGATATAGACAATAGTCCCCTGTATCAATTTTTCATAAGATTATTGCTCATTATTTCCTAAAGCAACCTGCCCAGTTTACTGTTAAAGATCATATGATGGAAAGCGAGCTACTAACGGCATGAAATTTGGAAGATAATTTTTTGCAAATATTTTTCCAAATAAATGTATCTAATTTTGCATCTATATAAAATTTCAAAGTTCTTGTCTTGTATAATCAATAAATCCTTGAGTTATATGTACATACATATTTGACAAGTGTCAAGTGTTCTTCAATAACAGCTATATTTATTCAATATCAGATAATAAAATTGATTGCTAACTAGCCCCTTCCACTCACAATTCATTAAAGAAGTCTTGAACAATCTATTGATTTCCTTTTTTATTACATACCCAGAAAGGATTATGAAGTTAGTCGTCACATCATTGGTTTACAATCAACATATATCAGAAAATGAAAAATGAAAAAGTCTACTTTTTTGCAACGATGCAGCCTATTTACAAATTCTCTAAAATATTTGGAATGGCACATTTCAACATAGTTCATAAACACAACGAATATGCAATACACAAATCGTCGGCAACCGTGATCTACAGTTTTATTCTCTTCGCATTAACATTCGCGTTTAATTTATTAAAAACGAAAAACAAATACGACATTGCAATAAACAATACCTCGGACATAACCATCATGATGTCCATGATGAACCGCTACTATCGCATAGTCATGGCATTTTGCAATATCATAATAACGTTGCAGAAACGAAATACTACATTAGCGTTCATTCGGAAGATGCAAAGTATAGAAACACAAATGAAGAACAATCGTATCAATATCGAACACAATAGAGAAAGACGTTTTGCCTCTTTAACAATAGTCTTAATATCGACGATATTATTTCTTGCGGTCGGATGTACAGAAATGTATTTTATATTCAACGAAATATATATTTTTAATAAGATCATACGCACAATTAGCGCAATCGTCGACGTGATAAACGCTATATTTATCTTGCAACTATTGATGGGTATCTTGATTTTAATTTGCCGTTTTAATTTAATTAATTCGAAGATGAAAAGTATTCATATTGCAATATGTAATTTAAACAATTCCAATTCTGAGGGACTCGATAAAAATGTAAACGCACGGAATCACAGGCTATCGAAAGAAATATGCAACATTTGCAGTATACATGAAAACTTGAACGGTGCCGGAGTGATTCTAAATTCAATATTTTCCTTGCAAATATGTATATGTATGACTGGAGGATTCATATTGACTATCTGCCAATTGTATTTATCAACGCTCAATCTCAATGAAGATTTAGTATTCGATCAAGATAAATTTTTCTTTATAAAGAGCATTTTCACAATATTGCTGTATAATAGTATGCTATTAATGATATTGAGAGCTTCAAAGGTTCTGTCGAACGCGGTGAGATTTTTTCTTCGATTAAGCTTAAACACCGCAATTCATGAATAACTTCATATTATTTTTTAGTCGAAGGAAACTGGTATTATTCTACACAGGATATTTTATAGCGGTCTCAATCTTCAATGGATACATAAGGTAAGTTATTACATAAATAATTGGGTTCGAATCGTAAAACACTCGTATGATTTTGTACAATGTTTCAGATAAAATCATGTTCGTTGCAATTGTTTCAACAGAATATAATCTTAACGGTATGCGGAATGTTCAGACTTGATAATGCTGTCTTTTGTAATGTATGGATTAAATACTCAAAATTAAAAATACGCATTTAGATACTGAGAAATGATGATATTCAATTATTTTTGCAGTATGTAGGCGCCATCATGACTTATTATTTGATAATGATACAATTTTTACTCTCGATACACATAAATCAAACAGTATTCATAAACCCATCTTAATAGATTTATATAAAATGTATGTAAATAGGATTTTAAACCAATAAACAATTACTGATGAATGGTTTTATGTGTTCATTTTTTAGTTCAAGAGTATTTTTTTTTATTAAATCAAAAGCGCTATATATTTATGAAAAATATACGAATCCACAACTGTACTTTGTAAGCCGAGGGATAAACTTTCTGATATCTTCGTCAAAAAAGCCTTCCGCTAACATTTTGATACATTGTTTGACGACACGTTGGATCTTATCGTCAATAGAAAACCTTGTTATACGCATAAACAATTCCAGAGAGGTAAAGGATGAAAATCTGAAGATGCCAGATCAGGGCCGTTAGTGAGGTGATTGATGATGTTCCAAACAAATTAATCCAAAAGTTGCTTTGTGGCGTTAACTGTATGGAGACGTGCATTGTCATGCAATAAGCGCACTCCCTTCATTAACATTCCCTTTCTTTTATTGTATATTCAATTAGAAGAATCTCTTTACGTTCCCAAAAGACAGACGCAATCATTTCCAAGCTGAAATAACAGTTTTGAATTTATTCGCTGATGATAAGAAGGGATATCGCCACTGCGTTGATTTTCTTTTCGTCTTAGGCGTGTATTTAATAGAGATATTCATTTCAAGACGGCACATTGTGGATATGCCTCGTACATTAATAATCTGAAAATATATATAGAATATTCAAAAACGGTAATACGATAAGAAACCACCATTTCAATTAGCCTTGAACAAAAGCCTTATAATTTAGCTGTTTGATAATTCAATCATCAGAATGCTTACAATGTTGATAAACAGCATTAAGATGATTAAATATGTAACATAAATTTCCTATGTGTATATTTATACAGACGTCGAAACTAAACGTGTAATGAAATGCAATCAATCAATTACTTAAATACGTAAAATAATTAATTGTTCAAATACTCGTGATCGATAGTTTTAAAACGCGATTGAAAAGAAAAGCATACTAAAATATATTCAGTACAACGACGAAATGCCGAAGAGAGTGATCGATTTTTTCGATTCGTTTATGCCGATTTACAAACTGTCTAAACTAGTAGGATTGGCACCGTACAGGATTTATTACCATGAAAATACACACAAATCTAAAATATCATTTTTAGCCATGGCGTACAGTTTTATTTTCTTTATTTCAATATCGGTTAGCAATCCGTTACTAAATTACGGACTCGACGATTTCATTCGGCAGGAACTTGTAGTCAGATTGACGATTGCGCAACTGTATGTAAACACATTTGCATTTTATATTAACTACTTCATCATCATAACTAATCGAAAGAAATTCTGCAAATTATTCGGCAGTTTGCAACGCATAGACGATAGATTGAGAAAACTTTGCATAAAGATCTGTTATAAAAAGCATAAAAGAATAGTCAAAGGTATCATTTTGTCACTTGTTTTATTCAGTGTTGCATTGATGACAATACAGGTTTATCATTTTATCCCAACACAAGCAAAAAAAAATAATACTTTCGCCGAAGAAATATATGAAACGAGCGGACACATAATACCGTTCATCAACGTTGTATTTTATTTACAATTTTTCATAGCTATGCTCTATATCGAATCGCGCTTCAAACGTATAAATTATGTATTAAAGGATATACAAAACAAAGAAAGTTTCTTCCTGGATATGATAGACACTCATAAAATCATCAATACAGTGAGCGATATTCATAAAGACATTTGCAACAAAGCCAATGTCATAATTTACATATATTCCGTCTCAATGTTGTTTGCGATTATTCAAACTTTTGCAACCACGATTTGTTTGTCGTACATTGT
Organism: Stenopsyche tienmushanensis; assembly: GCA_008973525.1. NCBI lineage: Eukaryota > Metazoa > Arthropoda > Insecta > Trichoptera > Stenopsychidae > Stenopsyche > Stenopsyche tienmushanensis. Next base: position 218,310 of record WACJ01000017.1, read on the forward strand.
GGCACTTGAATTTATTACAAATAACACAGAACACAATAACTACATCAAACTGATAGAAATTTTTACGATAATTCTAACAAAAAATGGAATTCTCTACGCTTTGGTTTATAAAGCCAATTCAATTTCAAACGTGGTAAGGTCCATCTTAAATTTGTTATCGTAACAATGCGACAATACGTTAAGAATTTAATGCCGTTCATTTTAGTCAAAACAGCCTGGAGTCATCATTCACAGGATTTATCAAAAACACTCGAAGAAAACGTGGGCTAAAAAGGTATACAAACTTTAAAAAAATTATGTGCTCGTTGAATATTAGGGGGACTAGAAAGTATTCGAAAAATTTGAGAGGGAGAGAGAATTAACGAAATCCGAAGAAACTATAACTGCACAAACTTATTATCGACAATTAGAAGTTTTGCATCTAAAGTTAAAAGAGAAATGTTCATACTTATTCAACAAAAAGAAGACGATACTGCTTCATCATAATGCGGCACCCTCATAATACAAAATTGACACTGGATAGAACACGGGAATTAAACTGGGAAGTGTTAATGCATCCTTCTTATTCACTGGATTACGCCCCTGACAGAATTCCAATATTTTCAGGTCCATAGAGCACAGCCTGAGAGAAAAACGATTCAAAAATTCAGCTTAAGTGCTTTGTTTTTTGCCAATAAGCTGGAATTTTTTTTACAAAAAAGGGATCAATTGACTGCCAAAACGATGAAAAAATGTAATGAACAATGAAGGGAATTACATTTTATAATGTATATAAAATTTAATCTGTCGTCTGTATGTATGCATGTACGTTTTATATACGCTTCTATACCATTCATCCAATTGCGATGAAACTTTGGGGAGTTGTTGTGTGCACACCGCTGAAGGTTTTTGAATTAGCACAACCATTGTTTGTGTGCGGAATTTGTTTTGCATATTAAGTGAAACAGAGGCCATGAGGATGAGGAGAGGAAGTAAACAACTTTTTCAACTAAATGTTCGAATACTTTCGGGTCCTTCTAATATATAAGAAATTCTTTAATTATAAAAATCTCTATTGCTCTGAAAGTAAATAAATAACTACTGATAATCCAATTTAATTCTAATATTATTTGGCTATAATACAACAATAAAATAATGATATGACTTTTTTCCAGTTGATCACATCTTCAATTAGATTTGTCAAGCAAAATGTAACCTTTGATATTGTTGGTATGTTTAATATGGATCTGCCGATGCTACATAATGTAAGAAGAAATACTATTTTAAACACTGCCGTATTGCGTATTACATTTACAAACAAATAAAAATTATGAATGAATAACAAATGCTAATAGTATATCAATAAGGAAATATTATGACACTTGAAAATAGACGAAACAAATTTAAACTCCACTTATTTTCCAGATGTTAGCTGGAGCTACCACCTACTTAGTAATTATATTGCAATTTGAACAAACAAGGCAGGCGATATATTAAATTAAACAAAAATTAGCTCGATAATAAAAATCTCTTGGATAATAACGATAATTTTAGATCTAACTGGAATAAATTGATAAGTCAATTTTTTGAATAAAAACATTGTTTTACTCTTAAATTTTGCAGCAAATCTTGTTATATCAATTGTACTGCATAATGAAATTTTGTAAAACCGTACACATTTAAATAAATATTTATTTTTATATAATATTGTGACATTATTCTAATTGTGGTCATTATTTTTATTGAAATTACCTCCGGCAAATTATACTTTTATTTTCATAACAATTGATAACTATCAATTCCTGTGTAATTTAATAATAAAAAAAATCCTAGCATATATGTGCTTTCTTATAATACATACTTTAACCGCTCAACCATATTTCATACTGAATTACATAGGATCGACATGTTTATTATTACTTTTCTTTTGTGCAATCATACGTATAAGGATGTTATTTTAGATTCAATCAGAATCACTCGAAAAGATGAAACTTTCGACGTACATAAGTTGATCCATATATAAATCGTATGGGATATAAAGAAAATTAAACTCACTTTTATTGTTGTTGCAAACGGAAATAGACTTCCTCTTCAAATATTTTCAAAAAAATGAATACAATTAAAACACTAAATCAGACAATTCGACATTTATTATATCATCGATACAATATCAGCACAAGTTAAATGCAAAACGTTCACATGCAATAATTTTCAAAAGTGACAGCTTACAAATTCACCCGGCAAGATTATTTGGCCGTAATGCATTTGGACGACGTCACGCTTGACGCTAAATTTTATAACCATAAAAGGCGATGCTCGTCGACGATATTATTTTTATTTATAACATTTTCGTTGCGTATACAATTAATACGTTGTTATTTGAATTAAATAAATTCACATTCATATTATTAATATAATATATTATTATAATATTAAAATTATATTTTAGACAAGGTAGTTATTTTGATTTGTAATTAAATGCGTTATGTATTAGAACTCTTTCGAGCTTATATTCACGCGATTGACCAAAAATATTTTGTGGACCGAGTGCATAATATTGGTCGTATTGATTATATTACCTAACAGCGTGTATGATGTAACGTCGATTTTATTAAAAACGAATGAATTGAATGTTTATTAATTTATATAAATTGATAGTTAAAATTGATTTGATGTTATATTAATTTAGAGAAAATTCAAAAATTATGTTTTCAAATAATATCGAATGCGTTTATATAATGCCAAATTATATCATCGGTTTGATTAAAAAATAAAATTTTTGCTGAATAAATTCGTATTCATTTTTAGTATGCCGCTGTTAAAATATTTGATATTGTATTATATTTTATAATTTTTTTTTATGTGTTATTTTATAAGATTGTAAGGATTGAATTGTTATATAAATTATGGATTTGCGAGGGTGGCTTGAGGGAGGCGTGCAATCCGGCAATGACGTGAAACGCGCCGGATGGGATTTGGGATGGGGCAGGTCGCGGCGGTGTTGCCAGCTGCGCGGTATCGATTCCAGGCCGCGGGTTCCAGATCTCGCTCATTTGTCGGCGCGTCCGAGTAGTATACGCACGTCGCTCTCGATCTCCAACTATCGCCATGCCCGGACTCGCCGACCCGACCGCCTTCGCCAAGGACTTCATCGCCGGCGGCATCTCCGCCGCCGTGTCGAAGACCGCCGTCGCCCCCATCGAGCGCGTGAAGCTGCTGCTCCAGGTGCAGCATGTCTCCAAGCAGATCACCGCCGATCAGCGCTACAAGGGCATCGTCGATGCCTTCGTCCGCATCCCCCGCGAGCAGGGGATGCTCTCGTTCTGGCGCGGAAACTTGGCCAACGTGATCAGGTATTTCCCCACCCAGGCGCTCAACTTCGCCTTCAAGGATAAGTACAAGCAGGTGTTCCTCGGAGGCGTCGACAAGAGGACTCAGTTCTGGCGGTACTTCGCCGGAAATCTGGCATCGGGCGGCGCCGCCGGAGCGACCTCGCTGTGCTTCGTGTACCCGCTCGACTTCGCCCGTACGCGCCTCGCCGCCGACGTCGGCAAGCCCGGCGCCGGAAGGGAGTACTCCGGCCTCGGAAACTGCCTCGCGAAGACCTTCAAGTCTGACGGGCTCGCCGGACTGTACCGCGGCTTCGGGGTGTCCGTCCAGGGCATCATCATCTACAGGGCTGCCTACTTCGGCTTCTACGACACCGCCAGGGGCATGCTGCCGGACCCCAAGAACACCCCGATCGTCATCAGCTGGGCCATCGCCCAGTGCGTGACCACCGTCGCCGGCATCATCTCCTATCCCTTCGACACCGTCAGGAGGAGGATGATGATGCAGTCCGGACGCGCCAAGAGCGAGATGCTCTACAAGGGAACCATCCACTGCTGGTCGACGATCGCCAAGCAGGAGGGCGGCGCCGCCTTCTTCAAGGGCGCCTTCTCCAACATCCTCAGAGGCACCGGGGGCGCGTTCGTGCTCGTCCTCTACGACGAGATCAAGAAGTTGCTGTAGACGCGGCAACTCTTAGGTTCAATTGTTAAATTTAGTCATCGATCAGATCGCACTCGTTCAACCGCATAGACCCCGACTCCGTCTCGGCCATCAGAGAGCGCAGTCGCCCCGCTCGGGGAGTCGGGCGGGCGGCCGGAGGGTCGTCGGGGTGAACATTCCCGAGGGCCATCCCCTCGCTTTCCTCATTGCATAATCGTTCGATCTACCCGAATTAATTTATATTTAACATTTTTGTTCTGCCATCGGGAGCGACTCTAATTTATTTTTATATATTTTTTTGCCCCCCATTTATTTATGATTATATAGAAACACCTCCGCATAGAGATCGATTTACCGCTGAACAAACATGTATACATATTGTAATTTATACTTGTCTGTTAATTAATATAATTGAAACTTGTTCGTTTAAGAAATGAATAAAATATTAAAAAAATATATAGAAAGCGAAAATGTATTTGATTTGAACGCGGAATCCCCGACTGGTCCTCTCCCCTGTCATGTGACGCACGCACGTGGCGTCCTTCGCATCGATCTGTCAACCGGAGCTGTTGTGGCGGGAGCTGCCAAGATTTGTCCCATAGGTGTTCCCCGGAATGCTCATCCCGGTGCGTCAAATGTTGCATAATGGCGCTGGATTGGAAGCGTGCCAGGGCCGATTTGCGGCAGGATCGAAGTGCGGCGGCGGCGAGTCACGAGGTTCGGTTATCGGTCACAAGGGGCGCTGGGCGCTACTCGCAAATTCAAGGCCGTCTGTGACGCGACGGCTGACTAGTTAGATGCCTTCGCAGCCTTGTTTTTATAAGCATTCTCCAACACATTGACGCCCCGATTTAAAACAGATCAATTTAGTGCACATCGAATTACATAACACATGGCTGATTTAACTATCTAAAACGAGAGATTAAAAGCTCGCCAATATCACATGGAGCGCAAATCCGCCATTTTAAGCCACGAATTTATACTTACATTCAGTTCAAAGGCCAACCAGGCTAAATCCAAACACTCTTCGTAAAAAATAATACACTACAATCGTCTCATTACATAAGACAAACCATATTAAAACTGAATTATTTACAGGTGAATTATATACATATGATGTATCATATGAAGGATATTATTAAAAATTAATCACCATAATACAAATTAATTTTCAAAAGATTTCAAGACAATACTATACTATGCAAAAAAACATCCTGCTCCTTGTTACATAAAAGGGAGTGACTGTATCTCATCCTGTTACATAACAAACGTGCAAATACTTACATAATCCAAAACTGTTAATATTTTAATCAAAATAAGTCTCCGTTAACAAACAAAAACATTTGCAATATAGCAGTCCTTAACGGGTCACTAATTAATAGCGCCAATTAATTAAATATATAACTGCATTATTTGTAACATTTCCCCGATACAAAAACATAATCGATTCATTAACGACGAAATAATTTAAAGCGTCTATTCATTGCCAAATAAAAAAATTATCACGAGTATATCGTCCTTTATTTTAGATAATGCGGGATCACTTGAGATTTTCAATGTCAGCCGTGTACATCTATGATCTTTGAAACATGTAAATATGAAAACATCCATCGTATTCATCCAAAGTTCACTGAGAACTTTTCATATTTATAATATCAATCAAAACACAATCGTCGTGCGAAATTTATTATTACCTACCTTCGTTAAAAATCATTATAGCGACGGCGCAAATGTAGATTTAAATTTTGCTCTTATCACGAAGAATGACCTTATTTCACGGTGAACCTTGATAGATAATAATCGCAGTCGATATTGATAGATTCAATAATGACGAATCAATTGTTCTATTTTACGGCTAGACCGATGGTGTAAATCCTATCAGCTCAACGATTTAATTCTAAATTTAATATAGCAATCACTTGAAACGACGAGATATTGATCGCGTCGAGTTCTCATTCATGAGACTATTTCTAATATCGGTTTTTGATAAACGATTTAATAGAAATTTAGAAAATGTAGGATCTACGATTTGATTATCGTCAAAAAACCAGATTTAATTACGAGTGAGTAGTCAAACTTCAAGAGCAAGCGTGTTAAGATGTGCCATTAAAAGGAAAACCAATAGTTGAAAACGTATTTACCTTAACTGAGAATTAGATAAAAAGCACTCGATATCGCAGTATTTATTAGGAATGATTTATAAATAAGTTTGCATTCAAACAATCTTTAATGCATTATAAAAAAGCTTAACTTTCTATAAATAAATGACTAGGAAATTGTTGCATTTGATAGTATTTGGTCTTCACATCGTCGGTGTGATTTTGGCTGAAAAAAATAAAAATATATTTAGTCCGATTAACAAACATAAACTATATAAAATGATGATAATTACCTATCGTCTATGAATATTTCAGGAGCCGTGATATCCAATCCCGTGAGCGTAATTTCAACAGGTCTCACCGATCCAAAGAAGTCGGTTATGGGCACTCTATTCGGATCTCGAGGGAACAGATCTTTCTTGACACCCACGGTCGAAATGCAGACTCTCTTAGGGCACACGGTCAACTGCGGAATACAATTATAAAAATAAAGACTTGCACAAAGCGAATCAATGCAATTATAATATGAAATTTATAAACTCACAAATTCTCCCATTGTTTTCTCGCTATCGGGTTGAACTTTCTCTAAAAATTCCAACGCGTAATAGGTATATCGGTCGATGATATATACGCCTATAACGGGATCGACGTGATGCTGAAAAATGCAACGTTATTTGAATACGCTCGTTAAATATCAATAATCCAATCAAATAAATGATCAATACCGAAAGCGAATCCTCTCCGACTAAACTGCTCGCGACGGCTAATATATTCGGGGAATAAAATTTTTCATACATCGATGCCGCTTGGCATGTGTCTATCATAAAGAAGATTTCGTTATACCTAGAACAATATAAATAATTTCAAGTTAAATCAAAAATCATCATCATAATACAGCCACAAACAGTCCCCTGCACAACTAAAGTGCCTTAGATATCCATTCATAGGAAACGTTTACATCCATTTCGTCTGAATCATACATTCACCTTGTTTGCTCAATATTGAAGATAGCATGAGCTCCGAGTTCCATTTAGAATGCTTGCGCAGACATTATTTTGTTTGCAGAGGGGGAGAAATCTTCAAGACACCACCATTCTGGTGATAGCGTGGGATTTTTACTCACTAAAATGTCCCTCCTCGTCAGTTGCCACCTGGCTTACGCAGTTACGTTGACCCCTTGCATCTTTTGCGCTCGGCCATTACCTTTTTCTGCATAACACGCGTTGTGTACTTGCTCCATGCATTCCATGCCCTAATGTCTTTGAGCATTGAAGGGATAATGCTGTCAAGCGAGAGCATATTTACTATCAACTCCCATTCACCATCCCATGCTGGATAGTTGAATGTCGTGTGTGCAGCATCATCTTTGGTTGTTCCACAATGATGGCATTCCAGGCTCGTCTCCTTACCTATTTTGTGGAGATACGCTCCAAAGCAGCCTTGCTCGATAAGGATCTGGGTCAGATGGTAACACAGCTGACCGTGGATGAACATAGATGACCGTTGATTTAATTGGAAAGGATTTTTTTTGGAGTACAAAGAGTTCAGTACTCCCTTTCCTCGCAAGGGCTATTTTTTTTTTTGGGTCCCACCACATACCTCCATGCCCGCACTGTGACCAGTTTACACCGGTCATCGCAGACATGCTTACAATCCAAAAAGTACGCACCAGGCGTAAAAAGTCAATGAATCAGAGGGTGTTGCTGGGAATGTTATCTCGCTCCTCCATGGTTGCTGCAGTATTTGCAGGGAATAAGGGGATTTGGATAATTCGCTACCAGTTCTGGAAGAAACTAATTTAATCCGGAAATTAGAAGTCTATTATTAAGTCCAGATGCCAGAAAGTTGTCTATAAGATTCTACATTTAACAGCAATAGAAGAAGTACACTACGGCATTATTCTCCGTGAAATACTCCTTCCGCACATTTGGTGCAAAAACTTTTTGAATGCACCATATGCGCGGGAACCAGCCACTAGGTCTGCATGTCCAACATAGACATACATAGACATAATCAAAATTTTGTTAGGGCAGTCCATAGTAACAACCATCAAAACACGTCTCATCCCGTAAGTGTATCAACCAGGATAGTCAAATAACATTTGAGTTATCAATCCCGGGCGCTTGATTGAACAAAAAATAAACATCAATATATACATTTCTTTTATGTTTGAGTTTATGATAATAAAATTTACCTACATCAAAGTTATTATGAAGATTTAAGATTATTTTTTAATGTAAACTATGCGTATTAGACTGTGTGTACAAGATCTATTTACAAGAAAGCAATACATAAATATGGTCGTTTAAATATTTGCAGTAGATATCATATGTATATATAAAGTTTTCATTATCTGATTGCATCCAGAGATTAAATTGTGAGTACAAAATGGCATGTTTTTCTTATAAAAGGATTTCAAGAGGCAATGTAAATACATTTTTCGGTTGTGACGCTGAAAAGATTATTTTCAAACGGCATTTCTTATAAGGCAATAATGTATTTTTCATCAGTCATATGATAAGGTGGATTTATAAGATTGATAACCTTTCAATACTATTTCAAACCCGTGCCTCGCACAAGACAAAAATGCAGTTATCGGCACGCGTAGGAAGTAATTGATCATTCTTAGCGAAGATTAAATCGATCATTTTTATTATAAATTGCATGCATAATATATGCATAAAATAATCAACGATTAAACGCTACATAGAAAGTGAACTGCGTTATAATAATCATGAATTTATTGAGCCGAAGACGGTTTCAAGTTTCAATGAGTCAGCTAAAACGAAAGTCTTACGCAAGATAAAAATTGAGTATCTTTCATTCAATAAAATACGTAATTATCACTTTTTAAAATCTAAACTGCTGATATAGCGACACTTTGACGCACGAATATGACCATCCAATTAGAAAAGATAAGCATGAATATAAAGAGAACATATTTATAAAAGCCAATTGAATATTATAGATAGAAGAAAAAGTAAGAATAAATTTTATAATCCACGTTTTCATGCCGCCTATAACATAATTAATCTAATAACGAGTGCGATAATAAGGAAATTGAACTAATGCCATTAGTTCATGGTATAAATGATGTAGTATTGTAGAGTATTGTCAATAAGAGCATAAAATATATAAAAATATGTTTGTACAAATGTGAAAATTAAAACGTTTGGATCATTATCATTGAAAAATAAAATTTGAACCCAAAGTTGAATTCTTGAAGGCATTGTGTGGTTCTCCAAAATTTCTCGTTATCCTTCTTTATTTAGTATTCCGTCAATTTTCACAATATTGCCTATACTGGTACCAGTAAATCAACCCCTTATCATCACTGATCCACCTCCATGCTTTACAGTAGTGACAATACATTATTTTCTGGCACGTTCACCTACAGATCTCCGGATGGATATTCCTCTTTGGGTACGCATGCCTTCATGACTGTTGAATGAAAGTATCAGATGACTGTTGAATGAAAGTGTGTGAGCTAGCAGACATTGTAGGCATTTCAAAAAGTGCAAACATCGTACATTAACTGAAATTTTGGACGTGAAAAAGCTGTGCGCAAGATGGGCGCCGCATTCGCTCACAATGGAACATAAACAGATTTGTGACGATGTTTTAATTGAGTATTTGCGTTGATTCATAATCATGGATGAAATGTGGATCCATCACTTCACACCTGAGATAAAGAAACATTTAAAACAATAGACTCAAAGGGGAGAATCGTCTCCAAAGAAGACGAAGGTAGATCAATCTCGGTGAGTATTATGCAAACTTATTGCAATGTTTGAGTGATGCAATCAAGACAAAAAGGCCGCATTTAGCTAAAAAGAAAGTGCTGTTTCATCAAGATAATGCACCAGTTCACACAACCGATATCGCAGTGGCCAAAATAAATGAGTTAAAGTTTGAATTGCTTCCTCGTGTACCCTATTCGCTAGATTTAACCCTCTCAGATTATTTTCTTTCTCCAAACGTGAAAAAATGAATCTATGCTAAAAGATTTGCTAACAATGAAGATATGGAGTTGTCGGTTGATGGCTATTATATGAGGAGCTTGACAGTTCTCATTATAAACAGGTTATCGGAGCTATTAAACATCAGTGGGAAAAGTGTATTGAGCTGAAAGGAGACTATGTTGAAATTAAAAATCCAAGTTTTTTATGCTTTTTTTGTAAAGTCTGGTAATTCTGAGACTACCCTCATATAGCTGAAATGAAAAGCATATTAGAAAAATATTTATATTACCTTCGTTTTTGCCACATCTGCTCTAATGCATCTGCCATTTCTTGACTGGTTACTTCCTCTGAATCTTGAAATTTGAGGAAACCATCGCCTCCATGACCAGTCAAATAAATCAAAACATTGCTACCCTCATCGGTTAAAAGTTGTTTAGAACGAGGCGTTCCTGGCGGTAGACGACCAGTCAATAACCGAACAAAATTCTCAACAGTTACCTTAAAACAAACAGTAAATAAAATTTCAAATGTCTATTTAAATTCTATAAGATTGTAACACTAACCTCATATCCCCTGTAATCGACTTCAACGTCATCTCCGTACACGTTTATATGTTGATGAGCATTATTGAAAACTGTAGCCGGGCGTGGATTACGCGGATTGCACGCCATGTCGTCGGCAACCATCAAGATGATTTGACTATCGGGTATACCTAAACGTTTGACACTGCGGTATATTGATAAAACGTTGGCGACATGTCTGTAATTGAACCAAAATCTCGACGTATCGACTAAGACGGCCCAATTATTCGTATGTCCCGATTTGACAAAATCTTCTGGGATCTGAAAAACGTATTCATAAATAAAAATTGTACAACGTGACTTTATAAATATACATTTTTATATTATTTGTTTGCTATTTATGCGACTTTTATGGAAATGTATTAACACATTACATACGGGTTCCTCTGTATTTCATAAATTATGGCCTGCTAATGGTTATTTGGGTTAGGGTTTGAGATTGTTTCCTGGGCAACACTGTCAAGATATTTTGTAGTTTGTAAATATAAGTTGACGTTTCACATTAAATCATGAATGTTTGAGAAGTAAATAAAATGTATATACTCATGGAATGCGATATATAGCAGTAAAAATAATTATATTGGATAATACTTAAATCCTCATAAGATAATTAATATGATAAATATGCGTAATAATCTGCCGACGTAGAACATATTACTATGCTTTCCGAATGTAACGTGTCAATATAGTTAGAATATGATTCAAACACGAAAGAATGTAATATATTTAAAATTACGCACCTCATTGCAATTTGTCGATGATAATAGATTTAAAGATAGCGTCAAGAGTACAAATATACCAAAATTATCACAAAGCATCTTAGTTTTTATTTAAGAAATAGACTTAACCTATCATCACTGACATTTCATATAATATTTATAGATTCTAGACAAGTCCAAAATATTTATATGTTGGCCATGAACTGCAAAAATAATTCAATCGATTATCAACGTCCAAATGACAATATTGCTTACGTGTACGTAATATTGCTTATTAAAATGGTATATTAATTTAATAAATATATTTTTATATCAATGATAAATAATATTATTTAAAAATGAAGCACTACACAACAAAATGTCAGAACAAAAATATTTTTCAATTAAAATATATAATTTTATTATTATTATATTAAGGAATATTTTTCTAAATATGAATTTAAAATAAGTTGTAATTTTATTTCTAGACGTGATAAATTTTTTTTATACTGTATGACAAGAATAAAATAATTACATTTGCATAATTAATATTTAATCGATTTTTCCTCGTCGAGACGTCGCAATTAATATCATTATTGAATACATGTCATTTATTTTTCCTGATCATTTGTTCAGTGCATTTGTTGTGATTGGTATAAAAAAAACAGAAGTGACAGCTACTCGATTCTATTTGAGCTGAAGTCACTGTCTAAATATATTGTTTGTGCATCGAGCAGCTGATTCGGTTTGCATGGGTGGTTAATTAAATTAAAAAGATCTGCGTTGCGCGGAGAGAAGTCGTCATGTCGTTGTCGTTGTCGACAGACGAACCCTTCGACTTTCTATTCAAAGTAGTCTTGATTGGCGACTGTGGAACTGGAAAAACATGTCTCGTTCAGCGTCTCAAATCAGGGAATTTTGTGGAGCGCCAAGGAAACACAATAGGCGTAGATTTCTCCATGAAGACAGTTCTTGTAGATGGAAAAAGAGTCAAGGTATTCATCTGAACTTAACCTCAAAATATTCATCACTTTTTGAAATCCACATAACTTTATTACAAAATTGAAATATACAAATAAATTCATAATATAACGTAAATTAAATAAATAATAAATAAGTAAAATACATTTCAATCCAAATACAAGTTGAATACTCTTTTTAAAGAGATATATTTTTAACTTTATTTGGATATCAAAATATAGAATATTGCCTTACATTTATTGTTTTACAACACATCTTTAATATCCGAATCATATCGTCTAGTATAATTATGTCCGATGACGTTTATTTAACAAGCAATCATTAAATATTATTATCCTCAAAGGTAAGTATTGAACGTTGAACTGATATGTCGTTACCTCAAGTGTTTGCGCAGTTTAAATCTACATTTATGCTTTTATTTCAGTTACAAATATGGGACACTGCTGGCCAGGAAAGATTCAGGACTATTACTCAAAGTTATTATAGATCAGCAAATGGTGTTATTATCGGTAATTTTTTTAGATGCTCAATCATTTTAATTATTGCTGTCATGTTTTAATTATCACTATATGAAAAAAATAGACGTGTCTGCTGGCATTAAAGCAGCGGTTACCAAAACTACAGGGTGCGGCAGGGAAATTACCTTATTTTAAAAATGAATAACACAAACAGTATAGGAGATATCAGTTTAATTTTTCTTCCATGTTGCAGAGAGACATTTTAAAGTTTTTATTTATTGTGTGGTAAAAATTATATCATTAAGGTGGCTTTCGTTCTGATCAATACATTGAGACAGTCGAGTCTTGAAGCTTCTCACCAGGGTGTAGCAGGAAATCTTCCTTATTTGAAACGCGCCCCATGAAACGGTTAGACAGTTATGGTTAATTCTATTTGTTATGCCCATATGATTGAGAAGTTTTTTTTCCACAAAAACTTGAAGAAATCGATGTTGGGGATGCCTGGTTTTACCAGGATAAGGTAGTTTCCTTATTGCATCCTGTATTATATACATTTCATTATTATAGTGCAGTTACAAACAGTCCCCTGCAAAACTAGGGCCTCTTCAATATCCATTCATAGGAAGGGGTTACATCCATCATATTTGTATCATACATTCACCTCCTCCACATCACTAGTAATATATAACATAGTGTGATCGGACAGACAGTGACTTAATTCTCCTGTAATCGTAATTCCATTTTACGCGGGACTTACCCTGTACTGTGCACCCAACTCGTGTTAACTGGGCTACCCCAGCAGCGTTTGATGAGGCTGCTTTTGCCCACCTCTACTATACGTCACTACCCCAAGAGTTCGATTGCTGCCCATGTGCATAGGTTTGCCCTCTCTGAGGTTTTATAATTGGGCATCATAGAGTGAAATACCCACCCGATATAATATATAACAATTTAAATTGATATACTAACAGAATTTCAATCATTTAAATCTGATTTGTTTTTCAAAAAGTTTGGTGAAGACCACACTGAAGTGATAATTCTGTGATAAAAGGAGATGATTATATTTAGCGTCAATATAAATTTCATTTTTCCATGAATGAAATTTGTTTTAATAAATGATTCACACTTGTATGTTATAAATTATAATTTTTATCTCAATAGTACGTATTTAGATTGCAATATATTTCAAAGGATATTTATGCGAAATAATTAAGACGTTGATTTATTATATTAAAGCTTTTTCTTCTGATATGTATTTCAGTTTATGATGTCACGAAAAGATCATCTTTTCTATCGCTACAAAGATGGATAGACGAAGTTCGTAGGTACACTTCAAATTCTGCTCTATTAATTCTCGTCGGGAACAAATGTGATCTTACGAGCCAACGAGAAGTCGAGTTTACAGAGGCGGAAGTGATGTGTCGCTACGTTCCTGAAATAATGTTCGTCATGGAAGCCTCTGCAAAAGATAACACCAACGTAGAAGACGCCTTCATGTGCTTAGCTACGGAATTGAAGGTATGCCGATGATAAATATCAACGTTTTATGCTTTCCTTTTGTATTTATATTTTATTAAAAATCATAAACACTTTTCAGAGACGCCAAGAAAGTAATAATGTTCAAAATTCAGAAGAGGACTCAATCACGCTCGGTAGTAGTAGTGCCATAAGCAAATGCAGTCCGTGCGGCGGAGGTAGCAATAAAGATTCGTAATGATTTATACATGTTATTTAAAACAGAGGCTCTAAATCGACGAAGTTGTACGATATTTAATTTGAATTTACACGACGACGACGTATAGAAAAGATATTTGTAACATAAGATTAGTATTTTTGACAAATACAAATGTTGTGCCATTAAATGGGACAAAATGTTTTCATTTTATACAAGATTCGTATAAATTTTAATCGTCTTTCTGACTCAAACTAAATATTTGATTTTTAATACGTTAATAACTTTAGTCATAATGAATCTACAGCTTTAATTATACTATATCTTGTATGTAGAATGCGTCTTCTCCAAATATATTCTAAATATATTATGATATTTGTGCGGAGAATTGAATTTGGGATCTATTATTTATCTGTTTTGTTTTATAGTTTTAAAGTCTATATGAATTACTCTATTATAGATATTAAATCATAGTTAGCGAATAAGTGTTTTATCATTCATCAATATTCATAATCATATCAGACGGGAATCCAAATTTTAACCACATCAGTCTTCGTTATAAGTTTACATTAATTTTGAAAATGGAAATTGTATTTGAGATTGTGCATTGCTAGATTATCACAATATATCAATAATAGTAATCACTGCCATAAAATGTATCAAATATCAATGTTTTTAACATTATGAACGTAGTTAATAATGCAATATAATAATTATGTGCATAAATACACGACGCATATCAGATTGTCGATTTTTATGGTATATCTGTTACATTTTGTGAACAGATAATAACTATATTACAAGTTCAAATTTTGTATGTACAACGGAAATATTTTTAAAACGCCTGACAAATGGGGACCTACTATGTTTTAAAATCGCTCAATTACAACATTAATATGTTTTATTCCACATTACTTAGAAGAACGTGATCAAAACCCTAATCGATTATGACAATACCCTATGAACAAAATGCTATTCAATCTTTCGTAATAATAGATAATGTCACCAAATGTAAGCGCCTTTATAAAATGTATTATCTTGACGCTTTTATAAAATCGTGTTTAAGATAGATTTTTAGGAAGTAATGTCGACTTGCTGAAATATTGTTTAGGCTTTTTAACCCTAGATCACTTATCATATTTTCGAGCTACACCATCACTATATATTACTTACTTATGTTGGCGCTTATAACCCTATGAGAGAGCCCCAGTCATCGACAATGCATGCTGCCACTTTCGTCTGTCCTGGGCCTCCTCCCTTCAATTGCCCAAGCCTAGATGAGCGGCATATTTTTTTACTTGATCAGCCCAGTGTAGCCCGAGGTCTTCCGACAGGTCTACTGCCACCTGGTTGAAAATCTAAAACGGCTCGGGGGACTCAGTGTGTCGGCATCCTCCGGATGTGCGTATCTCAATCTACCAGTCTCCCTCATAATTGCTTCCAATGCAATATTAAAGAGAATCGGGGAGAGGGCGTCCCTCTGTCTAACTCCCATAGTCATCTCGAGAGCTTCCGATAGTGCGCCGTTGGAACGTACAACACTGACCGATCCGGTCACCCACGTCCTCCACAACTTCACCAGCGTACCTGGGATTCCCATCTCCAACATGGTCCTCTAAAGTTTTTCCCGATTGATGCTGTCGTATGCCTTGCAATGGTCTACAAATATGTGGTGGAGATCGACACCGTATTCCCACATTTTTTGTGAAAACATTTTGAACTCAAATGGCTCAGTAAAAGCATCAGACAATCTTTGAACAAACTTCTTAATTATTATTGTTGTCTTATCATATTAGAAACATAAACTACATACGTATTGATGGACCTTTTGGAATTGGAGTTAATATCTGACTGATCGTGACTAGTTGAAAGTAAATAAACTACTTATTTAAATATACCAACAATGGTTAATTTGTAAGGAGGTTGTAGTAATTCTGAAACAAGTAAAGACTGAGTAGTTTTCTTCGGTACAGTGGAAAACTGCTCTAGATGATCTTTTTGATTCTACCAGGGTGTACGGTGTTACCGGGCTAGGGTGAAGACAGACGTGACGCTTAAGTGCATCTCGGATTAGCCCTTACACCAACTGAGGGTGTCTCCTCGTCTACATGCAACTTGCCCGAGTGAATTCGAGACTGAGTCATGCATAGTAACTAAACATTAGTCTAAGAGATTAATATTTTGTGGTACCTCCGGACTCGTTTGATGTGCACACGCAGTGAGTACGCATGAGACACTAATTTGCGTATTTAAAAAAGTACTAAGCAGGCGGGGCATTCGAGAACTGTAGTCTGTGAGACTAATGATTAGTGATCTAAGGTTAATAAGCTCTAAAAGTGAGTTATTTATATATTTTTATTTATTTTGTTAAACACATTCAAGGCAGTTTTGGACAACAATTTGTTTCCTCTTCTAGTAACATAGAACACAATTCCCTCTAAATGGTGAGATGTCTTTTTTGCTTTTTTTTCATTGTCGGATCTAGCATTTTCCAAATTCAATCATTATCTAACTAATTCCTGGAATATTCTTATTTCAAATTGATACAAGACATAAGGATTTACTATGGTTGTTCTTATAAGTAAATATAATGACTCTTTTGCTTTCCACCGGTAAACGCAGTGAAATCTCTCATAGTCTTCTTACCGAAAAGTGACACATCTTTCGAGAGCGGCCTCGAAATCTGCATTTCTATTTGCAGGAATCATTTTTATACTGTCGTATTGTATCGCTATTCCAGCTAATCTGCTCCGACTATCTATTATGAAAAATACTGTTATGACTGACACTGAATACAAAAGACTTATGTATGTGCAAACGTGCCTTATCAGTCATGAATTGAGTTTTGATGATTGCTTTTATACTAACGAATTATAATATAACGGGTCGTCATAAATTACCGATAACAATGCATATTTGCTTAATATTTCATTCTGAATTAGTACACATCATCTACGATTTTTAACTTCACTACTATATAGCCTAAAAATAAACTTGAAAGCGTAAAGATGATATCATGCAATTATGTATTTAAACGTGTGATAGATTAATGGTAATCTTATCGTGCATTATTACGTATTTTACAATCTGACACCAAAGGTACTCAAGGCTAGGTTGTGTGATGCTAATTAATTATCGCAGCGATAAATCATCATATATTGCAAGTTGGGTGTAATTTGATAATGTTATGCTTATAATTGTAACGCTAAATGATTTTTTATTTGTGTAGTAACTTCTTAATTAACGAGAATGCGCCTATATATATATATTTTGTTATTTATACTGCTTCAAATATATTTCAATTCGATTTAACCATTGAGGCATATATGGATTGTTAGTTAATTTTAAATATAGATCTTGTTGATGTAAATTTTATTACAATGAAATCTAATTGTACCAAAACTAAGTATCACAAAAAAATATAATGCTCATTTCCTTTTTACATTGAATGTATATTTATATTCGTATAATTGTGATGTTTTATTGAAACTATTTCTAAACGACGTTTGATCATTTATATAACTAAAAACTCTGTGCATTATTCAATAGAGTACCATATAGTTTATTATACATGGGGAGGCAGAGAAACTATCTTATTTTAAAAATGAATAACACAAATAGTATAGGAGATAATGGAGATCGAGGGATCTGCCGCTAACCTGAGCTGTATATTGGATCTGCTAATCGGATCCATGCCAGCTCACATGCAAAAAAGTGCATGCAAAATGCAAAACCGAATTAATTTATTGAATAGATTTGTATATTAAATATCTAAATAATGTATATATGGCAAAGGGGTGGGAATCTCGCTTGCAACCATATATTTCGGCCACAATTAGAGTCTCTACAATCGAGTATAAATCATAGAAGACTCCGGGAACAGTTTTATCCCCATAGCTTTTACAGAAAGCCCTAAACGTAGAGGGTATTGTCTGTGTGTCCAACTGGTCCGCTATTCAGACCACTGACACAGCGAAAGAATCACAATCAGACGTCATGACTGAACAAATCCACAGAACACGGTCCGTGTTCATGAACGGATCTTCGCTTGGGTATTCGCGTTTTCCAATGTAACTATCGAGAGCATATCTTTTATAGCGTTTGTGTTATTCATTTTTAAAGAAGATAATTTCCCTGCCACACCCTGTATGTGCCCCAGTCTAAAGGCTCTTTTGTACTATTTTCTCCTTTGTTCTTCGGCTTTCTTTGATGGTTTCGCTTGACTCTGTGATTCCCCTATGCAAAAAATGATATATTTAGTTTTTAAAAAGAATTGCCGGAATCATTATCGGAGATTTTCTTTAATTTATCATTTAACTCCCCAAAAATACCTTAAAGGTTTAACTGTATAGCCGTTTTTGATACCCTTGCATTAGTCAATTGGTATGCTTTTAATTCGTATATACGTTTGAAAATCACGAAAGCCAAGCAAGTGATTAATCCTTAAAATATTCTTATTTGTGTATGGTAGATCCAGTCAATATTGTTTATGTGAGCTTATCGACGCAGGCCAAATTATTACATATGAGAACAGCCGAGAATAGTTAATAATAAGAATTTCTTGCAAGATTTTGCTGTGCGGTTGTGTATTTTACTTGTATTCTAAGAAAGTGCAGGTAAAATACAAGACCAAATTAAAAAATGGGAGATATTCTACGATAATACATGTTGATCACAATCTTCGTCGTTTTCTTCAAATTGTTCCGCGCATTGATTGTGTTGAGGCCGAGACTTTTTCTTCGAAGACGACATCATTTTCTTGAGACGTTAGACGTCGTTTTCTTTCTGAAATGGCAAAAATACTTCGATGATATTTCGAATATCATTTTCATGATTAAAAAATTCTCAGTCGAGTTTATAAAATATTGATTATCATCATTTTTTAAAATAAATATCAGGTTTTGGCATTTAATTTGATTCCATTTTATATGAATATCTATAACCTGTATAAATTTTATGTATCTCATTTTTCATGTTTACTATTATAAGACAACATAATTTTACAATATCATTTCAAGATCTGCGTTTTTGTATATCATTTTAATGGTCACAGATATTTTAGTTTTTAGTTATTTTATGTGATGTTTTTAATTTCGTGTCTCTACTTTTATTAGGTTATAATAATTATATTTCTCACATGTGCTAATTATTGAAATAATTTCTTCTTTTAACTGGAATATTTTTTTATTAATGTGTATCTTAGAGTGATGAGACTAATTTTATGAAAAGAGTCTTACCGACAGATTTTTTTGTGTTATAAAAAAATATATGCTATTTAAATATCATCTTTGTAATTTATTTTACTCTGATCGTAGTAAAATAAACAGGAATCTATAATAATGAATATGTTAAATATCATAATGTGCTGTATTTGTAGATCTACATTGTTTATATTGGAAAATGAATCTGAATATCTTGTCAATGGTGACCAAATTATCGGTAGTGCCAAAAATACGTGCTGTTGTTATATCAGTTTTATATATGTAAAAAAAGTCGAAGTACTCAACAGTCTTAGTACCGGAGCATTGTCCTGGGCAGCAGACTTCTGGTTGCCAACATTCTCGGAAGACAGATCACATAAAGAAGACGAACAGTGACTCCCATTTAAAAGTCCTAATATTTTCAATGGTGTTTCTTGCTGAATATGATCTCGCATTGTCGTGGCGCAAGATGATGTTATGCCAATTGATTCTGGACGAGTTTGATTGCTAATAAATGTTGATACACAGTTGAGCGAGTTGATCCAAGTGTCTTGGCTAATCCATCAATGAAAAGACATGGATTTATCTGCATCAAATCTCGTAGAACTAATACTCGCCGCCACTTATTATTTGAACAACTTTTCTAAACAGACGTGTAAAATGGCACGTATTTTTGGCACTATTTCGTGTTATATATTTTATCAACCCAAACAAATGTTACATGCGTCATTTAAAACAGTATTATTTATAAAATACTCACTCAAATGCTATCTTTAATTTAATCTTTTAAAACAATTTATACGGATAATTTGTAGTCTTATAATGTCAACGTATAATAACTCTCAATACGTGTTTATCGAGAGCGTAATTTCTTCCGACCGTTTCTGCGAGTGGGCTTATTCGGACTATTTTTAATAGACACGTAGAATGAAGACCTATATAATGCACACAATTACGCGTTCTATAAATACGTACCGACTGTTATTATTAAATAATAGGGATGTTTGAAAGTCGTTTTTACAAATACATGTATTTGATTATATCAGTGATAATATTTCAAACGTAGGATAGCCTTTTTTTATTCTTAAGTTATGTTTTTAAGTCCGAATTTATAGTCTTTTCGGGTATATGTTGTATGTATTTTTGCATTCAATTTTTTACATGCGCTCAGAATAGATTAGTTTGATGGTCACATAAAATATCTAATTAAAAAGCGCAAAATTTTGTGATATATTCTTATTAACGACTAACGTTTGATAAAAACAACAAATATTGAAGTACTTGTGAACAAATTTGATTAAGATTTATTCGGTAATCGGATTGAAAGTGTTCTTTTAACGTTTCTTTATCGGTGTGTAGCATAAAATTGCACAAGACTTATGTAAATTTAATTTGTACAATGGGGGACTAAATTTCATCTCTGCGACGTGTTTTTCAACCATTTTTATTCGCTCGTCAATACATTTGTATATTTTTATTACAGTACACGACAAATGGCCATAATTTTGTTATTTCCTATAATTTTAAAATAATTATTTACAAACACAATAAATATTATAGGAAAATTGGAATAAGAATATTATATACATATACTATATGAATTTGTAAATACATAGTGAATTATATGGAAATTAATAAATTTATATGATGATTAGCGTAAGCTTGGTGGTTTTGTTTTTAAAATACATTGATTTGATGATTTTTCGTATCGCATACAATTAATTCCAACTGAGGTGTGATGTGCATTCCCGATATCCATCCAAATCTTCCAGCTTCATGACCTTTTCCCCCGAATACCCTGACGAGAGAACCGTTCGGATCAAATATTTGGACTCGAGCGTTGCCAGAATCGCCGACTAAGATGAAACCCAATGGATCAACCACTAGGGCTTCCGGGTGCATAAATTGGCCTTTAAGAGTCCCCGGAGAACCGATTTCTTTTATTTTGTCCCCAAAATATGAGAAAATTTTTATTCGTCTACTACCGCTATCGGCAACAACTATACATTTTGCCGTTGCCGCGATGGAAGACGGGGCGTTTAAATGCGTATAAAACGTGTTTGAATTCTGCTTCTGATATAATCCTATATATCGAATAAAGGCTCCAGTATCAACATCGAATACCTGTAATAGATGTATATGTTATAGTCAAACCTGTATTTAGTTAGAACGCGTTAATACTAATCGAAACTAGTTTATACTGAATATATTTGTTATAATTAGAATTTACTAGAATTTAATTTGTGGATATTTTAAAAGGTGAACAAGGATTTGCTAGTCCTTTGCCGTGTAAGAAGATGTGTACATTGAAGAGGTACTTTTACAAGAAAAAGGCAACCTGCGTAGCTCGAAATGCCACGATATTTTGCCTTTAAGCATGTAATGTAAACTTACTTATTATCTTTATTTTATGTTCCTCTATTTAATGATTATTTTTGTATGATTAATTAATATTTCTGATGACAGGTCATGTAGCACGGATGCCGACTCCTCTTGCTGTAATAGATTCCAGACCAAATGGCATTAGACCCATCAGAAGATGAGAAGGTTTAGGACAGACGGAAATGGCGGCATGCAATGTCAGTATAAGACTGTGTAAGCCACGTATGTATGTATGTTTGTATGTATCTAATATTCAAAGTTAAAACTAGTTTTATCCAAAATCCAAACATATACAACGGTAAATTCTAGTTATAATTAGGTAACAAAAGCATCCAATGTAAATTTAATACGGGTTTCGATTGTAATATATATAAATTTTAAATAATTTTACGCTAATTACATAATAATTTTTATTTATTTAAACTGAATTACCTGAATTTTATCGTTTCCAGTGTCACAAACGTAGAGATGTTTCTCGTTGGGCTCTATGGCTATTCCTTCCGGCGATCTAAAGCAACCTTCCTTATCGCCTTTTGAACCAAAGGAGCGCAAATAAACACCCGCTTTCGAAAACACGTGAATACAATGCTTCCATTTATCTGCTCAAACATTTTAAAAATCATAATTCATCCGCAATAATTTTATATTAGCGTTAAATATACAGGAACGAACCTGAAATGAATATCTCTTCACGTTTTGCAGCGAAGGCGATACCGTGCGGACATAACATACTTGGATCTGAAAATCTTTCTATGACTTTTCCTTTGGCTCTATCCATGACGATGATATTATGAGCGTCCGTGCTGCAAACGTATAAATTATCAGACCACGGTGCCACTCCGACGCCTGCTGGTCGTGAACATTTCTTCAATATTAACCTCGGCAGGAAATTTCTTGATCTTAAATGTAAAAAATAGCTTTATATTCCATCACAGATTTTAATTTAAACGTGAATCATTTATTAATTATACCGGTAATAAACTGCCATGCTATTCATATCTTCGAGTGGATTTTGTATTCCTTTAATTTCTACCGCCAAGGGCTCATCCGCCTCCGCTTCTAGAGTTTGTGAACTGTCTTCAATGCAAAACTTTTCTTTATCGAATGTATATTTCTTTTCGCCCCAATGTGAAACATCATTTAATAATTCTACAGCGTGACGATGAAAATTCATGAACGCTAATATCTGAAATTAAATAATTTGTAATTAATGTACGTTTAAGAGTTAAAGACACAATCACAATAAAATTACCTTTTCATTGTCGTCGACGGTGATATCAAAGTCTTTTTTTACATACGCTTCAATTTTAGAACGCATCGATTTGATTAAGTTGTTCAACGATTCCGCGGACGTTTTCCTGTTCGTTAGAATTTCATTCGCTTCTGCCAATAGCTTATTTTTGTTGTCGTTTAAGTCATTGATTTTTTCTTCCGTCGTCGAATTTATTTGATGAACCAACCAATCGTTTTGGTCCTAGAGTATTATCCGTATTAAATATGATACAATAACCATAATTTTGATTCGAAAAGATTTAAAACTCGCCTGGTAACTTTCCATTTTATGCGTCAGTCGTTCGGATCCCGTTATGAGTTGGCTGCAGAGGGATCCGATTTGTGTTTTTAGCTCCGAAATATGTTTTGACCAGCAAACGCCGCAAAAAGTCTGTAGACAATAAACGCCATGTAAAACGCGATTATAAAATGATAAAGAATAAAATATTCGCACCTGTTTGCAGTGCTCGCAGCAGTATTCCATCATCAGCTCGACGATCGATTGACATTGGCAGCATCTCTTTTGATATACTTTAGAAGTCGCCGAAACCGAAGGAAGACTCGTTTGATCCGTCTTCGGCGTCGAAACGCCGAATAAAGCCAGAAGATTATCAATGTACAAATTTGATGGTAAAGATTCGATGAAATTTTCTGCCGTAACCGGATATTTATTTTTGCAAACCAGACAGATTAGATTTGCATCTGGAAATAAAAACATGAATATAATTAATCAATGTGTCAATTTTAGGAATCAACAAATTGTTTGATATAATTGCTCGCCTTTAATTTGACCGTGGAGGCAGTTCTGGCAAAACGTATGCTGACACGGTAACATTTTTGGATTGTTGAATTTTTCCATGCACAATGGACATTGTACCAAATCTCCAATTGCACTTATTGAATTCCTGCAAAAAATATGACGGCGTTTATAAATGAAGATTTAGATTTAGATTAAGAATAGAATTAACGCGTTATCTCAATTACCTATTAAATAAATCATAGTTATTTGAAGTGCTATTGATAATTACAGACATATTTTTATTAGTATTGTCTTAGAAAAACTATTAATATGGATGTATTAATGCAAATTAAAATCTGTTATCAAAAATAACATTAAATTCAAAGCATCATTGTTAATATTATCACATTTTATCTTACATCTTAACAAATTAAGATTTAACACTGATTTTAAATTGTAAACTTATAAGCTGCTTAATGATTTTAATCATTGTGAGGATATAACTTAAAAACTATTATTATAATAATGCATGCGTATGATTTATACCGTCTAATTAGCATAAGAAATAAGAGATGTCGTATATTGTTAATATTTGGAACTAGTAACGTAATAAATTATGTGTTAATATTTAAATCGGCATCCTTCAAATGTTCTGGCTTTCATTGCACAATGTGCTTTAACGGTCTGATTGGAACATATTATTTCAAAAAAGTCTTTTAATATTACCATGATACTTTAGTAATTAATATTTATTTTTAATATAAAAGTATCCTGATAATCCACTTAGTTGGATAATAAAGCATTTGATGATTCTCCGCTTTATTACTCTCGTACGAGGAAGAATCTCAGATGTAATAAACAAGTCTTATACGCATAGCAATCTACTTCCACTTTTTGTTCCACATAGCTTATGATGAAGTTTTACCTTATGCGATCTTCTCGATATGAAGGCTTGGTACTGTTACGCCTCATCACCACCGGAGCTGGCATCCTGGTCGATATTGGCTTATTATTGTCATCTTCTTTGTGGTTTCTTGATACAGAAGATTTAGATTTGAACAAAGAGAAGCTTTTCTTTCTCGGTTCTCCCATCTTTGCTGTATTGATGATCCAGCTCCGATGGAATACTGATGTATCGCTTACAATCGAATATCTATACTATCTTAAGATTACAATTATCATTGAAAATATTTTCGCATTCTCTTCATTATCGCCAATCCTATAATATCCAATAATAGTGTTTATCGACAAGGAAGCTCTCCACAGATAACGATTTGATGCTACAATTATCTAGCACCTTTGTGTTCTTGCCTCGACTCTTCGTAACCCTTTGATGAGTATGCACTCACATGCTGAGCGATCCAGAGAATGTATACCCGCACACGTGGCGTGCAGATCTCCACAGTACTCTATTTTCAATGTCATGCTTCAATTTCAAACACAATAAATACCAAAAGTGATCGTATTTGAGACGCTATTCCCAAATTTATCGTTTTATTGCAATTTCTTCAATCTAAGTGCAAAATAATGAATATTAAGATTTAAACGCGTGACCAATTTGTACTTAAATTGTGCATAATAAAGGTTCTTGACAAATGTAAACTTGTATTGCGAACCCCCGTTATGTATAAACCGGTCATCCTTCTTAAGAGGGATTGCATTTTTGCACTCATTGCGTCGATGACTGCTATGCAGGAAGACATGTTTGATCAATGACTAATTATGATAACTGATTTGTAATTATTTTTGAGATGCAACAATGTTATTGCCTTTATCAATTCGACCTTATAAGGGCTTCATCCGTGAGAATATCGAGGATATCCGAGCGTTGCTGAAGGAAGAAGAGATTGGTGTAGCAAATTTTTTAGCATCTGGGATGACCCAAAATTCAAAAGACGACTGTGACGACGGCTGAATCGGGGCATCTGATGGTTCTTCTTTTCTCAAGGTAATCGATGAATAAAAAGACGTGTGCATTCTAAAATACATGTTTCCTCCATTGTCACATACCGCATGAAAAAATCCTTTTTATTGCATTAAAACAGCTCCAAACAGCGCTCTGAATTGTGGACGCGTTGTTGTTGTTTTAGATCGAATGCGAGTAAACGCGGTACCCACTTCGAGCTGAGCTTCCTCATGGACAAATGCCGATGCAAAATGGTGAATACATATCAACTATCTCATGCCACGTTTTCTGAAACAAGTGTCGAATTTATATGACCGGAGATTGTTTTGGAAATTACAAAATTAGCGATGATTCTTCCTACTACAAGAATTGAAAGTAGCATAAAAAAGACTCGGAAGAATCAATAAAATATTTGAAGACAAAATTAATGAAAATATAGAGCAGAAATTCAATATAATAAATGTCGAATTAGAAAAAGGAAGGAAATTCTGAACAAGAAGAAAGGATATCTGACATTGAAAAATACATCAGACAAAGAAATATTATATTCTTCGGAGGAAAGGAAGAATAGAGAGGCTATGATTAATCAGAGGATAAAAAAGATGAGCTAAATGTTAGAAAAATGGACAAATACAACGAAAATAAAATAAAAACTATTGTTGTAACGTTTACTACCTGCTATATATCTTAACGAAGAGCCACCTCAAACTTTGGACCAAAGTAGAATACTAAAGGAAAAAATTAAAAAGAGAAAGAAGCAAGGAAAAGGTACGATAAATTAATGGTACGAGAACCATCTAGAAAAAAAACCCACCGAAATGGATGATGGAGGAAAAAAGGCAGCAGAAATTAAAAAAAGGGATTTAGAGATAACTCCTCCTAACCAAAAAGGAAATCCAGATCAAACAACACAGAAACAACGATAAGCACAGAAGAAAAACAAGACACAATCCACTCAAGGAAGTAACTAAAAAAAAAAAAAAAAAAACAAAGAACACACAAAGACAATAAAAAAGACCAAAAAAAGAAAACAAAACAAAAACTCCCAAAAATTCGTAATAATCACCGCGGGGGATATAGACCATCACCTTTCCAATTTTGGAAAACATTACATCAGATTGGCACAAGATAGAGTAATTTTGAAGAATTTGGAAGATGCTTTCATCGTAATAAAAGCGGCCCTAACAACTAAGAAATACTAACAAACTTAATAAGATATATCTAATAATCACTAACAAATTAAATAAGAAGAAAATATATTTTTTAACGTTATATATTCACATGTATCTACTCTTGTAGCGGATAAATAAAACTAATCACAATCACTTCTTAAAAATCACATTGATTTGTCAATAGTGGCGCCAACTATATAATATTTTTCGCCAAGTTAAAGCTTTTTCATTACAATCAATCCTTTTTCGATTCAAGTTAAACTTTTTCATTTCAAATTAAACCTTTTTCATTTCAAATCAAACCTTTTTCAATTCAAGTTTATCTTATTCATTTCAAATTAAACCTTTTTCGTTTCAAGTTAAACTGTCAGATGTTAGATGAAATGAAACAAAGCACAGGGTTTGAGGTTGACAAAAAATATACCGTTTAATTTGGAGAATAAAATATTTCACCTAGAATCTGACAGTTTAACTTGAAATGAAAAAGGTTTAATTTGAAATGAAAAAGGTTTAAATCGAAATTAAAGAGTTTAACTTGAATCGAAAAAGGTTTGACTTGAATTAAAAAAAGGTTTAACTTGACGAAAAAAATATTGCATGTCATCCCACAAACTTACTGAGCAACGTGTTATTATTAAGTAGTAGGGTTCTAACTCTGAAAATAAGATAAAATAAATGATATGCAACGGTTAATTGTTATGTTTTCGCATAAAACTCGATAATATCCCCGTTGTTTCCAAACTTGTTTTCGACAGTGTATATTGATTAATAAAAGGATGGACGGACACAACAGGTTCAAAGATATAATTTTATAAATCCGACTGAAATTTGATTTCTTGATGATGAAAATTAGGCGTCTCCCCAAGACGACAGTTAGCAATTAATTTAGTACATAACATGCACAGTTAATGGCACATATACAACGCTTAAATGAGCCATGAATTTGCACTCTTGAATCATTATTTTTTGATCATTCGTGCCACTTTGTCCGAATTCGTCATTGTTTATTTACAATCAGACTGCATAATTCGAATATGAAAAGCAGATTATCATCATTTATGTAGGTGCTAAGTAATGTTTTTAAGTGCACATTCAATGTTTTGTATTGGTTTGCGGTTTTTATTAACATGCTTGATGAAAAAATAAGGATACTAACGTGGAATTCAATGCGGTGAATGCAAAACAGTTTAATCTCAATAAGTGTTTAGCGAAAGTTGTAAGGATTGAAATCGAATAACCTTTTGGTGGTCTTCCAATTGGCTGTGGATCAAGAATGAAATGGAGAAGTCGTCTGTATGTTTAAATTTCTTGAGGTTCGATTGAGACCGGCCTAAATATTAGGACGGTGCATAAGTTTTTGGTATTTTTAAAAGTTTTTTGCTTTTTTTTCTGCATAGAGTAGAGGTGTAATGAATAAATCCAAAAAAAGTAAATATCTATTACATTTTTTTTTAATTTCAAGTTTAACCTTTTTCATTTCAAGTTAAACTTTTTCATTTCAAGTTAAACTTTTTCATTTCAAGTTAAACTTTTTCATTTCAAGTTAAACCCTTTTCAGCGATTTATCTTTTAATTGTTTATAAAAAATAAGCCGAAATCCTGAAATTAAAACACTCTGTCAGCATACTTGATCCGTAACACATTTATTTTATCTAAAAAATGATGCAAAATCATTAAACCTTATTTTTAGCAAAAAATTTAATCTGATCTACTTGCCTTATAAAATCTACTTAATTAAATGGGTTTATATTTAATGCAATTCTATGAAAAAATAGAGATAAACCTACGATTAGTAGATCGTTATCTACGATATTCCGATTTAAAATTTAAATGATAGCAATATCTTTTAAGCCCTATTTTTTTTTAAATTGTTGAAATCCAACAACATATATAATTATGGAGCAGGGCTTTAAATCGGAACTGAACCGAAAACCGGTAAAACCATTAATTTTGTCGATGTTGGTGTTGATGTAATTTGTGATTGTGTTAAATCCATACTTCAGATAATATTGTGATCAATTCAAATTTCAGCTTGTAATCATATGTCGTTAACATGTATTATGTACCCAGACTGGAACTCCGAGATTTAAATTTATTCCCTATTATTTTGTATTTTAAGCTAAAAAAACATCTAGGCATCGTGTTTGGATGACACTATATTAAGCTATCTAATAATAACTTTAACTAATGATTTTTTCATGGTATCTTCCGCCATCTTTCATCCAACGTTCTCCATATTTTTTGCTTGTTTCCAAGTAACTAATTTCTAGTTTTTTGCAAATAGCCTTCATCTTCATCATATTCTAATACATAAAAATCAATGTTTGTTTGTCCGTATTTAATGCGCTGCCATACCGTTCATCCGATTGCGATAAAACTTTGACAACTTATTATTTACACTTGCAGGAATAACATAAGCATAGTAAAAATATTGTTTATGTACGCAGTTTTTTTATGTGAGATATGGCATTGTAACGCATGCCGGGTAATCACTAGTATTAAATATTTTGGATCTGTAATCAATGTATTAAATATTGGCTATCTTTGTTCAATATTCTGTCTATAATAATCGTGAAAATTCTGCATGTTTTGAAATTAGCAACAGTACAGGGTGCGGCAGGGAAACTTCCTTATTTTAAACGCGCGCCCTGACGCAACAGTTATT
Organism: Stenopsyche tienmushanensis; assembly: GCA_008973525.1. Classification (NCBI taxonomy): domain Eukaryota; kingdom Metazoa; phylum Arthropoda; class Insecta; order Trichoptera; family Stenopsychidae; genus Stenopsyche; species Stenopsyche tienmushanensis. Next base: position 248,067 of record WACJ01000017.1, read on the forward strand.
CCGAGAAGGGGTCAATTCTTTTCGTACAATATTGAAATTGCTATCGACAACATACAGTCGATACGCTGGAATTAGTGGAGGGAAGCATTAAAATTCAGTCGAGTCTCAATACATAATTAACCCCCAAAGGAGTACTATCCCAGGGCCTGGGACCCCCCCTCCACTATTCAAAAAGAGCACTCTTTTACATTGAGCTCAGAGACAGACAGGGACAGAGAGATAACGTAGCGCTGTTCGGGAGACAGAGGCGGAAAGCTTTCCTGCATACAACGCACGCATCACATTTCACATATGTTATTTGTTTATGCAAAGAAATTATCGAATATTGTTTGCTATCGACAGTGTTTATTTACAATCGACTCTGCTTCGAATTGAAGATTGTCTTACGCTGATAGGCGCTGACAGAAATCAATCGGTGTAAAGCGATTATGGCATCAACGACTTCATCGATTTTAAATTTAATTACTCCTCAAATGGTTAATAAATACTTCTGTAAGGTTTGTAATGTCTCCCTGTAACGTCGAAAACATAATTAAACTGATATCTCCTATACTGTTTCTCTGACGTCGGAGTGCCCATGCGGAAATCTAGTATACGGACCATGTTCTGTGAACGTATTCGGGCATGGCCTTCGATCGTTAAGAGCTTTTTTGCTGTCAGCGGTCTGAATAATGGACCGGTTGGACACAAATACCTTATGATCACTCCCTTTTCGTTTAGGGCTCAAAACTGTCTCCAAAGCCTTTTACGATCAATTATTAACTAGTTTTAATATACAAATTTATATTTGTCTTAAGTCTTTAACTAGCTTTCTCTCGCACTTATAGTGTTATTACCCAATTAGCGGGTCCAATACACAGTCCGGGTCAGAGGTGAGCTACTCGGTCTCTATCAACTCCCATACTGTTTGTATTATTCATTTTTAAAATAAGGTAGTTTCCTTGCCTAACTTTGTATAATAAAATATATGATACTCTGATATTATTCCGAGAAAGATGGGTTAGTGCTCATTCGAAAGAGCAGGACCTAATGTTTTCTGATATGTAAATTTAGTAACGATCATGCAGTGGAATATCTTTAAATGTCTCTCTGTAACATAGAAAAATAATTAAACAGATTTAACCCTTTGATTTGTGAGCTAATTTTAAATTGAGTTTAACATAGATGCTATATTCGTATGTCCACCACTTATCGTCCACAAAAATTCACTTTTTTCTCAGGATCGCGCAGCGTGAGTCAAGCTTGTATATCAATAAATGAACCTTAACACTGTCGACAGCACTAATAATATGACTGTAATATTTGAGACTATTTAAACGTGTAGGGGTACCTTTACAGCAATACCTTGCCATCGATGTACGAGTTTATGATGAGACGCAAGACATCTGTCTCTGTCTCCGATTCACTAATTTCCGCACTCAATGTGCGAGAATGCTCTTTCTGTATCACTCGAATCCGTTTGCGACATATGCGGGATTCCTCATCAACGGGTTGAAACTCAACTGTAATCATTTGCAATGAGATCACAAAATTTATGATATTTGAATCTAATTATATCAGATGAACACGTTCAAGATGTCCTACTGAAGCAGTGGAATCCCAAGAGTCAGGAATACCTGATCAAGATCTTTAAGCAGCATACTCCAAATAATCAATGCCTAATTAGCAAGCAATGCCTCTAGAACTAAATACTATATTTACCGTAATTTCAGATTCTTATATGTATCATATATCGCCGTTGACTTTCTCGACTATTGTGATGCAAAATCTTAATGGATTAGCGTCCATCATTCATCCGATGTGTGTAATCCAGATAGATCTGCATGGACTACATTGAGAAGAGAATGAATCCGCAATGGATTTGAATAACAATACATCAGCTAGTTTTAATACAGATCCATATGTAATTAACTCTAGTGTAATAAATATTTGGCAAATGCATATATGAATAATCTGTTCGGCACGATGACTCCGTAATTACTGTTTCTTGGATCGAAATGGCGATTTTTTGAGCTACACGACCGGAAGATTGATAAAATTCAACACTTTTTAATTTGATAAGCGTCGTTATTAATAGTCATTTTTGATATTAAGACGTATTTTCGGATTCAAATCCGAATTAATTGACCGATTGCCATGAGTCTCATCCACGCTATTTGTAAACCGCGCATTTCAGCTCTACGATTTCAAGCCTCTAATTAAATAGACAGACGTACAATGAGATTTTTGTTATGCAACAAAAGGATTACATCAACGAAAAGAGCGAAAGACGAAATATTAAGGAAATAAATGTAGGCCATCCATGTGAACAGTTGGATGGCATAAGACAGAGTGCCGGAAGATACGAGTAAAAGTTAAAGAATGCAACTTAAAAAGCTGAAAAAATCATAACAAATGGAAGGATTAATAAGCACATTATATCATTTTTATTAGGGTGATGCATAAGTTCTTAGCTATTTATTTTCAGTGCTGTATTTTGGTTAAGATCATCAAATCAATTATATATTATGGCTTTAAATATGGAATATAACGTCGTTCAAATGTACGACACGGTTTTGCTTGATGGTGCGTAGGTAATCCAATCCCGGGCAGTTTTAGGTGCTCATGAATCCCGGGATTAGTAAGCGTAATCCCGAAAAAATCGGGATTGAAATTTTAATCTAACGGAAATCGTATACCTCACCAGCATGTGGAAGGCTAATAAATCGAGACATTCTCGCCAAAATCTGGACGCTTGGAAACAGTGGCGTAACTACTAATTGGCGAGCTTAGGCGATGCATAGGGGCAGTAACTGTCTAATCTATGTATACATATATAGAGTACATATATGTTTTTCAAATTGTTATATTAACTTTTCGCTACCGGTGATGTATTTACTACACTTCGACTCTAATAATGGGAATATCGATATGAAGTATAATAGATACGGGGTTCAGAATTTTTGTATTCCTCCATAATATAATTACGAATCACATCAAAGTATTGTAGTATATAAGTATTCATCTGCAGCGACGGAAATAAATAATTTGTCGAGAAATCGGGAATTTTGCGAGTTTTAGTCAAATCCAGTTTAAATGACGAAACAGTCAATGTTTAATGTTACTTCGGGCATATTTTAAAAATAATATTTGAATTTTTTAGTGGTTTATTTTATCTATTTTTGAATTATAATTTAAAATATTATAAATATATAAATATAAATAAAATATAAATATTATAATCCTGAATTTGCTGCATGGAGTTCGTTATGTTGACTTTAAAGGTATCAATTGTTTGCAGTTTATATCCATAGCGATTTAAGATAGCCCCAAAAGAAGAAGTCCAAAGGCGTTAAAACGCTCGGGGTTTCCCGTACACTCTCACGCACAGTAGCGACGTTTTCAACAGACATTTCGCTGATATACGCTATAACCTTCCATAGTGATTTTCCATACACTATTTAATAATAATTTACAATAAATTCAATAAATGTTCCTCTATAGATATGGCCGTTATAACCTAACAAATTTAGAGCGTTCATATTGAAAGATCATGCTTAAGTGAGTGTACTGTGATAACCCCGAGAGATGAAACGCCAAAAATATGGTAAATTCAAATGAGCGGTCCGATTTATGACCCGAGCAATTACTTACTGTCTTGATCACTCGCCGCTCCAAATTATTGGTGAATAAAACAAATGCTCAGAAAGGCTTAATTTTTACAAATTTGATGCTCATTTCAAGTTGCTTTTATTACATCCCACGCATGATATAATCGAATAAGATTAAAAGGATAGGCGAATGAATTAGTACATATACATAAATATATTTTAATTATGCTTCCTTATCTGAATGTCAGACGTAGGCAACCACCATAGCATATTTTAAATGCGATAATTTCTCATTGTATTCCACGTATGCTATAATAGGGATTGGGTTATTGAAATGCAACAGTTTTCACTATCATCAGCGCATAATTAATTCATATTGGACTTTTTAATAACAGAATAAATCTATTTGCAGGATGAAGAAAAAATGGTTTTTTTAATTCTAAAATCAGTCAATTTATTTTTTAGGTTTTTTAATTTTTTTTGTGTGGATACAAACTATAATCAAATGAGAGCATGTCTAAATAATGGATTTCTTTCGGGAAGATTATTAATATATATTTGCTTAATTCAATTATCATCATCATCATCATAGATCTTTTCAATATTTATTCACAGGAAAAGGTAAGATCCATTTAATTTATGTATTAATCTTATATTACTGCGTGCGGAATATAGTGGTTTGAATAATCTTTTATTACTGTAATAGGCTTAAGATGGTGAAAAATATTTCACTTTTATAATTTCCCATCTGTTCAATCTACTAAAAGTATTGAGCAAACGCGGCATCCATATTGCGCATAGCTTTATCATGCCCAAATTAGTCCTTAGAGTGGTGAGCTAATTTAAAATCATAAACTTATATACTATATTCGTATGTCCGTCATTTATCATCTGTACAAATCCACTTATCTTTCAAAGCCGCGCAGCGTGTACGAAGCTTGTATATAAACAAATAAACACTATTGATAGCACATAATAATCGTTAATTTTTTCGCGTAAACATAAACAATACACTTAAAATCGATTAATTTGGGTTATTAATAGTCGATAAATGAGGGTTATCGATCTATACAATCGCACGATCTACGCAAGATACTCTCTCCGTTACTGTTCCTCATTTACAATTTCTAGACTGCAAGACACTTTTTCCGTCTCTGTCTCTGTCCAAACTCAACGTGCAAAACATCTTCTGTTTCTGTCTCTCTCCAAGTTCAACGTGTAAAAATGTTCTTTCTGAATCACTGGAATTCGATCGCAAATATGCGACTGAACTCTTCAAAAGCTTAAAGGATATAAAATCGAAATTTATTACTAGCGAAGAAATATATTTTTCAAGAAAATTGCTCGATGTTCTTCTGCCAATCGAAATTGCAAAAAGGAAATGATAACTGTAAAAGATGTTTATTCATTTTTATTTTAAAAATTTGAAGAAATTTAATTTCAACCAAACATTTGCTTGAAACCAAAGCCCTCAAAATTTCACTTGATTTCACGACTTTGTTTACGAGAAAACGCGTTGCGCAACAGATAATGTTACTTCTCGTCTTCTTTCTTCGGTGACGGGATCGAAAAACTTCCTATCTGTATTTTTTTTGAAGGAAAATGTGCCACAGAAGTAATAATTCTAAAAATATCGTTTGTTGGTTTTATTATAAATATGAACAAATATTGATTTTTATATATAAGATCTACTGTAAGTTAATTGTACTATATTTATATTATTCGAGAAATTGCAAATAATAATTTGGCAAAGTTTTATTGCAATCGAACGAACGGCATGGCAGCGTATTAAATACGGACAAACAAACATTGATTTTTATATATGACTATGCCTATGTTACTCGCGCAATCCTTAGCAATAAGTGGACGAAGTTTTATCCCAATCTGATGAACGGCATGGCAGCGCATTTCGAACGAACAAACCCCAATTCATTTTTATATATTAGATAGAAGACTAAGAAATTTGTGCAGCAAAATTCCGGGTTATATTTGAATCGCTCTCGTATATATTATATATTAAAAATATTCGAATATTTTACCAATATCATATTGATTGGCTGCATAGTTTTAGGTAGATTATTTTTAGGATTTGTAATATATTACCCAGAACCCTTTTCAATTACGGTCGATCTTTGACTAGTTGAAATTCCGACTCTTCATGTGATATGCCCTGATAACTGCTGGAAAATCCGAAGGATGCAACATCATCAATCATTCGTCCCCTTTCTAAATGTTTATATAAGAAAATAATGACTATAGTTGTATGAATCTTACAAAATGTATTGTAGTAAAGCCCAAAAAATCAAAATTATTTTGGCAATAAATGACGGGTGGTAAAGAGTGGATGAATTATATGTTGTCCTGGGGTTTTGAGTACATTTAAGGCAATGTCTCCCCGTATTGAACATGTCGATCATTGGATATTCGATGAAAGTATGTTGAATCAAAGTGGTTTTTAAGGGGGGACTGTTTTCAGCCCACCCATCGTGGATTTATTGAGTGGTCAATGGACGCTCCCAGAGGTTTTCGGCTAGCATAACACATGGCATTCGCAAGTGATCGCCAATTACCAGCAGCAGCAGGTTGGGAGAAGGAGGTCTCCGTTTAACCCAGTGGCCGAGTGGCGACTGTCTCGAGTTCAGTCCGCCAGTACCCCAGTTCAGTACGGGCGTCCCAATCAAATACACCTGCCGCGAGCCAAAAGACAATCGACAATTACGAGAATGGTAACCGGAGGGCCGCTCATCCACCCAGACAATACTCCAAAGCTAACGGTGTGAAGACAGCCGATGGTGATTTGTGCCTTCAGACGCTTCAGCATGCGTGATTTACTGAACGTTATTTATTGTTGAGACGAAACTGCTCCATTGTTGACTTAAAACTAATTCATAGTATGCATGCGGAGTGATTGATATATACCGGTGTCGGCTTTGGATGCGGGACATTGACCGTGGTGATGTCCATCAAGATCCATCAGCATCCTCCTGGACGCGGATCCCATTGAAAAGTGAAAATTTACATGTGAAAGTGATCCCTGAAAACACTATTTTTGGCATTTATCACAGGATCATACAAAGGTAAATGTTTCATTGAATTAACCATGTCTATTAACATCAATGTTTGATCTTACATTTGGACACTAACGATTAACTAAAGGTGGGATCAATTCGATCCCACTTTAATCAATTTGATATCGCTCAAAATTCATTGAAATTCTGGATTTTTATAAACAAATTGCTTTTATAACATCCCACGCATGATGTAATCGAATAAGATAGGTGAATTAATAAGAATATATGAATAATTTTGTATATAAAATTATTGAAATCCTTAATCAATACCTAGAGATCTTCGCAAAATTAACGATTAGATACATTGCATTTAAATATTACGCATACTGTTATAATATCAGCGGTTCGACAGCTACAAAAAACGCTATAAAATTGTTGTTTAACAGCCAACTGATCTATTGAAAGTGAACAGACAGACAGACATACATTCAATTTAACATTACATAAATAAAATAAAAATATCAACATACACATTTTTAATATATCAATAATTTATAGCCGTGTATTTTTCACAGCATATCATCGGTCAAATATTTGGATACGAATTATTAACTAAAAGTGGGGACAAATTTAATCCCAATTCAATCAAATACCACTCAAAATACGTTGAAATATTTAATGTATAATTCTGGTTTTTATTTAAACAAATTCATCGCAGATTTATGCCCATTTTTTATTTTTATTACTATCAAATGAGTATATTTTCCTAATAAAAAAATGACATTTTGAACAGTTTGATTTTGAGCGTTCTTGCGGACACATATATGACATAATTGCATTTAAAAATATACATCAAAATCTTAATACATCTTAGTAAAAAAAAATATATTTATTGATAGTGTAAGAAGTAAATAAAGATCATGTTGTGGTTGACACGATTTCAACCCTTCTAGCCATCTAAAATAATAAACAAATAAATATTCTTAATTACTAAAAATGTCGGTATAGTCTCTACTTCAGAGAAAGAAAAAAAAATATTTTTTTACATAAATCTGAAAACAGCTACAACTCCATAAATAAATGGGATTTTGGGGATATATTCTTAAAAATCTAGACTTTGAAAATATGCAAAAAAATATAGATATAACAATAAGGGCGCTCAATTTTTAGCCCCAAAGGAAGAAGTCTAGAGGCGCTAAATCGGCCTCTGGGTTTCCCGTACACTCTCATGCACAGCAGCGATGTTTTCAGCAGACCTTGCGTTTCGGCGATATACGCTATAATATTCCATGGAAATTTGCCATATAAAAACGTCCAATTAATACCAAATGGAATGCATATTTAAATTAATCAACGGTTCGATATTTCATCTAGCTGGAAATTAAAATGCCATTTGATTAATGGACGTTGAAAATAGGTTTATCTTGCTTAAAAAATTGCAAATTTGTATCATCTGTCTGTCGAAGTCTGCAGCAATTATGTTATTAACAAAGAATGCAAGAATATTTCAATCATCTTTATCAATTGCCTGCAATGTGATCAATGGATGAATCTCGATCCAAAACGAAATGAATGCTAGAAAGTCATGCAAGAACGAAACTCTTCGAGACACTTTTTGATGCTTAATATTCAGTTAATTCGCGATCTTGAAATTTATCCAAATCACGTTTTGGACGACAGTATTAAAATGTGGCGCCGCGAGATGAAATCTCTAGATCTATTTACTGAAGCAGAACAAACGGTTATCTGCTTTTTTCAGTAAAAGAAGTTTATAGAGCAATTCCTATTACCGCCGCCGATCAGTTGTTTATTGCAACATCCGTTGCTGATAAAAACAGATTAATCATTACAGCACTGAAAATAAATGCTTTTCGTATTTTTTGCGAGCCATTAATGTGACACTCTTTCAGGTTTCGCCATGTAAATGCCACTTTTTAGACGGGCGTTTCTCGAAGGATTAACGCGAGATGAACACAGTAATCATTGGAATGTCTAAATTTGCGCTTATTATCTCAAATTTGGTGTAATTATAAGAGCAATGCAACAATAGCAGGAATTCGCTTCTGAAAATGCAATAGTACAAATTTTTGTAATTGCTGAAATTTGGAGCAAATCTGAGTGATTTGTGTCATTGCGCCTGTATGATTTTTTATCTCGCAATTCTTAATTCGCAATTATTTTTCAAAGACAAATGACAATGAGGGGGTAGGAATTCTAAACCTGATTGTTTGGGGGACTGTAGTTTGTGGGAAAAATACAGCTTAAATAGCAAAATTATAATTTTTTAAATTTATTTCCATAAAATTTGGGGTTCAAGAATTGCGAAACTAAACAATAAAGCAACAAATTACTTATTATAGATAAACGAGTAAAGAAAAATTGTATCAAAAAAGTATAGCTAAATTAAAAATGATCGTTTTTAAAAAATATTTACAGATAAGATCAAATTTGTAGAATACACTTCAACCTTTTTTTGTGCGGTATCGCACAAAATAAGCTATGACTTACGTAGAAAAAGTAAAGATGCGTCCCATAGATTTTAAAAACCGCATAACTTTGAAATAGCCGTATAGAATATATCCAAATTCGCATAAAAAAAGTTAATGAAAAAGCAGGAAAACAATATGCCAATTAAAAAATAACATTTTTGGTAACATTTAAAGGACGTCTTGCATCATTGGTAAAATTTTAAGGATGTCTGACATCCACGGGAGAAATACTAATTATTTTGATTATAAACTGTCATCGCTGTATGATAATTTTCTTTGCGATTTTCGATATGACACAAAATCGCTCTCTTCTTCGGAAGAAATAGAATACTCAGTGTAAATGTCATTTCTGGCCTTTTTTGTCACAGTTTTAATATGTTTTAAATAGTTAAAAAATAAATGCATTTTTTGGAGAATTCATTTTTAAAATCGAAAAATGCAAACAAACGAAATACATTTTTTCAAAAATTTAAATCAGAGGGTATGAAGCACCTGTGACAAGTATCTAACTTGGCCCCCCCCCCCCCCCCAATGTATATACGAAGATAGTCCAAAAAAGTACCCGACCTAACTTATAGATGGCGGTTGTTGGTTTTTCTCTGAGATTCAAGATTCTCAAGAAGAAGGAAAAACTAGTTAGATTTTTCAACTTAAAATTAAAAAAACTATCTAAGATAAGTTAGTCTCTAGGAGGCTTCCATGATTATACAGATCAGAGAAGGCCCCAGATATGCATTTATCCCCGAAAATGCTGCAAAAATCCTTTAAAAAAAGGACGGAGTGACCACAAGGTCTGTGCGTCCATCCGGTCCGTTCTTCGGACCGCCGACATGACGAATGAGCGCCTCGCGGTTGGACGCCATACCCGAATGTGTCTACAGAACGATTATCAACTCTCATTACAAAACGAAATTGTCCGAAGAAGACTGATCGGATGGGTTGCTTAAATTTTACAATCGGTATAAAATATTGTTGTCTTATTGCGGGCTTATGCCGACTGGGTCGGCCCAATGTTTAAGCGATAACGAAAAAAAAAAGGGATTAAACCACTTAGTATATATTATGAAAATGGACAGGGCTAATCAGTGTTGATTCATGTAAAGTATTCTGCGCTTTGCGCCCCGAGCCCAGTTGCGCCCGTGGCGTGCTTTGCCACCCACTTGTTTTGGCCCTGCCAGAATAAAGGGCGTGATCGTAATTCAGCAATATCAGATGCAATATGATTTACACAGTTTTTTTGTTGTTAAAAAAATGCTTTGAATAAAACCGCATAACTTCGAAATCGCACAAAAAAAGTCGCACAAAAAGAGGTTTGAATATACTCTATTACCTTTTATATATTTTTATTAGGGAGTTTATCAGCTGATCTATTGTAACATCTGCTATATTTCATATTTGGCCTGTTATGGTGCGGGGTATTGTTTAATTGGATTTCATTGTAATATACTATATCACTTTTTTAGTTTTATGAACATATATTAATAAAGAAATAAGCAGATCTAATTAATTGTTCCAACAATCATAAATTCATAAATTTATTGTTTTAAATGACTTAATCTAAAGCAATTATATCGCTTTGTTGACATGTCAGGGAACTGTTTTGGAGCATAACAAAAACGTTTTTGAACAATCGATTCAACAAACCTAATAAAATAAAGTAATTATGTACTAGCTTCTTATTTTCAATCATAAGATGAATTTGATTGGAAATCCTTCCTCCAATAAAATAAAGCATCAAACCAAGTGTTATAAATGTGCTTTAAATTTTCCACATTATGATTTTTTTTATGATCAGCTTCTTTTTATAAAACACAGACGACAGATCAATAATACATTTTGTAATCAAAGACGTTGCCGTCTGATTGAGATGCTTTGTCGGTGTGATAAAGATTAATTTTGATTGATAAATCTAAGTGTCCTTTGAATTCCGAACAAATGATACCCATTGTAATATCTATTAATTGTCAAATGGGCAATAATGCGAAATAATGATGATGATAGTGGAGTATATTGGCTTGAACGAAAAATGAAACTCCAAGCGGAAAGAGAGGGATCTATATGTAGCATAAAGCGACTATTAGACCAGTAGCTCGCCTATTTTATTATATATTACACAAGACGCCGGTTTTAATAAATGAAAAAAGCAGTGCATAAAATCACATTTATGCAAAATAATTATTACCAGCATAAGATTTATATAAGTATTGTAAAACAATTCAAAGTCAATTGCATCGTTCGTTCTTATTGTTTGTAATACAATACATCATATCTGACATATTTTCTCAATCTCAAACGTGTAAGATTAATCATCCATTGGATCATGCGTCGCGAGATACTATTATCTATCGAATTCATATTTATCTAAATCATCTATGATATTGTCGGAAATATTAAAACGATAAGATATCAGTGATGAATCACAAAAAGGAATAATTGTGCATCTTTAAAAAAAAAATTAAAAATCCCCCCCCCAGCTATTTGAGAATTGCTCAATATTTCAGTCACGCGAAATGGAAATTACAAACGATAGGCATGGCGATTAATATAATAGTATGATTTAAAGAGGGCATTAAAGCAGCGATTACGTGCAAATTTGTCAAAAATTAAGACGAATTCCAAAAGGGGCGATTAGTTGAAGCTGGGCGAAAAGGCGATGCACTCATGCGAGTTTGCGAACACGCCCAAGTTCTTGGAATATGAATCAATAAATTAAATGGGCGGGAATTAATAAGAATCAGATATCAATTGGCGGTTAAAATATTTTTTATGATCCCCACTAAGGAACAAAAAAATTGTTAAATGTCATCGGATAAAAACCTCGCACTTATATATTTTTACGCGTCCACACAAATCCACTTTTCTCTCAGGACCGCGCAGCGTGTGTCAAGCTTGTAAATCAATAAATGAACCTTAACACCGTTGATAGCACACAATATCCATTCATTCGTCTTTAGTTTTAGTAACAAAATAATGCATTTATTAAAGCTTGAAATCGATATATTTAAACCGATTGATACAACGGCATTTTAAATAGAATCACTTTTGTTACCACGCTGATAAATATATAATTAATTATTATGGCTATCTATTATTTATTATAATTCTAAGAAGACCCCATATCTATAATTTTAATGTTTATTTTGTAATGTTTGTGTAATATTTGAGAATATTTAGACGTGTAGGGGTGCCTTTACAGCACGACCTTATCGTCGATGTACGAATGTATGATGAAACGCAAGACATTCGTCTCTGTCTCCGATTCACCAATCTCCGCACTCAATGTGCGACAATTCTCTATCTGTATCACTCGAGTACGAGCGCATATATGCGCGATTACTCATCGACGGTTTAATATTTTGAGCGGATATATTTATTAAATTAGCAATTACCTAGATAATATTATCGAATTCACTCTCTTTAATGATTGTAGATTCGTTAGTATTATTTTCCAATTACTCTTACTACAGAGGGAATTTTAGCTAAAATAATTAGAACTCGAAGTGTTCGACTAATAATTATATAATAAAGTGTATTGTTTATGTTTATTTGAAGAAATGACCGAATATTGTGTGCAATCGACAGTGTTTATTTATTTATGTACGAATTTCATACACGCTGCGACGGTCCTGGTAGATAAATGGATTTGTACAGATGATAAGTGGTGAACATACAAATATAGCATCATCATCGTGATGTTTTTACTCACTACTCAAAGGGTTAATAATGATATATTGTATTTATATAGTATACGAGCAATTTGATTAATTTGGTACATTTAAAACGATGAAGCTTATTAATTTGTAAATTTCCCGTTATACATAATGGTATGTACTATGGAATGTGTGTAATACAATAAAGGGACTCGATGGATTTTATATGGACATGTTTATGGCGTTCAAGATGTATTTTAATTGGGAAAGTATTAATAAATACGTGGGTAGTCCCAGAAGTACACGACCTGATGTATATGCGTCGGTTGTTGTTTAAAATAAATTACTATTGTAGAATACACTTTCCTTATAAAGTTGCTTAGTATTTGTTTAGCAGCCATCAATAGTAAACGTTCTCAGTCCAATCAATACCAGCTAGATTCTACTCTGGGGGAACCTGCTCCTTTATTTACAACAGTAAAATATTGGATGGCAGAGTTTAAACGAGGCCGTACGAGATGCCAAGACAAACATCGCAGTGGTCGACCACATGAGGTGACCACGCCAGAAATGGTGTCAGAAATACACAATGATATTGGATGACCGTCGAATGTTGTATCAGATATTGTAAGCTGTACAACGTATTTAGACATAAGAAAGCTGTGCACAAGATGGATGCCGCGTTTGCTAACAATTGAAAAAAAACAGAGTCATGATTAGGGAATCCAATCCCGGGATTCCGGATCTCGAGATTCTGGGATTGGAGCTGTAACTATCTAATCTATATTATATATACATATATACAGTACATATATGTTTTTCAAATTGTTATATTAACCTTTCCCTACCGGTGATGTATTTACTACACCTCGACTCTAATAATGGGAATATCGATATGAAATATAATAGATACGGGGCTCAGAATTTTTGTATTCCTCCGTAATATAATTACGAATCACATCAAAGTATTATAGTATATAAGTATTCATCTGCAGCGATGGAAATAAATAATTTGTCGGGAAATCGGGAATTTTGCGAGTTTTAGTCCGTGTCTCAGCAGATGACGATACCTCCAACGAGTGTGGAGGCTGAGGGTGCATTTTCATTTGCAGTCGTTATGTAGAGATTCAGGATGAATCGTTTTTAGTATGTGGCAAATCGTTTTTGTGCGCTCTTACATCAAAAAAAGATAATATTATAATCAAAGTGTTGACTGGATTTTAATTTGCACAGAAGAAGAGCCCATTTTTTAATGATGTGCGAATAGTTGACCCCTAATCGTGCACGTCACTCGAAGTCATCACAGACTTTTTTCTGGTAAAATTTCGTAACACTTTTCATGCGGCAATAAAAACACCAATACAAGTATTCGGTCATCCGGGAATTGTTATGTGCGTTCTTATTTTCTTAATAACATACGTAAATCTAGACCACAATGAGTGCCAGAGGAGCTTTTCTAGGCGCTAGAAAAAATATAGTAATGTTACTCTTCAGTTATATAATTGATTCAAATTACTTCCAATGCGCCAATAATATTTGGATTAGAGTGTCAATTGAGATGTAATAAAAATTCAAATTGTCAGTAATTTCAGGCGTATTTTAGAACCGCGACAAATTTCAAACAAGCATTAATAGATTTAAAATTTAAAAAATTGCGTCTTTATCTAATCATCCAAATGTTTCATCGAGATAAAAATGATTCCATTTGCCCAAAATGCACATCAAACAGTAATTTTTTTTTGAGTCCATCTCTCCTTCGTTGTTAAATATATATAATGTATACCTGCCAATGATTGAAATTGTACTACCTTATACTAAAACAAAATGGCTTATATCATTTGATAAAACGTCATGTGTAAACATTATACAGTGCTGACATTTAGGCGTCGCTTTTGGATGACCTTATATAATGGCAGTCTAATCGAACATGCTTTTTTGTATTGAACACATCAACTTATCGAACTCATCCATTCATCATTTGTACAGAGGTCATGTCTACAATTATTTTCTTTATGGAACACCCGTCCCGTCGATTACGATTAAGATCTGTATATCGTTGATGTCTTGAATTGTAATCACAACATTATTGCCTTATTATGTCGATGACGATGGACATTCCGTTTATTTTACATATCTATTTATCTAAACTTATAATACATTTTCAAAGATCTCGATCAATATAGAATCGAACAGATAATGATAAATCATTCATCAACGAATCAGATCATTTAAAAGACTTTTTTTTTAATATTCTGGACATCCTGTGATTTTCTATGATCCGAATTTAATACCGTAATCGACATCCATCGATCGTTAATATTCAACGCTAGTTTCAATCGGTACCCCAAATATGTGTTATTCGAAATATATTATAGAACTGGTACACAAAAGTGGATTAGGTTCGAAGATATCTTCATTTTATATCCACGAAAAATATTTAAAACGAAGCAAGACGATGGAAAGCATTACATATTAACACACCGTTATGTTTCGCAAATGGGGTCGTTTTTTCGACATATAATTTTCGCCATTGATGATTCTTCCTTTCTCAGGGCAATGGATGAATAAAATACCGTGCGCATTCCAAAATACATGTTTCCTCCATGCCACACGAAAAAATGATTTTTATTGCGCTGAAACAGCTCCAAACAGCGCTCCGAATTGTGGACGCGTTGTTATTTTTGATTGAGTGTGAGCAAACGCCAATGATATATTGAACGATGGACAAAAATAAAAAGTGTCATTAGAGAACAGAGCCAAAACGAGGGTATGAAGCGCCCGCGGCAAAGCAATTAAGCAAATATCTAACTTCCGCCCCCTTCCTCCAATTTTAAAAAAAGTTAGTTTCTGAGGGAAAGAAATGAGCATGGAAAAAGCCGCAAAAAGGCCTAAAAGAGGACGGAATAGCCACAAGAACTGTGTGTCCAACCGGTCCGCTTTTCCGACCGCTGTCATGACGAATGAGCGCTTCGCGTTCGGTGCGGGTATTTACTATAAAAACGTACATAGTCAATCAGTGTTGATTCACGTAAAGTAAAATAAAAACCATGTGCAACTCTCAACCGGGTCGGTATTCTGAGTTTTGCGCCCCAAGCCCAGTTTCGCCCGTGGTGGGCGCAGCTTTGCCACCCCCTTGTTACGGCCCTATTAGAGAACGAAACGCTGCTATACAAAGCCATTTTAAGACCTATTTAGAGGTACAGCATACTGAGGTACCGCATCGACCTCCAATATTGACATCCTGCAACGCTTTCGATCCACGGTGTTGCGTACAATAGCCGATGTTTCATGGTATGTGGCAAATGACAACATACACAAGAGATATTATTTGAAAAAGTACAAACAATAAGTTGGCAAAGTTTTATTGCAATCGAATGAACGGTATGGCAGCGCATTAAATACGGACAAACAAACATTATTTTTTTAATATATTAGACTATGCTTATGTTACTCACGAAATCTTTAGCAATAAGTGGACGAAGTTTTATTGCAATCCGATGAACGGTATGGCAGCGCATTTCGAACGAACAAAACCCAACTCATTTTTATATATTAGAAGATTAATAAATTTATATAGCTAAATTCCGGTTTATATTTGAATCACCATCGTATAATAAAACATATGGTAAATGTAATATTTTAATAAATAATATTGTATTAGAAATGCACGTCAAATGTGTAGGCATACTCCCTTCGGATCGCACGGGTGAGTGTATACTCATCAAAGGGTTAGAATTCTACTATTGCATTTCAGCTGTATCAATTAGATTTACACAATGAGCTAACTCTAGATGATCTTATCTTTTTAATAGATGAAGCTATGAGATTAATACACATCAAAATTGTAAAGCGTTTCAATGTCTCCATTACAATTATTCCCTTATCTATCAGTCGGGGTAATGGAGTTGTATTGTAGAATGAAACCGTATTATAATGGACAATATCCTCGTAGACTTTACTTATCTATTAGTCTAAATTCGTAGAAATTCTTAGCGACTTCACGTGCGTCTCATTTAGTGCGCATTTTCGCAGATTAGATTTTGATCAAATCCAAGCATCCAGAGACACTTTTTTAAAAAAGAAATCGCAAAATGCTATGGCGGGAGGCGTGTTTTTATGCGATTTAAGCAGATCTCACCACAAGCTGAGCATGAAAATCATGTTAGACGAATTTCGTCCCACATTCAATGCATCTGATTACAAATTCTAATTCCAAATCAGCAATTAAGACTGCGATTCTCATTTTCGGCGTCGCTTTTGTAACTTTTCATAATTGCGGACCTATTCGTGGACATGCGGAGACCCGGCTGGCCATACAAATTAGTCGATTAGTGTGAAAAACAGCGAAATTACACGGCTGCTTACCGAGCGGCCGCCGATTATAAAAGTGAAAATTGGGCCATCAAAATCGTCGTTTTTATGTCATATTCCAAGATGTCATGGAGACGATGGCACAAGAACCAGGATGCTCCGAAGGCCTACATCGCGAAGGCTCCGAGCGTCTGCCTGGTCAGCTGGTCGAGATATAACCGGTAACCCGATGGTTAAGTACAATAAGATTTATGTAACATGCTCTTTTGAGGATGAACCGCAATCGAGGACGCTACCTACATTAACATCGTTTTATTTCTTTTTTTCGCAACAAGAATCGCAAAAATGTTACCGACGATTCCAGCCTTTGAAGTCCATCATATATGACGTTGTCTTATTATTGTATGAAAAAGTATACATCATTATATATTTTGTGGTTAAATTTAATCTTCTTCTAATATATAAAAATGATTTGGGTTTTGTTCGTTCGAA
Source organism: Stenopsyche tienmushanensis (assembly GCA_008973525.1). Classification (NCBI taxonomy): domain Eukaryota; kingdom Metazoa; phylum Arthropoda; class Insecta; order Trichoptera; family Stenopsychidae; genus Stenopsyche; species Stenopsyche tienmushanensis. Next base: position 265,610 of record WACJ01000017.1, read on the forward strand.
ATGCGCTGCCATGCCGTTCATCGAATTGCGATAAAACTTCGTCCACTTATTGCTAATGACTTCGCGAGTAATATAGGCATAGTCTAATATATAAAAATCAATGTTTATGATACGTTTCAACTGAAGAACGCTTCCATATTCAATTAATTCACCAAGATATGAAGCGTTTTATTTTTAGCGTGCGATACGTTCATCACTAGACTCAACGCCATCATCCAGATCAAAGACGGCCATGTCGATCAATAAGCACAGTATCTAAATATATTTAATCATAACAATGTAGCCACAAGCCATTTATTGCAGGACTAAGATCTATTCAATATTTGTTAATGGGAAAGGATAGTATCCATGACGTGTTTATTATATAGGCGGGCCATAACTTTTTGCGTTTTTTAAATAATTATGAAGACAAAAATACACATTGTATTCAAATAAATATTTATTTATAAGAATACAAAAATCTTGGAAAATATTTTTTAAAATCCCGGGATTAGTAATCATAATCTCAAAAAATTCAGGATTGAAATTTTTATCCAAAATAAATCGTACACCTCACCATCACGATGAAAGCTACTAAATTGAGATATTTCCGCTGAAATCTGGACGCTTGGAAACAATGGCGTAACTACTAATTAGCGAGCTTAGGCGACGCTTAGGGGAAGTAGCTGTCTAATCTATGTATACATATATACAGTATGTACGTTATGTTTTTAAAATTGTTATATTAACCTTTCCCTACCGGTGATGTATTTACTACACATCGACTCTAATCATAGGAATATCGATATGAAATATAATAGATACGGGTTTCAGAATTTTTGTATTCCTCCGTAATATAATTACGAATCACATCAACGTATTATAGTATATAAGTATTCATCTGCAGCGAAACGCCCTTGGCCAGTATCTAACTTGCGCGAGCTAGTAGATATGGTAGACCTTTCAAAAAATGATGTACATCGCATATTGACTGAAAATTTGGACATGAGAAAGCTGTGCGCAAGATGTCTGTTTATTAGTCATGCTATTCGGGACCATGCCAGCTCGCTCAACAAAAGCGCACAGCAAGGTGTTAAACTATGGGTGCAGGGAAGTCTAGACTCGTTCGCGACCTTATTTGATGCGAGCCACCCATGCAAGTTGGCATCTGGGGGAGCGTTCGTGATCGTATATATCATAGAAAATGTCGCAAAAAGTCCTAAGAGAGAATGGAATGGCCACAAGAACTATGTGTCCAATCGGTCCGTTTTTCGGACCGTTGATATAACCAATGAGCGCCTCGCGATCGTACACCATATCTGAACTAGTCTTCAGAATGATTACAAATTCTCATTATAAAGTTGTCCGAAGAATATTTATCAAGTGGGTTGTTAAAATTTTACAACCGGTCGAAAATATTGTTGTCTTTATTTTATTGCGGGCTCATGCCGGCTCGGTCGAAAAGAGGGGTTAAACAACTTAGTATATATTATAAAAACGGAGTCAATCAGTGTTGATCAAGTAAAATAAAAACCATGTGAAACTCTCGATTAGGTCTTGTTACGACCCTACCATAAAGCGAAGGAGATGTGTGAAAAAATCAGGGAATTAAAATGGGAAGAACTTCCACACCCTCCATATTCATCAGATCTGGAATTGACGGATTATCATATTTTTCGATCTTTGGCAATTCTCTTAAGGATTAACACTTTCGAGATGCAAATGTAGTCGAAAATCTTATTTAAACATATTTGGAATCAAAATCAGAATTTAAAAGACGAACTGAAAAACTTGAAACTCTATAGGAAATAGTATATACATAGTTGGTAATGAAGGAAATTATGTTACGGAAGATTTCATAAATAAAAATGAAATTAACCAATCGGCAAGAACTTTTCGATACATCTATATACGAGGAAAAATATTATATGCACAATTTGTAATTTATCTGTTAGAATTTACGAGGCTGTAAAACAGGAAAATGTATGAAATTTTTAAAATTTACGAGGCTTAATTGTTTTATTACAAGACGGCACAATGATAATGGCACATTGACCGCGATTATCTAATACAGCATCACAAATGTAATACAGCTCAAAAATGGTCAATAGGCATCCAGTCCGGGTTTCCCCGCGTATTGGGCCCATTGAACGCACTAACGAGCAATTTAGCGCAAAAAATGACCCCAGCCCGCTGTAAAATATCAATATGGTACCTGGCAAAGGCCGCGACTTCTTCGCGATGAGGCGTATTCTTTTTTTTTTTATTGCGACTATCAATAATGAGCACTGGTAAACGCAATAATACACTCTTGCTGGAACATCCAAGATGTCTTGTGCCGTTATTTTTATTCGGACATACGTTACTTTAAGGAGCACAAGTATTCTATCTTGGCGAAGGTCAGGCAAAACTTGTATTCTCCTGTCCCGAATACCGACTTAAAATATATGCTATAAAAAAAGGATGTGGGCAATTCTCATTTTTTGCCGATGACAACGTTTAACCCCTTTTTTTGCTTGTTTGTCTTTAAAAATTGTGCCATAAGACTGCTGAAGCTGATAATTGTATGCCATCATATCACTATTCATATTGTATGCTATATAAGTATTATTGTTTGTCAAGAAAAATGATGGATGTGGAATGTGGCAAGGCTCACCCGGCGAGTCACCAGGGTGAGCGTATCGAAGGGTGCTTTCTTTCAAAAGCGGTATAAATGTGATGTAACTATTAATCTCACAAAACTTAATTAATTGTCTGATATCAATACATAAAAAGCTCCCATAATTAATAATTGACAATTACTGTTATGGCCATAAATTCAATTATAAATTATAATAATATTGGGGTGATAAAAAGGCCATATTGGAAGATAAAAAATACTATAACAATAATCTTAATTTTGTTGCAGCTGATATAATCGAAAATAATATGCAGCATGATTTTTTTTATCGAGGAGTAATTGTGTTCAGCCCTTTGATGAGTATGCACTCACAAATTGCGTTCAGCGCTCTATATATTTTCAAAATTGATAAAATCTACTGTAAGTTAATTGTACTATATCTATATTATTTGAGAAAGTACAAACAATAAGTTGGCAAAGTTTTATCGCAATCGAATGAACGGTATGGCAGCGCATTAAATACGGACAAACAAACATTGATTTTTATATAGAAAATCTACTGTAAGTTAATTGTACTATATCTATATTATTAGTAAAAGTGCAAACAATAAGTTGGCAAAGTTTTACTGCAATCAAATGAACGGTATGGCAGCGCATTAAATACGGACAAACAAACATTGATTTTTATATATTAGACTATGCCTATGTTACTTGCAACGTCATTAGCAATGAATGGACGAAGTTTTATCGCAATCCGATGAACGGTATGACAGCGCATCTCGAACGAACAAAATCCAATTCATTTTTATATATATTAGATATCGTTTTTAAAATATCAAAATGGCATGTCGTTTGAGGGTCGTTATTATATAGCGCTCAAATAGTATTTTTTGGTTAAAAGTAACAAAATGGCGTTGGTTTTTGGAGTCTTTTTTGGGGGTTTTTGTTAAATGTAAAACGTTAGATAAAATAAACATTTTGAGCTGATTTTGCGAATCACCATAGCCATGTGTAAAATAAGCTCGCAAAATTTCAGACAAATCGGCGATTTGGTTTCTCGAATTTTTAAAAAGGCCGCGTGCAAAAAACGCGTTAAAAGTTTTAAAGACTAAAAAAATGTTGATTACAGCTCTATAAAGCAATCCTTCAACTTTCTCAGCCTTGTCTTTTTTGGCTGATCAAAGATGAAAATTATGGCCGACTTCCTTAGAGATTGTTTTTTCGAAAAATGAAATTAAATAATTTTTTTTGACGCGATAAAGTGAGATGACCCCTTAATGCAAATTATTGTTTTGCACATTTTTACATCTATTTTTAATGTGTACAGCCAAAATTTGGAGAGAACGTCAGTGTACCGTGAAAGATTAAAGGTTGCATTGGTTAGATAGATTTTATCACCGTCAGTTCCATGGTTTTTATGGTTTGAAGCTCTTTTTGAGCACATCGATCCAATCCTGATCTGCTACTGCATCGATGGTAAATTCCTTAAATTCTTTCTTCTTAGCACTTAAGTGCTTGCAATAAACCCGGCCATTACAAATAGTCTGCAATGGATTCCATGGCAAACCTGTGGATAAATGATTCATAAACATTTCCGACTTGTTACTTCCATCCATCAACAAAGAACCCGATCGACGACAATTCACGTCGTGCCATCTTCGTTCGCAGAATTTAAAGAATGACCAGCGACCTGAAACGTGTGGCGTCGTCCTCTGCATACTAAACGCCCGGCTCTTCTTCGGTAACATTTTTTTCTTCGGCCCCAAGACATCGCACTCGGAATAACAATTTGGCGAACTGATTGTGAATTTGCAAACGGCGAAAAACACGGATGCCTTTTCAAATACCAATTAAGACCCCTCGTTGTTAATTGGTCTTTTGTGACACTTCTTGTGAGACCTTGCCAGTCATTGGGCGAAGATGGACTGTCGATACAGTTATGTTGTGCTGAACGAATTGCGATTCTTTATACGCCGAAGAAGAGCCATCGCCAATCTGGTACGATTAGCTAATTATTGTATCGCTTCAAATCGATTACGGTTTTGGAAGCACGTTGTTTTAATTGCTTTAAAGCCAATAGGCTACCGTATAATGGACGTGATGAAAAAGCAGTCCATCAAGCTACGAGAAGTAACACCAAGAAGATTTTATACTCCTTAACATCAGTTCTACAGAATTTGAACTGATTAATCTTGGAGATTTTGTAAGCTGTGATGAATATTTTGCTACAAAAAGAATCTTTAATTGAAAGTGGTTGAATTTACTAGACTATTTTATTAACCCTTAGAGTGCTAAGCAACAACATATCGCCGATTGCTATTGACTTATTGATAACTCCAAATGTTTGAATACGAGTAATTACGTACAAGTTCGTGGAATTTAAGGTTCAATTGAATTTTTGACTAACAGAAAAACGTATTAAATATTTTGACTTAAATTTGCAAGAGCTTAAAAAAATCGCAAAATTGTAACCACATTTGTATGTGGTATACAAATTTGGTCATATTATTGGCATCATTTTGCAAATGTTAAAGTTGAGATTTGAGAAGTTGGAAGTGGGGATTATTGAAAACCCTCAAGAAATCAAGACATATCCTCGACATATTGTAGTTAATGAAGGATCATACATTTGCACGACAGTCACGCATTGCTTCAATAAATTAATAATTCTTCAGATCGTTTCAGACACTTTCTCTGTTAAATATTTCAAGAACGAATATTACATTTAAAAATGCATTGCCAATTTTATACACCCTGAATCCTGTTGCGCTGAAATAATACAAATATTGCCTGAAAAATAGCACTTTTTGATGCACAAATTCTAAATTTTCACCAAGTTCGAAAATGAATTCGTGACCTCATATCAAGTTTGAATCCTATTTTTTCGGATCCAGGAAAACTAGCTGAGCCTATTTTCTTTTAATAGGGTGAAGATATTTATATACACAATCTAAGCTTAAACTTGGACTGTTGTATATGGACCGAATGTCAACTTCTAAATTCTTTAAACAAAAGTCTTAAGACTGTTTTGAACTTTGTTTTGATTTTACCCTTTCCAGCGATATGCTACTCTATGTCTCAGGACCTGACACTAATGGATTTCTTTGTCTGTGGACGTTCCTTATTCCGTGACTCACACGGTCTTTTGATCTGACATCACTGGATGCCAGATTTGTCTGATGTGCTCTATTCAGCGACTCGCACAGTCTCCAGACCTGACACCACTGGATATCTTTGCCTGGGGACGTCCCCTATTCCGTGGCTCGCATGGCCTCCTCATCTGACACCATTGGAACTGGAATGTTTGGTGGCGAAATTTGATGCAACCGGTCCGATAAATAATCAGCCAGCACACGTACGTCACCGAAACGCAAGATCTGCTTAAAACATCGCTGTTGTGCATGAGAGTGTACGGCAAAACCCGAGGCCGATTTAACGCATCTTAAATAGCAGATCTAGGTGGAAACAATTGATGCCCTCAACTTCAACATAAATAACGCCATCCAGCAAATTCAGCCAGATTTATGCGACAGTCATCGAAAATTGGACCTCCCGAATACGCGCCACCAAGCGAAGCCGCGTTGGATATTTGAACGACGTTATTTTCCATACTTAATGCCATAAAATATTCTTTCCAACAAAAAAGAAATTGAGTGGATATCTCACACACAACTTGTTTTATTTACATTTAAAAATCGAGCGTCCTTATTTAAAGACCCCAAGCCAGATAAATTTACAATCCAAGCAGTTTAAGTCTGAGATATCTGTGGGTTTATAAATACAATTTTTCAGGATATATCTTGAAATTAGTTAATATGGATTTATCAAACCCGGATGGACTTCTTGTAACTTGTTTACAGATATTGATTTAAAAATGAATTTCTTAACAGTTCTACTGGTTCAGATATGTGTTATTGGAACTTGCATTCCGACGCATGAAAACCTAAGCAACCACATGCATTTTCAAGCTGATTTTCAATCGGAAGAAATGGGACGATCTATGATTATCATTGGCACTGTTTAATTGCCAATAAGCACATTAGTCGACATTATGCTCGTCAGGCCTTGACCCAGAGTCATCGAATAACTGTTCCAGTTGAAAATCAAGGACACAATTTTACTGTATAGTTGTGAAATATAATCGAAAGTAGATTATTATGCGACGTGATGATTATCGTCAATGATGCAATGAATCGTTCACAATAGATCATCAAGTCATTGATGAATCGAACCAACTCCATGTGGAGAGGACGTTCCTGGAAAGGAAGTGGGATATTGCGTAATTTAAATTATGGTGCTTGGATAATAAGGAAACAGGTTCTAGCAACCGATGTTAACGATCTGGTACAGTTTTGTTAAACGACGACACGCGTCTAAAGCTTCTCTCTATCGCTGTAGGTAACTTACAGAAGTAACAGGAATTAACGGTCGTCTGATCGTATCAGATTGTTGGTATTTGAATGCATTCTGCTGTGGGATTACAATGATCTATGTTGAAAATGATGAGTTGCTGACGTTTGTGAAAGATCGTCAAATACTCCCATCCGAATTGGGGTTATCGAAGAGCTGTAGAAGGCTTTTCCGATATTTTCATCGTGTTGGATCAACGTCTTCTGCCGATTCTTCCAGCAAGAAACCAATTATGAATCAAAATGCCATCATTAACATATTCGCAACACCTCGAAAGAGCAACGTACCAAGTCATTGCCAAATAGCAATTATTTCATTCCACCTTGTTGATTACCACCTTTTTAGCTTTTTGCCACGCTTCTTAATTTCTCAATTTTAGTTGTTAAATAAATCGAGAAACTACGAGGGTAGTCCCAGAAATAGCCGACCTGACTTAAAGCTGGCAATTGTACAAAAAAATACTTTGGTAGAAAGTACCTACCTTATAAAACTCAAGTTTGAAGATGCTAAGTTATTTAGACATTTCACAAAGTGTTATACATCGCATGTTGATTAAAAATTTAGATATATGAAAGCTGTGCGCAAGACGGGTGCCGTGTTTGCTCACAATTGAATTAAAACAGCAGCAATAAAGCCGAGTTTTTGCGTCGATTCATAACCATGGATGAAAAATGGATCCATTCTTTTCACAACTGAAATAAAGGAACATGGGAACCCTTCACTGATCCGAGCTTAAAACCAAAACACTAGCTAATATATATACGTATATATTGTAAATTAAAATTAGATAAAAATAAACTAGTAAAATAGCTAAATATATAGGTTTTATGGGTGGGTGGGAAAGTCTAGTCTCGCTCTCGGCCAAATTTAGCAAGAGCTACCTATACGTTCTTACCACTTCCGTGATCGTAGAGATCCTAGAAGGCCCGATATATGCATTTTTTGCCAGTAAAGTGGCCATAAGATTGGTGTGCCCAATCGGTCCGCCTTTCGGACCGCTGACACGACGAACGGGCGCCTCGCAATGCCATGCACGAACATAGTCTGCATCCATGAACGGATTTCCGCATAGACACTCCGAGATCGGGAAAGGTCCGAACCTAAAAAGCGAAGCCCTAAACCGCCCATACCCTGTGAGGAACTGGGGACATCCAATAATCCAGAACGACCCAGCGACATCTCAGGCGGATCTTAACCGTAATTAAAGTAACAAATCGAGATCGGACAGACAGCGATTTAATTGTATTTTGAACTTTTTAATACACATATACGTAGTGGAGTTTCCAGGGATCCACTCCTTTCACTGCTACGCGAGATCATTGCCACCACAAGTCCAAACTCAGTTTGAAGGGAGCTGCAGCAGATGATGCTGCAGACTGCATGAGCTACTCCTTCCCCATGGTACTCGTATTGATTCGGTAATTTGCAGTACCTAGCCATGGAGACGAGTCGTCATTCGAACAGCCGTAGCCGTTCTCCCCCATATGAACTAGGCTGTTGAAGATAGTGGTGTCGCGTTTTGCACAGTCCTCTTGCTCTTTTTGTAATCGGCAGTTTCATATTCCATTTACGGGTACCCAGAACAGTGCAAGTTGTGTACTCAGCTCATGTAAGCTGGGCTACCCCAGCATGGTTTGAGAAGCAAACCGACGAGGTTGCTTTCGTCCACTTCTACTCTACATCATTACCCAAGGGATTCGACTGTTAACTACGGGCGTAGGATTGCTCCTGGGGTATTATGGGTGGATACCATAGAGTGAAACACCCACTCAGATCGCTGGAAAAAGTGTATCGAGCTGATAAAAAGATATTTTTTCCAATTTTTTTATTGTCTCTCTTAGTTCGGGCACTTCTTTCACATAAACGTAGTGACAAATTTGTAAATATTTAGACAAAACGAACATATTGTCATAATATTTAAAATTATTTTTCATATATAAGATAGGTTTATGAATAATATGTATATATTATATTACATGCGAGACTCGTATCGAGGTTAAAATTATCAACGCGCAATATCTTTTCGCTCCACCCTATAATAATGTACCATATGGAAAACCACCGTTCTGTGACACACTTGTTGCTGATTTTGTAGTCGATATATATGACAAGTTTGGTAATATTTCATTTAGTTTAATTGCCTGAAACAATAAGCCAATAATGCTCGAAGATCAACTGGCATTTATAACACCAACACATCGTTTGCTGGAATATTGCGAAAAATCTGGTTCAATTCAATAAACGATTAATTATCACTCGATTGATGCAATTCGTCGTCGTAAATTAAATTTTTGCACGCAGACTAATCAGGATTCTACGCGACTTCCTCGTCCTTTTTCCGTGACGCTGTCATTCGAAATCGAAATCTGATGACAGCTGCCATAATCATCATCGAAATAGACGCATCGTTTATCATTCCCTGGCCATCGTGCTGCACATTCTTGCTATAATGATATTCATCGAGCTGGAATAGGAACGTCAGGTCACAAGTTGGTCGAATTCATTCCGAATGCTAATTCGTCCTTTTGAAAAGATATGAACAATCACCTCTCGGTCAAATTGGACGAGGTCAGACGAATGAAAGTATAGAATTATTTAACATAATTGCTGGCAGCTTTTACGGTTCTTCAGCGTGATGGAAGGTGTTGACGTCTTTGTGCTTTCAGCTGAAAGATATTTACATTCGCATTATGTCCAGGAAAGTCGCAAACAAATGAGCCGTTAATTTCAATCCATCGCTAATGAATACATACATATGAAATACCCAAGAAAAAAATTGATCTTCAGCTTAAAATATAATGCATTTTAACCCTCTGGATGCTAAACAACGATACATCGTCCATTGTCATACTATCGATCGCTATTAGTCCATTGATGACTTCAAAACGCTTGAATATAAATAGTTTCTGTGCATCAGGTTATCAAAAAAAATATGTAAATGTAAAGAGACGCCGATTAACGCTTCGATGAGTATACACTCACATGTTGAGTACGCACTCGAGCGATCCAGAGAGAGTATACACTCAAATGTGGCGTGCAGCTCATAAATCAAAGGGTTAATTTTACATTTAAATTGAATTTGTAGCTCGGCCCCCAAAAATTAAATATATACGTACGTATGTATTTTTAATGAAATCTTTCAATGGTCCTTAAAAATATACTCGCGTTTTTGTTTAGTCACAACCTAACTAATGATATGAATCTACGTTTTTAAGGCACTAATGACTGGAATAAACGTGAGACGAATCTTTGGTTGAAAATTGAACAGAATTAAGTGGAGATACAAAAGCAAAACAAAGGCTGTATCGAAGATTTGGGCTATTCTGACTTCTGACACCAATGTAGTATTAGTGTCTTCGATTGTGAAGCTGAAAAATGCTCGAATATGAATATTTTCAGTGCGTCTGGGTATCAGTGTTTAACCTTGCAAGAGGTTGACGATCCTTTTGGATCCATTGTTCAACGAATTTCTGAATGCTTCTTACCGGGGCTTTGTTTCGTTTTGTTTTGATTTCGGTTATGTTCCAAACATTTATATCGGTTCGGTTACGGTTTCGATCCGGCAAAAATAACAGTTTTACCGGTGATCGGTTTTCAAATCCGTTCCGGTTCGAATTCCTGTTTTTTGCCATTATTGTAATTAGCTTCAATGAGTAAAACATTTGAATATGTGACTTTAAAAAATATTTTTTAGTTGTAGTCTATTGCGTTGAAAGTCTCCTCCAAATTTCTCCACACCACTCTTTCTTGTGCCTATTATTAATGGTAATATTTTTCAAAATTTGGAGCGTGGTTATTAGGGCTAAAAAAAACGACAATCTTCAAAACCGGTTTTCGGTTTTCGAACAAAACCGGTTTCCGCCGGTTTTCGGTTTTAGGAAATATAAAATAACAATAACAGATATTTAAAAAATTAAAGCGTTACACAGATTTTAACAATGTCTAATAACATTCAAACATTATTGCATTTTAACCCTTTGAACTCTCTTTTTTTTAAAGCGTTTTAGCAAACTCTAATTATTTTCAGTGAATTTGTCAATAATTATTTTTAAAATAATAACACGAAAGAAAAAAAATGGTTTTCAACATTATACAAATTGTGTGCTATTTTTATTTTTTGAAACAATCAACAATGTCTTAACGAAAAACCAAATGTCGATATAGCCTCGACACAGGAGTTCAAAGGGTTAAATACTGTCAAACTATTTTTCGTCCAAAATTATTAGATAATGAAAATTTAATTTTTATATTCATACCCGGAATTTTGAGATTAAAAAACCGGTTTTCGAATGTCACAATTTTTATCTAAAAACCAGGTTTTCTAAACCGGTTTTTGAAAACCGACTAGCCCTAATAGTTATGAGTTTTATTTATTTTTTCCTTGTTGCTATCATTGCAGGTGTGAAGTATTCAGGTTTTTGGAGTGACGTTCTTGTTTGTAATTCATCTGAATCTTCAGAGAATAAGAAAATGTTTTATCTGATTAGATCTTATTAATAATAAATTACCTTTTTGGTTAGGAGGTGTTATCTCTAATGCTCTTTTTTAAATTTCTATTTCCCTTTTTTCCTCAGTCATCGAAATATTAATTTTTCGTACCTTAGAAAGGCATCTTTCCCTGCTTGTTTCTTTTTTTTTTTCAACTGTTCCATTAGTGTTCGCCTTTGATCCAAAACATGAGGCGGGAAGTCTTCTTTACGATCAATAGTTATGGTAAGCTTTTTACCATAAATATCACGAAATAATTAATGAATCGGTTTTCATGTCGATGGAATCAGGGCTCCGAACCGTTATAATTTTAATTTCGGTTTTCTATCCAACAAAAATAGCAGTTTTACCTCATCAAATTTTTTTATTTTTTTTATAAAATCATTAATCAAATCCTGGAATTGTTTGATTTATTGCATGCGATGAATGATTTAGTTCATGGACGATATTAGGATGCAGTCCATCATCGGATTCTACATTAGGTTATCTATTTGGCGACCGTCCAATGTGTACGATATGCTTTCTCCATGCTTTGCGGCATCGGATGAGGATATTCGACATAGTGGACTGCCAGAGGATCGTCGTCAGCTCACTGATTTATCGCTTTGCAGATTTTGAATGGAAGTGTGGTCTTTGCTGGTGTTCTTGGCAACGACGTTGAGTCCGTCGTTGGGGCTCTCCAGCCAAGATGTGCCGCACTCACGGCAGAAGAGGATCCTCTGGATCACCAACGATGGGAGGTTGGCTTTCCCACCGGGGACGTCGTTCGTCATCACACCTTCATTGGCGATGCCCTTCATCAGACATCCACCGGATGGCTTCTTCTCCAACATCACCATCAGTTTACCCTTCACAAGTAAGTCTTCCCGTTTGAGATTTGAGTCAAAAGTTCAGCAGATGTTAAGCGACTCTTCAGATAGTGCCTAATCGTGGGCGTGATATGGTGTTAAGAGAACCAGATGATGAGAAATTAATGATACCTCGAGGAACATTCATGCTTGCATGGCGATAATATCAACCATCTTACTGTATTCATATTTTTATTATATTTAAAATGCATAGGAATTCATACTTTATGTCTCGTTTCAGGCAATGTTATAAAATATACTCTAGAATTCAAAAGTGGGTACACTTCCTTTATTGATATAGTGTTGTTGTGTGTTAATATTAACATTAACAATCATAGCAAAATAGATGAGTGTTTCATTAATTGTGTTTAGCGTGATTTTTAAAATGATTGCAGTGGTTTTTAATTCCGACTAGATGCTTGTTTGTATTAGGAGGACCCGAAAGTATTCAAAAATTTTATTTAAAAAAGGGCATGCGGTACCCATCCTATCCCATAACACCCATCCTATTCGTTTTGCCAATGAGTCTTTGCAATAACGTGGATCTGACTCGATTAGTGATTTTAATACATCGTTATCATTTTTTTGCTGATTTTTGTGGCATTCCAACCCAAATTTAAAAAAAAAACGGCATACAGTGCTGGATGTGTTTCAGGTTTGGGAATGTAACCCTTAACAATAAAAATGTGTCTGGATACAAATTGAGCTCAAATATAAAAACTCAAAATGTTCAAATACTTTCGGGTCCCCCTAATATAATTAAATAATTTATGCAGTTACTGCAGGACAATATCCGCTTCAAATTTATATGCGCGCGCATTGAACACCACTGATGGAATCATAATTTTAAGGTAGTTTTATAGATGATATATATTAATACAGTGTGCCATAGTTGAACAATATAGCATTAACATAGTGGTAGCAATAGTTTGTGTGATATATAGTGTGTTCTTTGATTTTAGAATAGATTAATCGAATCGAATATGCGCTTGAAATTATGGCATTCGAATGTATATATAATAATGCTTGTGTCTTTTTTAATGAATCTAGTCGACTTTGATAAATTGGGTCTGACGGACAATGAGAATCCATACGGAGCTCTTCCTCCAATATTTTCAAGGTCATTGGGAAAAGCAGCTGGAGGGATGTTAGCCAATTTTGTTGGACAATATTTGGACCGGCGGAGAGGCAAAAGGGCCGCAAAAGAGGAGGAAATACCTCCCCACATAGAGAAGAAATTCATGGACCGCTTCCATGGCGGAGAGAGGTATTTATAAATCAAAAATCAATAGCAAAAATATTTTCATTGTGATCTTGGATGGATCTTCATGCGAAACAACGTTTATCACTAAATATTTTATCTGATCAAAATTATCTTCAGTATTGTCTTCGACGATAGATAATATCCACTTCAATTAAACGTAATATGGTAAACCATATTGTGATCTGATGAATATATATACTACCGATAATCATTTTGGAAATGCTTGCATATTTTAACCCGTTGACGAGTAATCGCGCAAATGTGCGTTCGGATTCGAATGATTACGCATATTGAGTGCGGAGATTAGTGAATCGGAGACAGAGACTGGTGTTTCATAAATCGCATTCAGCATATGATAACAAAATAAACACTAAAATCATAATGGAATCTGTTCGTATCCGATTGAAAAACATCATACAAAGATCACTCGTGCTGCGCGGTCCTGAGAGAAAAGTGATTTGTATATTTTTGTGCATAGAATAATCCATTTTGTTCAGTTTGAGTTTATTCACCGCTACACGTCTATTAAATTCACATAAAGTCAAGTGACCTTTTGTTGTAGCGAAATTTAATTCAATTTTGGGCGGTCCGGTCTTTTCCTGTCCTCCAAAGTCTCAGTCTCCTGACGTTGTCTAATCGTATAATTTTATTTTATTTTATTTTATTTGGAATATCAACAGCTGATAACATAAAATAGAAAAATACAATAAACAACTTAAAGCTAATTAAAGATATTCGCCAATGCACCCCTTTGTTGAAAATCTTGATTTTTTAAGCAATTACCGTGATTGAAAAGCCTTTATTTCGTAGTGACGCAAATCGCGTTACATAATTCGGCTGATTTTGACATTTTAAATAAAAATATAAAGTAAATATAAAATTAAAAATTAAAGCAAAAAATCTGTTTAAAAATTTCAATTATGGTTTGTGTGTATTTTGAATAATAATATTGTAGCGTGGGCGATTTAACATCCCCATGCAACAGCAACATCTTCCGTCTCTCTTTAAGTGCAATGTGCTATTTTAACAGCGCCATCTTCTGTGGTACTGCGGAGACATTGCACCTGCAATTATCGACACCGTTGCCATTTGGGTTTTTTTTTTTTGGGGGGGGGGATGTGTGGGTTAGTGTGGGACTCCGAAATTCCCCGATAGCAACCATGCAGTGATGGCACTGGCCGGTTGGATGGTGACGGTCAGCGGTTGGCCTTGGCTGCGGAAGAATGTCCTTCTCGCAGCCAGGTCTCTCTCTATCTCATGCTGAATAAAAAGTTACCTAAAGAAGAGATTTTTTTTGTTCGACGCCCGTATATTTCCGTCCATCTGTCCGGCTACACATGATCCGATAAAATAATTAACCCGTGTTATTTTATCGAATAGGTTTTTGAGGCATCCCTCCCTTCTTTCCAGCATATCAACGGGTATGTTGTCGATATTAGCTTGAATATTGTTATTTGATTGAGCCAAGGTCCTTGGATGGTGGATGTAAAATAGGGATTTCAGATAACCCTACCCAAACCGGTATTCCTAAAGTTACCCATCCATAAAATAATCGATTTCCAATCAGGAACGCGACCCACGGGCGCGATATTAAATTGATTCCTAAACAAACACTTTTTTCAAAAAATTATTGTCAGGGCGCACGTTTCAAATAAGGAAGTTTCCCTGCCGCACCCTCCATTAACATCCGTGTGCATGTTATAATGTATTGCTAAGTAGATGCGTTCTATCATTAAAAATAAGAATGAAATGAACTATTTTTAACGGTTAATTAGTAGGTTTTTATATTAAATTCTATAATATGTTAGGTGTTTCCAAACTTATTGTCGGTGGTGTGAGTGGCTTATCAAGTTTTTGGCATTTAAAATGGCATATCATTGAGGATAAATTTAATTTTTTTCAGGGCTATTCTATTTGGGGCCGTAGAAGATATGCTATCGAACTTCGGAATGGCTGGAAAGCCTTGTCTTTTGAGGGCCATCTGTGAAGTTCACGCACATCCGCTTTACAACTATGGCCTAATGGGAGAATTCCTCAAGCTGTTCTTCACGTAATGATCTACACATTTATATCCGATTGTAATTTAAAATATTCTCTAACGCAATGGTGCTGTTGTGTGCTTACAGTGCCAGCAAATCTCCTTTCAGCGATTTGCTGAAGGAGTATGTCGATGCTGAAAAGGCAGGAGCAGGAGACTCTGAAGGACCAGGAGAATGTTGGCCTTATTACAAAGAGTGTCCAAAATCGCTCTTCCTACCGAGCCAGAACAAATATGCGTAAGTACGAATTATGACCAAACAACAGGTTGACGGTAATTAATGCAGGTCTTTGAAAATCGATTTTTCACAACTGTTAAAAGCACTTGAAGATCCATTGGCTCGGTACACATTTGCATGAATGATAAAAACGTTACTTTTCAGAAATCAGCATAAACAAGATTGATTTAGTCCGCCAATAACAGTTTGGGGTTACCTGCTTTTACTACATCTCATTCATCTCAATTAACATCCGAAAAGAGGCACTCGATGAGCATTAGCAATGCGAAAGACTCAACCGGAGTGCTTCTTTCTTTCGCGAATTTCGATTCGAATTGACTGCAAGTCTTCGTTTTAAATTAATTGAATGACTTAACGGAACATTTTATGTTTCTTAAATACACATGATTGCGGTTTTGCTAAAGATAACTTGTGATGAAAGATGAACGATTCGCAAATCATGAAACCGCAATCACTAATCTCAATCATTGCATGTTGCGGATAAAGAGAATTTCATATTGCACCGTGTGAAAACATCTGACATTTATTGAGTAGTTAAAATGTTGTGCATTACGCACAGAATCACGTACGAAAATCATCTAGGAAGTAAGGTCACAAGGATTCCTGAGGTATGTAGGAGGGATTCCAAAGGTCAGTTTGTGTGATTCCGCGTGTTTGTCGGCCATTTTGTTCAGTCACAGTAAATTCTTCCAATGGAGAGACCGTCGCGCGCTCCCATCGCCTTCCGTCCGTGCAAGATGTGTGCGGCCATCCATTTATTAACTGCAGAATCCATTGGAAGCACGTGGAAGTTTATGGTAGTGATGTGATGAGTCGATAACATGACACGAAGTGGGTTAGGTTGTTCAGAAAAGGTCGTATTGATACTCACAACGAAGCAAGGAGTGGGAGACCATCAGCGATTTTTGACGAACTTGTGCAAAAAATTGCCATGTGACGCTTGAGGACCTTCACGATGAATATCTTGAAATTTCTTGAAGTCTTCTCGGTGATATTGTGTCGAAAAAACCTGGTTACAAAAAGTTGTATGCTCGATGGGTGCCCAGAATGCACCCTGTGAAAATTGCGTGACCACCGCGCATGAATTTTTGGATCGTTTTGCCCAAGAGGGAGTAGCTTTTCTAGACTTCATCGTGACGGGGGATTAGACATTAAGTACCTTACCGTAACCTTACTTTCTGGATGACCTTCGTACATACAAACTGAAAACCAATCAAATTCGTATGGATTATCTACAATTGTGATACGTGGAGTAGAATTGGACTGAGGCAAAAGCGCTGTTATTAAGCTGCGCGCGCAGTCACGTGATCCGATAGCGAGACAATGGCGATCCTCTTATGTGCAGCTGTGAATATGTAAAAAAGCTAACCAGGTAAAAAAATTAAATGTAGTGATGTTGATTTGATGATCAATAAAATTCAGGAAGACTTTCAGGCTTAATTATGCTATTTTAAATTCATTGGAGTCAGATCCGCACAAAACCATCAAGGAAATATCAAAAGAAGTTCGCTGTCCTTGTTCAATTGAAAAGGATCTTTCACCAACGGCTCTGGAGTATAGAATAACCATCATAGAACGGATTCTTTATATGATATCCAAAAACAAGGATCCTGTTCAACAACATGAAAAGCACAAAAACAATGGATTTTTGTTTGGTAAAAATGCGTCAAATCAGCTTTAGGACTGAAACTCCAAATGGACGTCGATGGGAGAATTGTTTGTAGTGTGTCTGCGTCCGTCGCATATATCATAGAGACGTTACGCGCATGCGTCACGCCGTTTCTACTATATTTATGTGTTTGTACATAGCACAAAGTAACCACTACGCCAATAGCAAGTCTATTTTATTATATATTACACAATATTTTTTTTATGAAAGCCCATAGGCGATTTACAAGGGAAATAATCTAATCTACAAAGAAAGTCAGTAGTAATAAACATTTGTAGGGTTAGGGTCGTGGCTTTTCTTACCCAGCAGGTTTAAAAACTGTGCTGAGAGGAGGGGGTTTCTGGATACAAAGCTTTCGAAAATGAAAGAGTAATCTTGGTTACGTTTGGGTAAACAGTTAGGTTACTCTTTCTGAAGGCGCGAATTAAAATATTCCACGCCACAATACTAATTTTAATTATTTTTCCAATACAGAAAGGATGCAGAGTCCCAGCATCGAGAAGAAAAAGATGATCCAATGGAGCACGATCACGAGGACATAACTAGAGTAACGTTGAACAAGATGAACGACATCAACGAATTAAATATACAACCAATGTGATATTAAAATTGACTCGATCTGTTTTCATATAGACACTAGTCAACGATCAACGGAAAATAGATCATATCATATTCCGCCATTTTGTCTACTTCAACGAGACATCTATCGGCGCGATCAAAAGCTATATAATTGTTTTGTAATAAAAAATATTTTTATAACATTCATATTTATTTGTAAATATAGGCATAAAAATATGTATTCAATTCAATGTGCCACAAAGAGTATACGTTAGTGTTTTATTAGAAACTTTTTTATTGACGTTTTTTAGAAGGTTAATAAATTTATAAAAAAAACACAATAGCTAATTTCCAAAATTATACGAATACAATAGTATCTTCTTAGAAATCACCAGTATGAAAAGCTTTAAACTATATTTAGTTTTTCGTGTGAATTTAATTCGTAAGCCACTGTAACTACTGCAATAGTGTTAAATTTTATGGGCATGTCAAACATGAGGATAAGGAGGGTTGAGGCATGGGTTTTTCAGGGGCAAAAAAAAAACGGCAACCGAAGCAATTTCGGTCCTATATTTTATTTTAGATACGCCATATTTTAGTCGGAGTTACGACTCTAAAAAAAATCATACCAAGTCGCTGGGCACGAAAGAAAAGGGGGTTGGGCGACGTAAGGGATGCGTGTGTTATTTACCAATCACTATAAGGATATTCTTAAATGGGCTGTAAAAAAAGATATTGAAGACAGAGAGTTGCCCAGTAATAACGTGTGTAAATAAATATATTTTATTATTGTATGAAAATTTTAGTCAATATGAACTATTTATTTGTTGACGTTTGAATAATTGTATTTAATGTTTGCTATTTGTAGACATTTACCAATAAATAATTTAAATGAAATGATGACTTTTTAATTTTAATTTAGGAAGCTATTTTCATAAAATAAAGTATATTGTTACGTAGAGAGGCGGCACTCTCGGGGCAGAGTCCCTGGGCGGCTTTCCCGCTTCCATGTGCTCGTCAAAATGGCAGCACTAACGCACGGGTCCGTTCTTCTTTCGGATCATGTGTTTCTAGGTAACTTTTTATTCAGCAGGAGAAAGAGAGATCTGACTACGAGAAGGACGTCCTTCCGCAGCCAAGGCCAACCGGTAACGGTGATGGCGCTTTTAAAATAGCACATTGCACCTAAAGAGAGACGGAAGATGTTGCTGTTAATCTGACAAATTAAGTCCGCTCAGATTAACAGCGCTATTGCATGGGGATGTAAATCACCCACGCTACAATATTGAAAAAAAAAACCTTTGATTATAATACAGAGATAAAACTTAGATAGTCCAGATTTGCTGTACTTTCTGGGAGGTGAAACATTTTGCGTAGGGGGAGAGGGAGAAATGAGAAACGATTCCTTAAACATAGATCACTAATCATTAGTCTTACAGACTGCACACTCGGAACGCATTCGACATCTATATATGTTTCCGAACCTTCTCCGCCCCGCCCCACTCAATACCATTCAAAATGTGTGTACTCACTCCAATCGAGCCTAGAGATTCCAATGAGCCGTGATTATATGAGCGATTCAATACTGTGACTTTAAGAAAAGATTCAGCGAAGCACAGGATAACGAAATTCTCATGTCATTGCGTTTAGCGGATGTGCCATGTTGGCGCATATTGGTCTGACGAAATAAAGCGTGGGTCGCGGGGACGGGAAGAGGAAGGATGCGCGCGCAATACAGCGGCTGCGCTTTGCTCACGGGAGAGGGGGAAACAGTCAGTTTTCCATCAGTCCACACTACACGTGGCCTGAAGCAATAAACTACATAACTGTACTACTATGTTTCTGGATAAAATTTGAATTTACAAGCACAAATATAGCATTTGGCTTAAGAATTATAAAACTCTGCATCAATTGGGATATGAAAATTCGATGAGGATAATGAGCCAATATTTTCTAATAACTGCCACCTCTCCTGCAAATTTTCAATCCCCTTCGTATAGAAACTAGTTGGTTTCGATTGAAAATATGAATATAAATAGCTTATTTTAAAAGGTTTATAATAAATAATTCCAGTCATATTCCACCAAACACATAAAATAACCTTTTGAAATGTCAATCCTGGCTTGGGCGATAGAGTGGGATTTGTTTCTTAGAAAGCAGTTTTTATGGATTTCTATTTTTTGTTCTCAGTACATCCGTCGCCCGATATGAAGCATCTAAATCAAAATTAATGTCTGTTTATTATTAGGACTGATCCAAAAAAATCATTAAATGCCTTGATCGTGTTCAAGCCCCGATAAAAAAAAAGTGGCCTCACCGGTGAGTCGCTGTGTTTTTTTTCGAATAATTTATTTTTTTAATACTTAAAAATTATTATGCTAGGGACACATCAGTGTTTCCATTTTATTTTAAAATAAATTCAACAAAGGACTGATTGAATGATCTTTGCTACGACAATTAAATCTATTTTGTGATCAGAAGGCCTTTTAAAAAAACTTCATGAACGCAGACTATGTTTTGTGTTATTTCAATATGTCAGTGATTCGAAAATCGGACCGGTTGGGCACGGAAACCTTGTGGCCACTCCCTCCAATTTTAGGGCATTTAGGCCTTACGTCCCCATAACGGTAGTGTTCTTATTAGCATTATTAGCAATTTGAGACAATCCTAAATAAACAATTTTAATGACGTTTATATAATATTAATAAAAAATTAAAATATTCATTTTTTTGTAATAATCCTGAATGATAAATGCTCAAAAGTCATACATGATCCCGCAGGATAGCAAGATTAATAATAAAATACGATTTATGAGGCAAAAAATAAAGCTGATGAACCATAAAATAAAAATAAAAACATATAAAGATGATTCATTCATTATGTCTGGGCACAAACTGAACTCAAACGAGGGCATGCGAAAATAATGGATTTCTTTCGGGAGGACCTAATTGTTAAGCAACATGCAGATTTGTATTGTAATGACGGGATTTAATTCGTTCGAATATCATGCAAAAGGGGAGTGTTTTTACGGCAACACTGACAATGTTGGGATTGCCACCCCGAGAAAACGGAAAGGGAAATGAAATCGTCCTCAAATAGGATCAAAATAGTACAATGGCACTGACCGAATCTGCGAATATAGCCCTTAACGCCCCTATCCCAAGACACACCATCGTCCGACCGCGTCTTTATAGCGTGGTGTGGGGCAGCATAAATGTCAAAGGGGGTGTTTTCAAGCTACGTCAAGGACGAGAAAAGCAGAAAATTTCCGTTCGAAGATTCATGTACATTTGAGAAGACCTATCCAATCCAACGGCAAAGATTATGATAAAGGTATTTAATTTAGTTTGACGGGGTTTTGCATGGGATTCGAGCAAATATTTTGATTGAATGAGGTTATATTGCATTTCAGCTAACGATATTAATCCTTGTGGCTCTGTGTACGTCTATGTGCTGTGGAAGAGCAGTGTCCAAGAGAAGTTACTCCGATCATTCCGTCAAGGGTTATTTGACTGAGGTATATTTTTGTACTCGAATCTATGGCCTTTGGGGCGTTTGGTGGATGTTCATGTTTATATTCGCTTTAATTCCAGCGGACGTGCTGGTGGAACGAGGTGTGCAAGGAAGAGTTCCAAACCCTGTTCAGGTGCAAGTGTCCCCAGTGGTCCTACTGCAGGAGTCCTGGGAGATATTACAACGCCGTCTGTTCGATGACTGGAACTGGATACATTTGGACGCAGCCGGAGTCCAGTTGGAGTGACACCTAGTCGACGAGTGACCATGCTTCATGGTCCAAACCCCTGACGAAGATCAAGCCATAAAAATTAACCCATCTCGTTATGAATTTTCCGGCAAAACATTCGTCTTTGATTGGCTTTGGGTCATCCCTATTTATTGTTATTAGATTCACCATATACATATGTATCGATAAACTAATGTTATAGTCGCACATAGTTTAAAAATGATTCGCAAATGTATATATACATATCAATATACATATATAGTATATTGTTATATATATATATATTGATGATGATGATTGTGAAGTAATGTTCATGAGTGATGCTTGAGATCTCGCTCGCACTCATTGTTTTGGATGAGACACAAATAAGCATGGATTTATAATGGTGGGGAGACTTCCTGTCAATTTTAAGCTATACAATCATACATCATTGATGAACATTGTAAGTATATATACAAGCAAAAAAATAGGATGCACAATAATTGTTGAAAATATTTATATATATATGTAAGGTTGTGAAAAGGCCAAAAGTATCTATTAGCAAATAATATTTATAGCACTGCCTACAAATTGATTGCATATTTTTATAATATATAAAATCCAGACGGTGGATTTACAGTTCCTGAAAATTTAAATTTAATTTCTCATATATTAATACTGCCAAATTTATTGAACTAAAAAAAATCTATATTGTCAATCTGTGTTCAATACTAGTAAGCTTTCGTTGATGAAAGATTTCCTAAAAACACATATATTCAATTGATATACATATATAGTATACTAACGGTCTTAAATTGAAGTAAATGACTTATAAAATAGAAGTTGTGTAAATAAAATTGCTTTGAATATAGAATATATTAGAATGAAAAGACTTTTTCTTATTTTATTAGTTAAAAATATAAAGATTTTCACCAAAGGAGTGCATTATATGATTAGACAACTTCAGGGGAATGAGACTTTGGAGGACAGGAAAAGACCGGACCGTCCAAAATTTAATTAAATTTCGCTACAACGAAAGCGACGAAGAAACTCAAATTAAATAAAATGGACTATTCTATGTACAATTTTTGATTGGATCTTATGGACGGACGAATCCATATTTGATATTTTTTGCTCAAAGATAACAATTTTGTCCACTGAAAAAGACTAAACGGAAAATTAAATAAAGGTGGTACTTGAAGATATTTCAAAAAAATGTAATACATTTCAGAAAGATAATGACACTTAACACACTTTAAAACTCTGCCTTTATGCAGAAATAATAGATTAATAGTTTTAAAAAAGATGAATTAGTTTTCTCAATCCCTAAACTTGTTTTTTCGATCTCATAATTCCACTTTTCTCTCAAGACCGCGCAACATAAACGAAGTTTGTATATTAATAAATGAACCTTAACACTGTTGATATTTTTAGGTCTTATAATAGCGTTTTTTCGGTCTTATAAAATCACTTTCGGTATATAATTGATTTATATGGCTATCTACTATTTGTGATGATTCTAAGAATACCACAAATTATTGTTTTCTACCAAAAGCGAACAAATTCTATTATAATTTTGATGTTTATTTTGTCGTCATCTGTTGATGATTGATGTGATGATCTATTTTGTACTCTATGAATAAAAAATGAATTACTTTATAGAAATACAAGTTGATTCTTTGTGTTCGGGATTTGTTAAATCCCGCCAAATCCGCCAGGTGTTCTGCGCATGCGCAAATCCAAAGCGACGAATCAATAACGCAAACTTTCGTCTACTACGTTTTCGTTGATAATAAAAGCTTCAGTGGCTCGATATCCATCGAAGAGATGACTTCAAAATGGCTGTCTCTCCTGGCGATGGTATTATTTGCGTCACAAGTCGTCGTAGCACGACCACAAGAAACCATCGACTTCGAAAAGGATCCATCCGACGAGTTCTTCGATGAGATCAAGCACCTATTGGCTGCCAAGATGATACTGGAACGAGTACATATATATTACATTTATTTACATGTGTTACACTCCATACTCCATGACCGTTATTTAAACATCATTTTCCTTTCAGGAAAATGAAAACTACAGGGAACCAGATAGGGAAATGCAGTCCTCAAATCCACCAAGGCCGAAAGAAATAGCAGATTGGCCAAAGGCGCCATTGAACGTTGGGCAGATAACAGCTGTGTCCATTAACTCCAAAGATCAGCCGGTTATATTTCACAGAGCTGACAGGGTATGGGACGAAAGGTAATACCACACCAGATTTACTATCAATCAAATCGAAATATAATCAATTTTCTACCAATACACATCAAAAGTGAATCAATTCAAGGTCAATTCAGACCTGAAAACATGCAGTGATTCAGTACGCTATTAATACAATGTGATATCCTAACATATTGTGTATTTATTCCAAAATATTGTTGCCTTCAGCTCTTTCAACGAGTCGCATTTTTATCAACATTACAAAGACGGACCAATTCAACAAGACACGGTTCTAGTTTTGGAGCCAACGACTGGTGCCGTTGTCAGCTCGTGGGGCAGCGGCAGCTTCTATATGCCACACGGTCTAACCGTGGATAGACACGACAACATATGGATTACAGACGTGGCCATGCATCAAGTGTTTAAGGTGCCATATATTAATTTTAAACGTACGGCTACAAATATAACAATTAGATCACAATGCGTTCCCAATTTCAGTATTCACCGAGTCATAAATATCCCAAATTGACGTTGGGAGAACGTTTCCGCGGTGGATATCCAAGGAGAGGACGAGTTCTATTGTGTATGCCTACAGCCGTCGCTATCGCAACTACCGGTGAAATATTCGTGGCCGATGGCTATTGCAACAATCAAATTTTGAAATTCAACGCTGCCGGTGGTTTATTGAGAGTCATGCCGAGACCGCCAGAATTCCTTTCCCTCGAGGTAAATCACTTTTAATCAATGCTTATAAATCGTATAATAAATTCATGCATTATATAAATCGTAGGTCCCACACGGTTTAGCACTTTTGGAACAATTGGATCTTGCCTGCGTTGCCGATAGAGAAAACATGCGAGTCGTATGCCCTCGAGCGGGATTGAGAAGCAATCTGTTTGAGCCTTCAGGACCACCAGCAACAATACAAGCGCCCGATCTTGGTCGCGTATTCGCCGTGGCTGCGCTCGGAGATTTGGTATACGCTGTGAACGGACCGACGTCCCCCATGATACCGATACGCGGATTCACAATTGATCCCCGATCGGAAACAATCATCGATCATTGGGAACCGACGACGGTATAATATCAATTGCAATAAATTCAAAATGTAATACATACGACGAATAATAATTGCATTTGTACATTTTCAGGGCTTCGCCAATCCGCATTCGATAGCCATTTCGCACAACGGATCATACATGTACGTAACCGAGATTGGACCTAATAAAATATGGAAGTTCGAAATGGTCATTGATAACTGATACATTAAAAAATCATGAAGCTGATCCGTATATATGATCAGCAATACAAACAATAGTTAGCACGATAAGCTCCCTTTTACAGAGACACGTACCGATAAACATTTTTCAATTGATTCCGATTTAAAAAGCAATGTGTACATAATTCAGATAAATTTACAAATAATTAGCAATATAATGTCCAATCATATTGATGTTTTAAATACAGTAATTATGAAAGTATTAGACCAACAAGCGATGAGGCTTGTGTATTTATTTATAAATATGTAGTAAATATAATATTTGTGTATAGAAATTTAATCTCAAATTCTATGTATACATTTATACTCGTTCGGTTAAAAATATTACCAACGGAGACCATATTTATATTATTAGTGAAAACTTAAACGCTATAAATTTATGTATATACATATGGAACGGATTTACAAATATTACTTCAGAGAAGAATGTTATGCATGCTAAATATTGCAACAAAAAAAGGGAAAGAATAAATTTAAGCATAAGAATATATTTAATTTATCGATTCATTTAGCATTTTGTAAAAATTGAAATAGGTATACCATAGGGACAATATTTATGAGATTAAAAACACTAGAAAAATTATAATGGAATCGACACACTCCCGTAGCGTAAGCGATCACTTATTATTAACGAATATTCATAGAAAAGCAACCAACACACCTCATATGTCATTGACAAATTGTATTTAATCATAGTATTAATGAAATATCAAATAATAAACTATTAAATTTGTCTCATACTAGCAGTTCCGTTTTCAATTTATAAGACACGAGGTGAAAATATATATTAGATATTAGCGTTAAAAATTAGAATATCTCGAGGCAAATGTAATTTAAATTTGAACTAATGTTTGCATTAATAACGTGTGACCATATGGTATATTTTTATATCCACATTGGTTCTGTACTCCATTGAAAATCAATTGCTGCCATAAACAGGAACATTAAACGGGCATATTTCCGATTTTATACATAATACGTATTTTAACACGGTTTGATTTAAAATTGGTGCGTAATAATCTCTAGCAAACTGCAGCTCTTATGCTGCTAAAAATGGCGACGGGATCGATATAAAAAGAAACTCCAATAGGATATCGGCATAGGGATTAAGTAGTTAATTAGTGCTAAATACAGATAGTAAAACCGAACGGTGTAATGCATATCAAATCTGCAGTCGGCGAGAGATTATTTCTTTCAGTAGAATATATTTGTAATAAAATGAAAGATATATATTGGAGAATTGTATCAAGTGTTCAGGATTAAATTGATTAGCGAATAAAATGGTGTTTTATTTTTGATAATTGTTAAATCCTTATTATAATTATATTCTGTATTTTATTCTTCGATAAATAGCATACATATGATTTAATAAAAATATATAAATAATCGTTTTTACATAAATAAATAACATATAACAGGAAACCAATATCAAGTATAACACTAGATCACTAATCATTAGTTACACAGACTACAAACTCGGAATGCATTCGACATCTATGCATGTAAAAATTCTAATTGTTGGTGCATTACACAGCAGTAAAAGAGAAATCCCTCCACGGAATATCGACACTTCAATTATGGAAAAGGTTTTGGTGTTGTACAACCACGTACGTACGTCGTACAACCAGATGTGGACAGTTATAAATTGCAGTCGCAAGACGAATAGATGGTCACAATGCATATTTTATAACATCCTAAACCTGCGCATGGTCAATACGTATGTAATTTGTGGGTCTAATATGCTAAAACAATGACAAAAGGAATATAACCACTTTGAATATTGGTTACAAATTATTTGCAAGAGCTCTGATCGGCTGTCTCCCATCAAGGATGAACTTCTCGAGTTTGAATACCAATGCGGTTTCAGACTGGGCAGGTCCACTGTGGACCAATTAATCTCGGAAAAAATGTGGGAATACAGTGTTGATTTCCACCACATGTTTATTGACTTATAAGGCATACGACAGCGTCAACCGAGAAAAGCTTTGGAGGACCATGTCGGAGATGGGAATCCCAAGTAAGCTAGTGAGAATGTGTGTTTGGATCTGTTAGTATAGTTCGTTCCAACGGTGTCCTATCGGAGTCTTTCGAGGTACCAACGGGAGTAAGATAGGGGGATGCCCTCTCCCCATTACTTTTTAATATTGCAATGGAGGCTATTTGTGGAGAACACACAGTTCCAGGCTGTAATGAAAGCAAAGAATAAGTTTTTTAAATTATTTTATAGTGTTAACTAATAAAGTTTTATTCTGTTAGTCTGTGAGACTAATGTGTAGTGACAGTGTATCTCGAAAATATGATTAGTGATCTAGGGTTAATAATGATGAACAATATTAATAATTTTACTGCAATTTGTTTTAATAAAATATATTAATCAAACACAAAAATATTTTAAAGAGTAATTTTAAAATGGAAGATTATCCTCGCCCTCTGATCTAACCCACGCGTAATCAATCATATTTATATCATAATGCAAACAAAGAAGCAGTTTACAAATCAAATTTGTACCAACAGATTTCTTTGAAATCAGATTAAGCACTGTACTAGTGACGTCTGAAGATCTTTATAACTTTCTTATATAATCAAACGGTTCCTTTCTTGAAAACCTTCATGAGTAGAACCATACCTAAAAATAAGTACAGAAATTAATTAAACCCATCTCAATAATACCCATAAATGAACAAATAAAATTATATAAATATACTCACTAATGAACGTCATCATGACAAGACTAATAATTAACCACAGCCAACATTTACAAGCTCTACTATTGTGTTCTTTTAGTCTCTCATGCTCGCTCGATAATGACGACATATTAGTTTCAGTTAATTGAGATGAGGATTTCAAAATCTGTAAATAGACAGATTTCTTATAGCATTAAGGTGATAAAACTGTAACGTGGGGGGAAAATCACAAGAAAATTTTGGGAAAAAGGAGTGATGATTTTCAACCAACGGCACACTCTAGAACGTCCTGATCAAGGTTAAAGCGTAATTCGTCAGAAATAAGGGCGATGCGCATTTGATTTTATTTACATCAACTTGATTTCGTCACATCTATAAAATACTTAGCTTTGATTTTAAACCGCTCGATTTATTATGATTAAATCGATTCAAATATTGCCGATGCCGGTCTTTGATTCAAGTCAGATCATATTTTTCTAATAACATCAACAAATATGATTTGGCTTACGCCATCCTTCGGAATCAAATGACGATCAGTTAGGTTTTAGTTTTAGTCGTAAGCAGTAGTGTTAGTTAGCTTAAGTTTTTCTAGAGTTAAGTCTACGAGTTTAAGTCCTTTGTCCTAAGTTCAATATTAAGTTGCACCGTTGACTATCTTAAGAAATTTTACGTCTTGTAACAGCACCTAATAAACATTAATCAATTTCGGATATAATGTAATGCTCAATAAGTTTGTAGGATGATTAATAAAATAACATAGTCGCCTTCAAGAGCATTAATTCCAACGTTTTGCTAAAATTACTATGCCTTTTTTGTAGAATGATTTATCTTTGACTTCAATAAAACAATAGAAGACTCAGACAAATTAAGAAAGTGTGCATAGAAGACTGCACTAGATGAATCATCTTAATATCATAATAATAATAGTAGAAGCCAACAATCGCACCCTCCAGCAGACACCGCTGTACAACTATACTGCAACTCATATAAATAATAATACAGCATGTAGCTGAATTATCTTTTTTTATCTCTTCGAACTTCTTTCCTATTTGTCGCACACAATGCACTCAGCCGCCAGATGGAGCAATATGCTGTTCTCTCAGGGGACATTAAATTAGTCTTACACTAGATCAATGTTGTTAGATGTGAGAGCTGTTGTATGTTGTACATTTGAGACGTGCCCCCTTCTTTTTTTATTTGAGATTGTTTTTTCACAATTTCTTCCGTTAAATGCACCAATAATGCCATATAATATTCACTATTGATGGCTTTTCCTTTCTCAAGGTAATCGATGAATAAAATACCGTGTGTATCCCAAAATTAGAAGGCCAAAACCTCACCAGTCGACATTTGCGTTTTTGGTTGCATTAGGTGGCTCACGCAGGGTTGTAACAAGGGGGTGATAAACCAGGCGTCCGCTATAGGCGCAACTAGGCTTGGGGCACAAAACCCAGAATACAGACCCGATCGAGAGTTGCACATGGTTTTTATTTCACTTGATCATTTTACTTTTACATGAATCAACACGGATTGACTCTGACCATTTTTATAATATTTACTAAGTTGTCTAATCCCTATTTTCTTCATTATCGCTTAAACATTGGGCCGACCCAGCCTGCATAAGCTCGCAATAAAATAAAGACAACAATATTTTCGACCTATTGTAAACATTTAACAACCTACCCGATCAATTTCTTATTATAAGATACAAATTAATCAAACAATTGTCATATGTAAAGCGAAATGTTAATTATTCGAGACATTATTATTATCGTATAATTTACTCACTTCCGTATCTTTTTTAATTATTTTACTAGCTAGCTGCGTCTGTTCTTTCAAATTTCTAGTTAACATTAACATATTTTCTGCGACCTTTTCTTGTAAGCTATGATGATATTGTAATATACTGTCGAGGTCTTCGGTTCCGTTTGAGCTTGAACCAACAGGTGGTTTGGATATATTTCTATGTCTTAAAGTGT
Source organism: Stenopsyche tienmushanensis (assembly GCA_008973525.1). Lineage (NCBI taxonomy): Eukaryota > Metazoa > Arthropoda > Insecta > Trichoptera > Stenopsychidae > Stenopsyche > Stenopsyche tienmushanensis. The sequence goes on from WACJ01000017.1 coordinate 295,587, forward strand.
CTTCCGTTTCTAAAAAGGTATGAATAAAAATTATTGAGCAAATTCAAGCCGGCATTAATCTAACATGCGTTTTATAATACCTCCAAAAAGTTCAGATTTTAACTCCTGGCTATATTTAGCCGTTGTTTTTTGATGAATCTCTTTCGTCACTGTATTTGTTTCGGTACTGACAACTCCGTGTCCTAAATGTTGAGCTGCTACCATCTATCAATGCGAATAATTTAAATGATTATATATTACACACAAATGATTTTCAATTAAATCCACAAATCGATACCTTTTCTGTGGCATTTTTAAGTTTCGAGGTTTGTATTAACTCTTTCAGAAAAGTATGTCTTCTATTGTAATCAGCGAAAACATCCTTTGATGGCTTTCTGGGGAAACAAATTGAATTTTGATTATGAACATTTCTATGAATTATATAAATTAACTTATAAATTAATAGAACATATTGAAAATAATACACTATAGCAATACTCCAAGCGAAATATGCCAGCAGAAGAATTTTGCGATGATAAAAACGTAACATTCTATTAGCTTTCGATATTATTCGGAGCTCATTAAATTGGATTCATTCATTAAACTCAGAAGTTATGTTGCCTTCAATATCAATTGCATAAAGAACTAATTGTATGATTCCAATGTAAAATGTGGGCATACGGTGTCGATTTCCATCACATATTTATAGATTTATGATAGCATCAACGGGGAAAAACTCTGGAGGACCATGTTGGAGATGAGAATCCTAGGTAAGCTGGTGAGACTATTGAGGACTTATGTGTCCAGATCTATTAGTGTTGTACACTTCTGTTAATGTAGAAATGACTCTAAAGCATTAGAATATGAAGTGTCTATGGGTGTTCCACAGGGCTCGGTGCTTATTGGTGGCCTTTGCAGATGACGTGGGCATCTTGGTAACAGATAAAACGAAGAAAGGACATCAACTATCCACGACTGAGACACTAAGAGTGTCACGATAACTATCCATTGTAATAACTGCAGTCGAACATCGGCGGACTGAGGACAAATTGATGATACGGTCATGAGGTTTAATCGAGAGGGCATGGACATGTACAGCGAAATGTCGATTCCGACTCATAAAATCCCTTGATTCATATTAGATTCATAACCGAATGGACAGAAGATCTCGCCTACGCTGAGCTGATCAGGTAGAAAGACGCCACAGGTCTGGACCTGGGCAATTGAAAGGAGGAAGCTCAAGACAGACGGAAATGTATTGTCGGTAACCAGGGCTCTCTTATAGAGCTATAGTAGCCACAGTAAGTAAATTAATCTATCAAACGTTACTCCTTTTACAAATTTTCCAACTTGCTTGTCACTTATATCTTACATACTTGATAGTACTATATGATATACGATGTACAGCAGTTTAAGAACTGCTGGTATATAGCCTATAGAACGGAAGAACAACAAACAGGTTGCCTTGAGGAGGGATAAATGAATCACGTTTCGCAATAATAACACCAATGTCTTCAATTGCCAACTATACTATTTTAAAAATCACCGAACTAAGAGGGTCAACCTGAAAAAACTACCCCGTTTGTAAATCTAAACCATCTATGCATAGGTGCAGATCCGCGGTGCACTTAAAAGTGCCATGTAAGTCATTGTCGTCTTGAGTCTTTACAAATCCACCACACACTATATCGTGATCCATTGAGCGAGCGTTCTAAATGAAACGCGTAATTGATGCTGCCTTCAATATCGAGCAACGGGTGAGGTGAATGTATGATGCAGGCGAGACGGATGTAATCCCTTTTTATGAATGAATATTTAAAGAGACCCTACTTCAAGTGGATTGTTTGTGGCTGTATGATGATATTTTGTAATATTACTAGTCATTAGATGGAAAACAGCAACGATAAACATTATTTACTCAGGCTGTTTGTGGAGATCCAGCAGCATATCGTCAAGAGCCCTCAAATAATTGGCGAGGCGCCATGCTGGTGCTGCCGGCGAAGCTTGAGCTAATCGTTCACAACAGCCTAATAACCGGCGTACATCGGTTTCTAGACGACATCGGCGCGTTTTAACGCTCATTCTGTCAACAATTTTGACAACTGACAGCACATCATCGAGCCATAACATCGTTTTTATCGACCAGCACATGAAATGCCAATCTGACATTTATATAATTATTAAAACGATTAAAATATTAATTTGAATACTCATATTATTTTATGGACGAAAAATAAAGTTTTAAAATTTGATTTCTATGAATTGTTCATAGTTTCCCCTTTTATGATAAAAATCGACGGATGAAATTAAATATTTTTTAAAATTATTTAGCTTTATATTGAACATTTATTTTATAATAATATTTCGGATCATTTTTATTTAAATTAATACATTTATTTAAATTAAAAAAACGGCGTCTCCGTATTCAACGCATGCTAAATATATTTACCTACTTTAAGACTATCTACTATTATATTTTAGAAAGACAAGCTCTTTATTATTGTCAATTGGTTAAAAATATTGATACATATTGCAATCTTGCCTTGCTGTACCTTGCAGTCTCAGGTTTCCAGCCAATTGAATCCATATAGTAAAAGCATATGGCCTTTAGATACTGTTAGTATTTAAGCAATAATATTTACAGTTTACTTTTATGAACTTTGATCGGTTAAATAACATGTCCCTAAATAAGCATATCTCTAAGTTTTATTATTTTCGTCATCAAGTCATTCTTTGAATAAGATCTATGAGTGGAGGTCAAATATATGAACAACGTTATTATCTTTTACTAATATACGCGTCTGTTATACAGTTCTTGGTCAACGTTCCATCCGAAGGTACGTTTTGATAATTTTATAATCGAATTTATTTCAATCCATTTTAATTCCTTTTATTTTCTATCCGATGATTCATAGTCATTTTTAAGATTTGTGAATCAAAATTGTAACAAATTTTCAGAAATGCCTCTCAAGCTTTATTACTGTCAAGTAAGTCCACCGTCGCGATTTATTCTCAACGTAATAAGAGTACTGAAACTCAAAGTCGAAATAATAGTGATCGATCTGCACACCGAAGAGAATTTAAAACCGGATTTTTTGGCAATAAACCCACAACACTGTGTACCGACATTGGACGACGATGGCTTCATTCTGTGGGAAAGTCGAGCAATAGCAAGCTATTTGTGTTCTAAATATGATGCTGGTGGAAGTCTTTATCCTCGCGATGACATCAAAGAAACTGCAGGAGTTGAACGCATGCTATACTTTGATGCTGGATATATTTTCCCGCATGTCCGGAATGTTTGTGTAAGTCAATCATCAATCAATTATTTCTTTTTTTCTGGTCGTATTTGGATGGTGTTCATTATTGAGTATTAGGCTATAAGACCAATTTGAACACTTTAAGGTAATAATTGAAAAGTAACTCTAAACATTAATATTACAGGCACCCATAGTATTTAAAGGACAAACTACCATACTTCAACAAAGGAAGGGCAGGATGAATCAATCATTGGAATTGTTCAATACGTTAATAGGGGATCATAAATGGGTCGCTGGAGGCGAAAAATATTCTGTTGCTGACATATCTCTTTATTCGTGTCTTATTATGCTTTATGTAAGTTTCGTATTTTTTTAAAAAGGGTGCTTTTAATCATGCTTGCATAATAACAGGACTTATTTATATTTTTAGGTCATCGAATGGGATTTTACATCCTTCCCAAACGTGCTCAGATGGATCCAAAATTGTGCTTCTATTCCTGGGTCTGATGAAAGCAAACAAGGTGCTCTGGCCACCTGGGAACTGATGAAGAAAATTATGAGAAAGAAATGTTCTATTTAAACTCTTTTATAATTCATGTATATAAACCAGGTTTTGTTAAAATTTGCATAAACATAATATAAAAATTAACGATAGGAAGTCTCTGAATTCGAGCCGCTGTCGTATAAAAAGCGTAATTATAATAGTTTTTATTAAAATAAAGCAATAATATTATAAATTTACTCTTGTCATTACAAGAAATTGATTAATTTTTGCAGTATATTATGAGTTTATCAATCCGTAACAATGGTCCCGATCTGCGAGTCGGCTGCGATGAACGACGGAACACACTTGTGATTTAATTTGCGGGTGATCAATAAAATGTCAATATGACATCATTTAGAAATATTATATACAATTTAAATACAACTGTTCAAACAATAATTTATTTACATAGTATTTATAAATTCAATACAATACACGTTGGCTTTCATTTTATTAAAAAAATCAAAGGTACAAAATAGGTGGACTCTTTCAAAATGGTTAGGTCGAATTTACACGCTTGTTTTACAAAAAAATGGATCCAATTCTTTAGCATAACTCCAAATTTTAAGCAAAGATGGGGTCAAATTGGGATTACAATCGGAGAGCTCCTCATCTTCGTCGATTAGGCACATCGGATGCATTCCATCGTGAGTTATCGATTGAAGACGAATGTTGCTAAGGAACTTATTAAATGGTATATCTTTAACGCAGTTGCAAATCCATGGATTGCCGTGAAGAGTCACAGTTAGAAAGGTTTTACTCTTTCTTGTCGAGAAGTCGTCAGGCAATGTCGTCAAATTGTTGCAATGTATCGATAAATCCGTCAAAGACTTGTGAGAGCTGAACTTGGAAGAAATATATGAGAGCTGATTACCGCTCAAAAACAATCGAGACAAGTGTTCGAGATTTTCTATAACTTCATAATCGAATTCCTTAATTAAATTATCGGCCAGATTAATACTTTCAATGTTTTCATTATGAAGAAACTGATCAAGGATTTCAACCATACGATTTTTACTGAAATAAACAAATTGCAAGTTGGTCAGCTTCCAAATGCTTTGCGAAGCAATCCCTTGAATCTCGTTATTTGAGGCTATTAAATGTGTTATATTTGAAGGGAATGGAAAATGTCTAGTAATATAAGTGAACTTATTAAAACTGATATCGAGTATCTTGGCGTTTATGTTATTAGTAAAAAGCATTTTATTTAACATCGTGAGTTTATTGTGAGACAAATTTATATTTTGGAGTTTCTTTAGGTTGCTGAAAATATCACCGGGTAGTGTCTTTAAGCGATTTTTTGACAAATCGATCAGAGTTATCTCTTCGTTATTTTTGAAGATATCGGAAGATATGGACGAAATATTATTATTGTCGAGATAAATTTCTTTTAAGCGCTTGCATCGCGAAAACAAATCTACATGCAACATGAGTAATTCATTTTTGCTCAGTTTTATAAATTTAATGCCAATCAAACCAAAAAAGGTCGATTTTTCTAAGACGACCAGCTTATTATCACTGAGATCAACTTTAGATGCTTTCTTCGCATTACTGAAAAATCTTTCAGGCAGGCTCGAGAGGTTGTTGCTGTTGAGAAAAATGACTCTTAAATACTCACATTCTGAGAACAAACTAGATGAAATATTAGTCAAGTGATTTTGCGACAGGTCGACAGTCTGCAGTGCATCATTATTTGAGAACAAATTTGACGGAATGGACCTTAAGCTATTATTATTCAAAGAAACCCCAACGAGGGAATGCAAGTTTGCGAATGTTTTCTCTTCGATCTCTTGCAAATTGTTGTGTTGAAGATCCAAAGTCCGGAGAAGGATATTTGTTCGAAATTGATCCACGGAGAGATTTTCGATCAAATTAAAATGGAGCATAAGATCTCTAAGTGAAATGTTGTCGCTGAAAAGTCTATTCGGCAATCGTTTCAATTTGTTGTATGACAGATTTAATTTAGTCAAATTCCCAAGACCGTTAAAAGTAAATTCACTCAAATTCATTAAATTGTTGTTATTGACATTCAGCGATTTCAACATTGAAATGTTGCTTAACTCGACGTCCAATGTTTCTATTTGGTTGTAATCTAAATTAAGCTTCTTCAACGACTTGAGATTGGAGAAAACATTCGTATCTAAGCTCATTATATGATTTCTGCTCAAATCAAGAACTCGAAGGGAGGATAAGGGACTGAATATATTAACAGGAAGATTTCTTAAAAAATTCGACGATATTTTAAGCAAATGGAGTGATGTAAGATTAGCGAAAGCCTTTACGTCAAGATGGGTTAGTAGATTTTGGTGCAAATTAAGCTCGCGAAGATTTTCCGAGAGATGCAAACGAATATGATGGAATTGACATGAACTTGTTTGATTCGAGATATAAATGAATAAGTGATGTCGAATTCATCAAGGAATGTAAAGGAAGGGAATTCAATTTATTTGAATTAAGATTTAGGGTGTTTAGATATCGCAAATCAGTAAAAGCCCTAGGTGAAATTGTATGAATATTGTTCGATTTCAATTTAATTTCGACGAGTTTTTGGGAATGTGCAAAAGCATTCCCTGGAATAGATTCTATCAAATTGAATGAGAGGTCTAAATAAGTCAGCGACTCTAACCCAATGAATGTTTTACTTGTTATTGCATTTATTGTGTTATTAAATAGATATAGAGTAGTAAGATTTCGTTAAATCTGAAAACGCGTTATCCGACACAGAGCAAATCACATTGTTATAGAGATCCAAATCAGTTAGCGATTCTAATCCAATGAATGTTTTATTTGTTATCGCATTTATTTTGTTATTTTTAAGCCACAAAACATTAAGTTTTGTCAAATCCGAAAACGCGTTATCCGACACGGAGCTAATAACATTGTTATGGAGCAACAACATAGTAAGCGATTTCAATCCAACGAATGTTTTACTTGTTATCACATTTATTTTGTTATAATCTAGCTCTAAAAGATTGAGTTTTGTCAAATCTGAAAACGCGTTATCCGACACGGAACTTATCAAATTATTATGGAGATTGAATCTAGTAAGCGATTCCAACCCAATAAATGTTTTATTTGTTATTACATTTATTTTGTTATTTTGAAGCCACAAATAATCAAGGCTTGTCAAATCTGAAAACGCGTTATCCGACACGGAGCTAATAATATTGTTATGGAGATACAACATAGTAAGCGTTTTCAATCCAACGAATGTTTTACTTGTGATCGCATTTATTTTGTTATAATATAGCTCTAAAATATTAAGTTTTTTCAAATCTGAAAACGCGTTATCCGAAACGAAACTTATCTCATTTATATAGAGACTCAGTCTAGTAAGCGATTCCAACCCAATAAATGTTTTATTTGTTATTACATTTATTTTGTTATTTTGAAGCCACAAAATATCAAGTTTTTTCAAATCTGAAAACGTGTTATCCGACACGGAGCTAATAATATTGTTATGGAGATACAATATAGTAAGCGATTTCAACCCAATTAATGTTTTACTTGTTATTGCATTTATTTTGTTGTCTTTTAGCCCTAAAAGCTTAAGTTGTGTCAAATCTGAAAACGCGTTGTCAGACACGGAGCTAATAATATTATTGTGGAGATCCAATCTAGTAAGTGATTCCAACCCAATAAATGTTTTAATTGTTATCGCATTTATTTTGTTGTTATCTAGCTTCAGAAGTTTAAGTTTTGTCAAATCTGAAAACGCGTTATCCGACACGGAACTTATCATATTGTTTGAGAGCTCTAACTCCGTCAATGAATTCAGTCCTTTATACGTCTTGTCTGTTATCACATTTATCCTGTTTGATTTGAGTGACAGATATTGAAGATTTATAAATTTCAGAAAAAAATAATTTGGTGGCCATCTTGTACAATTCGAGTCATCTTTGGGGTTCAATTGGTTTTGTATTGGGTCTACAAATATAGTTAACGTTTTTATATGCGATGGCTCGAGTTTAACGCTACTATTTATTTCATCCACAGATGAAAACGCTGAGATCAAATTGTAGGTGATCCTATAATTTGACAAATCCTTATCTCGTATATTCGCATCACTATCGGCAATACATGGAAGTGATCCATTATAAGGTAAGCATTCATATTCGACCCAGCAAGAAAGACTTAATTGACCGTTAGTTAATTTTATGTAAGTAAATAACACAAGCAGATATTGAATTAACATCATTATTATCTATAGAGTTTATCTCTAAACTTTTTATATTTTAAATTACTTTAAACTCAAATATAGATAGGACTATATCATTTTCTTGGACGGCATAGTCCATTAGCACAATAAAGATAATTGATTTAAAAATGTAAATAGAATTTGTCAACAGGACAATATTATGTTCGGAGCGAAGGAGTAACTTTTAATAGCAATTGTCGATTAGCAAGAAGAGACTAAATGTGTAGAACAAGGCTGAATATCGGTGGGCAGAAGGATTTTTTGTTGGCTGGACGTTAGATTGACTTTGGACGGAGGCAGCTTTGAACACATCCAGCAGCTCCTTGATGATGCTCAGATGCTCAGACTTTCGACAGGATCTTCTCTACCTTTGACAGGAGTCGGCCACTCTCACAAATTGATCGATTATTTTTTTTTGATGGTGCTGTAAAAAAAAACACAGGTACAATTCATATTTCATTAGAAATATTTTGAAAACGAAGGAAAATGCCGAAAAATAATAGAAATAAGATATGCAATGCATTTAGAATACCTCATCGCCTCATCGCAATGTTTTGACAAAAATCTCACAAGCAGTATTTTTTATTATATATACGTTGAAATATTGACACATTTAAGTGACGGTATTGATAACGTGTTTTTGTCAATACCGTCACCGTATGATGACATAGCAAGTGGCCAAAGAATGTAAAATTTATATTATTTATATGAAGCGGAGCGGGGGCGCTCGTGGGGAGAGTCCCCGGGTAGCGCCCCGCTATGTGCTCGTCGAGATGGCCATGCTCGTACGCGGGTACGTTCTTCCTTCGGGTCATTGTGTAACCGGGTTAATGGGATGGATGTGGACGGGCGTCGAATAGAAAGTCTCTCGTTTTTGATAACTTCTTTATTAATCACGAGAGGGATATCTGACTACGGGAAGGACGTCCTCCCACAGCCAAGGCTATCCGACGACTTTTCATGACTCCCGCCGGAAGATGTGGGTATCTTGCGAATTAAATCTACACAGATTAACACCGCCATTGCATGGGGCTGATAATTTGCCCATTACACGACAGAGTTGCACACAAAATAAATCATAATTGAGAGAATAATCGTCACCTTTGCAAAAATGAAAGAGGAAATGCTACTTCAGACAACTACAGTTGACGTAAAAAAAAAGTATTGTTTATCTAAACGCACTTCATCATCACGGCATAAACAAAATCTTTGGGACGAATATAACAAACAACATGAGTAAGGAATCCAATCCCGGGATCCCGGACAGTTTTAGGTACTTAAGAATCCCGGGATTAGAAAACGTAATCCCGAAAATCCCGGGATTGAAATTTTTATCTAACAGAAATCGTACACCTCATCAACACGATGAAGGCTACTAAATCGAGACATTTCCGACGAAATCTGGACGCTTCGAAACAGTGGCGTAATTACTAATTGGCGAACTTAGGCGACGCATAGGAGCAGTGACTGTCTAATCTATGTATACATATACATGTATGTTTTTCAAATTGTTATAGTAACCTTTCCCTTGGAGCTCGGGTCGACACGTGGATTCAGTGACCTAACCTAACCTAACCTTTCCCTACCGGTGATGTATTTACTACACTTCGACGAATAATGGGAATATCGATATGAAATATAATAGATACGGGGTTCAGATTTTTTGTATTCCTTCGTAATATAATTACAAATCACATCAAAGTATTATAGTATATAAGTATTCGTCTGCAGCGACGGAAATAAATAATTTGTCGGGAAATCGGGAATTTTGCGATTTTTAGTCCGTGTCTCAGCAGAAAAGAATTTTATCAGTTACATTGATGGTGTTATACGAAAATGAGGGTTCACGCGATCATCAACTTGAACTAGCATTTAAATATCTGATGACGATGCCTCCAACGAGTGTGGAAGCTGAGCGTGCATTTTCAGCAGCAAGTTGTCTGACTTCCAAAATCAGATCCAGACTAAATGACGAAACACTAATGTTTAATGTTAATGTTACTTCGGGCATATTTTCAAAATAATATTTGAATTTTTTAGTGTTTTATATATCTAATTGTATAATTGTATTTTTATCTTTTCTTAAATAAATAAAATTCTTTGGCCTTCAAGTGATTTTTTATATTGAACAAATGGACTGATAATTTTCGATCAAATTCATCAAGGTAATTTCTTAAAATATTGAAAATCCCAATCCCGGGATCCCGGGACTGGTCCCGGGATTATCTAATGAAGTCCCGAATTCCCGGGATCGAAATTTTGGCTCAGGATTGGATTCCCTAAACATGAGGAACCTCCTCTGATCCGAGCTGTGTGATTGATCCCCATATTCGGGAGCATGCTAGCCCGCTCGCAAAGATCAGCGGTTCTTAAACTTATATCAGCGGTAAATAAGAGGAGTCCGCGAAAAAAAATTGCTCAAGAGGGTGTCCGCGAAAGAAATTTTGCTCAAGAGCCGCGACTTCATAAGTTTAAGAAGCGCTGATCTAGTATATCGAGATATTATTTAAAGTTATGGTTCTAAATAAACACTGTTTGCATACAAGTCCAAAAAAGTAGTAAATTAAAAAAAAGCAGCATGAGAATGATGTGCTTATCAATTAATTATAATCACAATTCTGGGCTTTACCATTGTCAAGAGTTAGTAATTTTTCGATTAGTATTCTTAACAGATTTTGGTATTTGGATACATACTGAACATCAGCAATAAGCTCATCCGAAGTATGGCAATTTTTGACACACAACGATCTTTTTTTCTCTAAAAATATGAATGTGCAAAAAAGCTGTTCCGAGAAACTCATGCAATAGCAGCTGACGACGAGTCTCGACTCATGCTCAACGGGTTTGTTCGCCCAAATATATTTTAGTTCAACACTCATTGTATTGCATCTATCAATATTTTTTTGTCATTGGTAAAAATTACCCCATAAAACATTTCATCCAATGAAATTTGCTATTGCATTATCCACTTTTTGAATGAGCGCAAAATACAGAATATCAACCAGGTAGTTCCACATAGTTTTTATTGCACTTGATAATTCTATTTTACATAAATCAAAACTTATTGTCCGTTTTTATAATATATGCTATATTGTCTAATCCCTCTTTTCTTCGTTATCGCTTAAACATCGAACCGTTCCCAGTCCGCAATAAAATAATGACAACAATAGTTTCGACCGATTGTATAATTTACAACCTACCCGATTAGTCTTCTTCGGACGCCCCGGCGCTAGTTGCACCACACCAGCGCATCAGAACGCGCGGCGTTCATTCATCGAATCGGCGATCCGAAACGCGGACCGGTTGGACATACAGACATTGTGGTCACTCTGTCCACTTTTGCAGCAGTGATAAATGTGTATCCGGGGCCTTCTGGTTGTATGCTCCCGAACAGATACAATGCAAGTTTACGTCCACAATTTTACGACCAATAAATTCATCGAACAGTCCGTCCATAGTCATCTGACAAAATCGGGCTACATCAATCGTTCAGATGTATGGCTTCCTCATGAAGTGACTGACTCAAATAAACTTCAGCGTATTTCAACATGCGATCTTCTTCTCCAACGGCGTAATAGCGAACCTTTTTTGAAGAGACTTGTCACTGGACATGAAAGTTGGATACTCAGCAAGGTGAAACGATCAATTCAACAAAATATTGTTTCCAACTAGACAATCTAAAGTTTGCAATTGCTAGAAAACGGCCAGAATTAGCGAACAGACGAGGCGTTGTTTTTCATCACAATAACGCCAGGCCTCATGTGTCTTTGCTCGTCAGAAATAAATTATTATCATTTGACTGGGATGTTTTACCTCATCCTCCATACTCTCCGGACATTACCCCTTCAGATTATTATTTATTTCTTTCGTTGAAAAATTCTTTACGCGGTAAAAATTTTAATTCAAAAAACGATATAAAAACGTACCTTGATCAATATTTTGCCAACAAACCTGGGAAATTTTGGCAAGAAGGCATTATGAGGCTTTCGGAGATATGGAGAAAGGTAATAGAACGGAATAGATCATATATTATTGAATAAATTTTGATGTAATACAAATTATTGTATATTTTTTTCTTAAAATGAAAACGAAAGAAACTTATGAGACACCTAATAATTTCATAATTCAGCTCATAAAATTAAATTGTTTCTGTTGATTACTTATTAGTTTTTCGTGAAAACATCGTAATGAAGTGTATTGAAAACACCCGCTTGATATATTAACGCAATCAGTTCGCGAAATAGTTGCAACGCTAAAAATAATCATGAGATTCGATGGTCTCATAGGTTTTTCCCGAAATATTCAACAAAACAAAATAATTGGCAATATTCCTCAAATAAGTCACGTATTCTTACGCACGGCGGGAGGTACGGTGATGGCGGCAGAACCCCTCGAAGCTCTTTTAGCGCAGAATTAGTTTGTCAGAGTCCTGAATTTTGCAATCCAGGAATCCAATGCTGCCCTGGGGAGATCTCTCTCGTCCGGAGTCCAAATAAAAAAGAGGAGATCATATCCATTTGAGCTGTCTGTTCATTCCTGAGGCTTTCTAGCCTGTGGGCCATTAAATCCTCACTTGGTTTCAATTATAATAGTGTAGCGTGGGCGATTTACCACCCCCACATAGTAGCGACATCTTCCATTTCTCTTCAGATCTCTTCTTGAGCGTGCACCGTTGCCGATTGGGTAGTGACGCGCAGGAAGCGGGAGTCGGGAGAGATATCGGTTAGCCTTGGCTGCGGGAGGTCGTCCCTCCTGCGGCCAGACCTCTCTCTCTCTATCTGTAGTGCGGAATAAATAGTTATCTTGCGAAGAGAGTATTTCCATTCGACGCCCTTCGTATTCTCATCCATTCGTCCAGCAACATCACAGCCCCATAAAAGAACGGACCCGTTCAGTAGCGCGGCCATCCCGACGAGCACGTGGAGGCGGGGAGCCGCCCGGGGACTCTGCCTCCGAGAGCTCCCCCGCCTAAATGTTAAAATATCATATTTATAATTAAAAAAATATATTTCATAATTTGAATTCTCATTATTTATTAAGAAAAAACGCTCATAATCCAAGGGTGGATCCAAGGATGGATAAATCAAATCAGTTTTGTGATATGGCAACATCACATATTGTAACTGTCATAATGACAACCGGTGACTCATTCATACACATATATACTACAGTCAATCACAAGTAATACACACACGAGATTTAGATACATGTTGATTTTATATAGAATTTATGAGTGCAATAAAAAGTAAACCCGTTACAGAAAGAATGAGTGCCATTCATGTGAAATGTGATCCGATTCCCATCCTTCAGACTGAAAATGGATACGTGCTGTCAAATGTATATTTGCCCGAAGAAGTTTTAACACTGATTCTCAGCTACGTCGATAAAGTATCTTTAGTCAAAAAATGCTCCTTAGTATGCCTAACATGGTATCATGTCATTCGCAATGAAGTTTGGAAAGTAAAAGCAGAAAGGGAGTACCTACAAAAATTGGTGACATTGCCGTCGTATAGAAGGCTCCCTTATATTTTTTATAGAGACGTTTTGTGGGATAAACCTTTCGGTAGAAATCTTCTAAAGAATGGCTCGGGAGAGCAAAATTTTCAACATTGGACCATAACTGAAAATTGTGAGTATAAATAGTAATTTTAACACATTTTAACACTACCAATCACATGATTTCACATTGAAATGATACCAAATTAAAAATATGAATAAATCTTTTTCCTATCATCTATTGCTAAAACTTCGATGCGTTTATATAACATCGATAAAATATCAAATTATATATTGACCTTGAATTTAACTCATTAACATTCTTTATAAGCAGATAACCACAATTAATTACGGGAAATATGTTATGGAGAATATCACGATTAGCAGGAAGTCACAATCAACGTGAGAATTAACCTTTCCTTTATGATGCTACGTATTTAGCAGACCATATGACATTCTAAAACCCCGTATTTTTTATATTTCATATTAATATATATAGTTTATTGAGATTCAATGTATTAGATAAAGCAGAAAGAAATGTTATTTTTTTGGTTGCGTCTTTGCCGTCAGTTTGCCTCGGGTTGCTATCGAGTGAATACATCAAGGTTGGTGTCATTTTGAAGCTCTGTCGTTTGTCTTACTTTTTCAAATAATATTACTATTTTAATATTTTTTTAGCCATAGTGAAAAGGTCCAAGCCAGAAATTGATGAGACCCATTTGCGATCTTGTTTACTGTTTTTATTCGATAAAGGATTAAAAGCAAAAGAAGCTACCCAGAGCATCTTTGATACATATGGCAACATATTGAATATTCAATGATGCCGTAGATGGTTATAAAAAAAAATTAAACCAAAATCAGAACGACCTCCAATAATCGATGATGACGCATTAAATTCTCTGGTAGAATCTGATCATCGAAAAACAATAAATGAATTATCGCTAGACATTGGCTGTCAACAGTAAAAGACCATTTGAAAAGACTCGGGGAAAAAACATAGACAGGGAATTTGGGTACCGCACGAGTTGTCATCAACGGAATTGGAATTGGTCTTGGGGGCAGTTCAAAGAAATTAAATTTGTGGCGAGCATTAATTTTAGGCACCCGAATTTTGAGGCAATTCAAGAATTCCTGACAAATTGTTATGTTATTTAGTATTTTATAAATGGTAGTTATTTCGAGCATGCTACGGCGGTCACATAGTTTAGCCATGTTGAAAAAGTTAAGTCTCTGATGATAAGTACTTCTACTACTGATACCACTGGACATTAAGGCCAGGCTACGTGTAAAGGATCTATTTTTATCAAATCTACTTCATATACAAGCCATATCCGAAATTACAGTCTTAAAAATGCTCAACAATGGCTCAATAATCTCCGATTTATAATTACTATAGGTTAAAACTATGAATCTATGTTCTCAGTCATTTTAATGTAACTGAAGCTTTAAATAATGATAAAATGGATCTCTTAATTAAAAAATAATAATTTTATTTATATTTATAAGATGATAAATCGGATTAGATCAAATGATATTTTAATCCTGACAAAATTTTTAACGAACGACACTGTTTGAATTAATCCTATTATGTTATAATAAAATCTTTACAAATAAATGTAATTTTATATAAAGTATAAAAAATATTTTCCTCTTTAATGCTAAAAACTAATATAATCGATCATTTTTAATAATCCGATTAATAATTTTTACATTTAAATATTGTTTTTTTTTATTTCCATATTATAGATGGACATCACTGGATAGTTGAAAAACCACCTAAAGGAGTAACAGATCCTCCTGTAGCTAATCCCAAGCAACCCAAAGCTGCATTTGTATCATCATTCGGAATGTGTAAAATGAATCAAAAAATTGATTTAGTCGCAGAAGGTATTGACTGCGAATTTTTGGATCGCTATCAACCAAATATTTACATATCCGATTGGTAAATAATATATTTTTATCACTCTTCTTTTATATTCCGTAGATTAGCAGACTTAGATCATTTTTTTTGTTTTTCAGGTATGCCGCACGATGGGATTGTGGCTCAAAGTATTACTTAAAAGTATACCTATTGGATTCTAAAATGGAAACGAAAATGGATTTTGAATTTGTAGAAACCATGAACAATTGGGTCAGCGGTTGGAAAGAGGTATGAATTGAATATTTATAACGTTCTTTAGTACTCACTCATAGATGCTGTATTCTTTAAAATCTATTTTCACTTAGTATTAATAATTTTCCTTCGTATAAATTAATAATTTGAGATCCTCTTATAATATAAATTGAATTTATTTCTTAGGGCAGCATATGAGGTCATATTAGGATAGCTGTTGTAATTTGGATTTCCAACTGATCGTTCATTACAAAAATATAAAAACACTATCATCAGTTTTAAGTTCATTTGTCAATTGTAATCAACGAATATATATGAAATTTTACAAAATATACGCACCTCAATCTGAGGCTTCTCCCTTTAGTTAATTAGACAAAGACATTTTGCGTCCTTGTTAATTTGTTAGTCGAGGTCTTTCAATATCAATCTGTGTTACATCGGCATGATTATGTCCTTGCGTCTTTTACGCATTAAATTCAGACATTGTGAATTTTGAGATGGTGTGGGAAAATTTAAACATATCAGTTTTAATAATAAAAATAATTTTAGGTCAAACACGTATTTTCAAATTATGGACCCGGTGTAAGATACATACTATTTGAACACAGCGGGATAGATTTAAAGTACTGGGCTGGTCACTATGGTTCAAAAATGACTGATGCTAGTGTTACTTGTCCATTTGCCGATTTAAAACACACAAATGCCGACTATCAAAATATAAAATCAATGTAAGTCAATGTAATCAATGTCCATATTTTATGTTTAAGTTAGCTGTGAAAAATTTTTTTTTTGCAATTCTAATAGCTAATATTTTTGCAGGTTGGGAACAAATCATAGCCTGAAAAACGCGAAGAAAAATAAAAGAAAACATACAAGAAAAAGAAACATACATTAAAGATTGTAAATGTTATTGTGAAAGACCTTTGTAAAATGATCATTAACATTTTCCATATTTTAACAAATATGCTCACAAAGGGGTTTTTTACAGGTTCAATGTTAATTCACTTTATAATGAAAATAAGCATGAATGTGATATGTACATAGTGATATAAATCACTAAAATATATTAATCAAGAGTTTACTAATTTATTAAATTATAAAATAAAGTAAAAGATTGGAAGGAACAAATAATAATATAATTATTAATTTAAATAAAATTTTCTTAACTTTTAAATAGTTTTATTTTATTCCACCAAAGGTACAAAACACTGCCAATCCCTGTTTATAGCATACAGGGTGCGACAGGGAAACTTCTTTATTTTAAAAATGAATAACACAAACAGTAGAGATCAGTTTAATTCTTTTTATCATTTTACAGAGAGACATTAAAAGTTTCTATTTATTATGTTTTAATACTTATATCATTAAGGTGACCTCCGTTCAGGTCAATACATTGAGATAGCTGAATTTTGAAGCTTATTGATTAAGGAATTTGCCGTGTGATTTAAGCAAAGTAATCATCATCAAAATCAACACCTTCAATGTTTGCTGGGACATCAATAGACAACTATAGACCCATCACACTCATCACCACCTTTCAAAAACTGCTTGAAAAGATCATAGATCATAATGTTACGGCTTTAATACTGACGACATGCAGTTCTATGTCGCTTGACCTCTGAATGTATACATGGAGGATCTCTCCTCGGGACTCAGATAGGCTGCCGTAATATGTCATGTAGGTAAAAGGTACATAAAGTACGCAGACGACATGATGCTATTTGGTGCCTTCTATCAAGACGGTATTGGACATCTGCATGGATACACCGTCATGCACAAACTGACCTTCAATACCTCAACATCAGTAATGATGGTGTTCCGGCAAGATAAAGCTTCTGATTAGCAGTGAGCTCCAAGTAATCGGAGAAGTTAAATATTTCGCACATAAATATCAGATTTACTTGACATGCTGAACATTTCAGTATGTGGAGAAACTATAGACGAACTTTCATCAGTGCGAGTAGCGCTATCGTCCGAGCCAAGGGTATAAAATGCAAGTTGTGAGTGAAATGCAACTTGAACATAAGAAATGAACGAATATTGTGTGCTATCAACAGTGTTAATGTTTATTTATTGAGCTCGGTTCATTATCGGATTCGGATGGAGTTGACAGAAAAGTGAATTTACATTTGAGCGAAGAATGTATGTTCTCCGATGTGAAAGGGTTAAGACCAGCATATTTTCGTTGTCAATTATTTTTACATGTATTATTTAAAAATATTATACCAAAGGTAAATATAATAAGGATATTGATCGAAAATATAATTAATGTTTTATTATTTTAAAGCACTGTAATCAATATAGAGATGTCGTAGGGTCATAAAAAGCCATGTGTATTATTGATAACCCTTGGAGGCACGTGTCTAGGTACATTGCAGTCTTGGGAATCCAGCCAACTGAATGTATTTAGTAAAAGCAAGTAGCGTCTGCAAGTATCTACGTGATAACCTTTAGTTTACTGTTATGAACTTAGCCCTTTCAATAACATTTTCCTAAGCAATCTTATATCTATTTTATTATTTTTTAACTCAAATCAGCTCATTCTTAGAACATATATTATACGATTTATGTGTAGAGGTCAAATATATGAACAACGTCATTATCTTTTTCTAACAAATATACGTGTCTCTTATACAGTTCTTGAGCAACATTCCATCCGAAGGTACGTCTTGATAATTTTATAATCAAATTTATTTCCATCGCTTTTAATTCCTTTTATTTTTCATCCAATGATTCATTGTCATTTTTAAGAATCGTGAATCAAAATTATAATGAAATTTCAGAAATGCCTCTCAAGCTTTATTACTTCCAAGTGAGTCCACCATCGCGATTTATTCTCAACATAATAAGAATACTAAAGCTCGAAGTCGAAATAATAGTGATCGATCTGCACACTGAAGAGAATTTAAAACCGGAATTTTTGGCAATAAACCCACAACACTGTGTACCGACATTGGACGACGATGGCTTCATTCTGTGGGAAAGTCGAGCAATAGCAAGCTATTTGTGTTCTAAATATGATGCTGGTGGAAGTCTTTATCCTCGCGATGACATCAAAGAAACTGCAAGAGTTGAACGCATGTTATACTTTGATGCTGGATATATTTTCCCACATGTCCGGAATGTTTGCGTAAGTCGATCAATTATTAATTTTTTTCCTGTCGTATTTGGATGTCATATCATTGGATGGTATTCATTATTGAGTATTAGGCGTGCCGACAAAAAGAACTTGTAATTTGAATGCATCATATTTGTAATAACAACTTAGCAACAATCTTAAAGCAAGCTGAAAAAATGTATTTACCCCAGATGGGCCTATCCATATTATTAATATAACTTATATACATCCTATAATACATTGTGTAGTACAGAATCCGGACAGTAAGAGGTAATTTGAATACTGTATGACCCCGCTTAATACTCTTTCAGTTTTTTCAAAATCACACTCGTTATTAATATTCTCCGAAATTGTACGCAGATAATAATCTAATTGTTACTCTAAAATTAATATTATAGGCACCCATAGTATTTAAAGGACAAACTACCATACTGCAGCAAAGAAAGGACAGGATGAATCAATCATTGGAATTGTTCAATACATTAATAGGAGATCATAAATGGGTCGCTGGTGGCAAAAAGTATTCTGTGGCAGACTTATCACTTTATTCCTGTCTTATTATGCTTTATGTAAGTTTATTTATTTATTTTAAAAGGGTGCTTTTAATCATGTTTGCAAAATAATATTTATATTTTTATTAATTAGGTTACTGAATGGGACTTTACACCATTTCCAAACGTGCTGAGATGGATCCATAATTGTGATTCTATTCCTGGGTCTGATGAAAATAAACAAGGCGCTCTGGACACTTGGGAATTGATGAAAAAAATTATGAGAAAGAAAAGCTCTGTTTAGACCAATTTTATAATATTAAATTTTTGACATAATTCCTTAATACATTTGTATATATTCTTGTATGTCGATTTAAACAATAAATTATAATTTTTGTGCATCAATAAATGATTTATATTTGCTTTAAAATATAAATAAACAAAAATATTTATTTATTATTTCGTCACCTAAAATATTTGAATTTATTGATAGAATATAATATTAATATATATACGCCAATTATTTAATAATTATGAACTCAGTTCGACTTTTTAAATTTGGCCGTTTGTCGCAAGCACTATGACGACTTAAAATTAATTAAGGCCAAATATGTCACTGACGTTTGGTGCAATTGACGTTTAAACGGCGTCCAAACTGAAATATTTGAATTCACCTTGAAATGATCCACGATGCCATATTATTACTGTGGGACTATCCCATACAATCAGAAGCATCACATCCAGATCAAGTTTGTATCATAACCATTATTTTTATTCGTAACACTTGTGTAGATATATAAATACAATCATTTGCTATTGGAGGAAGACAAATACATATAAATTTTATAAAAAATGTGTCATTGCTGCTGACATTCTTATTTAAAACAATATTCATTCAATAAATTTGACGAAATTTGAATTTCATGAGCAAAATTACAAACGCCTTATTATTATTTTCCAGTATTTATTGCTGATTGTTATTTATGAAATTATACAAATATTTAATCAAATGTATGTGCTTCGTAGCTTTGTAATTTAGAAGCTGCATATGATGTATACCTATCACTACCGATACTCGTAAATTTTACAGCTCGACTAATTGAAAACGAACTGTATTAAAGTGGGGATAAAATTGAATATGAAGCGATTGCTGAATCTGAATGAGAAGAGATTCAGGAATCTTTGTATAGTAAAAAAGAGAATTTCCGTATCGTGTCAGTAAAAGGATGAATTTTGTCGTATGACATATCATATATTGTGTATTTCTTTACCCGTCAATTTGACAATTATTGTTATGAAATCAAGAAGCAGATCCCGAGCTCCGTTAACGCTTCAGGATGGACAAGCATTAGGGATTTATTACTTATCAGGTCGTAGATGAGGTTCTCAGTGGTGGTAGTGGAACAACAGTTGGTAGTACAAAATATTGGTGATTCAATCATATTTATTTAATAGAAATGGATTGGCATAGTTACGAGAGATTGCGTCGCGTTCTTAACTTCGTATTTATCCAAGCTTTCATTCCCCAAGTACAGAAGATGTAAACCCCTTAAAATTAACCCTCCAAAAAATAGCATCCTCCTGTGTTGTTACACTACTGGAGGCGGTGCTTCCAAGCCTGGAAGACTATTTTTTTGATTATGACAAATCTTATATATAAAAATGAATTGGATTTTGTTTGTTCGAAATGCATTGCCATAACGTTCATCGGATTGCGATAAAACTTCGTCCACTTATTGCTAAAAATTCCGCGAGTAACATAGGCATAGTCTAATATATAAAAATGTATGTTTGTTTGTCCGTATTTAATGTGCTGCCAAACCGATCATTCGATTGTGATAAAACTTTGCCAACTTATTGTTTGCACTTTCTCAAATAATATAGGTATAGCACAATTAGCTTACAGTAGATCTTACATATACAAATCAATGTTTATATGTTTGTTCATATTTATAATAAAACCAACAAAATAAAATAAATTTCATTATGTCTATCATTCCTAATTAAACAAGATAACTCTTTCAAATTTCAAACGATATTTTTAGAATTATTAATTCTGTGGCAGCAATGCGCCAGGTACCAGCTAGTTATACATATTAGTTCAATTTTCTTTAGAGATATTGCTATCACAGATAAATATTTATTACACAATGTATTTTATTTCTTAGCAGATTCATTTTAATGTACCATAGCAAAATATCATTTTGTATTTACTAATGTAATTTTTTTATTTTCTTTTGCAGGATTTCAAAGAATATATTGCCCATTTGAATATTTGTGAAAGAGAAATTTTCCTCAAGATAGTGAAAATTGCTAAAATTCATGGAACTATTCGAAGATTCATTAAAAAATATTCATTCGCAAACAGCAAGAATGCACACAATCGACTAAGTAATCTATAAAATATTTTTTTACATACGAGGGTAGTCCAAAAAGTATCCGACCTAACAAAGAAAATTCAATTTTTTTTTACCATTTACCAATTAAATGGATTTTGTTATTTCTTCCTGATTTAAAATAGGATTAATACTATCTAAAAAATATATTTTCAGACAAACATGCTAATTCGTGTTCAGGCCTTTATATTCAAGCATTAAGTGAAGGATTAGATGAGATATTAGAACCGTTTCGATTACATATAGTTGAACTTGAAAGACGTGCCTTGGAAAATCCTCATCTGCCATTATTTTATATACTTGGAAGTGTGGAAAAATTCAAAATTCTATTGAATACTCTAGCCAAAATATTGTTCAGCGTAAAAGAAAAGCAACTGCATGGCTGTCAAATATTGCATGCACTTCAACACCATTCTGTGAGTGGAAACGAAGAAACTGCAACTGCTATACGACGGTAAAGAAACAAAGAATTCCTCGGGAAATAAACGGATAAAAGGAAACAAAACGTTAAATGTTTATTTATTTAATTATAGATTACTCTGCATAGTTCATAAGGTATTTTATGAGCAGCTATGCAGTTGGATGTTATACGGCGAGCTAAAAGACGTGCATAAAGAATTCTTTATCCATTTCATTGAAAAGATTCCCGTCACTTCCCCGTCTATAAACTCAACTAAAATGCTTTCTATGAACTCCAATGAAGCTAATCAATCCGGAGCAAATGTAAATACACGTCATGACATTAGACTTTCCGTTTGTCTATGTGAATGCATTGAATCTTCTGTTTTTTAGGATACTCCACAGAGAATTGGCAGTAATATAAATTATGAAATAAACGCAATCATGCTGCCGTATTATATTCCACTCTCTCTAGCGCAAAAAATACTTTTTATCGGAAAATCTGTTGACCTTTTCGATTCATGCCCTGTTGAATCAAATCGACCAACTACGA
The DNA here is from genome assembly GCA_008973525.1 of Stenopsyche tienmushanensis. Lineage (NCBI taxonomy): Eukaryota > Metazoa > Arthropoda > Insecta > Trichoptera > Stenopsychidae > Stenopsyche > Stenopsyche tienmushanensis. Next base: position 318,134 of record WACJ01000017.1, read on the forward strand.
GGTTTCTATCAAACGAACGGGACTTTCATAAAAGGTAATCAAAGTAAAAACTAAAACAAAAACACATTTAAAAAATTATTCTTAATTCAATTTGTATTTTTAGATTTACAATTTGGGGAACTAAAGAACCCGTTTTCCATAAAAGTCTGCAAGAGCTAAAAAGAGCTCCATTGTTTGATGTGTGTAAATTAAATACGCTCGTTGATGAAATCAAAACTTGCGTTACAGAGGTGCTTAGAAATTTGAATGTAATTAAGCTCGTTATTTGTATATCTATATAAATACAATAATTACAGCATTCCTGGTCAGTAGCTGGAGAAGAAGCCGGAGTTTTACACGAACTTCAGTTGATGAAAGACTTTTATTTACTCGGAAGGGGAGATCTATTCTTGGAATTATTACATCTAGCTACGCCTATTTTGAATTCGCAACCCAATTCGGTGGCGACGAGAGGTTATTATAATTATTCGGTTTTTACAAATCAATGTTACAGTGTGTAACAACATTTGATTCTGATTTTATTTCATATTTCTAGATTTAAATCTAGCATTTAATACCGCCGCTCGTGCCGTTTCATTAGGAAACAGCAAAGACATTGAAAAATTCAGTTTTTATATACCATTCAACAAAGACAGCGGTTCGAATAGTTACGTATCCACTACGAAATTTGGAGTAGTAGGTGAGAGAAAAAATTATTTCGCGTTCAATCTTTGCGTATTCAAATGTGATTCATCAAGTGTGTATAAAATGTTTTCAGACGGTTGGTCTACGGTGATATTGAAATATAACGTTAAATGGCCGTTACATTTGTTATTTACGCCTGACGTTTTGCGTCAATATAACGAAATGTTTTGCTTTTTATTGCGCCTGAAGAAAACGCAACACGATCTACACTCTATGTGGTATACGTTCAAGCAGACTAGGAAATATGGGTATATATATTTTTTTTAATATGAAAATGCATAATATTTAATCAGTCGTCTGTTAACAATTTCAAGCTGTACATTTTTAGAGGAACGACGTGGCAACTACATAATAAATTAATGTTTCTGATGGACCATCTTCAACATTATTTACAAGCGGACGTACTCGAGAGCAATTATTCTAAACTGATGAACGAAGCTCAGAAGATCAAAGATTTTGAATTACTGAAAAAAGCGCATCATACATTTTTAATCGATATTTTAAGCCAGGCTTTTCTACTTATGACACCAGTAAGTAACATTAACAAATTATGTATGCGGACACTTTGCGAGCATTTCTTACACATTTAGTATTTATAAATATTTTAGACTAGTTTATGTTAGATCAAGAGCGAGACAAACAAACATTAATATTTATATATTAGACTATGCCTATGTTACACGCGGAATCCTTAGCAATAAGTGGACGAAGTTTTGTCGCAATCCGATGAACGTTATGGCAATGCATTTCGAACGAACAAAATCCAATTCATTTTTATATATAAGATTTGTCATAATAATAAAAAATATTTTTAGAATCCTAAAAATTCAAACGACGATGACTATCATTGTGATTATTCTGAGAATCCAGTCATGTCAAACATCATGGAAGTTCTTCAATTATGTGATGCAGTTTGTTCCATGGCCAATGAAGTTAAAACTCTCGACGAAGAAAACAGACTCGTAGCGGGATATTCTCTTAGGTAAAATAAATATAAACTACCAATAACTTATTTATATATATTTTTTTTTCATTTAAAAGACGTATAATATGATTATTGATTTTAAGGTTTAATACACTGGTTGGAAAACTCTTACAATTATTAGTTGCATTGCGATCACAGCCGTGTGGCACACATTTGGCTCATCTTTTGATGAGATTAGATTTTAACAGATGGTTCAGCAGCACCGCCCATTTAACACAATCAGTCAGCTGCATACTGTAAATTACGTCCATTTTCAACGCTGTTTTTTTAATAACAATTTCATTAAAGCCAACATATTTATTAAAACTCCTAATGATGTAAAAACTTTGATAAAGATATATTAACGAGTAACATTAAACATATATAATTAGATCTGAAAAAATATTCTGTTTATATTAACATTACTAATTACATTATATAATTGTTGAACTAAAATTTCACACAAACATTATTTATTTGTATGCGAAGAATTTATATAAAAACTTTGAAATTAGATAAATTTTCATTTTTATAAAATTTCGGATCAATGATGTATATAATAAAGTGTGAACGCTTTCAAAAAGAATCAGAAAGCGACGACACACTCTCTTTATCATTGTTTTCTTTTACACCAAATGGTTCTTCCCCGCTTGGATTTTGATCGAGGAATGCTCGAATTACTATACATTTGGTCATATGACATGTGCATGGAGTCGGATGAGGTTCCATTTCCGGATCTAACATAGTCAGTTGTAAATCGTATCTAAAAATAAAAATGTATATTAAAATACTTAATCTACGTGTTAAAATTACATGTTATCTATATATTTTCTACCGTCTTGTACATTCTTCGGATCTGCTCATTGTTAATTCCCAAGCAATCGGTTGCCCTTTATCAACGGAAATCTCTTCCGGTAAAACAATCACGGTTTGCTTCCAATGAGTGGGTGGATCATACGGCGATGTGTCCAAAAATATAGGTGGTTCATCGTCACTCTCATAAGGAACGGGAAATTGACAGTCAAACCAAACGCACATACCTTGATAAAGACCGTCCCTACCAGCACCTTGACAAAGTACAATTTTTATTCATCGTTAGGCATTAATAATACTACAAAATTAGAGCTAGTTTACCAATAATATGTCTCATAGTAAAACTATCAAGATCTGGAACAGTTACGTCTTTTAAATCAATCCAACAGAGCGCCGTTTTTGGAGCTAAAAGATGCGTCATATCGATTTGCATAACTTCCGGTTTATCACATTTGCTCTTCCTCAAAGCTGAACCCATAGATTTCATTTTAACACCGTGTATATCATTCCATTGATCGTACATAGACGGTACACTAAAATAAACATATTTTGTTCCGTCAAATAAACATATTTTGAGCAGCGTTTGTGAATATTATAAATTAATATCACCTGCACGGTGCCATGTATATCGTAGCGCTTTCGGGTAATATGAGTCCGCCTGGTTTCAAGAATTTATCGCGTGCAAATATAACTGAATCTAACATTCCTTCGTGTAATAAATAAAAGCCCATCCATTCCGACACAATTATGTCCACCTTTTCTTGATCGGGAAGTGATATGTCTTCCACTTTGCAATGCACTACCTTTTCCAAAATCATATTTTACTACATATTTTTAGCACAGTATAAAATATATATGGAGATTCGAATGAGTACCTGTACGACACTTTCCATTTTGTTTTCTTTGATGATATTTTTGGCGATAAAGGCAATGTTGCTGGCTTCTACGGCGTATACTTTGGAAGCGCCGGCTTTCGCGCACAGTATAGAAAGGATTCCTGTTCCTGCTCCCACGTCCATTACGGTTTTATTTTTAAATTCACCCTTGATTCGTTCTATTCCTCTTTTGTAAGCGTTTACTCTTTCTATATCTTCCAGCATTAATTTGTGGATCTAATAGTAGTAATATCAATGAACAAAATCAGTTTTTTGTGTGATTTTATGACAAAAAAGATATGCAAAGTGGATTTCACGAATCTTTCAAAAAACAAAATCAAATGTAGAAATAAATAAAATGTTTTTATTGTGTTTGTTTTGGTGTAATGTGTTAGTTCGTGGATTCTTATTATGATCAAAGGTTTTCCAGTTCTAGGGGCATTTTTCAAACATCGGTTACCTAATTTAAATTTTAAAAACCAAAATCGACACGTCATAATGATAACACTTCACCGTAAATTTAATTTATGACTTTTGTGACCTCAGTGGTGTTCAATCCCTAGTCGAAAAACAGCAGCATTTAATACTGAATATGATGCTCGTCGTCTTCCAAAATCAGCGAGGACTTATCGATACACCATTATATAATGAAAATTATTTTTAACAACTTGTTGTAAGAGAGGTATTGTTGATAAACAAAGTAAATGTGGTTTGATATGATCAGGGGTTGACTTCTGAGAAAATAATTTCATTTATTACAAAATTAAACTATTACTGATTAATATGCAATGTATAACCAATATATTTAAGATAAGCAACCGTTGAATAGTAGACATTGCCAGAAATTTTAGCTTTGGGTTTCTCAAAACATAAATAACATGTTTAATATAAGCAATAATGTTATAATTTAAGCATAAGCAAATACAACTTAATAACATAAGCAATAAAGCTATAGTGCATTTATTTTAGCAACAAAAAAATACAATGCAAAAGTTTTGATTACTATGGATTAATTATCTATTAGGTAACTAAAAATATAAATTAAACAAATAGCAATTTTAATTCATTCAAAAAATCACCTTCACAATCTATAAGCCATTCCACATGAGATACAGGCTGTGAATTCCACTTCCATTAAACATATTTTAGAAGTAAAAAAATTACCCACCTCCACTCAATGTTTTGTTAGTAAATTGTTTATTTTGCTAAGAAAGGGTGTTAATCGGTTGAAGAATATAAGGGATGAGGTAGTTCCCCATCATAATGCGTAAATTTTATATTTGGTTAGTTCTTGCATTCTCCTGCAAGAATAACACTTTTTTTCGATTAACTAATCCCAATATTGGTCCATTTTGAGAAACTCCTTTTTGAATAACTAATGACAAATTTTCTTGTTCTTGCAGCATATCTATTTTTTTAATACAAGTGAATATGTCATAAAAAAGTTTTATTATTTAATTAAATATTCGAAACAATGACCTAATTGAAAATCTTCATGACATAATGAATATGGGCTTTAAGCGATTCGATACTAGAAGAGATGACTCAATAAGTTCGTAGGATGACCAATAAAACAACAACGTAGTCAAGAGTATATAAAAGTTGGTATTGTATAAAAATCACATGGATTTGTCAATATATATCATCCTACGAACTTATTGAGTTATATCTTATGGAATGGTTTTGCGATTCAAAGTATAAATCTAGTAAGTAAACAAATTATAATTACATGAAATTTAATTAACATTTTAAAAGGTTTTATAATAAAAATAAATACCAAAGTAGAAGCATATCAATTGGCTGATGCTTGTTTAAGCTATGATATTCATATAAACTTACGCATTACAAGATCAAGTCAATTGCGGTTAACTCTATATAAAATCTTAGAAGATTTTTGTTAGTATTCGGATTTATTAAAATTGACTTTTTTTAATTAAATGGTATAAAAAATATTATAATTATAAAGACTCTATTATATGTTCACTCAATTTTAATTAATCAAAATTAAATGAGAGTAGTAATGTAACAATAATTTCAAATTTCTTTATAAAAGCAACGAAATTAACGCTGAAATAAAAGTATTTTTAAAGATTAGTTTATAATGAGAATACGTATTTTTACAGCATAACAATGTAGAACAAGTTCAGATCTGCAAAACTCATTCAACAAAGACGTCTGAGCGACGATAATCATCAGACTAAAGTTGAAATAAATTCAAACAAATATTACACGCGATAACATAACCTCGCGCGGAAAGAGCGCGAATAAATCGACACGTAGACTCACATCTAAATCGGAATAACTGTTCAAATAGTTGTCACTTTCGTTCATCTTGCTGCTATCTTGGGCTGCTTCCATTGAGCACGATTTTTCATAAACAATAACAAAAGTTTCTTTAAAACGTCAAACTCACGCGTTCAAGATTCCCACTTCTAATTTGGCCTTAACGCGTGCATTCGCGACTCGCGCGCGACGGCGTAAAAACGGCCAAATATACACGGCAAAAATATTTATCTCGATAATTAATGATACTTATATAAATTAAATTCTTTAAAATATTAATAAAAACTATGCCATTTATTACAGATGATTTTTTAAAAATAATTGAATATTTAAAATATAAATGAATTTATTCAAATAAATTAAGGCGACATTTCTTCGATTTATTTTATAATCTAAAATATTGTTCGTTTCGGGCCATATTTATGACATGGCAGTGTTAAAAGCGTGATATTTGAATTTACGCTGTCACCGAAAATAATATTGCACAATATTTGTTCTGTCCTACGATTGTCAACACTGTTTACGCCTGTGGCAGGATACGCAACACTGTTACAGGGCTGCATCAAATCCAAATATGAATTCATCGCTTAAATTTTGTTAAAAATTAATGTGAAAGTCACGTTATCAGCGTGACTAGAATGTCGGATCGACAATTGTCAACTTGACTGATTTACTGCTGACATTAAATTCGCACATAAATTCCATGTTCGCGAGATCTTCTATCTACATCCTGTTGCAATATAAATTGAGATCATTTTAAAATTCAGTGGCCATCGATTAATGTGCGTGTATTCCGAATACATGCCGCGAATTTTAAATATTCAATTTAGTCATTCATTTTTTTAAAAATAGAAATAAACGTATGTATTTAATTTAAAAAGGTACTAAACCCTTTAACAGCTACGGTTTATTTTGATAAACGGATGTCGATAATAATATAGAAGATAAACACTGTACACACAGAAATTATGTACTTGTAATTGAGCATTTTGGCGTCTTGAGCCAATAACGATTGTTGTTTGCAGCCCTCTTTAATATAACAATCGACGATATATCGTTGCTTAGCACTCTAAGGATTAAAACAGTTGTTTGGATCCACTTTTCTGCATTTTGTTGTTTTCTTCGACAAATATTACATTTTCCCATTATTATAAATACGTATTTTTATTGTGATATAAAACAGAGAGAGTACAATTATTCATCAATAATTTTAAACGCTATTATGTGCCTCAAGTGTATCGATATCAAGCTTGACTTGAGTGTCTCCTGTAGATTGAGCTATACATTCAACTGCTTAACTGGGGTCTATGTACACTCATATATATAATGAAACATTTGCAATAAATAGGAAATTCTCTACTATCATCATTTTGTCTCATGGCTTTTATGTGCTAGTTCTCACGCGTGCACCGTGCCGGTTGGGTGATGACTCGCAGGAGGCGGGAGTCGAGGAAGAGTCGTCTGTTGGCCTTGGTTGCGGGAGGACGTCCTTCTCGCAGTCAGATCTCTCTCTTTCCCGTGCTGAATAAAAAGTTACCTAGAGAAGAGAGTCTTTTTGTCCGACGTCCGTCCATCCCCATCCATCCGTCCGGTCACACATGATCTGAAAAAAGAACAAACCCGTGCGTTAGAGCATGGGAGCGGGAAGCCGCTCGGGGACTCTGCCCCGAGAGCGCCCCCGCTCTCACATAACAGTGCATTTCCTGTTGTAATTCAAATAGATATCTATTAGTGTCTATTAAGACTCAATCAATTAGACTATTTCATAGATATTTTCAAAAAAATACACGTAACCCATGACTTTTGTGACTCACTGTATGTAAAAACATAGATCATTCAAAGTAGCTGATATGGCTTGTTCTTCCCAAGAAGATAGCAGAGATGTTAGAATTTGGGTCAACGTTCAAAATCGTTTTCTTTGTCAGCTTACTTCATTAACGTTTCTTTGTAATCGCCAAACAATTACCGAAGTATGACATTTTTTCTAGTTAGCAGATCGGAAGGGCTCTGATGAATTTCGATATTTACTCAAACTTGGATTACCGAACACCGTGTCCAGAAGCCGGATTTTTTACGATTGTTTATTTGGGACGCTATGCCCTGCTACTGTAAACAAATGTTTGCCCAAGAATTTATGTGTATTTATGGTGTTTGCACATCCTCACGGTGTTATACACAATAACAAGTTAATCACACAACAAGTCCTGTCGGTGCCGAATCCCTTCTTACCTGTATAGTAATTACTGATTATAGCAATTATACAAGTACAGGGCTGTGCTATGCTCATTTTCAAAAATAATTTACCTGGTTCAATACCAACCAAGGTGAAAAACAACGATTCTGATGGCCGATTTATAACCAAAACACTTAAGGTTATATTTTACATCTACAGCAACTTTTCTGTCTTGTCTACAACAATACAGCAGATCCGCGGTAACCCGACAAACATTTTGCAAGGCAGTGAAGGATTGATCAATTTGTCGGACTATAGAGTACGTTAACTATAGAGCGCTTAAACTATCCCTTATACTAGACACAAAGTCTTATTTTTTGTTATAGCTTTATAAAATAATTTTGTTTTCATGACCAATATGTGCCCAGAAATAAGTATACCTTTTTCTTTCCTGAATCAACCACGACGTTTGAATATTTTAGCGGTTTTTTTAATAAAAAATTGTAAATCGTCCTACGCCGTACTCACTTGCCAACTTACAAAAAGATTAATTTCGATTTAGGCGGCTCAGAATTATACATTTTGCTTTTATTTTACACTGATGAAGCTCTACCGTATAAATGTACTATACTTGTATTGGGATGTCGGACTACAGGAGGTGCCGGATTAGACCGATAGACGGATTACCGATGGTCTCCCGTAAAAACAGCATCCAAATGTGCATTTTATTCACTTTGCCAATGTTTCTTAAATGTACCCGCATGAAAATGGGACTCGCTGTTATAATTCCACAATGGCTTGTTTGATAATCTCGTTTAGCAGGATTTCAGCAGGTCATTAAATTTTAATTGCTGTCCTGATCTTAGAGCAACCTTTAAATTTATATCGTCTCATTTGATGGGTCTTTCATCAGGCTTAAAGCATTGGATCAATAAATGTTGTTTAGAAACATCGTCGCCTAGCACACTAAAATGTATCATTTAAGGCCGGAATTTATAAAAACGGAATTTGCTTAAGACACTGCTTGAGGGAAGAAAGAATCATCATTATTTGTCGCCACTCACAGAATGCAGAAGAAGACAGTTTCTTTTTTGGAAATAGTATACGCGGTTATTTTACGATTTTTTAAAATTAAATTGGAAAAAGTCTCCATTCAGCTCGATGCACATTTCCCAGCGATGTTTAAATAGCTTCGATACCCTGAGAAACATCGCCAAATACGATGAAGCATCCTCAAGGCGCTGTTTTTGTTTCATTGTGAGCAAACGCGGCACCCATCCTGCGCACAGCTTTCTCATATGCAAATTTTCAGTCAATATGGGACGTACAGCCCCGCATAAAAAGTGTTAAAATGGCGCGTCCATCGTTGGATCCCAGACTCGAATTGGAATAAAATCACAAAAATTGCACTGTTATCGCCGGTCACAGTCTGTTGAGCACAGTGTTAAAATGATACACGAAACGAATGTTTTTTTTTAATCGTAACTATCGTAAAATTGATAACATCATGTTGTTAGTGTCAATAAACCTTTGCAAAAATGTGTGCAGCCATAAAATAGAACTGATTATCTCGTTATTTTTCGGCAGAATTAATTGTTTTATACGGGCCAAAGCGATTATCGATTGTACATTTTATAACTGTACAAGATAAGGTGTAAAAAACGAATTAGACTTGCATCAATTTTTGAACATATTTTGACTGTAAAACATATTTTTGTCGTAAACTAAATTTTCTGTTAAGAAAGTCCGCCTTAGACCTGTATAAAAGCGTTCAGACTGCGGACGAACGCGTTGCATACAATCGAGTAAAATGCGTGTCCATTTTTTTTGGAAATTGAGGCAACCCTAATTAGTACCCCGGTTTAAAAACATAAGCGATCACTGCGGTACAAATCAATACCTGAGAGGGTCCTAGCCTTTTTATGGCAACTCGCTGCTTACATAATGAAATATGAACCTATTTAATATAGCTTTTTATTTTACACAAAATATATGCAGACATAACGCAAAAGTGTTACCGTATCATTATATAATTTCCGACTGTATTTCAATGTATCACCATGAGTTCTAGAAAAATAATATTAATTTCCAGCCCCTCATGTTTCCAAAAAAGTAAAAAATTCAATTCAATCCGTTTTTTGAAAAATATTGGAAAGATGAGCGTTAGTTGATTAAGATGATATTTCTTATGTAGTGTAAACATTCAATGAAAACAGTAAAATATATTATGGCTCAGTTTCTTAACCTGTTAAGCGGGGAAGTTCCTTATCAATAACGCAACATACAGTGGGCGCGTATATATACGTCACGTATATATACGTCCCGCCCACCTGGCGTGCGTTCATATTATTAATTTATTTTAACGATGCTTAGAATTTATAACAAAAATCAATGAAACGTATATTTTTTTTATTTATTTAGATACATAAACATATAGAGAAGTTAACGAAAACAAAACCACAAACAAAAGCACCCAAAGAAAATGGAAACAGAGTTTAAAAACATAAATTCAAAACTCAACTACTGTGTGACATATTTTAAAACAGTTATTGACACGTAGTGCTTCCTCACAATCCTGACACCAGTATATAAATTATTTCCTTTTTTTTGTAATAATCTCCGCCTGTTCTGCCTGCTTTAAGACTCAACATATATTTCGAGGACGTATATATACGTCCTAACCTATTTCGATGCAGTTTACGTTGGACGTATATATACGTCCCGCCCACTTAACAGGTTAATGGCGGATTCAAGTAGTTTTTAATCCACTGCGTAATTCAAGAGATATTCTCGTATCTTTGGAACGGTTTCACTTTTACGCGGTTAAGACAAAATCGTGGTCGAAATAACAACCTTCAATTGAAAAATTAGGCTTTCTATCGCCTTCAAGCAGCGTAATAGTGAATCTGTAATAAGAAACCGCGCTTATCGAGGGTCGTAAGGGAATAAAATATTAGAATTTGTCTCATACCGAAAACTGAATGGACTCCCGAGTGCTAAATCTACCACTGCTCTTTCTGGATCATCAAATCTTGCCTTCATATCAGAATCTGATTTTGATGAAGAAATAATTTGGGTTTCCGTAAATGCAACACGATCCTTCAGGGATTACAACAGTCATCGAAAATTGGACCTCCTGAATACGCGCCACCAAGCGAAACCGCGGCGGACATTTGAACGATGTTATATTACATATTTAATGACGTAAAATATTCTTTCAAATAAAATAAAATTGAGTGGATATCGCACATACACAATTCGTTTTATTTACATTTAAAAATCGAGCGTCCTAATTTATTATGAAAAAACATTCACAATAGAAAATTCCCTACTTTCATGTATTTGTCTCGTTAATATATTCCGGGTTTCTCTATTTTTTAAAAATATTTTCATATGAAATGTCCGATTTTTGGTCGATCGTATTTATTCCTTTTTTTTTATCAACGAAAGACTTTCAGTGCATTTCCTGATTGAGGAGACTCTAAATAAGATCTGAGTGTTTGATTGGACCCAAAAGTTTCGTGAAAGTTGAGAAACAATCTGTTGGAAAAGTAATGGCTACGGTATTTTGGGACTGGAAAGGTATTACATATATTGATTGATTTTCTACATGACAGACAAAACAACAAAAAACAAACATTTAGGGATCTGCTCGAAGCATTTTTTCTGTGCTCCGAGTATTTTTTAATGCGGTATTTCTAAAACGTGTAAAATCAGATTTAGGTGAGATCGGATCGATGAATGATTGTTGAATTAGTAATTATTATTTGGATAACGAACCACCCATAGGCGGTCTTGTTCAGATCCAGGAAATGAGAATGAATCTGAATCGAGACGATCATAATTCTGAGCACTGTTTGATAAGCAAACTCTTCCGTTTTCTTAGATAATTTAAGATGGTATTTCTAGTCAAAAATTTTTTTTTGCATTTTTTCAGAGCTTAGACTTTTAAGAATATATCCCCCCAAAGAAATGTCCGAAAATTCAATTATTTACGGAGTTATAGCTATTTTAGTGACGTGGTCACTAAGCCGGAATTTTATTTATTAAAAAAAAAATACAATTCCAAAATAAATAAACGAAACACTAAAAATGCCCGAAGCAAAATTAAAAATCGATTGTTTCGTCATTTAGTCAGGATCTGATTTTGATAGCCAGGCACCCTGCTGCTGAAAATGCACGCTCAGCCTCCACACTTGTTAGAGGTATCGTCCTCAGATATTTAAATATTAATTCAAGTTGATGACCACGTGAGATTCTATTTTCGTATAACACCATAAATGTGACTGATAAAATTCCTTTCTGCCAAGACACGGACTAAAACATAATTCCCGATTTCCCGACAAATTATTTATTTCCGTCGCTGTAGATGAATACTTATATACTATAATAATTTGATGTGATTCGTAATTGTATTACGGAGGAATATAAAAATTTTGAGCCTCGTATCTATTATATTTCATGCCGATATTCCCATTATTAGAGTCGAGGTGTAGTAAATACATCACCGGTGGGGAAAGATTAATATAACAATTTGAAAAACATACATGTACTGTATATATGTATACATAGATACGTGCGGGTGAGGTGTACGATTTCTATTAGTTTAATTTATTACGTTTACTAATCCCGGGATTCATAAGTACCTAAAACTGTCCGAGATCCCGAGATCCGGGAATTAAAACTGAAAAAATAAGGTTAAAATATTACTATTATTACCAGTTGCCTTTTATTCTTTTAGGTAGGAACTATAGCAACATCTTTGCTAATGAAGAATAATTTTTAGATAAGAAGGGTTGAAATCGTGTCAACCAGAAAGCGTCCTTTTATGTCCCTTACATTTTTCCAGTGTATAACTTTTTTATTTTTATTTTTTGTATATTCAAAAAATGTCAATAAACATTCGGCATAAAAATGTATACATAATAAAAAAATGTTTCTTTTTTATCGAACTTGAAAAAAGCATCCAAAATTTGTGCCTCTAGATTAGAATACCGCCCCTTATGATGGGCTCGGGGTTTGGTAGGCGGATGGCACTAAAATGGTGGGTCGCGTAAGTCTGAAGCTGCCGGGGAGAGGGAAGAGATTGAAGCTGTCAACCGCGCGCACAACTCAATCGTGCGGGGAGCGGCGCCGCGCGAGGCCGCGTGTAGCGTCTTGCGTGCAGCGTGCTGCGTGCCGCGCGCTGCGTGCCGGTGCCGTGCCGTGCGTGCCGTGTGTTGCCAGCCCCTCGCGGCTGTCAACACTCGCCGATATGAAGTGAACGCAAAAGTGCCGTGATTTATAAATACAAGTGTTCTTACATATTCTCCACATTGTTCTATCATCGAAGGAAACGCGGAATGAGAATATCCGAAGAAGAGACGCAGGACGCAATAAACAATCAAAGGTAACCCATAGCGAAACGACAGACAAACAATCGCCCCAATATTGCCAAATAACCATTGACAAATTTCATCCGGAATAGGCCAAAAAAATAAAAGGGGACGCAATTCATGAAAATCCGCATATGCATCCTATTTAATTCTAACATCTTAAATTGCATTCCTGCTTAAATAAACCATCATTGTTTTGTAATATCTACAATTTCCACGATCAATCCATCATTTGAACGGCCTTAACAGATTAAAATCGTTTATCGCGTCTTATCGTTGCATCATATCGCAGTTTCAGTCGAGTATAGATTCACATCGCATGCAATTTTATTACGGTAAAAGTTTTATTGTGTATGAAATTATCGATGTCCGAATAATTTCCGATACATCTAATCGGAGATATGAACCGAATTTGGCAATAATTGGCGATTCGAAAAGGGGGAAAAGCGCCTATTTGCTCTTTACAATTTAGGTAGTGCTCGGTACATTTTGCGACATCGCCACGTCCTAATTTCGTCCCGACTTTCTATTTTGATCCTTCCCTTTGTGTGTATAAAGAAAGACGTTAATGTCTGTTCGACGGTTCGAATCTGTTTTTCCGTTTTTCGTTCGCTTCGGCGACGAAGGCGCTTCAGACGAATTCTTCGATACGATTTGTGTCGATCATTATGAATTGCTTCGATTATTGAATATTTTATTGGGCGTCGATATTTGTTATGGTCGTTCGATTTGTTTTTATGGCCGACGTGCGCGCCAAATTCGCGATTGCGCCAAATTCAAACGAAACGTCAAACGGGTGGGCGTTTTAGGTTATGCAATCACACTTGTATCGAAATAAATCGTTTTGGTGTGTTTTAAAATGAAATCACTTGAATTTGTTCTCATAATATGTATGTGTACGAGGGCGATTCAAATATAACCCGGAATTTTCCTGTACAAATGTATTAGTTCTGTCGGTTAAATCGATTTCTAATAAAATCAATCAATAAAATACAGATCTTCACGAAACTTTTGGATCCAATTTACTCAAAATTTCAATTGATTTCATGCCTTCTTTTACGAGAAAATGAATAAATACGCGTTGCGCAACAGAGGATGCTACTTCTCGCCTTATTTCTTCAGTGACGGGATCAATATGTTTCCTATCCAAAGGAGTAAATGTATTTCCAATGTAGGGCACTATGTAGAAAAATAATATACTCCATAATATATTTGTATATATTTCAAATAGGAAATGCATTGAAAATTCGTTGATAAAAAAAGATTAAAAATGATCGACCGAAAATCGGACATTTCATATGAAAACTAGCATAACAAGCTTAACACACAAAAGCCATGTGACGAAAAGATGAAAATAGGAAATTCTCTTATTTTGTGAATGTTTCGCTAAATATTGTTAGTTGTTCCATTTGAATTCGTATAAATATTTGCATCTTAAGTTCGTATTCAACAAGCTTTCATACAATAATTCCAAGAAACGTATATTTTTGTTGCGAAAAAGTGGCTTTAAATATTTTTCTTAGTTGAAATACAAAATGCATTGATTTTCTTCCGTTGAAAGGAAGATCCAATTTTCGATGACTGTCATCTAAATCTAGCTGATTTTTGCTGATCAAGTGCATCAATTGTTTGCGATTTATACGCATTGACCTGGGATTTAAGATCTTCAGAAAACGAACAATTACGCGTTGCGCAACAGAGGATGCTATTTTTCGCTTCATTTCTTCAGCGATGGAATCATTTCGCTTCATATCCGATGGATTAAATGTATTTCTGATGAAGGGAACTATGTAGATAAATATTTGAACCCCCCTCGTATATTTAGAGCGTAATATTGCAATAAAAACGTCCGTCAGTGATTTTTGTATCGCGATGATGCTCTAAAAGCGAGCCAATTTGAAATCATTTTTCATAACACTTGACATGCTGCCAAATCGCTGAGGACTCCGTCGAATGTTTAAATTAGTCCTCGTCCAGATTCGAACGTTGTTTGAGTGCAAATCAATTTTCGCGGCAAGAAATTGCTCCAATTTAGTCCAGATCGTCGAGCGAGCGTCCAGGGACTCGTGGACGCAGTTATCGTTATTTTCTCGCGTCAATTGTCGTGATTTATTGTCGAGCAGGATGCCACTGACATTTCTTCTGATATGATGAAGCCATTTGCAGACGCACGAGTGCTGGAATCCTCGGCGAAAGTCATCGAGCATAAAATTAATGCTCTTGAGATGACTCAATGCAATAAAGCTGGATGAATGCCGACGTTGTCCCACTGAGCTTCAAAGTCCAAAGATCCGAATCGATTTGATCCTTGGAGATTTCTTCCCTACGCTGCGAAAGGACTTCGACCCAATCGCTTCAAAGTGTTTACTTTTAGAAATCCAGTACAGCAACCGGTTTGCTGTTACATATTTACTGCTAGTAAATTTCTTGCACCTTTCCATGCATAAAACATAAGTCGGGTCGCTATTTATTGTGTCTCGAATTTGCGTCTTTTGCTACCTTTGGCGCAAACAATCGCACCCAGCTGCAGCTAACAAGCTATTGTTTTGTCGAAAAGACGCAATCTTCTCACAATTTATAGTTTTATTTAACACCGACGAAACAAGGCAAACAAACAAAAAAAAAACACCATCGAGAAGCATTGAAACATCGTCCAATCCAATGTATCGAAGCTTAGAACCACTCTATTATCTTTGAGGCGCTCTGAAATTGGATATCTTGAGTGAGAAATGGATTTTGTTATACACCCAAGATCCGACCATTTGCCTGTCTTTTAAATGCCAAACTAATAATTCATTTCCACTACCAAAATGTATCGGTACGAGTCCAAATTTGGTCGAAATAAATTGCTCAAAAAATATGCTCATCCATTGAAATACATGGTTGAAATGCCAGTCTTCAATTGAAAAACTATGCCGTTATCTACTCTGATGTCGTGTAATAGAAAACCGCGCCTATCGAGGGGCTGAATGGTAGAATTTGTCCCAGGCTGAAGAATTAAATAGATTTAAAGGGCTTCTCAAGTGCTAAATCCACCATTGCATATTGTCTTTCTGATCATAGTCATGTTTGAAGAAAACCCGCGATATACTGTTCGCGAAATAGCTAACAAGTTATAAATTCCACGAACATCCATTCAACATCCAAATCTGGACGCTTGATTTTTAAATGTAAATAAAACAAGTTGTGTGTGAGATTTTGGTGGTACGCATTCGGTAGGTCCAATTTTCGACGACTTTGTCACATAAATCTGGCTGAATTTGCTGAATGGCGTTCGTTACGTTGATTTTGAAGGCATCAAATGTTTGCAATTTAAGATTTGATAAAATTTGATAATTTGCAACGTATAACACCATCAATTTGACTGATAAAACTCCTTTCTGCTGAGACACGGACTAAAACTCACAAAATTCCCGATTTCCCGACAAATTATTTATTTCCGTCGCTGCAGATGAATACTTATACACTACGATACTTTGATGTGATTCGTAATTGTATTACGTAGGAATACAAAAATTCTGAAGCCCCGTATCTATTATATTTCATATCGATATTCCCACTATTAGAGTCGAGGTGTAGTAAATACATCACCGGTAGGGAAATATTACTATAACAATTTAAAAAACATACATGTACGCTATATATGTATACATAGATTAGACAGTCACTGCTCCTATGCGTCGCCTAAGTTCGCCAATTAGTAATTACGCCACTGTTTCCAAGCGTCCAGATTTCGTCGGGAATGTCTCGATTTAGTAGCCTTCATCGTGTTGATGAGGTGTACGATTTCTGTTAGATAAAAATTTCAATCCCGGGATTTTCGGGATTACGTTTTCTAATCCCGGGATTCTTAAGTACCTAAAACTGTCCGGAATTGGACAGATTGGATTCCCTATTCGTAACCCTACGAGAATGCGTTTTCTCAAATCTTCATCAGCATTCATTGCTATTCCCGATATTTTGGTATTGTGATGCAGCATCCAAATCAAATCTCATCAGCACACACTAAACAATTCCAGAGAGAGGATGCAGCCTTATCTCGTTCTCTGCGTTATAACCATGCCAATTTATGAGAGCCACAGGATGTGATTCAATTGATTAAATTTAATGTCGCCAATAAGGCAAATCAAGAGCTTTTGATAATAGTTTATATTTGTTGCAATGTTATATCCCCGACATACGAACATCATACACAAATATATTATGTGAATGATGATACAATCATTGTGTAAATGTATGAGGAAACAATTTTCATAACTGTCAATTTTGTTATGGTTTTATCTGCGATATTTTTAAACAGCTAATGGGCTTATCTCAACAACAAAAACGGCTTAATTTCTAGAAATCCTTTGGAATTTTTGGCCATTTCTGTGGATTGTAAAAGCCATTATGTGTCCGAGCGATAATTTATGACACAACTGCCTGCCGTATCTATTCCAGACGAACGGGATGACTCGTCTAGACTTTAAAATATTGTACACGATTTTCTCGTTGAATACAGAATTGCATTGGCAATATGTTCTTATTTCTGCTCGAAAAATGCGATAAATCCATTAAGGGATCACACAGACTCTTGAGGTTTTTTTTAGATGATTATCTTAAATTATAGAAGCGTTTGCTTTGGCTGATGGTGCCTCAAGTGGCAATTACTCCGAATGCATATTCCTTAAGTGGTGCAACACAATAAGATAATTTATGGCTTTATTTATCTGTCGAGTGCTTAGGAGACATAATAGTCTCATATGTTAGACTTGTGTCTTTTGGGGACTTGCTACGCTTCAATTGTATAGTCATTACGTTAGTCATTCTTGAGTAATTAACACTTTACGGCCGGGGCGGCGTTTTCGCGTGTTAGCAAAACTGACGCTTTAACGTGATTTTTATCATACATAACGCGTTTGCGGACGTTTTTCTAATACAGTTGGAGGTATCGTCATCAGATATTTAAATGCTAGTTCGAGTTGATGACCGCGTCAGCCCCCATTTTCGAATAACACCATCAATTTGACTAAAACTCGCATAATTCCCGATTTCCCGATAAATCATTTATTTCCGTCGCTGCAGATGAATACTTATACACTACAATACTTTGATGTGATTCGTAATTGTATTACGTAGGAATACAAAAATTCTGAGCCGAGTATCTATTATATTTCATATCGATATTCCCATTATTAGAGTCGAGGTGTAGTAAATACATCACCGGTAGGAGAAGTTTAATATAGCAATTTGAAAAACATATATGTATACATATATTAGACAGTCACCTAGGCATCGCCTAAGCTCACCAATTAGTAGTTACGCCGCTGTTTCCCAGCGTCCATATTTTGGCGAGAATATCTCAATTTAGTAGCTGGTGAGGTGTATGAAACTGTCCGGGATCCTGGATTGGATTCCCTAGTTGAGCGTATTCAGAGTCAGATGAGACCCTCCTGGTTGTATAAAGCCTAAAATGCATTCAATGCTATTATTTTGGCGCCGTTATATGGTGCAGTTTTTTACCCACCCTTCTAAAATTTCATCCAGAAAACGCATGGGGTACAAACACAATGATCGTTCAATGGGGGTCTCTTAGAATCTTTGACATTGTCGCGTGAACGCGAAGAGCTTTTGATTTATTATGAGTGCTCTTTATGAAGTTCATGTATTCACATTGCTTCGGGGACACACGTATGTATGTTCGAGATCGTCATTTCAAGTGAAATTTACATGTTTTATAAATTCACGTCTCAACATCAAGTACATAATGTGATGATTATGTGTTATTATCAACAAAAAAACCCACGAGGTGCATTTTAGGGTCCCAGATTGCAGACTGTCGATGCCTTCCTTGAGAGAGATCTTCTTGCTTCTCTTTTGCACCCGCTTCTGAGAAGAGTTGCTTTTGTCTTCTCTCCCGAGCTCGAAGCCCCTATGCCATCAACTGTTGAGCTATTGAGTCATTAAAAGGAAATTGGAGCCAAAGAAGTTGCTGTACTCGCCATGGGGTACGCCCCGGAGATAGTCAACTCGAAATTTATGGAGACCAATATCCTGTTATAAACAAACGTCTTGATTTGTAATCTGATTTCATATTTATTTACGATTATAGCCATACGAAGTGCTATATTTTCGATAAATGTATTTACGACTCGGTTATGTCCAGATTTACAATGTCGTAAAGCAATTGAAGTCGATGAAGACGTTCGCGTCGGTCTTCTGAGGGCGGTCATACAAATCTTAAATTTATTGTATTTTTCGTACAATTGAAAGTTTCTAAGGTAGGTATAAATTGTAAAGAAATAAAAGGATGTGTCTGCTCTTCGGGGAGCAAAGAGGATTATGATGTCTGTCCATATGGTGTTTCGGATGCAGTTTTTCATGATGCTTAGGTTCATGCCAGGTATCCTGAACATTTACGCTGACACGATATTATCAACAGACCGTAGATTTAAATTTATTTTTAGGGATGAAATAGTATGTGTTAATATTTTAATCGGGTTAAAAAATGTAAATGTCATCCGTCGACGGAATATAGTAAATTATATTTTAAAAAAATGCAAATACATAATAGAATTCAAATATATTTTATATATTAGGGTGTCCACATTTTGAAAACCACTGTTTTGTTTATATTTATCGATGTAGTACACTCTTTTGTAGGCACCACTGAAATTTTGCCTCAATCTATTAACTGGTTTAAGAATAATATCAATTTTACGAAAGATTCCGGACGAAGTTTAGTGCGAAACACTCCGACTATAAAGTGTTAAAATTATCATAATTTTATAAATGATATTTTAATTAATGTCGCAAATCCGATCACTCATAGACATCATTGAACGACTTTATTCATGTAGTTTTTCATATCCAGTAAATCAGAGCAATCCTGGATCAAAACGATCTACCAAATTTGATGGAACGGTTATTTTTTTCACAATCTGGATTTGAACTCTAACCTTTACAATTATATTCTAGGATTTAACCTATCAGTAATTTGATGTAATGTCTTTACTATTTTACTACCTGTTTTCCTGTGATTTAGCGGTTGAAATTATGGTTTCATATCTACAGGAAATGTGGTTAAAACATACAAACTCAAATAGATTTTGATGCATAAATTTAGTCAGATTTGCTTTTTGACACCTTCAGCGCTTCTGATGTATTATTCTCATGGAAACACGATTTCGAAAACAATATCTAGCTGTAAATAAATATGTATTATTATATAAAACTATTAGAGTTTCTAGAGAGCTAGATGACAACAATGATCTATGCGAAGATCATATTAAAACATTGCGTATGGGAAGTTTGTTTGGTCCCTCGTGTTTGTCGACCATTTTGTTCAGTCGCAGTAAATTCTTCCGATGGAAAGGACGTCGTGTGTCGTGTGATGCGTAACAACCTCACGAAGAATTTCCTGGCATTTCTCGAATCCTCCTTAGGTGATATTGTATTGGAAAACTTTGGTTACAAGAACTCATGTGCTCCATGGGTGCCCAGAATGCTCAGATCGGCGTCAAAATCGCTGGCATACAAAAACTTGTGCCCCAACTTAAAAAATGGCTCGATTCCAACTGCGATTGCGTTGAAAAGTAGTTTAAACTATTTGTAAATCATCCCGTGAATTTCAATTAAATATAAGGATTTACAAGATATTGTACACTTACTTTCTGGATGAGAAGCTTATTTTAAGAATTACGCTATGCTTTTTCATATTTTCAAGAGTCGACGTTTATCGAATTATACGACATTCGTTCAATAAAGATAACCCGTAGATTTGGCCTTATTATCTGATATGGTGATAAATTAAGTTTAAAAATACCGGTTAAAACATTGTATTTTTAACATTATTGATACAGCAAATGAACGGTGTTGTTCCTTATCGTTTATCGGCGTATCGGAGGTATATCGATTCAATTCCCATCTTTCTTTTTGATGGGTATCTTAGTAGTTTATTAACGAGACTAGTTCCAGAAGTACCCGATCTAACAAAGAAAATATCAAACGCGCATCCCAAAATACTTGATCCTTTGTCTCAGATTTGAAGTGATGAACCAATGTTTGCTGTGAAACATTGTCAAACAATCGATTGATACATCCTCACGATGCTGTTTTTGTTGCATTGTGAGCAAACACAGCACCCATCTTGCGCACAGCTTTCTCGTGTTTAAATTTTCAGTCAATGTGCGGTGTACAGCACTTTTTGTGTTGTTTTAAATTTATAAAGTAGGTATCTATGCGCCAGGTCGGACTTATTGGTAGATGTTGAGTTTAAAAAAAAGTATTGTACGATTTGATGGTTTGCCATGTCTGACTTGCATCTCCACAGTCACTATTTACGGACACAAAAAAGACATAAAATCTTTTATATTGCCCAAACTGGATCCTAACGTCTTGTTTGTATAGCGAAGTAAATATTTCTATGCATAGATAAAACATTGTAGATACTTACTACAGCGTCGTATAATTATGAAACTACCATACACCAGATATGCCTTCTTTCAAATGAGTTCATTTTGGCTGTCAGATTTTTCATGGGGCTGTCAAAGCCTAAATAAACACTATCTGGATGTAGACACATACGGGGATAAGTTTTGAGCAAACAAAAATATTTACTGAAGGATTCGTTGTTGCCAAATTTGTTCGAGTGATACCAGATGACAGCGCAAAAAAGAAAGATCAAATGATTTCCGTGGATCAAAAAAAAAGGTAAATCTCACAGTAGCTTTCGACGAAATTGAGTTTCGCAAATCCTTAAATATCAACCTTTTTGTGTGTATCAAATGGGGAAAAAACGATAAAGACGCAAGGCATCATCGAATGAAGTTATGTTCCCTAATCCCTTTTTTTTGTCCATTGCTCATGGTTTGCTGCACACTTTTCTATACCAGAATTTCTCCTTTTTTCCTAGCTTTTCAACCAGTTCTAATGTCCGTTTTAATGCCTCTAATTTACCGTAAGCTGCCCGAACGCGTGTCCTTATACCTACCTACAGCCTCCCAACAAAAAAGACCCAAGGACCCAAAACGTCCATTTTTTTCCTCGAGTCTACCTTATCCTTGAAAGCCATCTGTTCGTGAATCGCATCGGGGTAAAAAAAAATCGAGCCAACATGTTGCCGTTCTTATAAGCTCTCAATTTAATAGACATTTATCAGTATTTGATGCGTCGATCAGATAAAACTTAATTAAACGCTCCAATTTGAAGGACCCCGATAGAAAATTGTGGGGGCGAATAATGCGTTAGATGTGGTACAAATTTATGGATTTTTCGATAAGCTATCAATGTAATTCGACGATAAAACATTCGGTCCCCCCTAAATGATTGCATCCCTCAATTATTTCCCGCCGCTTTGGCTTGTAAATGCGATTTTATCGTTTCGGGCTTTCAAATATAGCAAACGATATCATAAATTGGCAAACAATAAGTCTAGATAAGGACGAAAGAGTGTTTTATATTAAAACATACGAGTATAATATTATATTACTCAGATATGATTATAGATATGATGCGGTAATCCGATAAACGTTTGTCCAATTTGTCGGACTATAGAGTACTTGACCCCTTGTAGTTCGGAACTTTTTTGGAAAATGCTTGTAATCTGTAAAATTATGGCAGATAAATAGAACTAGGGAATTCAATCCCGAGCCAAAATTTCGATCCCGGGATCGGGATTTTCAATAGTTTAAGAATTTACATTGATAAATTTGATAAAAATTACTAATAAGTCCATTTGTTTAATATAAAAAATAATTTAAAGGCGAAAGATTTTTATTTATATAAGAAAAGATAAAAATACAATTCAAAACAAGATAAATAAAACACTAAAAATTAAAATATTATTTTGAAAATATGCCCGAAGTAACATTAAAGCATCGAGTGTTTCGTCATTTAGTTTGGTTCTGATTTTGGTAGCCAGACAACTTGCTGCTAAAAATGCACTGCATTTTGGTATCATCATCATTAAGTGCCGAGACATGGACTAAAATTCGCAAAATTCCCGATTTCCCGACAAATTATTTATTTCTGTCGCTGCAGATGAATACTCATAAAATATAATACTTTGATGTGATTCGTAATTATATTACGGAGGAATACAAAAATTCTGAACCCCGTATCTATTATATTTCATATCAATATTCCCATTATTAGAGTCGAGGTGTAGTAAATACATCACCGTTATGGAAAAGGTTAATATAACAATTTGAAAAATATATATGCATCAATATATGTATTTTATATATACAATAATAAGGCAATAACTGTCAAATCTATAAATCCATATATTCAGTACATATATATTTTTGTATATTTTTTATATTATTGGTGTATTGAAAACGACTAAAAATAAAAATATATAAAAATACATATAATACAGGATAGTAACGTTAATTTTATATAGGCGGCTACGCGCATGCGCCGCGTCGCCTCTACTATGTGTGTGTATTATACAGCCACATCTTTAAGCCCATTTTATTATATATTGCACAACATACAGCTATTGTATGAAAAGTGAAATGGAAAATATGACAAGAGCGAGTCTTCAGAGAACGAAAAATAGGCGAATAAATTTCCAAAAAAAAATTGAGGCAGACTTTAACACATTGTTTGTGGGAACGAAAAATCATTATCATTCGTTGTAATTTATTTTTTGTAAATATTGTACAATGTTAGGAGCCCATGGCAAAATTGCGTTACACGAGGATAATATTCTAAGTGACGTTCAATAGTTTCGATATCCTATTTATAGTGAGAACCGTCGAGCTTCTCAAAATATTCTCCCTTTTCAATCCATTGTTTTGACTGCTCCTTTATCTCAGGTATGAAATGATGGACCTATGTTTCATCCATGATTATGAATCGACGCAAAAACTCAGGTTTATTGCTGTGAAACATTGCCAAACACTCAATTGAAACATCCTCACTACGCCGTTGCATTGTAAGCAAACGCGGCACCCGTCTTGCGCACAGCTTTCTCATGTCCAAATTTTCAGTCAATATGCGATGTATAGCGCTTTTTAAAATGCCTATCATGTCTGCTAGCTCGCATACTTTCAGTCGACGGTCATCCAATATCATTTTGTGGATTTTCTTCATCATTTCAGGGTAGTATTTTTATTCGTTCGGAATGTACATTTTTGTCGCTTCATTCATTGATGCATTGATGCATTTATGCAGTGTACGTCAATTGATGTCCTTAAATGTAAAGGGATCAAATTACGCGGATGTGTTATATGGTGCGAAAGAATAAAAAAATCGTAGGTTTTGTTATGAAACATTCATAGGGGAATTATCATTTTTTTTTACGTCGTTTCAAACCTGTATTCTCACGCCATGTGAGGGCCCTTGCAGTTCGGATTACCACAAAAAATGTTGCAACATTGAATAGCAGCACCGATTTGACAGTAATTGGTAACATGTGTTACTCTTCGGCGTGCAACACGTGCACGACAACTGCATCAGGTAACTCTTGCTGTTGACTATTTTCTGCGGGATTTGTCTTTTTTTCCGTGGGAATTG
Organism: Stenopsyche tienmushanensis; assembly: GCA_008973525.1. NCBI lineage: Eukaryota > Metazoa > Arthropoda > Insecta > Trichoptera > Stenopsychidae > Stenopsyche > Stenopsyche tienmushanensis. The sequence goes on from WACJ01000017.1 coordinate 342,803, forward strand.
ACACAAATATCATCGGCGTGGTCGAAATCGGACCGACGTCTTCATGGAGAGACGTCGAGATTCGTGATATCTGTAATATATTCCGATCTGACATTTGTATGGCGGACAGAAGGTCGACATGTAGGAAGACGACGCAGAATAGGCCAAAAATTTATTACCTAATTTTAATAGAACGATAGACCATATTCAATCAGTCCGTCCATAATGTTCATAGTTTAAATGTCACGCAGGATTGGGAACATTTTCTTCTATCGAAGCAGATCAATTAACAGCGAATTAGATATGTCATTGTTCCACAGCTCCAGTATCAATCATCGTTAATTATGATTTTTTTGCATTATGGATGCTATCCGCGTATTGCGAATAATTCGTTGCATAAAAAACTGTGATGGACGAATCGCATCTTGAATCTTAATATCGATTTAATGTAAATCAGTCTCGGATTCTGCCATATCGAATGATATCGATTCATGTGAATGTCATTTCAATTTGCGTCTTTAGCATCGCATACGAGTGAAAGTCGTTGTTTATTTCAACAAATTGATTTATAAAATATATGTTTCAGGCGTCGGTTTTCCGCTATTTAGTGATATGATCTCACAAATTTAAAAAAAATAAGGGTGCGGCAGGGAAACTTCCTTATTTGAAACAGACGCCCTAAAGCGACAGTTATTCCGAGAAGGTTGGGGTGGCACTTATTCGAAAGAGCAGAACATAACATTTTCCGTATTTAGTAACGATCATGCAGTGGACTGTCTTTTAAACCTTTTGAGGAGTGAGCAAATTTAAAATCGGTGAAATCGTTGATGCCATAATCGCTTTACACCGATTACTTTCAGTCAGCTCCTATCAACGTAAGACAATCTTCAATTCGAGGCAGAGTCAATTGTACATAAGCACTGTTGATAGCATACAAGACCACGTCATTTTTTTACATAAACAATACACAAGAAATCGATTCATTTGCTTCTGCTTTAGAAGGAGCAGCGATGAACAGGAAACAATTAAATAAATAAACACAAAATATATGGTAATTTATTTGCGTAAACAAATGACACACTTGAAATCGAAATCATTATTAGTAGATAAATTTGGGCTAATAATCTATACACTCTCGGTCTCTGTCTCCCGAACTGCGCTCTGTCTGTCTCTGTCTGTCTCCGAGCTCAATGTACAAGAGTGTTCTTTCTGAATAAGTGGAGGGGGATCGCAGGGTCTCCGATAGTACTCCTTTAGCGGTTAAACATCTCTCTGTAACATGGAAAAGGCATTAAATTAATATCTCCTAAACTGTATATTCATGATTTTGATTCAATGATTTTGTAAATGCAAAAATAAATCAAAGGAAACCCCTACAATCTTATATTTTAAATTTCGAGGATTTATTTTCAAACTTTTTTTTTCGTTTCGGTAAAAAAAGGCTTGTTCTGGTTGACACGATTTAAGCTCTTCTAGTCATCTAAAATAAAAAATACATAAAAGTTTCTTAATCATTAAAGATGTCGCTATAGTTCCTACCTCAAATAAAAATTTAAAAAAATCACAAAATGACAAATGTTTGAAAAAGTCATTTTGGCCTTATTTTTTCACAGTATTATATTTTTAAATAGTTAAAAATAAAATTTTGTAGGTACATACATAAATCTGGTAGGGACAATATAAGATTATATATAGAAAGGTTATACCAAATTTGAAGTTAATCGGTTATATAGAACTTGGGATATCATGTCAACTATATTGAAAAAGGGAGTTTTGAGAAAAACGCGTTTATAGATTTTATTCTGGATGGACTGATTTAGTTACCGCGCCATTAAAATAGCTTTAACTCCGAAAATAATTGGAATTTTGACTTTGAATTATTTAACACTGCCTTCGCCGCTGCGATAGACCCCGATTGTCACCTTATTCGGATGCGGAGACCGCATGCGGGAGGTCAATAGAATCGCTGTGGCTCTCCTTATGATTATCTTCGATGATGATCCCGGCGATGAACGACAGACGCATTTATCCTCGATGGCGATCTGTTTTTTTTCAGGACGATAACGTCAAAAAGGAGGACCCAAAAGATGGAAAGGGAAGACAGTTAAAATATTGAATTATCCTGTACAAAATGCTGTCCCAGTGTGATTTGTCGTTCTTGTTTTTTTATCAAAAGCCACTATAATTATGCCGAAAACATGTTTTCTGCTAATTAAACACATGTTAATCAATTTATTATCACACTTCTTGGAAATTGTCTTCGTTTAAATGGCTCTCATGCAATAAACAACATTATGATAAAAAAAATCCAACAAGACTCTTCATAATCAAGGCAGACTATTAGTGCTCACGTCGTCATTTCAAAAAATTGCTTTGTACATATTGTATCTGTTGTTGGCGATACCTGTTATTGGGATTGGACATAAAAATAGCATACATTTAGACTGGCAAAATCTCTTTCGGGATTAATTGTGTTGTTAACAAAGGTATCTTTGAATCGCTGGCCACCTGCCGTCGCAGGACCCTCAAGGAGCAGGTGATTCCCACACGAATTCTGGCGTGGACATTTATTTTTAAATCATCAATTAAAATATATTTCTGTTAAGCAATGTTATTAACATACAGAGCTTAGAACCAGAATTCGTCTGGGTTTTAAGAAGAGTGCAAGTGCTAAGAAGTGTGCTTTAAATGGACGATAATTAAACGATTTACAGCCTTTGTGTCATCAGTAAGCTATTTCGCTCTTAGACAAACATGTGCTAATTAAAGCGGCGTGATTAGCAGATTTGCTGTGTACAAAGAATATAAGGAATAGGCGTGCATCTTTTTTTTTGTGCTAATTGTTCGCTCATACACAACCCAATGAATCTAATCGCAGCAAGTCCGTTATGGCCAATTAGCCGCGTCTCGCTCCCTTGCGTCATAGCGCCCCGCTTATAAAAAATGCGATCTGTGCACTCCCGGCCTATAAGTCATCCTGAACGCTCGTAAATTAAAATAATATTAAATTATATCGTCCGCCGCCGATTGATCATGGTCAGCTCGACATCTTCGATGATGGCAACGTGTCTCGAGTCGGCTATAAATCATCGGCGCGGAAATCCTTATTGCTCACTGTTATGAATAACGACGTTGATGATGCCAAAAAGATTTATGGCACCATTATGACGGCTTGTCCAAATTGTGTGCAATCTTTGGACTCCGTACGGTACCGTGTGCATACGTGAGAGCTACCACGTCGTCCATTCTTAATCACGATTCAGAAGAACTATTGCACTACAATAATAGAATCGTGCCGTGAAAAGAAATTGGCACTGTCATTAGAATGCCGATTTTGATTCTGATATAGGCTTCGACGATTGTTCCAAACGAATTCCCAGCCCATTATAATCTGGAGCCAATCCCGTCAGATTGTATTTATGTATTTGCTTCTCTAGCGGCCCTTTTATTTGCCCAATTTAGGCTTCTCGTTCGTTCGCCTTTCTACATGACCTGCCCACTTTATAAGCTATGTATATTTAAAAGGATACTTTATAAATAGTTTAAACTATTTTACAATGTAATCGCCGTCGAAATTGAAATATTTCTGAAGTCGGAGCACCAGCTTTTGTATGCCAGCAATTTTGACGGTGCTCCCGTATGATTATTCTGGGCACCCATCACGCGCACAACTTCTTATAATACATTTTTTCTGACAAAATATCATCAAGGAGACTTCGAGAAATGCCAGGGAATTCTTCGTGAAGGTGGTCAAGCATTACAAGTCGGTCATTTTGCACTTTTTCTTCAATTTTTTGCATAAGTTCATCAGAAATCATTGATGGTCTATCACTCTTTAGCCAGTCGTGAGTATGACCTTCTCTGAACAATCTAACCCACTTCGTGATACGTTGTCGACTTATCATATCACTACCATAAACTTCCATGAGCTTCCGATATATAGTCGGGGCGGTATTATTTTGCAAAGTCAAAAAAACGCATGGATGGGTTGTGGCAGGATCGCGCGACGACTTCTTTATCGGAAGAATTTACTATAACTTCTATATATGGAAACAAATTTCATTAAAAAATATATATATTAGGGTGTTCCATAAGTTTCTTTCGTTTTTATATTAAGTAAAAAATAAACAATAATTTGTATTGCATAAAAATTTATTGAATAATATATTATCCATTCTGTTCTATTACCTTTATTCATCTCTCCAGAAGCCTCATAATGCCTTCTTGCCAAAATTTCCAAGGTTTGTTGGCAAAATATTGATCAAGGTACATTTTTATATCATTTCTTGAATTAAGTTTTTTACCATGTAAAGAATTTTTCAATGAAAGAAATAAATAATAATCTGAAGGGGTAATGTCCGGAGAGTATGGAGGATGAGGTAAAATATCCCAGTCAAATGATAATAATTTATTTCTGACGAGCAAAGACACATGAGGCCTGGCGTTATCGTCATGAAAAACAAGTCTCTTCAAAAAAGTCTGGCTAATATTTCGTCGGAGAAGAAGATCGCATGTTGAAATACGATGAAGTTTATTTGAGTCAGATTGATGTAGCCCAATTTTATCAGATGATTATGGACGGATGTTCGTGGAATTTCTAACTTGTTAGCTATTTCGCGAACAGTATATAGTGGGTTTTCTTCAGCCATGGCTATGATAAGATCTGTGTTCATTTGCGAAAGTAACTTATGGGACAACCTAATACATAGAAGCAAATACTATCTGCCCCGCCTAGTGTGTTAAGACATGTAAGAAAATTATGACATTGTATAATATTAATATTTTTACTATTTGAGACTTTTGAATAATTTCCAAGCAGTCATATCGGCGATAAGAACTATATTGGGCACGGACAGCTCATTTTAAAATAAATATAAAAATCGTTTATAAATAATATTAAATAAACACTATACCCAATTCAGGAAAATAATATACTGGTTTGAATGTTCAAATCGTATAATTTAGGTTATTTAAACGCGAAATACATTATTTATAAAAACATGCTGTGTTTGTATAATATATAATAAAATATGCAAGCGTAGCGCATCGTTTCACTTTTTGTGACTTTCAAGCCAATTTGTCCTAACAAAGAAAGTTTCACTTCAAAAAACTGCTCAAGTCTTTAGAATGCACCCAGAATCTAAATTAAATTTGAAATAAATTTATTTTGAAGTGCGTTTCTAAAACTGGAATGTGGCACAACATGTAAACCACTGAAAAATATATTTATGTGCATTTCTTTATCATACAGGAAGTTTGTCGAAGAGACAAAGCTGATAACGATTTTATCACACGAATCTGTCTTGCATTTTATTAAAATACCACAATATTTTCATGCAGTTTTTCTGTGATGTTTCGTGGTTTCCATATGTTTTTCTGTTGATTCAATCAAATGGATCTTCGTGCTGCAATCAAAACTAATTTTCTGAAGTTAATCACGTATACGGCTTCAAAGAATCATACGGACGTGTATGTGTGTCCCGAATTTTTATTATCGCCGTAATTGCTATTCGTCCAAGTAACGTTATTCGTAGAACAGCATCATTAAAATGTGCATCGCATCGCCGATAAAAAATGTTTATAAAAAAGTGCCTTGAGATTTAATGAAATGACTGATTAGAACTTCTGTTGTTAATGCTGAAAACTGCCAAATGAATCGGCCGATGGTACGTCCTGGAATAGAAGCGATAAGCCATAAAGAAAGGCGTAACGATTAGTTGTATTTTCAGATGCATATCTTACGGGCCACCGGAGTGAGCGTGTCGAAAAGTAATTGAATAAAACGTGCGTCTCATCATACACTCGTACATCAATGACAAAGTCATGCTGTAAATATACCCCTACACGTTTAGATATTCACAAATTTTGAGTACCTTTTTTATCCTTTTCAATTTTGTTTATTTCCAAGTTATTTTTAAACCCTTTTAAAATCACAACGGCCTCCTAATAAACTAACGATTCATCTTTCTACAATTGTTTGTGCTGCGAATCATAAATTTCTTCCATCATTTCATTGAACAAATCAATAAATGCAGAGACTTTTGCTAAGCTTGACAAATCTTCCTCATCGTTGTTGAAATTAAATACCCGTAAGATGAGTAAAAATCTATCTTTTTCGGCGTAAAATCAATATAAAACTTATAAATACACATACATTACTTTACTATATTTTTGAAAAGCATTTCTTTTTTATTACAATTCACTATTATCATTCTGTTACGTATAGCTGGTAAGAACTGAGTCGAAGGATCGGTTGTATATGAAAAGCTTAGTTCCAGGTGCATAAAATATGAACAATATCAACAGTGTAAAGGTTAATTTATTGATATACAAGCTTTATACGCGCTGCGCAGTCCTGAGAGTGGATTTACATTAGTGCATAGCATTTATGTTCTCAATACGGAATGGGTTGAATCGTATTTGTAAGTAAGAAAATGATCGTTTCATATCAATTCATCCATGCCACCCAAATCTTCCCAATTCCAAATTCTTACTTAATTACTACAATTAATTACTTCTTCCAAATAAATTTATCGCTTAAACTATCGCCACACGGATTTTTTTAATGTTATTAAACCTTTTTTTTCTTTGCAGGAGCGGTGATGTGGTTGCGGGTGGTGCTTTGGTGGTGGGTTGTGGGGTTGGTGCATGGGTCGTCAAACAAAAACGATGACACATGTACGGAGGCCCAGCGACTTTGCATCTTCCGAATAGGTTGCAGAACGGCTCTGACCAACTATATGCTTTGGTGTTCGGACGTCGTGCGGGGTGCTGCTGGCTGTTCAGAACCCTGCCAGCACGCCCTTATCGCTCTTACGTCGACGGAAGAAGGAAAGAATCTGATGAATGTAAGTATCTTCATCTTCCACATGCAGATTATTGAGATCGATTTGACTTGGCTAACGAATGATTTGCTTGCAGTGCACATGCAACGACGAGCAATGCAAAAAGACTAAGCAGCGCGTGGAGATCTGCAAGCCGCACGTTTTGAGGACATCCCAGAACGAAACCATGTCCTGTTCGCTGTCCCAGCTGATCTGCACTGCCGACGTCGAGTGCTCGACCGCCTTGGAGTACTATCGCAGCAACTGCAAATCGATGTTCCAAGGGAAGAAGTGCTCCCGTCGCTGCCACAACTCCATCAACATTCTGAAGAAGCAGGAGAAGGCCGCCAAGCTGAACAACTGCAGATGCGACGGCTACGAGACGTATGACTGTCCAAAGGTCAAAGATAACATGGACAGGCTTTGTTTCCACAAGCCAACTGTTGTGGCAGAAGTGGACAGATTCGATAACGTGCCACCGAGCAGTGCTAGTAGTTTGAGTGATTCAGTGACATTATTGACATTGGTTTTAATAATAAGGATCATGATGCCTGATTAACGACGATTTTTAAATTTAGGTAAAAATAGCATTTAATATTGAATTTATTTTGGGACCAACTTTTTGTCATCGATTTTGCAAATAGTTTAAAATTAATTAAAAACATGAATTTAATGGAATGAGACTTGGCTCAATTCTCTGATGAGTATGCACTCACATGTCGAGCGATGAACGAAAATATTGAACCACGAAAAGCGTGGCACAAGGTCTGTGTCATCCGGCATTAAGCAATAGCGAAGGCATGGCACACATGCTGTATCATCGGCTATTATGATACCATTTTAAATTGATCTATACCTCATTCCATTACGTTTAATATATCAACAATATTTATATTTTTCGCTTTATAAGATTTTTTTGGTACTTACATATTAACGAAGCATTTATTTAACGTCTTGCATTTTAATAAAAATCTCGCTTAATGAGTAAGTACCTTTTCGATTATCTATAACATATTTATATATATATATGAAATCAAAAATATATATTTGCATATTAAATAAAAAATAAGACCACAGTGTACCAAAGTGAGATTATTAAACATGTAATTAGATCATAAGATTTCGGGGTGGGGGACATGTACAATTAATTTATATTTTGTCCCCTCCCCTCCATCGTATTTTTATATTTCAAACCAACTGTACCGGTAGTTCAAATAGCGTATAGTTTTGTAAATTTTATTTAATTTATATTAGTATGTGCGTGCGCAACTGTGTTCATATTGAATTCGATACGACTCCAACGTGAGGTCTGGACGTATTCAATCAGTATTATAATATTAGATGTACCAGAAAAGATTGTTGTTTTTTTAAAATTATTATTAAGCAAATTAATATAGCGAATATTAGAAACGAATCAAATTTCCCTTGTTGAATGTGAAAATTTTAAATCCGCGACGAATAGTGCGGTTAGACCGGGCTTAGGAATCTGTTAGCTTCTTAAACCTAGATCACTAATCATATTTTCGAATTGTACTCTCACTATATATTACGTGATTCCGAGTCTGTAGTCTGTGAGACTAATGATTAGTGATCTAGGATTAATTCATTCATCGAGCATATGTTCCGGATCGTTCAAAATCGTTATGAAACACATTTCTTTTCCGGTACGCCCTAATAAATTCGAATTGTACAATTGATTATTTATAATATAATTATTCAAATGGATGTATTAAAAAATGATTCTGAAAGCCGGAATGTGTGTATATAACATATTGCATTTCTATAACAATTCCTTATAACCAAAGAACACACAACCAATCTGCTCAGGTCGATCTTATATATAGATTTAGAAGTATTTATTATAGATCATTTCTGGTCTGAGATATCTGGATTTTATTATGCTAAAATAGAGAGAGACTCGGACTTCATTGTTCCTACAGACTGCCTTGTTAAACCTGATTAACCACCGACTTACATCCGCGGCTAAATTGTAGGAAGATTTAGGATCGTTCAAAAATATTTAATGGGGGGGTGTTGATTTTTATTCTGTAAATAAACATAGGGCGAGTTAGTTTTATCGATTTAAATTTTTATTTATTAAATTTTTGGTTCCAATCGAATTGCAGATATCATTTTTGCACCACCCGATATAATCGAAGTACCTTACTTAACTTGTAAATAGAAGTAAATGAAGTAATCTGTATATGCTCATTATTTATAAATACTGAACTGATTGTTTTTACTATAAAAAATAATTAAATTGTAGCAACGTTATTTTTATACATAAGCATAGTAAGATTGTATTATTTGTTTTATTAATAAATTATTTTTGTGTTCAATCCCAGTGTTTAATTTGTTCTCGAGCGAAATCTATGTGATCGTGTGGTCACCCTAGTCTTTGCTGCGCCTGTGTACTATGAAGTTTATATGCAAAAAAACCAAATAACTATGGCAAATCTACACTTCATGTACACTAGTGTATTTAGAATTCACATAAAAAGTTGTGGTTCAATTTACCAAAAATGGAACTTATCATTTAACCCAGATGTTTACAGCGCACGGCCCGCGACGACCTTTCCATTGAACTCTCAAGCGATTAAAAATATTGATAAAGCCAAAATCAAGGAAATAGTTTCGCCATATAAAGCATGTAAACATGCTATGTATTCATTTTTACAAAAGTACAAAGATCTCTTTGTAAGCGCCATTTGATAAAAAAAAAACTACAAAGTATAGGAAGAATGAGCTTCAAGTAGGTCATCAATGGTGTGTGATGAGGCCGATTTATGGACAAAGACCTCCGTTTCAGCCTTTCAAATGGTTCTTTTCCAAAATAATGCAATAGAAGAATCCGTATTACAATATCTATTTACTGGAATTATCATATTCATACCATCTATATGATACAATCATCTTATGTGCTTGGTGTTGAAGCTCAGTTGGCTCACCCAGATTAACGCACTTTAGTCGGGCGCCGTGTATATAGGAATATGTACGCGAATGATTATATTACGGGTATCAACCAGAAAGTAAGGTTACAACATTGGTGGAGGATCGAAAAATGCTTTTATTGAGTTGAAATTCACAGGATAGAGATCACACTGTGTGAACATTCTGGGCACTCATTTCACACACAACTTCTTAAAACCAAGTTTTTCCAACACAATATCACAAAGGAGACTTTGAGAAATGCCAGTAAATTCTTCCTGAAGATCAACAAGCGTCACAAGGCGGTTATTTCGCACTTGATCTTCAATTTTCTGCACAAGTTCGTTAGAAATCCCCGATGGTCTCCCATTCCTTGTCACGTCGTGAATCAGTACGTCCTTTTCTGAACAACGAATTCCACTTCGTAATGTGTTATTGACTCATCACATCACTGCCATAAAATTCGCAGCGTGCGATGACCTTTCCATCGGAAGAATTTACTATAACTGAACAAAACACGAAAACCGATGTTAGTGAATACTGAGATTTTCCAACCAATAATAGATATTTATAGGCGTGGTAGAGCAAATTGAAAAAAAAGAGATGAAGAATCGCGTCTACTCTCTTTGTCGCATACGCAAGTACATAGATATGCTAAGCGCATGCGCTACGCTGTCTCTACTGTGTGTATATGTAGCGTTTTTTTTAAATATATTACACAAACACAGTTTAATGTCTTAGATGACAATTTCGATCGCTGTATTTTTAGCGAAGGGAACTATTTAAAAATATATTGTATATAAAAAATCGCATAAAAAAGACTTGAACTACATAGAAAACTGAGGGATAGGTTCCATTATTTTTAAAAACCGCATAACTTCAAATCAATGTGATAGTATGTACTAAAAATCGCATAAAAATAGTTTATAAAAAAATAATACAAATAAAAATACACTACAGATTTATCTCAGAATTGCTTTATTAAAGTCTCTTTTACTCGATAATCGTATGAATGTAATTCTTAAGCTTTTGAAAATAGTTGCCAGATTTAAAAACAATTCCGTTCGCCCATCATCCTATACACACTCACATTTAGGGAATCCAATCCAGGGATCCCGGACAGTTTTAGGTGCTCATATATATAAAATACATATGTTCAGTACATATATATTTTTCAAATTGTTATATTAACCTTTTCCTACCGGTGATGTATTTACTACACCTCGACTCTAATTATGGGAATATCAATATGAAATATAATAGATACGGGGTTCAGGATTTTTGTATTCCTCCGTAATACAATTACGAATCACATCAAAGTATTATAGTTTATAAGTATTCATCTGCAGCGACGGAAATAAATAATTTGTCGGGAAATCGGGAATTATGCGAGTTTTAGTCCGTGTCTCAGCAGAAAGGAATTTTATCAGTCACATTTTTAAATGTTTTATTTATCTTGTTTTGAAATGTATTTTTATCTTTTCTTAAATAAATAAAATTATTTTGCCTTAGAGTTATTTTTTATATTAATCAAATGGACTTATTATTAATTTTTGATCAAATTTATCAATATAATTTCTTAAACTATTGAAAATTCCCGATCGCGGGATCCCGGAACTGATCCCGGGATCGTCTAATGCGCATTCGCATAAAAAAATATTTGTCCTCTATAGAAAAATGATGAATAGGTTCCATTATTTTTGAAAACCGCATAACTTCAAATTCGCATAAAAACAGACCCAACTGTATATCATTAATAAATTTGTATAGCAAAATTCCAAGGTAATATTTGTTTTTGTTTTTATTGGTTGTTTGCAATAATTTTAAATTTGATCGATTTATTAGCTGTCACTTGTGCAAAAATATTATAAATTTTGAAATTACGCCAAAAGTGCGGCGTGGCGATATGTAGACATTGTTTTCCGTGTGTGCTTATATTTGGATAGTATTGATAGAATAGTGGTTTTGTAGCGAGAATTATGTATCCAACCCAATATATCAACATTTTTTTAAAATCCATTTTTGCAGTTTGATATTATCGATCGTGTCCACGACTCTGTTTATAACTCACTGTGGTCTGTACGTGTTCATCAGAATTATTTTTCGGAAAGCACAATCTATGTCGATTGCTGGCCTATACTTATTAAATAATTGAATGAAGCGATTTGGTTTTTTATTGGACCCAAGCTAGACATGTTTCAATGGCCACGGCGTCTAATACGACTTCCAGTAATTTGTTCAAAATGAAAAAGCGTACACCAATCCGATACAATTTTCTTTCGAAACACCTAATATGAGGACAATAATTGAGAGGTAGTGTGCGAGCGAGAGCGATACAATGATTGGGGCTAATCGAGCTAGAGGGAGAGGGACAGATTCTAAATAATTGGCTGGGGGACCACCCTAGTAGACGCGCACCAGCGGGAGTGTTAAACAGAGACGAGACCACGAATCTGCCTAAGAAACCGCGGGCCAAAAAGAAATCGAGTCTCTTATTCATGAGGTAAAAATTAAATAATGACGTATTATTTGTTAACCAATGATAGCTGCACTGGAATATGAATTAACTGCACGAGACAAACTAATTACTCAACTACGCCCAGCGAATAATAAAATCCTGCGATCGTACCAAATACGTCTATTTGATGCATGGACCTCACCCTTGGGGCACATGTACATCAAATAGAGATGTATAATTAACTCATTAACATTGGATTTCATATACAGACATTTGAGAGCATGACTAAAAAACTGTATCATAATAATCTTACGCATTGATAGCCTGCATATTTGGACTTACGTACCGTTTGCTTGGAAATTTAGATGCGCGCGCACCTCAATATTTTCAGAAGAGGAGCTTGCACTTCCAAATTATGTTCGCAAAATACACGCATCACACAGTGCATTGCAGGATTAATACCATATCTATTAAGTGTAAGGAACACATCTACAATATATCATTTGTATTAAGGTGTTACACATGAACGTTCGGAATTCATAGTTGTGATTTAAAACGCCATAATTTTAACAAAACATACTTTATTCAATCAAAACCATCTTCATTAGCTTTAATAATAGAACTTTTACGAACCCTTGAATTGATTCATCATAATTTAAAAAAAAAATTATTTAAAAAGTATTCCACGCGATGGAAAATCTAAAAAGTATTTAATTTGCAAATAGTAATGTGACTAACTATGTTAATTGAATTGAAAAGCGCTTTCTGTGATCCATGAAGCTCAGTTTTTTTGCAAACGTTTGAGATGAAGACCTTCATGATGCTCATACAATGGGTCACCCAAGTGAACATATACAATACGCTTTCTCAGTAGGGAATTCGAAGGGTTTTAATGACAATAGTGTAAGACTTATGTGAAGATCATGATGTAAAAGAAACAGAGCCTATCAGAAAAGAGGTGGTGAGCAGGAGGAGTTGCTCAATATTAGGTGCCTCAACTAGGCAATTAAATCTTTTGAAGAGTGAGCAAATGTAAAATCGATGAAGTCGTCGATGCCATATTCGCTTTATACCGATTACTTTCTGTCAGCTCCTATCAGCGTAAGACAATCTACAATTCGAAGCAGAGTCGAATGTACAAGAGTGCTCTTTCTGAATAGTGGAGGAGGGGTCCCAGGCCCTGGGATAGTACTCCTTTAGGGGTTAATACGATAGGCAAAAGTTATTGGGGAAGGAAAAGTGGAACGAAATTTAAAAATATTTTCTACATATTATTTTCATGCTTTTAAAGGTTGAAAAGAAAATATTAGTCGCCCCTGTTCTCGAATTTCTTTGAAAAATATTAACAAAAAGAATCTCTGAAATCGCGTATCTTCGCGAATTTGAAAATGGGATCGCTTATCTTATGGCGTTGAAGTTCTGCCAAAGTCCGTCCATAGATAATTTATTTATTAATCACGAGTGAGAGATATGGCCGCGGGAAGGACGTCCTCTCGCAGTCAAGGCTATCAAATGACTCTCGCCTACTGCGCGTCACCTCTAAACCGACAACGACACACGCGCAAGAAGCGTTCGCTGTCATTATTGCAGACGCAATGTGTTCACAACGCCACATAAAATGGCACTATTAAATTGACACATTGCGCCTAAAGAGAGACGGAAGATGTCAGATTAACAGCACCATTGCATAGAGATGATAATTCGGACATGCTACAGGTTGTTTTTATAATTTACTGCAATAATAAGTACTGACAAAAGATATGTTGTATCATCAACCGTTACATTTTTAACGTAATTTCGTCATAGTCGGAGATACACTTAAGCTTTGTCCAATTTATTAACGTCGGAAAAAGGAATATTGTCTATTGAATATATAACTTGTGTCTATTATATGGCGATATTGATGGAGTTGTGGCGATATCTATGTGACTGTGTGTTTGTGTAATATATAATAAAATAGTAGCGTGTCTGTGATGTATACGAAGATATCAGTTGGCTCTATCGCACAAGTATACTGAAATATGATATTAATCCTGGATGTATTATTTTGTCAATTAATTGAATTCTTCATTCAAATCATGAATCACAGTCCAATCATTTTGCTTTGCAACCAACATGAAGCGCTGTCGATAGTTTGAGGCGCTGCCTATTATTGCAGCTCCAAAGAAAGTTCATATGGCACGATTTCGCATACTTGGCGATGTTTATTATAGCGGTTTGGCACAATGTGGTAATCTAATTCGAGAACTTGACCAAATAAATCAGGAATGCTCACAAGTATCAGATTAGAATCGAGTCGCTGACAGGGCTACAAAACTGCGATGATTAATATGCCAAATAATCCGGTTTCGTCGTTAATAAATAAGACATTGTGTAATAGAACAATTGACGGCAGTAAAGATAACAGCTGTATGCTTAATGGTTTAAGCTTTTTGATATTGTGTAAGACTTTAGGTATTTTGGTTGACGCTTGGGAAACTGGAAAATTGGATCGACACTTTTCCGAGTGGATTTGAACTTGAATGGCCATTGTAATGGTTTTTTCTGGTTTCATAATACAACTAAATAAGCCCTGACAGGTATTGATTGTGTGTTGTGTTCCGGATTCGAACCAAGGACCAGTTTGTCGATTGCCTTTGTGATTGTGACAACCAGATCATGCAACAGATATCGCCTTAGGAAATTTTCAATTGGTTTGTTTACGACAGACATTTCACTCTCATATTTGAGCAACGAATTAAGAATTTCACAAATGCTATTTTTTTATCCCCACCATTGCTATTATTGCTTAATGTTTTAATAGAAGCAGTATTTTCATGGATTAATATGAAGTATATTTTGATATGGACTCTAATTTTATATATTTATTAAAGGAAATTTTTAGCTAAAAGATGTGGATGTACGTTGTGTAATATATAATAAAATAGGCAAGCTACTGATCTATTGGTTGCTTTGTGCTACATATGCACATATGTTTATGATGTATGCGATGGAGATGAAGAAATTATAAACGATTTTCCTTCTATTTCCGACCAACTCCCGGTTGGAGTTTCATTTTTCGTGACTGTTCAACCCAATTTATCCTAATGCGTCCATATAAGTTTCAATAATGATAATATTTTATTCTGACTCAATCACATACGATAGAAAATCGGAAATCGCCCGATAACGCAACGTAGACGAAGTCTTCCGACGGATCTGCTGCCACTCGTACCCAAATTTACTACGGCCCGCGAAACATCGTTTTTCATAATTAATCGTTATTCCGAATTAGAAAAATGAGCATTTAAACACTCTTTGCTAATGAAATATGCAGTAATTGGACTATCGAAAATATCCAAAACCATAATATCCGTTCATTTTGGATACTTTGGAATGGTATTCACATTTTGCGGTTTGCACAGCAATATATTTATCTATCGTGACGTAAAAGTGGTATTTACAAATTTAAGTCATAGGCGCCTAAGTAAAATATGCTGATTAGTGTGTCATAATCGTATTACATTACAATAAGCTGATTAAACACAGGAACAAAAGCACATTGTCATATTTTTCCATTGTCATTTTTTTTTAGCACAAATTCGTTTTAAAATGATATATTTTTTAGTAATTATTCCAAATTTATGATCCTAATACTATTTGTTTGTAAGTTTTCCATGGTTATCTGTGGTAGGTAGTGTATACCCAGATTAGGGAATCCAATCCTGAATCTAAATTTCGATCCCGGGATTTTGGAATTGAATAAGACGATCCCGGGTTTAGTCCCGGAATGCCGAGATCGAGATTTTCAATAGTTTAAGAAATTAAATTAATAATTTTGATCAAAAATTACTAATAAGTCCATTTTTTTACTATAAAAAAATAATTTAAAGGCGAATATAATCCAGACAAATTATTTATTTCCGTCGCTGCTGAAAAATATTTATCTACTATAATACTTTTATGTAATTCGTAATTATATTACGGAAAAATACAAACGTTTTGAACCCCGTATCTGTTATATTTCATATCGATATTCCCATTATTAGAGTCGAGGTGTAGTAAATACATCACCGGTAGGGAAAGTTAATATGACAATTTGAAAAACATAAATGTATGTATCGAATATATGTATACATAGATTAGACAGTTACTGACCCTAGGAATCGCCTAAGCTCGCCAATTAGTAGTTATGCCACTGTTTCCAAGCGTCCAGATTTTGGCGAGAATGTCTCAATTTAGTAGCCTTCAACATGCTGGTGAGGTGTACGATTTCTGTTAGATAAAAATTTCAATCCCGAAATTTTCGGGATTACGTTTACTAATCCCGGGATTCATGAGCACCTAAAACCGTCCGGGATCCCGGGATTGAATTCTCTAGCCATAACCGTCAACGGTGAGCGCTACATGCTACACAGCGCATGCCACGATGGACATTCTGCACGAGTTATTTGTAGGCATGGTTCGAGATCGTGCGACTTAACGCCTTTAGACTTCTCATTGAAAATTGGATCTCCTGAATACGTGCCATCAAGCAAAGCCGCGGCGGATATTTGAACGATGTTATATTCCATACTTAATGCCATAAAATATTCATTCAAATAGAAATAAAATTGAGTGGATATCTCACACACAGCTCGATTTATTTGCATTTAAAAATCGAGCGTCCTTATTTAACGACCCTGTATATAGGGCATTTATTGAAATATCGACTTTGGGATTATTTTTCTTCCATAGGCCTCAGAGGCGCAATTAAAAATGTATTAGTAAGTTTCTTCCTTCGACACGCGGCAATGTTACTAATTTTGAGTCCCACACACTAATTTTCTGTAAGTATACGTTTAGTGCATTATGAAGCTCGTTCGCGTTGTTTATTTTTATAGTCGAAGTTCACATAAAAATAAAGTTTGAACTTATTTTATGTAATGGGTTTCCTGTATCTTTATGACGGAAACTGAGCTCTAATGGACCAACAGATACTTGGGGGGTGCTCGAGTCCATATTATTTATATTTGACGTTAATGCACAATTTGAGATCCACTCGGATGTCGTTGAGGACTTTATTGCTATACGACGTTGATTCTCTCTCTCTCAAATTATGCTGTTTTGATATAGCGAGAAAATTAGGCATATTTATGGTATGCGAGTGGACCGACGACATCGACCGAGACTGGTTCTTGGGATGAGATAAAAATGTTGTCGAAATAGAGACATATGTCCAATGTTGCTTAACTGCCCATCAATTATGGCTTTCCAAAAAGGTCGTCTTATTATAAATCGATAAAATATTCAAAATATGTCGTAAAATCTTCCGGGTGTGAATCTAGAAAATGCATACACCATCTCTCGTGATTTGTCATACGGGTGGACGATTTGCATATGAATTGAACCGAGCCAATGTAGGCTTTAATGTGTATACATTTTTTCTTGGAAAATTAACTGTTAAACCGGTATTTGGTTGTTCTATTTCCGATATTTAAACAAGATCATTCATCATTGGTTATTGGAAAAAGTTATTCTTACAAAGCTGTTTTGATATTGTAAGTAAACAAAACGTCAGTTTACCGCGATGATGTTGTAGCCAACATTTATAACAATTTTTGGGAGCTTTGAATAAATATTGCATAAATGTCTTATACATACCCACAAGACTGAAATTATGTTGTAGCTGCTTATAATAAATATTATACGTATTAGGTTGTCCCATAAATTTCTTTCGCAAATGAACACAGATCTTATCATAGCCATGGCTGAAGAAAATTGGGCTACATCAATCGTTCAGATGTGTGGCTTCCTCATGAACTGACTGACTCAAATAAACTTCAGCGTATTTCAACATGCGATCTTCTTCTTCGACGACATAATAGCCAACCTTTTTTGAAGAGACTCGTCAATGGAGATGAAAGTTGGATACTCTATGAGAATATACAACGTAAACGGTCTAGGACCAAGGATACTGAAGCTCTAACTTTAGCTAAACCTGGCCTACATCCAAAAAAAGTTTTGCTATGTATTTGGTGGGACTGGAAGGGGGTAGTTTATTATGAGCTACTTCAGCAAGGTGAAACGATCAATTCAACATGAAGGCATTATGAGGCTTCCGGAGAGATGGAGAAATGTAATAGAACAGAACGGATCATATATTATTCAATACATTTTGATATTATACAAATTATTGTTAATTTTTTTCTTAATATGAAAACGAAAGAAACTTATGGGACACACTAATACATGTCATATCTATGATTTCAACAACTGGAGTTAAACCAAAATTCAAGAAAATGTTGAAAAATTAAAGACTGATTTTCCATCTTCTACTCTTTTTCCCGATATTTTAATTTTGGAGGCAGTAGTTGTTAACTTATGGATTATTAACGCAAGTTCATCAATGTAATACGTCTTCTTCTAGCGTCAAATTTCATTATTTTCTTTATTAAATAAGAAGAAAAACATACCAGAATAATCCAGGTCTCCAACATTCAACCTTAGTTTTCATGTCTCGACCATTTGCATAATCAAACTAAGTTTGAGACTTTTTGAAAATATATCCGTTCTACTTTTGGGCAGTTATGTAGCCAGGCGGATAGGATGGAGGTGGACGGGCGTCGAATAGAAAGTCTCCCGTCTCCCGAGATATCTGGCCGCGGGAAGGACATTCTTCCGCAACCAAGGCCATCCGACAACTCCTCACGATTCCCACCTCCTGCGCATCACAATCGAACCGACAACGGTGCACGCGTAAGAAGCAATCGGTTTCGTCCCCACATTACACTTCTGACACCATAAATAAAAATTCATCCATGCTACCAATACCAAAAATGTTGCATTTTTTCAGCTAGCTTAAAAGATATTCCTTAAGGGATTTCCTCGAGATTGCTTCATTATTTTTCCTTTTTGCTTTTTCCTTCATTATTTTTCCACGACCATTAACCCCTAAAGGAGTACTATCCTAGGGCCTGGGACCCTTTCCACTCAACTTTTCAGAAAGAGCACTCTTGTACATTGAGCTCGGAGACAGACAGAGACAGAGAGAGAAGGTAGCGCAGTTTTGGAAGACTTTTTGTTTACGCAAAGAAATGACCAAATATTTTATGCTATCGACAGTGTTTATTTGCAATTAACTCTGCTTCGAATTGAAGATTGTCTTACGCTGATATGAGCTGTCAGAAAGTAATCGGTGTAAAGCGATTATGGCATCAACGACTTCATCGATTTTAAATTTGCTCACTCCTCAAAAGGTTAACTCTTCATCAAAATCACTTTTCCTTTGATACATATTAAAATAACATAACTTAATTATATTTTGTGCTAAATTTCAATGAAATACAATTATACAGTCCCCTGGCAACAGCCAACTATACAATACCAGGCCAGATAATAAAATCTAAACATTTGGATTCAATCAAGACAATGTAGCAGATCTTATAATAGACCAGCTGATAAAGAAACTCCCTAATCCAAATATACTTCTCTAACTAATTAATCTCTTATTTAATGGAAATATTTGCTGCTGAAGATATTTTAGCACTTGAGTAGATTAAAAAGTCTACTTAAATGAGTTGAATGTTTCATGCTAAGCTTCTGAAGTTGTTTCTAAAGACTAGATTCAGTAAATCGAACATCCATAACGTCGCACACGGAACCAGCGACTCAGATTAACGGCATTCAGAGATTTAGCCCTTAGGCTCATAGTTGATTGTATGTTGCTTTGGAAGTCCCACGTGTGATTTGTGGTGTTGGTGCTTGAGCACGCGCCATGGACAAGCAGATACACCTCCTGCATGGAGCTTGGATGTTGTCCACGAGCCACCATCACGGCTATTGACACGAGCATAATCTTTGTTTTAAGCCACTATTCATCTTATCACGTTGTGCCAGATTGTCACGGTTTGATATCTCGTGTCTGCTGATTTAGAACCGACCACCCAACCACTAAAGGGCACAGCGTGTACCGCGACCACGAAATCCCAACCCACGACCATCAATCATATTTCAGCGATGTCAAATGGCTGATGATGAAATCGACTTTCACAAGAGCGAACGATGACATAGACACGAACAAATGCTCACAACGAATTGGTAATGTATCAAAATGTCGATATGCCCATTGTCGAAAATGAACTCACATCCGGTGCTAAAAATCCATCACGCAGGAACCACCGGTTGAGATTCACTGAAGAAAACTAATCAAACCATCATTTATTAATTTATTAATACATACATATGGATTCGTCTCTTATTTAAGATAAGCATCATTTGGCAGATGTCAATCCACTTATTTAGCTTTTGAAATGCAAGTCGACAAAAAAACCAACAAAAAAGCAAATCAATAATATTTTAACTAATCATTAGTCATGTATCCAATGATGCAAAAGCTCTGGAGTGGTTTGGCTCTTGGCGAATATCGACCCATGTTATCTGACCCATGTATCATAGATCTAATATAGATTCGCGTGGTTAATTTTTTAAGGATGTCCGCCGGATGTCAGAAATTACTCCGTGAATAATTTAAGATCAGCGGCTTAAATTGTGGTTATAATTTCGATAGATAAATACATTGCAAGAATACTAATCGAGATAAAAAAGTGATTCAGTAGCTATCAAATTAAATTCTACACAGCGTCATACACGGAAACCACTACAGACAAACGTATCATTATGTCAAAACTTTACGAAACTTTTGTACCCAATCAAACACTTGGGTCTTGTTGGTTTTATTATAAATCTGAACATCAATTACATCGATACAAACATCGATTTTTATACATAAAGATCTACTGAAAGTTAATTGTACTATATCTATATTATTTGAGAAAGTGCAAACAATTAGTTGGAAAAGTTTTATCGCAATCGAATGAACGGTATGGCAGCGCATTAAATACGGACAAACAAACATTGATTTTACATTTTAAACTATGCCTATGTTACTCGCGGAATTTTTAACAATAAGTGGACGAAGTTTTATTGCAATCTGATGAACGGTATGGCAGCGCATTTCGAACGAACAAAACCCAATTCATTTTTATATATTAGAAGACAAGAAGAAGACTAATACATTTGTACAGGAAAAGCGAATCGCTTTCGTACAAATACATGTTTATCTTTAATTTTAGTTAACGGCAAATGAATGATTATTATATGACTTTGCTTCTAAAGCGTCGACATATTTTACTTTATTTTAA
Organism: Stenopsyche tienmushanensis; assembly: GCA_008973525.1. Classification (NCBI taxonomy): domain Eukaryota; kingdom Metazoa; phylum Arthropoda; class Insecta; order Trichoptera; family Stenopsychidae; genus Stenopsyche; species Stenopsyche tienmushanensis. The sequence goes on from WACJ01000017.1 coordinate 364,153, forward strand.
AAAAATCTCAGCTCCTATTTGTGAACGTAAATTTATAGCCAAAATTGAGAACTATTGTGTATTGTGTAATATATATTAAAATAGACTTGCTAGTGGTGTAGCGGTTGCTTTATGCTACACGCGCGTAGATTGTCTATTATGTATGCGATGAAGACGAACACACTACAAACAATTCTCTTTATCTTTTGCCAATTTGTCCTGGCATATAAAAAAAATTATAAATAGAGCATAGACCATGTTGATTACCATGTTTTTGTATCAAACGCCTTAGGATACTTTGGAACTTAAATGAAATTGATTATGCTCTAAATATGTAATCATTTAATTAAGGGGATATTCTGGTTTACAGGCATAAATTTTGGGCTTTTTTAAGTTCGATAAAAAAGAAACGAAAAACATTTTTAAAATACACTTAATAAAAATTGATAATTAAAAAAGTTATAGGTTATGGTCCCTACTTCAAAAAAAAATATACTTTCGCAAAATGACGAATGTTTTTTTTAAAAAGCCGTTTTTTAGCCTTCAAGGACAATAGAAGATTATGCAAAAAAAGTTTTTACCAAATTTGAAGTAAATTAGGTAAATAGAGATATCATGTCAACTGTGTAGAAAAAAGTGCTTTCGAGAAAAACGCGTTAAAAAGTACATAAATAATTGGAATTTTTGAAATTTCTTTGGAGGGTACATTCTTAATAGTCTAAATTTTGAAAAAATATAAAAAACCAAATCGATTTTTTTCAAAATTCTAGACTAGAATACCACTTAAAAATTTAGTGGCTTTCATACAAAGGTAATTCGATTCGATAGGTCCATTTTTTTTTTCAAATTCAGTTTAGTTTGAGACTTCAAACATTGTCTTTCAATGGATATTGATGAGGCTGTCGTGGCTTAGTTGTGCAACAGGATGCCATCAAAATAATCACATTTATGCACCTTCAACAATGGTTCGGTCTTCGAAAATGCAACGACGTCTCAAAGGAAATCCAGCATTGCTGGCGTTAAAATCGATTCGACCAAAGCCCTTTGTGAAGAAGTTAAAGCATAAAGACGCCTTTGACGTAAGAATGCGTAGGGTCAATGTCTAATCCAGGCACATAAATAAAATTTATACTCATAGAACCCACTGAATCCTTTTGTAATAAAAATACCTTGAACTTCAATGGACGTTCTAAGAAAGAAATATAAATCCGGGGATTCATATTCAAATTTAGTCCATGGAATCCGATCGGGACGTTGAGTCAACTGACGTTATGATATTCTGCTACGTCAACAGAACGTCGGATGCAGTTTGATATTACATGTTTAAAATAAATGGTTTGATTTGAATGTGGAAATATTATGTTGAAATGCAATAATAAGTCGATTATGATTGGATAAGGCGGATGCTGAAGAAGTTTAGCGACCGCTGGAGTTGATGATGATGCACCACAATGTTGAGTTGTAACAGCTGCTGACCACAATGTTGCAAAGTTTTTGCTCATGTACAGGAGCCAAGATGGAATTCAAAGGTTAAATATTCTCATAAATTAATATTTCATTGAAATTCAAATATATTTTGTAATTGTATCTTGACCCCCCCCCCCCCAAGGAAATCCAATTTATCTGTTGTAAAAAAAATACTATGATAGAAAGTGTCTAGACCAGTGGTTCCTAACCTGGGGGTAATTACCCCTCGAGGGGTAAAATGGATATTCTGCGGGGGTAATGACGCTGTTATTTTTTGGTATATAGATATAATAATAGAATGACAGAGGAGCGTCATGTAGTTTGTACTCTCTTTCAAGAAGTCTCTCACTGTGTTCTAATTCTTTTCTAGCAATCCTTCTCGCAAGTAGAGAGATGAAGGCCCACGGAGACGGTTCAGTTTCAACTTACTCGAGCACTAATTTGTACCATCATAATTTGATCATTTCCCGAAAGAAATACATTATTTTCCATTTTTTTACGTCCATGATTTTGATCCTAAAAGTGACCATTTCCCGAAAGAAATCCATTTTTTACGTCCATGATTTTGATCGTAAAAGTGACCATTTCCCAAAAGAAATCCATTTTTTTATTTGAAATTATCCCATTTTCGGGGGGGGGGGGGGGGCGCAATTTAGATTCCTGCCACGGGCGCATCATACACTAGTTACGGCCCTGCTTGACAGCACAGGATAAAGTTGCAAGTTTTCTGTATAAATTGGAACTTTACTAACGCAGAGTTCAAGTTGACGATATATCGATGTTTGCACAATTGTGTGAGCAATTGGTAAATGACCAATCTGTAAAAATCACGTTTGAAAATTCTGCGATTCACCATTTATCTGCAGTATATTTCCCGGACATGAACAATCGTCAGTTCAATTCTTGGATATTAGCACCATTTTCTACTGATGAAGGATTTTTTAAAGACGAAGATGTGTCAGCCAAAGTTGAATTTATCGAACTACTCGAGAATAGCACTTCCAGAGAAGTGGAATTTCAAAACTATGACCTCTGTACATTTTGGCGAAAAGTAGCTGCTGAATATCCGATTATAGCTGACAGCTCTAAGAATATTCGTTTGGTGAAACTAAACCTAGCATAAAAACACTTGCAAATGCAAAACAATTTCAACTTTCACATTAACTATCATTAATTAATCAAGAAAGTATGTTAAAAATGTAATTTCGTATAGTTTTGTGCAATTTCATGATAAAATTTTATAGGGGGGTAAAACCAGTTTCCCTGATAGGCTACAGGGGTAACGAGACTAAAAAGGTTAGGAAACACTGGTCTAGACGCTACGTTGCAAAAGGCCCTAAAAGAGAACGGAGTAGCCATAAGGTTCGTATGCCCAATCAGTCCGCTTTTCGGACCGCTGATATGATGAATGAGCGGCTCGCAATCGGATGCCATCCTCGAACTTATCCGCAAAACATTTTTGGATTATTGGATACGAGATGGGTGATCCTCATGCCTTCAATGCTGAGCGCATGATGCATCAGCCTTTAGATTTACTTATTTAAATATGTTTTATTATCTTTAATTAGGTTACATCCAAAGATTTGGATAGACATTGCATCGTCGCTTATCTTCAACCAACCAACGTGCATACATTGCCGATCTGATTTAACACGATGCCATTGCACATTGGGATTTGCTCCAAATTTACGATCGCAATCGATAAGTCTTAGCAAAGACCCGCTATTAATAATCAAGATTTATGAATGCCAGAATCTTTCGCAATTGAGAAATGCGAAGTCATTAGTGCCGAATATGATAAATGGACTTACGAATTTAGGTTCAGCTCGTGCGTACGAAACTAGATTCAAACGGACCATTTTATATGTTCGAGTTACGTGTGGCCGTCGTAAAAACGACCATCGAAGAATGTGACACTGGGCTCCTACTTAAATGCTGAAACACTGGTTTTAGTGCCAATTCGGACCAGAATACTTGACCAGATTCTGTTACGCCGATAGATGCTTGCGTTCTTTTTTTTCCCCTCCCTGGAAATATCAGTGAAATTGTATCGGACATCCATTATGCTGCGGCTTTATGATTAGAAGAATCCACTAACAAAAAGACCCTGCCCAACAATGAACAATTCGCCCCAAAGCCAACTACTGTTCTGAGCCCCGAATATGTACTTAATGAACTTATAAAATAGGCATTCACGTCGGATATAATAATAGATATACACCCATATTTATGTAACGCATCGAAATGTTACATATCCAGGGGACCTTAGGTAAATCCCAATTGTATCGGTGTGTACCTTTCGATCGATGTGCTCAATACCTTTTCAAGAGTGAGGAGTCAGCGACTGTCTCTGTTGAGGAGGACCATTGCTATGAGACATCAGATCGCTTGTGGTATTGCACATTGTATTTTGTATGATATGGTTGTTGGATGTATCATTAGGACTATGGTCACACCGTGGCAAGATCAATCTAAAAATGAGGAATTAACAAAATCATTCATCAGTAAATGATCTGATTGATTTTCCTTTGTGGCACTAAGTCAAATCTTATTTCGCCGAGGACAATAGAATTGCATTGCAAGCGACTTATAATAATTATTTTAACACAGTCTAAAGCCTCATTATGAATGAAAACTGTATTAAAATCTAGATATAGAACTTAAAACCCAAGCCACCCACTATGCTTTGATATATGCGATTGGAAGAGGTGGACTTTAGCAATTCAACATGTTGAAAAATTGACAGCTGACAAAATGGATTCCGAAGAATTTAAAAACGATCAATGGCAGACATATGAAATGATCTATATATTTTGAAAGATCTTAATGACCCAAACGATGAGCAATTTGTTGCATGACTTTAGTGAGATAATTTTCAGTATTTATCAAAATTGAAAAACTTATAGATGTGAATCCAAGATGAATCATTCAATGTTATATTTATCCATAAAAGTGTTCTATAAAATTCACGCAAAAAAATTGCCCAAACCTCAGTTTAGCAAGTTGGTGGCAAGCCTATTTTATTATATATTACACAAAATGCAGATTAATCTTTCAGCTTAAAAATGGAATAATAATTGCATAAAATCAATTTTTTTAGGTGCTGGGTAGTTTCAATTCTACCGCGCGATTCTCACGTATATTTTTTTGTAGTTCAAGAAGCTCTTTTCAATACGCAAAAAAGAATTAACCACACACAAATTGTGTTATTTTGGAAATAAAATAAAGAGGCTGTATATTGTACTTAACAAGTTGTGGCTGTTGTATAATCGGGGCCGTAACTAGAGCGTGGCAAAGCAGGCGCCCGCCACGGGCGCAACTGGGCCTGGGGGCGCAAAACGCAGAATATCGACCCGTCGAGAGTTGCGCATGGTTTTTATTTTAATCAACCATTCTACTTTACACGAACCAACACTGAATGAATCGTTATATCAGTGGTCCGAAAAGCGGACCGATTGAGCATACAAACCTTATGGCCACCCCGTTCTCTTTTAGGGCTTTTTGTAACATTTTCTATGATCTGTACGATAACGAAAGCAACGATGTGTCTAGACACTTTCTATTATAGTATTTTTTTACAACAGTAACCGTCATCTATACCTTAGATCGGAGACTTTTGAGACTATCTTTGTATATTATTTTAAATCAACATTATAATTTAATATATTGCATTTATAATAGTATACCATGATTGACATTCTGCACGAACGATTTGATGTGAAGCTACCGAGATCGTGCGATCTAACGCCTTTAGACTTCTTTCTTTATAAACATATAAACCTAAATAATACACTTAAAATTTATTGATTTGGGTAATTTATACAATCGTATGTTGCACGCAAGACATTCTCTTCGTCTCTGTCTTCTATTTACAATCTCCGAATACAACGCGCAAGAATGCTCTTCATGAATCACTGGAGTTCAATCGCAAATACGCGACTGTACTCCGCAAAAGATTAATCGCAAGTCTATGTATATAAACCGTAAACAATTGATGTCCACAAAGTCAACATAATGAACGCCACCCAGCAAATTCAGCAAGATTTATGCGACAAAGTCGTCGAAAATTGGACTTCCCGAATACGCACCCCCAAGCAAAGACGCGGTGGGCATTTAAACGATGTTGTATTCCATAATTAATATAATAAAATATTCTTTCAAATTAAAATTAAATGGTTCTTTATTTATTCCAAAACGTAGGCGATCTTCATAGGGGATTTTCCTAGGGATAGTAGATTTTAATTTTTGTTTGTTGCCATAGTATATATTTCTTCCAGATCCAGAAAATAGGAGTATATGTGGATCTAAACGAAAGATATATTGATCTCCCAAATTTGAACCAAAGCATTTATAATAAGACTTGAGGAAATCATACAGTATATTAGCTTTGTAGGAGGAAAATAATATTAATCCTATTTAGTAGATCATGTAGTGGATGTAGATTTTGGTGATTCGCAGAAATAGAGCGAGATGGTAGAGTGCGTCCTCAGGTTTAGGTGGAGCGGATCTGTGATCAGTTCCTCGGAGTGATTAGGAAAATTCGATCGCGTGAAGCGGGCCGTGGTCCAGCCGGGCGCGGAGGCTGCGGCCACACACGACGGACCACCGGCCGAGATTGTCCCACACACACACACACACACACACACACACACACACACACACGCCAGCATCACTCTCACTGCGCTTGCGCAACCTGACCCTCCCTCCTTGCTCAAGGACCCACAGGTGTGCCGAACTCACTACCACTGCCCATCTAATTCTTACACATATTCGCAAGCCTGCCACATACCTGACCCCGGCCAATCCGGAACTTCCGGCCCAACGCGGAAATAGCTCGCCCCCAATCATCTCCTCCAATTATTAATCACTGCCGTCCATCATTAGCGTTCTTCCGCATTAAAAACAAACATATTTTTCCGAGTACGAAAACGAACACCAAACCAAACAAAACGAGAATTGAAATTGCAAAATAACATTAAAAAAAACCCCATCGGAGTCATTAGTCGACATTGTAATCTTTACGGCATAATCATTTGAAACGCAGCTGCCGAATAAATGACCGCAACTTCCAGGCATCAATGTACCAAACTAAAACCAACATCCAAATTGAAAAACTACCATTCATACAGTATTTTTTTAAAAAAACGCCAAAAATAATTTATTTCATTCGATTAACACGAGAGTTTATTACCAAACAATATTTTAGTCCATTAAAATATTATATAGGCGTTTATCCCGTTGATGAGTAATCGCGCATATATGCGATCAGGCTCGAGCGATACAGAAAGAGCATTCAAGAGGGTCATCACATTAATTATCAACAGATGACAACAAAATCGGTCCAAATGTATAAATTTCAAGCTGCAACAAATGCATTAATGCGTTTGCGCGAAGAAATTAACGAATATGTGCGCTATCAACAGTGTTGAGCTTCATTTATTGACGGTCCTGTAACAAGGGCGAGGCAAAGCAAGCGCCCGCCACGGGCGCAACTGGGCTTGGGGCGCAAAACGCAGAATACCGACCCGGTTGAGAGTTGTACACGGTTTTATTTTACTCGACCATTTGAGTTTACATTAACCAACGCTGATTGATTCTGTCCGTTTTTATAATATATACTAAGTTGTCTAATGCCTTTTTTTTTGGTTATCACTTAAACATTGGGCCGAAACAGTCGGCATAATCCCGCAATAAAATAAATACAATAATATTTTCGACCGATTGTAAAACTTAAACAACTCACCGTTTGTAATCGTTCTGCAGACATGTCGTCATATCAGCGATCCGAAAAGCGGACCGATTGAACATATAAACTTTGTGGCCACTCCGTCCTCTTTGAGGGCTTTTTTGCGGCATTTGCTATGATCTGTACGATTACGGAAACGGACACTCTTGGGATTATCTTTGTAAGTTATTTTAAAGCATACATTATAATAGTATTTATAATAGTATGAGTTAATTTTAAAAAATAAATTGGATTTCCGGGGAAGGGAGGGGAGAAATTAGAAGATACTTCCCACGGGCGCTCTTAACTCTTTTAGTGCTGAACAACGATATATCGTCGTTGGCAACAAGGATACTCATTTCAAACATCCATCAATCAAAATGCATAATTGGCTCTGTAAAGATGGTCGATATGACGACAAATTCTTCTCAATCAAAATAGAAGATCTCCAGTTGACATTTTTTTTCTGCTGAAGTTTTAAACGAAGAATGCTGCACGCTTGGATTACAGTTGCATTTGAAATTATCTCATAAGATTATCGTTTATAGGTTTTGTCAGCATATCTTAGAAAACATGTTCCAAAAGCAACTTGCTGATCTAAAATTGAATCTTTTCATTTGCTATAGTTGTTTATATAATATAATAATGAATATGCATAACGTGTATTAAATGTAGTTAGTTTTATGAAAATATGGTTTGCGTTTTTAATGAAATATGTACTAAAAAGTGACATTTTTTATCAATTCTTGAACGATTGCTCGCTATAAACGTATGCTTTAATGAAAGTCATTTTAACGCGTTGGTGGACACGTCTGCATTATGCGCCATTTTTTCATATAAAAAATGATGACCAAGGGAAGAATAGGTAACATTATTTCAGCATTTCCGAAATTTTTCTTTAAAAATGTCAAATTCTTTTTCAAACAAGATGAGCAAAGATGAGTAGAGAAGGATCAGGTGTGTTTTCGTTGATATTTTTGAAAAAATTATTATCCATTTGAAACGTTCTTGATCCATGACGTTTTCAATTCTTCTAGTGCATTAATTAAAAACATTAAGTTGATCCAAATACTTGGGTGTTTTAAAGGTTTTATCATTTAAGTCCTCCATCTCCAAAGCTTAGCTTATTTAAATCGCCCAAGTTACAGTTGTTTTACACTGTGTCACTGTAAAATAACTGTAACTTGTGTATTGAACGTCAGATTGTTATGAAGTTTTGACACATATTATTTGAAGATTTTTATTTCCTAAAAGTCATATAAATTTGATAATAGTGGCGCCAATTAATAATTGGCAATTATATGTCATCCTATGAATTTATTGAGTGATGTACTATCTGTAAAGTAATCAATATTTTACAATCAGCTTGTATCGAGTTGCGGTTCTGGAAACTCGTTCTTTTTGTAATCGTTAACAAATTACAACTATTTGCAATCGTTATTAATTAACAAAGTTATTACTGAAAATCAGTAGAGAACATTTGCTTCATTGCGTCCTGTTTTTATTTAACCAGGGGGTGAAGATAAATTATAGAGCATATACAGCAGACTTGCAGTAAGCTGGCCACAGTCTAATCCAGCGCCCCCCTGTAATCCGACATCTCAATACAAGTATAGTAGACTGCTTATATCTTAATGAATCGTTTTGTAAGTTGGCAAGTGAATAAGGCGTAGGACGATCCACAATTAATGATACAAAAAATATTCAAAGGTTCGCCTCCATCATTGATGTGGTCCAGGCAAGAGGCAAACATTCAATATTGTATTATCTATACATATCTCATCATTTTAATATTTTTTCGGATTATAAGAACTCCTTTCCGTAAAGTTCCAGACTAACAGGAGTTTGGGGGCAGTGCTCTATAGTCCGACAAATTCGATACTCCGACACAGCCTTGCAAAACTCTTGTCGGATTACCGCGGGTCTGATGTATAAGAACACTTTTAATAATACAATAAAAAAACTTGTAGATATTGTTAGTGGAATCAGATTCTAGTCGAACAATCTGGGAACGCCAATCAGATTTGATTGTTCATTGCCAATAATTTAAAAGCACCATTAATTTATAGACAGTGATTTTGCACGAATAATCTATTGTTTAAGTCTGGAATTGATGCTTTTTTGGTTGGGTGCTATACAATAATCCTGATCGAAATTCAATGACTTTCTTCGGATCTGGTACATGTTTCAACCCCTACACCATCAATAACAACAACATGGAACATGTATGGTGAGATATAAGAGGATTTAATTTTGAATTGCTCGAACCCGGTCGTACAACTCAAATACAAGAATAAACATGGCACGCGTGCCATCATGATTGTACCCCATAATGAGGCACAATGGGATTATCCGTGGATCATTGTTTACACACGACACATTTCACTTGGGCCATTGTGTAAATAACAATAGGAGTGACTTTTTTCACGCCTTTTCCCCACGAATCATCCTTTTGTCGGGACACGAACCGACAAATTAATTTCGTCCGATTGTCAAAGTTTTGGCAGACCGGTCATTAGCCGTCATTAATAAAATGACGGACGAAATTGACAGCAGATTTATGCTCACGAGGCATTTTTCGAAAATTCAGCAAACGGGCCATTACGAGCAATTTAGCCATAGAGCTAATATTATATAATAATATGCAATCCGTTCGGATGATTCGTGTTCGAGATGACCTCCGGAAATGATAGTCATTTTATTTTAGAAATACGTAGTGACGAAAAAAATCGTTTTAGCGACGGTCATTATTCGAATCGTGGCCATTTTCTAATGCCATCATGCTTCAGTATTTTTCTAAAAAATAAAAAAAAATATGCTATGGATTTACGTTCAGCAAAACCGCAGGATTCCAATGCTGCATCAAAAATAATCGATCAATAACCATAATTTTGTCGATTTCCGATCAATTATCCATTTATAATCGTATAAATATTGTGGAAGCTGCTTCTCACAAAGCCCACGCGCACGTTTGTAAGCACATGTTCGCATGTACACGCGCATAGTCGAACATATGCTCGCAATCCTACACGTTTATTATAATGTTTCAATACGAATTTCATACAAATTGATTCCAATTTATATTAAAAAAAATGAATGATAGATCCATAGTATTGCCTTGATAGATGGTACACAAAAAATGAATGTATGTTTGTGGTATGTTTGTCTTGTATAGGTTCCTATACTGTTCATCCGATTGTGATGAAACTTTGGAAACTTGTTGTGCACATCTACGTGAATGTTTTTGAAGGAGTACAAGTATTGTTTGTGTACGCAATTTAGCGGATGCACCATGGTGACGCATATTGCTCTGGCGAAGTGAACCATTAGCCACGTGGATAGAGAGAGAAAGGCGTGTAATACTGTGGTTAACTTCTGCTCACGGGAAAGAGGGAGATAGTCGGTCTTCGAAGCAAGAACGAGAGCGCGCGCATGCTTTTGGATCCGAGCCCTTCAGTCCGCGCTACACGTGATCTGAAACAATAAATCACGTAGCTACAGCTATAGTAGTACATACTGCGTTTCTTTTCAAATAGTTACTAAGCGCATGTAGCATTGTAACACATGCTAAGGAAAAACCAATTTTGGAATTGCAATTGTCCAGTCCATGATACATATGCTGTATCATTATATTGATAAAAATGAATACGTTTACTTGCCTCGATTAACGTCAATTGTATTGTTGACGTGCCAACATTCAGATTCTTGGCGTTTTAAATGTATTCTTCGAGAATGTGTACTATTTACGTTTGTTTGACTTTTTGATATCATGAATGTCCATGTTTGTATTCAATCGCTGCAAGGAATTGGTACTTAGTAATAATGATACACCGGATTGACCAAAACAGTAACCGCCTACGTGGGCCAGATGTTTTCTTAGGGCTGCTGTGTCACAGATTTTATTATCAACGGCCGAATAAATCCAATTTGAACACTAAATATATGAAGTTTTGAAATGGGTGTTGATATGTTGCAGAGAGTCCGTGGGCATCGAGCTGGTGTTCGCGGTGGTGACCGCAACGCTTTTCTTCTTTTTTCCGACTAGATGAGTCTTCCTTGATGCTGGATCAGAATGCAGATGCTTTCCGATGTGATAATTTCATTCGATGTTATTTTGGATCCGGTTGTCCTAAGTGCAGCTTCGTGTGTGGCAATGGTGACATTCAGGCGCTCAACACTTCTTCGACGCGAAGATAACTTTCTTATTGTCCACGGAGGCGTTACATATTTCTCACCGGTGACAATATCCTTGCTCGAAGGATTTCCATATGTTGATTTCGTTTGCCGAGATCATTGTACGGGATGATGCTGCGTTTGTGCAGATTCAAACGTATCTTTTGAAGCAGATAATTCGATTTTGTACGGCTTCCTCATCATCATCATCATCATCGACTATTCTATATTTAGCAGAAGCAATTATCGATTGTTTATTCTATATTTTAATCATACGTTTCTTATGTTTAAATATTGATCTTTTTGTACTCAATTTAAGTAAATTAGATTCAGTTTTTAGCATACATACGGTCATTTTTTGCGCGAATTTCACAAATATATTAAACAATTTTTTAACATAATCGCCGTCGAGATCGAGATATTTCTGTAGTCGGGGCACCAGCTTTTGTATACCAGTGTCATAAACCTCAGCCGCCATCTCTTTTTGAATTGTCTTTTGGATCCTGGGGGTATAGTGACACACCCACGTCTCATCCTCCGTTACGATAGATTCCAGAAAAGCTTCCCCCTCCTGTGCAAAACGATCCAAACATTTACCCGCGGCGGTCACGCGATTTTGGTGTGAGCATTCTGGGCACCCATGGAGCACACAACTTCTTGTAACCAAGTTTTTCCGACACAATACCACTAAGAAGACTTCGATAAATGTCAGGAAATTCTTTGTGAAGGTCATCAAGCGTCACACCATTTTTGTTCCATGGTTTTTGGATAGTAACAAGTCGGCCTTTTCTGAACAACTCAATCCACTTTGTAACATGTTGTCGACTCATCACATCACTACCATAAACTTCCATGATCTTCCGATGGATATTCGCAGCAGTATTGTACTGCAAAGTCAAAAAACGGATGACCGCGCGGATCTCGCACAGACGGAAGGTGGCGGGAGCGCGCGACGACCTGTCCATCGGAAGAATTTACTGTGACTGAACACAATGGCCGACAAACACTCGGGACTACTCTCTACTACTCTTTTTTTGCATGGCAGCCATTGGATCTAACCTCCCGTGCAAAAAGACAATCGGATGCACAATAGCATTATCTCTTTATATTTCTAAAATTGTTTATAAAAACCTAAATTCAGAGAGTATACAGTTTATCAACCTCTCCAAAACCAGGTCACTTTAAATACTTTTCAATATTTAATATGATGATTTCTTGCCTCACTGATATTGCTTTATTTTGCATCAATCTATGTTTATTAAAAATATTTTGTATTTCTTATGAACTTAAGAATATTGTGTTGATATTAATTGTAGCTCAAAGATATCCAGCATTAAAAAGTCTGATAAATAATGATTTATAGAGATTTTCTTACAGGTTTTTATGTGAACTTTCCATTGTTGGGTTGTTTATGACAACATAAGTCGTAAACGTCAATGATTTTCACTGATGCAAAAATCATTTCTGACTCCGAAGCCTGGATTGACGACCCGCAAAATTATTTTGAGCATTTGGTGGGTTATTCAAGGAATTATTAATTATGAATTTATGAAACCCGGCAAAACAATACCTGCAGATATGTACTGTCAACAAATGGAAAGAGTGGATAAAAGATTGAAAGTCAAATTTCGAGAATTAATTATGTGATTCTGCAACACTGAACATCATATTTGTACATATTTTGACTCAAAACCAGAAGAAAAATTCTAAAATCTGTAGAAAATAGTAGGTAGTAATGAAAGAAATTATTTTGTCGTGTAATTTTGTAAATAAAAATGAAAAAAAAGATTCTTTCATAGTAAAACAATCGGCTAGGACTTTTCGATACACCTGATAAGTATGGAGTCACTTATTTATTGGGGTCTAGCTCAAATATCTGCCACCGCCCATAACAACTAACATTACCCATACTCTTTTAATGTAATTTAACAATCATAGGTATTCAAATATACACTTAAACTTTTTTTTGTGCGGTAGATGCGCTCCGCAGAAAATCGCACAAAAAGAAATCGCACAAAAAAGCTATGACTTAAATAGAAAATCAAAACTCAAAACCGCTTTCCTCCTCGGAAGAAATAGTATACCCAGTGTCAATGTCATCATTGTTCTGTGTAGATTTTCTCTTTCCAACAATATAACTCATAATTAGTCACTATAGTGCCTTACTAAAAAAAACGAATAAATCACAAAATGGCGATTGTTTAAAAAAAATCAATCAAGTCATTTTTTGGTCTTATTTTGTCACAGTTTCAACTTAAAAAAAACTATTTTGACATAAATCTATTAGGAATAAAAGAGGGTTCATACCCAGTTTAAAGTAAAATAGTTAATTAAAACATGAGATATGATGTCAACTGTGTTGAAAAAAGTAGTTTCGAGAAAAACGCATTAAAAGATTTCATCATGGTAGGACCGGCCACCTCACTAAAATAACTCTGTAAGTAGTTGGAATTTTGGAAATTCCTTTGGAGAATGTATTTTTAAAAGTTGAAACATTGGAAAAATGCAATAAAACGATATAATTTTTTTCAAAAATCTAAACCAGAATAAAGGGCGTGGTTGTATTATAATTCAGCGATATCAGATGCAATATGATTTATTTCTTATGTCATCCAAAATTACTCGACACGTACTCTTTATGAAATTAAAAAAAATTAAAACAATTGCTTTAAAAAAACCGCATAACTTCGAAATCGCACAAAAAGAGGTTTGAGTGTATTTAGCTGGCTTTTATAGTAAAAATAAAGCTTGACGCATTTATTTTTGTGTATAAAGTTGAATTGATGAAACGCACAGATCTGTCCGCACCGTATTTATAGTGTTAATTCAGCCATCACATCACCCGACTTCGAGATCAACAATTAATATCCAATCAGCATCTTATATCACGCAGGAAACATTTTAAAAAGAATTTATGAAAAACGTGGCACACTGTGTTTAATTTCTAATCGTTCTCCATTTATATGTTTGAAAAATTGGAACACGTCTCTTCTTGGATCTGTAGATGCGGATATCGCACTCAAGCTTATTGAGATGTCTTCCATTGTCCGGGATGGTATTGTTTTTGTCGTTGAAAACTTGTTGCCGACAAAGGCGAACAAGAAAATAACAGCAGTACTGGCACAACACGAGGAATGTTTGTTGTTTTTGTTGTTTTTTGCTATTTGTTTTTATGTTTTGCAGGTTTTTTTTTTCAAATAAACATTAATTGTATTGATATTTTAACGTATTTTATAACAGATTCGACTTGTATTTTGAGGAGTAAGGAAGGTAGTCACAGCTCATCTTTCGATACGTTGAATGTTGTTGTTGTGGTCGAAGCAATTAGGGTTGTCGCGTAATTTTCACCCTTCAATAAATTATTTCAAAAAACTTATGAATATAAAATTTCTTAGTATTTCGGCTATAAGCGGTGCTAAATATTTTGCGGTTTCCGTTTATTTGTGCCATATAATATAATTTTATATTTCCTGAAGTTGAATACATACTTAAAAACTACATCATGTTTGTGGTTTTATTTATGCGTTTCGTACTTCGAAAAAAATGTTTCATTATAAAGAAATAAAAAATGTAATGCGGATATCAGCCAATTTTACATTTTTTGCATGATGTCTATCATTAGTATTTTTACACGTACAGATGGGTGGGTCTCTTATTACATGCTATTATGCTAGAAAAGTGCCACGGAATGAAGATATAAAAACATTGCGTTAATTTTGGACCATCCCTGATTGAGGTTGGGCCATAAAAGTACCTCCGATTCCTTATAATAGAGACATTAAAAAAGGCCTGTGTACCTGGAGGCGGTTGCGGTCTCTCTAAAGCTCTGATAGACGGTACTCCGTCATTCGATTTACCGACTGTGATTGGTCATGTCGACACTATTTATTAATTAAAATAATAAAACACAAACAAAGTGTTTTTATTAATAACAAGATTTAGATACTAAAAAGTCGAAAGGCGTCATTTTAAATTAAAATAACAAAAAATATTTTTCGTACCTTTTTAATAAAAAAATATTTAAATGTTCATAATATTCAACAATTAAACAAATTTAATAGTGTAGATGCGTGGAGAAAATTAAACATTTTACCTTGATCCCGTCACTAAAGAAAAAAGACGAGAAGCAAAATCTTCTGTTGCGCAACGTGTAATTAATCGTTTTCTCATAAATGAAGGCATAAAATAAAATTTTGAGGAGACTTGCGGTACAATTCGATGATGCTACTCTTAGTAAGATCCAAGTGCTTAACTGCGCTCAAAAATTTCAACAAGATCTGAAAATCGAGACACAATCTGCTGGAAAAGTGATGTATTTCATTGATTAATTGACGCTAATACTGCTCAACGTAACAAAAAACGAATAAAACCAATTCGAGTTATCATTCTTCCGCATAAAGCAGCCGTAACTTGTGATAAACTCACCCAATTACAATAAGAACACTCACTTCACATTCCAGACTTGGATTCATGTGATTACCATATGTTTATAGAAGCATTGGGAGGGCAATGATTTCAAGACAACCCTGTGGTCGAACAATACATGCACAACCGGTTTTCGGAGCAACCGCTTTCTTTTTTCAGTGACAGGATCAAAAAAAAAAATGCTATGCGATGGAATAAATGTATTTCTAACGTAGAAAAGTAAGATACGCCATTTGTATTTATGTATTGCTAATAGTACTTGTTCTATATCTCGTATAGGCTTAGAAATAAGTCCCAAACGAAACAATATCCATCGAAGACAGTGGCGTAGCTACCAAGGGGCTAGGGGGGGCAGTGCCCCGGGGCCCTCGAATCCTTACCATAAATCTCGATCGATCTGAACTTTTGGAATTTTCTTCCATTTTCAAAATAAATTTGACAGGTTGCAACTCCACTTTAATCATGACAACTCAGTTGAGAGAAATTCATAAGTTATGCCTAGGGAATTCCCCTAAATTCTTTCTGTAGGTTGGCAGTGTTGTCAATCACAAAAAAGAGCTTAAGTATCTTAGCATTTTTAACACTTTGACGTATACAGCCGTCAAATTCCGTCATGCGTCAGCAGATAATACTTGCTTTTTGCGCCAGATAAGTCAATGCATACCGTCTTCATCGACACTTCAAATCTTATCTCACATCGACGAAACTCATCAAAACGAAAACAAACGTAAGCGGCTCAAAAACTCTCAAACTTCTCAGAGAATTGAAATGAGTCATTGATTCAAAACAATAGTAATTGTGTGTTTTAGCGATGGTTTAACTCCAATTTTACGTTCATAAATTACGAAAATCGTTATTCCAGACGTGTGCGTCAACCAGTTAAAGTATTTGTATATTTTTATTTGTCAAAACTTCAGTTTCTCACTAAAAAAATCAGTTTACATAGCAGTGGGGCCCCATTTTAGCTACGCTACTGATCGAAGACTAGAGAAATATTAGATGTTCCCATAAGTTATGTTGATTTTTCGACGCATCTCTTCAAAACACTCTCATTCAGTCTGTAGAGCAACAAAGATGTATTTTGAAATATTTCGTATGAATGTCAACTTCGAAAAAAAATTTCGAACCCCTTTAATCCCCTAACGACAGTGGAAAAGACAACATGTCCATTGGAACAGCATCTGCAGAACCAATATCATATGAAATAGGAAGCGATAATGACAATCCGATATTGACCATCAAAGAAATGTTAGAAATGATTGGCACATCCTGGTTCAGTACTCGAGGATCATAAAGAAGTTGGACATGATTCAAAATTACTGCCAGAAGGTAATAGAGTGAAGGTCTCATAAAATTTATTGCTAAAAGCCACCACAAATTAAAAACGATAACATGCAGCCTCATCTTGCGAAATCGAAGTGTGAAAAACGTAGGAATCTTGTTTGAGTCGTTTTATTACATCTGTTGTCGGATTTTGCACCGTCAGAATTTCATCTACTTCCTTTTATAGAACATTTTTTACGAGATCAGAATTTAAATTCTATAGTAATATTGAAAATCGCTCTTTTAGACTATTTTCAGTCAAAACCTGTTTTAAAATATAGGTGGCCGAAGGTAATTTATAATGTAGGAAATTATTTTGTATGAGTTAAATAAACGATATTACTTATGAGTACTCCTAATAATTTCGTAGTGTTGAAAATATTATTATTTTTATTTTAGAATCTGAATTTGAATGTGAAGCTTTATAATAAGAAGCCAAGATCTAGTCCATTATATTGCCAAGTAAATTGAATTGAAATAGTATTTGTGCATTATTGGGTTGGTTTGCAGAGGGTTAACGCCGATGATCTCTTGTCGGCGCCTCAACATGCCGGCGAGGATTTGTTGGGTTACGTCTCGTGGATGCTTACCAAGAATCGTGATCTCAAAATGCCGGTCCAGTACAAGAGTGATTGTACGCGCCCAGATATCATTTGAAATACATTATTACAATGTCAGTTATTTCCTCTCACCACCATTTATAATATTGTTAAACAAAGAGTTGTCAATCTGAAGTTATGTCAGGCCGTTCGAGAAAGTTTCACGCGGACGTGACACGTCGAGTTCATGAATATCCTGGTTGTGCCAACCGCAATAGAGGAATTCTGTGGAAAGTCCATGGCAATGCAAGATTGATATTGTGTCAGGAATGATATAAAATTGATTATTGATGTAGGGGTAGTTTGCTAAATCGTCCTTCTTCCGCTTACTATGGTTCCAGTAGGTGGGTAGTAGGCGCTCAATCTTGTTCCAATTTAACACCCAACGGAAGCTGTTATTTGATCCCCGAGTCCATTCAGATATGTCGAAATAAATATTTGAGAGATTCGTTTACAGCCCACTTGAGATTAACTCAATGTTTACCAAGACAAAAAATATCACACCTCAAAAAGCGGTGCCAAAAGCGCTACCGTCGAGCAACTCCAATTAGTCGCTCGATCGAACACATTTCATCACGCTCGTATGCATCTTGCCACATGTCACGTGGAAGGGTCATGAAGACAAAAAAGCCATGTACTCGGAAGAGCGCTCGTTTGGTATCGATCTGGTCGTGATTAGTCTTCTGAATCAGAATGATGTTGGACTGGTTCTAGGTTTACTGGAACGCGCGTGATGAATTTTGTCTTCCTTCCGCTGATGACTAAGGTTCAGTTTGCCGAACTCATGCTGTTTAATGACGATAATTATGATTTTTTGATTTCAGGGGCCGACGTGTCCGTAATTGGTTTGTTTTCTTGGACTTTTTGCAGATGGAAGGCGGTCAAACCAGATGAAGCAATTGTCGGGTCGAGCTGCTCACCCCTGGTAGCTGAATAAGCTTTCCGCTTTAAGAATCCAATAATTATTCTCTCTTATAGGTGATTGTGCAGCACAATATAGAACCTTCGGACAGATATAACACTAAAAATCTGGGCTTCGAACCGGAATTGAACCGATTTGAAAATAACGGTTTTATCGGTGCTTTTGTAAAATTTGGTTGAGTTTTGTATGTATGTGACCTTTATCATTATACAGAGCCGCAACGAGGATCCGAAACGCCCTTAATAATATTATTTATGCAATATATTATAATAATATATATACAAAAATAGTCACAAAAGTATCCGACCTAACGTATTGATGGTTGTTGTTTTGAAAAAAATACTATGAAGCTTAAATTTCAAATTTGAAGACGCTATGTTATTTAGTATATCTTTGGTAGCCATAAATAGTCTCCAAAAAATGTTGTACATCACACATTGGCTGAAAATTTGGACACGAGAAAGCTGTGCGCAAGATGGGTACCGCGTTTGCTCATAATAAAACAAAAACAGCTTCGTTATGATGTTTCAATCGAGTATTTGTTTCACAACAATAAGATCGAATTTTTGCATCAATTCATGATGAAACATGGGTCCATCACGTCACATCTGAGACATCCACTGATCCGAGCTATCCTGCTATACGGCACCATGTCATCCCGTTCTATAAAAAGCACATCAAAATGCAAAACCTCAATTTAATATCTATTTCCACACGGACACGCTTATCGTAAAAATCATAGAAGACCCTGGGTATGCATTTATCCCCGAAAATTCCGCAAAAAGCCATAAAAGAGGACGAATTGGCCACAATAAGATTCGTATATCCAACCGGTCCGCTTTTCGGACCGCTAAATTTGTACTATCGGTCGAAAATATTGTTGTCTTTTATAGTGGGCTTATGCCGGCTGGGTCGCCCCAATGTTTAAGCGATAACGGAAGAAAGAGGGATTAGACAACTTAGTACATATTTTAAAAACGGACAGTCAATCAGTGTTGATTCAGTGTAAAGTAGAGTGGTCAAGTAAAATAAAAATCACGTGCAACTCTCGATTGGGTTGGTATTCCGCGTTTTGTGCCCCAAGCACAGTTGCGCCCGTAGCGGGCGCCTGCTTTGCCACCCCCTTGTTACGGCCTTGTTGTTATCAACCTAAATTCCAGCATACAATCTCAATTCATTATTATGTATCTTGTTTAGGCTATCTATATATTTGCTATTGGATAATAATTTGAATATTTTACTTCATTGCTTCAAAAAATGAAAAATAGCTCTCATATTTGGAATCCAGACTGTTAATAAGCAGTGGAGAGAAGCTTTAAAACTTGACTATATCAATGCATTTACTAGAATAGAATCCATATTAATTGTATAATTTTGATAATACCTAATATATAAAAATTAATCTTTGTTTGTTCGTATTTAATGCGCTGCTATACCGTTCATCCGATTGCAATAAAACTCTGTAAACTTATTGTTTACACTTGTAGAAATAACATAAACATAATAAAAATATTGTTTTATTATAATTTGTTAAGCGAGACGTTTAGCGTATGCACTATGAGGTGGTAACACACAAAACGTCATCGTTTTAATTTATACCTGGATCGATTCGTTTGGTGACAACAGCAACACATCAAAAACGTATTCAAGTCACTTTTAAATTCGTTAAGTTTGGTCCCCATCACATCGTTTATAATTGCGTATTATGTTATAAGCATAATCTTTGGGATGGGTAAAAATATAGAAAGTTTTAATTAAAATGTGATTGGATATGCATTCAATTTTTGCACAGTGTGTTAAATTGTGAATTGGATTGATCGCAGGACAAGACTCAAGCCTGTTATTTTCCAAGCGCCGAAGTACAGCCGAGGCGTGTCCATTCTCCTTTGATCTCGCCGCCAAGTTTCCTTCTCCTTTCTTCTTTTAGCAGCAAATTAATCTCCACAAGAGTCCACTCTTCAAGAATCTATCACATGAAGACTTCCACGAAAATCGTTTTCCTCGATTCCAAATTTTCGGTACACATATGAATTTCGCCAGACTTCCAGAAAAGTCCTTAAAAAGCTCATTATTATTTAAAGATCGCAACCATTATTACGTGTTGTAATTGTAATGTCTGGTGCATAGGAATGTTAAGCTCCCAAAGGCGATTGATAGTCCTGCGGTGTTAAATATTAAAAACGAGCCTCATTTATATCGAGACGTGGAAGGTCAGTATTTCCAGGTTCAAAGGAGCTTAAAAATTATTTCCGACAGGTTTCGACTCCGGCGGATGTCTCGAGCTTTTAACGATTATTGTTGTCGGTATTTATTATAGGGACGCACATGTGCGTGTCATAGTAAAATTATTCGATAGCATCAAAAAAGTCAGTAAGATTTTTATTTATATTTTAATTTATACATTGGATTTCTTGTTAAAATCGAGGGCCCAGTGAAAAGTGCACCCGCACCAAATGGGCATCGTCGAATGCAACCTGCTCGTTTTATTATAAAACAACAGTGATTCCTATACTCGCATGTATCCTGTGTTGTCATAGTGAGTTAATTCCTGGACAATCGATCTTAACCTGGTTTTCTGGATTGGGAAATATTCTTCATTCCTTTCCTATCTGAAATTCTAATTCAAATAAGCCTATTCTAGTTTAATCACATGGGGAATATTGTGTGCTAATGCAAAACATCAACAATATCAAAAGTGTTAGGGTCAATTTATTCATATACAATCTTTATTCATGCTGCGCCGTCCTGAGGGAAAAGTGGATTTACACAAGAACACAGCACATGCACTCCCAGAAAATTAGCTCACTAATCAAAGGATCAAGAAAAATGTCCAACGATTTGTTGCAAAAGGCATTTATATGGCTTCCATACATGTAATTTGTAAAACAATTATAGACCTTGTTCTGAAATTCCAAGCGAGCTTCGATGCTGTTCACTGTTTCAAAGTTCAAGAAGCATCAATCCATGAGACTCGTATAGCATATCAGCAACTTTAATTAAGCTCTGGAATGCAATAAAACAAACACTTTGGTCAGATAAATTACAACTGACTCTTAAATGATTAAGACGTCAATAAAAATATACGAACGTTTGCCTTTTGAACCTTCATTGTAGCCCATATATCCTGCCATTTAATAGCATAAATTTGAAGCATACAATGGCAGGTTTAGTTTATACTTTCGATTGAATCCGTGGAAAAAATGCGTTTTAAAATTCCAACTAGATAGTTTAAAATTGCTCGTTATAACCGTTATATGACAATAAAACGCTCGTAATAATCAAAAAACTTTAATATTTTCAATTGGCATTTTGTAGTTCATCTTATGAGATCATTGACGACTGCTTTGATATGATTTAACAAGTGTAGATTTCAACCCAAAACGTTTACGAGGTGCAAATCCAACCACCAAATCACAAATTTATGCAATCCAGGGTGCCGGTAGGGATATTTTATTATTTGAAGCAATAGTTATTCTGAAAAAAGAAGAGTGGCACTCATTCGAAAGAATAGAAACCAACGTTTTCTATCATATGGTTTAGTAGCGATCATCTACAATGTCTACCCATAAAACCCCACTGTGGGAGGAGGAAGCTAACCCTACGCTCGTGAGCAACGGTTGAATACCTGGGGTAACGATGTGGAGTAGAACTTGGTGGGGTCTGTGTTAAAGACATCACCACTATTCTCAACATCCTAGTGCATACAGGGAGAACCGCTTTACACTGCTCAAACATCGATTCGTCTCCATGGCTAGGTACTACAAATGATCGAACCGATACGAATATCATGAGGAAGAGGTAGCCCCTGCAGTTGGTAGTTTCTTTGAACTTAGCTTAATCTTTTGTCTTTCCTATTGGTGGGCGCCTGGACGCTCTGCGCCTAGCGTTTAGCATAGGGTTAAAGATCAGTGGAAGACACTCTTTGTGTGGCTAGTCCGGGTCAACTTGGAACAGAAGTTTGTCGTCTGTCTATTGTCTCCTATACTCTTTGTGTTATTCATTTTGTAAATAAGGTAGTTTTTCCTGCCGCATCCTGTATTTATCTTATAGAGCTATATGCACATCCTTATCATCTGTATCGTATATGATTTCTTTTACTTGCCATCTTGATGTGGAGTATGAGTAGTTTTATTAAGGCTAAGCAGCTTTGGATGATAGTGAAAAAAATACTTAGGGAGTCTATGCTTTTTTTTTTCGGAAAGGACTTTCTGGAATATATATTGTAATCATTATCATAATGCAGCTGCAAACAGTCCACGGCAGGACGATGGCTTCTTCACTATCCGTTCATAGGAAGTCCAAGGAAATATTGCGTGGATATCTCTTTAGACGCAATGTGTCAATTTAACAGCTACATATTTTGTGATGTTGGGGATACATTGCGCCTGGGGAGTCGTCTGATAGCCTTGGTTGCGGGAAGACGTTCTTCCTGCGGTCAGACATCTCTGTCATCATCAATAAAAATATTAGCTAAAGCGAGAGTGCTTTTATTCGACAACCGTTCATCTCCATCCCAGCGCTTGGTCCTCACCACTAGGGAATCCAATCCCGAGTCAAAATTTCGATCCCGGGATTGGGATTTTCAATATTTTAAGAAATTACATTGATAAATTTGATCAAAAATTACTAATAAGTCCATTTGTTGAATATAAAAAATCACTTGTAGGCCAAAGAATTTTATTTATTTAAGAAAAGATAAAAATATAATTCAAAAACAGATAAATAAAACACTAAAAGATTCAAATATTATTTTGAAAATATGCCCGAAGTAAAATTAAACATCGATTGTTTCGTCATTTAGTCTGGATCTGATTTTGATAGCCAGGCAACCTGCTGCTGTATCGTTCTCAGATATTTAAATATTAGTTCAAGTTGATGACCACGTGAGACCCTATTTTCGTATAACACCATAAATGTGACTGATAAAATTCCTTTCTGCCGAGACACGGACTAAAACTTGCAAAATTCCCGATTTCCCGACAAATTATTTATTTCCGTCACTGCAGATGAATACTTATATACTATAATACTTTGATGTGATTCGTAACTGTATTACGGAAGAATACGAAAATTCTGAAGCCCGCATCTAT
This sequence comes from Stenopsyche tienmushanensis, assembly GCA_008973525.1. NCBI lineage: Eukaryota > Metazoa > Arthropoda > Insecta > Trichoptera > Stenopsychidae > Stenopsyche > Stenopsyche tienmushanensis. The sequence continues at coordinate 387,856 of WACJ01000017.1, forward strand.
TATATTTCATATCGATATTCCCATTATTAGAGTCGAGGTGTAGTAAATACATCACCGGTAGGGGAAGGTTACTATAACAATTTGAAATACATACACGTACGCTATATATGTATACATAGATTACACAGTTACTGCCCCTAGGCGTAATTGTCCAGGATCCCGCGACCCGGGATCCCGGGATTGGATTCCCTACTCACCACGGCCCGAAAGCAGAACGCACCCGCGTGCGAGCTCGACGCGGGGACGCTACAGAAGCACTGATCTCTGAGTATCATTTTGAACGCTCATCCAACGGATCACCCAGGTGAATTTATGGCTTTAAATGAGCATGCATAATTTTTTAAACGATAAATTAGATCTATTTAAATCTGAGCTGTGCGAATCAAAATGATCTACATCTGGCGAACTTGTTTTAAATATTTTTTTTATGCCAGGTAATTCACCTGACTGACATCTGTCAAGTCGTCACGAACTAATCCAAGTCTTAAGATGATATCTGTCGAAATAAAAAAAAATAGATCTTGCTCACATTTGTTACCTATTGTATCGGGTCTAACCGGACTATCACCAGGGGGTGGATTGTGTTAGATTTTGGTTTTATAATACGTAACTTCAAGCCCATAGGAATGGTTACAAAGTCGAGTCGTTAACGGCAGGAGATGGGCGTGCCCTTGTTACCTGTTTTTTTTTTCTCCAACCCGAATCATTTCAATGTACCTATTGAAAACGTATCTTCGGAGCTGAGGTCTTAATTTAGTAATGCAGAGAAACAGTGCTTCGCAAGCGGCGAGTCGCGGCCATAGACGTCTCATTTGTAACTACGATGCGCGCGCAGATGATTTTTATAGCGCGGTCGTAGCCAAAATTAAAAAATGTAAATTCGCCGGATTTATTTCGTGCCGTCCTTATGGCCAATCAAATGCGAATATTTCTGTGTATTAATGAGCATATTTCTCGTTTATAGCACGAGGCAGGTGCTATTTGTAAGACACATTTATTGTTATTACCGAGTCGTAAAGTTTACCATCGCGGTTTTTTGATCGTAGGATAATACATGGAAATTTGAGCAAGGATATGAACGAGTGGTAGTAGGCTATTTTGAGGCTGTCGTAAAATTTCAAGAAAAAATATACATACGAGTAGTAAAGCTACGAATTTAATTTGGGTCATCAGAACTTGATGATGGTCCAAAGTAATAAATTAATCGAATAAATCTATGGATTCAAATAGAGAAAATGTTTTAATACCAATCATACATCTGAGACAAATCTATAGTAATATTATTTAACCATTTGGCTTCTATTCTGATGAAGTATTCGAGCATTTTGAAGTAATAAATGAGCCAATAGCGATCGTTATTTGCACTCCTCGTTAGTTTCAAAATCGGCGATATATCGTATCTTAGCACTCTAAGGGTTAAAGCGACCCATTGGATCTATGGTACTCAAATATATAACTGTGTAATTATCGAAAATCCTTTTACGCGGAGTGTACAACTATCGCGTAAATTTGGATTTATTTTAAATAAATCATTTTTACATATACAAAAATCGTTCATAAATAAATAGTTTAGCTTATGTTTAATGCGGTGACGTACGTCATGCTGACTTGCGTTCATAATCGTTGATCATATTACTGAAACATCAGCATCAAATGACCGATCGTATATTTAAGAAGGCAAATTATTGTCCTTAATGCATATAAAAGTAAATAGATGTTAGATTGGTAGCTATAATATATTATATTTAAGAAGAAACGGAAGATCTACCACATCTACTGAAGATCTAGCCACCTTACATCGAAAATAGACGATGTCTATCTAACAACAATTAACATAAACTACTTGTAAACAAAAAAGTAGCTTTGTAGATTTTAATATAATGCCGGTTATGTACAATTATTCAGATTCCGATTTTATAATCATAGGATATTTCAATAAAGGCGCTCAATGTTTAAATGTAAATAAAACAAGTTGTATATAAGATATTTACCCAATTATTTTTTTGTTTAAAAGAATATTTTATGGCATTAAATATGAAATATAAAATAGTTCAAATATCTTTCGCAATTATGCTTGGTGGTACGTATTCAGAATGTCCGATTTATCGATGACGTTATACGCCTGAATTTGTTGGATGGCGTGCAGAATGTCCATCATGGCATGCGCTGTCTAGCATGTAGTGTCATTTTGTTGTAACCATATGTTGGCAGTATCAATATCATCCAATTTAAACCACAATATTTTGCTTATAATTGATATAAATCATGAAATACGCGGAATATTTATCGATCGTAGAATTGAATTTTAAAATGAAATAATTGATAATTTGCACACGTTTTTCAATATTAATATATTGCATAATAATTTGCCATATGTTATTGAATAATTCACAATAAATTTAATAGAGTTTGCTTCAACAACATGGCCGCTATATTCTAACAAACTTAGAGCGTTCTTGTTGAAAGACCTAATATTTGGGGAAAAATTATTAAAATCATTCCTTGTTTTATCATCCAAATTCATATCGCGGCTATTTTTTTTTTCAAATTTGATCGTGAAGATTATTTCACCAAAGCCTCACGTTTGTTTTGGAGTTTCTACATGATTATGCTATGGGAGATAACATCTTGTGGAAGATTTATTACCACGCAGACTACACCTGCCGCCTTAGGTGTATTTTCTAAGCCGTTCTTTTTTTTCGATTTTGGGAATAAATTTTACACACTTATTAGAAGCTGTGGTTTATTGAGATCGGTGTAATTTTTTTTTTTGGGATAGAAAAAAAATGATTTCATCTCGGCGAGATGATCAATACGATATCCAAACGGCAAACATAATAATACTAGTATTTATCGTAGCACATCGTTAATTTTTTTTTACGATCATAGCTGATTTATAGAATATGCCAACTTTCCAGTTAATAATGGAAGTAACGCTTGTTATGTTAAATATTAATTTGATAATACAAAAAATAACACATTAACGACCGGCGCGTGATGTGAGCTTGCGAGCATGGAAATTAAATGGTTTTTAGTCGTTCGTTATATCCATTCGAATCAAATATTATTTTTAGCTTAAGCTCAATTAAAAAGGAATGATTGGGATGTCGTCTTTTTTTTTGGTCTTGCCAGTCGGTCGTTATACGAGAACTAGAAGCCCCTGTCCAACGTCAAGTTCCAAATTATCCACTGTTGACATTGACTGATGTCCCTCTAGACCAGGAATCGTTATGCCTTTTCTTTTTTGTGTAATATTTATGCATTCAAAGACTATTATTATATTCTGTATGGAGCCATGTCTTCGGGCTTCCATGTTGGGTACCTGTCGACTGAACGTCTTCATCCGCAGGTGTTGTAACGAATTACCAGCAATAATCTTCGCGTATCAACGCAATTATGAGGCATATATTTTTTGTTCGGAAGATGGAGGTATAAATCGATTTGAAAGCAGACATTAAAGTGAGGAATTTCCAGGATTTTCTTTAATGAACACTTCTCGGTAAATCGATACATACACAAGATCATCTTTACATGAGTTCCCATATATAGATTTGGATGCCAACTAGTAAATCCTTGTTGATTATTCAACCATAAATTTAAATCGATTAACAACGGATACGATTGAAATATTTTGAAAAATGTTTCCTCCAGACCTTCTTAGAAGCGTGTTAAAATATTTTTGCAAGAAGTTATTTTGTTTGACGCTGAACGCAATCGATATGACGACGGTTAATTTAAGCTAACCGCAAGATGTTCAAATTAAATTCACAAAAAATTGATAAATCATAAAATACAAAAGATTTTGCCATTGGGCCGGGTTCAAGCGTTTTAAGTATTTTAAGTAATTTTTATTTTCAAACAAGTTGGGTGCAAGCCACGGAATAGGGCACGTCCCCAGACAAAGAATTCCAGTGGTGTCAGATCTGAAGACCGCGCAAGCCACGGAATATCTCTAGACAAAGAAATCCAGTGGTGTCAGGAAACCGTATGAGCTACGGAATAGGGCTGCCAAAATAATTAATTTACACCACAGAGGTGCCCACAATAAAAAGCATTTTCTATATTCTGACCCTTGCAAACTGATACTTCTTCAAATCTAACGACTTATTAAATGATTTATATGACAAGTAGCGTTGGAAAGGGTATAAACTAGAAAACATTTTAAAACTAAGCCAAGTTCAAAATAGTTTAAAATTTTATATGACTTTGGAAATTCAGAAGTAAATTTCTTTATACTAATTGCATAAAATAATGATTTATTTAGAACAAAAATACATTTAAAAATACAAAAAAACAGTTATTTTTATTTTGGAAAATTTAGATATTTTTTTAAAATATCGAAAAATTTTTTTTGATAACCCTGACTCTTAGCACATATGGTCTATGTGTGAAACCTAGCAAAATACCCTCAAACCCCCTAAAAAATTGTGTCCATGTGCCAAATACCCTTTATATAGAAAATAGCGAGACAGAGACGGAGAGAGTGTCTTGAGTACATCGCACGATTATGTAAACCGATAACCCAAATTTATCGATTAATTATGATAACCCAAATTAATCGATTTCAAGCTTCAACAAATGCATTATTTTGTTACTAAACGTGAAGACGCACATGTGTATTGTTTATTTTCACGCGAAGAAATGAACGAATATTGTGTGTTATCAACAAAGTTTATATATTGATATACAAGATTGACTCACGTTGAGCGGGGCTGAGAGATAAGTGTATTTGTACGGACTATAAGCGGTGTACATACGAATATAGCATTTAAATTTACGTCATTTTAAAGTTAAATCACTGCTCAAAGGGTTAAAGTGAAACTTGTATAGGTGCGATAGGGAAAATTGGCTTGAATGTAATGAAAAGTGTAACTCTAATGGACAGTTGGTCGGAAACAGAGAAATAACCTTTTTTACTCTTTCCGTCTTTTGCCCACGCATAAAACCCCAGGGGGAAAGGGGTACTATGCCCGTGAGTAACAGTCGAACCCCTGAGGTAACCCCCAGAGGATGTATAGCAGAGGTGGACGAAAGTAGCCTTGTCGGTTTGCTCATCAAATACTGCAGGAGTAACAGGATTCTGTGCAAAATACAAGTATCATGGAAAAGGGGGAACATTACACTTGTAATTACTGACCGATCACTTCTTGCGCGTGCATCGTTGCCGGTTGAGTAGTGCCGCGCAAAGGCGGGAGTCGAAAGAGTCGGCGGTTGGCCTTGGTTGCGGAAAGACGTCCTTCTCGCAGCCAGCGAGAGTTTAGCTAACATTTTCCATTAATAAATTTAAAATACACAATATATAAAATAAACTTTACTTAGCTAAGAAGTTTCATTTTTACCACGCGAGACTGTTACACTTTTTTTGTAATTTTTTAAAATTAAATTTAAAGTATGTTATATTTTGATAAGGCATTCTATTTAAAGCAACGTTTATCTAAATTTCATGATTTGTTAAGGAAACCGGAATACAATCATATAAAAAAAATATATTTCTGGGAAAATATCCAATGGAGATCGCCTATGTCCGATAAAAGATAGTAAATCCTAATAAGAAATAAACATATACACGCGATATTTCAACAATTCGCGCAAATGGATTATGTATGCATTACGCGATTGTACGAAACAATATGCACTTTTATATTATAACATACATAAATAATAAAAGGTTCATTACTTCTGCAGTAATGCCCAAATTGTTTTTAGTGTGCCCATTATATATTTTTATTAATCGCTCCTTGTCATAGTACGTATCGTTATAAATTACTATTAATAAGTTATTCAACTCCAGCGCTCGAATGCCGTAGCAAATGTATTTAAGGCGCTTAATTATTTCGAATTAAATGAGTCGTTCGAAACGGATATAATTAATGAATTTAATAATCATTTTCCTGTACAAAGAAGATTGAGAATCGCATAAGAAAAAAATTAACAATATCCACACAGCGTTGAAATAAGTCAATTTGGAGACTGTTGGGATTGTTTGCACTGGGATGATCGATCTTCCACGAATATGACCGGTTGATCGATCGATGTTGATTGATTCTTCTAATTTATTTAGTAGCAAATTGGAACCGGGAATGTACTTCTTATCGAGACAGAGTTCTCGGGCTAATGAAGATAATGATTTCTGATGATGATCTGCGGCCATGTCTGCATATTAAAACCAACACCGTTTAATATTGTCATTAAATTTAAAATGGATTCAATTTTATCCCCGCTGACTTTCCTTTTGCAACTGGTTAATCGAGTCATTGCCATTTTTCATATTTAAATGTCAGGAGCTTCAGGCTAGAGGGGTATCCTATGGGCATCCGTTATCCGGACAGGATTTACAGTGGTCATGTGGAAAGCAATTTAGTTCCGCCGCTAATGGTCTCAAGGCATTTATTGTTTGGAGGCAGGACGTAAATTATAGAGATGTGTGTGATAGCAGAGTCGGTAATAAAGTCGTGTGTAATCTGGAGACGATAGTGATGAAGATGGTGTTCATGCACGCCTCGTTATGTTCTTCGGCGGACTGAGAGTGTTGCTCCACGGTGAGAAGATGGGAACGACTCTTTATCGAATCGTTATCTTCGAGCTGGACGGCGGTGAGCTGGGCTCAAATTAAAGGTGAGCTGTGACCAGATGAAGACGTTGGGGCCCTAACAACCGTCTACCAGGATGCCCACAATTATGATAATGCCGCCATACCTGGCTTTGCTATGCTCGTGTCCTCATGGCACGCGATATCTCTTCACTTCCTTCATTGAAAGCTTCAGACAGATTTTCAAAAACGCACGAATATATTTGATAACAGACACTTCATCTCCCTACGAGGCGATCTTCGGATTCTAGCCCAATTGAAAAGCAATATTCAAGCTGCTATCGACAACAAACCCGTCGTCAATATGCTGGAAAGATTGAAGAGAAGCTTCAAAACTCGAACTATATCAATGCATTAACCAGAACGAAGGCCTTTTTGATGATATAATTGAACCTTTGAGTAGTGAGCCAATTTTAAATCATCATAAACTTAGATGCTATATTTGCATATCCGCAACTTATTATCAATACAAATCCGCTTACCTGTCGTGACCCTCGCAGCGTGTATGAAGCTTGTATTTAAACAAATAAACACTGATGAACTGAACATAAATAATACACTTGAAATCGATTAATTTGGGTTATTATTAGTCGATAAATTTGGGTTATCGACTTATACAATCGCACGATGTGCGCAAAACACTTTCCTTCTCTGTCTCTCTCCGAGCTCAACGTTTAACACTTTCGCGTACAATCAGATTCTGATTACCTTGTTTCGTAAATCCGATTGACGACATTATTCAAAGAGTAACAAAACCATCGCTAGAACACCCAATAAAGGGTCGGTTATCCCGTCTGAGACGGGCCGTCTCCTGTTATTGTATTATATTTATGGGAGTCGAACAATTGTTCTCAACATTTTTATTTTTGCCAAGGATCGTATTCTATTTTTATTGTATTATATTTAATTTTCGTATGTGGATATATATGGGGTGATTCTGTGGTTTATAAACTTGCGAAAATTACACAAAGTGCACACTTTTAAAATTACATAAAAAGGGTTTATAAAGCTATAAAAAATAATAATATAGGTCATAAGATTGCAAAATAATTTTATAAATTTACAAAAAAAAATCCAAAAAATTAGAATTTATTAAAAAAATTATTTATGAAAATAAATAAAACAATTTCCACTACATAGAGGAGGATTTTTATCGCAAGTTTGGCATCTCCATGTAGTGTAGACACGTTTATTATTTTTCAAACACCACCTGCAGTTCAAATAATAAGTTTTTTTTTTATAATATTTTGGAAAAGGAATTTTTTCCAAAATATGACTAGTATTGCCTATTATTGGAGTAGGTGTGATAGTTACCAACTCTCTCCCATCTGTTATATAAGCAATACCTAATAAGGATTCTATTGAATTGTCTCTAAATTGTAGAAAACTTATCGCCTTTTCCATTTTAATGCGGTATAAAATCCACGCATTAAATACTGACATGTCTAACAGATGGAATATTATTTTTTTATACCACCGAATTGTTTTTCGGGGGCAAGAATAATATGATATGAGTTGATCTGACATAAATTTGTTGTATTCCACAACTTCAATGGGCTTTATTTTTACGACTCCATATCTATTCGTTTTTTCGATAAGTTGCGGGTGATGTTTGGTTGTTATGCTTAAAACGTCTCTAGTATCGTGCCATTTTGAAATATATATATTATTTTTCCTTAACCATATGTGTTCTCCCTTCTTAATTTTCTTCTTTGTTATTTCTGCTGGATTTCCTCTTCTATTTGCACGTAATGTTCCTGTTGTATGCGTCCTTTTTTCTAATAATTTAGTGGATAATGATATATTATTATAAAAATTATCCATAAAAACATGATGACCTTTGTGGAGAAATGGATTCATCAATTTTAGTACGGTGGCATCAATTTTGGTTCCTCTAGGTTCATCAAACAACCTTCCTCTATAGATTTCTAAATTATGGATGTATCCATTTGGGGAACACAGTTTATAAAATTTGATACCATATTTAGCTTTCTTCCCTTTCATGTATTGCCGTAACCACAGTCGCCCTCGATGAAGAAGAAGAGATTCATCTAAAGAAATTTCTTCCAACGGAGAATATATATTTTGAAAATTCGAAACAACGATGTCAATAAGTGGGCTTATTTTTGACATCCTGTCATTATTGTTTAATGTACAGTTCAAACATCTCAATATTTTTTCGAATCTTCTACCCGACATTATATAAGAAAATATTGGATGATAATACAATGGAGCTCGTGAAAACATTTTTCTTAATGTTGGAAAACCTATTTGCCCACCGAGCAGACATAGCCCCAAAAATTTATCCAATTCCATATCATTTATTTCATTGAATTTGGTCACCATGCCGCGTCTTGTTTTTAGTAAATTGTTTTTCGACAACTTTTTTCCATAAGCATTCGTACATTTTATCAACAATTTTTTAACTTCCTCAGTCCAAACACTTCTAAAAAATTCTATAGGTGTATCTCCAATGTCTTTTTTAATTCCTGAAGATGCAGAATCAAAACCAAAATCTGGTATTGTTTTATGGCTCTTTGTCCAATTATCATTTCCTTGTGAAGCAGGATTATTTTGATCATCATTAGACTCATCACCGGGTGAATCTATGTTTGTTGTTTCAACTCCATTATTATTTGTTATTGAATCTTCACTGGAGTAATCATCAGACTCAACATCAGAATGAAGAGCATATTCATCATCAGAAGAAGCCATCTATTTTTAAAAAATATATTTACAGTTACATCATAACCGAAATGTAATTGTAATAAATAATTGGTACAATCAATAAATTATCTTACTTGTTTATCACTGTCAACATTCAAACACGAGCTCGGTCCAGGCATTATCCAAACTTTACGATCAACAAAATCACTTTGATAGTTACTAATAGCGGAATGCGAAATAATCCAAATACAAAACAAAAATTTTATACACAATTGAACTCAACGAAAGGCGAGAGCGAAGTGGCTCTTCATTTCTTGAAGATTGAAAAATTAGTAAATGTATTATTTTGCCGACAAACAAGCATATTCACAGTTTAGAGTATCATATATATATATATATGCAAAAATTTTAGAAGCTCATAAATGACAAAAATGAATATTTATAGATAACGAAATTGCTCTGCTTGCTTGAGTCATTGTAACGGCGATCTTCGGCGAAACTAGAAAAGAAAGTCTAAACAAAGAGACCAGCTGCTAAATTTACGATGCTTTTAAGATTTCGTCAATGGATCGTAAAATGCTTGATAAAAAGACTACAACAAATAGCACCGATCCTATTGTTCATAAGAGGGATAATATACGTGCATAATACGATGGTTCCACATTTTTCAATTTAAAAATCTTCTATTAAAAATAACTATTCTGTTGACAAAATACATTATTTTATGTGATTTTATTTTATTTTGGCGAAATTGTCGAATACGCGATAGTGAGCGATGTTTATAATATGTATTATAGTTTGTGCATCGCAAAAATCGAATGATTCACCAAAATTAATTTATCTTATTCGGGAAAGTTTGAGAGTCTTTGAGCAATGTTTTGAAAATGGTTTGTTTTTTTGTCTTGTTTTTTTGTGTCCCCGAAGGCGGTATACAATAGACTAATCCGGCACGAGAGTTTTAGCCGAGCAAGTTTTGTCACCAGATGCAGTTAGAACGATCGTAAGACTTACGTTCGACACGCCGCAAAGCGTTAAGAATGCTCCTTCTGAATCACTGGAATTCGATCGCAAATACGCGACTGAACTCCTTAAAAGGTTAAGATGATTAATTTTGTATTTTTATACTCTATAGATTTACTTGTTGTTGTACAATGGCTGTTCTTATATATAAGTAAATGTAATGTCGATTTGCGATGCTTCTTTATGCAACCAGAAGGCTAATTCATACACAAATAATAAAAAAATTTGAACCGGGGTATGTAAATTATTATTGCTTGTTGGTGAATTCGATTCACTGAATATCGTCCAATGAACCACTGGTTAATTCCTCCTCTTCTTCTACAGCTTGATTTGACCATTGATTTTTTAATAAAAAATAATTATATGTGTGTGTAAATCTAAATGAGTAAAAATTATTCATATTTTCCCTGTCAATTATGATTTTTTTCGATTATCCGGATTTTTCATTATCCGGACTACTTTCGTCCCCAATTAGTCCGGATAATCGAGGTTCTACTGTACTAAGTTGTTTAATCTCTCTTTTCTTCGTATAGCATAAACAATGACAATAAAATAAATACCACAATGAGAATTCGTAGTCGTTCTGTAGACATGTTAAGATATGGCGTCCGATAGCAAGGCGCTCATTCGTTATATCAGCGGTCCGAAAAGCGGACCGATTGGACATACAGACCTTGTGGCCAATCTGTCCTCTTATAAGGCTTTATGCGGCATTTTTTATGATCTCACGGAAGCTCCCTCAGAGGCTAATTTACATAGGTGGCTCGCATCAAATAGGATACGAACGAGAGTCTAGACTTCCCCTTGCTAAAAAGCAATTCCAGTATTATTACGCCTTTTTAAAACGACTTTCAAATCTTACCCTACTAACGCTTTTCGCGGAAGACTTCCAAATGTCAAATACAACATATTTTTTTTAGAACTGTCTCGAAATATGCATTTCTATCCTTGTGTTTTTGCACGACCCTTTTTCATACTGTGGCTGCCATCCAGCTAATCTTCCCTTTATTTTTGTAAGAAATAAAATGAATATCTGCCACACGACTAGTCTGGATTTAAACTTTCATCGATCCATGCTCAGCGACCAAAATATTTAACACCGGGATCATTATTGAGAATAATGGTACGAAGCGTCTTGGCGCTTCTAATGACCTCCCGGTGTCTTCTTTGCGGCCGAATAAGGTGACAGTAGAGGACTGTCGCAGCGACAAATGCAATGAAATGGGGCCTGTTTATTGATTTTTGTACTATGTATTTTATTTTGTAATTTAGATAGATGGAACTAAAAATATTTGAGGCATAGGAACGCGAACGGATGATTTTAAGCCCAAAGGGTGCCTAAAACGCATTCAGTCGGAAGAGTTTTTATCTGAAAAATAACAATTAAAAACGATGCATTGGCAAATTCACACATTTCGACGATCCCAGTTGTCCAATATTTGACAACGGATTACACGAGATGAGGCGGAAAACATGAGTAGTGATAAAAAGCTGTTATTCCATCCTTTGAGATCGCTTCGTACTTACTCATCGATTATAAGCTCATATGCGGTCTTCGAAAAAATATTTAATCATGAAGCGAGCTTATTACGTTCTTGACAGCTCATTCATCAACACCTTCTACGAAATCATGTATCCAGGGCTTCTTTTGTATGCCACGCATGCTCATGCGCCTTTCTTATACACACATACCACTTTTTTTGCTTTTTATTAAAACGAAAGAACCGCAAAGGCTGTCCGCATTAGATATTCAAATCGCGTGGAAGTATTAATAAGCGTCTTGTTCTAATATTTGCCTTTTTTTGTGGCAAAATTAATGTTTTTGGATCGGTGGAGGTAAGCGTGCATTTGCTTCCTCAGGTTCTTCGAGGCAGCGACAGGTGAATTGTTGAAAGATCATGATTGAATGCAGTCTGACTCGGAGGTAAAAAATGAATATAGGAAGTCGGAGGGCAGAGGATGACTGGCGCCAAGATACCTCAAGGCTTCATCCTCGTGTGGAAACCAATATCGAAGAAGATGAACTCAAATTGTATTCGATAAATATTCAACAACATTCTATCCCATTGTTCAATCAGGGGCGGATTTTACCAGTCCAACAGCATTAATTGAAATCGTCTAAAGATTAATTATTAATGTGCATATTATATATGGTAATTTGGAAGTATGGGTATTCCGAGCCGCGTGCCATTCCGTCATTTCACATTTCTCGATGGCGTCCTCCGTAGGTTCGTTCATAATCGGACCGCTGTCGTGAAGGAGTAAGTAGCTGGAATTGCCGATCGAAGACTATTTTTTAAACAATTTAGTATTTATTTTGAAAACCAGATATTTGTTTTTATGCTATGCGCATTGCTCTTATCGTTCTTGAGAATTTTGTTGACGACCTTGAACTGGTACCGTTTGAACGTCTCGTGTATTGCACTTCCATTTTTGCAAGACAAAATGCAATACAAAGCTGCCAAAGATATAATTGCTAGTTCGTTCATGTCCAATCAGAGTAAATTGACATTTATTCAAGCGTTCAAACGTCGTTATTATAAGTGAACATTTAACTATTTTTAAATTTGGGTATCCCTTATGTATTATTTTGATTTGGAGGTTTGATAAATCCGCCCCTGTATTTATCAGCTCGAATTTTAATCAAACACAAATGTATCAATCAATAAATATAAAGTGGTTTGAGTTTAGAAACGAACGTTATTCGAATTGTTTGTATTAAGGTGTCCCATAAGTCTCTTTCGTTCTCATATTAACCTTTTCGTGAGTACTTACGGAAATATCCGTTTTGACCTTCACTATTCATAAAGAGCACTCTTGTGCATTGAAGCTCCGAGGCGGACAGAGACAGAGAGAACTTAGCGCAGTTCGGGAGACTGAGACGGATAGCTTCTTCATATGCTTCGCATGATTGTATAGATCGTTAAGCCCAAACTTATCCACTTATAATGATTTCGATTTCAAGTGTGTTATTTTTTTTTACGCAAAGAAACGACCGAATATTGTGTGTTATCGAGAGTGTTTGTTTATTTAACTGCTTGCTGTTCTTCGCTGCGTGTTGAGTGAGTCTTTGTCCAATTATCATATCCTTCTAAAGGAGGAGCACTTGAATCGTTTTTTTGTGCATTGTTTATGTAAAGAAATGAAGTGGTCTTGTATGCACTATCAAGTGTTCATTTACAATTAACTCTGCCTCGAATTGAATATTGTCTTACGCTGATTAGGAGCTGACAGAAAGTAATCGGTGTAAAGCGATTATGACATCAACGACTTCATCGATTTTAAATTTGCTCACTAACGAAAAGGTTAAAAAAAATATAAACAATAATTTGTATAACATCAAAATTTATTGAATAATATATGATCCATTCTGTTCTATTACCTTTCTCCATCTCTCCAGAAGACTCATAATGCCTTCTTGCCAAAATTTCCCAGGTTTGTTGCAAAGTATTGATCAAGGTACATTTATACATTAAATAAAATATATAATATGAACAATTTTTTTTTTTGTAAGTTTGTTTATGTGTATTGATTCCTAAAGATATTGTTTTAATTAACTTAACCTAAAGTCACTTCGCTGAGAAACGCCCAGATATAGACAAGAAGTGTGAACAAGCCTACCATTAAATGTAACTAGTCGAGAGAACGTCGATTGATTGAATCATCAATAACCTGAGCGTCGAATAACGGAGCCTAAAATTGGATACGTTAAACTTTTATTACACAAATATAACAATTGTTGAGGATTGTCGGATGAATCATGTCACACAGTAGTTGTTTCTATTCCAGTAACCACCATTCCAGAAGATTGACCTCCCAACGATAAAGATGGACCGATCGTGATGATCGATAGAAGAGGATTACCACAAAATGTCTTCATCAGAAAATTACAGCTCTCGTATGGATCATCCAGAACATGCGCCGTCATTACGAAATTCACATTATCCATTTACTCATGCGCATAAATGTACTCTATGTACAGACATTTTTACATGATACATACCCATCATCATCATTATTATAGTAATGATATGTAATCTCGTCTCTAAGTTACGCCAGTTCAAATTCGCGAGTACGGCTCTCGTTTTTCAAATCGATAGAGATTGATGAGATGAATCAGCTCAGGTTACACGATAACAATACATTTAAAGCTATAATTTTTGAACATCCCCAATGTTGAGTGATTGACCGGCGGTTATAAAAATGAATTTATTTAAATTACTATATCCACAGGATGTATTCAGTATGGAAGGCTTCATTGATCATACGTTTCTAAGAAATCGCATATAGCCTTTGTGATCATCAATTATATTCTAAGCATGTATTTTGTCAAACAAGAAGCGAATTGCATATCATTGTCCATTTAGATTTATAGCGAAAATTCATAATTTCATCGAAAAATATAGCTTAAAATCATGCAAATGAAGTTAATCGGGTAAAATTTGATCAACTGATAAGATCATATTTTCATTATAAATTATTCAAGGGTCGTTTATATCAAGGCAATGCTCTGAATATTAATTTTGTTGAAAATAATAATTTCGGAACTCAATAATTGTACATCCCTGCTCCACCATGTTATCTATGCTACATTGGTGTCAGAAGCGGGATCCGCAGTACGGGTGTGCCTGTAGCACATTGCGATAAAGAGAGACGCAAGATGTCGCTGTTAGTCTTGTGAATGAAATCTACACAGATTAACAACGTCATTGCATGGGGATTAGGGAATCCAATCCCGAGCCAAATTTTCTAACCCGGGATTTCGGGATTGCATTAAACCAGATCCCAGGACTGATCTCGGGACCAAAATGTTTTAATATTTTAAGAAAATACGTTGATAAATTTAATCAAAAATTAAGTGTGCCGAAGTAAAATTAAACATCGATTGTTTCGTCATTTAGTTTGGATCTGATTTTGGTAGCCAGGCAACATGCTACTGAAAATACACGCTCAGCTTCCACACTTGTTGGAGGTATCATCCTCAGATATTTAAATGCTAGTTCAAGTTGATGACCGCTTGAGCTTCCGTTTTCATATAACACCATATATGTGACTGATAAAAATCCTATCTGCTGAGAGACAGCCTAAAATTCACAAAATTCCCGATTTCCCGACAAATTATTTATTTCCGTCGCTGCAGATGAATACATATATACTATAATACTTTTATGTAATTTGTAATTATATTACGGAGGAACACAAAAATTCTGAAGCCCGTATCTATTATATTTCATATCGATATTCCCATTATCGAGTCGAGGTGTAGTAAATACATCATCGGTGTGGGAAGGTTAATATAATAATTTGAAAAACATATATATACACTGTATATATGTTAACATAGATTAGACAGTTACTGCCCCTAGGCGTCGCCTGAGCTCGCCAATTAGTAGTTACGCCACTGTTTCCAAGCGTCCAGATTTCGGCGGAAATGTCTCGATTTAGTAGCTTTCATCGTGCTGGTGAAGTGTACGATTTCTGTTAGATAAAAATTTCAATCCCGAATTTTTCGGGATTACGTTTACAAGTCCCGGGATTCATGAACACTTGGAATAGAAATATTTTACCAATAAAATAAGAGTTTAGCTTTACGTATTGTATAATATTTAATCGGAACTTCAAACTGGAATTCACAGATTTTACTGAACCGGATTGATTTTTTTCTTTTTAATTAAGATATTATTCTTAGTAATTTAATGAAAAAAATTGTATATGGTATTTCAATAGAGACGCTCAACTTTTAAATGCAAATTAAACAAATTACATGTACGATATTTACCTAATTTTTATTTTATTTAAAAGAATATTTTATGGCAATAAATATAAAATATAGTATTATTTATATATCTGCCGCAATTTGACTTGGTGGTACTTATTCGGGAGGTCCAATTTTAGATCACTTTGTAGCATAAATCTGACTGAATTTGCTGGATGGCCTTCGTTATATTAACTTTGAGGATATTTTTGATATCTGCAATTTAAGATAGTTTCAAAAAAAGAAGTCTAAAGGCGATAAATCGCATAAATCATTAAAAAATGGGTCTTGTCGTTAAAGATGATTTTTTGGGAAAAACGTTTTTAGACTTTGAAAATAAAATTTGATAATTTGCACAAGTTTCTCAACGCTATAATCTTTAATAATAATTTGCCATATATTACTAAATAATATACAATAAATTTAATAGATATTACTTAATTAATATACCAGCTACAACCAAACAAACTTTGCGCGTTTCTATTGAAATAACCTATTTGCATGTATATATCATACATACACAGCCCTGATTTTTTTAAAATATGCTACTGAATTCGATTCTGAAGACGAAAAGAAAGCAGTAAGTTTGTAAAAAAGCTTTGATCAACGCCGTCGTTTTTTTTTTGTGGTTGAAAATTGTGTTTACCTGTTCAAACTGTATTAGTCGGTAAAGGTCCATTATTAAGGTGAGTGTTAAGATCGAGGATAATATGATCTAATGCACGCTAATCCTTTGTAAGGACCAACAAAACAATCATTTTGTTTATGGTCTTCTATTATTAAGATGTCCGGCGGCAATCCTTTCATCTGAGTCTATTCAAATCAAACACCAAAAAGCGGATAAGCCGATATTGTCGGTGAATCCTTAAGGTTCCTTTATTCCATCTCCATTTGAAACGCATACAGGACGAATATATCTCAATTTTGATGCTTGTGGTAATTATGCTGGGGTGAAAAATTAAAAACAGACAGGAAACGTATAAAGGAAGCACGCTCTAAATAAAGGAGAGATTCGGTGCGGTTCTTTAATTTTTTGCTCATTAATCATAATAAAAATCTAGTTCTTCAGCTCTTCGGACGGTCATTTTGAGTCTGCTTCCAGAGACAAATTCTCAGAATTACATGGTAAAATTCATGCGTACGTCCACATATGGATAATGATTAACATTTAACAAAAATATGTCGTCGGCAATTATGTCAAATATGCATTAATCAGCTCGTGGTGGAAATTTTTGTAAAATATCGTCGAAATCGTGGATAATTAAACCCCAGGGCCCGGGAGGCATCTTCGCGTGCACATGAAGAATCGGTGGTAATTTTATGAGATTTCCAAGATATTTTTTATGAGCTCCTCCAAGTACCCCCGAGGAATTTGTTGTTAATTAAGACGTTAAAGCCGTATGCAATAACAAGCGAGTCTATTACGTTTTTTGTTCTCAGGTCGTGACTGAAGCCGAGTCGTGGCTAGAGAACATTTTTACTGACCCAACAATAAATGTGTACCTAGAATTTTGTTCGGCTTCTGATTGATTATAAAACATATTGTCATATTAAAACGAGATAAAATTGTGGCGCATGTTGCTTGATGACCGCGTGGATTGATCTTGATTGCTTTTTTTGTAAGCAATTTGATGCAACAAGATAAATTCTGGTCCTTGTCAACAGCTCAATCTTCTCTGGCAGGGGTTATGGCGTCCAAATTGCAAGCAAAATGGTCAATGTACGTATGTATACAGTACAAGGAATAAAAGATTTAGACTTATATTTGATTGGCATTAACACATTCTGGTCCTATACCCAGGAGATATCGATGACAATGAGTTTTAATTGATTGAATATTAAGCAAGGATTTTGGCAGTCTGAGTACTTTTCCACATTTCGCAAATTTTTACCAAAAATGTGATGCAAAAAAAATATTAGGTGTGTGAATAAGTTTCCCGCCGTTTTTCGTAACAATTAATCTTTTTGATTTAAAAAAAAGTAATAAAAATGAAGCTCAATTAAAGTATTGCCCACCACTACTTTACATTGTCGTATAACACCATCAATGTGACTGATAAAATTTCTTTCTGCTGAGACACAGACTAAAACTCGCAAAATTCCCCGATTTCCGACAAATTATTTATTTCCGTCGCTGCAGATGAATGCTTATATAGTATAATACTTTGATGTGATTCGTAATTATATTACGGAGGAATACAAACATTTTGAACTCCGTATCTATTATATTTCATATCGATATTTCCATTGTTAGAGTCGAGGTGTAGTAAATACATCACCGGTAGTGAAAGGTTAATATAACAATCCCGCAATTCATGAGCGCCTAAAACTGTACGGGATCCCGGGATTGGATTCCCTATTTACAAGGATGCAAAGGATTATGTATGCTTCATCCGTAGTTTTCTTTCGAATAAAGTAATTCATTAAAATTCCCCACAAATAAAGTTAACATTTTTGCAAAAGTGATGAAAATTGTGATAAAAACACTGATATAAATTAATTAGAAATGCATAGGCGTTGAATTGGAAAGTGCCCCAAAAGCAGAATCAAAATGAAAATTCAGCGAAGCGGAAGTCCTGACGAATAAAAAGCAATATCCTGAAATATTGCAAGTCATTTTGATAAATGGAGAGCGTAACATTTCGAATTGGAATCAAGGAATGACGGTTGACTTAGTTCAAATGCAATTAAATACGATTGTAGATCGGTATTAATGATTTTTAAATTATGGCAGCGAGTTATGGCAAAATGGCTGGGTCGGCGTTAAAGTTATATTTCAATTCATCGTCATATTTGAAAAGAATTGTGCTATTTTAATATAATAAATGATCAGTAAATACATCTTCTTTGTGTTTGTAAGTTTGATATTGAACGGTCAGTTTATTTGTGGTGAAGTGGTAGAAGTGGGTTAGGTTGTTCAGAAAAGGGCGTACTATACTTACAACTAGGGAATCCCGGGTTTGTTTTATTATGTTTTTCAGGGATGTTTTTCAAATTGTTACATTAACCTTTCCTTACCGATGATGTATTTACTACACCTCGACTCTAATAATGGGAATATCGATATGAAATATAATAGATACGGGGTTCAGAATTTTTGTATTCCTCCGTAATATAATTACAAATCACATCAAATTTATCTGCAGTGATGGAAATAAATAATTTGTTGGGAAATCGGGAATTTTGCGAATTTAAGTCCGTGTCTCAGCAGAAGGATTTTTATCAGTCACATTGATGGTGTTTATCAGTCACACAACTTGTGAAAAAAATTAGAAGAATTAACTTTGCGAAGAATTTCCTGGCATTTCTTGAAGTCTCCTTGGTGATATTGTGTTAGAAAAACATGGATACAAGAAGTTGTGTGCGAGATGGTTGCCCAGAAAGCTCAAAAAAATGTTTTGTAGTTTTTAGATCATTTTGCACAGAACGAAGAAGTTTTTCTGGTCTTAAGATTTAGGAAAGCATGGATTTAATGTCATAAAGATAAAATACAATTATACGAAGGTTTAAATCTCATTCTATCAGAAATGCTATGTGATATTAAAATAATCAAACTAATTTATTATACAATTCAATTTCTTCACTCATCATAAATAACTGGTATTGCTAAAATGTTGCTGTATAATTCGTATGTTTGTCCAAGCGTTCGATGATAAAATTAAATTAATTTGATGGATAGTTCATCGTACGAAGTGGAGGAACTAATCCACCAGCGCTTTGTTCTTGCAATTGGCCACGGATCTGTTAATTTTTTCATCGAAATCGGAATACTTTAAGAAGCTTACGAATTGTATTATTCGAAAAATAAAGCCATAAGCTTTCCAATACAACAAAATGCTATTTTTTATGGTCCATTAAGAGTAAAAAATCTTGTTCTTCCGCATCGGTGTTTTTATATCCTGCGGCGAGCTTTGATGCCGCGTAAAGCAAGAATTATGACTTTATCCGAGGCAATTACCATTAAGACGTTATAATTCATACCTACAATTAAATTGGGCAATTATCATGCCTCAAACGCCACGCATAATAATTATATATTAGCTGGAACAATGACTCAGACGCGGGGGATCTTGAGTTTTAATTTCACGCCAAAAGAAGCGTCAGCATTTTTCAACGTTTTGATCCTTTGATGCTATCGAAGATTTCGCTGAAGTCGTTCTGCACAGCTGCTGGCTTAAAGGACAGACGCATAACGAGATGAAGAAGTCGCCGTGGTAATAATCAGACTTCTGAGAATTTCAGGCAAAGATTTTTTTTGGAAGGAGTGACGACATCGCTGCTCATAAATTACTTAATAAAAATGACAAATGACTACATGCTCTTTATTTCTTCCTTTTGTAGAAGCAATATTTGTTGTTTTCGAGCCACTGGCATGTGTCGTAATAAAATGGTTAATCACTTGTAAAGAACCAATTTCTTTATGAGCTATCAAAATGGCATCGGGTCTGATGATGATCATCATCAAGTTTAATTAGATTCCGAATAAGACCTCGTATAGCACGATATTCCTACAAAACAGTTTCGTGCTACATTTAAGGCTAATTAATATATTCCAGTCTGGTAACGCATATGTGCGTCTTTAGCCGTAAGATTCATTGGCTTAAAAAAGGGTTCAACGCGATAATCGCAATACGCTCCGCGTCGGGTGAAAGACATTGCTATGCGTAGCCCGACGGGAATGTGTTAGGATAGGGATTCGACGATGAATCTATCGAAATCATAGAGGAATTGGAATGTATTAAGTCAATGATAGGGGAAGGCTTCAATGATATGAACGCCAAGGATTACAGATAGAAGAAGAGATCGATGAAGCAAATTTGATGAAAATGGCATCTGGGATAGACCCAAATACAGACTAAAATGATGTATTTGTTAGATATTTTAGCATAAAAATCACAAAAAAGTTAAAACAGTCAACCCTCATATAGCGCCCACTTCTAATATTTTTTTTCTGTAGCGTTTGTGGCGTTTTTTACATAAGTAACGAGCAAAATACGCGAAGTCAGGCCCCCTCACGCAAGATATTATAATTTTGTATGAGTGCCTAACTTTGTATAGCGTTGTCCCTATCTCGATGCTATAGAAGGGTTGCGTTCTCATGGAAACACTTTTTTTCTTCGTGGATTCCTTCTTCAACAATTTTTTTTAGCGGACCTCATCCCAATTTTTTACCCCATCCCAATATTTTATGTCGTTCTTGAGACTTAATTTTTATATTTTCGCGCACCCGGCATAGTTTTGCGGATCCCAGTTTAAGAATCGCTATTTTAGATAGTTTGTAAGCTCTAATTCCAGTGGCAAAACCTTAGCAAATCGAACGATGCCAAGAAATTAGAATAATGGGTAATAAAAAAGGAATATTAAAAAATGGCAATTTCAAGAAGGCTGACATTAGTGGGAACAAAAATGCACAAAAATTATTTTTATAGAAAAAAATTATGTATAAATTTTAAGCTGCCATCATGAGTCAAAAACATTTTTTTTGGAAGTTTTGATACTGTATAATTATTGTTTTAACCCTTAGACCTTAGAATGCTAAGATACGATATATCATGAATTGTGCAAATAACGATAACTATAAAAAACGGTCGTTATTGACTCAAAATGATCAAAGTTAACACCCAAGAAGCAAGAAGGCTTAAATTTTGGTTCATCTAGTAATTTGGAAGCAAGAAGAAAAACATTTGTACGAGCATTTTATTTAGAATTGCTAGGGCTGTATTTTGCACCATATCCCTTCTACGACCCGAGCGCCCAGAAGAGGAACGTTCGCCCCCAGCACGGGACCAGGCTTTTATTAAACTGTGTGACGAACTCGCATGGAACTGGAATATCTGAATAAATGAGGCGGTACGAAAATTTATGGTTGTCACGACGAGTCGCGAAAGCTGTCAGCGAATCTGATGAACAAACGGGTTGCCAGTTGAGCTGGAGCAACGCCGTCACTGGCGATCTGCTTGAAGTGTCAGCATATCTCCGATAAAAGGTGTTTTATTTTTCTCCGTGCCTTTTGTACTACGGCGAGAGGCGAGCAAACCAGTTCCCTTTAATGCCTTATCCGCTTTACGGCTCTGAAGAACTTTATAAAATATGTTCCGCTCAAATCGCGGTGACCAACGTCTGGGTCGAAGAAACGTGGAATCATCATCAAGATCAACACGTTTTTTCAAATAAAATTCTCAGCCATTCATAAACTAGGAGCTAGCTTAACGAATATCAGATTTAAGATATTATATGTAACTGAAACTGTTAGCTAAAGATGAAGCTGTGTCTGTGTAATATATAATAAAGAAGGGTCGCTACTAGTCTAATGTTTGCTTTTTTTCTACGCATAGACACACCAAACAGTTGAGACAGTAAACGATTTTCCTTCTATTTTCGATCGACTACCGCTTGAAGTTTCAAGCCATACTGTGCCTATACAAGTTCCGCTTCTAAAAGCTTGATCTGAAACACATCTCTTGAATGGAGACTAAACTGCATAATACAAATTATCTTTTTAGAAAAAAAAAAAAATGTAGCATGCAATTTGGTTGACGATTATTGAAAGAGGATCCAGACTTTGAAGATAGGAAAGCAACTTGTTCTTTATTCTTGAGGTTTTGAACAAAAAGAGAGTACTGAATAGATCTGAGACAATCTATTGCAGCAAAGTCTATTGAGCCTTAGCTAGTAGCCCGGCAACGCCCTAGCGAGGAAAGGAGGGATTGGACTCTTTGCACTCCAGAAAGCCCTTTCCAGTAGAATCAAAAAGGTTATCTAGAATAGTTTTCCACTGTCTTCAGAAAAAAACTACTCAGTCTTTACAAACCTCCCACATTTTCGATCGAGACGGTCGCGAAAGCGTTCGTCAATACGTTCATTCAGGAGACCCACTGGGTGAGCGTTCGAAATGAAACTCGTTGGTAATGCTACCTTCAATATCGAGCGAATGAGGAGGTGAATGTATGATACAGACATGATGGATATAACCCCATCCTGTGAATGGATATTGAAGAGGCCCATGGTTATGCAGTGGACTGTTTGTGACTGCACTATGATGATGATTTAATGCTGTAGATTGACTAATTGCTAGTTGGTTCTTGGACACCATGATCTTCTTGTTCTTATTAACCCTTGATAAATTAGTTTGTTTTAAATTGACGTAAACGTAGAATCCATATTCGTATGTCCATACAAATCCACTTTTGTGTCGCACCCGTTCGCCGCATATGCGGGATTCCTTATCAATGGGTTAAATCAGAGGAATAATAGCTAAAACAGAAATACAGCTGCATAAATTTCAGCATGAGGTATAAAAACTACAGTACTAGTCGAGCTGAAAACTCCAGTTATCATACTAATAGTATGGGAAACAGCGACCATAATTTTATACCCATTTCTACAAAGTTAATTTTTGTTTTAGCCAGTATTTAGATGATATAAAGCAGCTTTTTTAACAACAAGTAGTTTAAGTTAATTATTGTTAAATAAACGTTATCTATTTTTGATAGATGGTGGTTAGGGCTTCGGTAGACGTGGCTAAATTTGCATTGCAATATCAAGTACAAATAACAGAGCCGTAACGAGGGTATGAAGCGCCAGTGGCAAGTATCTAACTTGCGCCCCCTCCCCCCAATTTCCTTAAAAAGTTAAATAATACTATTATAAATGAAATATATTAATATTATAATGTATATTTTAAAATAATATATGAATATTGTCCCTAAAGTACCCGACCCTACGTATAGATGGCGGTTACAATTTTTAAAAGAGTGCTAAGATAGAAAGTGTTTACCTTATAGAGCTTCCGTGGTCGTACTGATTAAAAAATGCCGCAAAAAAGCCCTAAAAGAAGACAAAATGGCAACAACGTTGGTATGTCCAATCGGTCCGATTTTCAGACCGCTGATATGACGAATGAGCGCCTTCCTATTGGACGCCATACCTGAACATATCTACAGAACGATTATTAAAAAACGAACCTCTCTGAAGAAGACTGATTTGGTGGGTTGCTTAACTTTTTCAATCGATGAAAATATTTAGTGCAGTTTTAATATTTGGACAGTTGGAATGACGCAAAAACGACATGTGCACGCGTAGCGGTTAGTTGGCACGGGAGTCGGCAGATGTTCAGGCTAGCGATCCAGGTGTGGGCCACCGACGCAATCAGATTATCGCGCGCTTATACTTCGGTTTCAATAAATAAATAAGATCCAGATTCGCACTCAGAGCTCTTAGATCATTTTGAGCCGAGTGCCGATAATTTGCATGTTTACGCAACGAATTAATGAAAATAAATCCATGAACGTTTGGTCACCATCGTCCAGCGCATTTATACATATCGAAATCTGGAATACTAACATTATTTCGGGGACGTCTCAATCCTCAACACTATCGAGCGATCGTGACCCTTGCGCATTGATTGCATAAGGATCACATGTTTTGTTGTTGAATACGGAATTCAAAAATTATCGAGTCTCATGAGTCATTATCAGCGTATCTCAATCTTGGATACATTACAATAAATTCTGGTTATTTTCGACTGTAAAAATTTGTTAATGTCTTCTTTGAACCGGCTGATTATCTAGACCACTTAATCATAGTCGGCCTTCCTTTCAGAAGACGCGTTCCAATAAAAATGACACATTATATTTTAAACGAATATTTACGACTACGAATGCAGACGCTCGAAACGAGTTCCATTGATGTAAATTCTCTAATTAAGATACCAATATGAATATTTAAAAAAAAGAGTGGATTGAGATATCCCAGGAGATATGCAGAACATTTAATCAGATAGACTTTTTTTGAATTCCAATTATTTTCGATGGATTACATCGACTTAATTGGGGTAAAGAATTGCGCAATATAAACCTTTGCTTGTGGCTTATTAACTTTTATGATATGACTGTCAGTTAAGGCCAATGGCTTATTCCCCTCGTGATCCTGATGATGATCAGGTGCTATTATAAGAACCATATGAAAAGCCATTATTAGTACGGGACGCAGCGACCGAAATTTTGCACCCATTTCTACAAAGATAATTTTTGTTTCAGTCAGTGTTATACCATGTAAATCAGGAAAGTTACAGTCTACAAAGCATTGATTGATCGTTTCACTTTGCTGAAGTAGCTCATAATAAACTACCCCCTTCCAATCCCACCAAATACATAGCAAAACTTTTTTTGGATGTAGACCAGGTTTAGCTACAGTTAGAGCTTCTGTACCCTTGGTCCAAGACCGTTTACGTTGGATATTCTCATAGAGTATCCAACTTTCATCTCCAGTGTCAAGTCTTTTCAAAAAAGGTTGGCTATTATGTCGTTGGAGAAGAAGATCGCATGTTGAAATACGCTGAAGTTTATCCGAGTCAGTTAGTTTATGAGGAAGCCACACATCTGAACGATTGATGTAGCCCAATTTTGTCAGATGATTATGGACGAATGTTCGTGGAATTTCTAACTCGTTAGCTATATCGCGAACAGCTATGTCTGATGCGGCGCGATCCGTAGAAGATGGTCCCGGCCAACGAGTTGGCTACGATGATCGACGCAACAATTGTCCAATGATAGAGGTCGAAATGAGACGTCTTCTCGAATTCACAGTTGGTTGACGAAGATCCTCCTCCGTCGGGGATTATGATGTCAGACTCGCGGCGGATCTCCTTTTCTTCATTTAAAATTCAATCACCACACGAAAGCTCATATGAAAATCAACTTCATCGGATAATGAATATGGTATCTAGAAGAATAAGAAGAATTTATGCTATGGATCACGTATGACTACACTATGATTAGGATATCCAATCCCGGGATCCCGGACAGTTTTAGATGCTCATGAATCCCGGTATTAGTAAACGTAATCCCGAAAAAATCGGGATTGAAATTTTTATCTAACAGAAATCGTACACCTCATCAGCACGATGAAGGCTACTAAATCGAGACATTCCCGCCGAAATCTGGACGCTTGGAAACAGTAGCGTAACTACTAATTGGCGAACTTAGACGACGCCTACTAACTGTCTAATCTATGTATACATATATTCAGTACATGTATGTTTTTCAAATTGTTATATTAACCTTTGCCCACCGGTGATGTATTTACTACACCTCGACGCTAATATGGGAATATCGATATGAAATATAATAGATACGGGGTTTCTGATTTTTTTTATTCCTTCGTAATATAATTACGAATCACATCAAATTATTATAGTATATAAGTATTCATCTGCAGCGACGGAAATAAATAATTTATCGGGAAATCGGGAATTTTGCGAGTTTTTTTCCGTGTCTCAGAAGAAAGGAATTTTATCAGTCAAATTGATGGTGTTATGCGAAATTCCCTTTTAACAATATTCATTTCATTCTTATGTAATTTGATGGCTACAATGTGTCATCTATCAATCGAGAAAGTCGCATTAACGACATACGATACGCTGGTGATATATGAGTTCGCAATAATAAGCTTGGGGGTCAAAGTTCTTCAATATCGAGTGCATGCCGAGTTGAACTCATTCATGAATGATATTCTTATACAGATTTATTACGTTGCTGAGAAACTGTCTGGATCCTTTAAGGACAACGGGTTCGCCGCGTCCCACACTTTGAGGGGCAGCCTCGTCCTTATAGTCAGTCGTTCGCTCTTACGTGTCAGCGGACCTCGTAAAATATATTACCGGACGTTTTTTTTTGGTCGGGAATAAGTGTAATAATTCGTGTAGACATATTTGTCGGGCGTCCTATGTCGCCAGCTCGTTCCTCCGTCGACATTTTTCCCGCTCGGAGCACGGACTTACTCCAGAACCGGTCTTGGCCTTTTTCCGAATGTGGCTAAATTAAGTTGTTTCGTTCGGACCTTGTCAAGGCTGTTGTTTTTTGTAGCTCCGTCCTTTTTGCAATTAACACGCAACGAATAAATTAAACCGATTGACGAGATTGATCGCGTGATAATCATGTAAATTTTACCAACAGGTAAACGGCTCAACTCGAAACACGTCTATTTCTTTAAACGAGTTGCTAACGATTTTTTTTGCTCTAATGAAGGAGGTGTTTTAGCACCCGTATGCGATGCAATTTTGCACTCTGTTGGAATTTTGGCAGTAAAACCAGATCGGGTTGTCCCGTTTGGGTTCATCGATTGGGTGTCTGACGCGTCATTCGGCAATTAATCGTTCAAGGAACATTCAGACAAAACATTTAAAAAATGGCATTGATTGAAAAAATGTAACGAAAATATGTTTATTAAATATTTGTATCTGTCGGTAGTCCAGCAGATAAGCGTTTGGATTCGTAGCTCAATAATATTGGGTTCAAATCTAAAGGCGGCGTGGCTGGCGATCATATTTTTAAAAACATACATACGCCATGAAAAACTATATCAAAATGATCCCATAAAAGAGATTGCCTCAAAAAAACTTAAATATTGCTTGCTTAATGTAAGCAGCTCTATGGAATACACATAAGCTTCTTAACCCTTTGCGGTCCTATGTCGAATCTGATTCGACATCGATTTTATTCTGGTGGGTCCTTTGTCGAGTATTGACGCGCACTCTCTTGAACATATCCAATTATACTTACGATATTTTTTTCGTAATCATATTATATTTTTGTGTGAAACTAAAAGATATACAAAAAAAAATATTCTTAAAATGTCTTAAATATTTAGGGACCTACTAGAACTTTTTTTTTTGACCGCAAAATGAAATATAAAATTCTACCAAACACTATTTTACAGTCAAAAATCATTATTTAACTCTGATGTGTTGATATTCGCGATCATTTCGGCAATCATTCCGATACAAATTATGACTGGGGCTGATCCTAACCTGCTTATAGCCACTCACTGTTCCGAATTATTCGCAGACTTTCTCTACGATAGAATCAAACGTGGTGGTTCAATTTGTTGACTAAATGATCGATCGTGATCGTATCGTCCCATCCGAGAAGTTGCTGTTGGCTAGGACCATCATTATTGTATTTCGTGACGCTGCCAGTACTATAGAAATGATATATAGCAAGATAGAAAACAAATATACGAGGGTCGTCCAGAAAATAAGGATAGAACATTTTATGTAGGATCAAAAAATGCCTATTTTTAATTGAAATTCACAGGATACTAGATAATCCAGAAAAGCTTCTCCTTCCTGTGCAAAACGATCCAAAAATTCACTCGCGGCTTCCGATGTATACATTCTGGGTACCTATTTCGTACACAACTACTTGTAGCCAAGTTTTTTCAGCACAATATCAACGAGGACACTTCAAGAAATGTCAGGAAATTCTTTGTGAAAGTCATTAAGCGTCACACGGCGGTCATTTTGCACTTATTCTTCCATTTTTTGCACATGTTCGTTAGAAATTACTGATGGTCTCCCACTCCTTGCTTGGTCGTGGGTATCAGTACAGCAGTAAGAATTTACTGTGACTGAACAAAATGGCCGACAATCACGACAAACTAGCTGTTAAGATCCTTCCTACATGTTAGCTGCGCCAACTTCTGTAAGTGCAGTAAGAAAAATTGATTTGAACGTCACGAAAATTGAAACTCCAACTGACAGTTGGTCAGGAAGAGAGGGAGAATCGTTTGTATTGTGTTATTATCCGTGTTATTCATCATAGAGATACTATGCGCATGCGCTACACCACTTCTACTCTATATGTGTCTATAAGTAGCATAAAGCCACCACTAGATCAGTAGCGTGCCTATTTATTATATATTACACAATACAGTATAATATGTTAGCTAAGAGTTTCCGTTAAAAAATTGACAGAATAGGTTTTTAGTTATATTTATTTATCATTCTCATCTATCATTGTGCACAAACCACTTACCGTATATTGACGTAATATTTTGTAATGGAAAAATGAGTTAATAAAGCAGTGTTTTGGTTCATCTTTAATGAAAAGATAATAATAAACAAAAATTAGCATAACGTCATGTGGAAGCACTTAAACCTCCATTAACATAAAGTAACTTAATGATGGTCCATTATCAGAGGTGTGAAGTGATTGGGATGCTGGTTGTATACCTTTTATTTTATTTCATTAATACCATCAAACTGCCAAACGAGTCGAGGATAAAACCACCAAAAGTAGGACCGATATAAAATTTCGATTGGCCATATTTATGTTCGTTACATTTAGACCTTTTTTGGAGCAGTTCGAGGAAAACACATAAAATATAAAAATCGAACCTTCGCCCATAAATCCCATTCGGTCGACTTATTGATCAGCACAGCTCATTTCATTGTGCTAAAGTTGTGCTTGCAGAATAAATGAGATGAATCATGTTAAAGAAGATTCGCGTTGCGAGAAAAAATCATTCCGTTTGGCGGACCAGATGTGGCACGTCGAATAAATTAAGTGACAAACTGGTGATAAATGTCCAATGGACTAAGTTCGACTCGACGGGTGTATTTAAATTGTGTACCACTGGTGCCCAAACGCAGATTTTGATGATGTATGCTATTACCCTTGCGACTTTGTGGGATTATTTAACATGTGAGATTGAATTCATTGAGTGGA
The DNA here is from genome assembly GCA_008973525.1 of Stenopsyche tienmushanensis. Classification (NCBI taxonomy): domain Eukaryota; kingdom Metazoa; phylum Arthropoda; class Insecta; order Trichoptera; family Stenopsychidae; genus Stenopsyche; species Stenopsyche tienmushanensis. The sequence goes on from WACJ01000017.1 coordinate 417,395, forward strand.
GGGTTAATTTTAAAATGATTTAAATATAGATGCTATATTTGTATGTCCACCACTTATCATCCGTATAAATCCACTTATCTCTCAGGACCGCGCAGCGTGTATGAAGTTTGTATATCAATAATTAAACATTGTGGAAAGCACTCAATATTCGTTAATTTCTTCGCGTAAACATAAACAATACACTTGAAATCGATTGATTTGGGTTATCACTATTGATTGATAAATTTGGGTTATCGATCTATACAATCGCACGATGTACGCAAGGCACTCTCTCCGTCTCTATCCAAACTCAATGTGCAAGAATGCACTATGCTCTGAATCACTGGAATTCGATCACAAATATGCGACTGTACTTCTCAAAATGCTAATATATTTTTAATCGTAGACTGCTGGCTTTCTAGAGTTATTTATATTTATAGTCTATTATTTGCCATTTATCTATAATGGAAGTCGATATCAGTGTTTTCGGTTAATGTGTGTTTCAATACCAAAATAAATTCGATGAATGGATTTAAAATAAAAGGATTACAAAGGTTCAATATTTGATCCACATCAAATATAGGCCAATTTTGTTGGTCACTCGTGTTTGTCGGCCATTTTGTTCAGTTACAGTAAATTCTTCCAATGGAGAGAACGTCGCGCGCTCCTATCATCCGTTTTTTGACTTTGCAAAACAATACCGCCGCGAATATTCATCGAAGGCTCGTGGAAGTTTATGGTAGTGATGTGATGAGTCGACAGCATGTTACGAAGTGGATTAGGTTGTTCAGTGGAAGACCGTCAATGATTTCTGGCGAACTTGTGTAAAAAATTGAAGAACAAGTGCAAAATATATCTTCGATTGATCAAAATCGGACATTTCATATGAAAACATTTTAAAAAATTAAGAGTAAGAGTAATTTTAAAAAATAATGAGTTGTTAATTTGGTCATCATTTATGAAATAATGATAGCATATATATTTAAATATTTTAAAATATAATGACGAAGAAAGGGCTGAAAATTTGCTTCTGAAAAACCGTTTTATGTTATCAAGACCAATGATCTTAAGCACAAATTTAACTGGTTTTTGTATAATTCCTGTAATCTGGTCTTGAAGAAACAAATGCTGAAAACATGGAATCATTTCAAAATGAAAGACCAAGAAGAATATTAGAAGGCGAATTGGCCGGTTTTTCAATTGAAATAACCACAAATTTAATTAAGCCAGTGCCAAGTGTCGCAAGTAGGGTTTGTTGGTTTCCAAAAACCAGTTTTGAAAACCCAGTTTTTAGGCAAAAATGGTGACATTTTAATGAAAAAATAAAATTTTCATTATCTAAGAATTTTGGATGAAAAATATTGAATCGTCATATAAATAGTAAATAATAAATTGTAAAAATTTTTAAAAAACATTTTTGTTTTCCTCGTTATAAACTTTTCTTTCGTGTTTTTATATATAAGATCTATTGTAAATTAATTGTACTATACCTATATTATTTGAAAAAGTGCAAACAATAAGTTGGTAAAGTTTTATCGCAATTGAATAAACGGTACGGCAGCGCATAAAATACGAACAAACAACATTTTATTTTTGTATATTAAACTATACGTATGTTGCTCGCACAGTCTTTAGCAATAAATGGACGAAGTTTTATCACAATTTGATGAACGGTATGGTAGCGCATTACATACGAACAAACAAGAATTAATTTTTATGTATCAAATTTCATATATTTCTAAAAACCGAAAATCGGTTTTGAAGAATGTCGGTTTTTGCATAAGCCCTAGTCGGAAGCAAATGGAATACATATTAAATATTAAACGAATATCGGACAGTTCATATGAAAATATTTGATAAATTGCTTAGTACACAAGCACAAAACAATCCAAGGACTATCAATCTTAGTATTTGATCCAATAAGAAGGATGTAGGATCTTTATCAACAACTTTGGAGATTTCTTAGGAGAGATTTGGTTTAAATTCGTATTTTGTCCGCATTGAATTGAAGCTTAATTATGCACCGATGGCATCCTGTTCGATTTCACTTTTATGAATTAATTTTCGTCTGGGCCGACGATGGATGAATGAAGTTTCGGTGAATGCGCCAGCGTCATTGTGATGCTGCAGTGCTTTGTGCGATGGCGAGCTTGGATTCTAAATATTATTTCAAGTCGAAACGCACGTACAAAAAGGAAGAAACGGAAAAAGGTCGTAGAAGAAGAGGAGCGAGAAGAAGAGGAGCGAGAAGGAGAAGCTGTGAAGGAATACGGAGAGAAGTTCCGGTGCAGCAAAAAGCTTGATGCCTTCATTAGCAGAGAGCCTCTCGTCGGGATCACGAACTGGGGAGACTCGGACAAGGATGCTGAATCGACGTGGACTCGCAAATAATTCATTTAAATCATTATTATTTTAATATCTAAATTAAATTCAATATAGAAAATAATCACAAATATGAAAGATTTATTTTAAGGGTAACAGGGTGCAAACTTTAGTTTTAAAACATGTGAAAATTTGTTCAAAAAACATTATGTTTTCCTAAATAAAAAAATATAGACCCAGACGGATACTGATAGTCCAAAAAGTCTTCAAAAAATTATTGTTTGGGAAGACTATGTTTGTTTGTTTGCGTATGATGGAAGAAAACAAATTGATACCCGATTTATTAATGTGTGAAGAAAGTGTGATATCTGGGTTTATTTTTTATAATTGTAAAACGTCTAGCGCTAAATTTAGATTAGCTTGAAAACTAGCCTCGTGTGAACCGGGCATTAGAAGTAGAATTCTTGTGAGAAAATGAGGAACTGAAATTTGTATTCATTGAACCTAATTGCTGAACTTCAATATCGAATGCATGATAAAAGCGACATGAATGAGAAGCTTTTCATATAAATGGGCATTGAATATGGACAACTCATTATGATATTGATGCAAAATACTTGGATGAAGCTGCTACATTGAATAAAATATTAAATCCAATGCATACTCCTATTCATAGGTTCATAACTCCTATTCTGTTTTTTTTTTTCAAAATCGACCAATCCACAAGATTTCAAAAACTTAAATAATGGTTCAAGAAGTGGGATATAAAAACAAATTTAATTGAATACAGTACATGTCACAATCAGATGATATTGATGACTTCGATATATCATTCAAATACGTATTTTTTAAATTAAAGTAAGAATACATTATAACCGTTCCCACTAGGGAAACCAATCACGGGATTGGATTTCAGTCCCGAAAAAATTGGGATTGAAATTTTTATCTAACAGAAATCGTGCACCTCACCAGCACGATGAAGGCTACTAAATCGAGACATTCCCGCCGAAATCAGGACGCTTGGAAACAGTGGCGTAATTACTAATTGGCGAGCTTAGGCGACGCTTAGAGGCAGTAACTGTCTAATCTATATATAAATATATACAGTGTATATATATGTTTTTCAAATTGTTATATTATTCTTTCCCTACCGGTGATGTATTTACTACACCTCGACTCTAATAATGGGAATATCGATATGAAATATAATAGATACGGGGTTCAGAATTTTTGTATTCCTCCGTGATGTAATTACGAATCACATCAAAGTATTATAGTATATAAGTATTCATTTGCAGGGACGGAAATAAATAATTTGTCGGGAAATCGGGAATTTTGCGAATTTTAGTCCGTGTCTCAGCAGAAAGGACTTTTACTTAGATAATTCAACGAGTGTGGAGGCTGAGCGTGTATTTTCAGCAGCAAGTTGCCTCGCTACCAAAATCAGATCTAGACTAAATGACGAAACACTCGATGCTTTAATGTTACTTCGGGCATATTTTCAAAATAATATTTGAAATTTTTAGTGTTTTATTTATCTATTTTTGAATTATATTTTATCTTTTCTTAAACAAATAAAATTTTGGCTCGGGACTGGTTTCTCTAATTGCACCTGAAGATTTTATATAGCACCATCCATATTACTCGAATTTGATTCGTAGTTTGGTTCTGTAGAAATCACATTAAATGATCATTTAACATTTTCGTTAGTGAGCAAATTTAAAATCGATGAAGTTGTTGTTGTCATAATCGCTTTACACCGATTACTTTCTGTCAGCTCCTAATCAGCGTAAGACAATCTTCAATTCGAGGCAGAGTCAATTGTAAATGAAAACTTGATAGTGAATACAAGACCACGTCATTTCTTTACATAAACAATGCACAAAAAATCGATTCATTTGCTCCTCCTTTAGAAGGAAATGATAATTGAACAAAGACTCATTCAACACGCAGCGAAGCGACGGCAAGCAGTTAAATAAACAAACACTCTCGATAACACACAATATTCGGTCGTTTCTTTGCGTAAACAAATAACACACTTGAAGTCGAAATCTTTATAAGTCGATAAATTTGGGCTTAACGATCTATACAATCATGCGATGCATAGACAATGTGATACAGTCACTTTCTATGCGTCCACTTCGTTTTGCCGGCATCTTTATGTAAGCAACGGGTAAATACGTATAGTCGAGATGCCCCCCTCGCGCATTTAGTTAATGTGTTCCTAAATTGGTTATAGCGTTTGCTTCTATAGTGTGATTCCTATTGCAGCGCTATAGAAGGGTTGATCATACTGTAATCATAAATCAAATATATTTAATCATATAAAATGGAATCTAAACAAGAGAGGACTGCGCTATAGAAAGAAATCATATATTGAATGATAGTTGGGCGTCATTTAGATTTAGAAAAAATCTTTTTAGAAGTTTCTGTATTCGATTTTTTCGAAATGGATTTGAGCGGCTATATCGACATTCCAGTCACGCGATGTTTTGAATACTTAGTAGAGAGTAAGTCTTGCACGTATAAAGAAGGTTCTATGTCGAGCTGATGCTTTCCTGTTTTATATGCAGCAGGCTGATGTACCTGGCGAGCCCAAGATTTGTATCCGATATCCAGGTAAACAAACAACCACTCAAGGCGAATCTTCAACAATACCAACGCTCAAAAGCAACACGAAAACCGCGTCCTATCCTCAAGGTCCAACCGAATTCTGGATAAGTTCGTTCCTAGAAAAGTGTGGCAGTTTCGGGAACAGCTCTACGATTCTTCGAACGCGGTCATTTCAACTGTCGACATGCCATTGAATAACGATCGAAGGCTCAACATTAATTCAGTTGTAATGCTGAACCCTATGAAGGCAGCTCGAAAATGCTATGAGATCCAGGGACGTCCTAAATCGTCATCTAATATATATTTTCTTAAAGTAACATGAATCAAATATTGGTATATTTATTATAAAGTTTAGCTTAATTTCCTGCTTTTGATATTCAGAAAATCCGGCTGTATATGAGTGATTAATTTGTATCAATATTAAAATTCCCTATTCAAATAGTATTATCCTGATTTTTTTACATTGTCAATCTGTCCCAATTATCTTGGATAAATTCATATGAAATAATTTATTGCTTTTACAACATTGGGGAGCGAAGAAATTAGCACATTGTATATAAAAAATTTGTAGTGCTTCATGCTAGTGCCAAAATTCAATAAATTGTATGAAAAAGATCTTGAAATTAAAAAATTCTGGCGCAAATCCAGGACTCAATGTCACATAAATTAATCATCTGAAATTTGGCTGCTTCTGTTGAAATATCGAGCAATGAACAGATATATTTATGCGCTTCAATGAAGCGAAAAAGAGTTCTTTAAAACAAAACACATACAAGAGCAATTTTCGACATATTCAAAAATTAAAACTCATATAGAAACAATCCTCTTATAGCGTTCACTTCGTTTGCGGCGTCTTTTACGCAAACAACGGGTAAAATACATAAGATCAATGCCGGTCACTTTCACTTATTTATAGACTTAACACTTATAATATATGTCATTAAAAACTGACACAAATCTCCTTTCAAATCCTAGAATTGCTTAAGAATCTTGGAGCTTGAATATTTTACAAGGCTGTAGATTTGACCGAAAATTGTACTTTTTTGCATAAAAATGTGCCAAATTTTTTTTTTAAATTATCCGTTTAATTAAGAATTTTAATCCCCTATTAACAGAAAATATTTAGATTTATGATTTTATATAAATCTATCGTGAATTATCGTGTGCGCCGCAAGGATCCTTTTTTTTTATAGGGGTCTCAGAAAAGCAAATTTCGACGACTGAATTTTCAAAAATTTTAAACGAAAATTCTATGAAATATTGCTTAAATGTTGCTCTTTTATATACGTCTTTATATAATACTTATATAGTCCTTGCTTTTTTATAGTCAGTCACTGTTCCAAAATATTGTTAAATTCGACAATTTGCATGAAATGCATGAAAAATTCCTAGGTTTAAATATTATATTTAGCTCGATTTTTATAAACTAACATCATTTTATATGAATTTTGTTGACATTCTTAGCTACATTCTAATCTCAACATTAACCGCTGCCTCTGCATTTTTATGGTTTTACAGCTTAGCTGTGTTTTCTTTACGACCTGAGATCAGATATAAAAATAATGACATCAAGGAAATTTCAAGATCCATCCCAAGAAAAGTCAACTCTGATGGATATATCAACATATCTGAAATATTTGGTGATGAATATGAGCTTGCTTGTCGATCATATAATCATTGCAGCTTATGCGATCCAATTTAAGATTACTGCTTGCTCCTAAAGGAGCTACGGTTGATTTATGGTACCGGATGAATAATAACAAATTGCAGATTGCATCTGGTCGATGCATTTCGGTTTCGGTGTGATAATACGTCCCGTTTCACGCATATTGGATAAAAGCAGTCCGGTAAGCGGATTACATAAAATAAGATGTCGGATTAAATAAAGCGCACGAGAGGAGAACCAGTCGATAAACATGTTGAATGAACTTTAAGAACTTGCACTTACAAGTTTATTGCATATAATGCGAAAGTGTTGTGCTAGGATACCACTTGGAATAGTCAAAAAGTTGGACACAATTATAATTGGATTAAGATGGAAGAAATCCATGAAAAACACGATAAAAATAACTCAGATAAGCTGCCATCGCATACAAGACGATACATCGTCGTTAGCACTTTTAGCAAGAGTTGACAACGATGATATATGTGATTTGCGCAATAAAAGGGTTAAAGTCTAGAAATTCTAGTCTAGAATTTTTTTTAAATTGAAAAATATATTTTAATATAAAATAAAGATATATTTTAATAATATTTCTTTAAAATCTGGCCAATAAATCTTGATATATTTTTGCAAATATTTACGTTATAATATTTGATATTGATTGATGGAAGATTTCTTACGGGCTTTATAATATATATAACTATGAATATGCATCCATCAACCAGAAACTAAACAACATTTTGAAACATATTTTTAACAGTAATTTTGTATCGAGACACTGTTCAGGAAACACTATAATACGAATACAAAAATTTGAATCATTGAATGCTGAATAAAAATCTACCCTATTGATCTTATACACTGAATATTGTACCATATTCTGATTGCCATTTGTGTAAGGAAGCTTCTTCAGAATATATTTTCAAAATTTAGACTTTTAAGAATATATCTTCCAAAGGAATTTCCATAATTTCAATTATTTACAGAGTTATAGCTATTTTAACGACAAGAATGAAATCCCTAATAAACGCGTTTTTCTCGAAACCACTTTTTTCAATACGGTTGACATGATATCACAAGTTTTGATTAAATGATATAATTCAAATTTAGTACAAAACTTTTTGATATAATATTTTATCGTTCCAACCAGATTTATCTTAAAATTTTATTTTTAACTATTTAAAAAAAAATTAAAACTGAAATAAAGGCTAAAAAATGACTTTTTTTAAAAATAGTCACCATTTTGTGGAAATGTTTTTTTTAAATATATTTTTGAGGTATGAACTATAGCGACATATTTATAAATTTAGAATCTTTGTTATTTTTTTATTATATATACCAAAAAAGGGATGAAATCGTGTCAACCAGATTACGTCTTTTTTACCCCTTACACTTTACAAATCTATAACTTTTTTTAATTGATTTTTTTTTGTAAATTCTGAAAATGTCAATAAATATCTAGTAAAATATGTATATTAAAAATATATTTTGTTTCTTTTTTATTGAAGAAAATGAATCCTTGACAACAAGTGTATCAATATGGTATTATGATACAGAACATAGCTAGGGAGCAATTATAATAAATTACCTAAGGCACAAAAGCGCTTCGTATGAAATTCAAGTGTTATAATTCAACACAAATTATGATTCTTCAAATAAACCACAGCATTGAAATTGGTTAAAATTATTACTTGGGTGATCTGATTGCTTCAAAAAATATGAAAGTGCACATGAATAATACATGGTATGTAGGTGTAGCTAAATGTATGCAAATTTCAAAATTGCAGATTATGCGATTTGGCTGATTGCTATGGAATTTTCATACAATACAATTGAACCGCGAAAATGTATGCATTGAATCATTCCAGAATATTATTCTTCACGACTGAAAATAAATTATAAAATACAATGATTTTGCATTCAAGTTCAACTTCATATTTTAAAATAATAGAACTAGTCTATAATTTATTTAAAATGCTAATTATAATTACTTTTTGAGTGTTAAGGAATTTCTTTAATGAACCCATTAAAAATGTATCCATACTAGGAAAACCACTTTGAACAATAATACAGCCATCATGCTTAGCATATATTATGATTTTATGCAAATTTATTGAAAGTAATAATGACCAAAAATCCATTATATAGTTAGATATTTGAATAACATTCAATATCATCGTTTGCCACTTTGCTGAAGATAGTAATTTTTCATGCAAGCTGAAACTAATGCTTTTATCTCCATTACTATCAAAATTATGTATCCTTTCTTCGTTATACATATCTAATTTTTAAACAGATCTTATTGGAAAGTTATATGAGCTTCCTCAATATTTCCAGTAAAGGCATTTTTAATTCATCATTCATACCTTCAAGTTCAATGTTCATAGTTTATATTAAATTAATTGCCTTCTTCATATGGTTAAATTTGGATGCTATTATTGCAACAGGTAAGAGCTGATGTATGAGTAAATAGCAAAATTAAACTGTAATAGAATTAGAAATATTAACATGTACATGAAATGTTGTAAAAACATTATTAATGACGAGAAATTTGACTTTTGTAATAATCACTATACGGTCCTTTAGTTGACCAGATAGGTCAATCATGTTTCGTAAAACATTGACATGAAGAGAAGTCCCGTTATGTTATTCTTCGACATGGAAAATGCTTTCGACTCTGTCTGGCATCGCGGTCAGATCCACTAAATTATATCTCTTAATTTTCCAACTTATCTTATTAAAATGATCCAATTCTACCTGCACGAAAGACCATTTTCGATATTTTTAACCCTTTAACCCGTATGGTGGTGCAATCGCTTATTTGCGATTGAGTTCCAGTGATTCAGAAAGAACATTATTTCACGTTAAACTCGGAGACAGACAAAAACTTATCTTGCACGTTAAATATGGAAAGAAACAGAGACGGAGAGAATATCACGCAGCTCAGAGATTTTAAATGGGAAACAGAGATGGAGAGAGTAACTTGCGTATATCGTACAATTGTATAAATCGTTAACTCAAACTTATCAACTAATAATGATATGCGAATGATATAATGAATTGATTACAAGTGTATTTTTTATGTTTACTGGAAGAAATTAACGAATATTATGTGCTATCGATAATGTTTATTTATTGATATACAAGATTTATATACGCTGCGCGACCCTGACAGATAAGTGGATTTGTACAGGGCGGGCGAAATGGCATCCCCACGCAAAACCGCTGTTAATCTATGTAGATGTAATTCGTCAAATTATCAGTGATATCTGTCTCCCTTCAGACGCAATGTGTTAAATTAACAGTGAAATTTTCTGTCCTCCTGCGGACACACTGCAATTTAGGATAATGATATCTATCTTTTCTTGCGCGTGCATCGCATTTCGTCCTGTGGTGACACCGGAGAAGTGGGAGTCATCGGATAGCCTTAGCTGTGGGAAGATGTCCTTCTCGCAGACTCCTAGCTGTAATCTCTATCTCTGTAAATAAAATAAACTAGTTAAAACGATTTTTATCAGCACCCAAACACCTTCATCCAACCACTCGGCATCAACGCAGCTCGAAAAAAGAATAAACTCCATGAATGTATATGCAATTGATGTACCATTTAACATGAAAAATTAATTAATTCAGTTGAGTGTCGAGCAGATTTATTGTCGTGGGGGCATATGGCAGAAAGGCGACGGTCGACGTGACAAGGCGAAGAATAAAGACATCGTTTCGCACACAAAGTGTACTCCAACACACATTTGCGACGTGTATTCGAAGCCGAGAAATAATACAATCCTGGACGCATTCAGCGCCATTGTTCGCAGCCATAAAAGCTCTGAATAAGCTCTCGGGAGCTTTCAGCGGGCACATAAATCATGGAAAGGCGAGCTATTTCACGGCACCGCTCTTTCGCCTTTGACGCGCCAACGATTGTGTTTAATTCAACGCCGATCGTGCCCAATGAAAGCTTCATTTTGTCATATGAAAATATAATTGCATACGTGCAGTACATTCATAAACGACGGTAATGATCGCCGATCTATTATTCTATCCGGTGACAAATCCCGACACAATGAAAAGAAAGACGGCTCAAATCACGTCGAGTTGGACAATTTCACGTGCATTATGAAAGGAGGCTTTTATGGATATGTGGCTGAATGGGCTCACAAACGCCAATATTCATTTCATGGAAAATGAGCGAATACCTACCGCAAAACAATAGAAAACTGGAAGCATTGAATTGTTATGCAGTGAAAGGATGTCCATGCCTAAAGTCGTGTGGCTATGTGTTGTTTGAATTTAAAACCAGTATTGTTCTAGCTTCGAGGGATACTTCCTTTATATTAAAAGCAGAGGGTTTGAAATATTTCATACTACCACCCATACAGACGATATATCAACGACTAAAAGTATGACATATAATCGATCGAGAATTGGATTTTCATTATAAGGCTTAAAATCCAGATCGTGGAAACAATCACCGGAGCATTAAATTTGGGAGGGAATAAGTATTAATATGTAACACATTTTAGTCGGGACAATGTCGACAAATGCGAGACATATAACGTAAAATAAACATACATACAAAGTAAAAAAATATCCAAGGAATTATTGAATACAGTGTTATTATATAGTATTATGCATGGTGATCTGTTGATTAAGCCAGAGCTGTTAAACTCGAAGAACACCACGAATATTTTTGCGTCCCAGCCAACATAATGAACACAATATCTACTAAGAAAAACGCATAGTCTCATGTCTTATTTACATCGGTAAGCTCATTATGCAAGACAGATATCGCGAGTGTAAGATTATGAAAAAGGATCCGGGGTAATAAGAACGATATACATGACTCAATGATAGAAAAGAGATGCGAAGAACCTATGGACAGTATGGTTGACAAGTTTGCCTAAAAAATTACATGTAGGCGCAAAAGCCATATGCACTTCGGGCCTCAAAGATTCTCTTCTCTAGGTAACTTTTTATTCAGCGCGAGAGAGAGAGTTAGATCTGGCTGCGAGAAGGACGTCCTCCCACAGCCAAGGCCAACCACCAACTCTTTCGATACCCACCTCTCGCTCGCCGAGAATTGAATTTGTAACGATACATACTATGACAAGGGGCGAATAATAAAAATATATAATAGACACACCGAAAAAAAATTTGGTCATTGATGCAGAAGTAATGGACCTTTTATTATTTATGTATGCTATAATATAAAAGTGCATATTGTTTTGGACAATCGTGTAATGCAAACATAATCCATTTGCGCGAATTGTCGAAATATCGCGTAAATATATTTAGTTCTTATTAAGGTTCACTATCTCTTATCGGACGTAGGCGATCTCCATTGGATATTTTCCCAGAAATATAATTTTTTGTATGATTGTATTCCGTTTTCCTTAAAAGAGCATGAATTTTTTTAAAGAATATACTATACTTGAAATTTAATTTTAAAAAATCACAAAAAATGTGTGAGAGTCTGGCATGGTAAAAATGAAACTTCTTAGCTCTTAAGTAGAGTTTATGATGAGGGTGAACGGACGGACAAAAATACTCTCTTCTCTAGATAAATTTTTATTCAGCACGAAAGAAAGAGATCTGACTGAGAGAAGGACGTCCTTCCGCAGCCAAGGCCAACAGTCGACTCTTTCGACACCCGCCTCTCGCTATCCAACCGTCATCGTTGCACGCACAAGAAGCGATCGGTTGGTAATTGCATGTGCAACGTTCCCGCAGCGCCACAGAAAATTTGCGAACAATATTTATCAACACAGCCAATCCATTTACAATTTTGACATTTGTCGACAAATTATAGTTGGTCGTAGCTTCAGTTTGGACAAAATAAATATACGCTATGTTATTCATACGCACCGGGAATATTATTAACCCCTAGATTAGTGAGTCACGTTCCTGGAGTGAGTTAATTTTTTTTCGATAGATTATTTGTGTTCATGAAACTTCGTGTATATATACATCCTATTAACTTTCCGTAGAACATAGTTCCTAGTAGAGGAATATTGTTTCTTTGAAAAATTCGGAGCAATTGGCATGTAAATTAGCTGTCAAAACATAGTCAAGTCTCTTTGACTGCTTTAATCTGATCTCATCCAAAGGTCAGTTCTTCGAGCAAGCATGCGGAGGTCATCTGTCAAATGGTTTTAATAAATGAGCAAATTTTGCTCCGAAGCGGTAAACGCTTTAGCATGTAAATCTCATTTTGTTCTCCTGCATCCTTGGATCTGAACCTGATTTTGTTCGCTATCTTCTTGCTCGTGCAAGAATACATTACCATTGTTTATCCAACACCTCCATAGAACACATGGGCTTGGATACTTGCACAAAGGGCGTATTTTCACGCCCGTGAGAAAATATTCCCATTAAAAAAAAACGTCGACAACGGAAGCACGGCAGATGTACCTGCTTGAGACTCTAATCGTCAAATCCGTAAATAAATAGATCAGTTTCTTTTACAAACATCACAAAGGGTCGACAAACACTTGTACACAGGGTCGATGAGAATCCTCATTGGTTGAGTGGTTATGGCTGAGAAATGCTGTCCAATGAAGACGATTCGTCTCGTTTTGTACGGCAAACAGTGCGAGACCGATGATGATGACGATTACTGCCTCCAAGGTAGATGGTGCGTGAGATACTTCCTTTGATGACATAAAAGAGGAAAAACGCTGATGCCTTGCTTGCGGTCAACCAACCTTCTTTTATGTTAATTTCGTCGGACGATGGGAAACTGCCGGTTGTGTTTAGGATGTCATCGACGCAATAAATAATGGATCATTAATTGGAAAAAAAAATGGCGTTAATGCCCCCGATAAGAAACGGATGGCGATATCTCAAAACCCATTTGTTTTCCGATGTCAGCTTTTTTGCAGACTTGAACAATAAAAAGGACGTCTAAATGATCATCATCCGATATATCGGCATAGGATACGATACGTCTTAAAAAAAAGATCCAAGGATTCTGTGAGATCCGCTGAATAATTCATTTACAATGGGAAAATAACGACGAAGTATAATCGTATTAACCCTTTGAATAGTGAGCTAATTTTAAAATGACTTAAACGTAGATGCTATATTTGTATGTCCACCACTTATCGTTCGTACAAATTCACTTTTCTCTCAGGACTGCGCAGCGTGAGTTAAGCTGTCAGGGAGCTTCGACGTACATGTACGTCCTAATTCTTACGCCCCAGAAAGAGCACTCTTGCACATTGAAGCTCGGAGACAGACAGAGACAGAGAGAACTTAGCGCAGTTCGGAAGACTGAGACGGAGAGCTTCTTCATATGCATCGCATGATTGTATAGATCGTTAAGCCCAAATTTATCGACTTATAATGATTTCGATTTCAAGTGTGTTATTTGTTTACGCAAAGAAACGACCGAATATTGTGTGTTATCTATTTAACTGCTTGCCGTTCTTCGCTGCGTGTTGAACGAGTCTTTGTTCAATTATCATTTCCTTCTAAAGGAGGAGCAAATGAATCGATTTTTTGTGCATTGTTTATGTAAAGAAATGACGCGTTCTTGTATGTTATCAAATGTTTATTTACAATTGACTCTGCCTCGAATTGAAGATTGTCTTAGGCTGATTAGGAGCTGACAGAAAGTAATCGGCGTAAAGCGATTATGACATCAACGACTTCATCGATTTTAAATTTGCTCGCTCCTCAACAGGTTAATATTGTATATCAATAAAAGAACCTTGACACTGTTCCGTCTCTTTCTCCAAACTCAACGTGCAAGACACTTTCTCCATTTCAAGAATGCTCTTTTTGAATCACTGAAATTTGATCGCCAATGTGCGACTGTACTCATCAAAGGGTTAATCCATAATATTTTCGCTTTAATAATACGACGCACAAAACAATTGCACTTGAAAATACTTATATATAAATAAAATCAGCATGTTTTCTTTGCACGCGCTGATTGAAATCCGTACTGCATTTTATGCAAGCAACCTATTGTCGAATAGCATTGATGGGGAATCATAAATTTGATCATTTTATATCATCTTCCAGTTTATCCAAAACGCGCTCGTTATAAGCGTGAAATATATTTTTTATTTCCGAACATTCCATATGCACCTATTATGCTCGTTATATCCGTGATAGTGCTATAATCATGTCCATGGCGATCAATTTCAGCTATATTTTTGAACTTTTAGCTCGGTAGGGAAAATTGGCTTAAGCGTCACGAAAAGTGAAACTTCAATTGTTAACTGCTCGAAAATAGAGGGAGAATCGTTTGTAGTCTCTCCACGTTCATCGCATATGCGCATGCGTCGCGCCACATAAACGCAGCACAAAGCAACCACTAGATCAGTAGCGCGCCTATTTTATTATATATTATACAAACACAGTCTTATCTTTTAGATACATGCATGAAATCGACTTTTCTTAAATTTCACATTTTGAGTTGTTTTGAAATAATTTAAATCATTGGAACGTATTCTACGTAAAAAAAGAGGATCGGTTGTATAATATACATAAATGCCAGTCCGGGCTATGATACACACGTTGTGCCATCGATCGTTAAGGCGTTAATAATGATGACCAATATGATTTTTACATCGTGCATAGTTGCTCTGTGATTTATTGGTTTTATAGGGTGTAAATAAATTGATATAAAAATCTGTATGTATCCTCAATAGAAAAATATTAGGGTCATTCATGGGAATTCAATATCCATTCATGGGAAAGAGTCATATTAACATTTTGAGGAGTACAGTCGCGTATTTGCGATCGAATTCCAGTGATTCAGAAGAAGCATTCTTGCACAAATGAACGAATGTTGTGTGCTATCAACAGTGTTTATTTATTGATATACAAGTTTTATACACGCTGCGCGGTCCTGAGAGATAAGTAGATTTGTACGAACGGTAAGTGCCAGACACACAAATATAGCTACATACTAAGAACCACATTGTCTTAAATGTATCACAATTAAGTTAGATATTATTCGATTCGAGATAATAACGATTGCATGTGTTGTAACATATATTATAATAGGCTTTGCTACGTGACTTAAGAACTTAAATTTGGCAGTGTTTTCTTCAAATATTTTAAATTATGGACGAAACACGCCTATTCGATTGTAATAAAGAGTCTTAATTTAGGTGTAGTTCAATATGAAACACGAAATTTTGGCACCTCGCCTTTCGAGGCTTCCTGCTGCGCTCAAGATTCATGGTGTGAGAAGTTGTAATTTATGTTAAAAAAATTGTGTTCTTTTTCACGTCCTTGTTGCAGAGCACGACCATATAAAAAAGCACATCTACGCGAGTTGCACGAAGACGATGCTGTTCCTTTATTTCCTTTTACGACATGCTCCAAAGAACATTCGGAGTGGCGGACTCTTGGAACTTCACCGTAAAAATTAGATCAGAATGTGACAACAACAAAAAAAAAAAACCACCAACTACAAATTGTATTTCGTGCAAGTCGTGTTGGTTTTTTTCCTTCTCGGAACGTCTTGATGTCTATATTATCGCCGATCGAGCTGCCTTCAAACCGAACCATATTTTCGACGAACGAATTCCGATGGTAATGACTTTAATGATAGGCTTGGAGGAAGTACGGTCATACACCTTAACAGAGCCAATCGTTTTGAGGAAATTGTTCATCTACAAATGAGCACCATAAACGAAGCAATTCTGAGGAAGCAGAGTGACGATCTCCAATTTAAATAAAGAATGATCCATCTGATCGATGCAAAAGTTCTTAGCCCATTGTTTACACTGCAATATATCGGCAATATCCAAATAAAACTGATACTTGCCAATAGGGGTCCCAAATCTCTCAAAGGCTCATTCGTCACATTAGCAGTCCGAAATGCGGACCGATTGGACACACGAACCTTGTGGCGACTCCGTCCTCTTTTAGGGCTTTTTGCGATTTTTTTTTGCACTTCCAAATCAGAATCGTTGGACGCCATATCGGATTGTAGCGTAGGCTATTTACAATCCCATGTAGTAGCGCTGTTAATCTGAGCAGATTTAATTCGCCAGATTAACAGCGGCATCTTCCGTCTCTCTTCAGGTGCAATGTGTTATTTTAACAGCGCCATCTCCTGTGGTCCCTGCGGAAACATTGCATCTGCATACCGACGTATTTCCATTGATACAATATTAGTTTTGGTATGCAAATTCGCACTAAAAATCTGTGTTTCAATTATGCCAAAATTGCTCTAACTTTCACATGCAATGTAAGCTCCTTTGAGTAGCGCAGCATAGTATGAAACTTGTATATCAATAAATAAACACTGTTGGTAGCACACAATATTCGATAATTTCTTCAAACTGAAATCAATTCATTATATCATTAAAATATCATTACTAGTCGATAAATTTGGGTTAACGATCTATACATTCATACGATGCATACAACATAATTTCCGTCTCTTTCTCCCATTCATAATCTCCGACCAGCAGGATAATCTCTCCGTCTTTATTTCTCCCCAAACTCAACATACAAGACACTCTCGGGTCTCTGTCTGTCTCCGAGCTCAACGTGTAAGAATGCCCCTTACGAGTCACTGGAATTCGTACACAACATTGTGTCTTAGTCTCAGTTTTCTCATGATACGAGGGCTATCTAGAAAGTAAGGCTACAAGAGCTCCTAAGATCGCCAGCCCGTCCTGAAATTTTCTGACATTTCTGGAAGTCTCCTTGGTGATATTGTTTCGAGAAAACTTGGTTATAAGAAATTGTGTATGAGATGGGTGCCCAGAATACTCACATAATGTGTTTTGCACAGGAGGGGGAAGCTTTTTTGGATTCTATCATGACGGAGGATGAGACGTGGGTGTGTCATTACATCCCAGAATCCAAAAGACAATTCAAAAAGAGCTGGTGGCGGAGGTCTATGACACTGGCACACAGAAGCTGGTTCTCCGACTACAGAAATGTTGTAACTCAGAGCCGTAACAAGGAGGTGGCAAAGCACAAAGCAAGCAGGGCGTAACTGGGCTTAGGGCGCAAAATGCTAAACACCGATTGACTCTGTTCGTTTTTGTAATATATACTAAGTTGTCTAATCCCTTTTTTCTTTGTTTTCGCTTAAACATTGGGCCGATCCAGCCGTCGAAAGCCCACAATAAAATAAATATAACTATATTTTTTACCGATTGTGAAATTTAATCAACCCACCCGATCAGTTTTCTTCGGACAACTTCGCTTTGTAATGAGAGTTTGTAATCGTTCTATAGACATTTTCAGGTATGGCATCCGATCCCGAAGCGTTAATTCGTCATATCAGCGGTCCTAAAAGCGGACCAATTGGACACACGCACATTTTGGCCACTCCGTCTTCTTTTAGGGCTTATTGCGATATTTTCTATGATCTGTATGATCACGGAAACAATGTAGCGCTACAGAAATGTTGTGATCTTATTTTCTGGATGAACATCGTATATCAATATAAATATAAATAAATATACGCAAGACGTGTACCGAACAAATACAAAACAATATTTTCGAACCAATTCATTTTCGGTTTTCGTTCCGACACGAATAATTGTTTTCGGTTCAGTTCCGGTTCGAAGCCCTGATTATAAACATGTTTTGCTTTGGTATATTTTAATTTATAAGATTTCTTTGAAATATAGGTAAATCATGAATGTGGTTTATCGAATACACCCCTTTGTTTATCGCAGACTATCATCGTATTTTATGTAGACCTCTCGCGGTTTCCAAGCTAAGACATCATTATTATTGTCACTTCACGCATTGTTCCAGGCAAGTGCTATATAGAACTCGAACATTTCGTAATATATGTTCTCACATTTACGTCAACTCCAAGTACTCGAGTCATCCTACAGGATTTAAGACCGAGTTCCGATAAATACAAAATGAAGACGTCCAATCTGAACAGGAGAAAAACCATACCTTTAAATATAATACATTATCGAAATCAATATATTATTTCAAAAGATACTGAGATCTAAGAAGGTGTAGTATTTTTTTTGTCATCCAAATTTAGGATCACATATGTATATGCATGGACACCTCTCTGCGACCATAGAAAAAAATCTATTCAACCGGTATTGTACACGAACAAAAAATAAGGTTACACAGAATTATGGTTTTTGAAGGTAGCCAGGATTGAAAGGCGAAGGAAAATCGATAGAAATAATCGTCGCTGCGGGATATGTCCTCTTTATAAATGCCAAAGAGAATGAAGAGAGTAAAATACACATGCGTCTGACGTGCCTGACAGATACACAATTCAGATAATGATCTATGGTTCCGTAGATTCTGGAGCGTGAAGCAATGCAAAAAAAAAAGAAACAGACTTATGTCTTCCTTTGGACGATTAACCATATTATAAATGTATGGCCTCATTGTATTCTTGGATAAAAAAATAAGCACTTTGCATACAAAATATATTTAAAACAATACAAAATAAATACGCCGCGTTAATACATAACGAAATAATAATTAAAACAGTACAAACAAAATATATTCATCCATCAATAACGATCGACTATAGGTCGACATTTACGGTGCTTCGATTACATTCCAATTTCGCAGGGAGAAAAGGTGAACTTTGACAGCTGACGTTTACATCATGACAAATTACATTTTTACGCTTAAACGCATAATTATCCCCAATTACATTAATACTGTACGTTTTTATAAATTAGCAATATAACGTGATTATAGACAATATTGAATCATTTCTGCATATTTATTTGAGATGCGATTTTGTGGCAGTGTAGTGCAATTTAAAGGATGATCATGTGTGAATATAATTTAATTGTGTTTATAAATCTACAATAGAGTAATAATAATACGTAAAACGTTATAATTATAGTTTATAACCTATATTGACGTACGTTTGAAATTTGACGTTTATGGACGCATTAATAAAAATAAATTTTAATCAAAACAGATCTAAATATGACCAATACTATTTTTAACTTTAATCTGAATTTAACACGTAATTGAAACGCAATTAAATGAAAAATATTTGAAGTCAATAAATCAAAGATTAATCATGTATTTTTTTTAATTTTTAGTGATCGTTAACAGCGCTTCTCTTTAAATTTGCAAAAAATCGCACCGGTCGTGTCATGATGATTAATATCATTTCTTAGGTGTATTCGTTGACAGTTCAATAAAGGTAAACATGTTTTTGGCAGGTATTTTTCTCGGAATTGTCTAACAAATAAGCATGAAAATATTTAACGCTTCCTAGGACGGTATAAAAAAATAAAAATGTTTCAAAACATCATTTCTTTTTTAACTACCAACGTGATATGACATAAAAAGCTGTGTTAAATATTTAATTGTTGAAGTTAAAAGGAGCCGCTGATGAGTCGCCCAAGGACATTACATTCTCATTTACATTTCTAAGAACGGTTTATTATGTAATATTAGAGACTCGGTTTAAAGAAAATCTTTGTTCGGTTCCAATCGCGTTTGGTCGACGTTTCAGATTATTTTGAAATAGACTAAAACTATTCATATACATTTCTACATGAATATTCATTTTGAATGAAAAAAAAGTATGATCAATCTATAAATTATAAATTCTAGTGGCGAGCCCCTACGGGTTTTTTTTATTCAGTTCTAAAAATTCATGTACCTGTTATACTAAATGTAATCCAGGGAGATTCAAATCTGAAGTTTTTAATAAACGGTGATCAACTCAAGATTAATATATTTGGCATTAAGCAAAAATATTATCAATCGGGTAATAGTCGATTTAAAACGTCTTATGACCATCTATCAAACTAAAAAAAAGTTATATACAAATGTTCAAACGTCAAGTGAGTATTTATAGGTTATATTGTGTTGATTTGTGTGAAAGTATATTTTAAGTACAGAATATTTATATTTATACAAGTATAAAATAATCAAAGTCATTGAGTTCATGTTTATTTAATTGTCATTATTACAATGTATTGCTAATAAATAATGCTTTAGTTATAACCGATTTTTCATTTGTCACCATACCGCCACAAGATATTTTTTCAAGTATGGACGTCATAGTTCAAATGTTTTGTCTACATTTAAGATCGGTGTTGTATTAAATATGAAAATAGAGAATATATGAACTGCCTCTAGGAAGCGGAGTGGGGCAGGTATAATGAGTTGGTGGGTTGGTGGGTAGGTAGTGGCCGAGCCGAATAATAAAGACATCACCTCCTCGGACAGGCGATTTCCTCACCCCTCGCCTCACCCGGCCGCTCCTAAGATCGAGAGTGAGATTCTTCCATGCTCACCACAACACATTTCTACATAAATTATGCGCGGACCACATTACACAACGCCCGTTTTTACGACAAATATCCAATTTAGTGTTAATACACAACGAAATAAAATAATCCGACACGTTACATCTGAAAAATATAATTAAATTATATAAATTAATAATATTCATGCAGAAGCTATATAAGTATACATAAGAAAATCTAATGTTTTTGTTATTAAAATGGTTCTCATCTTATCAAATAATTTATCTCTTACAATACCAATACAAATATGTGAATGTGGATATAATTCTTAATTTCGAACTTGTTGCTGTTCTCGTTTTTAAGGTTAAGATTAATACATTTAAATATTCATTTGTATTGATTTAACACGATTTAAATCGACCATAAAAATATTTGACACTTGAGCGCAAACGCGTTTAAATTTGCTTCCTATTTTATCGCTCATCTGCGAGAAATTTATTTAAAAGAATATTATGACCGTAAAAATATTAATATTCCGTTAGTATGCATTTATAATATTACGTTTAAAAAACATGTTTAATGTGAAAACTTTCGTTTATTTAAATTTAAGAAAAATAGAATAATTCGTTGCATATGCAAAAATTAACATTTAAAAAATGCAGAAGTGTTTTTATTATAAATAAAAATGAAAACTTCACCGTGTATTTTTACTTTTTATTATTGTCACTTAATAAAAAAAATATAAGGATAATACTTTGCTCTGGTATAAGAAAATGCTAGTGGCATCTTTGTCTTTTATCCAAAATTAAAATGTATACTTAGTGTTGTTATTTAATATAATTTCAGAATTTAATGTGAATAAAATACACATTCACTAGATAAAAATTTAATAAAAATATTCACCACATAAAAACACACAGACAAAAAAAAACAATTTCAAATATTTAACTAATTTATTGACAATTAAATATTTTTTTCTGTCTGGTTATATTGTAATTAATCATTTTAGCACATTAATAAAATTTTAAATATTTTATAATCCATTTATGGACGAATAATGTATTTATTAAGAAAATCCGCTATGTATTTTTCAATGACACCAGCTGATTTGGTTAAAGTAGAAATCTGTTTTATCGGCTGCGCGAGTTCGACCTATTTTAGTTAATGTCGCTCGTCATCTCAAAATTTTGGCTTTTGCACAAAGTTGACATCTAACATAACCATCACATTTGACGCAAGTAAACGACGCGACACAACTGGCATTGTGGAAGCATCGAATTTTTTATCCGAAGGTAAATATGCCAATAACATATTTTTTTGAATAATCCTATTATCAGCGATAAATTGGCCAATTTTTGATATTTTCCAAGAATGATCAGGCGAAAAGATCATTAATAAAAATTATCAAATGATTTGCCATCTAAAATTCATCATATGATGGCGCATTTGAAGTATTTCGACTAATATTTCACTGTTACCATTCTAATGTTGACATTACATATGTCATTGAGGTTATGATTTAAAATTAATTATTTCAAAGTAATACAATGCATATGTACGTATGTTAATCGACGTTATTATATTTTGTACTGTTGACCTTCATTAATAATGTGTTATTTGCAACTTTCAGGAATGTGATGGAAAATGTTAATATTTCATCATAAACAAATGACATATATACCGTTCGGTTGAAAATTCGCTATTACAACTATTTAGTTGGCACAGTATCGAGATGTCAGCTGGAAATCAAGGAGGTCCGACAGGTCCGGACGTTCCGTTAAACAACAATATACCGCACGGGGTAAATCCTGAAAATAATGTGCTACACGGTGGTCCTATTATGAATACTATGAACAGGCCTAGAAATAATAATAATCAAAATCCACTATTTAATGTTAGAGATAGACTTTTTCATGCCCTATTTTTTAAAGTGGCATTAGCGTATGCAAAAACTTTTCCGAGGTCTTTGAGAAGATTTTTGGAGGCTGTTATTTTATTGAAAGCTATTTCAGCTTTTTTCGTGTTAGCTTATATACATATAGCATTTTCGAGATCGCCTACTACATGCTTGGATCATGTAAAATATTCATGGCCGCGAGATGGAATTCTCAGAGTGGAGATATCAAAAAACCCTTCACAAGATTACAACGTAGAACAAAGTTATGCGAAAGAAAGCAGATTGCGACAAGATAAAGAGGATATTACCAGTGTGCTTGGAATGCTCGCTAAAGAGGGGTAACTACATTTTTCTTGTTTAATTGATTTTTGTGTGTTATGTTTCAAACGTATAGATTTCATAATTAATTAGCCATATTAAGACATTTTTGCCGTCAACTGGCAATATAATGAATAGTCATTTTGGTAAATTTTCCCTGCCATTTAAATTGAAATCTGAATTAAAAAAATAATTTAAAATGAATGGTTTTTTTAAATAAACCTGATCATTTTTTTGCGTGGGGGATGTAGGGTATGTGAATAAGTTCCTGCCATTTATGGCAGTATAATAATTGTGTGCATATAAATCAAGTGGCGATGCATTTATATTCAAGTGCTCTAAAATCAGTGTGCGTCATTTCATTAAAGTGTAGACGACATTTTTTTTGTAGGGTTTGATTTTTATAAAAAAGTAGTGGTGCACCAAAAAAATTTGAAGAATTGGAAACATTGCTTGATGTCATGGAGTTGATTAAACGACAATTTTAAAATGTGTGACAATATTGGGAATGTTACAAAAAGAAGGATCTTGGGTGCATTATAATTTGAAGCCGAGAAATGAGGAAAGGCGTCTTTTCCTGTGTGAATAACTGCACTGTGAAAATGTATTTTACGTCATATTGTGATCGACAATGAAAAGTGGATATACTACGATAATCACAAGCGTGGGTTAAACTCGGTCAAGCGGTAGCATCGACGCCAAAGCGGAATATCCATGGTGCCAAGCTTATGCTCTATATTTGGTGGGATCAGCTGGGTGTAGTGTATTATAAGTAGTTGTTCCAACCTAACCAAACCATCTGGAAACGATGAAATGGAAAGTTTTACTCCACCTGCCGTACTCTCCCGACATTGCTCCTTCTGATTATGTACCACTTTTCCAATCGATATGACGTACGGTGCTGGTGCATGGGCTCACAAACTGGGGCGACCAGGTCAGTCCGGCCCCACGCTAACCTCATCGCGGAGACTCAACTCGGCGCAGCGCTCGCCGCTGCTGCGGCTGACGAAAGCTTATCGAACGGTGGCGACGGACAGCCTACCGGTCTTGGCGGGAGTCCTCCCGATGGACCTGAAACTTCAGGTAATGGCTGCAGTGTACAGATGGCGGAAGGGCCACGCAGTGAAAGTCGGCGACTCATTCCTTACAGCGGAGGAGGCAGCGGAGATTATTGATAAGACGTCGCTGAGGAAATGGGCTCAGGACGCAGCTACGAGAACGTGGCAGGACAGGTGGTCCAATTCAACAAGTGGCCGCCACTTGTTCCGGTTCTTCGACTCCGTCGAGAGGAGGCTTAAGTACAAGGGCATCGCGCCTAATCATTGGATGGTACAATTCCTAACGGGTCACGGCCATTTTAGTGCCCACTTAATGGGACTTGGGCTGTCGGATCGCTCAGATTGCCCGTGCACTGCACCGAGCATGGACGCAGAACATGTTCTGTGGTCGTGCGAAGGCATGGGGGCTGAGCGGGAGGCGCTTCTGTGCCGTGTTCGTGGGCCATGTGAGGGGCCAGTAGGACACAAAGATCTGGTGACCCGTCCTGGCGCCCTCAGCGCCTTCAATACATTTTGCGAAAGCTTTGGCGCGAAATGCGTCGATGGCGGCTACTACGCCAAGCACTGGTCCGCTCCAGAGGCTGTCGGGGCTAGTACCGTCGAGTAAAGTAGAGTCACACCCACATTGAGATAAGATGGGAAGCTCAGAAGCTCGTCTACATTTACAGCGTGCAGCCGCGCGGCTGACCCCTTTTCCTTTTTTTTTTTTTTTTTTTTTTTTTTTTTTTTTTTTCCTTCATTTTTTAATTTTTAATTTTATTTTATTTTATTATTATTATTATTTTTTTTTCATTATATCCCCTTTATGGTTTCGCGCTTTGCATTGCGCTCGGTCACCAGATTGAGCAGAAGTTGGTTCCTCCAGGGGGACGTTAAATTAGTTTTTCACTAAATTAGTGTTGTTAGATGTGCGGGCTGTCATAAGGTCGTTTTTACTCGACCTTGGGTACATGCTCGGGTGTGGGTGGGCCCCCCCGTCCCCCTTTTTTTTTTTTTTTTTTTTTTTTTTTTTCCAATCGATAATTCATTGCCTGGCTGAGCAGCACTTCTTATCTTATGGGTCGATTTTTGGATAGCCTCAAAAGACGTATCATTTTTTCCTACCAGAAAAACGAGCAAAAGTAACGATTAGTGATGGGAAATACTCTAATTGATTTACTTTTAATAAATGATTAACTTTCGTGTAAAACAGCGAGTACTTATTCACACACCCAATAGTATAAAATATTTGATATTTTCCTTGTATGGTAATGGTGAAAAGAGATTAATTGTGGGTTTGGGATCCAACATACCATTTACAACACCTATTTTTAATTTTTTTAACTGTGTTAAAGCGAAACAATCAATACGTCATCTTGACCGTGTTATTTATAGACTATGCAATAAAAGTATCGGGAATATTGCACTTCATTTATTGAATATGGCTAATACATACTGTTTTTATTAGAAAATTTTCCCATTTCGTTATAATTTTTTTATTTAAATGGATGTAAAATGGGACTTTGGTTTTAGATATTTATTTTTTAGTTATTCCATAGGAAATTTCATTGTATTTTATGTGGATTAGAAATTCGAGTATTAAATTAAACCGATTGTTATTTAGCTAACGCTCTATGTATAATAGTTTTATTTCCAGTTTTATCAATATCGAATCTTCTAGCAAAGAAGAGGAATATTCAAATGAAAATGCAATAAATGAAAGTCCTCTTAGAAATACGACAATAACAACCACATATGGGGATGATGAAGGTGCAACATATCTCGTAGAAACGGCCGAAAACAGAGAAGGAATCGGGAATTTCGACGATTTGGATATATCTTACACAACTAGTTCTCCCGAGGTAATAATTATTATGTAAATAATTTTAATGACTATTTAGATAATGTTAGCATATTCATATCTAGATTTTGGTGTGCAAATATTGCAGTTTTTATCTTTTATTGTGAGAATGGATGCATAAATGCATATTTTAAAAATGTATGATAATAAATTGTGTGTAAAATAATGAAGAATTATATTGTATGAGGGTTTTAATTTTGGTTTGTGAGGTAGGCTTGTTGTAAAACAGCTACGAATTTGCCCTGTCTTTGCAAGTATAAATGCATTCATAACATTTTAGCGTCCGTGTGTTAATTCCTGTACAAAATGATTGTGTTGTGAGTTCAACTACTAAATCACGGGACTGCCTACATAAAAAATATGCAAAAAATGTCTTTATTTCTCAACATAGTCTCCTTTCAGCTCGATACACTTTTCTCAGTGATGTTCAATAGCTTTGATATCCTGTATATAGTGAGAACTGTTGAGTTCCTCAAAATAGCTATCAACTGCCGATTCCACCTTTTCATTGTTGATGAATCTTTTATTACCGAGCAATTATTTTAAGCTTGAAAAAATAAAATAATCTGAGGGGACTAAATCTGGCAAATAGGGTGCACGAGGAAGCAAATCGAACTTTGATTAATTGATTTTTGTCACGATAAAATGGATGTGTAAACTGGTGCATTGTCTTGATGATGATTTCATCACTCAAATGTTGCAATAAATTCGTATAATACTCATTGTTGACTGTTTTTCCTTTTTGAAGATAACATGACAATCTGCAGATGGAACTGTCTTCGCCTTCTTTGGAGTTGATTTTCCCTTTTCAGCATCCCCAGTTAGTTCATTGTCTTGACTGGACATGTTCGGGCATGACGTCCGATCGCGGGGCGCTCATTCGTCGTGTCAGCGATCTGAAAAGTGGACCGGTTAGACACACAGCACTTGTGACCACTTCGTCCTGTTTTAGGGCTTTTTGTGACATTTTCAGTAGCCAATGTGTACCTGGAGCCTTTTATGATTCCTAGAGACGAATTTACATAAGTGGAAAACAAAATAATTTTTCATCCATGTCTATGAATCGACGGCTTTATGCTGTGAAACATTGCCAAACACTCGATTGAAATATCCTCACGGTGCTGTTTTCGTTTCATTGTGTGCAAATGCAGGACCTATCTTACGCGCAGCTTTCTCGTGCTTTAAATTTTTAGGGTAATATGTGATGTACAGCCCTTTTTGAAATGTCCATTATATCTGTTAGCTTGTGTACTTTCTGATGATGGTCATCCAATACCATTTAGTGGATTTTCTTTAAAATTTCTGGTATAGTCACGTCATTTGGTCGAGAGTGAGAATGAGCAGTATTTTTGGACAATACATTAACACTATTTGCATAGCCAAATAGCTATGCAACATGTGAATAGGCCAGAATTGGTTTGATTAGTGGATTTAAATACAGTTCAGACTGGGTACGCGTTAAAAAAACATTTAAAATATGGATTTTTATTTTTTATAAATTTGTTTTCATTAAATTTTTTAATAATTAAAATTGCACACATAATGATCTTTAAATAGACAGTTTTTCACATAGAAATATTTTTTAAGATGTTTTCATGTAATATTTGTAAATCAGTCAAGGCACAGACTTTGGCATTCTATACATTACACCCACAACTGGAATAAATTTAACCATTGTAAGTAGAGAAATAGGTGTAAATTCGAATGTTCATGAATATTCATATGACAATAATTTATTTTTTTATATACCTATAATTAGATTATGATAATTTAATTGTAGCTTTTGCGTGATAACTTATAATTCTTAAACTTTGTTTTTTTGAACATTGATAGATATTTTTTTGTTGATTCAAGATGACCCTGTCACGTTTAAAAAAATATGCTAATTAGCTAGTCATTGTTTATTCGTGATTTGTGTATAATAATGATTCAATTTAATCTAAAAGCCGAATATTAAAAACAACATAATGATACTTCTCAATATAATCATTGCATGGAGATTTTCCTTGTTTTAATACACTTCTTTTCTTTAGTACACTTCATTTATACTCCACTATTAAAGTTTTTATTTATTATGTTTTAAAAATTATATCATTAACGTGTCCTTCATTCTGGTCAATGAATTGAGATAGTCGAGTTTTGGAGCTTTTCTCCAGTCTTTCTAGCATATCGATGGGTACGTTGTTGATAGCAGCTTTGTTGTGCATTTTTCACTTTAAAACTATTTAAATAAGGTTGTTAAAATAATACACAACTGACTATCAAGTAGCTATTATTTTTTAGCGACAAAATATTGAACTAAATTGATAATAAAAAATAATCGGATAGATATAATAGTATGGAAAGTAGCGACATTATTTGTGTAATTATTCCTACAAAGCTGATTCTATTTAATTTTGTTGTTTTCGTATTATAAATAAACAAAATCGGAGTCTGCCACAATGTTATTGGCGAGATTTAAAGTAATTTTTCACATACAAATAAATATTATATAAACGCCTTATAACTGAATAAGACTGAAATGCTATAACTTTAAGCTTCGTCTACCGTAGCCATTACCATCTTATGTCGAAAGTAGACGGACGTTTATTTAGTAATGATTAATGTAAACTATTTGTAAAGACTAAGAGCAGCTTTGTAAATTTTAATTTAATGCCAGTATATACAATTATTCATGTTTCGAAACCTTCCCGTATTATAAGTATCAATTAAAAATTACTTTGAATAAATTATTAAATATGCCCGTATTTAAATGCCAATTTTTATATACACAATGTATAATATTTCATTTTCAGGCTTTTGACATCGATACTAGTTCAGCAAACGAGTCAATAAATATGGATGACAGTATTTTAGGCGATACAATAGACATTGAAGATGAGGAGAAAACACATGACTCCAAATCTGGTAAACATCTAAAGACAGGTTTATTTTCTTCTGGATGGCCTGCTTTTCGTTATTGCGTTTCATAAATTGTGATTGCATTGGTTGATTTTGTTTGTTTTTAGGTTGGCCTGATGATGAATACATTGTCGAGTATTCGATGGAATATGGATTTTTACGACTTTCTCCGGCCGCACGTAAAAGACTTAACATTCCTGTAAAAATTGTTACTTTAGATCCGACTGTCGATAAATGTTTTGGAGATGCGTTTTCGAGATACGTCTTGGATGAGTTTTTGGGCTATGATGATTTGTTAATGGCGTCTATAAAAACGTTAGCTGAAAACGAAGAGAATAAAGGATATTTAAGGTATATATTGGTGTTATATCCGAGAATTAATTATATATTGCGTAAAACTTTTTTGAAGTAAAGATTTATATTTTAGAAATGTTGTAACTGGAGAACACTATAGATTTGTTTCGATGTGGATGGCGAGAACATCTTATTTTGCAGCTTTTTTCATCATGTTATTATTTGTAAGTAATGCATTTTTTTAAATTTATACATTATTTTTAATATAGTTTAATTAGATGATGATCGAGGGCGTTATCGAAAGTACGGAATAATTTAATTCTGTTAACTATTGTTAATATTTCTTGAACTACTTTTTTCCACTAACCAATTTAAGAATTACATGATAAACCCATTGAATTAAGATTTAATGAATTATGATGTAAAACGAATCTCGTGGCTCGTAGCTCGTATACTTTCAGTCGACGGTCATCAAATACCATTTTGTGGACGCGGTTACACCTTCGTTTAAATTTTACTGTTGTAAACAAAGGAGCGGACTTCCCCAGGGTATAATCTAGCTCGTCTTTGATATTGGTTGGACTGAAATCTTTCAAATAAAAGTATTGTATCACATAACGATGACCAATGTTTTCCATGTTTGCAAATTCACTGAGAATGTTCACCATTGATGGCTGCTAAACAAATACTAACATGGTGTCTTCAAACTTGAATCTCAAGCTTTATAAGGTAGGTAATAATGACCATCATTTGTCGTCATAGGTCGAGGTACTTCTGGAACTAATCTTATATATAATCTGTATCATACATTTACCTTCTCGTGCGCTTAATATTAAAGGTAGATTTTATTTGTGAACTTTTCGCAATTCCTTCTTTATGGAAATATCGCCAATCGTTCTAGATTTTTCATAGTATGCAATGTGATCACAATCTAAATCTGTAGATATTAACCCATGATGACCGAGTTATGTTTAATTGTGGGACTATGTCATCTTGGTTGACGTATTGAAGACAACCTTCTTGGTAGGGAATTTGGGTAATCGTAAAGATTGAGCAGCTTTCTTTGGAAAGTAGTGCAAAAGCGACCTTGTTAATTTACGGTGTAAATGTGTACGATCTTTTCGACGCTGACATTTGTTAATAACGTACAATGTGTAATCATATTCATCAGTTTCAGACAATCTATAATGTGATAATATGCACCCATTAATTTGAAAATGGGTATGTTTGTAGTAATTTAAAACCAGTTTATGCAAAATGCATTGTTCAACATACTTATGAAATATTTTAAATTAAAAATAAAATAATAAATCGTTGAAAAAGTGGGAATTTTTCATATTCTATTCCCTACTTATGTATTTTTTTAGTTTCAGATTAAAACTCAAAATGCAAATTTAAAGCGTTTTCTTTGCAAAAATATTGCTTAAATATTATTTTTTAAATTTTAATGGTTCGTTATTGTAAAATCTGAAGAATTACAAAAGCTGACGTTATTTTATCACATTTTATAATATTATTTCTATTTAGGACGCTTCTTTAATTGTAAGAAAATGTCCAAGAATTAAAGAAATGAAAACAACGATAGCATATATCGATTCAAGATTGACAATGATTTTAACAATTGAATAAACTGTTAAAAAGTTAAACTGGAAGTTTTTTATGAAATTATTAAATCGAACAAAAAATGATGTTTAAAATTACAGTGGAAAAACTAATACTCAAAGCAAAAAATGAAAAATTGTAGAATATCGTTAATTAGTTTATGTAATTTATTAAGATTTTGCTTGATTAGGGCTGTGCATTTATTTCAACATCGTCGACGCTCCACTAAATTAGATTTATCCGAGTAAAGTTTTGTTGCAATTATGTCTTTAATCGTTGTTTTGGTAGGTTTTTTGGGTCAGTATGTGGGTGTAGCAAAAAGGTTTTTCCCATTCTCACTAGGGGAGGGGAATTGGATTAAAAAATGTGTGTCCAGTGGGTGCGGTGGTGTGTTGACAGAGCAAGGCTCCGGTATTAGCATACCAATCGTGGGGCCGAACAAACAACGGTGTCATTAATCATACCGTAAACTAATAAATGGCACCGAGGGGACACTCACCACCAGTCAATGCTCGTAATCAATCGCAATGAATTCAGACCGATATGCGTCACAAAACGTCAATTAATTCTCGTCTGGTCTGTGCGTCTGTCTCAAGTAGTCGAATTTGTCGGTTATTGTTCTTTTGATGGCTTTTGTTAGTAATTTTTCATCGAAGAGATAAGACTGAGGAAATTTGTTGCGTGTAAAGAAAAGTGTTTTTCGATCGAGGTTTTTCAGAATGAAAATCATAAAATATAGTCACTCTTAATTAAATCTTTACAGACTGTGTTCATGTTTTCGCACGATAACAAAATAACGTAAAAGTTCACTCATGCGTTATGCGTGTTAACCCTTTGTGGTCTTATCAATTTGATGAGGTAAACTGCAGTAGTATTTGATGTATGTTTGTATATTTTTTAATTCAAACATTTGTGCATTTATACTATTTATAGATTAACCCTTTGACCAATGAGTTGATTTTAAATTGAGTTAAACATAAATGCTATATTCGTATGTCTACCGTTTATCGTCTACATTAATCCACTTTTCTCTCAAGACCGCGCCGCTTGAGTGACGCTTGTATATTAATAAATAATCCTTTACACTATTGATAGCATACTATATTCGTTCATTTCCCCGCATAAACTTAAACAATATACATGTGTGTCTTTATTTTTAATAACAAATAAACGCATTCGTTTCAAATAGAATTACGTATTATCGCAGCATTTGCGGGATTCCTCATCAACGGGATAGTTATCATTATTGCTGACATTTTCCCATTCACTGCCGCTCTAAACCCTGATGATTTGTGTTTCATCGAAATCTAATATGAAGACGAGATTTGATGGTTCTGAAATAGTCTGAAATATCACTTGATTTAACCGTTTGTCCATCAAAAGTGCGGCGTGGCGATATATAGACATTGAACTACAGAACTACAACAAGAATTCACAAAATTTGGCGTAGTAGTTAAATATAAACATATCAATTCACACTCAATATAGAATCCATCGGAAAAATCAATGTTTCTACATGTGTGACGTGTGGATTCGGACCGTAAAGTGTTGACGTACTCTTTTGGTATATTTGGTTAAATAATATGATTTATTTTTTTCAAATGTATGGTCTACCTTTGCGTGCTGAATATTTTGTTATTTAACCTGGTGTAACGTATTTATCACGTTTTGTTTGTTATCGCCACATTCAATGTACCAGAAACACTCTTCGACGCAAATTAAAACCGACTTGCTATCTGTCGTCGGGGGTCTATTTTTCGGGTCGAACGCCCTGTCCGAGCGCTCCTCTGGGGGTCCGGTTTGGTTCCTGTCGGTTGTTGTTTTGCGGTGGTTCCCGTTGAATGCTCGGGCAGGCTTTGTGGTGCATTGAGGGAAATCGGTGTCAGATTGGAGGCGACAGTATCGCGCGGAAACCCAACAGCTGGCCGCTCTTATCTCAACAATTTATCGGTGTAACGAACCCCCTATATTTGTGCCCACGTATGTCATCATAATCTCCGCTCACCCTTTTTTTGCCGGGAAGGGATGCATTCGTGAAATGGGCGCGCGTATTCATTTTTGTAGTAATGAAGGCATAAATCATATCAATTGAACTGGATCGGTATCAAATTGTTCCATTTTTGATGTAATGAAAGCCAAAAAATATTAGGGTGTCCCATAAGTTTCTTTCGTTTTCATATTAAGAAAAATAAAACAATTTGTATTACATCAAAATTTATTGAATAATATATGATCCATTCTGTTCTATTATCTTTAGGCATCTCTTCGGAAGCTACATAATGCCTTCTTGCCAAAATTTTCCAGATTTGTAGGATGAAGTAAAACATACCAGTCAAATGATAATCATTTATTTCTGACGAGCAAAGACACATGAGG
Organism: Stenopsyche tienmushanensis; assembly: GCA_008973525.1. Taxonomy (NCBI): domain Eukaryota; kingdom Metazoa; phylum Arthropoda; class Insecta; order Trichoptera; family Stenopsychidae; genus Stenopsyche; species Stenopsyche tienmushanensis. The sequence continues at coordinate 450,447 of WACJ01000017.1, forward strand.
CCTGGCATTATCGTGATGAAAAGCAACGTCTCGTCTGTTCGCTAATTTTGGCCGTTTTCTGGCAATTGCCTCCTTTAATTGTCTAGTTGGAAACAATATTTTGTTGAATTGATCGTTTCAACTTGCTGAAGTAGTTCATAATAACCTACCCCCTTCCAGTCCCACCAAATGCATAGCAAAACTGTTTTTGGATGTAGGCCAGGTTTAGCTACAGTTAAAGCTTCTGTACCCTTGGTCCAAGACCGTTTACGTTGGATATTCTCATAGAGTATCCAACTTTCATCTCCAGTGACAAGTCTCTTCAAAAAAGGTTGGCTATTATGTCGTTGGAGATGAAGATCGCATGTTGAAATACGCTGAATTTTATTTGAGTCAGTCAGTTCATGAGGAAGCCAAACATCTGAACGATTGATGTAGCCCAATTTTGTCAGATGATTATGGACGGATGTCCGTGGAATTTCTAACTCGTTAGCTATTTCGCGAACAGTATATCGCGGGTTTTCTTCGACCATGGCTATGATAAGATCTGTGTTCATTTGCGAAAGAAACTTATGGAACAACCTAATATATACGTTTCAATTCTATCACACGAGAATCTCTCGCATTTTGTTTGTTTTCAACTCTTACATCGTTGATGCTAAAATAATTGCTTGGTAGGTCTTCTTCGGGATGTCCTTTAGAGCCGATGTAACATGAGCTTGGATGGTCTCAATTGTGTCCCTTTCACAAGTCTGATCCTGCTTAGGAGCCTGATTAGGACTGTAGGGAAGCTGGGAAACCAATGGGGTACAGGTCCTGGTTAAAAAATCATCGACAGCGAAGACATGGTGACTTGGCGTGCTGTCGTGATGAAGTTTCCATGCAGTTTTGTGTTAAAATCTTTGGTTACATGGCGATAGACGGTTGTTTTCGTCATGTTTAGAGTTTCTGCTATCCATTGAAGATTCAGATGAAGTCGATCAGAGTTCAAAAAATCATACACACGCGTCACATTTTCGTTGATCCAGGATGTTGATGAATGGATGGATCGCTTCTTGTGCGTGCACTGTTGCCGGTTGGGTGGTGACGCTCATGAGGCGGAGTCGGCGGTTGGCCTTGGCTGCGGGATGACGTCCTTTCCGCAGCCAGATTCCTCTCACTCGTGCGGAATAAAGAATTGCATAAACACCCGTCCATCCCCATTCATTCGTCCGGCTACACATGATCCGATAGAAGAATGGATAGAAGAACGACCTAGCTTTTAAAGGACACATTTTAAAGCTAACTGTCCTCTCAAAATTGGAAGCATTACTTATTGAACACACCCTGTATGCTGCAGAACTCGTCGAGTAGTTAATAGCTTTTGATATTGTCATCATCATAGTGCAGTATGCTGCAGGATTAGGGCTTCTTCAATATCATGCATTCACCTCATCATGCGCTCGTTATTGAAGGTAGCATCATAACATTCGAGTTGTATTTATGAACGCTCACCTAGCGAGTCACCTGAGTGAAGGGCGCTTTCACGGCGATCTCTACAGGGAGTGTTAGCGTTTTATAAAGATTGAGCAGTTCTTCTTGAAATCATGTTGATTTAACTGGTATGGGCTTTCTGGATTACACCGAATCCAATCCCTGCGTTCCTTTCTTCATTCATCTTTTTTTGGTATAATTTTGCATCATTTCTTTTTCAAGTTCTTGATTAATTCTTGCGCAAGCGAAGAACAAAATTTAAGTGTCATGCTATTTTTGATTTAAAATTGATGTATTTTCCTTTAAATATCTTTTAAGAACCCCAAGAAGCATTTGCTATTTCACAGAATGGAAGCCTTTTTCGTGGACGTTTCATAGAAAACCGATTTAATCAGCATTCAGCAAAATGATCTAATTTGAAATACTAACCGTCTCTTTAAGTAAGTTTTCATGAAATGGTGGCCTCAAACATCGTCGTAAGCTTCGGGCTTACTTTTTTTTAATTAGCCACCCCCACGCAAAGCCTTATCCCGCTGCCGCGGATGCTGCAAATCTCGCAAACAAAATAACAAATATCTTGTTGTTTTCAATGTAATGAAAATTTTACATTTGTCTGAAAGAATATTCCGTTTTCAGCTGATCCGAACCGACATAACAATTAAATTCAGCAAACCGGAACAGACGCCGCAGCATCCGCGACTGGTATAACTTAGCGAAATACTCGCTGCCGTTCCATGAATGAATATTGAGCGTGCAGAAAATTAGCAACCACGTCAGTTTTTTTGCGCTCTGCACATTTCAGCTATCTTATTTTGATAAGGTAAACTGCAGTATGTAAAGTGCATGTGTTTATATATTTTTTAATATAAAAATTTGTACATTTATACAACATCGCGTCCATCATTTATTGTCCACAAAAAATCATTTTTCTCTCAGGACCGCGCAGCGTGAATGACGCTTGTATATCAATAAATTACACTTAACACTGTCGATAGTACACACTATTCGTTCATCATTTTTGTTACCAAGTTTTAACCTTTTCGTTAGTGAGCAAATTTAAAATCGATGAATTCGTTGATGTCATAATCGCTTTACACCGATTACTTTCTGTCAGCTCCTAATCAGCGTAAGACAATCTTCAATTCGAGGCAGAGCCACTTGTCATGAACACTCGTCATTTCTTTACATAAACAATGCACAAAAAATCGATTCAAGTGCTCCTCCTTTAGAAGGAAATGATAATTGGACAAAGACTCATTCAACACGCAGCGAAGAACAGCAAGCAGTTAAATAAACAAACACTCTCAATAACACACAGTATTCGGTCGTTTCTTTGCGTAAACAAATAACACACTTGAAATCGAAATCATTTTAAGTGGATAAATTTGGACTTAACGATCTATACAATCATGCGAGGAACTATCCGTCTCAGTCTCCCGAACTGCGCTAAGTTCTCTTTGTCTCTGTCCGCTTCGGAGCTTCAATGCGCAAGAGTGCTCTTTCTGAATAGTGAAGGTCAAAACGGATATTTCCGTAAGTACTCACAAAAAGGTTAACTTACCCGAGCTGTTTATTGGTCCGGTGGCTAGGTGTAAGGGTACCTTTACAGCACGACATTGATGTTGATGTATTAATTTATAACTCCCATTTCCCACTTCGATGTCATTAAAGAAAATTATGTTCCTGAGGTTTTTTTTATTTGGAAATCTTTAAGCGATTATTTTTGTACGTCGTTAGCTATAATTTATTGTCTCATATACTTATGTAAGCGAGTCTGTGACATTTGATATCACATAGCCGTAAAATCTTTCTTTAAAATGGATTTCCGAAAATGTGTCAAATCCATCACGTTATTATCGAATCGAATGGACTTTAACGTAATCGTATACGATTTTGTTTAATATTTATTCCCCGAGAAAGTAACATAAGCTTAGATGATATAAACGTTTCAAATTTTTTTGTATAATTATCCAAATGTGACGCCTAGATTAAGGTGGTCCTTATTTCGGTCAATTTTTCAAAATAATATTTAGGGGTCTGAAGGTTTGAGTTTTCATTAAAAAACAACACCGTTTTAATCAGTAAATTGTATTTATTAAAATAAATGTTTATATTAAAAAATAAGGATACCCTTTTAATACTAAAATCATAAATATTCAAGGTACAAGCGTTGATTTTTTTTTGTATCAGGATATTTCTTTCTGTAAACTTTTACTAACAAAAGCAAATATTGTTTTTGCTCTTCGTCAATTGTCATAAATTTATTATATCCCTTCATTAAGGCAACACCACGTTCAGCAATATCATTCACTACCCCCATAGAATGGACGATTTTTTTGCAGCCTTGAAATCAGAGTCGTCCTTCCAAATTTCAACATCTTAATTCAAAAACTCTGATGAGATACCCACTATATGAAAAAATCGTAAAGAGCTGCTAGTCACAAAGTCTTCTATGTATGTATCTTTTTTCGGTGATGTGTTCGATATCAATGCTTTTTTATTTTTGGGCGATTCTACACTTTTTCGATTCTTAGTGCATTTACCATATTTTGCTTATCTTTAACTGAAAGTTCGTCGTCGAACTCTTCCGACAAGTACCATAAATGGGCCAGTATTTTTATCTTGCTGAAAATAAACATCGGACATATCAATATGATTCAATTGTGGTCATAAAAAGACACTCAACATTGATTGATATCGCGCAGCATTTACAGTAATAGCATTTCCAGCACCATCGTCGAACAAATGTGCGAATGTCATTCGAAAAGATATAGGCGTCACAATTGGATGATTCTATATATATTGTGGGACTATTTAATACCCCACTATTTAATCTTTAATAATTTTAATTTGTCGCTTATTCTGACTGAGTTTTGAAGATGTGGTCAACGTACGACATGTTTTATTACATGGCCATGGGCGCAATAAAAGCGAGGGTATTTTTGGGGCGACCCTCGCTCCACGACAATATATTTTTATCGTCCCGAGTCCGACACTGCTCTGGGCATCGGGAAAGTTTTACTAAATATCGTCATGTAGTTTTGTGTTTGTATTTGCGTTTCGTGTGTGTCATTTACTCTGTCCTCTCGCCGTCGTCTCTGCTCTTCGTAACGAGCTCGCCACCCTCTCCGCCACCCTGTTCGCCGGCCGGAAGGTGATTCGTATTGACAAGTTATCAATACACCGCGTGGACGGGCGCACCCCACCGTTGGGGTTGGGTGGGTGGACAGGCGAACTTATGGTGTTTCCCATGGAGGCAAGCTGGACCGTAGCGTGGGCTTCTAATCTTATTTACAGCCTAAACGTTCCGTCCTATCTTTAGACCGGGCGTGAAATTTTTCAATTCGCCGGCCCCCCCCCCCTAAAAAATATGACGAATACTCATTCATATTGGAGTTTTTACAGCATTCGACTTTTGGCGGCGCGTTGATGGTTGCTCGTCTTCTTTTTTTCGTGGGCGTCGTTGACATAAATCACATTTATTCGCTGAACTTGAAGAGCACATTTGGAACGCTTAAAAATACCGACAATCGTTAATATTATATAATACAGATCATTCAAAGATCTCTTCAATTTATTTGTATTTTAACCCTTAGGCGATATTTAAAAATGCGCCCGATTTTATTGTCTATAGACGACTTATATCACATGCTATCCTGCGGGATAATTTACAGTTTTGAGCATTTTTTTGTTTAATTTTTTTTTGTTAATGTTGTTAACAACAATACACCCCAGCACAATTGATTGTTCATTTAGGGTAGTCTCAATTTACTAATACAATCAACCCTTCTATAGCGTCGAGATAGGGACCACACAATAGAAGCAAAACGCTATAGAAATTTACGCACTCATACAAAATATGTACGTTAACAAGTGCAAGCTACTCAGTCGCCAGACTGTCATAATGATAGTCTGGAAACACGCCAGAACACAATTATTAAATTATTCACATTAAACAAAAAGTCGTTACGCGAAACCCTCAATGACGACTCATTATTATTGTACGCTTGTTCTATAATTATTATTTCGTCGTTGCGTTTCGTTGCAAGCCCCGTTCAATTCAAGTGCTTGTGTCTCGTTATACCCAGTAGACAATGCTCTATCAACGTCAAAATGTTAAAATATTCTCAATTGACAATATATTAATAAAAAAACAGTGATATGCGTTAGATTGAGAGGCTCTGCTTCGTTATATTTTTGCGGGTACTAATAGGGAACAATATCTTCGTGTCGTTATCGCCCGATCGTGTCATTTCAACTTCATTCATTTTCCATCACTTTTCGTGAGCGGCTGTCAAGACACATCCATCCATTGATGAGACAAGCATGATAGTTCCGCATGTGCGAATATTTCTAGTGGTGTGTTCCGCAAAAAATATACTTATATCTCTCTTATTGTAGCGAAGCATGCGTGAGATATTATTATTTAATGTATGGATGATCTAACGCGATTTAATAATCTCATGATTAATTTCAATTTATTTACATCTTGTTCTTAAATTTTCATATTCTTTTCGATAAAATATCGTGCTCTCTGCATACATAAGTGCCTGTATTGAATTTTTAACGCGGGTTTGAGCTGCTGGACTGCTCTCTGTCTATGTGTACAATTCAAAATGGATAGCTACACGTGGGTTCGTTTGTTATCGGAGCGCAGAAGGTTCGAGCAGATGGAAACTATGATCAGGGAATAGAGTAATGCTGACACTCTTAGCCGAGATCTTTATTTCCATGGAAATAGACTCCAGTTATGATTATAATGGGGAGCCAACGGAAAGATTGCGTTTTCCCGCGGTTCTGTCTTCTAGTTGTACGCGCTTCGCGCATAAGTAAAAGGGCGGAAAGAGGTCAAATCAGGCAATGAAAATATGGTGAACTTTCGTAACGGCGTTGGAAATAGATCATTCTTTCCACATCCATCCAAAGGGAGAGCATAATCTTTCGTGGATGAAGTCCTTCTTTCGACTAGGGATATGATTTTCCTAGGTTTTGCCGTGGAAAAGCTCTGATGTATAAACCGAAATATATTAAAGCCTGTTATCATCTGTAACGATGAATAAATTAAAATGTGAGGGTTGAGATTAATGATGACATAAGGGTGGGATTTTTTTGATTGTGTGCTTAGCTGCCACATTCGTTATCAGATGTAGATGATCTCCATGGGATATTTTTTTATAGGGATAAATGGTTTTCATGTGGTGATTTCCCATTGCCTTGGACATGTGGTTAAATTGGAATATGGTAGTATTTGAATAGGAAATTTTAGCTAGGGGAGGATCTACGGGTGAGGGGCGAATTTTTTATTACTTTCCCATCATATTTTATTTATTGTTGGCCTTGTCCGACTTTATTAATCGCCTCTTAAAACTTAAAATTGGGGTGTCCCATAAGTTTCTTTCGTTTTCATATTAAGAAAAAAATAAACAATAATTTGTATTACATCAAAAATTATTGAATAATATATGATCCATTCTGTTCTGTTATCTTTCTCCATCTCTCCGTAAGCCTCATAATGCCTTCTTGCCAAAATTTTACAGATTATATTAGCTCATAATAAACTACCCTCTTTCAGTCCCACCAAATGCATAGCAAATTTTTTTGGATATAGGCCAGGTTTAGCTACAGTTAAAGTTTCTGTACCCTTGGTCCAAGATCGTTTACGTTGGATATTCTCATAGAGTATCCAATTTTCTTCTCCAGTGACAAGTCTTCTTAAAAAAAGCTTGGCTATTATGTCGTTGGAGAAGAAGATCACATGTTGAAATACGCTGAAGTTTATTTGAGTATAAAATCGAGTTGTCGTTGAATCGTGGTTGTTTGTAAATGAATTCCTGGTGAAGACGAAAAGAATGCGTAATTGCTTTGTCAGGTTCTGTTCTATAGAAAAGGGTCTTTTGATCGACCCCAAGTCTTTCTTATTTTTAATTGTTATTTGTTTAATGATGATGATATATTTAAGTTGTTTTTGTGTTCATGTGATTTTCCAAGAAAAATCTTCCTATAGTCCACCTTAATTAGTCGCAAATAATGTGTAGCGTTTCCCGTCTTCCTTTATTATTATAGACGAATGATTCACTTCCTGGATACAACAATACGCGATTCGACCTTGGAATATCCGAAAAGGTATCTTTTCCGCCTTCGCCGCTAGTATTTTTACAACCCACACGCCCCTTTTGTCGCAAAAATTACTTCGGAAGAGGAGATCAAAGTCTCGCCGCCGATTTTTCCACATTTCGTGTACATATGATAATGTTCGTCCCACACGTATTTTCAAAGGGCTCAGGCCGCATTGTGAATTGGCGGATTAGGACGTTCACAAGAGTCTTAGGAGACAACAGCCGCTTCGGTTTTTGATGTTCGGTTTTTCTTGCACCGATCGCTAAGACCTTTGATGTCATTTTATTCCGGCGAATAATTCTTGCGGATCTTTTATGCGGTCGCATTAGTGGCCGCCTTCTAATATCGCTCGTCTCCATTTCGGGCCCCCGCGAGGGCCCCCACGAGGGCCCAGTATTTTCTTTTCGTTTTCCCTTTGTTATTCAGCGGCTGCTTCTCCGGTCCCGGAACCGACGGGGGCCCTTTATTCCGACCGAATACGTCGACGGATTGCTGCGGAATCGGAAACTGATCTTCGGAGGCCGGAAGCAATATACGATTTCCGGAGGAAATTTCCTCGGCGCAAATTTTCATTCGTCGACATGTGAAGTCTGATCGTTGCGATCGTTTATTTCTCACGACAATTTCCTTGCGATTGAAGGCGCTTGTGTAAAAAATAAAATAAAACAATAATACGCATCCTGTTTTGGAACGATTTTCCATTCCAATATGATTTCATTCTTACAAATTCAATTTTTTCCTCGACGTTTGATGAAAGAACTAAATTTAGATTTCCCTCGCATCCAATTGTTCCTCTTCAACAACCTAGAAATCAATTACCTAATTTTAGCCGCACAGTGAGTGCTTACTTTTCCCTATAAATTTTCTGGAAACCTTGAAAATATTGTTGTTTTGTTTGCTTATAAAAATATACAGTATACTTGTTTTAATACGATTTCCTGGAAGCTTTCAAAATTCAAAAATTATATTATTCATTCCATAAATATTCATTCCCTGTTTAATAGTTCAAATTTGTAAAGATAATTTTACCATACCAATAAATTTAAACAATCAGAAGTATTAACCCTAAAAACGATGTTAATTCTTATGTTAACGTTGGACCGTATGTATGGAATAATAATTAGTTTGTACTTAAATTAAATAAATTGTAATAAAAAACAGTGGTTTACATATAGGATCACTTTTGGTACTGTTATGTAGGAGCGAGGGCGCTGGGTGTTATAATGTATGGCCGGACGGATGTATGGGGATGGACGGGCGTTGGACAAAAATACTCCCTTCTGTACATAACTTTTTATTCAGTACGCAAGATCTGGCTGCGAGAAGGACGTCCTCCCGCAGCCAAGGCCAACCGCCGACTCTTTCGACTCTTGCCTCCTGCGCGTCACCACCCAATCGGCAACAGTGCACGCGCAAGAAGCAATCGGTTGGTAACTGCAGGTTAAATGTCCCCGCAGCGCTACATAAGATGGCGCTGTTAAAATAGCACATTGCACCTCAAGAGAGACGGAAGATGTTACAGTTAATCTGGCAAATTAAATCCAAGCTGGTAAATCACCCACGCTACTACTATTTATAATGATTTGATACAAATACAAATTATTTGTGGTTGGAAATTTAATTGAAACGTGTCAAAACAATGATGGTAAATATAATTTTTAACTCGTTGTTGAGTAATAGCGCATATGTGCGTTCGGACTTTTTTTTGCATTCTCGCACATCGAGTGCGGAGATTAGTGAATCGGAAATGAAAAGAGAGTCTTGCGTCTCCATCATACACTCGTATATCGACGGCAAGGGAGTGCTGCAAAGGTACCCCTACACGTATAAAAAATCTCAAATATTGCGAAAATTTATCGATTTGAAGCTTGTTGAACAAATGCTTTATATTGTTACTAAAACTGAAGACGCACATGTGTATTGTTTATGTTTACGCGAAGAAATTAACGAATATTATATAGTTAGGGTTTATTTATTGATATACAAGCTCCACTCACGCTGCGTGGTCCTGTGAGAAACATGGATTCGTGTGGATGGGAAATGGATTTTAACCAACTAATTAAAGAGGTAATAATTTGAATTAGTAATAATACTGTATTAGAAATAGAAGCATGGCGATTAGAATATAAAGCGCTAAGCGTCCACTCGAGTGCGCATGCAACATGTGCGTGCATACTCATCAAAGGGTCAAAATTGGTTCGCTAAAAGCCACGTGCTTAAAAAAAGTTTTTACCATCCCACAATGCAGTCTAGACTTAGCTTCGAACTATTTTCCATATGGATATTTAACAAAATTCTTAAAAAGAGATTCTTTTTTAATTATGGAGAAATGGTTACATTTTGATAAATGTGATGAGTTATTGGGGGATGAAAAACGACAAAAGAAGACTTTCTCATGTTTAAATTTGCTATTTTTTTGTCAGTCCCACCATCGAGTATTAATTAATTCAAAGCTTTTAACATTGATCCCTGTGATTTTATTCTCTCAAAATTGTTAAAAAAAATATTTAGCATTTATGTACTCTGTTTTTTTTTTGTTGTCGTATATAGTACTTTGTACGCTTTTATAGTTTATGTAGCATTCAATTGATACTTTCTTTTCAAAGAAGACAGAGTCTATTGTTGATGTTCTTTGTGTTAAGACCGTTGAGGATTATTTTACCTTTGGATCTTACGAAGGATTACACGTATTGGCCGATATTATAAATGTGATACGTTATACTTCCGGATATTATGGGGTTGTCTCATAATACAATACGGCCATGTTGAATAGCGGTGTTCATCTGTATGTTGTCATTGTGGGTGTGTAGTTGCGCGGAAATGTATTGGCATTCGATGGACTGCAATTCAAAATATGCGAATTTCGAGCTCCATTTGTGATTCGCTTCAACCCTGATCTACCGAATTTGTCATCAGCCCGGCTTGTTTGATTTGTTTAAACAATATATTCATCGTCTTTGATTCCATAATTGGCTGCTAATATTAATTATGATATTGATGAAAACTCAGTGTGTGTGTCTGTAAATCGGTATTCGTGCGTAAACACCCCTTATATGAATTTATCTAATATCGGCTTACCATTCAGGGTTATTTCAACGCAGTTTGACATGTCTATTATGTGTGCGCCAAATCGGTTATTGTTATCCTGTTGGATATTTTCTGAATGGCATGTTAGTAACGTGTTTGGCATGTTATTGTGGAAACCATATTAAATTTCAATTGTCACACTTCGTATCTATACAGCGTATTTTTGCGGGATCTACTCTCGATGGGTGGAAAAGAGGGTGGATTTTTTCCGGGAGCTCCGGAAAAGTGGACGAACGCCAACGGAAATAGTTTGCTGGGTCGTCGCAAGGATGTGTTCAACTCCGCCGTTAGAAACGAAGTGCTTCCTAATAATATCCGGAAAAATTTATATAAATATGTTCCCTATCAGGAAACCATATAAATTGGTTGCCGTTGTGATAAAAAACAACACTAAAAACGGGAGCCATCTCCGTTTGCTCACTTGTAGGATTTCTCCACATATTGAATTAGATGCTGTCGGACCTTTTTATGATTTAATCAAATGGGCCATCTAATAAAGCAAGTATTCAATTTCGATATGTTTGTCTTGGCGAGATCAAATTATCGAGCGTAAACGCTTTATACGGGGAGTCATAGTTATTTGTTTGAATCTATACGAGGGTCATTTAGAAAGTCGAGTCACAAGTAGGGAATCCAATCCCGGGATCCCAAAATTCGAGATCGAAATTTTGATCTAGCAGAAATCGTACACCTCACCAGCACGATGAAGGATACTAAATCGAGAAATTCTCGACGAAATCTGGACGCTTGGAAACTAATTGGCGAGTTTAGGCGACGCCCAGGGGCAGTAGCTGTCTAATCTAAGTATATGTTTTTCAAATTGTTATATTAACCTTTCCCTACCGGTGATGTATTTACTACACCTCGACTCTAATAATGGGAATATCGATATGAAATATAATAGATACGGGGTTCAAAATTTTTGTATTCCTCCGTAATATAATTACGAATCACATCAAAGTATTATAGTTTATAAATATTCATATGCAGCGACGGAAATAAATAATTTGTCGGGAAATCGGGAATTTTGCGGGAGTTTTAGTCCGTGTCTCAGCAGAAGGGAATTTTATCAGTCACATTGATGGTGTTATACGAAAATGGGGGTTCACACGGTCATCAACTTGAACTAGCATTTAAATATCTGATGACGATACTTCCCATGAGTTTGGAGGCTGGGCGTGCATTTTCAGCAGCAGGTTGCCTGGCTTCCAAATTCAGATCCAGACTAGATGACGAAATATTTAATGTTACTTCGGGCATATTTTCAAAACAATATTTAAGTGTTTTATTTATCTATTTTTGAATTGTATTTTTACTCTTTTCTTAATTGGATTTATTAGTAATTTTTGATCAAATTTATCAATGTAATTTCTTAAACAATTGAAAATCCCAGTCTCGGTATCCCGCGACTGGTCCCGGGATGATCCTATGCATCCCCGAGATCCCGGGATCGAAATTTTTGCTCGGGATTGGATTCCCTAGTCACAAGGGATTATCTTTTGGGGTTTTTTTATTTTATTTTTTCGTCCCATTGTATCAGTACGGCCTGAACTTACTTCGTGATATGTTTTCGATTCATCACATAGCTACCGTAAACTTCCTCGAGCTTTCGATGGGTATTCGCGGTGGCATTGTTTTGCAAAGTCAAAAAACCAAACTGAATCCCAAATATTGACCGCTAATGAAACGGCGGAAATTTTCTATTTACATTGAGAGAAATATAAATTTGCTTTCGATTTTTATCACAATTGATTGCGAAAGAACTCCATAGTGTTTGGTTTGAAAGTTTATTTTTATAATATTGAACACATTTACATGTAATTTAATGCCATATTTGCTAATTTTACAAGTGCAAAAATCTTTCCAACGACGACCTCGTTTAGCTGCGGTATTTCCTGGAACATGCCCCATATGTCAAATCGGGTGTGGCTGTGTGTATACGTTTTGCAATTTCCATATTGCTGCTTTCAAAATCATATTTATTTTCAAAAGCAGTTACCAACGGCATCAACAGGGCAAGGCAATCTTGTATTTATCAGGGGCCACTAAACTTTTCTATAAGCAGTTTGGATATGTATATCGTCTTCGTTATTCGCTTGAAAATCAATTAGTTTCGATTGAAAGTCTTGTTCCAATATCAACTGAATTTTGAAATTATTCAAATACATTTGATTTTCCCTTAAAATCAATTTATCCTTGATTTTATATTGGACATTATTGAATCTGTGCCCAAAAACTATTTCAGTTTAGATAGGAAAGTATCCATAAATAAGTCGTTTTTAATTTGTTCTAAAAATTGATTTTATATTTTTATATATATATTTTCCCATTTGTTAGTGAAATTGTTAGCTATAAGATGAAGCTGTGTTTGTGTAATATATAATAAAATAGGAGCGCGAGTATACGGGGGCGCATGCGCGTAGCGTGTCCATGATGTATGCGACGGTGATGGAGCTGTAGTTTGGTGACCGCCGTTTTGTATAATGACTGGTCGATCAATTATAAAAACGTGAAGCTTTTATATAAAAATATATTTTTTATAAAAAATATGTTATTTTTATGATCATGGCTTGGTTGCAATATCATCGTCCATAATGAGAATTTCTCGGACTATGAACGACATAGTTAGGCTGAGCCCCTTTATGAATCCGGGATTTGACACGTTTGCTCTCCTGCTCCAGTGTATATTGGTGATGACAAGTTTTGTATTCCAGTGTCTGAAACATGCTTAATAAATTATGTAACCGAAGCGTCTATAGGATGGGTTTCCCCTTAGCTACCTTTTCAGGGCGTATAAAGGCGTCGGGGCCTCTGCGTGATAAATCACGGCGCCGTGGCCTGGGCCGGGACGGGCAGGGCCTGCTGCAGCCCGATAGTGCGGAGGCGCCTAACCGTAAAATAACTTCTACTCATACCAACCCTCGCTGGTCAGCCGATCGAAAGACGTTCCGTCAATGTCAGGGGGGCCTCCCAGCCTCCACTGTATCGATCATATCTCGTAAATATACTCCGGATGTGTGGGATGATGCATCGACTGATGCTTTTCACGCTTTTCATCCCGGATAGCCCGGTAATTTACATGTTTAATAGCCGGATTTAAACGCTCGATTGTCATCCTAATCAAATGGATCGTATTTTATGGCATTAAATATAAAACTCGCCAAAGCACAATCATTCGGCTCTAAATATAGCTAATATTGCTATAGTTAGGGTCATGACTGTGACGCAACCAGTTTCGCATCTAACTTTATATAAAGTTTCCTTAGCTTGACAGTTGATGTTTGACGCAATTAAACTTTTACCATTGAAATAACCAACATTATTTTTATTAAAATTTTGTTAGAAAATTAATTTATTAATTGCTTGGTATTCGACATTTCTCATTTTATGCGCTTCAAAGCAGAGAAATAAACAGTATTTTTTTCTGTTTAGGTGGATGTGTTAAAACCTCGTAGAGTCTTGAAGCAGTATGGATCCATTCATATTTATTAGAATTGACTGCTTCATTTTTAGTTTCTGATGCACGTTTTCAATGCTATGACAATATGATTAAGGCGAAATGGCTTTCCCTGATTTTGACCCTTTGAGTAGTGAGCTAATTTAAAATCATCATAATCTTAGATGCTATATTTGTTTATGTGCTATTTAACACCGTACAAATCCACTTATCTGTCGGAACCGTCGCAGCACGTATGAAACTTGTATATAAATAAATAAACACTGTCGATGCTGCATACAATATTCGTTCATTTATTTGCGTTAACATAAATAATACACTCGAAATCGATTCATTATATCAATCACATATTATTAGTCGATACATTTGGATTAACGATCTATACATATTCTCTCCGTCTCTGTTACTCTACAAACTCAACGTGTAAGAATGCTCTTTATGAGTCACTGGAATTCGGTCACAACATTATGTCTTATCTCTTTGAGGGGTTAAGATTGAATAATGTATTGTGCATTTATTTGTCCACCGATACATCATGAAATATTTTAAGCATTGAAAGCTTTGGCGAACCTTGAGCGCGCCAAATCAATCCCACGCACAGAGTGTTAATATAATATAATTTAATTTTTTTTTAAAATTAATTTAAGATGTTTTTGGTTGATAAGTTTCTAGTCTCCGCTTCGCTTCCGATCCAATTTAAAAATCGGTTATGAAATTGTTCCGTTTTCCCTGTTTCCTTGTATTGTTTGCATTGTGTATTGCGTCGGTATATTGAATACGCTCGAACGACTTCGAGTACTTTATTTCTTCATCAATAAGCTTTTAAGATTTTGTGATATTTATTTTCATTCTTACATGCTATTAACTTCTTTTGTAAGAAATTATCGATCCGCTTTATGAATACGTTATTCTCCAGCAGGTGCGTCGAGTGCTTTCGCTTCTTGTTTGATAACAACGGTCCGGAACCTTTGTGTAACAAGATTTTAAATTGAAAAAAAAAAAAAAAAACAAATAATTTCTGTGAAATCTTTGGTATTGTTTGCGAAAGAAACCGGAGAGGCTTCGCCGAAAGTTTCCGCGGAGGAAAAAAGTTGGTCGCAAGACAAGGGCATAACGAGTTGTAGCTCAAAGGTTTCCCTGTTCGCGACTACGGCGATGAAATGATTTAGGGGCGATATTCCTCCCGATCACGTGAGGTGGCCGGGTGGTCGGTGGTGGTTCTTACCTCCTGCCAAAAAATAACGGCCGCAGGGCAGGCTTTAAGACCAGCACGTTGGAAAAGTCAAGTTTATTTTCTTTTCATCTCTTGCGGAAAGTTCAACTTGCCTCACCGCCGTTACGGCGGAAGCCTTGATTATCGGTACGCTGTTTAACCCTTCGAGCATTCAATGCTCAGCCGTACCCATTCATTTTTGGGCTACAAAGGCTTTTAAATCATTTTTATTAGACATTATTGCACAAAACTCCGAGCTGAACCCTAATTAAGCTACTTGTGTAATCGGCGAATTTTTGTGGCTTCTTATAAAATATAATATACAAGAGCCATATTTCAAAAAAAATTACGTCGTCAAAAACACACGAGTAGTATTTTTTACAAATATGGCGTCCGGTAACAGCGATATGCTTATAAAATGATTCTTGCTAATGTATCAATATTATATTATTTTTTTAAAATTAAACTTCTTTAGGTGCGATAGGGCAAATTAGATTAAACATCACGAAAAATGAAACACCAAGCGTAGTGTGTCCGTGTCCGTCTACAGTTTGTGTATGTGTAAGAGCGTGTATACGTAGCATAAAGTAATCACTATACCACTAGTGCGCCTATTTTATTATATATTGCATAATATATAGTGCAATTATTTAGCTGAAAATTTTTCTTAACAAATTGAAAAAAGAAACGTGGGTGATTTATCATCCCCACGTAGTAGCGCTGTTGACAGCGACATCTTCCATCTCTCTGCAGGTGCAATGTGTTATTTTAACAGCGCCATCTCTTGTGGCCCTACGGAGACATTGCACCTGCATACCGATCGATCGCTTCTTGCGCGTGCACCGTTGCCGGTTAGCCTTGTCTGCGAGAGGTCGTCCCTCCTGCAGCCAGATCTTTTTCTCTCTGTCTCTCGTGTGGAAAAAAAAAATTATTTAAATTATTTAGAGAAGAGAGTCTTTCTATTCGACGCCCGTCTATTCCCATCCATTCGTCCAGGAATATCACAGCCCGATAGAAGAACGAACCCGTGCGCTAGAGCGGCCATTCCCGGAACCCCCGAGAGCGCCCCCGCCTCAACGTTACAGTAGCATAGGCGAAATGTCATCCCCTCATCATAGCGATGTTAATCTGTGTAGATTTAATTCGCCAAATTGACAGTGACGTTTTCTGTCTCTCAGCTCAGAATTATTCAGAATTTCATATGGTGTACTAAATACATATCATGGTAGCGCACGGGTGTTTTTTATGGCACGGTAAAGGAAAGGTTAACAGCGATATCTTCTGTGATGATGCGGACACATTTTGCACCGCTTTCGGTCTGTGTGCTGGAAGACGTTCTTCCCGCGGCCAAATCTCTCTCGTCATCAATGATCACTTAAAGGCAAGAGAACTCCGGCCCGGAGAGCGCCCCACGCCACATAACATTAAATCGACCTTTCCTAGAAGCTGAGAAGCTTCCCCTATACCGGGAAAGAGTCTCACGCATTTTGTAACTTAAAATATATAAAATACGTAGATTCGATTTTGGTACAAATTTAATAAATCATATTAGGGTAGATTTCCACTGATGCACACATGCTTCTAAATAACATACACTGAAGTACGGCTATAAAATAACGAGACTGCGTTTATGTAAACCATCTAATTTTGGGATTTTGGGCAAACTTATGCTTAAAAAAATGCGATTGTTTAAGTTATCATTAAAAATCTTATCTATTTATCAGACCTAGCACCAGTTTGATTTTTATTATTCTCATAGACAAATCTGCTCTCGAGGGAAACCTTTTCAAGTCGGTTACCGAGTCAAGGAAGAAAACTACGAAACTTTTGAATCAAAACTGAATAAGAAAATAAACTTAAGAATAGGCTTCATTAAATTGGGTCATTAGTCTCGCTTTTTAATAGCCACAGTTCGTATGTCAATAGTTTATCAGCAGTATTTGGTATCCCTCATTTTTCGTCATATTCCTAAAGAACTATTCCCTAAAGGCTGCGTTTATAATATATATATATTGCAATAGGTGCCAATTATTAACAAAGACATTGTTTGTACCGCTTAATAATAATGCATACAACTATAAATATTGTTATGCAGGACATGCTTTATCCGATGTTTAAGTTTGTCTGTTATTAAATCAGATAATCGTCTATTGTATGGTCCGAAGCACGTTTTCAGGTTGTATGCTTGGCCTGGAATCAAAAGGATCAAAGTCTGTGCAAATTGTTTGTTGTTGTTAAACTATGGCATCGGCAGTAATGCATTTTCACAATTAAAATAGTTTGCTGCTTTTGATCCTTGTTGAGATTCTTTTAAATTTGATAAGGATTTACTCGTAATGGGATGTGTATATTTTGCGTCAGATTAAGGCTCGGGGTTGTGAAAAAGCAGGAGTTGTTCTTAATTTTGTTTGGCCTTGTTTGCGAAGTTGGCATGACCGATATCGCTATCGGGCCGGAGGGCATTAAGCTAAGTTTTTCTTGCTTGGCATTGTTATTGATATTGCTCGGGATTGTTTTCAACCCTCTAAGGGTTATTGCTTCGCCGATGAGGGCCGGGTGGGAAGGCTTTTCCGCTCGGGCCGATCCAGTAATTTTAGCAGGCCCCGCTTTAATTACAGGTATGGATAGCTTTTGAGAGGCGATCAAAGGCCCCGGCTGTTGCGAATTTAATCCTTTCTTCTGTGATTCATTAATAAAATGGAATATTTGGTGGGAACTTTGTATTCCCCAATTTTATTTTTGTATTTCCACTCTTTTCCTCCCTCGTAGCGGTCCCCTTTTCGCCCCGGCCCACCGTTTGTTTGTTGTTCGCGATCGTTCCCGGGACCGGGGGTTTTCCCATCATATCTCAATACGCCATTGTATGTAATTTTAATAAGGAGGTTTTTATTTGTTTAAATGGTGAACTGAAATGTTTTCGCCAATTGTGGCGGTGGAAAGGTTAAACGCCGAATGAATGTTTTGAATTTGAAAAAGTTGGTTTTTGTTGAAGAATAAACATAAAATTGATGGAATCGAAATTTCATGTAAACCGTATCCTTTTTAACACTCAAGCAACCGCTGTTTTCGGTCGAGTGATAAACATAATATAATTCAGTCGATTTTGCTATTCCATGCGGCTTTGACAAAAATGCTCATAACTTGTTTTGTATTAATATTATACTAATTTAGTAAAATAAGAAGCGTTATAAAGCATATGGAATACTGCAGAAATATTTAAAATAATTGGTCCATAAATAAATCTGTCATGTTAAAAAACACGATTTATTTATATTTTTGTCTCAAGAAGCTAAACAAATAGATATTATCTCTTGATAAGAAACTGGCAATTTTGGTTGTAACTTGCAGTAGTATTAACCTCTTAAGTGGGCGGGACGTATATATACGTCCAACGTAAACTGCATCGAAATTGGTTAGGACGTATATATACGTCCTCGAAATATACGTTGAGTCCTAAAGCAGGCAGGACTTTTTTTTATTTAACGAATTTGTGATTTGTCGATACATGTTTTGACATGAATTTAAGATAGGTAGCAAATTGGTTGCACTTCGCTATTGAGTTGGTTAGTAAACAATGACTGGTAGCATAAGGTAAGATTCAAAGGCAAAATTATAGTTTTAAAATAGAAGGACAAAAAAGACGTATTGATGCTCACTTCAGACAACATAGTAAAAAGCCAACATATGCCATCATAAAACAGCATTATCTCCTTAAGTCCTCACGCTTAGTTGAAAGACATTTTCAAAAACAAATGAAAGAGAGCTCTATATGTTTATTTATTTAAATAAATAAAAAAATGTTTCATTGATTTTTTTATAAATTCTAAGCATCGCTTAAAAAAATAATTATATGAACTCACGCCAGGTGGGCGAGACGTATATATACGTCCTAACGAAAATCGCTGGAAAGTTTCCGATTCAATGATTGGTTTCTTATTTCAATGATAATTTTTAGACATAATATTAAAGTATGTAAAATTTTAGAATCATAAATAATATTATACTGAGTCGTAAAACTATAGAAAATTTATATATGCATTGTGTACCAAGTTATAATCGAGTGTTTATAATCAACACGCGGGACCGGACTTCTTAGTGTTAAGGTGCCATATTCGTTATTAGAAGCACTTTAGGAAATTTTTCAAGACATAAATGATTTTCATGTGGTATTTTCTCATTGCTTTTCACGTATGGTTAAGTTAGAATAGAACTATGTAGAGCTATGAGAGGAGTGAAATTCAATCATAGGTGGTCTTTTATACCTTTATAACGAACCTCCAATATTCTAAAACCATATTATAGATTGATTTAGCTTGAAATACATTCAAAGTTAAGAGTATTAAATTTGTATTTCTTAAAAGTTGAGGGTCGATTTGGAGCGGGCGAAATACATCGATTGCAGGCGCCCTTCTCCGATGACCCTTAACACTTACCCTCTGTCCATTTTCGCCCTATTTGAGGAATAAAAGAATCTTTCCGTCTGCTCCGCCGCCCTTTCTTTCACTAACCGCAAACAGATTCAACTGGGCGCCTAATCCACTTGGTTTTGTTCAATCGCGTAAATGCTCCAAGGCTTTTTCGACTTTACGACACATTTTACTTACCGCACTGCGAGGAAAAAGGATGCAATTTATACGTGCGACGCCTCGTTTGAAATCTGATAATACGCGATTGATTGACGATTCAAAAGGCGCAGAATCCTTTTGAGAATTAATTTTTGCGTCGGATCGACAAAGGACGCCATACGAACGGTGTCGGGTTCGAAGGGAACGCGTGCTCCTTTACGAATCGAGTTACGAAATTAGTCAAAAACAAAACGAACTTGTAGGCTTATATTCCTTTTCAATTTCGCAAATGTTTATATCAAATGTCGTCAGGCTATAGCTTCATTTGTGCGCTGAATGGCGAAAGCCCTTCAGTTTAGCGGGAAAACTTGGAGAGGCCCGGGAATGGAGGGAAGTCGTATAAATGATCCGGCGGAGAGATTGATTATTTAACCCAAACCCTCTTTTCGGTTTGTTTAAGGACTGTTGGCCTGAAGCTTTCTCAAAACAGGATTCTATGCAGCTATTCGTTTTTGTTCATTCCGGGGGTTGAACAGCGCGGCGACCGTCGGACAATTCCGAAGGGGATGACATTCCCGATTATGGACTTAAAAAATCCACGATGAATGTAATTCATTGAGGAACGCCTTGTATAAAAATATTCTTTACACAGTAAATGCATCACAAACAATATAAATCAAACTAAATTCACAAGCAAACTCATGTTATTGGCATTACCGTAAGATTTTTTTATAATATTTTCATTTTTGAAGCTGTCTTCAGCAGCATCTTTCCTTTTATATAATATTTTTTAACACAAATATTCTTATATTCGGTCGGTTGCTTTCGCCCGAGAGATCCTTGTAAAATTTGTCGTATGGAGATGAGCACTTGTGATATTCGCTCTTCAATTTTGTACTTCTTTCAGTGGAAGGATTTTCATAAGATAAATTTAGCTCCAAATATACGACCAAATCTAGGATTTTCTTTTTGCTTTTAAGAGAAAAAGTTTGACAACTTTGACACTATCGTTTTCTAAATTTTCATCATAAATACTCAAGTCATAAAGACTCAAGCAAGTTCCATTACTACATCAACTTGGCGTTGATGATCTTCTATCGAAGTGAACTATGTAGAAGAATACTCCATTTGTATTTTTATGTATCGCTAATAAATTTGTACAGCAAAATTCCGGGTTATATTTGAATCCCTCTCATATTTAAGGAATGTATTGTTTTATGAAGCAAAACCGTATACTACCTTAATCAAAGTTCAATCAAAATTTTACCAAGCCATAATAACTTGGTAGATAAAGAAATCAGCATTTTACCATATTCTTATACAGTTGATATTATTGTCGAATTTATATCCTAGAACCTCTTTTAAGCTGACATTTTGGATCGTCCTATAGAAATACCGACTGTCAGCGAAATGTATACAATGAAGACATGACAATAATTTATAAGCAGCCTTGTTCAAGAAATTTGGTTCGTGGAACCCTTTATATTTTTATTAAAAAGATTGAAACCCGCAAAAGTAAATCCTTTTTGCTTATGTAGGATTTTTGTGTTTTATCTATTATAAAAAATGTGTATTCGATATGCTTTGTTGAAGCTTTTTAATATTTTAAATAAGTGTACAATTTTTCTTCAGCAAATGGCATATTTATAGCCCTTAAAACTGGGGTCATCTAGAAAGTAAGGTTACAAGACGTCTCCGTCGAAAGCATTTACTGTGACTGAACAAAATGGCCGAAAAACATGAGGGACCAAACAAACTGAGTGTTAAAATCCCCCCCCTATACTTCAGGTGTGCCAACTTTGAAACAACAAAAAAAACCTCGGCCTCAGAATCCCCTCTAACATTGCTTTCTAAATAACTCTTGATAAAAGCAAAATTCTTATTTGGTAACTCAATCCATTGGCTTTGACGATAAAAAAATCACATGATCAATTGAAGGACAAATCCGTTAATAATTTGAGCGGCGAGTGTTCATGAGAATGCAAGGACTTGCTCAGGTCGTGATTTGGGTCGCAGATATGTGATAATTGTTTTTTGCAATCAGGGCTTCGTCCCGTTATTTTTTTCATTTCGGTTTTCCCTCCAAACATATATATCGGTTTAATGTTCAAGCATTTATAACGGTTTTCGGTTTTGCTCCGAGTGATTCATTAAGTTTTCATTAGTATTGAAAAACATATTTCCTAGCATAATTTAGAACATTTTATTCTTTCTTCTCTCCTAAGTGTTCTACATTAATAATATTGTCGAATACAGGGGTATATAATTTACAATTTATTTATAAAAATTTTGTTTGAAGATCGTTGAAAATCGTTGAGATAGTTGATTTACGCTGTAGCCGGGGGCCACGTTGTTCAGACGCGGAAATCGCACCCTCTTATTCTCTATGGACGTGTATACGCACAGCCAAATACTCGGTTCGTTGTCTATGGGACGGTTGAATAGTACTTGTATTCACTATCGCTAACCTCAAATTATTCCAATAATTAAAATGGTTATTTAAAACGATTTGCTTGATCTTGTAGTCAGTAAAGTCTGACTTTCATCAATGACATTTATAGAAAATTTCAATTATTATTATAAAATTTGATTTTAAAGTTGTTTTTAATGATGGTATTGGAAGCAAACGTATATCTATATTATATTTTTCCAAAGATAATTGATTTCTATGTTGAGGTTTCTCATAACTTATCCACTCATGGTTGAACCAGGATAATGTTATCTATTAGGTTGTCCCATAAGTTTCTTTCGCAAATGCGCACAAAGACATTTTCATGTAAGAACCTGTGATGTTCTAAGTTCAATGTCAATATCATTGCATTCAGTCAGCCTTTAGCTATCAAATAGTGCAATTAACAACTAAAGGATGCAATTTCCAGAAAACGGCCAGAATTAGCGAACAGACGAGACGTTGTTTTTCATCATGATAACGCCAGGCCTCATGTGTCTTTGCTCGTCAGAAATAAATTACTATCATTTGACTGGGATGTTTTATCTCATCCTCTATACTCTCTAGGCATTGCCCCTTCAGATTATTATTTATTTCTTTCATTGAAAAATTCTTAATGTGGTCTTGATCAGTATTTTGCCAACAAACTTGGGAAATTTTGGCAAGAAAGCATTATGAGACTTTCGGAAAGATGGAGAAACGTAATAGAATAGAATGGATCATATATTATTCGATATTTTTTGATGTAATACAAATTATTGTTTATTTTTTTCTTAATATGAAAACGAAAGAAACTTATGGGACACCCTAATATATAGAAGTTTTAGCATTGAGTTGATTGATATACTTAGTTTTCTGCAAATAGTGGATGTTATTGGATTATTAAGCCTTTATAAAATATTATTAAAAAAATAAAACGAAGAAAATTGAGGGCGTTGTAAATCGGGAAATATTTCGCGAATATTCGCGCAGCGTGTAAATTCTTTCGCAAATACTTCGCAAGCGATCGAAGTGGATTATTGAAGTAGTCTTTCGTCGACGAGTTTGTATCGCGAGTGTAATTATCAAGTAGTTACGCAATTTAAACTTCATAATTTTAAAGCTAATTGAAACATTAATATACGAGCTTCTGGCCCCCCCTCAAATGTTGCAAATATTAATTCGCTTTGTCGTACTGTGAGAGCTTTCGGTCTTTTTCTTTTTGCACAGAGCCTGGCGATTTTTCAAAGATCTTAGCTTACTAGAAGCCAATATATATTTCCGCCTGCCTTCCTTTATTATTTAAGTCAGTGGTTTATATTTTGATTTGATTTGTTTTCTGACTGAGTGCTTCATGAGCCATTCAATATTTCATCGGTTCTCAAAGCACTGTATGAAATACTAACGCGCTTTCTTCGTATATAAATCATGAATGCTACGACTGAAATATATCTGACATTTGACAAGCATAAAATCAATGTTTAGTAATGTTTTTTCTTTTTAAAAATATTTCATTCTTAATAATGTCACAGTTCCACGCTTATAATTCAAGATCTTTCGGTTTTTAAATAACTAATTAAGGCTCAAAGCTTGAACTAATCCCTGTAGTATTTGTGTATAAAAAAAGTCTAATTCTATTTACTTAACATTATTTATTTTGTTTCCTATACAAAATTATTGGTTCAAAGGGTAGTGTTTGTCAAACATAAGACCTTAATCAGAAAGTACTCAAGCATTTTATTTATTTCGTTTACATAGCTTGTTAATAAAAAAAAACTTCGTTTCCCTTTTTCATTGATAATGATTTCCTTTGATCTGAATTGAGATAGTATGATCTCAGAATGACATGATAATTGTAAGCGAATATCTTCACCCACAAATTCTCCAAGGCCTGAAAATACTCCAAGTCAAGAAATATATTGGCTGTTTATAGTGAGAACTGTCGAGCTCCTCAAAATAGCCTTGATTGTTGGCAAATCTTTTACCACCGAGTTATTTTTTCATGTTTGGAAAAATAAAATAATCGGAGTTGGTTAAATCTGGCAAATAGAGTGCATGAGGAAGCAATTCGAAATTTAATTAATTGATTTTTGTCACGAGGTAACGGATGTGTGAACTAGTCCATTGTCTTGATGAAACTATCCTTCCTTTTTTTCTTGATTTCATCAATTAAATGTTGTCTAACGTAAACCCCTTGATGAGACAAGGCAGTCCGCTATCTTCGTCGCTGCGATTTGATAACCGCGTTCTTCAGAAGCGAAATTCACACCGGAGAGGCTCTCAAAACCGCGAGTGATCGCTCCAAAGCGACCACAGTACGGTGATGTACAGGGCGGCTCCGAATGGCGTTCTGGCTCTGATTAACGACGGAGTTCAGGATTCTTTCGGTGATAGGATTCAGGAACAGGAGCTTCGCAGGGAGATTAAATTGATAGACTAAATGCTGGCGCAACGCATGTGTTCGTCCAAAATGCGGAGCGCAACAGTCGCGGATGGCAATGGTGTGTGATAAAATAAGTCTTCTGCAGAAGTTCCCGAAGAGATGTTGGTCGGTCGATGATCAAGAACGAACTAAAATCTCAGTAATTGTAAGGGTCTCGATTTTACCTGGCAACTGAAACCAAGCACCCTTTCTTATCTTTACAACCGACGTCAGTTGCGTTATCTATCTGAGCGGACGGCATCGACTCAGCCCTTAACCCCTACGGGAGTACCATCGGAGACCCTCCGTAACCCCCTCCACTATTCAGAAAGAGCACTCTTGCACATTGAAGCTCGGAAACAGACAGAGACAGAGAGAACGGAGAGCTTCGCATGCATCGCATGATTGTATAGATCGTTAAGCCCAAATTTATCGACTTATAATGATTTCGATTTCAAGTGTGTTATTTGTTTACGCAAAGAAATGACCGAATATTGTGTGCTATCGACAGTGAGTCTTTGTCCAATCATCATATCATTCTAAAGCAGGAGCAAACGAACCGATTTTTTGTATATTGTTTATGTAAAGAAATGACGTGGTCTTGTATGCTATCAGCAGCGTTTTATTTACAATTGATTAAGCCTCGAATTGAAGATTGTCTTACACTGATAGGAGCTGACAGAAAGTAATCGGTGTAAAGCGATTATGGCATCAACGACTTCATCGATTTTAATTTTGCTCACTACTCAAAAGGTTAATAACTGTACTTCGAGCGCGCATCACCTCTAAGCAACGTGTTTCTTACCCTGCCGAATGTACGCTGTATTTTAACAGTTTAATTATTTATTTTATGAAAAGCAGATGGAGTTGTCTTCGCCTTCTTTGGGGTCGATTTCCCCCTCCCACTATGCATGCATGGCATCCGATCGCGAAGCGCCTATTTGTCATATCAGCGGTCCGAAAAGCGGACCGGTTGGACACACAGACCTTGTGGCCACTCTGTGTTCTTTTATGGCGTCTAGGGCTTTTTGCAGCATTTTCGGTAGCCAATGCGTACCCGGGGCCTTCTACGATCTGTACGATCACGGAAGATCCTCCAGGCTAATTTATATAGATGGCTTGCGCCAAACGTTACTATTTTTTTGCCTATTTTACTACATGTCTTTTTTTTTCATTATTAAATATTCACAGTGAAGGGGTTAATTTTTTAATAATGCAATTGCTGATAATACTATTTCCGTGTTACGTTCTATATCGGGGTGGTTATGAAATCATTAAATTTTTAATAATCGTTATATGCTCCATCTTCCTAACCGGAAAAGAAGCTCCTCTCTTTTTAGATACATCCGCTTTATAAATATTTATCGGGCGGCGCTCCCAGAGCACCTAATAACCTCGTTATACGCCCGAACGCTCCTACACGGGGTTTTTATCCCGTTTTCGCGAAATTTTGCGATTATTCCCCGATAGTGGCGCAGTTTTAATAAAATCTAATTGCGCTGATATTTCATGCCCGAACGGCGTTTATTTGTCACTTCGTTATGTTTTATGCCGGATGGAGTCGACAGTTTGGAAGGTTGTGGACTGCAAACTCCTACCCCCCCGAATTATTATCATTATTACCCCTTAAGACCCGTTTATGTACCTGACGCTTTTTCGGGGGATCGGATGTACTTGAAAGCGTTCGGAAAGCGTTACATTGTAGCATTTCCGGGTCGAGCTTTACGGCGCAAGGGCGACTGAACTTTTATTGCGATCTGTTTCGCAAATGTATCGGTTGCGACTCTAGCGTCCATTGTTTTTCGATCCACCAACCCCCCTTGTGGGAGGGTGCGACTTCCAATAAAATTCGCTTTATTAATGTTCTGTCGGCGACGACAAAAACGGCCGTTTTTATTACGTCGTTGATTTATTTGTTACGAATCGAACCTCAAACGAGAAGGAAAAAAGATGCGACTTTGATATTTCGATTCGCGTTGTCATCCATACGTTTAAATCTATCTGGAATGTTCTCCATTTTAAAATATGAAAATGCGCTTATGAATGCCATAAAATATTTGGAACATAAACGTAGTAACCAAGTATTGGTATAGTGATTTAGTTCTGAATTTGTCTATGAACGTTAGGGTTTAAATCCAGAGATGCGATTGGATTTGTAACTAAGTTATTCAGTGTTAAATTTCTAAATTATGTAAAATAAATTGTTACGTGGGACTTATACTCCAAGGGTTATAGACCAAGGGTACAGAAGCTTTAACTGGAGCTGAACCTGGTCTACATCCAAAAAGAGTTTTGCCATGCATTGGTGGGACTGGAAGGAGGTAGTTTATTATGAGCTACTTCAGCAAGGTGAAACGATCAATTCAACAAAATATTGTTTCCAACTAGACAATCTAAAGGATGCAATTGCCAGAAAACGGCCAGAATTAGCGAACAGAAGAGGCGTTGTTTTTCAACGAAAACGAAACGAAAGAAACTTATGGGACACCCTAATACTTATATTTTTTGAGGCCTCGTTATCTTAGTCGCGTACTATCTAAAAAAGCGAAGCGAAAAGTTAATCTAAGGCACAATCGTTAAATGAATCTCAGACGAAGTTGTCAGGGCGTCAGCATCTCAGTTACATAGGGCTCTTCTCTTCAGCATCGCTCCGACTGACGACGAAATTTGTTCCTTCGTTAAATAACTCAATAAGTTCGTAGGATGGCCAATAAAAAGACAACCTTTTCAATGGGCTTTATTTTTACGACTCCATATTTATTAGCTTTTTCGAAAAGTTGGAGGTGATGTTTGACGTACATAATAAAAGGGTCCCACATTTTTTCATTTAAAATAATTATTCAGTTGGCAAAATAAGCTTAATTTCTTCATTCATTGACAATTGCAAAAAACAACCTGACATATACCCTTCTTTTTTCTAGATTTTACTACTTCAACCTTTTTTTATGCTACGCCGAAGGCGTAATGTTTGCTAGCTGAATCTGATTAATGAGGCTTTTTCTATGAAGATCTATGTAGTCTTTGAGCTATATTCTAAAGTAAATGATTTGTTTTTTTTGTGTCCCCGCGCATGGTATGCATAGGACTAATCCCGCGCGAGATGTTTAGCCGAGCGAGTTTTATCTGCACATGCAGTCACAGATGTGCTGCAGCGACGAAGGGATTGACGGTAGCCGCGCGCGAAAGCGTCAAGAGTGATACATTCATTTCAACGCTTCTCTAACATTTCGACGCCTTTATAAGGCATAATTCAATTTGGGCAATCGCTTCTTAATTGAAGTCAATCATTTTTAAATCTGCAAATTGCTAGTAGTCGTTGAGTGCTAGATCCAGAGAATATGGTTGACGAAGAATCAATTCAAAGTGCAATTTTGCCATGGTGCACGCATTCCGAAATACGGAGACCAAAACCTTAACAGCTGACATTTACGTTTTTTGGTCGCTTTGGGTGGCTTTCGCCGATTGCTGTCCATTCAGCTGACTGCCGATTTAAATCGGAGTATAGCGATGGATTCATCTTTCATCAAGTGTGAGCAAATGCGGTACCCACATTGAACAAAGCTTTCTCATATACAAACGTTGATGCAAAATGTTAAATAAACTGCCTTTTGACATCTTTAAGGTGTCGGCTAACTCATCCATCTTCAATTTATGACCGACCAAAATTATTTTGGGGATTTTTTTTAAATGTTTTTTTTTTTAATGAGATCTTTATGTTTCAAAAGATCTTATGAAATGGCACATCGACAATATCGAGTTTGTTATGTTTTGAGCAAAAACTTCGCTTGATGCTCACTGTAAGGAAAAAATGGGATGATGTAGTGCTCCGAAAGAAATGTGTTAATGTTCTTTTTAGACAGAGGAGAATCTATGAACGAATTGTGAAATTGATTTTATTTTTAAAGTTTTATAATTAGTAAACTATCTAAAAAGTGAATTTTTCCCGCACGATCTGATGACATTATTTAGAAGTAAATCTTTATGTCTTTGTGCGCATGTATCTAGAATTAAATGATTAAATTAATGCTGTATCTCCGTTTCCCCCGTTTCCATAGAAGGATAATGGTTGATGTGTAATGGTACAAAATGTTAATCCCTATATGCGGCGTAAACATCATGCACATCTGTGTGTTGCACAAAATCGTCCCTGTTCCATTTGAAAATTATTTTTCCTAAAATTTCAGTACTAGTTTATATGCACGGACGTGAAATGTTTATTCATGGATAATCCGTGAAAGCTGCCAACTTGCAAAAAACGTGTTTTACGCACTGGCGCCTAGCAAAACGATCATGCATATGCAGCAAGGCTTTATGCACTTTCATCCCTTGTTTTCGGGCAAATAAAGAGCTCATCTCAATTTTATTACAAAAATAGTACACGAAACGGGGGCCGCTGCGCTGTACGTGATCCCGGAAAAACCCCGAAGCACGTTTGAGCTTCTGTGTTTGTTCAACGCGATTCCTGTAATGTTTATTCACGGCGTAAACATTTAGTGAAAACAGGTTTTCGCAGTACGATGCGGAAAACGGATGAAAATGTTAATGCAAATAAAAATAGCAGTGATATTTTACGCGGGTGTTAAGCAAACAGCTATGTTTAACGTTTCATGGAGCGATCTCCATTTTCCTTTTTTTAGTTTTTCCCGAAGCGGTTTGTACCGGACGAATGAACTAGGCGAGTGCCCGGGGCCTCCGTATATGAAGGGCCTCACACTTAAGCATATTAAAACGTTGGCTGCAAGAGTTTCGCTCGGGAACTTTTTAAAGCGACAACGAAAACAGTTTATTTTTGTATGTAATCCGCTCTTGAGTATTTCATATATCATTTTTATTAAAACGAATTTCTCAAAAAATTACGAGGGTCATTTCGAAAGTAGGTTTATAAAGGCTCCTTTGAGGCTGGTGAATTTTTTTGTTTCGATCTTAACGTTCAGTTTGTTTGTTTAATATGTTTGTGAAGTATCCTGTGAATTTCAATTAAATACAAGCATTTTTCGATCCTATATAAATGTTGTATGCTTACTTTTTGGATAACCCTCGTAGATAGATTTGTCCAACTCCTTAGTATATCTGTAGTCTAATTCAATTCTTCTTTCGATGAAGTGCTTTTAGATTCACAATATTTTTCCGTGTGGTGCGTACCGTCTGGTAATAAATGAGAAGGGCGTGGGCCCATGTAAAGCTATCCATGTGGGAAGCATGCACGCATACCCTGTGTGTTCCTATGCTTTGTCGATGCTCGCACCCGAAATTGTACACATTAAAAAAGCCGAATGGCCTACATTAAAAAAAAAAATTGTTATGCATTTGGTGGGACTGGAAGGGGTAGTTTATTATGAGCTACTTCAGCAAGGTGAAACGATCTTTTCTTAATATGAACACGAAAGAAACTTATGGGACATCCTAATATATAAATAGAAATAATATGATTGTTTAACAAAATTTTTAGACTAAAAATAGGCTATATTAAATATGCAGCATGATGATTAAAGGTATTAGTAATGTCAACGGTATCGTTCGACTAAAAAAAAAAGTCTTTGATCTCGCCGGAAAGAATTCCAAAAACATACAACATTAATCTCAGCTAACGAGATAATTTGAGGGCGCGGTGGGTAATCGAATTTCGTAGCTACAAGCCTCATCGAAAAACAACGTCTTCCCGATCGCTGAAAATCCAGATAATTTGTCCCTAGGAAAAACAACAAATATGTCGTACGTCTTCGCTGCGATGGAGCTCTTCCCTTTTTTACACGTATGGAGTGATGAAATTGGAGCGAATCCTCCCTGCGGCCACACCAGGAGGCACGAACACCGCCTCTGATATTTCACCTTGTAATCGAATTTCTCAGCAGATAATTAAAATTTGGGATGTTTGATTTTTTTTACAGACGGTGTCGATTTCCATGCTGCTGAGATATTCCCATCATCAGATCTTCGTCTTCATAGGTAAGTCTGTTCATCATTTTGTCTCAACCAAATATGTTTTTAAAAGTACTGTTCTGATTTGTATATGAATAATCTTTTATGCAAGAATATCGGCGATCGCTTTGTGCGAACATATTGTGCGATTAATTCCATTAAGCGCGCGACGCGTTCATAACCAGATTCAATGCCGTCATCTAGTTCAAAGGTGGCACAACCGAACAAAGTGACTAAAATTTATGTAACACTATTTAAAACGATGTACAATATTGATTGATAATCGATAGTTTAAATATTGGAAATGTATAACATTGTGGCGTTTGCTTCGATGGACGGCTTGAACAGAATGAGCGACGGACGCTTTGTTCAGCGCATATGTTTAAATATTTAATCGAGAATAGTATTATTTTTTCCGCCTAAAGGAGTACTATCCCAGGGCTTGGGATCTCCCCTCCACTTATTCGAAAGAGCACTCATGTACACTAAGCTCGGAGACAGACAGAGACAGAGAGAGAACGTAGCGCAGCTCGGGAGACAGAGACGGAGAGCTTCCCTGCATACATCGCACGATTGTATTAATCGTTAGCCCAAATTTATCGACTAATAATGATTTCAAGTCTGTTATTTCTTTACGCAAAGGAATGGTCGAATATTTTTTGCTATCGACAGTGTTTATTTGTTCGTCGCTGCTTGTTGAATGAGTTTTGTCCAATTATCATTTCGTTCTACACTCCGATTACAGCAGTGGGTGGAGATTGTGTCAAAGGCTCATCACTATCCTCAACAGCCTTTTTTTTTTTTCCTGTGGGCGAGAAAATCTTCGCAAGACGCCCAGTAAAACTGGGCAGTGTAGGATTCACGATTGTTCGGTCGTGCCTGCCCACTAAACCCGCCCTTGTCCTTCTCTGTCCTCCTGGTATTGTTTTCCACATTGCTTCAGGAGGACAGGTAGTCTGGCCTTAGGTGATTGGCCCTATTCTATTGTTGGAGAGGCTGTTGCGCTCTGCGTCTCTCTCTGCGTCTCTCTCTTTCACTGCCCTCTTTGGCGCTCAGAATCTCTTCCACGTATTCGCGCCAAAGGTCCCAGTTCTTCTTGCTCTCCATCATGCTGTGGATCATGTTGTTGGCGTTGAGCTCGGCTACCCCGAGTGCTTGTTTCAGCAATTTCCTCTGGGGTGCCCAAGTCTCACAGCTAATGATGGTGTGCTCTGCATCATCGACCTCCGCTTGGCAGTGGTGGCAATTGGCAGATGTTTCCTTGCCAATCCGCTTTAGGTACGCTCCGAAACATCCGTGTCCGGTGAGCGCCTGAGTTAAGCGGTAGGTCGTTTCGCCGTATTTTCTGGCCCTCCACCGACTTACGACCGGTATAAGTCGGTGGGTCCATCTTCCTTTTGTGGACTGATCCCATCTCTGTTGTTGCCAAGCTTCCTTCAGTTTCTGTTCATGTTTGTTGCGGTTTTTGGGATCTTCATAGTCCAAGGCCCTCTTTTTTGCTAGGAGGTCCAGCGGCGGGATTCCTGCAATCACGAGCACCGCATCTTCTGATACTGTTCTATATGCTGTGGTGACTCGGAGCGCTCCCTGTCGCTGGACCCCGGCCAGTTTTTTCCTGTAACTCTCGTGACGGAGTGACTCGTACCATATCGGGGCACCGTACAGAAGTATTGAATGGTTAACCTCATTTATGATTTTCCTTCTGCACGGCTTTGGCCCTCCGACATTGAGCATGAGCCGTCCGAGCTCACTGGCCACCTTCTGCGCCTTCTGCGCAGTTGCTTCAATGTGTCTTCTGAAGGTCAGCTTGTTGTCCAAGAGGATCCCGAGGTATCTCAGCGATTTGCTGTATTCCACCTCGTGACCGTTCACAACAAGCTTTTTGACCCTCGGTCTCCTTCTCCTGCTGCATATCATTGCCTCCGTTTTCTCCGCCGCTAGCTGCAGGCGATTCTCACGCATCCACGCGTTTATTCTAGCGAGGGCTTCGTTGCCCTTCGCTTCCATGTCCCACGGATGTTGGGCTGTCACCAGCAGCGCGACGTCGTCTGCGAAGGCAATGAGTTGTGCTCCTACTGGCATCTTGACCTCTAGTAGGCTATTGTACAGGACATTCCACAGGGTGGGTCTATCCTCAACAGCCTAGGCATACAGTACCATGAGGAAGGGATAGCCCCTGCAGTCCGTCATCTGCTGCAGCTTCCTTCAAACTGAGGTTGGACTGTGAACAGTGGTGGAATTTCGTGGTGGCAGTGAACCCGCGAAGTAACTCCCTTGAAGTCCTTTCATCTTTCATCGCATCTTCGGGTGCACATGGTCTGAAGCTGATCTTCTCGCGGAAACCTCGCCTCCTCTGAAGGGCGTGGAGCAAAAGGGGTGGGCCCATAGACGCTCCACGCTAAGTGTTTCTTGCGGGATGGAAGACATTCTTTGTGTGGTTAGTCCGGGGTAACCCAGAACAGAACATACAGCAGCACAGGAAATGGGTTCGATTAAAATGAATCCTTAATCCAGTCAGTCGCTGTCTGATGTCTGTCGTCTTGTTCGTTTCTTTTATATGCCTTGAATAAATTATGCCTCCGGGCTATTGGGGCACTTTGGGATTGAATCTTTAATTAAAAATGTTGCCATTCCCTAATATTCATAAAAGAAACAACCTTTGAAAGGATCTTTTTTATCGAAGAAATTATGTATTATCTGACATTCGCATGCATTATTTTATGGTCACATTTACCGTTTTTAAAGCTTTATGTATTGTTTTTTGGTGATATTTGTGAGATTTTTTAAATGTTTTTTTTTTGTAAATTCAACATCCCCATGGTTTGAGAATAACATCTCTAAATCTTTTGCGTTATCGTATCAAATAATAGTAAATATTAATATATATTAATGTTTTAGCTCTATACGCTGTACGCAGATATTGACTCAATTGTACAGTATGAACCAAGCTAACGGTAATTTTCATACGCTTCGATCTGATTCAAACGATTTTTTTCCAATTTTGAAATCAGACTCGGGATATAAGAGTGAAATTACTTATGCGGAATGCGTATATAAAAATAGCTTATATGTCATCTTCGTTTTTTAATCTTTGCCCTACGTTCGTTGCGCCCTCGAGTAGGCCTTTTTTCGTACTTTCGGCTCGTAGGCGAGGAATGTACCTTTCGTTTTAATGAATTCAAAATACGTTTTTCTTTTGTACATCCATCTCCATACTTGGGCCGATTTTAGAGAGGAAATTATGCCGGTTTTTATCGGAGCTCACCCTCAGCCCCGCGGGGCGGGCGGGGGGCGAAAGGAACCCTTAAAATGTTTTTCTATATGAGAAAACACCGCCTCATATTGATTGTTCCCCGAATGCGGATTGTTTTGTTGTACGTATTCGCGCTTTTCCCTTCTTTTTATTATTGTTTATGTGTCCCGCGAAAAAGGGGTCTGCGCGTGCCACCGAAACGTGCACCGCCCGGTAATATGTGTAAATAAATTTAAGGGAGTACTATCCTACATTTTATTAACCCCTTTTATGGGGTGTACGATCGTATTGAGTAGCCATAAAATGATCTCAGTGCTGTCGTTTTTGTTGTTTTCATATTGTAAGTAAACAAAACGGCCGTCAACCGCGATAATATTGTTGTCGACATTTTTAACTATTTTTAAGACCTGTTATTAATGTCTTTAGATTGTCTATTTGGAAACAAAATTTTGTTTAATTGATCGTTTCATCTTGCTGAAATAGTTCATAATAAACTACCCCCTTCCAATCCCACCAAATGCATAGCAAAACTTTTTTTTGGATGTAGGCCAGGTTTAGCTACAGTTAAAGCTTCTGTACCCTTGATCCAAGACTGTTTACGTTGGATATTTTATCATAGAGTATCCAACTTTCATCTTCAATGATAAGTCTCTTCCAAAAAGGTTGGCTATTATATCGTCGGAGAAGAAGATCGCATGTTGAAATACGCTGAAGTTTATTTGAGTGAGTCAGTTCATGAGGTAGCCAAACATCTGAACGATTGATGTAGCCCAATTTTATCAGATGATTATGGACGGATGTTAGTGGAATTTCTAACTTATTAGCTATTTCGCGAACAGTATATCGCGGGTTTTCTTCAAACATGGCTATGATTAGATCTGTGTTCATTTGCGAAAAAAAACTTATGGGACAACCTAATAAAAACGGTCGATTCTACTTCATAGGATATTTTTATATCGGGATTTTATTTTTTATGCGGTGTTTTTCATTATCATCCACGCCATGGTTATACAAGGATAAAGTTATTTAAACAGATTTTTTTTAGATTGGAGTGCACCAATTATTCATTGGTGCCTCTGCCCAGTTACTAAGACTAGTTACTAGCATACGAACGAGTTTAGTTCGCAAATATTGTGCGCGCGTAGCTCATTAATTTGCATCCACAGCAGGATGATTTATTGTAAAACCTAGATAATAAATAAACATCTTTACATTTATGGCATATTCACATTGGAGTGTGCGTTAAATGCTCCTCGCCGGGAATAATGTAACGTATTGGGGGTGGAATCAAAAAGGCTTCCCCGACAAAGTGCTGGAAAAGCGAAGCCTCCATCCAACATTTGCAGGCATGATCGTCACTTCCTGTTGGCGGTGGCCGGAAGCTGGTGCAGCAGGTGTCTCGCAGCTATTTACTTTCAAGCCTTCCAGTTAGAGTGCTATAGAAAAGCTCTCGGAAAAATTGCACCGACCGTTGTGCCAATTGCCTTTTTCAGCGTCCTTTCATAAACGAAATTTATTTTTGCCGTTCGAGCGAAATATTATCGCAAGTCCTGTATTTTGCCTATTCGCCCTGCTTGTATTTTTACTCCAATGGGATTCGATTATATTCCGAACCACCAAGAACAGGCAGGAAATAATGCTTTTATATTGTGATTTCAAAGGATTCAATTTTTTAATTTAAAATCTGAACGTAAGAGAATTTTAAAGTTAGTTTGGCTTCGTTTATATGGCAAATTGTATTAAGTAGAGACGAAACGTGAATTTGTTACTGGTATGCATAAA
Source organism: Stenopsyche tienmushanensis (assembly GCA_008973525.1). NCBI lineage: Eukaryota > Metazoa > Arthropoda > Insecta > Trichoptera > Stenopsychidae > Stenopsyche > Stenopsyche tienmushanensis. The sequence continues at coordinate 486,142 of WACJ01000017.1, forward strand.
ACTTATCCAAAGATTGTTTTTTTAATATCGATAATCTTGTTTATCAATTCATTTTCTTCCTTCATTTTTACAAAGAAGATTTTATTTTGGCTCTATGCGAATGTAATGATACATTGGCTGCGTCAATAATGATTGAATGTTGTATTTGAAATGTTTGGCGGAAGCATAATATACATGTGGAGCCATTTGTTATCAACGGTTGACAAGACCATGGTACACATGTTGTATCATCGACCATTATATTGTAAATATTGTCTCAATAATCAATCTGATCATTTACAGCTCAATTTGTAATTTAAATTAGAGTTATACTTCACTTCTTACCATATTCAATGCGTTGGCTATCATATTTTTGGACTTTTCATTCGATGCATAATTTTGGCATTATTTGTAATAATTTAACTTAACAATCATTTGATAAAGTCTCCATAATTATTGTAGGTTACTCCAGAGCGTATTAGCACAGGTAGGTAGACATGTTCTGGAATCGTGGGTTTAACTCCGTATTTAATTGAAGACATAGTTCACTATTTAGATGCACATTTCGATTGTTTTCGGCGAACGAAATCTTTTCTCTTTCAGCCAAAAAAATCAAATTTGGATTCATCAGTTCATGAAACATTTTCCAATCAGCGGTTGTCTAATACTACACGTCCATAAAGTCCATATGAATTCAACTTACGTTAGATATTCAATTACACTAAATGTGATTGATTAAATCATCTAGTTTCATTCAATTTTGCGGTCACATGAGGTGCTATAAGACGACGATTTCTTTTGAAAAATAAAATAAAATAATCCTCGGCATCCATAGTAAATTTTGGGCGGCCCGGTATTTTTCTGTCCTTCAAAGTCCACGTCTCCTCGTGTCTTCTAGTGGTATAATACATCTCCTTGATAGTAATCTTCATTATTTAGTATGTTCCCTAATAAAAAAATCCTTAATTTAGTTCCCCTGATTAGAAATACATTTATTCAATCAGAGAGGATGCTTCTATATTCCGTCGCTGAAAAAAGAAGGCGGCTGCTACGAAAACCAGTCGCGAACCAAAACCGCTCTCGCCTGTATGTCTAGGCTGGTGAGAATAGTGGTGAGCCTTTGATACAGTCTCCACCCACCACTGTAATCGGCTGTTCCACACACTCCTTTATGGGTACGCAGCACAGGGTGACCTGCGTACCTAACTCATGCTAGCTGAGCCACCCCAGCTGCGTTTGATGAGCAAACTAGGGGTTCGACTGTTATCTACGAGCGTAGTGTAGCCCCCCCTTTGGGGTTTTATGGATGGGCACCATAGAGTGAAACACCCATCCGAACAGAAAAAGGATAGAAGACACATACGACAGACTGTGACTAACTGGATCTGAGGGTCGCTTAAAAGACCCTATTTCCAACGCCAATGCGCAGAGCATCCATCCAGTTACCCACTCCTTTTGCTCCGCGCCCTCTAGAGGAGGCGAGGTTTACTTACATACACCAGCTTCAGACCACGTGCATCCGAAGGTGCGTTGGAGGAGGAATTATTGGGTTAATCTAAGTTCAAGGGAATACTATCGCGGGCTCACTGCCAACCATGCCCTTCCCCATGCTACTCGTATCGATTCAGTCATTTTTAGTACCTAGCCAAAGAGACGAGTCGCCTTTCGAATGGCCTAAAACTGTTCTTCCCTGTATGCCTAGGCAGTTGTGGTGAAACCTTTGTGACAGGCTCCACCAATTACGGTAATCGGCTGTTCCACACATCCCTTTATGGGTACGCAGCACAGGGTACCCAACTCATGTTAACTGGGCTACCTCAGCAGCGTTTGATGAGCAAACCGACAAGGCTACTTTCACGCACCTCTACTCCACATCATTACCCCAGGGGGTCAGCCGTTGGCTCTCCCCCCCCCTCTGGGGTTTTATGGGTAGTTATCGTGTAAGTTTAACACCCACCCGGGCAGAAAAAGGCCAGCTCGAATCGGTTTTCATCTATTTTTTTACGATAAGCAGCTTTTAGCGTCATCTAGCAGCTGACAGTAGTAGTCTGCATTCACCGTCTATTTGTCATGTAGAAAATCAATCAATAAAATACCTTTCGAGTCCCAAAATACAGTAGCCATCATTTTTCCAGCAAACTGTTTCTCAACTTTCATGATTTTTTTGGCCATAATCAAACACTTGGGTTTCACTTAGAGTAGCATCACCGAACTGTCTCAAGTCTCATCGAAATTTCACGCCTTCGTTTACGAGATAACGAATAATTATACGTTGCGCAACAGAGGATGCTATTTCTGGCCATCTTTCTTCGGTAACGGGATTAAGAAGCTATCCATCAATTTGTACACAAAATAATCCTGATCATATTTGTATGTAGTGGAAGGCGAGGAAACACATCAGATTCTATATGAATATTTTTTTAAAATTATTTATGCGGGAAAAAATGATTGTTTATAAGGTCGTGGGCGTCGTTAAGGGCATGCAGTCAAGAATGGCATCACTTTAGATATGCTGAGCGGTTATTATAATCCAATTGGCATACATTCAAGTCGAAACGGCAGGCTTTTTCCGCGGCTAACGATCGTTACGTAGCGGTCGTTACGTTCGTTAGCGGCGGTTAATAACGGCGGGCGGCCGTTCGTGCGCCGGTAACGGCCGCTTATCCACCACCCGGTGCACGTGACCCGCGTTATGCACCCCACAACCTGCAACCTGCAACCTACCCCCTCGTCGACCTGCATCACCTGCGAATCATTTCATACAAACAGCATTTCGTCTATTTGTCCGAATGCCATACAGCCCTTCTCAAAACGCTGATGATTCAGATTTCCACATCCCGAGGATTCGCTGCTGTTTGAATTCGTATAAATAAATTTTGCACATTGTGTGCGGGAGCTATTTTAAGCCGCAGTCAAAATAGCCGCAAGGTTTTCTCTTTACGCAAAATTCGAAGGTCTTCTGATTGTTCGTAGGTACGTGTTATTCGATACGAATTAATTAAATTTCTGCTTTAACAATTACATGGACCGCTGAAATTTTTATTTTTATTTTTATACTCATTGCATGCCCATGGTTTCTTCCATTTGGTAAAAAAATAATTGAGCAATTATTACTGCAAATATTTTTATGCTCCATTGTATGGTTGGCGCGAAAAATGTATTTTCGGCGGCAGGAAAATTAGTGTTTTTGTGCTTTCATAATTGCATATTGTTGTATTGAGGGATTTATTGATAGTCCTTTGGCAGCTTCATGTATTTTTATGCTAAAAACCGTTTTTCCCCCCATTTGTTTAGTACAATCAAAATTATAATTATTGTGTCATATCCGTATCAGTTAGGGAATCCAATCCCAAGCCAATATTTCGATCCCGGGATTGCATTAGAACATCTAGGGATCAGTCCTGGGATTTTCAACAGTTTAAAAAATTACGTTGATACATTTGATCAAAAATTACTAATAAGTCCATTTGTTTAATATAAAAAATAACTTGAAGGCAAAAGAATTTTATTTATTTAAGAAAAGATAAAAATACAATTCAAAATAGATAACAACACCATCAATGTGATTGATAAAATTCCTTTCTCCTGAGACACGGACTAAAACTCGCAAAATTCCCGATTTCCCGACAAATTATTTATTTCCGTCGCTGCAGATGAATACTTATATGCTATAATACTTTTATGTGATTAGGAATGATATTACGGAGGAATACAAAAATTCTGAAGCCCGTATCTATTATATTTCATATCGATATTCCCATTATTAGAGTCGAGGTGTAGTAAATACATCACCGGTAGGGTAAGGTTAATATAATAATTCGAAAAACATAAATGTACTCTATATATGTATACACAGATTAGAGAGTTACTGCCGCCTAGGCGTCGTCTCAGCTTGCAAATTAATAGTTACGCCACTGTTTCCACGCGTCCAGATTTCGGCCGGAATGTCTCGATTTAGCAGTCTTCATCGTACTGGTTAGGTGTACGATTTCTGTTGGATACAAACTGTATGTGTAAACATGTAGAGCACCTAAAACTGTCCGGGATCCTGGGATTAGATTCCTTAGTACCAGTTAATTTGTGTATTATTATGCTTCTGTAATTGCAGATGATATTGCATCTGCAATTACCAACCGATCGCTTTTTGCGCGTGCACCGTTACTGGTTGGGTGGTGACGCACAGGAGGCGGTTCGGCGGTTGGCCTTGGCTGCGGGAGGACGTCCTTTCCGCAGCCAAATCCCTCTCTCTCTCGTATCGAATAAAAAGTTCGACGCCCGTCCATCCTCATCCATCTGTCCGGCTGTACATAGAAGAACGGATCCGTGCATTAACACGGCCTTCCCGATGAGCGCGTGGGAGCGGGGAGCAGCCCGGGGACTCCGAAAGCGCCCCCGCTCGTAACGTAACCTCTGCGTAACAAAACCAAGTTGCAAATTTAAGGGTTTTTATTAAAATTTCTTCAATCTAAGTACAAATTAATTATTATTCTACATATAATTAATAATTTATTAAAAAAAAAACGCAAAAAATGAACTCATTCCTGGAATGTGTGCGCTACAAAATTTAACTCGCCAATCAAAAGGTTAAGCCTCTATCTAATCAAATCAAATCCAAATAGTTAACATTTTCGTATATTCGCTTGGGTCGATAATGAGCCCATCGCCCACGCCTTCAATAACGACTTACGATGGAAATATTTGCATCGTTTCGAATTTGCCAAATATAATTTTTCGAATTAATATAAGTGAGTTCCACGGGCCGCATCGGATGCCGTGAGTTTTAGGCAATTTGTGATTTTCCATCGTTTCCCATGTCGTTTATATAAAAGCCGACAGACTCGAAAATCCCGTACACTTAAAAGAATTTGCGAAACGTATCAAATAAAATGGTATCTCTCGAGGAGCACTGCGTCTTGAGCCACTCTCGTTTTTCTTCTTCTTCAAAAGTATTAAAATTAATACTCGACTGCGAGAGTATTGCAAAGGGAAGAAAAGCATAAAAATACCCCAGAGTCCCACTTTCTCCCCAGACGATGAACATGTCTATATCATTCGCCGTTGAGCATTCACGATATAATACATGGGCGTGAACATATTAAATTATTCATACTGTATTCGGTGTTAATTAGGGTAATCTTAATGGCTTATTTTTATCATTTTTTAAATATTGGATGCACGATATGCATAAGTATGATCTGGCATAGGAAGGGTTTTTTTGCTTCGTGAAAAATAGATCACTCCCCGGACAGACGGCATGCATTCAAAAGCAATTAGGAGATGTTCGAAATAAAAACCTGAAAAAACACACAAGGAAAATACTTCAGAGGGTCCCGACAAAGGTATAAGCACAGGAAAAGGGCAGGCTTTAGGAGCGGTATTAACGGACACCGGGGTGAGGGCAATATTCAAACGGTCTAGATTCTTCGCCCCGGGCGATACGCGCGATAAAAGACAGCGCCCATCAAACAGATTCTTTGAAATTAACACTACTGTTCCAAATAAATCCCCCCAGCACGTGAGACCACCGAACGAACATGGGAATTGTAGTGCTTTGCGAATCATTTTGATGCTGATCCGTTATTCGAATTCCTCCCCTCCCAGTCACCCCGAGGAATTATTTTCCCGGAAAATGATTTTCCAATCCGAGCTACAACGATTCAACAATATGTAATTTCAATGAGTGGGGAATTAATTTGACATGGTAACTTACCTGTCCAGCATCAATGGTCCATATAATCTCTCAAAGCAAAAGCTGACTGTTATATGCATCCATCTATAAAATGATTTTTTTTCTGTTACAGAAAGACATTTAAATTGCTTATTTATTGTGTTTTAAAAATTATATCATTAACCCATTGATGAGTAATCGCGCATATATGCGTTCGGATTCGAGGTCCTAAGAGAAATCGCAGCATCTATGTTTTACGTTAATTTAAAATTAACTCAATAATCAAAGGGCTGCCTTCGTTCTGGGCAATGTATTGAGATAATCGAGTTTTGAAGCTTCTCGAGGTTTTATTCTGGTTATTTTATATGAGCTTTAATCATCTCAATATTCATAATCAAATTTATATTATTTCATGGCTAGAGAAATGTTTGTCTAGGTTAGTGGTGTGAAAAAATTAATTTAATCGCAACTAAAATTTAGCACTTCAGGATTTTGGACCCAAGGTGACGAATCTTCTTTTGCAGGTCAGCGGAAGACAAACGTAGAGATTGGTAATATTTATAGAGTTTAAGAAAACAAACAAAAACCGTAATTCAAACTTACATTTCTCAGTTTTTTAAATAGACTATCATCATCTTAAGGAAAATTTATGAATTTTTAAAGGGTTGTTTAAATATTTTGTAATATGTTTTGATCCCGGGATCCCGGACAGTTTTAGGTACTCATGAATCCTGGGATTAGTAAACGTAATCCCGAAAAAATCGGGATTGAAATTTTTATCCAACAGAAATCGTACACCTCAACAGCACGATGAAGGCTACTAAATCGAGACATTCTCGACGAAATCTGGACACTTGGAAACAGTGGCGTAATTGCTAATTGGCGAGCTTAGGCGACGCCTAGGAACAGTAACTATCTGTCTAATCAATGTATACATATATGTTGTTAAAATTGTTATATTAACCTTTTCCTACCGGTGATGTATTTACTACACATCGACTCTAATAATGGAAATATCGATATAAAATATAATAGATACGGGATTCAGAATTTTTGTATTCCTCCGTAATACAATTACGAATTACATCAAAGTATTATAGTATATAAATATTTATCTGCAGCGACGGAAATAAATAATTTGTCGGGAAATCGGGAATTTTGCGAGTTTTAGTCCGTGTCTCAGGATAAAGGAAATTTATCAATCACATTGATGGTGTTGTTATCTATTTTTTATTTGCATTTTTATCTTTTCTTGACTGTTGAAAATCCTGATCCCGGGATCGTCTTATTTAATCCCGGGATCGAAATTTTGGCTCGGGATTGGATTACCTACATGCAACGGATGGAGACGGAGAGAGTATAAATTGTTTTCTTTCCGACCGACTGCCGTTTGGTGTTTCAATTTTCGTGACGTCAAGCCAATTTGCCCTACGACGTCTATACAAGTTTCATTTAAAAAAAAACTTATAAATATAAATTATGATACTTGATATTATGCATTTTTGCTTTAAATATTAAATAATCAAAACACGATTTAGTCAGAGATTAAAAACAGTCGCTTTTATTTGGCAGGAATAAAACGTTCGCGATACAATAAAGCCGATTAATATTCAAAGTAATATTTTAATTTTATAATGGATTTTTTAATATATTCTCCGACGAGTTATTTTCTAAATTGAGTTATAGTGTGATTTTTTGCTATTTTTTCTATAAAAATAAATAAGTCGATGTTTGTGCTGATCAAATTATTGTATAGTTTGGTGCAAAAAATGAGAGCATTAACCATTTATTTGTATTGCAATGTTAATGAAAATAATTTATCTTTTGAATTGTGGTCACAAATATATTTGGCATAATAAAATTGAGTAACGACAGAACAAACTAACAGACGCGGTTGATAAACGAAATATTTCTGGTCGGCCTAAGGGATGCAAGCTCGCTTTATGTATCAGTTCGCACTTTTAACTAAATGGAAAAAGAAACCGTTACAATCACTGGCACTCTATTCAACCGTTTACCTTGCGAAGGGGGAACAATAATAAAAAAAGTGGGAAACCTTTTTTGAGGATCCCGCAGGAAACCGTATGGGAAATGAAGCTCCGGGGAATACGGAATTGCGCCGGCTTGTTCCTCCCCATTCACTTATTGAATTTGACTGCACTCGAAAGTGTACCGACACGCATGGGCTTAATTTGGATTAATTCCCATTTCGGCATCTCCGTTCCCGGATTTATGCTATGGGATATATTGGGCATTTTATTCCCGCTCGACTGATGAAATTTACGGCACCGCCAACATCGCCGACGATCATCTACACGTGTGTTCCCACTTGCGGACTCCACGCCCACAGCGCCACCCCCACGTTTTGTATTTTATCCGACTCACCCGACCCCAACCCCTCGGTCGTTTGAGCTCACAGCTTCAATTGACCGTCTGCTGATTTTAGAGGACTTCCTCTCCAACTTTGTACACGATTGGGCATGACATTTTCTCACTAAAAAGTTTATTGCTCAACCGAAGCGTACGGTTGTGTTCGCTCGTCTGTTTGTTTGTACGGCTTTAGCGTCTACACATTGTCACGTATGTTTAAGTAATAAACTATTGAGAGATCGAGATGTTTTCTGAAGAGAATTTTCCCACGTGAGGGTTGAAGGCTGACGACGGATGACCCGAGGATTTCCACGAAGGTTCTTATTTTTGTAATTGAGATGAGGTAAATTTACCGACACATACGTATATAAGGCACCAGATATAACAATGCAAACATCTTCTTCGGCGTTCATTGTTCTGATGTTAATTTATTACAAACTAGCGAATATCCAGCATGCATTGCAATGCCACAGTTAAAGATATAAAGTGTATGTATTTTAATTCAGTTTATTGGAATTATTTTATATATTTTTAATTACACTGAAAAATGGGTATACGATCGCGTTTCGTAATTATTTGATATTTCGATTCTCCTGTCGGGCTCATGAACGCGGAATAACTGCCTGCGCAGTGGTGATTCTCCTTGTGAGCATCCTCCGTCCAGTGCTGCCAATGTGCGATGTTGGGCTATGCATTGCCGTCGCTTCGTGGTAGATTGTTTGCACTTTCAGATTTTCTGGGTATGCTAGTCCCGTCGTCTCGTCCGTTGATTGCGGAGTTTCACAGGACACGGGCGATTTAGTGTCTTGTTGGTTAGGTTTGTGCTTTCAACAACTTCGGAGTGTCCATGCGGAAATCCGTTCATGAACACAGACTCTGTGGATATTTTTGGGCATGGCGTATGATCGCGAAGCGTTCCTTCGTTGTATCAGTGATCCGAAAATCGGTCCGGTTGGACACGGAAATCTTGTGGCTACTCCCTCTAATTTTGGGGTATCTCAGGGCTTTTTGTAAAAGTTTTGAGAGAAAATGCATCCCCGAGGCATCCTAGTCTAAGAATCTCAAAGGAAAATTAGAATCTTTAGCTAGCTTACCCTCGCGCTCAGAGCGCAAGTGACCGCTAAAAAGTGGAGAAGGATTGTGGCCTTTCAGACATGGAATTTGAATTTCACGACTTTGCACCATATATGCGTCAATTTGAATAAGAAAGTCAAAATATAGTCAATTTTGTTAAAATGTTTTTATACATACGCTTCATTACTTTAGAAATAACCGATGGTTTCGGTTTAATTGCAGATTCAGAATTCGAGCGGATCTAATTTATTAAGATTAACGATGTTGATATATTGTTTGTTTTTCTTATTTTAATTGATGACATGTTTCATTTGTTGTGATTATTTTTTTTACGTCGACGTCCTATCCATCCGGGAATTAAATGTTATTTATATTTTTTCTTCGTTTTACCGAGTAGCAAATTATTCCCTCCGGCTAATGCATTCGCGGAAATGAGCAGTTACAGGAGTGTCTGCCGATTTTTATTTGTTTAGATTGTTCATTTGTCCTGGAGGCAATAAAAGGTAATTTGTCTAGAGATATCATTAAAGAGAGAACCGTTTTTTAAGCCAAACATGGGGAGACAAACAAACAACGCCATATTTATTTTTTCGCAATTGGCATATTTAATTTCAACACTAGATGTATTGAATTTAAACCGCTTATAATATGTAAGATTGCAAAATATGTTGTATTTTTGATTCAAGTGCAAAAACACTCAACTCGAGTAATTCTTACTTGAAGTTTTCGTTCTGCGTTGCTTTATTGGATCCTTAAAGTGGCTCATTTGATAAATAGTTAAAAGCGGTTCATTAGCTAGTGGAATCTTATTATACTATTTAAGGACCCATTTGACCATTTTTATGATGATATATTAAATCTCTTGTTTATTTTGCATAATGTTATATTAGAGAGAGAGTATTTTGTTTGGTATGTGACACTGGCGTCGGCGTCTAATAGTAGCTCGCCTTGACCAAGATTATTATCGCAGAGAAATACTCCAGTTATGAAACAGCTGGGTATCCAGCAGGAAGAACGCGTCTTCCCGCGGTTAAGGCTATCGGTCGACTTCTCTTTTCCGTTCCTGCTTATCTGCATCTTGCGACCCATTTTTCATTTTTTCTTCGTTTCCTGTAGATTGAGAATTTGTCATTCAGTCAAACAGTCTCCGAAAAGCGAATCCGTTGCTGCAGATGAATACTTATATACTATAATATTTTGATGTGATTTGTAATTATATTGCGGAGGAATGCAAAAATTCTGAACTACGTATCTATTATATTTCATATCGATATTCCCATTATTAGAGTCGACGTGTAGTAAATACATCACCGGTAGGAAAAGGTTAATATAACAATTTGAAAAACTTATATGTACTGAATATATGTATATACAGTACATATAAGTTTTAAACAGTTACTTTGTCTCAGGTTGATGAACAGATAGATGCTCATATGAAAACTTCAAAACACATCCTTACTGCTCAATAGATGGAAGAAGATTATTTTGAAGATTTTGCATCGAAAAAACGACATTTCTTATGGATGCCTTTAACAGTTTTTATTTTTAAGTTAACCTTTAGTTCAAAAACGAAATTAGAGTTACCAATTTTCTAGTTTATCTGTGTGCACCGGATAAATTTGGTCAAAATCAGTCGACTTTATAATAAGTTGCTCCCGTAGAAACATGTCGATACTGTAGCGATTATTGAAAATGATAACCAATAATTTTAGTATTTTTAGTTGAAGTGTTCCTCAATTTTGAGGCTCGCTCGCAATACTTTTATTTTGATGATTTTACCTCCTCATTCCACACATTTATACGGAATTATTTGGTTTACTGTGAATAGCTCTCAAATGCGACTCGTTGCCCTCGCTGAGCACCCTAAGTCCCATTCACTTTATTAAAAATAAGCGCGAAGCAAACGTTCGAGGGCGTTTTCCCAAAACGTACTTGATCGCCGATTTATCGTCGTGTTATTTATAAAGTTTACATGGAAGCCGTATCTTACTGTCTTCCTCGCGAATTAATTAGGTCCCGATGCCTGACTTGTTCCTTCAGTTGACTTAATCAGCTTAACGATGGAAAATTCTTAAAGCATAATCGATACATTACAATACCACCCTCCGGCGCCGGTGGAGGAGCCCCCAGGGCCTACCTGATTCTGTAGCTCGCTTCGTTAAGCAGAAAGTAATACTGTAGTGACGCGGATCCATCCAGCTTGTTTACAGCTCTAAATACCTCGTAATACAAGGTAAACGATCATACACAGCTGCTAATGTACCATTCTCGGATACTCTGCTCTTCTCTGCTCTGCTCTTCTCTATGCTCTCCTTGTAGGCCCAGCTCTGTGACTCCGCCTAATTGTCACTCGTGCGCCTCTAATTCTCACATATTTCTAATTAAATTCCGCACACTTCTTGCTAAATTGACAAAAATCCTTATTAAAGAGGAGTTGATTTCAATTTTCAATTACTGAGCTTGTAGGACACATTTAGGCTCATTGTCTCATGAATTATATTAACACGGTTATATGGTGATATAAATTCGAAGTCATGGCATCAATAGAATTGGAATTAAAAAAATAGATTACTTCTGAAATGGCAGAAATATTTCAGGCCAGTTGATGAAAATTAATGGATAAATATATTATCATAATTTTAATTAACATACGTTAGAAAACGGGTATACGATCGCGCTTAGAGCTTGAGAGGTAAACTAAAAATTCTAAATATACCTCTTTTCGATATTTCGAGCTTCCTGTCGGGCTCATGGACGCGGTAAAATTTGTCTTTGGCTATTCACCAAAACTAATCGTTTACACTAGCTAATTGAACACAACAAGAGTTTGGCTTATTGATTTCTTATATTAGGGTGTCCCATAAGTTTCTTTCGTTTTCATATCAAGAAAAAAAATAAACAATAATTTGTATTACATCAAAATTTATTGAATAATATATGATCCATTCTGTTCTATTACATTTCTCCATCTCTCCGGAAGCCTCATAATGCCATCTTGCCAAAAATTCCCAGGTTTGTTGGCAAAATATTGATCAAGGTACATTTTTATATCATTTTTTGTAATATCCGTAGATTATGGAGGATGAGATAAAACATCCCAGTCAATCAAATGATAACAATTTATTTCTGACGAGCAAAGACACATAAGGCCTGGCGTTATTGTGATGAAAAACAACGCCTCGTCTGTTCGCTAATTTTGGCCGTTTTCTGGCAATTGCATCCTTTAGATTGTCTTATTGGAAAGAATATTTTGTTGAATTGATCGTTTCATCTTGCTGAAATAGTTCATAATAAACTACCCCCTTCCAATCCCACCAAATGCATAGCAAAACTTTTTTTTGGATGTAGGCCAGGTTTAGCTACAGTTAAAGCTTCTGTACCCTTGATCCAAGACTGTTTACGTTGGATATTTTATCATAGAGTATCCAACTTTCATCTTCAATGATAAGTCTCTTCCAAAAAGGTTGGCTATTATGTCGTTGGAGAAGAAGATCGCATGTTGAAATACGCTGAAGTTTATTTGAGTCAGTCAGTTCATGAGGAAGCCACACATCTGAACGATTGATGTAGCCCAATTTTGTCAGATGATTATGGACGGATGTTCGTGGAATTTCTAACTTGTTAGCTATTATTGGGACAACCTAATATTTGTTAAGAAAAAAATGGGTCCAATAGTGTCCACTATAAATCCTTCCTATGCCAGCTCAACGTTTACACGTGGTCGATGGTGTGCATGGCCTCGTAGATTGGAGGCTGGCAGATCCGAGGTGCGAGTAGCCGACGCACTATTCACATCGTCGTTCCAGGGCTGGATGCCAGCGGATACTCTTGCGACTTGGTTTAGCATTCACGACTCGCCGATTCTGACACCGATGAAACGTAGGAACGAGGGCGCTCGCAGGGCAGAGTTCTCGGGTGGCGTCACGCTCCCACGTGGTCGTCAAGATGGCCGCGCTCGCACGCGGGTTCGTTCTGTTTCCTGGCCGTTATGTAGCCGGATTGATGGGATGTGGTGGACGGGCGTCGAATTAAAAACTTTCGTTTTAGATAACTTCTTTATTATTCACGAGAGAGAAAGAGAGAGATTTGGCCGCGGGTAGGACATCTTCCTCAGTACAAGAAATTTACCCACTCGATGTATTGATAGAAGTGTATTACAATGAAATAAAAAAAAATCAGGCGTGTTTTCAATATACCTAATCGCTCGTTCAAATTTATATTTTACGTACTGCATAATTGTATATTTAATTCATAGATTAAATACTTGCGTTCCTCAATTAAAACTTAGGATTTAATCCTCTAGCCGAGTTAGTGTTTACTTTATGTATTTTGTAATGGAGCTTTTAAGCATCAAATGTTGATCGAAAGTTGTACATCTGCATTTTCAGCACGATTGAAAATATTTTAATACTGAACTTTTGAAGGTATATCGTGTTGACGTTTTCTTATTTTGTTGACGACATTAACAACATTTTTCGAAGTCTTAATAATCGTTTATACTGGCGTTAAATTAAAATATACAAAGCTGATTTTTTGTCTACAAGTAGTTTACGTTAATTATTGTTAAATAAACGTCGCCTACTTTTGATGCAAGGTGGCCAAAGCTTCGGTAGACGTGACTAAAATCGCAAAATGTTAATTGTTAAATCTTCATTGTAAGCAAAATTTTCTTCAATTTTCAACTGTGTTAAATGCGAATTAGACGAATCTTTCGGATTGCATCCGCGAATCTCTGAATGTTTAGCATTCTAATAAATTATTTTTTGCTTTGCGTATGTTTTCTTTGGGAGAAAGAGAAGTAGGCGACCGGCTTACGTTCCATGGCTCATATTTTTTTAAACGCGAGATCTTGTATTATTGAATCCCCCAGGACATGACTGAAGTTTTGTCGCAAAGTTGAAATTAAATGGTCCCTTTTAAAAGCAGGCTTGTTTTCCCTTCTTATGTGTTTTTATGTAAATTACCTCTGTAGGTGGTTTTTAAAATACATTACTTTTAATACAGACGTATAAAAGTCATTGTGTTTTCTTCTTCTTTTTGTATGCGCGCAGTCTTAATACGGGCACGCTTAGCAGAGACGCACCAGCTTTTTGCGGGGGTGGTTGATTTCGTTTTTAATTTTTCAGCAATGATTTTCAGACGCTCGGTGGATTATCATCTCGAATATCGGATTCTTTGGGGTTGTGGGGATTTGCGGGAGCAGTGTGTATGCGGAAAGCGAACAACGCCGACTTTGAAATATTGCAACTTTTCTTTCGTTCTTCTTTCGTACCTTTGGGCTGGCTTGGCTCTCGCCATTGTTGACTCTTGTGTACTTTTTGTCGGATCCGCTTAAACTTGATGTATTAATTCGGCATTAGCGGCTGTATGTCTGTTTGTCTTGTACAACTTTTAAGTGGAATTTTAATTTAAAGTTTTCGTATCTCGGATGGCGAAGTGTTCTACTAAAGCGCTCCAAATTATGCAATTACCTATTGCACAGCGGTTGCCTTCGGCTATCGTGATTAACTTTGTTGAAGGATGATGACATGATTCGCATTGGTTTTAAATTTGTTTGTGTTCATTAAAAATAAATTTGTCATTAACACGTTTTTTGCGGGAAACTTAGAACTCAACCCTTGACGCGTCACTCGCCGTATGCGGGAGATGTAATCTCACTTAACGATAAACTAATCGCGATAGCATAATTTAGAACATTTTTTTCTTCTATTATAAGCATTCTACATGAATAATATTGCCAAATTTACTCACTTAACCATCAAAGATTCGTTATTTAATATATTATTTTCTATTTCTGTTCCTCATACGTAGGGTTTAAAAATGAACAATTTATTTATAAAAAATCCTTCTAGAAAAGGTCTAGAAATTTAAAGTTATCATGTAGGCGACAAATATAATATGTATGATTAATTGAACGTATTGCAACATAAATTGGTAGCTGAATTGTGTTGATTTACGCTGTAGCCGGGGGCACGTTGTTTAGACGCGAAATCGCGCCCTTTCATTATCTATGGACGTTTATGCGCACAGCCAAATACTCGGTTCGTTGCTTATGGGGCGGATTAATAGAGCATTGATCAAGGGATTTCCTGATCTAATTAGGTTATAGTTGGTCAAACTAAATTTGAATTTTAATTATTTGAAAGACAAATTTTCTCAATAAATCTAAAATAAGTATCTAATCATATGCAAATACAGGTAATTTAGATTCAAATTTTATTAAAGCCGAAATTCGTTCCGAAAAATTTGAAGTATCTGAATTTTACAGAAATATACCAGTCAGGCTTTTGAAAATAAAAGAAAAATCGCACATGAAATAGTTTCCATGTTTGGAAGTATTTATCGGGTGTATAGAAGTCATTTACACTTATGGAAAGAAATAAGTCCCTGGATGTTTTATAAATATGATATTTTCCGGCGTCGAATAAAATCGTGGAATCACTCAGCATCCCTATTTTTAAGATCGTTGCTCCGGCACTTGAGCGTTAAATTTACGAGTAGATGATGCCGCCGTATGAAATTTACATGGTAACCTACTTTTCTTGCCCCATACACATTCTGTACGATTTTGTTTGTGACTGGAAGAAGAGCACTTGAAGTTTTAGCTCCTCGTGGGGGATTATAGCTGAAATCAATCGGCTTGTAATTTTGACAGTTCTGGAACATTGTTGCCTCGCCCTCTCCCTCTGTATAAATAACTCGCGTTACCGTAACGCGATACATCAATATGAGGAAAGAGCAATTTTATTAGTTGCTTCCAGGTCTACCTGCCGCAGTAATTTCATATACTCTGCTATGTTTTCCTTGCTGTTGTAATGATTGATCGCCTTCTTTGTGTTACATTTGTTTTCTTAGGTTGCGGTCTGAACTCATTCGTCCGTACTATCGCTCCGCACCGATACGGATATAGACGTTCCCAGGGATACCCTTATTTTATTTTGCGATTTTCATCAAACCTGGATAACTGTTTGGGTTTTATTCAAATTTTTGTTCTTGAATAGATTTTGACAAATTGTAGACTAGAGAATTGACTATATAAATGGTAAAAATACTGATCCTGCATATAACAGCCAGTAGATAAATATGTTAAAGTATTAACCTGTTAAGTGGGCGGGACGTATATATACGTCCAACGTAAACTGCATCGAATTTGGTTATGACGTATATATACGTCCTCGATATATACATTGAGTCCTAAAGCAGACGGGACTTTTCTTTTGTTTGACGAATGTATGAGTTGTCGATACATGTTTTGAAATGAATTTAAGATAGGTATCAAATTGGTTGCACTTCGCTATTGCGTTGGATTGGACACACGGAAGTTGAGTTTTGAATTTATGTATAGATATATTTTATTTTTTTAAACTCTATGTTTCCATTTCCGATCCGTTTGCTCCTAATTCTGTCGCAAAATAGATATACAATAGGAGACTCTAATTTCCCAAAAAAAAAAAAAAATTCTCGTTGATAGCCAACAAAAGAAGGACATTATTATCCCGAGACTTTCCCTAAAATAATTCGATCTTTTTCCAATATTTTTATTATAAGAAGTTTTTATTTGTTCAAAGGCGATATTACTATTTATGGTCATCAATATCAATATGGTTACGAATAACTACATTTTTTCGAACATCGTCTCTTTACTACTGTTCTTTATTTTCCAATTTTAGTCAAAAATCTAAACTTAAACAACGTTCAAGTTATTAAAAATATTATAGAATGTTCGATCGATGTTGATTAAGGAATCCAATACTGAGCCAAAATTTCGATCCCGGGACTTCGGGCTTGCATTTGACCATCCCGGGATCAGTCTCGGAATCCCGAGACCAGCATTTTCAATAAACCGGGTTTAAGAAATTACGTTGATAAATTTGATAATTTTTTCCTGAGACACGGACTAAAACTTGCAAAATTCCTGATTTTCCGACAAATTATTTATGTCCGTCGCTGCAGATGAATACTTATATACTATAATACTTTGATGTGATTCGTAATTCTATTACGGAGGAATACAAAAATTCTGAACCCCGTATCTATTATATTTCATATCGATATTCCTATTATTAGAGTCGAGGTGTAGTAAATACATCACCGGTAGGGAAAGTTTAGCGTAAACATTTTAAAAACATATATGTATGTATACATAGATTAGATAGTTACTGCCCCTAGGCGTCGTCTAATCTCGCCAATTAGTAGTTACGCCACTGTTTCCAAGCGTCCAGTTTTCGACGGGAATGTCTCGATTTATTAGCCTTTATCGAGCTGGTGATTTCAATCCCTAATTTTTATATATATCATCATTTTTCGTAGTTTCGAATGTTTTCATTATTTATATAAAGCTTTTATGATTACATGAGTTACATTGTAGAAATTTCAAGAAAATTGTACTTTCCATATCTTTCATTGCATGTTTCAAGTAGCGTTCGGATATAAAATTGTTCTTGCTGTCAAGCTTTTAGTGCTTTCTTTGTATGTACACTTTCGCCACGGACACGCCTTATCATGTTTTGTAAAAGCCATAAGCGAAATGCCAATTTCTCATTGATGCCCTTATTTCTTTGGTTCAAAATTCTAAGAAAATCGGTGAACACCAGAGGCGTGAAAACAGCACCAGGTGGTAAAGAGCATCCTTGTGGGGCGCTCCGAACATATGCCAGCATCCCTCCGTCATTGTGAATGTGAAAAGCTGGATTTTCACGGTACAGTCATCTTCAATGAGACCGCAAAAGAGACGAGCGAATTATCAAAAGGCTCATTTCCGTGGGGGCCTTTTCTCGACGCCGCCAAAATATCATAAAGCTGCAAACGTGTGGTCTATCGATTATTATCGGGATTTTGCCTCGCGACATACATTCATCCCGAATGGAGTTGCCGACAATAACGAGGGGAAATTGAGACCTTCTTCATAAACATAAATAGACACGTTCAATAGATAAATTCTGATAAAATCGATGTCTCCACTTTCGTTTGAAAAGCGTTCAGAATTGACGCACGAGGCGCCAAGAGGGAAGTGTGACAATAATCGCAGATTTTTTCATTCGATGCTATGAAAATAAATTGATTTTTACCTTTCGTCGTGTATCTTCCATGCCTTTGAACGAAAATAATAAAGCTAAATATGCTCGAAAAATTATTTGATGACAAACCACACGCAATGAGTAGCATTTGTAGCAAAATTGTTGATTGATCTGACTGAAATTTTGTGATGTTTCTCACTATAATTTTATCTAGTCAACTTAGCTAAAGTTTGAATGCATAAGGTTTTCGCGTAAATAAATTATTTTTTTGGGGTAAAAATTATTAAGAAAAGGGTAAAAATTTGAATATGAAATAATTTGTTTCTAATATTTCGGTTTTGTCAGATAAAAATGGCTGTTTGATGTTATTAATTTCACAGGCTTCTGGGAATATTTCACAATGGACCAAATATACGTTTTTCCCTAATGTAATTATTCTCATCGTTTTACATAAAGCATGTTATGTAAATATGTCATTGCTATCAAGCTTTTAAAATTTGATCGTTTGAATGAAATTGGTATTTTTCTCTGAGATGCTTATTATAAAGACCAATTGAGACTTTTTCCAGATGTAAATACATATGTCAATACGCGTTTGAGGATATATATTCTAATGGAGTTATTGAAATATTTACTGTACCTGATACCTTTATTGTATATTTGCTTTATGTCGTCTTAACACTTTACGGTCCGTGTCCGCGTTATAAAAAAATAGTTATTAGATTGACAATAATTTCCTGAAACAAATGTGCCGGATTATTGAATATACTTGATAATTTTTCATAATATTATTATTAATTATGAAATTTGAAAATGATAAATAGATGAAATTATTAGGGTATGGACGATATTTTATCGGGGGCTGTTGCGGCAGACTTGATAAGTTTTCGAATTAATCGATTAGGGGAGTAATTTGTTGGGATGCGTTCGCTTCGGTGGACTCAGAAGCGCTTTTAATTCGATAGTCAGCAGCAGTGTTTGTAATAATTTAAGAAGCTTTTCGCCATAAGTGGGTGCAAGGGGGGGTTTTCACAAATTAGCGTTATCTCGTAAGTAAGTAAGGCTTTCAGTTGAAGGCAGCGCAGGATGAAGCAGGCTGTGCATTTGAGCAATTTGTAAAATTGCTCGGCGTCTGTGTAAGGCGCCTCGCGGGCACGCAGACTTGCCAAAGCCGAGAACTGCTCCTTACAACTTGCTTTTAGATCCTTGCTATTTACTGAGGTGGCCTGCCTTGCGGCCTTGCCGCTTTGCCATCAAGATTTTGCAACCAGATTTGAGCATTCCACGTCCGAAACTTTAAGGTGAACCAGGGTTGCCGCGAACAACTCGCCCGATTATAGGGATTCAATAGGTCAAATCTATTTTAATAAATGTCATAGGAGATAATCAACAAAAAGGCAAAATCAAACAATATTTAATTGGTCAGACTTGAAGCAAACTGGATAAATTAGACATAGCTGGTTGATATGGATCAATAAGATTAAATGGTTCCATAGTCAAGATATGGGTGTAGTCAGAACAGCCCTTTGGCAATCAGACCGCGAGTCTAGTTTTGTAAGTTTGTCTTCTGATCTTAGTGTTCTTACGTTTATCTAATATATAAAAATGAATTGGGTTTTGTTCGTTCGAAATGCGCTGCCATACCGCTCATCGGACTGCGATAAAACTTCGTCAACTTATTGCTAAGAATTCCGCGAGTAACATAAGCACAGTCTTCTAATATATAAAAATCAATCTTTGTTTGTCCGTATTTAATGCGCTGCCATACCGTTCATTCGATTGTGATAAAACTTTGCCAATTTATTGTTTGCACTTTCTCAGATAATATAGGCATAGTACAATTAACTTACAGTGGATCTTATATATAAAAATCAATAGTAGAAGTAGAAGATTATGTCGATATACGAGTGGATAGGATTAACCTTTTCATTGTATTTTAAATACTTTTAAATTGACTATAAAAATAATAAATTATCTTTGTTGACCGCTTAAGATATACACTATTATATATATTTTAAATCTGGCATATTATTAATTGAAAATGTATTAGGTGTATCGAGAAGTCTTTGCCGATTATTAAACAATGAATTTTTTTGAAATATTTTTATCTACGAAATCTTATACTATTTCCCACAGGTTTTCAAGTTTTTAAATTCCTCTTTTGTTATCCTTTAGAGAATTTGCTTAAGATCGAAAAATATGATAATCCATCGGAGTCAGGTCTGGTGAATACGTAGGTCGTGGAAGTTCTTGCTATTTTAATTCTCTAATTTTTTGAGTCGTCTTCTTCACCTTATTGGGTCGTTCATTATCGTGTTGCAGAATTACTTTCCAATTGCTAACAATACACATCTGCAGTTATTGTTTCGTCAGAATTCATAAATTTATATCGAATAATTGTCCCAATAAACGTACAAAATAATCTTGCGAGTCGTCAATTCAGGTTTCGGAGTTGGAAATGGTTTTTGTCTGACGCTGAAAGCCATTTTTTTCATCCTCAGACACAATTCGGTGCAACTTTCTGTCTTGATAACAATACTTTGCATGTGTTTCGTTTATCTCACTTGTTATCGTCGGACAGTTCGTGCGGCATCCAAACCCTCAATCGATTCGTCTTCCCGTTACGTTTTAAACGCTCTAAGTTGTCGATCGCGGTGAATGTATCGTCTGCGATAATTTTTCTATTATGGCTCTCAAATGTGTCTTCATCAAAATTGAAGGGTTTTCCAGTTCTAGGAGTATCTTTCATCGGTTACCCGATTAAAATTTTGAAAAACAAAATCGACATTTCGTAATGGTAACACTTCACCGTAGATTTAATTTGTGGTTTTTGTGGTCTTGATGTTGTTCAAACCCTGGTCGAAAAATAGCAGCATATAATGCCAAATGTGATGTTGATCGGTTTTGGGTTTTGATATTTTACCCTTAACCTTTTCGTTAGTGAGCAAATTTAAAATCGATGAATTCGTTGTTGTCATAATCGCTTTACACCGATTACTTTCTGTCAGCTCCTAATCAGCGTAAGACAATCTTCAATTTGAGGCAGAGTCAATTGTAAATGAATACTTGATAGTAAATACAAGACCACGTCATTTCTTTACATAAACAATGCACAAAAAATCGATTCAAGTGCTCCTCCTTTAGAAGGAAATGATAATTGGACAAAGACTCATTCAAGAAGAACAGCAAGCAGTTAAATAAACAAACACTCTCGATAACACACAACATTCGGTCATTTCTTTGCGTAAACAAATAACACACTTGAAATCGAAATCATTATAAGTCGATAAATTTGGGCTTAACGATCTATACAATCATGCGATGCATATGAAGAATCTCTCCATCTCAGTCTCCCGAACTGCGTTAAGTTCTCTCTGTCTCTGTCCGCCTCGGAGCTTCAATGCACAAGAGTGCTCTTTCTGAATAGTGAAGGTCAAAACGGATATTTCCGATAGTACTCCCATACAGGTTAACCATGTATAACATTTTTTGATTTTGTTAATATTACTGAATAATAGTTCTTTAAAAATAACTTAAGGAGATTCTGTCTTCACTGTGTCTAGACACAAACTGAGCTTAAACAGACGTCTATCAAAATCGGCAAGGACTTTTTGATACATATAATAATAACGAATTAACGAAGACTAACCCAAATATGAAAGATTCAAAAGTTATACTTATTTATATGCAAGACTAATTTGAGCTGTTATTTAAAAGCAATAATCATTTAGATCTAAATAATGGATTTCTTTAAATTCCCACGGATACACAAATTACATACGAACAGATTTTATGACGTATTGTCAAATAGAATTATTTAAAAAAATATATATGAGACATGTTTATTTTGGCGTGTTTTAGCAAACATTCATACATTTTGTGTTTTGTATGTTGGATTATTTAAAACATGTTGAATAAAATCTTGAAGAGATTGACCGACAAACATTTTGAGAGCTCCCCCATCAAGACTTGTGTCAATCAAAACAAAAATTGGCTCTAAAGCTCCATAATAAACGTAGCGAAATTTAATTGTTATTTATTCAATAATGTGGGGCCGTAATGATATTTATCTTGCGATACAAAACACATTGTTTGAATAGTGAGAGTATGCTGGAAGATATTGGACAGAATCCCGGGTTGAGTAATTTGTTTTCCTGTAGGAAGGCGGCTAATTGGCCAGCCCCCGCGGCCTGGGATGATAAAGAAGAAAGGTTGAAGGGTGACGTCTGTAGCCACGGATACGCCTCATCCTCCCCCGATTATCTGCTTCACCCCTAACACCATCCCCATGTCGTGGCGATGCAGCAGATCATCTTTAATTGGCCATTTTATTTACTCAAATACTGCGAGATCCGATGCGCAGCTTCTTTTTGTGGCGACAACTTCTTAAGATGGAGCTAATTGGTTTTAATTGGCTTAATAGATAGTTGTGCATTTAAATAGGACATAAATTCTCGATTTGAATGCAAACTTATATCAATTTATTTCAATTTTTAATACAATAATCTTATCTCTGATAAGAGTATTGCATGAAAATTTCTTGAAAAAAAAAAAATCAAACGATGGGTTGGCATTTAAAATTTATTTAATGAGGCGTTTTTCTACCCCATGCGATGTTGCTTTATTTTTAAATCTTGATTCATATACGAAAAATCCACGTGCATCCATATACAATAATTTAAGTTCACCCCACGTAGGCAACTATAGCATATTTGCAGCACCCTGCAGCTTGTGGCCTTTGAATTATATTGAGCTTGGGGTAGTTTTGCATCCTCCCTCAAATTAAATTTCTTTTATAGTTATGCTTATTTTGTTGCATATATCTAAGATATAATAAATAGGGAATTTCGATTGTATATATTTATTTGAATTAAATTCTCATATTATTACTGTTAAAATAAAGGATCCTCCATATTATTTCTGATAAATCTTTATTTTTATCTGTGGTCAATAAATAATGTCGTTTTTTCGGTGCACCATCTTCAAAAATCGTCTATCCAAAAAAATGGTCAACTTATCCTTCTAAACATCTGATCATCATACCAAATGAAAAAATCAAAATCAAATGATGTACTAAAAAAAGTGGTATGGTGAGATTCTAAAGGAATAATTTGGTTTGAAGAGTTGGCAAAATATGAGAGTGTCCCGTCTACAGTTGGATATCGGGATCACATTAGATCATCCCGGGATCATTTAGTCTGGATCTGAATTTGGAAGCCAGGCAACTTGCTGCTGAAAATGAACGCTCAGCCTCCATACTCGTTGGAGGTATCGTCATCAGATATTTAAATGCTAGTTCGAGTTGATGACTGCGTGAGTCATCAACGTGAGTGATAAAATTCCTTTTATTAAATTCCCGATTTCCCGACAAATTATTTATTTCCATCGCCGCAGATGAATACTTTTATACTGTAATACTTTGATGTGATTCGTAATTATATTACGGAGAAATACAAAAATTTTGAACCCCGTATCTATTATATTTCATATCGATATTCTCATTATTAGAGTCGAGGTGTAGTAAATACATCACCGGTAGGGAAAGGTTAATATAACAATTTGAAAAAAATATATGCACTGTATATATGTATACATATATTAGACACTTACTGCCCCATAGACGTCGCCTAAGCTCGACAATTAGTAGTTACGCCACTGTTTGAATTTCACAAAAAAGGCATGGGTAATTTAAAAGTTGGTTTGCAGAGGGTGATTGATAATGTCAGAAATTATTTTGTTCAATTAGTTTGAATTGCATGAGAAAAACGACATTACTTTTGGAAATCACTAATAGATTAGAACTTTTTAACATTTGTTCATTATAACTTATATGCTAACATTTAAAAATTATTTGATTACATATGCATCTTTATTTTAATACTTTAATTGTTATCAAAGAGGAATTGATTAGATGTCTCTATCCTAATTATTTTTAGTAGGGATTTTACAGCAATGGCTTTCCATGAGGGAGGTTTTTTTAAATTTATATTTTTGTACTTTGAAATTCGCGCATGTCATTTGTATTCCGAAACAAAGGATTGTGCTCTCCGTAGCTTGCAGACAAAACAGCATCTAGAGTTTCTTGGATGCGTCACGGGATACGTTTGTTTTTCTGAAGATGTTTATATCATAGCATCGTTGCTTCGTCTGTACATCATTCTGTTTATCGAACGCTATTCAGATTCATTAGGATATTATTTTACTCGCCATGTATCGTTCGACTGATTATCGATGTTGATGTGTATGTAAAGCTCGTCTATTTTCCCAACGGGTGTCCTCTTATAGACGTCTCCATTCTGTTCGGAAATATTTATTTTATTCAAATTTTCCACATTATATAACTTGCTTTTAAATCCGCTTGAAAAGCTGATGACAAATATGCGAATGACACGATAAAGAATGGAGATTTCAGATGATGTACTCGCTGGTTCAAAAATCATTTAAATAAAGTGTCCTCACATATATTAGTTTATTGACTTTGCAAAATCCATTAAAATGCATCATCATAAGCACGCGGAAGTTTATGGTAGTGATTAGGGACCGCGCCAGCCCCCATTTTCGTATAACACCATCAATGTGACCGATATAATTCCTTTATGCTGAGACACGGACTAAAACTCGCAAAATTCCCGATTTCCCGAAAAAATATTTATTTCCGTCGCTGCAGATGAATATTTATATACTATAATACTTTGATATGGTTCGTAATTATATTACGAAGGAATACAAAAATTTTGAATCCCGTATCTATTATATTTCATAGCGATATTTCCATGATTAGAGCCGAAGTGTAGTAAATACATCACCGGTACCGAGAAAGGCTAATGTAACAATTTGAAATAAATACATGTACTCTATATATGTATATATAGATCAGACAGTTACTGCCCCTAGGCGTCGCCTAAGCTCGCCAATTAGCAGTTACGCCACTGTTTTCAAGCGTCCAGATTTCGTCGGGAATGCCTCGATTTTGTAGCATTCATTGTGCTGGTGAGGTGTACGAATTTTTTGATCATTTTGCACGGGAAGAAGAAGCTTCTCTAGACTCTATCGTGACGGGGGATGAAACGTGAGTACATCACTACACCCTAGGATCCAAAAAAAAGGTGGCGGGAGCGCTCGACGATCTCTCCATTGGAATAATTTCCTGTGATTGAACAAAATGACCAACAGACACGCGGGACCAAATAAACTGACCGTTAGATCCCCCCCCTACACGCCAGGTCGAATAAAAACATTCGATACCCTAATAGATCCTATATTAGATACATTATTGTTCGCTTCTCATATAAATTAAAATATATTTAATATCAACAATTTTCGCTCATAATTTCGGACGCCCTGTACCGAGCGGTAGGGGATGTTTGCGAATGGCGTCTTATAAGCGAGGGGTTGACAACTCAAAAGGCGCCCGTCTATACAAAGTCTATGTGGTTGAAATTATATGAAATTACGCGGTATGCGGAAAAGGAAATGATACATATCCTTTTATTAGGTCGTTAATGCTATTCATCGCTAATATTAGGTAATGATATCTAATTTACGTGTTTGTCGCTATCATCGTATTTGCTGTTCGCTCTCGTGCCTTCGAATACAACTATATTAGCATTGATTGAAGGAGTGCCCTACTAATGTGCCGCCGAAGCCTTTTTTTTTCAACCCTCTATTCAAAATCACAAAGCGCTTCCGCACGACAGAGTCGATGTAAACTCTATTTAATCTCCCTGTGTCGGCTCGAAGGCAGGTCTAAAATTAGATATTCTCATCTTGTATTGGTTATATGGAAAATTTGCGTAGTTTGAATTAAATATTTATGCTAAAAAAAGCTAAAAATATCATTACATTAAAGACATTTATTTTTATAACATGTGTTTCAAATCGAGGCCAAATTTCATTCGATATCATCCCCTGTCATCGACATATCTCCAATCTTATATTTCAACGCGACCCTTAAACTTCGACACTTTGATATCGAAGCTAATCTCTTTTTTATTATTTCGACAGAAGGCAATTAAATTTAGGAATGACAGTGATTTTTTTTTAATTTTGACAATCGACGGGGAGGCAATCAGATACAAAACGAAGATTGTTAAATTAAAAGTTTGACAATCAAAATTAATACAGTCTTAGAGGGTGATTACTAGAGATACGTATTTTTAGCATCTATTTTTTTTTTTAAAAAATAGCGTTTTAATTCTTGAATTTAGCGTTTTGGAGCAAATAAAATAATTTTAGCATCTATTTAGCGTTTATTTCTTAATCACAAATTTGAAGTGAAATAGCGTAATTTAATCATAATTTACATACATATATTATAGGAATATTTGAAATTAATTAAAAATAGGAGAAAAACAGCAATTAAATTTAAATAATAATAAATTCCGGATGGTGTGTACCGTCTGGTAATAAATGATTTAGGCGTGAGCAGCCTACATGCAGCTGTCCATGTGAGAAGCATGCACGCATACCCTGTGTTCGTTTCAATTCGAATAGCATATCAGTCGGTATCATTTGGACACAACCTCTTCTTAATTTTTTTTAAATTTCAAACTGTAGCTCCGTTGATATTACTAAACTTTTTTTTTAAACTAAAAACCTGATACCGTTGCTACACGTCGTGGTGGATTTATGTTTCGGAGAAGAAATATAGGCACGCCAATTTTCAGTGTTAAAATACCCCATTCAAATATATTTTTTTATGGAATGATAAACTATGTTTTTTAAATTTTCATTTCGTCAGAGTCGCCGCCGGCTATGCTATTACCGCCTCTCGGCATAGTTGATAAAAGGCTTTGTTTACTTTAGCAACTGGATCGGACAGACAGACAGAAATCGGACAGACGGAAATCCGACACACATTGATTTTTATATATATATAATATATATTGTATCCATTATAATGTCATGCTTAATGCGTTGGCGGACACGTCTACATTATGCGTCATCTTTTCATACTAAAAATGACGCATAATGCAGACGTGTCCGTCAAACCGTTGACAGAAAAAGGGCTAGATTTTATAATGATTTGCGTATTGTAAGAAAGTTGTTTTTTGCATTTGTAGAGAAGTCTTCGATGTCATACGTTATTAAATGTTTTAGCTATGTCTATAAATGTTGTCAAGCACTATTATTTTCATTAATATTATTTTTCTTTCTGCTTAATCGCTGAGTACGTTTCTCTAATACTATCCTATTAAAGTTATATTTTTATATTACTGAAAATTTATAATTTGGGGAATCCAGTGATCGAATTCCCTAAAATAGTCTTTATTTAATATCAAAGGAGTAGGATCAAATATATATATATATATGGAATCTGCCTTTTTGGAAAAAATAAAGACATTATGAACATTTATCCACATATGTACATATATAATGGGACCCGCACGAGCTACACATAATATTCACACGATTGTACGAAACAAAGGGAAGCAAAAAGGCAAAATTAATTTCTGCGTGCTGCGAATATTTCATGCTGGGGACAAAGTCAAAACCGCAAAAGAAAGTAGTAGAATGCCAGCTAACCGTCCCGAAAAACGTCGAATGACACAGGACTAAGCTTCTCAATCTTTTGCAGCGTATGAAGAAATTAATTTAAATTTAGAAAAAATGACTCGTCGGATCCGCACGTGTACTATCTTCCCATCGCTCCCGTTCCTCGATTTTATTAAAAAAATAGACCCTTTTCCGACGGGTGGATATTTTTATCTGATCTGCGAGCTTCTTGTTTCCCATCAGCGCGAAAGGTGGAATCTCCAAATCTCCGCTAATTAAAACAGAAATTTAAATTATAGAGCGGAAGAGGGACGAGACTGACAACATAATTTCGGGCCCCATTTAAAAACGGCATTCTTTGTACGGTGGGGTGAATATAGCCCCATTGGTTAAATTATAGAAAATTGGCCTAAATAAGAAGACTTCACTTTTTTAATTCAACGGTCAGATTAATTAGAGATAATAAAACGATAAATTGCGAATCGACAGACTCATCCCCCCACGGAAATAGAAGTAAAGACACTCGAACAAGGAGCTTATTTTATTTTATCATTTTCGTTATTCTGAGAAAAATATCACAGATTTGAACATCAAGCATTTTTTAAAATACATTTTCAATGCTTTCATGCATTAAAATGTATCTGTCGGAGAAATATATGGCTTACATGGAATTAAATGCAGCTCCATAGAAAACATCATGTCAAGAATGCAACCTAATCAAAATCATGGCAGAAAGCAATTCAATTCGTTTGAATGCGAGATTGAAAGACTATAGCTATACAGATAATATATGTAAATGCCTTATAATGTTAAAATATTGTTTTTTAATGCAATAGACATATATTAGGGAGACCCGAAAATATTTGCGTATTTTGAGGCCTTATGTTTGAGCTCAGTGCTCATATTGAAAGTTATGTTTTTATTTTTGGAATCATAGTTAAATATTATTTGGATGTTCATAGTGAAATGGCAAAGGTTCGCAAATGCCAATATTGGTTCCAGAAATTTTAATCTGACAATAGAAGCTTAAGGGATGATCCAGCACGAGAGGACCTTTGAAATTTGATAGCGATGCATTAAAATCCCTAATCGATCCACGGCAAACAATCGAAGAATTAACGCAAAGACTGGGATCCCACAAACGCATTTAAAACTCATCAAACGAATAGGATGAGTGTTATGGAATAGGATGGGTATCGCGCGCCCTCACCAAATGCAAAAAATCTAGCGACTGAACACGTGCAAAAATAGTTCCTTTTTGAACAGCATTGAAACATGACGATATTGCTTCATGATTATATTATTCGAAGACAACAAAAACGATCGACGTAACCCGTGTTGATAAGCAATACGGGAATTAAACTGGGAAGTGTATTCATATCCCCTTTATTCAACGGACCTATTTAATATTGGGTTTTTATTGTTATTAACCCGTTGATGAGGAATCCCGCATATGCTGCGAACGGATTCGATGAACAGAAGGAGCAAACTCATACTTTGAGTGCGGAGATTGTAAATTGGTGACAGAGACGGAAAGAGTGTCTTGCGTCTGATACATTCACACATCGACGACAAGGTCGTGCTGTAAAGTTACCCCTACACGTCTAAATATTCTCAATTATTGCCATCTACAACGCTTCATTTTCAATGCTGTGTTTCTACTTCTAATGCAGTATTATTATTAGGTTGCCCCATAAGTGTCTTTCGCAAATGAACACAGATCTAATCACAGCCATGGTTGAAGAAAACCCGCGATATACTGTTCGCGAAATAGCTAATAAGTTAGAAATTCCACATAATAGCCAATCTTTTTGAAGAGACTTATCACTGGAGTTGAAAGTTGGATACTCTATGAGAATATCCAACGTAAACGGTCTTAGACCAAGGGTACAGAAGCTTTAACTGTAGCTTAACCTGGCCTACATCCAAAAAAAGTTTTGCTATGCATTTGGTGGGATTGGAAGGGGGTAGTTTATTATGAGCTACTTCTGCAAGATGAAACGACCAATTCAACAAAGTATTGTTTCCAACTAGACAATCTAAAGGATGCAATTGCCAAAAAATGGCCAGAATTAGTGAACAGACAGGTGTTGTTTTTCATCACGATAACGCCTGGCCTCATGTGTCTTTGCTCGTCAGAAGTAAATTATTATCTGACTGGGATGTTTTACCTCATCCTCCATACTCTCCGGACGTTGCCTCTTCAGATTATTTATTTCTTTCATTGAAAAATTATTTACGTGATAAAAATTTTAATTCAAAAAAATTATATAAAAATGTACCTTGATCAATATTTTGCCAACAAACCTGGGAAATTTTGGCAAGAAGAAAATATTAAAATTTTAATAGAATTTGTCTTCTTAGATTGTTGGTAGTCTTTTTAAATAAACGAACATTGTGTGCTATCAACAGTGTTAAGGTTCATTTATTGAAATACAAGCATCACTCATCTTGCGCGGTCCTGAGTGAAAAATAGATTTGTGTGGACGATACGATTTTTTATTTTTATTACTAAATATGCGAATATTTGAGGATCATCCTAATACTATAGCTTAGTTGCATACATTGAACATGATCCATATTTTTCAAAGATTTGGATTATTCATAAAGCTTGAATTTTATGAACGCAACAGCACGAAGGCGAGTTTTTAAGGAAAATATATGGGAATTCCTGTAGTAGACTCATCACCGTCATCCAGGCGAAAAGCGGTTGTGTTGAGCAATAAACTCGAATTCATAAAATACAAATATTTCCATAAATAATTAATAATGGGCAGTTTTATATTAGTAAAATTTAACTTGACTTATCCTGTATTATCATAATTGCAGATGAGTAATTTTCATATTTCATATTTTTAAAATCAAAGTCAACCTCGAATGAATGAAGGCGACCTGAATAGGTTCGCTCATGCGATCCTCATCCATTTTTGTCGTATCCTTGATTTCCATCGTGTCTTCGACGTTTATTGCATTAGATCCGATCGATCCTCCAGGAGGACACCTTCGCCGTAACTCCGAGGCCCTCGTAAAATATTTCTTCGCTCCATTGTTGTGCTCGCGGAGATGTCGCACTTAAGGATATGCACGGATCCAGTGATTTCAATACATTTCGTAATATACGGGCGCCTATATTACAGAATGCAGCCCGGGCGGAACTTTTGTGACACGTCAGGCTGGAATTCATTTTAGCAAGACGGATGTATACGCGAATTCGACGTTTACGTTTTTATTGCGCATTTTATAGTGTACTTTATATCATTTATTACACTTTTCCCGACGCCGGCTCTGTGCGATAGGACCTACCCCTGCACTGAATTGTGGGGGTGAGAATTTCGCGCGACGCCCGAGATGTATTAAAAATCACTCGCCATTGACGTTTCGAACTATCCGCGGCGCCCTTTGTTCACAGCAATCGATGAAAAACTAGTTTTTCGTAATTGTAGTCTTGGCGTCCTAATCGGATTTGATCGGATGTTGGAAATTGTTCCAACGTCGCTTCGGGTCTGCATTTTAAGCTTAATTTCATTTGAGTTGTAGCTTAACCAAGAAGGCTTTATGTTTTCTAGTTGTTTAATTTACTCATCACTTGTTTTCTATTATAATAACCCAAGTAAAATTGAAAGAAAGAAACGGATAATCTCTCGTCTCGAAGAGCGATTGACTTCCTCTCTCTCGTGAGCGGAGCCCACCTGCCCTATTGCACGCGCATCATTTCTCATCGATCCGCGGCCCCTGCTTCACTTCACCAGACCAATATGCGCTAAGATTTAGTTGTGCTAATTTAATAACCTTCTTGGATACACGCCCAATAACTCACCAAAGTTTCATCGCAATCAGATGAATGACATGGGAATATATAGGCAACAAACAAACAGATTTATATATATTTGATCGCGTTTAAGTTATTTTTAAATTTCGAACCACCTATCGGGTTCTTTGTCAAGGAATAACTTCCGCCGTTGTTGTCTTGGTTACGCTCTTGGTGACCATCCTCCATCCAGTGCTACCAAGAGCGATGTCGGTCACTTTAGGTTGGTTGCACTGTCGAATTTTTTGAAATGGTCCGTGGTGTTTTTAGTTTTGATAATATTGGAAGCCAAGATTTGGGTACGCTGGTGCCTTCGTCTCTTAGGTTGATCGGTTGTCGTCTCTCTCAATATTCTAATCCCGAAATTTTCGATAGTCGCTAAAGTTTTTGTCCCAGTAAAATCGATGCTGTGATCGTCCTTCGTCACGTGTTCCGTTTGTGTTACAATTGGACTACAAATAGTCCAATTGTAAAACTGATTTCTGATGTTATTTTACTCTGTGGGCGACATGTCTTTTGGTTTGTCCAAAGTATGACATCTCACAGTCTGCGCATGGCATTTCGTATACTCCCTGAATTTCGTTTTTCACCCTATCCTTTTTATTGGGCAAGAGACTTCCTATCTTCTTTCCCGTCTCAAATATAATGTTAATGCCGTGTTTTCGGAGTATACGGCTGATGGTATCGGTAGTGCCTTTTACGTAAGGAAGAGCGATGTGTTTTTCCGTATCGATAGGTAGATGTCGAAGTTTTTTGTTGGTGTTTTTAATGGTTTTCTTAATTTGACTCAGAGAATATCCATTTTTTGCAAGAGCTTGGCTTACCTCCTTTATTTCTTTTTCCACATGGCTGCTGTCTGTCAATCTGAACGATCTATCTATGAGTGCTTTCATGACAGAGTTGATCTGCCTAGGATGGTGGTGAGAAGTAGCATGAAGATATCTGTTGGTGTGTGTGCTTATTCTGAAGACTGTGTGATCGAAAGATCCGTCAGGATTTTTTATAACACATGTATCCAGAAATGTGATTTTGTTACTGGGAATTGTATGTTCTTATTTCTGGAGTTGAGTAAAGTGAGGAATTTAAGAAGCTCAGCCTGTCCGTGTGGCCAAATGACGAGAGTGTCATCCACATATCTCAGCCACATTTTTGGTTTTAGGGAGGCCTCTTCTAGAGCCTTTTCCTCAAATTCAGTCATAAATATGTTAGCAATAGCCGGAGATAGAAGAGATCCCATTAGCGTACCACTGTTCTGTTTGTAGAACGCTCCTTCATACAGAAAGTAAGTTGATGTGAGACAGTGCTCAGTTAGGTTAAGGATTGATTTTTCAAATTCAAAAAACCTGGTTCGAGTTGGGAAATAAATTCAGAAAAATAGCACTTAAAAAAATCTTGTGGATACATTATTATACTTCAGCACATTCTACTCTATAATCAGGTGTGAAAAATGATTAAAATCTACTGAGAACTTATGTATTATCCTATTATTTTTGAAGTGAAACTTCTATAGGCGCTATGGGGCAAATTGGCTTAAACGTCACGAAAAGTGAAACTTCAAGCGAAAGTTGGTCGGAAAGAGGAGAATCGTTTTTATGATCTCAGTTTACATTGCATACATTATAGATGTGATGCGGGTATAAAGCGTAACATAAAACCAGTAGACCAGCAGCTCACTATTTTATTATATATTACACAACACATAGCTTAATATTTTCATAATTAACTTTTCCTAGGAGCTAAAAATGTTCACTTCACTAATGAATGTTTTCGCGATAAATTGTATCATTTTATAATCTGTGGTTAGTCAAATATGAAAGCATCGAACTTTAGTTCCAAACATACGTATGATGGATGTAGTCGGCGCTAGAAACTATTAATATCGATTGATCTAATTTATGGACGCTGTAAAGAAACTGCCATCGTTATTTCGAACACAGGTCTGAATACAAATCCTCGTTTATCGTAAAAGTCGACTTTGATTTCGGCATTCTTCGCTCGGTCTGCTGAAATCGTACATAAAATATATTGTACCATTAGGTTCATTTACGAATCTTTTTTGTTTCATTATTAGGTTTGCCAGCGTATTTTTGAATCGGAATATCCGACATATTCATAGTGCTTTCGTACAATGCACGCGAATACGAATTATTTGATTTGAGAAGGACATGTTTGCAATTCTCGCTTTGCTGACATGATCCGCTGAATTTCAAGAAGCGAATGCAATTCTTTACAAACGGAAGTCTGGCTTGAATATTGAATTATGGCATAAATTCTTTCAAGGCGCATCATCTGTGTTCATTTGAAGAATTCAAGAGCTCGAATTGCTATAACATTGAGTCTTAAAATGAATGTCTATAGTCTGTGTGTTCCGTATATATTCCTATACCATTCATCCCAATGCTATGAAAGTATGGGGATTTGTTGTTTGCACATCCGTTAATATATTTGAAATAATACAAGCATTGATTTTGCATGCAATTAGTTTTGCGAAACGTTTTGCGGATGTACCATGTTGGCGCACATTGGTCGGGTAAAGTTAAGTGTGGCAGCAGGCGGGGAGAGAAATGATGTGCGCGCAACACAGCGGTTGAACTCTGCTCACGAGAGAGAGGGAGATAGTAGATATACTAAGCGAGAATTCCGGCTTTTAAAATTTTTTAAAAATTTTGCTTTCCATCGTAAGTCCGTATGGTTGTAAGTCAAGCTAGTTGTAATTCTAGAACTGACTATATACTGTTTATAGTGAAGAATTACATTCTCTTCATTATGTTTTTGATATTAAAAACAACATGATCATTGAATTTCATTCTAAAATGCTCACCCAGCGGATTACCTGAGTGAATGTATTGGTGGATGCCTCTTTTGGTAAGATGTGGGGGTTGTTCTTAAATGTTGAGTTTTTCTCAGAATTCAGTGGAAAGCTACTCAAGGCGACCGCGTTGATTTTACCGACATGAGCTTCCAACAGCTTATTATTTTATTCCTCTAATTTATTCTAAAATTGAAGTGAGCGAACTGTATTACATATAATTTTTTCTTTTTGTAAATGCCTTCATTTTTAATTTAATGTTGTTCAAAAACTCTGATTAAATGATAGCGTTTTTCTGTAAGTGTAAAACTAATGTTGAGGCTCAGGTCTAGACTACATAATAGACAGACAATTTATATTTCTAAGCTGCACGGCGACGAGATAGTAGCATTGGTTTCGTATGGTCTTGGAAAGGTGGAAACTTTAATATATTGTAGCGTGGAGGTCGAACGTATGACAGAATGAGAGCTATTGTTTGATTGTTTCTATCGTTGACGAAGCCGAACGACGTTCTTGTTCTTCGTCGCAAGTGGAAGGCGACGAAGATCGAACGTCGACAGTGGGTTGCCCAAAATAATCGACTAATGAATATCGTTAACCCAAATTTATCGACTTATTATGATATGTAAATGATTATGTTAACTTGAAGAAATCACCGTACATTGTGTGCTACCAACAGTGTTTATTTATATACAAGCTTCATACACGCTGCGACGGTCCTGACAGATAAGTGGATTTGTACGGATGATAAGTGGCGATCATATAAATACAGCATCTAATTTTATGATGATTTAAAATTTGCTCACTACTCAAAGGTTTAACCTTCCTATCAATTGCAAAGATAGGAAAACAAATCATTGGTCTTAGAATACTATCTTGTGGTATTCCCTCGTTAATCGCGATCAATGGAGATTCCTGCGATCAACGGGGACAATCTGTACTTGATACTCATCCTTCATATTAACGTATGTGCCTTTTGTTTTGCAGTGGACCTTCTTCAAATGCTGGAGTTCAACGTGACGGTGACGTTCCCAGCGGCTCCTCTGCTCACCGTTATTTTGGCGCTAGTGGGTAAGTTATCGTTACGAAGTTGCACGCACGGCAGCACGAGCGCCCGTCGGCGGGAGAAAATTGAATTTAATCTGTTGCCTAAGCCAAGAGTGTTCCGGATCTTTCCGCTTGGCGTCGCGCCACTTCCTGTTTGAACGGAAAGGGAAATCCCCACCGAGGAAAAGATATATGGCCGTAACTGTTGCGCGCGAGCAACAAGTCGACCTCAATTCTGAGGCAACAAGTCGCCTGTTGCGCACATTCGCCGTCTTAAAGCGCCTGTTGCTTCGACCCAACCTTTTCTTTCCTCCATTTTGACTCATACCACTTTCCTATGGATCCTGATTTTCGGTGGAGGCTCCCAATCACGTCCTGGCTGTTTGTTTTCCCGCATTCGCCTTTTCGCGCTGATATAAACGTCTATTCTTCTTTGATATATTGCAATCGATATTTCTATCGCTTGTTACAATTTGTCTTGTCTTTACAACATCAACTGAATATTTTTCAACATAAAAACATATTTTATTGTGTATAATGAAAAGAAGGCACCCGTCCTTTGAAGGGTTAAATCATTTGCGCACCCTAAGGTGTCATCTAAACCAGTAAATTATTTTTTTACATTTAAGTATTATTAATGTGTATTTTATTAAAGCATTTATAGGGAGGGGGGGGGGGGAAATGATGTGATAAATTCCCATTGCTTTTTGTCTGACCCGGGAGTCCCTGGAATAGCCCCATAGTGTGTCTTCCGTCTGTCTTTCCTAACACCCAAGCTCTTAAGAAGAAGTGAGACACCATAGAGAAGATTGATTTCAGACTTCATGCATTCGAAGGAGGGGGGGAAAAAAGGGAGGAACGAGGTAAAAGAGGAACTACCGCGAGGTTACTGCCACCACGAGTCTAAACTTAGCTTGAAAGGAGCTGCAGCAGATGACGTCCTGCAGGAATTTCCCTTTCTCCATGGTACTTGTATTGGTTTCCGTCATTAATGTCACGAAAAGTGAAACGCTTTCTCTTTTCTGAATCCAGACAAGTTAAAAAAGAAAGAGAATTATTTCTAGTGTCTGGGTCGTATATGCCATAGTCCAGGCACATGCACAGTGCGTCTCTCCTCTTTCTTCGAAGCCAAGCAATATTTAGTGAGAAGCAATCATTAAACCAGTACCAGTCCTCTTTTCAAATCAACGCCAAAAAGAATCCTCAAAAAAATTCCAAAATTATCTCTTTAAATACTATATTAATAGCTCTAAAACACTTAAAATCATTTAAAAACATTGGAAATTTATTATGTGCCTTTCATTAATAATCCATATAAACATTTTTTTACTACGAAAAACATAGAGACTCATCGGTGAGTCGTTGGCACTTAAATGATTAAATATGAATCACTTGTAATAAATACTTACATTTTTGTTGTATTTATGTCATAATTTTTCAAACACACATATTATGGACAATTACACGATATTGATAAAGATATTTTGAGTATTCAGAATAAATGTAAGGCTTTGCGTTGTTTGGGTTCGAAATACTGACTTGTTTTTGGTTTTTTCCTTCGATACAGGTGATTTTCCAAATAAAAATAGCGCAAGAGGATACGACAGCGTGGGTGGATGCCTCCATTGTTGTTGGAACACCCTGTGGCCGAAACTTCATAAGTAATCCTTCTTCCTCCTTATTTCCGTGTGTAATTTTTGCGTTTTTTCCTTGCGGCCTACATTCTACGTTTGCGCCCCGCGGCACACAAACGGCCGTATTAAAAATAAATAGACTCGAGCTACGGAAATAGAAGGAAGGCAAAACACAGACGAACGGGTTTATATGGCCGAACAAAAACTAAAAGGATACATTTTTTCTGTTTATTTACGAACTTCGCCGCTAACAAGCTGCCGTCCTATAAAAGTACAAAGAATAATCACAATTACGGCCCGAACAAAACTTGAATAATGTCGCAGGTGCGAAACGCTTTTGGAACTCCATCCAGACCTGTTTTTAAAATCTCGATGCATTCTTCGATGCAACTTTGTTTGTGAAGCTTAAAAGATGAAAAAGCTTAAAAGCGTGCCTCTTTACGAATAAAAGCAAAAATATCATGCTTATATTCAGCCTGCGATCTATTTTCTGATTTATTAATTGGCAGTGTATCATATTTTATATCTATTTTAATTTACTTTTGTATGCAATAAATAAGTTTATCAAGTAGTGGTTCGAGGGTTGTCCCAGAAGTACCCGATTTAACAATATTTTTTGTATTGAAAGTGTATCCAAAGCTCTCCAGTATAAAGGGACGTATCACTGAATTTAAAAAATACTCGTCGTTGATTGTCTTTCCCTTTTGAAGATAATCAATAACAGCAGCAATATCCCACGCGCATCTCAAAAAATGACCATTGCCTGTAGATCTCTGTTCGATCATGAGGCGCTCATTCGTAGTGTCAGCGGTCCGAAAGGTGGACCGGATGGGCACACAAACCTCGCGGCTGCTCCGTCCTCTTTTAGGGCTCCGACCGCGGACGACCACTGAAACTCACTTTACGGACAAAAGTTATATAAAAATCCCACACTATAGCACATACACAACATAGTATCCAAATGGGACAGTTCGTGGCGGAACTGCAGTTATACTAAGAAAGTCAATTAAACATCACGAAGCCTCAAAATTTACAGAGAAGCATTTCCAGGCGAATAACTGGAACGTCTTTCGCGAACTAATTGACAGCCATTTGACGACAAACATACCTCTCAAAACGAAAAAGAACCTCACTGACGCAGTTGAACATTTCAACTCTACTCTGCGGGAAGCCGCAAGGAATTCAACTTCGGGATGGACGCAAAAAAATTAAAAAGAACTGTTGTGCGCTACAATCAAACAGATAATTGCAGAAAAACGCAAAATAAAAAAAACTTTGGCAAATTACGAGTTCGCCAGAAAACAAAAACAAACTAAACCAAGCTATAAAAAACCTTAAAAATGCCATCACTAAAAGCAAAAATGAAGCAATGAGCGACCACCTCAACTGGCTAACTGCCACTGAAGCCACAGAATACTAACTGTGAAAAGCAACAAAATACCCAAAACGACCCCAAGTAACATCATCACCTATCAAAATGAAAAACGGAGAATGGGCTAGAAATAGTAATGAAAAAGCAGAAATATTCGCCAGTCACTTGACAGAAGTATTCACACATAGTTGTACCAAAGATGTTCTTGGTACAAATATTCAATGCGGTACTAAAAATGGGCCATTCCCCCTCGCAATGGAAAGTGGCTATGATTATCCTAATTCCCAAGCCTGACAAGGATATACATGACGTCAAATCATACAGAACCATCAGCTTACTCCCAATCATTTCAAAACCTTTTAAACTATTACTGAAGAGACTTAATTCAATAATTGAGAAAAACAATCTAATACCCAATCACCAATTTGGATTTCGTCAACAACATGCGACTGTGGAACAAATACACAGGATCTTTGATAGAATACACAAGGACTTAGAAGACAGAAAATATTACTCGGCAGCATTCCTGGACGTAACTCAGGCTTTTGACAAAGTGTGGCATTCGGGTTTGCTATATAAAATTGGAAAACAACTGTCCACAAATTACTTCTTCATCCGGCGTCCCACAAGGCAGCGTACTTGGTCCAGTTGTATACCTTACCTTAGACACCACGATAACAGCCACCTTCGCGGACGACACAGCCCTTCTAACCTCGCACAACGACCCTGCAATAGCGTCTCAACTGCTCCAACATGACCTCAACAATATACAGAAATGACTCAAGTAATGGCGCATAAAGGCTTACTAATTTATTTTATCTAGTCTTAATTAATAATATATCATAGCTAGTTTAGTTTAGTTTTAAGTTACAAAATCTAGCTAGTTTCTCCCCCGCGCTAAGAAAGCAAGTGGCTAATCGAAGTTGGGAATGAGCGTGTCCTCGCAGATATGGATATTAAATTCAGATCTTGCACCTTGCTGTACACTTTTGTTGAACGGTCTGGTATGGTCCTGAATAGCAGAACCAATAAACAGCTCGAGTCAGTGGAGGATCCCCATGTTCCTTTGTCTCGAGTGAGATGTGACAGATCCATTTTTCATCCATTAGCTATAAATCGATGCAAAAACTCGGCTTCATTGCTGTGAAACATCGCCAAACACTCGATTGAAACATCCTCACACGACGCTGTTTTTGTTACATTGTGAGCAAACGCAGCACCCATTTTGCGCACAGCTTTCTTATGTCTAAATTTTCATATGCGATGTACAGCGCTTTTTGAAATGCCTACCATGTCTGCTAAATCGCTCAGCTGACAGTCATCCAATACCAATTTGTGGATTTTTTCATAATTTATGGCATTGTCATCGCATTCGGTTGAACACTGTGATGTTCGTCTTGGCAGTTCGTGCGGCCTCGTTTTAAATCTGCCACCAAATATTTTAGTGTTGTAAATGAACGAGTAGACTTTTCCAGAGTAGAATCTAGCTCGGCTTTCATATTCACATAACGATGATCATTTTTTCCATGTTTACAAATTTACTTAGAACTTAAGCTTTATACGGTAGGTACTACTACCATAGTGCGATTTTCTGCAATCGATGCGACCTAAAACCTGGACCGTGGTCGAATATTTACGTTGATCAGGTGCGGTGTGATAAGTATTGATTACCAATGAGCACATTGCTAATAGAAATTTATTATATACCAAAGTTGGACGGGTAACATGATCTGTTCAAACTTGCTGCCCCTCTCAACCACCCTGTCCATCCCTTACCGTATCAAATATTCCCCTCCGACCGTGACGAAGCATGACGTTCTCAGTGATAGCTGGATTAAAGCAATAGTTCATAATTTGTCACGTTCGTCGTATCGCAACATTATGCATGTATTGCCTCCGGGATTTTCCATATTTGACTATTTCATGCTTTTACATTTTCCGCAGTATTTGTACAGTGCATTCTTTGCGCCCGAATGTGGCCGCAACGAATGTATTCGGCCCTTTACTCGAATACATCCAATCTGTTTTCATATGATGCCTTTATTAAATTAATCCCCATAGGAAAAATATTCCTATATTGCTTATCAAATATGCATAGAGCATAATTGTATGGAAAGCCATTGTAATATAAAATCATGCCAATAATACCCTATAACAATACTATAATGGTAGCCCTCTGAATATCATCAATGCAATGTTTTGTGAGTTTAATCGAATTATCTCAAATTTACAATATACGATGTGTTTGATTCGATGAATTCATCAACTATTTGAAAATTCATCGAATAATGAAATACGAACCAGAGGAGCATATTTGTGGCATCGTCCGCAACTGATGAACGTTATATGGTATTCGGATATGACATCCCATGTCCATTATGTTATTAAAATACCTGCCGGAAACATTAATCTGGTAGTGTATTATTATTTAAACAAAATTCATCAGTCGATGCTGAAAATAATAAATTGCAATTTCAGCTCTCATCCAATCAAAAATGTGATAATAGTATCAGTTTTTTGTGTACGTATTTGCTGTGCGCCACAGTGCATAATCACACCCTTATATACGAATTCATCTATTTTAAAGGGTCATCCAAATGTGGCATCTAGATGTTTTTTGTATTGTAATGTTTCCTCGAGTTGTGTGATATAAGTCTTGCTGGAAATAGACATCAGACACATCAATATGATTGATGTGTCAATAGCTGAATTTTTGTCTACAAATGGTGTACGTTAATTATCGTTAAATAGACGTTGTCTACTTTCGATACAAGATGGCTAGGACTTCGATTGACGTGGCTAAAATTGTAGCGCGAGAACTTGATTCAAGTATTTCAGCAACTTTTAAAGCATTGCAATGTTAAATGCATATAGTATTTATAATAAGCAGCTACAACATAGTTTTAGTCTTGTAGGTATAAGACATACGTATAATATTTTTTAGGTCTCTAAAATTGTTATAAATGTCGGCAACAACATCATCGCGGTAGACTACCGGCTTATTTACAATATCAAAACAACAAAATGAGAAGGGATCAGCTCAAACGTCGCTGCCTCCCGTACTAAATACAGTTAACCCTCCTATAACGTCCACTTCGTTTGCGGTATGATTCCAGGGTAGTGTCAGAGGTTCCGCCTCAGGGCCTGTTGGACATGTAGACCTAGTGGCTGCTCCCTGCGCATTCGGCGCTCTCTCCCAGTTTTGCAGTAGTTTCGGCACCAAATGTGCGGAAGGAGGATTCTACGGAGAACAATACCGTAGTCTACTTCTTCCACTTTATTAAGTGTAGAATCTATTGGAAAGTTCGTTGGCACCTAAAGCAATTGCTTATCTTAAAGAATAATTACATTGTTGACCCAACCAGTGCTGGCAGCGAATCATCCAATCCTTTTCGTAGTAGGAGTAGGAAAATGTTTCTCTTTCATCACCCACTGACTAAGAGACTTCTACGTTGTGCGCGTTCTTTTGTTTGCAAATGTGTGTCCGCGTTAATTGGTGTAACCAATCAACGGTGTGGGCACGGTGGTACGTGGTGGGTTTCCCCTCATATTACTTCAGGAAGGCAGGTAGTCTGGCCTTAGGTAACTGGCCCTATTCTGGTACTGGAGAGCCGCTCTGCGTCTTTCTCTCTCAGTGCCCTCTTTGGCGAAGGGGGCCCTCCTTAAGCAAAGAGAGGGGTCATTACTGACCCCTGCGCTTATTGAGGGTTTCTGTAAAGACTTTACACTTAGCACTAGTGCCGGTCCTCCATCGCTGCGTCTTTGCACGGTGCACATCGTGCTTCTGATGCCTTGCAGTCAGCCGCTTTATCGCCTCCTTTCTAGCTTTTTATGCACTGGTCGTACCGGTCAACACCTCGAATATCGGTCTCTTTTTTGTCTTCTGCAGCGGCCTCTGCGGCGGCGGAGGCAGCTGAGGCGGCTGCGGTAGAGGTTTCTGGCTTTCACACTTCTTGCGATTTTTCTTCTTCTGCTTGCTCTTGCCCTTGACCGTCTTCCAACCCTCGGGTCGCTGCGAAGATGCGGGGGGGGGGGGATGGGTTTTCTGCCGTTTTTTCCGGAGTCGGGGCCTCCGTTGCCTTCTCCGTTTGCCTTTCCTTCTCTCTCTGTTCACTAAGCAGCCTCAGTTGTTGCTGCGTTTGGTGCAGCTCCTTGCGCAGCTGCCTTATCTCTTTTTACTGCGCCATGTATAACGTCTTTTTCTGATCCTCTGTTTTTGTCTTCAATCTTCTAAACAGGCTATTAAGATCTTCGCATTCGTCTTATTAGTTGACACTCAGCCACCTCGCTGTACATGTCCATGACATCACGATTTGACCTCATAACTTCGGAGTCAGAGATCTCGTCCCAGAGGGGTCCGAAAATTTTTAGTCGTTTGCACTTGTCAACAAACTAAACGCATACAAATTTTGTACGAGCGCCTAATTTTCTATAGTATTTTGCTTTTATATCGTGCTCCTATCTCGACGCTATAGAATAATTGACTGTAGTTGAGATTACGCCGAGACTGTACAGCATCTATGATACTATTCCTCTGTGAGAAAATTGCATTTTAGGTTATTAGCGTGTTGTAGTTGTACATTTCACCAGACCAATATTCGCCAACATGGTTTTTATAATATTTTTACTATGCCTATGTTATTGCCGCAAGTGTAAACAGTAAGTTGAATAAAGTTTTATTGCGATCGGATTAACGGTATGGAAGCGCATTAAATACAGACAAACAACATTGATTTTTGTATATTAGAATACACCTATATTACTCGCGCAATCCTCAGCAATAAGTAGACGAAGTTTTATCGCAATCCGATGAACTGTATGGCAGCGCATTTCGTACGAACAAAAATGAATTCATTTTTATATATTAGAAGATCAGCAAGTTGCCATTTATTAATTTGGCAATATCTTCACTTGCTAAATCGTTCATCTTCACTTATTGTATTTGCCAATGTTTAGGGTCACACTTTGATGACCCTTTATATAAATAACACTCAGTTGCGCGTAATAATATGTTTAGGGGGTTTTTTTTT
The DNA here is from genome assembly GCA_008973525.1 of Stenopsyche tienmushanensis. Classification (NCBI taxonomy): domain Eukaryota; kingdom Metazoa; phylum Arthropoda; class Insecta; order Trichoptera; family Stenopsychidae; genus Stenopsyche; species Stenopsyche tienmushanensis. Next base: position 529,445 of record WACJ01000017.1, read on the forward strand.
AAGAAGGAGAGGATTTATGAGCTAGTTACTTTGAACATATTCGACCGATATTTTTCTTCGATGTGCTTTCACCTCAATTCGACCCAGCCTTAAATCAAATCCATATAAAAACAGATTTTCGTTTTTATCATATGACTTTAAAAAAATCTGCAAATTCAAAATTTGATACAACCAATATATCCGGAATGTACCGAACCGAAAGCGCTCAACAAACACGAAATTTCATGTTTAGCGGTTTCGACGGTTCATCTAATTATTCCATAATATAATTAGAGTATCATTCAATCATTGGTGTTTGCCTTCACCTCGTGGTGCGATAATTTTGCTGTTTGTTTTCCAAACTCAATAAGCGCCATGAACAGTTTTGCAAATCAACTCCGGCCCTTTTTTCGTCGGATGTGCAGCATAAATTTAAATTCGTAGCTGCACTTTGTCACTGAATAAACTCGTTTGTGTATTTTACATTATGAGGCTGCATGTTTTGCGGTTGTCTTTGTAAATATCATCTGCTCATCTAATTATAATGAGTAAATCCAGAATATGCGATCTGGACTATGGGTTTTTAATTATTAAATTTAAAAAAAATGCGTTAAATTCACAGTTGGCGTTCAGAACACGAATGTCTTTCAGGCGTATGAATCCTAAGATTTGACTGATGATTTAGTTACTAAACATGATATACGTTTGATAGAAGTATTTGGGCTCTATTTTACATCGGACATGTGCTGGAAAATAATTGATGATGAGCATAATTGTAGATTTCCACATCGCATTCATCATATTGGTTGCGGTGCGAATGACGATTGTGACATTTATCGGCGACGCAAACTATTCATTAATTATTCATAATTAATCTATTCCAGTGGAAAATGTTTTTCCGGTGTCGTTCTCACCGTGTTTGTTTTCCCGACTCCTCCCCTCGTGTCACCCGCCATCTGTCCGTGTCCACCCCACAACTATATTAACTGCCCCCCCGTTAAATTAACTCTTCCCCTATCCTGGTCAATATCAACTTTGCTTCGCCTATATTCTCATTGACATATATTGTGACACTCTCTCGCCGGTCCCTTTGCTCCTAATTCTGTCGCAAAATAGATATACGAGACTCTTGAATTTTCCAAAGAAATTTTTCCTCGTTGATAGCTAACAAAAGAAGGACATCATTATACCGAGACTTCCCCTAAAAAAATCGATCTTTTTCCAGTATTTTTATTATAAGAAGTTTTTATTTGTTCAAAGGCAGGGCTACCGTTTATGGTCATCAATATCAATATGGTTACAAATAAATACATTTTTTAGAACATCGTCTCTTTACTACTGCTCTTTATTTTACAATTTTAGTCAAAAAATCTAAACTTAAACAACGTTCAAGTTATTACAAATATTATAGAATGTACGATCGATGTTGATTAAGGAATCCAATCCTGAGCCAAAATTTTGATCCAGGGATTTCGGGATTGCATTAGACCACCCCGGAATCAGTCTCGGGATCCCGAGACCGGGATTTTCAACAATTTAAAAAATTATATTGATAAATTTGATATATATAATATGATTTTGAAAATATGACCGAAATAACATTAAAGCATCGAGTGTTTCGTCATTTAGTCTGGATGCGATTTTGGTAGCCAGGCGATTTCCTGCTGAAAATACACGCTCAGCCTCCACACTCGTTGGAGGTATCATCATCAGATATTTAAATGCTAGTTCGAGTGGATGACCACGTGAGCCCCGGACTAAAACTCGCAAAATTCCCGATTTCCCGACAAATTATTTATTTCCGTCGCTCCAGATGAATACTTATACACTATAATACTTTGATGTGATTCGTAATTGTATTACGGAGGAATACAAAAATTCTGAAGCCCGTATCTATTATATTTCATATCGATATTCCCATTGTTAGAGTCGAGGTGTAGTAAATACATCACCGGTAGGGAAAGTTCAATATAACAATTCGAAAAACATATATGTACTGTATAAATGTATACATAGATTAGACAGTTACTGCCCCTAGGCGCCGCCTAAACTCGCATATTAGTAGTTACGCCACTGTTTCCAAGCGTCCAGATTTCGGCGGGAATGTCTTGATTTAGTAGCCTTCATCGTACTGGTGTGGTGTACGATTTCTGTTAGATAAAAAATTCAATCGCGAATTACGGGATTAAGTTTACTATCCCGAATGAGAAATGTCGACGTGGTACCATTTTGGCAGGGCCAGGCCTAATAAAATATTTTTTTATGCTTGTGATGTTTTTATTAAATTTATTTACAAAATTTGTTCAAATTGCCCATCATCATTTGTTCAATTTTGCAAATTGCTGCCATTATTCTTTCAATTAGGATTTCTTTTTTGGGCACCTCTGTCGTGTAAATTAATTCTTTTGGCTTCCCTATTTCATGGCTCGCACGGTCTCCAGACCCGACATCACTGGATTTCTTTACCTGGGGACGTGCCCTATTCCGTGGCTCACATGGCTCATAATCTTCAGATCTAACACCGCTGGATTTCTTTGTATAGGGACGTACCATATTCCGTGACACGCACGGTGTCCAGATCTGACACCGCTGGATTTCTTTGCCTAAGGACGTACCCTATTCCGTGGTTCGCACAGTCTACAGATCTGACACCATTGGAATTTCATTGTCTAGGGACGTGTAGAAGAATTATTTTACACGACAGAGGTACCCACAAAAAAAATCCTAATTGAATTAAATAATTTGCTGAATAACTATCGTCAGATAAGCTAAATTATTAAATGGACGTATAATTAAATTGTTTTAGCAAGTATTCTGTAAGGCCGCTATCTTAGAAAATCTCTTCACAACCCCCGCATTTACACGCCCGTTTGGCCCTTCCCGCTCGCAATGCGGCTCTGGTGAGATTTTAGGTTAATTGGTACCTTATGATGTCAATCTGTAAACTGATAGCACCATCTGCTGCAGCCAGTTGAACTCCGTGAGCATAAGTGCATAGTTTGCTTTAATATAATTAATGCTACTTGTATCATCAAGTATACCTGGGATGATTTAGTTTCATAACTCTTAGAAAATTATAACGACTAATTGTTTCCTGCAATATTCGAGCAAGGTTGTCAATCACTGCACGGTTCGGATCGCAACTCCAACCTATTTATTGCGTTAACTATTTTGAAGTGTATCGTGGCTTTGTGGACTTTCCCCAATGCGATTCCACTTTAACGTACGGCGAAACTTTTCGCCAACTAATCCACCCGCCACCCCATTCTCGATTTTTTCCGCCCCCCCGGTCGGGGTTTTCCCCGTGCACCACCCTCACAACTTCCCGTATGATTGATGATCATTAGGTTTTCCGGACTGTGACCATTGAGTCGCCACGGGCGCCGCCCTCAACAATCGGGCTCGCCCTTCCCCGCCTGATAATACCGACCAATTACTTTTATTGAATCATATTTTTCGCGTCAATTGATATATTTTTTCCGGTCTTCTGAATTATAGAAAAATGGACATCAATCATTGGTCGCGGGGTGCAGTAAATAGCTCCGCGAGGGGTGACATTAGTCAAGCCGCGTCTTTATATTACATTTTAATTGGAACTAATTTTAACTCATTTTCAGCGGTCTGTCTAGTATTTAATAGCAACCAAATGACATGTTTCATTCTTCGACCACTATATATTTATATCAACTTGAGCAAGGTACGCGAGTTTGAGTTAAAAATATGAAGTTTTTATCATATAATTTTTGTACATCCTCGGTGACTTTTTGTATGTTTATTCAATTCTTTATTTAGTTGTGCGATAGTTTTTCTTACTTTGATCATCTTTTTAGTATAGAGTTAATGTTTAATGCGACCCAAAAATTGCTATTAATATTAAACGACTTTATAAACTCTATTGAGGATCATTTTGCACCACAAATAATAATACAAATGGGCCTCTTATAGCATGGTAATGTTCCACAAAAACATCGTGTAAAACAAATCCGTGTTATACGAGGGCAATTCAAATTTATTAATGATATAATACTAATTAAATATCTTATTTTTATACATAGTTCCCTTCATTAGAAACACATGTATTCTATCAGATGGGAAACTTCTTAATCCGAGGAAAGAAGGTGAAAAATAGCAAACTCTGTTGCACAAAGAGCGATTATTCGTTTGTAAAACATCCCTTATTTTTTAATTAAAATATCCACAAAATACAAACTTGAATGACATACAGTCAATCCTCCTACAGCATCCACTTCTATGGACGTTTTTCCTATAGCGTTTGCAAAATCTTTTACGTAAGTGACGGGCTTAGTCACTTGCGCTTGTTAAACAAACTAAACGCTTACAAATTTTATATGGATGGTTAACTTTCTATAGTGTTTTGTTTCTATAGCGTGATCTCTATCTTGACGCTATAGAAGGATTGACTATACATATAAGCCTGTTCATCATCATCGTCATCTATATCATTCATTCATCATCGCTAACACTAACGATTCTATTTCATTCGACTCTTTTTCGAGATCGATCGTGAGCTTTCATTATTAGAGGATTCGGGAGTATTTTTAAATTTAGCCTTTAAAAATTCTATAATAAGCAATTGCCTCCTTTAAGCATGTAAATCTTTATGTATTTCGTAATAAGGAGCTAAAATAATTTGTAATTCCCTCTTGAATTTCTGCCCTCTTTCCATTACAAGATCATTTTCTTTGAAAAAATGTTCCAATTTATCAGCCAATCCCAAGCCGTTATCTGTTATTGTAAATACTCATTAATTATTATAAGTTCATCTAACGTTTCGGCTAACTCTTCGATCAATACTTACTGGCTATAACTTTTTCCAGCAAGCATTTAAAGAGGAAGACGTAGACATATTTTAAAATAGTGTTATATAAGTCGTATTATACAAAAAGATGCCACAATTCATCAACAGCGTTATACATGCTGTTTACGGTTAGTTAAAAGAGATCCGATGCAGGTCTTTTTGGTAGGGACATTAGGGGGCAATCGGTCGATTTAACTCATCTATTGTTTACGTATTTTTTTGCTGCTCTGGTATTTGATATGACGCCTGAAAAAGGAGGAAAAGCTTACATTTTGAAAGCCCTCAATGAACAATTGTGTAGCCTTTATATTTTATGCGCCCTTGTTAAGGTTGAAGGGACTCGACGATAAGCCACCGGAATGGTGGACGCAGGTAGATTTAAATGTTTGCTGTGTTTCTATAGACACTCCATTTAGCTGGGCTATCGTTCAATTATATTTGACACGTGTTCAGGACGCGGAAGACCTAATTAACTCTAATTTTATTCCTCACTCACATTGACACTATTTGGGGGGGAGCTAAAAATAATTTCCTTAATGATCCGTCTATTAAATAATAAGAGTGTATGACGACTGTCCTTTGTTTGGTCCCTTGATAATTCAGTTGTTATAAGGTTCTACTTGTTTCAGAAGTAATTTTTCCGTGAAACCAATATTAGTATTTTGGGTGACTTTTCTCTACCAAGGAAAGCTGCTCATCCTTTAAAAAATATCGACCCTCACAAAAAATCGTGATGATAGCAGAAGTGCTCTTCGATACGTTCACAAATAGAATTCTGTCGTCATGCTACCTTCCACATTAGATTTCCCATCTTCCATGAAAAAGCTGTGTGTTGTGTAATATATAATAAAATGGGCTTGCTACTGTTGTAGTGGTTGCTTCAAATCCTCCTCGCTCGCAGACAACCATTACTTTTGTACTGATGGTGTAGTGGTTGCTTTATGCAACTCTATGTATATGTTTCTCACATTCAACCAACTGCCAGTTGGAGTTTCAATTTTCGTGATGTTCAAGTCAATTTTCCCTCCACTTTTAATCAGTAAGCAACAGCGTCTCAAAAATCATTGAATCTTATAATAAGACAAACATTTTTACACATGCTGTTGAGCAAATGGTATGCAAATAGGAATTTTTTAGCAAGACTTTATCCGCATAAATTAACCAAATATTTATGAAATAAAAATAAGTGCACAAGTAGAATATTGGACTTGAATAAACTGTCATGGAATATTTCCAAGGCAAAGTGTATCATACATGTTCTATTTGATGGGGCGTAAATGCATTGTAGTATTGTATTTTATGATATTGTGAAATACAAAGACTGTGATGCTTTTACGAAGAGTTCAATAATAGCATAATAATTTAAAGATGACTCGACGCAAAGAAACTTAATTGAAAATTCGTATTTTCAAAATTCAACTAACGAACATCATTCAATTCAATATACACTTAAACATTTTTTTTGTGCGGTAGATGCGCTCCGCATAAAATCGCACAAAAAAAGCTGTGACTTACATACAAAAAGTGAAGATGCGTTCCATAGATTTAAAAAAACGCATAACTTTGAAACTTTATAAAATATATCCAAAATCGCATAAAAAAAGTTTTTTAAAAAATAAGGAAAACAATTAAAAAATAGCATTTTTGGGTCAAAAAGTAGTTTCAAGAAAAACGTTATAACTCCGTTAGTAGTTGGAATTTTGAAATTCCTTTGGAGAATATTTTTTTTAAAAGTCGAAACATTGGATAAATGTAAAAAAACGTAATTATTTTTTTCAAAAATCTAAACCAGAATAAAAGGCGTGGTCAGGGATAGCAGATGTAACATGATTTACACAGTCCCAAATTATAATTTTATTCCAAATTTTGGTTAGTGATGATGATTAATTCCTATTTTATCCAAAATATCTCGATACATACTCTTTATGAAATAAAAAAAATGTTTTAAAAAAACACAACTTCAAAATCGCACAAAAAAAAGGTGCACAAAAAGAAGTTTGATTGTATATACATAAATGGTTCTATTGTTTAGGCCTTTTGTCTTCCTGATCATATTAGTGCAGACGAGATCTTCCGACGGGTTTGCTACCACTCAGTCTCATATCGAATGATTTGGTAATTAAGTCTGCCCAATAAAAACGGCAGGTTTAAACAAAGCTCATGATTGATGGTACGTCATACATGTCCATGACCTCCCAATTGGATATCGTAGCTTCTGCGTCTGAGATCTGAGATTTTTTTTCTTAAAAATTTCAAATCAATATGCATGTTAACATTCCATTACTTTATATGTGCATTAGATTAAACTTTTTAGACGGCATCGATATAATGATTTGTATATGATTTAAAGGACGATTGTGTCATTGTATCAATTCACTAAGGAGTCACCAGGCACTGCATCGAACAAGAGCGTGACTTCAATATGCTTTTGCGTTCGACGTGTCCGTATCCAATAATAGAGAGCGAGCATATTGAATTTTTACCGAGGAAGATCCGCGCGCAAAATCCGAGAAACGGAGATGGCATCGCCGCGGAGATTTTCCGGCTCCCAAAGAATGAAAGGAAGAAGGAAAGAAGTCTCCAAGAAACAAGTCGAGCCGGGAAGAGTGTTTGTGAAACATGATCCTGCGAAAGCGTGACCAAAGAGAGCGTCGAGCACAAAGGCGACATTTCCATCGCAGCCGGGCAAGGAAAAAACACTACACAGAAGAAGGAAAAAATCTCGACGGCCGGAAAATAAAACACCCCCCAGCAGCGCCCCCATAGGCACTAACCGCGAGGGACGAGCGCCGGAAATATGAAATTAATTTCGGAAAATTCATTTTTCTCAGACTTCCCTCCCGGCCATGCTTCTCATCAATGCCTCGTGGAAAATTCCCTCGAATTTTTCACCCCGGATCCACTCTTTGGGGAACTTCAGGCCCTCCTCGCTCGGACGTATCAGCACCCACTTGAGCCATTTCGTTTATTAACTATGGCTTAATAAGCGATTTAGACCGAAAACTCATCTGCTCCGGCAAACATTTTATGTAATTCCTCAAAATTGCATGAAATTATCCTGTTGCTCGGCGAGAATGCTGAAACGCTTATTTCCAGGAATTGTTTTCGACTGAGAGCATCGTGCGCATTGTCTTAATTAAGCCCATTTATGGGATGCACGTGGAAATAAACGAAGGAAAATGAGCAAGAAGAACCACATGACCATCTGGCGATATATGTATTAGAACCATTGATAGAATGATCTCATAGGAATGAGGGGGAGAAAGTATGATTACATTCGAATGGAGCTTTTCAATGCTGATTGTTAATGAAAATAATATGATATACCACACTTCACTGTGTTTATGTATATTGAAGAATCAAAAAGCAAAAAAATGAAGTTGGATGTATGTCTGTCTGTTTATCTGTTCGTGGTACAATCATTTTAATAGTCCTAATCAAATTCTATGCATTGGGAATTTGATAAATTACATCATTTTTTTCAAATTCCTTTGATAAAAAAATTCTAATAAGCCCATTTGCTTAATATAAAAAATAATTTAAAGGCGAAAGAATTTTATTTATTTAAGACGAGATAAAAATAAAATTCAATAATAGATAAATAAAACACTAAAAAATTCAAATATTATTTTGAAAATATGACCGAAATAATATTAAAGCATCGAGTGTTTCATCATTTAGTCTGGATCTGATTTTGGTAGCCAGGTAACCTGCTGCTAAAAATGCACACTCAGCCTCCACATTCGTTGGAGGTATCATCATCACATATTTTAATGCTAGTTCAAGTTGATGTGACTAATAAAATAAAACTAAAACTCGCAAAATTCCCGATTTCCTGACAAATTATTTATTTACGTCGCTGCAGATGAATACTTCTATACTATAATACTTTGATGTGATCCGCAATTATATTACGGAGGAATACAAAAATTTTGAACCCCGTATCTATTATATTTCATATCGATATTCTCATTATTAGAGTCGAAGTGTAGTAAATACATCACCGGTAGGGAAAGTTTAATATAACAATTTGAAAAACATATGTGTACTGTATATATGTATACATATATTAGACACTTACTGCCCCATAGACGTCGCCTAAGCTCGACAATTAGTAGTTACGCCACTGTTTCCAAGCGTCCAGATTTCGGCGAGAATATCTCGATTTAGTAGCCTTAATCGTGCTGGTGAGGTGTACGATTTCTGTTGGATAAAAATTTCAATCCTGAATTTTTCGGGATTTAGTTAACTAATCCCGGGGTTCATGAGCACTTAAAACTGTCCGGGATCCGGGATCCGGGATCCCGGGATTGAACATTCACGCCAAACGTGAAGACCGACTTTTAATAAATGGAATAGTTATTAAATAATGCGACCCAAGAAGAGTTCCATAGCAATATTATCCTTGTTGCATAATCGGGAATTTGACGAGGATATGCTTTATGTAACGGGGAACGATCACGTGAAACGGACGCAGTATTGTGGTCAATCAGAGGTTATTTAATGCCGTTGAAAGCCGCATTCATCCCACGTGAACACAAATGCATCATCCGGCTACCATCATTAGCTCTTTGTGTCCACTGGATGGATGCAGGACTATGGGCAGCCGATTAAGAGATAATCTTCGATATCACATTGGCATCCCCATAAGAACTCCAATTTGCAGCAGATCATTCAGTATATATTAACTGAATGCAATGGTATTCGGCTCTTCATCAATGTCCATCAGAATACGCTTGTTTTTAATTTCATTTAATTAAAAATATTATGGCTTACTTTTACTTCATTTTAAATTATAAGAAAGTACTCCGAAATATTATTATTTTGTGGTATCTATACGGTTCTGTTTTATTTTTTGTTTTTTCTGTATAATTATGCAAAATAAAATCATCGCCAAGCAATGGCGCTGTTAATCTGTGTTAATTTAAATTGCCAGATTAACAGCGACATCGTTGTGGTCATATTGCGTCTGAAATAACAACACCTATCGCTTCTTGTGCGTGCATCGGCATGTGCGTAATGTGCATGAGGTGGGAAACGTAAGAGTTGTCGGATAGCCTTGGCTGCGGGAAGACGTTCTTCCCGCGGCCAGATATCTCTCTCTCGTCATCGATTATGAAATCATTTAAAGATGTAAATATTTCTATTCGGCACCCGAACATCTCCATCACACTCCACGGCTCCCATAGCTACCCGATAAAAGAACCAACTCGCGTGCGAGCGCACCACGTTACAGTATCTAGTATTCTTCTTGTTATGGATTCAAATTGATCGTTTTTTTTTAAAATAATTTTAGGCTTTATGTAATTTATAATGCACATTTGGATAAATAATATTCCACTTTAAAAAGGAATAGGAATGTTTATATGTAGGAATAGGTAATAGGTCTCAACGCCAGACTATTTTTTTACCTTTGGAATTTTGCAAAACATTCAATCATCACACAAACGGCTCTGTTTCATATTTGTATTAGAAAAATATGCATATTGTTCTTCGCTGCTTTTGTGATTAACAACAATTCATACAGAACATAAAATCCTCGCTCATTTAATGCGGTGAATGTTCTTCTGAGCTTTGTTTATAAACAAGCAAGCTTGATCTAATTCTATTATAGATTTTATTCTTAGATCATCATCTTCTCTTGTTTTTTGTATGCGTGATTATCTCAGCGTAGACGAGGTCTTTCGACGAATCTGCTACCACTCGGTCCCGACTCTAAGACGGCTTGCGGTTTTTATTATCTTACGGTCTATTAACAACAACAAACTTTCGAGTGGTTTCAAAATAATATTTAGGTATTTTCTTGTAGAATTTTCCCAATTAAAGTTGAACATATATTGAAAGTTTCTTACCGGTATTGCTGTGAAGCGCATCGCTTAAATTTTTCCAATATTGTTGACGATATTCCAAGGATAGTTTATACACTAAAATGATTTTAATGCCAAGTGAGATATTTTACAAATTACTGTATAAAATTTTTGACGATCAATCATGGCATACGACAGGCTAAGTTGATGACTCTTATTACAGAATTATCCATCTCGACAAATTGGCAACTTTTCTCTTTCGAAAATTTTCCCGGCCCCGGGAAAATTGGTTCCCCGTACCGGAATACGTATTCGCGGAAAATTCATTGCATTCGTGTTAGTTTCTTTCATTAGCATATACATAAAAAATATGAATATTAAAATATACAAATTTGAAAGAATATATTTTCGTAATTCGCGAATCAGATTCGCAGGCACGGTCCCGGACTAAGTAAACAGAAAACATTTTTCAGAATGTATGTTCAAATGAAATCATTCTAATTGAGATCTTTTATTTTTTCACAAACCGTTCACAACATGCCCCAGAGTTGAAATATGAACCCTGCGATAAAAAAATTGCTCTAGACCAAAATATATAACAAATTCGTGAATTTAAAATCCATGCCATATTATATAAGGAGATCAGAGATCAAACAAAGTCTTCATTATTGGATTTTCATCTCTTAATACTGCTAAATAATAGTTCGAAGGATTACAATTTAGAGGGTATAATGAAACCTCCCAATTTAAATAGTAGTGGGACATATTGTCATGCTGAAGAATTGCTCCCTTCCAGTTAAATGAACTTTGACATTCTTCTAACGACCTTTGATCGAATCGATATGTTTGATTTGCTTGTAATAAATCAAAATATACTGCAAAATATTCCACCAGATTCAAAGCAGAACCTTTTAAATTATTAATTCTGGCTTAAGAATCGAAACCGATTTTTAATTATTATCCACAGCCATGTATTAAACTTGGATTACTAATCATATTATCGAAGTACACTGTCAATACATAATCCGTAGCGACTTGGGTCACTAATTTGGTTATTTAGAAAGGTACTGAGCGTTACTGACCGTTGCCGGTTGGGTGGTGAAGCGCAGGGGGTGGGAGTCGAGTAAAAGTCGTTGGTTGGCCTTGACTGCGGGAGGACGTCCTTCTTGCAGCCAGATTCCTCTCTCTCGTGTTGAATAAAAGCTGAGCCGCCCGGAGACTCTGCTCCGAGAGCACCCCCGCTCCTTCGTTCCAAAATCACATACAGGATGCGGTAGGGAAACTTCTGTCATATAGATATAGTAATGATCATATAATGGACTAACATGTCCGATCGCGAGGCGCCCATTCGAAGTGTCAGCGGTCTTAAAGGCAGACCAGTTGGACACACAAACTAGTGGTCACTCCCTCATCTTTTATTGGTATTTAGGGCGTGCAAGGTAGAGTGTTAATATTATGATTATCACATAAAATATAAAACTTTTTATTTGTATTTATATATGGAAATCAAACCTGCTTAAAAATAATAGAATAATTCCTTATACCTCTGATTTGTAGTTCTAAAAACTTTCATTTTAATTTATTGTTTAAGGTCACTTTTTATTTATTGAATTAATATTATAATCTTTACACATCGTAATAAGTATTGTATATGTTGAAATTTCAATACGGAAACTGATTCAAATGCTATCATATCTAATTAGCATATTATTTCTTTGAAGCTGAAAGGAACAAAAAATATGAATTTGTTGGATGCTTAATAACAACTCCAATTAGTTACTTTCATTCGAGGGTTATCATCACTACATGTGGTCGTCGTACAGAAAAACAACCCATTTTCCGTTCATACATTCAGATCTGCTCTATTCAAAGGAAATACTTGTTTTTTTGTCAATTAAACTTAATTGTGTTGTTGAAATCTAGAGGTTAATTATATATCAAAACCTCTCATATTCTACCAAATACTAATAAGCATTTCTATACTCTTTTGATACTGAAGGTGCGTCATTCAACACATATACTTCACCAACTATTATTGGTTGACTTCCATCTTATATGTAGACTAATATCATTCCCGTACATTTTCATAAAAGTAAGGACATGAATGCACTTTTACCAAAGAAATTATTAACATTTTTAAGGGCTCTTTACTGTTCGTCGGTTAGATTAAATTTGAATAGAAAATATAATGAAAGCATAGGCGCAACGAGTTATAGTTTGTGAACTAAGCTTAAGCCACAAAATATTTTTGTATTAAAAATATATTGTTTTAAGAATTGAACATGCAAAACCAAGGATTTATTGTGAAGTGGTATATTATAATTACTAGAAAAATGGAAGAAACTATTAATGTAACTACTAATATGCGAGCTTAGACGACGCCTAGGGGCAGTAACTCTCAAATCTATGTATACATATATACAGTACATATAAGCTTTTCAAATTGTTATATTAAACTTTCCCTACCGGTGATGTATTTACTACACCTCGACTCTAATAATGAGAATATCGATATGAAATATAATAGATACGGGGTTCAAAATGTTTGTATTCCTCCGTAATATAATTACGAATCACATCAAAGTATTACAGTATATAAGTATTCATTTGCAGCGATGGAAATAAATAATTTGTCGGGAAATCGGGAATTTTGCGAGTTTTAGTCCGGGGCTCTATCTGATGACGATACCTCCAACGAGTATGGAGGCTGAGCATGCATTTTCAGTATCAAGTTGCTTCACTTTCAAAACACATTGGCAAAGAATAACTTATCATAAATCATTTGCTTCCATTTAATATATGATATTTTTCTAGATTTGAATATTGAATGTTGTTTATGTCAGATACATTTATTTAATTATATTACGCTATAGAATGCTAAACATATTAAATGCTATTCGTATTTGTGCATTCCATACTTTTTTCGTTTAATGACACGAAATTGGTTGCGTTTTTCGATATTGTGTATTGCAGTTCTGCAATCATGGGGTTGCAATTTCGCTGGATTTCCGTGTCATTAGTCTAATGTACAAGGGCCTGTTCGACTGGCATTCAGTGCATACGGACTATGGTGGAACACCATGGACCATTGACCGGACGATTATCCAGTCCCATGCTGGAGCATTGTATTCTAAGTGATTTAGTGGGGGTGGATAAGTCGAATTGTCGAATTCCGAATCGCAGACGCTATCGAATTAAGATTCCAATCAATTGCTAGCCTCTAGCTTAAATGTGTTTGCATATATGAAACCACGATAAATTAATTTTGAAACAATTTTAAATACAAGCACTGTTTGAGTTGTGATCATTAAATTTTAGCCAAAGCACAAATGGCTCGTTTGGTATTACTTTATTATTCAATCGGACGATTTGATGTCCGCTAAAAGTATATAGAGCATGCGATTTTATTCCCGAGGATTTTCATATGGCACTAATATCCGGTTGAGTTCTTATGCAATTGCATGTTAACGACATTTGAATATTCTCGGGGCACATTTGGGAAACGAATACTCATCTAAAAATTAAAACGTCCCGGAGATGGTGGTGAAAAAAGCGCCACGTAAAGTCGCTAAAGTGAAGACTGTGTGGGGTGGGATTTTCTGCAAGGAAAAATCCTCCACCCGAAGAGCGTATCGTTTCAATTGAATGTGATTTAAATGGGGAAAATGATGTCTAAAATGCGAACAAATTGCGTTCGGTTCCCTTTAATTTGAATGCCAATCATTTAGAAATGGTTTCAGTCCTTGCTTTGGGACCGTTTCCCTCCGCTTTGGAGATACAATGTCGCTAATGATTTTCCGCGATAAATACATGCATGCGTTTTATTATTTTTGTATATTTTTTATAAATAAAAATAGAGCTCCCCAACAATAAATTCATTTAATAATATTTAAAATAATGAATCCTTAAAGTGCTAAAATACGATATATCGTGGATTGTGAAACTAACGAGGACTGCAAACAACGATCGCTATTGGCTCATTGGTTGGGGTCCCAATCGAATATTCGATATTCGAATATATTTGGCCCTTTTCCAATATTCGTATATTTATAAAAATAATCGAATATTATTCGTTAAGTAATTTAGAAAGTTGAAACATGATGGAACTCAATAAGTATCATAGCAAAAATCATTAAAGGACATAAAAACGGAAATTATTACTGATGAAGAAATATATTTTTTAAGAAAATTGCTCGACGTTCTTCTGCCAATCGAAATAGCAACAAAGAAATGCAAAAAAGGACAAGTTTGTTGAAATTATTTTATTGAATTTGAGTAAAGTTTATTAAACAACTATTTAAAAATATCGATTATGCCAAAAAAAAGGTTGATATTTTAGATATTGTCGATAAAACCAAACTCAACGACAACTGAGAGGGTTTTTTCAACAGCAGGCTCAATAAAAATGAAATTACGGTCAAGTAGAAACGTTCAATGCACTTTTTTAAAAATATGTATTGCTAAAAAGTAAATAAAATTCTGATCCTTTTGATTTCGCTGAAACCGAAAACCTCAAAATTTCACTTGATTTCCAGCCTTTGTCTACGAGAAAACGCGTTGCGCAACAGAAGATGATACTTCTCGCCTTGTTTGTGTGATGGGATCAAGAACCTTACTTCCTGAAGGAATGAATTTATTTCTAATGAAGGGAACTTTGTAGAAAAATAAGATGCTCCATTTATATTTCTATATAATAACACTAATGAAAAATTCCGGGTTATATTTGAATCACCCTCGTCTACATATTTAAAATATTCGAATATTTTACCAATTTCACATTCGATATTCGAATTAATGATTTTACGAATATTTGGGACCCCTACTCATTGGTGACTTCAAAATGCTCGAATGCAAGTAATGTCTGTGCGTCAGGGTATCACTGCTTAACTTTGTAGTGCATCTTGCTTGTACATTAGCGCAATCAAACAAGAGAGATGAAGATAGCAAACAATGTTTCGTTTCATCAAAATACACCGTAGCAATCAAAGGGTCAATTTCCAATTTCAAAACAGTGTAGTTATAATAATCAATTATACAGAACCTGTTAGATAAATTAAATTAAATAATAAAAAATCAACTATTATTTTATTATTATTGAAACGCGAACTGAAAAGGTTATTTATTTCTCGTGGTTACTTAATGCGCCAAACCTAAAATGAAGCGCTTTGAATTCAAATATATTGTATAAGGAGAAATTTTCATCGTACGTGCAAAATTTGCTGTTTGGAAGCATGCATATTTCTTACTGATACGCGTAGTACGCATTAAAAAAAAAGAACGGAGAGTTGACCAAGAGTCTTGGCCGCGGGAAGATGCGATATACTCACTGGCTCACCTATATTCTCGTAGCTGCAAACTTTCTCCCATTATATATTATATTGTACGATAGGCAGTGTAGCGTGGAAGAAAATCTTAGGAAAATTGCAAGCCTTTCAGATTCGGATTTTCTACATTCAGGAAGATATTTCTGCAAAGGAGTAGTGATACTCGAATAATGCCATTCCCGAACTCCCATGAGGTGTCATCACCATTATCAAAACAGCAGCCAACTGTCAAAATAGCGGCAGATAGTCAAAAGGGTGGTGGATTTTCAAAAAGGGACCCGGTGATGGACGATATCCGCAGTGGGGGTGGCTCTCTTTATTTATAGACCCCAACAAGGGAGGATCTTCGAGTTCCAGAAGACGCTACAACAAAGCGTCTACCAACGGGTGGATCATCACCCGCTTGCTCCTTATCACGCACGTTCGCTTGCTTGCCTCTGGTTCTCCTATTTGTGTAGATTAATTGAATAAATACGTTGTGCCGATTGTTTGACTTTTTATTGATCACCTGCAGCGCCTGCCTCATTTCGACCTCAATAAAATCATAGACGTGTTCCGTCGTTCATCGCAGCCGATTCGCGGGCCGGGACCATTGTTGCGGATTGCGCCGCGATCGATCTCGCAATCGATCACGCATCGCGCCGAGATGCTCTCAACGGTGGATTCGCGGGCGAACAACGCGACCATTTCAAAAGTTGCAGCGACAAAGATAGCCGACCTCTTAGCGTCAGAAGAGCGTCAAACGCTACAGCACCTTTTTATAAACACCTATCCATCCTATCCAAACGATTCTAAATATGAATTTATCCATTCTGTAGAGTAGTTCGAGAGCTCTGCATACAGTACAATTATAAATTGATTTCAACAGTAATAAGAGATATTTGGACCACATATATCATAGTTAAATTTATCTTAAAATAAATGGATCGACTTAATGGTTTTATGTTACGCATGTAATTGATGTCCCAGACAAATTCTTGTGTTAATGCATGATTTTATTAACACGCAGAGGTCAACAGCACTCGCGCCAATACTTTTGCATTAATTTACATAAATTAAGGCATTTAAGGGCCCGGATGCAACCCGACGATCCTCTCCGTGTTTTCCGCTCACTATAACAATTTTCAAGGTAATTCAGCGTTTCAGTTAGTTTAATTCGTTCCGAGTTTTTAATCGTCCATATAAATGGGAGGCTATGAACCTTTTACTCGCTGTTACGTCGGCTTAATGATTCGCAACACGTAATCCTGACGAGGGGCGGAGAATGTTTCAATCTATCCCGAACGTCTTTTTCTTCGCCGAAATACTATCGCACACTATTCAGCGTGCTTAATTTACTGCGATATTCTTTTTTACGATCATTGTCGGATTATTCTGGATGGGAAATGTAAATGCGTTGCCGTTGTCGAAGCACTCTGTCGACCCGTACAAATGGATGTCCAAGCGTGTGCTCATGTTTAGCTATTCTTACATTGTTAAGTATGAGATATCATCTCGATGCTTTGAAAGCAATCGTCTGCAAAATTTATGAACTAGAATGCGACTATGTTGATCTGAAAAAAAATAGTTTCAAAGAAGTAATACTTCCCCAATTTCAGATTTATAAGCAGGGCTTGCACTGTTGTGTCAATATTGGATTTTGTTTTACCAGGGCTTCGATCTGTTATTTTTCCATTTCGATTTTAGTTTAGTTCCAGGTGATTCAGAATTTAAATGTTTTTGCTTATATTAAAACTTATTTTCTATTAAAATTCAGAACATTTCATTCCTATTTTTATAATAAGTGCAAGGTTAGAGTACGAAACACTATTATAATACTTTATAATACTTTGATGTGATTCGTAATTATATTACGGAGGAATATAAAAAATTTGAACCCCGTATCTATTGTATTTCATATCGATATTCTCATTATTAGAGTCGAGGTGTAGTAAATACATCACCGGTAGGGAAAGGTTAATATAACAATTTGAAGAAAATATGTGTACTGTATATATGTATACATAGATTAGACAATTACTATCCCTAGGCGTCGCCTAAGCTCACCAATTAGTAGTTACGCCACTGTTTCCAAGCGTCTCGATTTAGTAGCCTTCAACGTGCTGGTGAGGTGTACAATCTCTATTAGATAAAAAATTTAATCCCGAATTTTTCGGGATTACACTTACTAATCCCGTGATTCATAAGTACCTAAAACTGTCCGGGATCCCGGGATTGGATTCCCTATTCACGATTACGTTTATTTTTCACTTCGGATCGGCAGCGGTTACGAGGCGTAGACGGCGCTTTCGAGGGTCTTCAGACCGAACTCCATCTCGAACTGTATCAGAGACTGATGTGCAATGATGATAAAAATTTAATTCAAAAACAGCTAAGGATTGATAACATTTTTGCAGCATCTTTTGTCTACCCATTAAGAAGATGATAGTATAAAATTCAACACTTTTCGATAATAAAATAAATTAAGATTAGAAATCGTTTATTGCACATTTCCTCGGCTTATTTTATCCTTTGATAAACCTCAGTTTCGATTATTCCTAATTTTGATCTGTTGGTCTTGTAAATCTCATCATACTGAATATTATTCAGAATTCAGCCCTTAAATTAGATTATGGGATTTATATGGAATTGTTCTTGTATCAGCCTTCTAAATAACTTGATCTTTCATATACTTCTTCTGAGGTGTATTTGCGCCACACTTTCGATGACCGCGTCCAGATTTTACTATATATTGATTCATATTTGAGGTGTTACAATAGTTTTGTATTAGAAAATTAATAAACTATAGTGAAGCATTAGAAATATTATTCTAAATTGATGTTCGATCGTGATTTTAAAATAGTGCGGTGTACGAATCATACGTTTAGATATATGATACTATTGAGCAATGTTCCAGGTCACCGCACTGGACGTGGGGATGCAAATCAATACTTCGAAAATGAGTGTCCATTTGCACCAATTAAGCTTGAAGATGTATTTCGTTTGAAATGAACAAGATATGATGAACTGTCTTATGTTCAAGTGATTATAATATTGTATTTTTAATCATGTCCCTCATTCACTACGGTTATCCTAGCACACTTGCTTGTAAAATTTCGCGAATTAATATTATGATCCCTTAAATAAAAGTTAAGTATTTCTCCGCGCCGTCTCCCAGGATTCCCCCAATAGCGACGAGATTAAAAAAATGGGCATAGAGATCGATTGTGGAAAGTCATCCCTGTCGCCCGGCCGAATTAAAGCGTATGGCATTAGAGCAGGATTCAATCGAGCTAATTAAAATCGAAAAGCGAAGTCTCTCCTTAATCTCTCCGACGTCCCAATATCCATAGAATAAGTATTACGAAAGGGTGGCCCAGGGATATCGCAGGGATTACTCCGTGTCTAATGACTCCATAAAACGATCGAACACTTCCTCGCGTCAACGTCACCCAGCCTCCGCTCAGATGTCCCAAACCCGCGGGACCGCGGTCCGTCTCGACGAAGCAAATAAGTACACTAGAAAATATCACAAGGGAAGCTAGACATCATCGTCGACGGAAAATTGGAATGCAAAAATTGAGGAAATAAAAAAAAATCGCACGACAGAGAGCCGCGTCACATCAAAGAACCCTTCCCCCATTTCCACTTTTGCGTCGCCTTCGCAAAAGTAATCTATTTACCCTGAAAAAATAAGTATACATTTCGAGGGGCGGTCCAAAAGTAAGATTAGAGAGGAGATTTCTTTCATAGACACGCGGAAACACTAGCTGTATGATATTGGAAATGACGTGCGGAATCTCTCCGCTGCCTTCTTTGTGGGTTAATCAAATCCACCTAATAAAAATATTAAAAGAGACTCATCCTTTATACAAATTCGAATCCCGCCGCTTTGATGCGAACGCGGTCATAAAATTACGCATGGCTTCATATGGGTGTTCGAAGTTTGCGGCTAACGAAATGAAATATTAAACGACGAAAAATCTGATAGGATTTTCACACAAATAAAATTATGATATCATTGACGACATTAATCAGAATGTTCTTGTATTTTTTGTCAA
Organism: Stenopsyche tienmushanensis; assembly: GCA_008973525.1. Lineage (NCBI taxonomy): Eukaryota > Metazoa > Arthropoda > Insecta > Trichoptera > Stenopsychidae > Stenopsyche > Stenopsyche tienmushanensis. The sequence continues at coordinate 549,414 of WACJ01000017.1, forward strand.
CGTATTGTTTACACTTGCGGGAATAACATAGGCATAGTAAAAATATTGTTTGTGTACGCACTTGCGAGAAGGACGTCTTCCCGCAGCCAAGGCCAATCGACGACTCCTTTTAACTCCCGCCTCCTGCGTGGCACTACCCAGTCCCCGTAAGCCACAGAAAATGGCGCTTTTAAAATAGCACATTGCACCTAAAGAGAGACGGAAGATGTCGCTATTAATCTGGCGAATTAAATCCGTTCAGACCACATAGATATAATCGATATTTTCTGTTAGCTATATCAGAAACTTTGTGGTGTTTTTCTTTTACCTTTTGAAGAGTATGCACGCACATATTGCGTGCATGTTGGCGTGCAGCACTCCATAGCGCTTTATTTTCAATGCCGTGTTTCTATCTCATATACAATATTATTAATTATTTTATTGTTTTGTCACGTTTATACGAAAGCACAAATAGTCATCGTAATTACAATATAACAAACGTTAAAATGTTAGTGGAATTTATCCTTATCCTGTTAAAAACTATCAGGTGTGTAGCCACATAAATCATTTACAGCAGATCTGCGGTAATCCGACAAACGTTTTGCAAGGCAGTGTCGGATTTTCGAATTTGTCGGACTATAGAGTACCACCTCCGAACTTTTGTAGTCCGGAACTTTATGGAAATGAATACTTGTAATCCGAAAAATTATGAAAATGATAAGATATGCCAATTAGAACTTTTATGACCAATATAGAAATAGGTGTATGCTTGTTTCTTTCCCGAAGAAACCACTGTCTTGTCCGACCCACAATCAATGGCGAAGACGTACTTTTGAGTGTTTTCATGGGTCATAATTTTTTTGTATCATAAATTGGGGATCGTCCTAAGCCGCACTCACTTGCCGACTTACAAAAAGATTAATACGATTAAGGCGGTCCAGAATCATACTTTTGCATTATTTATATTGACAAAGCTTTACTGTACATATGTACTATACTTGTATTGGGTTGTCGGACTACAGGGGGGCCGGATTACCGTGGGTCCGCTGTATATACAAACAACTCAGTATGATACCAAAAGTTATCCTATTTGAGACACTATCACTAGAAAATCATTTTCTGGTTGAAAACCACTGGATTTTGATTACAATTTATTCAATTTAAGCACAAAGTTAGTTATTTTTATATAGTTATTTTTAAAGATGAATACATAAAAATTAAATTAGCTCACTCCGTTGAGATATTATTAATTTCGTTTATATCCATTTTTATTGTTTAATTTCAGATTTTAAAGCGTATTTGGTGGATTGGAAACAAATAAGAATAATTGACCTATAGGCGAATCTAAATACGTTGCCCTCTATTATACGATATTTTACAATAAATAAGAAAATAAATCCCCACATATCGTTCCAGGGGACGTATATACACGGGATCGATCAATCACCACCCGGATAAATTTATTTTGCTATCTTTCAGCCAGTACGTCGCCTCCATGGGAAAATCTCTCAACTATCCGGTCTCTTTTGTGAAGTGGGCTTTAATATTTTTTTTCTCGTCCCGCTCTCTTTTGCAATTCATTTGCGCGTCTTGCTAGGGACATTCACCCATCCGGACATTTTTCCGTTAATTTAATTCGGGATATTTGCATGACGTTTTCAAACGGAGCGGATTCATAAAGGACATTCCGTAAAGTGCCGGATCCGGCATGTATTAATGCAAAGCCTTCTCCTCCGTGCCAATGTTTGTTGTGTTCATTTTGTATTGTGTCATACTAGAATTGAATGCACGAAATTGCATTTTTATAGCGTGCGCGCCAATTATGAGTCGCCATCTAGCGGATGAGTTAGAAATAAATGGACGGACGTCGGACAAAAATATTCTCTTCTCTAGATAACTTTTTATTCAGAGCGAGAGACCTGGCTGCGAGAAGGACGTCCTCCCGCAACCAAGGTCAACCGACGATTCCCGCCTCCTGCGCGTCACCGCCCAATCGTTAACGGTGTCCGTATGCATCGATGCTAACGCCCCCTCCTGCAAGGCTTATTATTGAGAAGAGTCCACCCGTCCAATATTATACCCCAACCAGGATAGAAATGTGTATTAATAATTTAGAATGGCTTGGCGAGAATCTGAAAAGAAAACGTCAAGGTTTGACGTTTTCTTTTCAGACTACTCAGGTCCCAGACTTACGACTGCAAAGTCGTCTATAACGTCGACGACTCAGTAGAGGGTGAATTTTAAAGATTGGATCTTCACGATTACGTTTTTTTAAATCTACTTTGGATCGGCAACGGCAACGAGGCGTAGACGACGCTTCTGAGGGACTCTCCCGAATTCGCTCGCGTTCCAACCCGAATTGAATTCAATTCTGAATCGAATTCACCCAAAATGAGTGAGCTACTACTACTGCTACTAAATTAACTATTTAGCGATGACGTAGCCTGCGGGTGTTAATGTTACCTTAGGGTAATTTTACCCCTTTGAGGTAACGGTTCAGCGGTTCAAACTCACATTTCGCTGCATCAGAGCAAAGCACTATCTATGTGGTTTCATCTGATGGCGAAAACGCATCGGCTGCGCGGGTGACTTTAAGGTGGTTGAGGTGGTCCCGTCCCTTATGTAGGAGGGGGGAGGGGAGGTGTTCTACTTTATGGATTAGTTGTGACCATATCTATGTTGCCATGGACTTTATGCGTCTTCGTGTCTCACAGTCGGAAACTCTGATCAAGAAGTGTGTTGCATGCAATATATTATGTGTGTTCAGGAACCTGATCTAGTTCTTACTTATTTCATAATACTTACGTAACTTTTATGTAAGTTACTTATTTTCCGTAACTTACTTATCTTATCCGATATGATTTCCGTATCGCTTTGAGGAATATCGTATCCGTCATCACATCCGCTGCAAGATGTTTCGATTTTTCGAGAATCGTCATCCGCTCGGTAGCACGTGTAAGATTTCCAGTAGCGTAGGTAGCCAAGTTCTGTCAATTTTTACGAAAATTAATTTTCTTTTTAATAAAATAGGAAAATTGAAAGGATTTCACGGAAATCTTAATCTATCCGTATTTACAAGTGCTTTCCGTGGCATAAATTTAAGGAAGATTATTATTGAAAATGAAGGGAATCATATTATAGATTTAAGATATGTTTGTATATATTTAAAATCGGAAACATTTGTAGACTTAACCAAGAAGTCCTCGGCTGTTATTTTCTTTGCCATGGAACATTATCTTCGTTTGATATGTCCACTCCTGGATGACAAAGTGGAAAATTTGTCCGTCAAAACAAATATACAACCCTTTTGAAGGCAACGAGCATCGTTTGTACCAAAATGCTAGGTTAAATTTGCCATCGTAACGCTATTTACACAGATAAAAAGATATTTTAATAACTCGCTCATAAAACAGACCGCGGGCCGTTTCTAGCTTGAATTAATATAGTTTTGACTTAAATAAATTATGTATAACATTCAACAGCGAAGTCTTTAATGGGAATCTCAACCTTTTCTAAATACAAGTTAGTATGTTTTTAATATTTTTTTTTAAATTATCCAAATGTTACATTCGATTATGTGTTAATTTTAATTACTTTGATATGTATTAACTCTTTGTTTTATCATCCCAAATAACAGTAAAAATACTCATTATATTTGTATTATCAATTCCAATCCGAAGGAAGTACACATTTTAAATATAGAAGCTCTGTTTTCTACCGTTCGATTAAACCAACATAGTACGAGATTAGCTCTTATTTAAGAAGTAATGAGCGACGTTCGTTGTATGCGAATCAATAATTAAATAAGTTGTTTCACAACGTGGAGATAGTTAAATATTAATCTCTTGCTTTCTCGGTTTCGCGAATTGCCTTAAAGAAAGGTTTCGTTTTAATATGCGCACAGGCATTAATACTAATTCGGGAAGAACACGTCCGCGCTTAATTATCCCGAACGATTCCCCAAAATTGATCGAACATTTATAAACAGATTGATACGCTGTACAATCTTTGATTCAAATGCTAATAAAGTCGGATCTGTTTAGAATATGTGGAGACGCTCAAGATTGCCCGATCGTTGGAAGCATTCCGTGGCGTCTGATCACGTTTTCCATTTTGAATTTGTTGTTTCCATGAGCTGAAAAGCTCGCTTTTAAATATCGATCATATTTACTTAAACTTGGAGTGTAAATAACACGAGACAATGCTCTTGTTGCTTTCTTGCAAGTCGGGAAAGTTTCCACTTGGCAAAGTCCGTCGGGTGCAAAAATTGCAGCGATACCACTTGAAAGTGTTGCAGAGCTTCGCACCTTAATTCGCAAACCGCTTAAAGAACTTTCTGTTCTATTTGTGTGAAGTGGATATTGTTCCATTTTATTTATTTTTTATCTCTTCTGTAATTAAAAATGTTTTTGACTTGTTCGAAAGAATGCTAATTTATGAAACAGTAGCCAAGAGGTGCCTTCACAATTTATCTGTATACATATGCCAATATTGTGTCGTTTCACGGCTTTTTTAGTCTTTTCATCCTATTGAGATGATTAAGCAGTCGTAATTTAGTTTCTAGTTGATTAAGCATATTAAAATGGATGCTAATTTTTAAGTTCTAAAACGTAGTTTACGACATTATTTTAACTACCTTATTAGAAAACAATATATCTAAATATATTGGTCAGTTCGATCAACGCCACCCATATGTTTTATATTTGAGAGTTGATGATAATACTAGGTTTTTTAACAATTCCTTACCACCTCGACTATTTCCACGTCGACTCGTAAAATCTTTTTTATGGAAGCTTTATATCCAAATTGGTCAAACAAATGTCGTCCTCTTTATATTTCTAGTAGTATGCTAGTAAACTGTCTCGGTTTAATAGCATTTCAACTAGTTTCATATTGAATAGCCTATTCGTATTATCAGCCTTACTCGCTGGCTATGTATAACTTCTTTATAATATACTAGCAAGTACCCGGCATGCGTTGCAATTCCATGCATTGCAACGTTACGTGATTTATTGCTTCAGGCCACGTGTAGCGCGGGCTAAATGCCTAGGATACAAAAGCAAGACTGTATTCGTTTCTCCCGTGAGAGGAATTCAACTACCGCATTGCAAACACATCCTTCCTTTCCCCGCTCTCGCGGGCCCGCTTCACTTTTCCAGAACAATATGCGCCAACATGGTACATCGCAAAACAAATTGCGTACACCATATATCATATATAGATTACAGCTTTCTTCTTTTGTTTTTTGAGCTTATCAGGAATTCTCTGCAGGAATAATGATCATAAGAAATATAATATTACAATTCATGATTGACAACTGGAACATATTTCAAACTGGTAATGTACTTAACACTTCCGGGTCTGCGTTAGACTCCACGATGTCCACCCATATGACATTCAAAGGGTTAGTTCTTTTATACGACGGTCATAATATATTATAGGAAATTCAAGACATACTGGTTTAATCCAATGGCCAAATGCATAAGCTGATGACAAAAACAAAATGGACTCGATGTATTAGTGTGTCCCATAAGTTTCTTTCGTTTTCATATTAAGAAAAAAATAAACAATAATTTGTATTGCATCGAAATTTATTGCATAATATATGATCCATTCTGTTCTATTACCTTTCTTCGTCTCTCTGGAAACCTCATATTGCCAAAATTTTCCAGGATCGTTTGCAAAATATTGATCAAGGTACATTTTTATATCATTTTTTGAATTAAAATTTTTACCACGTAGAAAACTTTTCAATGAAAGAAATAAATATAATCTGAAGGGGTAATGTCCGGAGAGTATGGAAGATGAGGTAAAACATCCCAGTCAAATGATAATAATTTATTTCTTACGAGCAAAGACAACTGAGGCCTGGCGTTATCGTGATGAAAAACAAAGCCTCGTCTGTTCGCTAATTCTGGTCGTTTTCTGGCAATTGTATTCTTTAGATTGTCTAGTTGGAAAAAATATTTTGTTGAATTGATCGTTACACCTTTCTGAAATAGCTCATAATAAACTAACCCTTTCCAGTCCCATCAAATGCATAGCAAAATATTTTTGGATGTAGGTCAGGTTTAGCTACAATTAAAGCTTCTGTACCCTTGGTTCAAGACCGTTTACGTTGGATATTCTCATAGATTATCCAACTTTCATCTTCAGTGCCGTTGGAGAAGAAGATCGCATGTTGAAATACGCTGAAGTTTATTTGAGAATACATTGAACGATTGATGTAGCCCAATTTTGTTAGATGATTATGGACGGATGTTCGTGGAATTTCTTACTTGTTAGCTATTTCGCGGGTTTTCTTCAACCGTGGCTATGATTAGATCTGTGTTCATTTGCGAAAGAATCTTATGGGACAACCTAATACTTTGTAACGCAGCATCCTTATTAATAATTTCTTCAGTAGTCGATTGATTAAAAAGAAGCTTAATGAACAAAAGGGACGCAAATTATGCAAGGATTTTCCGCCTTTTTATATTAGAAATTTTCCACGGGATATAAATACCATTTAGCAATATTTTTTCACAGAATAAAGAATCCGCGAAAAAAGGTGACATTCTTATAGCGGCGTCTAGATTTCGACACTCGCCGAGCTTAGCGGCCTTAATTTAAATTCAGAGTGATACAGAAAAAATCGTAAATCTTCCGGAATTTCCTGTAAAAATGCAGAGAATCCGGGCGGAGCGCGAAGAGGCTGGGACGTCGAGCAGGAGGGGATTGGGCTACGTCTCGCAGATTTAGATAGACTGTACGGCTGAAAGGTGATAGCTAAATCCAATAGATTGTAGTCGCGCCTTCGGCACAAATCTCCTTTAATTCGGATTGATTTAATCAAGTCGGACCCCCGCGGTGTCCGGGGTAGAAAGTAGATTTAGTCACACACAGGCGGGAGAGTCTCCGCACCGACGATGGATGGGATGTGAAGGGTCACCGAAACACAATACGGGGCGCCCGCAATAAGGCCGCCTCTGTGCAAAATCAAGAATATTTGCGTCGGGTCATGAATATTAAACTGGACCGCGCCGGGGTATGCACGCACCCCAATTCGGCAAGTTCCGACCGATTCATCGAAGCTGATGTATGTAGATACATTGTTTTTTTTTTGTTGCGATGATATATTTTGATTCAACCATTCCTATATGTATCATAGACAGAACATACATTTGAGACAACCAAGAGATAATATGGCAGCGTAGACTTCGCCCGAAGTCCAGCGTCCCAGGCCCTGGGATAGTACTCCTTTAGGCGTTAATTGCAGATGATAACTCTCTCTTTCATACTCTTTGAGCGCACTTATTTTATTTACAAATCTTACAAAATTTAGTTGTTGTATTGCATTTGCAAAGTCGTATTTGGCATCGGCAAGCTCTTCTGCTGATTTTGATAGAAATTATCTTGATATCTACGTAATACATCATTCAATAAGTTTGTAGGATGACAAAATAGTCCACAATATAGTTTTGGGCGATTGTAAAATGAAGTTGCGTGAGATAGCTGACATCTTAAAGACATCGAAAGGCAGTGTATTCAGCATTTTGCATCGATATTTGTCCATGAGAAAGCTTTGTTCAAAGTGGGTACCGCATTTGCTTGCAGTCGGATCAAAAACAACAACGCGTCGATAATTTTGGTATTTTACGCTGAATTTGGTTTTATTATAACATGCAATTGACTTGGGTATTATTTTGTTAATATTCCATGCCAGTCAAGGCTTGATGCCAAATTTATCAAGCTTGGAATAGTTGCTCATCAAATGCCAAATTCATATCGGACTTGTAGATATAATGACTATTATAAATACATTTGTCACATGCATCTGATGTTTGTCAATTTTTTGACGTTGGCTTCGCTGTATCTTTTCATATAATCGGTATGGTTACTGTTAAATGTAATTTTTCTAAAATGAATAATAATGCATTTCCTATGAATAAATATAGTGAAAATTGATTTTTACAAATAACAGTGATTGGTTAATTGTAGATTTTAAATAAACATTAATCTTATTTACTTAGAGTGCTGGTTGTTCAATGCATTTACTAGTTATGGCAAAATCGGATTAGAATTAATGCATCGCTATTAGTTTAATGCATCGTATGTTGCTATACTATATCTATGTGCACTGGATATAGCTATATAAATAAATAAATATTTTTGTAAATATTTAATTATTTACTTTGCTTTCGTGCTGAAAATTTTCTTAGTACACAGTTTACTACAGTTTTTATCTGCTCAAAGGCAGGGCTGCCGTTTTTATTTATTTTCTCTCGATTATCTCCCATTAAAATAGACACAATAACAAATAAATATATTTCTTAGGATTTCAACTTCTACTAATACTTTGTAGTATTAGTTGAATTTATTTGTAATTTTTACTAACAAATCTTTGCGTAAAAGATGCTTGAGTCATTTGAACCATAGGGATATGCAATTATTAGGGTGTCCCATAAGTTTCTTTCGTTTTCATATTAAGAAAAAAATAAACAAAAATTTGCATTACATCAAAATGTATTGAATAATATATGATCCATTCTGTTCTATTACCTTTTTCCATCTCTCCGGAAGCCTCATAATGCCTTCTTGCCAAAATTTTCCAGGATCGTTTGCAAAATATTGATCAAGGTACATTTTTATATCATTTTTTGAATTAAATTTTTTACCATGTTGTCGCTAATTCTGGTCGTTTACTGGCAATTGCATCCTTTAGGTGTGAATTGATCGTTTCATCTTGCAGAAGTAGCTCATAATAAACTACCCCCTTCCAATCCCACCAAATGCATAGTAAAACTTTTTTTGGATGTAGGTCAGGTTTAGCTACAATTAAAGCTTCTGTACCCTTGGTCCAAGACCGTTTACGTTGGATATTCTCATGGAGTATCCAACTTTCATCTCTGGTGAGACAAGTCTCTTCAAAAGAGGTTGGCTATTATGCCGTTGGAGAAGAAGATCGCATGTTGAAATACGCTGAAGTTTATTTGAGAATACATCTGAACGATTGATGTAGCCCAATTGTGTCAGATGATTATAGACGGATGTTCGTGGAATTTCTAACATGTTAGCTATTTCACGAGTTTTCTTCAACCGTGGCTATGATTACATCTGTGTTCATTTGCGAAAGAAACTTATGGGACAACCTAATAATAGTCGCATGTGAACTTTTTGTAGTTCTCATTAGGTACTTCGCGCATTGAAAGTATTAAAATACATATTTCTATTGTAACGTTTTTGGGATTTTATTTTTTTAACCTTTTGGTTGCCGTGCGAACCTATCCCTATTCCCTAAATAAAAAGGAAATTCATTTAGTTTTTTTTAACAATGACGTTAAGAATCATTTTTTTAACATCGAAAACTGTAAATATTTTTCCCTAGTTTAGGATATATTCGAAATATTTTGTCAGGGTTGGCACAAACAAAAATTATCAAAAATATCAAATTTATTCATAAATATATTTTTAAAATTTTTAATAGATAAAAAGTACGCAATCATTCAAAATATCTATAGTGTGAATAATCTTAACTGGTTTTTTCAAAAAAATTATGTCAGAAGATATTATGGAGTTCATCTTCGAAGAAACTAATAAGCAATACCGATATGCAAAAATCAAATTCTTATAGAATGGACAAATGGTACGATACAAATATCGACGAAATGTACATATTTTTAGCCGTATGTTTGCTGATGTCAAGAAATTCGAGAAATCGCCAAAAATATTTTTTTGCATTCATCTATTTATTCTAACACGACGCCACGCAATAAGTTTCAAATACTTTTGAAATGTATACATTTTTCGGATAAAAATGCAATAATAGCTAGGTGATAAATTGTGTAAAATAACAAAAATTACCGACGTGATTAAACGTAATTTCAAATATAACTTTTATCCTTTCCAAAAAATTGTGCATCGATGAAAGTCTTTTACTCTTCAAAGGGAGACTACTCTTCAAACAACACATTGTGTCGAAAAAAAGTCGCTTTGGAATTCAGTTTTTGTTTTGTGTGATTGCAAAAGTGGAATTGCTACGGACTTCATAATTTATACTGAAGCAACTACGAAGCTAAACAAAAACTACAATTCGAGTGTTAGTGGAAACGTAGTAATGACCTTGACGAAACCGTATGTATGTTTCAAACCGATTGTTGTGGAACCGTGCGAAAAAATCGGATTGTTATTCCTAAATTTAATAGAAAATTGGCCAAAGGTGAAAAGAAAATTTACTACAAAAAAATAATAAAATGAACCCACAAATGTGGAAAGACACGCGAGAAGTGTCGATGCTATCCACAATGCACTCAGGAAATATAATCACATCAAACAAAATAGATCGACAAAGTGGCGAGTCCATAATGAAACCTGAATCAGTTATAGACTGTACGAGAATTGTGTGTATCGTTGACAGAAGTGATAGCTTGATATCTTTCGTAAATTCATCAGAAAAACCATCATATAGTACAAAAAAGTTTTTTTCCATCTCATCGATTTATGTATACTAAAATCATACTTGGTGATTTTCAGCTAGCAGTGTGTAACGTAGGGGGCCGCTGACTATAGGCACCCCTGCGTTCCTTCGTAGATGCAGCGGATGCTGCGTTATCCGGATCGCGGAGCCCGGATCCAAAGGTCACTCGAAATTAGGCGTTTCGTAACGTTCGTCTGGACCACGAGGACGGCGCCGGTGAACTACGGATTTACGTCAGGATTCTTTAAGGGATGGGGATGTTCTGCTCGTTCTGATCGTAGATGGAGATGATGAATTTAAAGACTGTGTGTCAGCTCAACGCATTTATTTATATAAAATGCGGAGCGCACAGTCGTGGATGGCAATGGCGTGTGATGAACTATCCAGTCAGACGAAGTGCAGCGAGAATGGCGATGTATGGAGGCTTCAACGGAACAATCTCCGAAAAGATGTTCCTCGGGCAAGGCCTGCAATCGAACTGACGTCTCTGTAATATTTCTACAGAGCGTCACATTTATACCTGGCAATTGAAGCCAGGCCACCCTTTCTTATCTATGTAACCGACGCCAGCATCCTTATCTACATGGAGCGCGTCGATCCAGCCCTTATTGCGGTACTTCTTGTTTCTTGACCGTGTTTCTTGACCGTAAGGACTGGCAACGGCGAAATCCCATGGATTTCGCCGCATGTACACTATATTTAATTATTGAATTATGCCTCCACGCTACACTCCCCCCGACTTAAGTTTGATCGTCCCGATCAATTCAATAAAAGATGAACGTGTTTAATTGCCTTGATTACCATCCATAACCGTGCGTCTCCAAAATCACATATTAACAATAGAGTACACAAGAAATATTTATACAAAATCATCAATCAGTAAATAGTAAAATACACAAAATACAATGGAGAAAAACAAATGCAAGTCATTATATATAATACAACTAGGTTTGTATCATCTAGTTTTTTTTTTTTTTTTTTTTTTTTTAATTATAAAATTACGCCTTATAGAAAGGGAAACCGTGTGTTTTCCGCGTTTATAGTGCCGTCCGTAATCATAAATGCTGCCGCCGCTGCAGTATCGGGATTTTTTTTTTTTCATTTTCTTACTGATTTTCGTTAAATTATTCTTTTCGTAGGAATTTTTGCAATTAACTAATTATTATCGCGAGCTAATCCGGTACCCGGTGAGTACAAGTATAATTATTTTTCCTGGCTTCTCATAGCCGTCCGACGCAGGAGTCGTTCCTGGCCGTTATTTTGGTGCATTTTTAAATGATCATGTATCTATCCTGGCCGAAGAATCAAAGCCGAAGGATGAGATCAAGTGCCCACTAGGAGCTCAACTGTAGTCACGTTCCTCCCTACTAGACGTCGAGCTCTCTATCGACGCCCACCGCGATTAAACCAGTCAGTCGCAACAATTGCTCACTGATACTGGTGTTCTTATGAACGTACGCGAATGACTTATTATTATTAATTATTATTATTGTGGTTAACACTTCGGCCTCCGTGATGCTCGTACGATCTTTCCTCGCGAATTTAACAATCACTGTCACAGATTTAGTAATTGGGCATGTATGCCTTATCGCGAGAAGTCTGTTTAAGAATAAATTTAATTTACTAGACAAAATTATCTTTAATTGCGCGGTTTATTTAAGAACATCGCGCGATGTCGAATCCATCCGATACTACGAAAACAGCGGCAAACATAACGAAACGACACTTACCAGATTTTTGCGAGTCCTGTACGCGTACACAAACCCTCTTTTGGGTTTTCCACTAGTTTCCGCATCGCGGCCAACGCTCCAGGCGCAGCCTGCAATGCGGATGTAGCTCGAGCTGATTGTTGAAACCACGCACAATGCATCGGGTCGTAGGTGCGGGCTTTCAGCGAGGCTGTTGGTGGTCGGCCATCATCAGTGGCGAGGCGTCGCGACGCATGCTGCGGGTGCAGCGGGAAAACGGCGCCGCGGCGTCGCCGCCGTGCGTTGGTAGTTCCGGTCCTCATTACTTGTCGCCGGAGGTCCTTGTTAGGTCCAATTCCTCCTCCTCGGTCGGCTCTGCATCCTCGACGATCGGTTCTGGTGTTACCGAATTGCTGCCGTCGTCGGTCCCAATGTGGTCGTCTATTGCGACATTGCGTTTGCAAATGGCCGCGTTTGCCGCACAATAATCGTTGCAGCAAGGCGCGGTGGGTGGTCGGTCCTTCGTTGTTGAGGGGCGGCTGGCGATGGGCGGTTGGAGCGAGCTCGTCTGGAGCGGCTAGCGGTGGATGCTCTTGAATCGGAGCAAGCGGCTGAAGATGAGCGTTTTGAGCGGGCTCTTCTTCAGCGGCGAACGAAGGGCGCTCCTGAATTGGAGCGGGCGGCTGAAGATGAGCTGTTTTGACAGGCTCATCTGGAGCGGCGCGTGATGGGCGCTTCTGAATCGGCGCGGGCGGCTGAAGATGAGCAGTTTGAGCAGGCTCATCTGGAGCGGCGCATGATGGGCGCTTCTGAATTGGCGCGGGCGGCTGCAGATGAGCAGTTTGAGCGAGCTCATCTGGAGCGGCGCGTGATGGGCGCTTCTGAATTGGCGCGGGCGTCTGAAGATGAGCAGTTTGAGCAGGCTCATCTGGAGCGGCGCATGATGGGCGCTTCTGAATTGGCGCGGGCGGCTGAAGATGAGCAGTTTGAGCGAGCTCATCTGGAGCGGCGCGTGATGGGCGCTTCTGAATTAGCGCGGGCGTCTGAAGATGAGCAGTTTGAGCAGGCTCATCTGGAGCGGCGCGTGATGGGCGCTTCTGAATCGGCGCGGGCGGCTGAAGATGAGCAGTTTGAGCAGGCTCATCTGGAGCGGCGCGTGATGGGCGCTTCTGAATTGGCGCGGGCGGCTGAAGATGAGCAGTTTGGGCAAGCTCATCTGAAGCGGCGCGTGATGGGCGCTTCTGCATTGGCGCGGGCGGCTGAAGATGAGCAGTTTGAGCAGGCTCATCTGGAGCGGCGCATGATGGGCGCTTCTGAATTGGCGCGGGCGGCTGAAGATGAGCAGTTTGAGCAGACTCATCTGGAGCGGCGAGTGATGGGCGCTTCTGAATTGGCGCAGGCGGCTGAAGATGAGGAGTTCGAGCAGGCTCATCTGGAGCGGCGCGTGATGGGCGCTTCTGAATTGGCGCGGGCGGCTGAAGATGAGGAGTTCGAGCAGGCTCATCTGGAGCGGCGTGCAATGAGTGTCCTTGAATCGAAGCGGGCGGCTCGTCTGGAGCGACGAGTCGTGGTTGCTCTTGGCTCGGAGCGGGCGGTTGAATATGAGCGGATTCGGCTGGAACGTCTGGAGCGGCCGGCTCGTCTGGAGCGACGAGTCGTGTGTGCTCTCGAATCGGAGCGGGCGGCGCTTGTGAAGCGGCTTGGGACGCTCGCTTCTTCGCTGCGATCTCGACTTCGCGATTCTGTCGCTTGCGGATGGGTGGCGACTTTGAGTCTCCGAATACTTTGCGGAGGGCCGCAACCGCCGCGGAATAATCATTGCCATTAAATGCCGGATCGTAGAGCATGTATTCGACAGCCTTCCCGCGCATCTTAGCTCGAAGCACTTGCAGCGGTCGCGTTTGGGCGAAATATTTACAGGTCCACTCGTATTCTTCAATAAAAGTCTCGACGTTGGATAATCCGTCGAAAATTGGATAATCTGCGGCGTGAGCAGGTAAGGATTTCATCGTCGCAGGCATCTCTCTCAGCGCTTCTTCGCGTAGACGCGCTTCTTCACGATAACGCGCTTCTTCAATTCGACGTGCTTCTTCCCGCTGGCGCGCTTCTTCGCGTTGGCGCGCTTCTTCGCGTAGACGCGCTTCTTCTTCCATTTTCGCCAAAATTTTCTCCATTATAGCCGTGATGTAAGCCATCTTTGACTGACTTACTTGTGATGCCATCGATGCCATATTTTCTGCTGCTGCTGCCATTGCTCCTCCTGAAGTTATAGCTTCGGTTGTTCTCCTTGTCAGCATTCCACAATCGAAAGCAGAAATCCCACTTCTGCGACACCACTGTAACGTAGGGGGCCGCTGACTATAGGCACCCCTGCGTTCCTTCGTAGATGCAGCGGATGCTGCGTTATCCGGATCGCGGAGCCCGGATCCAAAGGTCACTCGAAATTAGGCGTTTCGTAACGTTCGTCTGGACCACGAGGACGGCGCCGGTGAACTACGGATTTACGTCAGGATTCTTTAAGGGATGGGGATGTTCTGCTCGTTCTGATCGTAGATGGAGATGATGAATTTAAAGACTGTGTGTCAGCTCAACGCATTTATTTATATAAAATGCGGAGCGCACAGTCGTGGATGGCAATGGCGTGTGATGAACTATCCAGTCAGACGAAGTGCAGCGAGAATGGCGATGTATGGAGGCTTCAACGGAACAATCTCCGAAAAGATGTTCCTCGGGCAAGGCCTGCAATCGAACTGACGTCTCTGTAATATTTCTACAGAGCGTCACATTTATACCTGGCAATTGAAGCCAGGCCACCCTTTCTTATCTATGTAACCGACGCCAGCATCCTTATCTACATGGAGCGCGTCGATCCAGCCCTTATTGCGGTACTTCTTGTTTCTTGACCGTGTTTCTTGACCGTAAGGACTGGCAACGGCGAAATCCCATGGATTTCGCCGCATGTACACTATATTTAATTATTGAATTATGCCTCCACGCTACAAGTGATTCAAGTATATGGTCCAAACGATCAAAAAACTACAAAAAATACAAGAGTGGCGTTTTACCTTTTAGCTTAGAAGGACAGAACAGTCATTTCTTAACTGAAAAAGTCTTCGATGTCGTCGATGTTTGCTTTTTCAAAAAAAAAGGCAGGAAACAAAATTCAAGTGCGAAAATTGTAAAATCCTATTCTTCCCAACGACTTGCTACCACACCCAAAATGATTATTGTGTTTAATATATATATGTGTGTATTTTTGAGACTATAAAATTAAAATATTTCAAATTTAACGCACGTGTATATAACTTTTTAAATTTATTTAATATTTGTGTGGCAACCCTAGTAAAAATCAAGTGTCGTTTTTTCGTGCAAATTACATCCTGATTGATTGTGGCTCATCAAATATGCAAGTGAAAAATATTTATTTATTATTTAAAGTACTTTTTTTCGCATTGCAACAGGAGGTGCCGTTTTATAAAACCGGCGGCAATTAAGAGGTTAAATTTAATTTTATATTTGAGGTTTCGGAGGGTTAAAATATATTTGTTCGGAAATTTTGTTTTACGTTCTTCAAGCGCTCGTGGAAGATTTTGCAGCTGAATGTTATTAACACATTCCCATCCGCTATGTTTCGCATAAATCGTTGCTTGAAGTCCGTGCAATTATTCAAAAAGCTTGCAAAATAACGGACCGCAAAAGCACCGCGTGAGAACGGACCAGAATATTTTAATAGTAAATGGCGGATACAAACGGATCAAATATTTAGTACAATATTGTTTTTTTTATTGATATGTATTTAGTACAATTATTTTTAAAAATACTGTAAATAGTTTTGTTATGGTAGAGTAGTAGAATAAAATAGGCAGAGCTTCAAGCAATATTGTAATGACACACATTGATTTAGATAAAGCCTTTTGATGCATAGGAGATACTATGGAAAGCTATCACGTAGTATAGTAGGAATTGTTGGTCCATTAATAGCAATGTACTCGAGGCAAAATTCGATTTTGGATACAATTACCTATCAAGTCAAGGCAAGTTTGGCCCAAAAGGCGTCATAGTCTTCTTCGTTGACAGACTAGCTCATCGGACGCTTCAAGGCCTCATAATATAAAAGCTTATCATATGTAACCCGAGCATAGTGCATATTTGATGCACATTGTTGCATCATGTGGTTTCGCTTTGTCTGTCGTATTGATTGATCGTCTATGCACTGAGGTGTGCCCGTTGTGAAACGGGGAGAGAGAAATGTGCATGGGGCCAACACCCAATCTATACGCGATAATTACATTTCGGAAACACTATAAGCCGATATCAAAGGCTTTCTATTGCCGACGAGAATTCCGGAGACCCTGCGCACAAATGGACGAGCAGCGCCCTTAAATGCCCAAGAGATGATGATCTAAAGATTGGATGATTATTAGATGTCTTTATTTGACAAATGTGCCGTGAAAAATATAAGCTGAAGGACAACTGTTTATCTGAATTTCCTGAAGATGAGCGCGTCATCAACAAACCAAGCTGAAAAAAGGTTCCGGACCGTATTGTGTTAAAAGGAAACTTGGCATGAGTGATGCCTCTGCGGCTCACTAAAGAGAGCCGTGCATGGCTACTCATTATAAGTTTCTTTACTTCTAAATCAATTTCAATAAATTTAAATGTCATTGTATTGGCTATGCAATATTCGATCAGTGCTATAAAAGCTCAGGTTCAAAACTACAACATGAATATTTAAGCCTTTTCGGCCCAGTGCCAAGATCAACTTAACATTTAAAAGTTTCTGGCAGATCTCAATTTTAAGTACGTATTGACATTCTTTCGTGAGCTGTTTAATGTAATTTTATCTCATAGTTTCAATAATGACGAGTACGAACGATATATATCTAGGCTCTTGTCCCGCTTTCCGTCTTGTAGTGACGCGCGGGAAGTGGGAGAGTGTTAAATAACCTTGGTTGCGGGAACATGTCCTTCTCGCAGTCTCATAGCTAAAACCTCTCTCTCCGTAAATAAAAGATAATAGTTAAAGAGAGAGAGTTTCTGTCAGCACTCGACCATCTCTACCCTACCGCTTGGCTTCACAGCGGCCTTGAAAAACACGTGGGAGCGGGTAGTGGCCTGGGTACTGCCTCGAAAGCTCCCCCGCCCCGATAAATTGGGGAGATTGAAAGTATTAATTTAATGATTATGTTACTCAGTCAAAGATCATATCCTATAATACATAAAATATCCTATCCGAAAAATATTATTCTAATTTAATTATATGTATATGAAAGTCAGTAAAATGAAGTCAATACCCATGAAAAATCTCCTATGAAGATTGCATACGCACAATAACGGATATGGAATTTCAACACATGCTAAGCGGGTGAAATTTTGCATGCGCGTGATAAATAAAATTCAACTCTCGTTGAAAATCGCTCAAAATTTCAAAACTAATATTATTAATTATGTTTCTTTCTCTCTTTTCCTTTTGTTAATATTTTATGTAATTTATTAAAATTGGTTATTTATTTAGGATTGTTCCTATTTACTAATAATCCTAATAAGAACAGTTTTTTAACAAGGCATTCCGGCTAATGCACCCCAAAATAAATTCAGTTACGTAGCAAAGATCATTCAATAGGCAATCCTGAATGAATTTGAATAGAAAGACTCTCTTCTCTAAATAACTATTTATTACACACGAGAGAGTGAGTGATCTGGCTGCAGGAGGGACGACCTCCCGCATTCAAGGTTAACCGACAACTCCCTCCGCCTCCCGCTTCTTGCGCGTCAATACCCAACCGGCATCGGTCCACGCGCAAAAAGCGATCCGCCGGTGTGCAGATGCAATGTCTCCGCAGGGCCACAAGAGATGGCGCTGTTAAAATGATACATTGCACCTGAAGAGAGATGGAAGATGTCGCTGTTAACTACTAAGTGGGGATGGTAAATCGCACACGCTATAAATTCATTTCAAAAATAAATTAGAAACACTATGTGTCCCCTGTGTAATATTTTTTTATATTTATTTTTCTACGAAAAAATATAGCGACTCACCGGTGAGTCGTTGGCGATTTAGAAGCTTAAAGTTTATGCTGTATCCTAATAACGACTTTTGATGATAATTACCACCACGTGAAGAATTACTACTTCACTACGTTAAATCATTATCACACGTAATGTTACTTATCTCGCATTACAGCACAGCATTGTGTCCCGTCTAGAATGTGTTAAAATGATCTATTTTTATATTTATTTGTATTCGTGTGTATGCCATTCCAAAAGTCGTATTCATCTCAAAACAATAAAAGCTTTCTAGGAGTTATACGATGCGTTATCTTGTCGGAATTTGAAAAGGGCTCATCCTTGAATAATTTAGTCACAGATTTATCCAAAGGTGCCTCCATTTATCGCTATTAATGTGACTATTACGTTGTTACATTTGTCCTGATGACATACAGCCCCATATCATTACGTTTTCGTCTCCTCCCCCGTATACAATTCAGATGGTATTATACCCCAAATTTGCGTAGGATATAAGCGTGTCCCCTGCTATAAATCTGCTTCCAATAATTTTATCTATTGACAAATATTAACATATTGGATCAAGTGTATCTAGTATGCCGCTAAAAATAAAAAAATAGAATGCGGTTTCAAAAAATACATATTTTTCTTCCCTCATACGAAAGCTTCGACAGTCAATAGTGTATGTGTGTGTGTGTCATGTGGGGTTTTCCGTGTTTGCGTGTACATCATTGGATTAAGCCGTGCTCTGTATTAAAAAGAAAACTTATTATCCTCGTTTCTGGATGGCATATAGGACTCCTCCAGTCTCTTGAGCAATTCCATGGTGGTACAGCCGGTCCAATAAGGCAGCTATGCTGCAGCCGGCAGACCATGAGCTAATATGCTCATCTATAAACCGTAAGGCTCGATTCCCATATGATCGAGCGGAATGAGATATTCAGATCTGAGTTTACTTATGCGTTCCAGTGTCATCGCATGCACTCATTAAAATGCAAATCGAATTATTTATGCACGGGGTCCAACTCGGAGGGGACTTTTAATTGCTGTTTTGTACTGAAGTTATAGTGCGAACAGATCCATTGCCGTTTTATATTCGCCACCCCGCTTGCGCCCCCTCGCAATCCATTTTTTAACATTTCTATACGTCGAGACTTTCATGCTCATGTTGATAGCCGTCGACTATGCCAGCGCAGACAATATTGGAGCTCAGTCTATTATAACTATTATACTTTATTTCCACAAAATAATTATATGAGTTTTCCAGACTAGCTTAATTTTTTCACAAGAATTCCTACAAAAAACTGCTTATAAATTTGACGTGGTAAGCATAATCCCAAATGCAAGCCATGTTTGTCAATCCCAACATCTATCCACCCTCATGTCGACCGTATGCATCCCGACTATGAAGTTTGTCCGGCAAATTAATAATTTTGTGCACCATAGCTTCCCAAATGCCGTTCAAGATTCGTGACGCATATAAAACGACTCATATCCAACGCTCCACGAAGCATTCGTCCGTACATGGAGATTTGTATTTAAATTTTGGGGGATTTTATTGTCTCACATCAACAAAGCCCCATTGAATAAAGTGTTTTTTATTTGCATTTTATGCCTTTCGAAATATTAATGATTCCATTAAAGGCATGCTTTTATATTACACTTTAAAATGTGATATAATCAGCGCCATGTCGCTTATTATCAATTATATTAGGGAGACCCGTAAGTAATCAATTATTTCGAATTAAAACGAAAAAAATTGTTACGATTTTATTTTAATTATTCAATCAATAATATAATTTCCATTATTATTTACAACTCTTTGCCATATTTCAGGCAAAGTTTTAATCTCTCTTTTATAAAAAGAGGCTGACTTTGACGAAAAATATTTATTTAGGCAAATTTCAACTTCTTTACATTTCAAAACAACTTATTTTCAATGGAGTGCCTAGAACTTTGAATAAATAATAATCAGACAGCGCAATATCTGGCGATTATGGCGGATGAAGTGGCACTTCCCAATTGAGTTCCCTATTTTTTTCCTGGGTTACTTTAGCTGCATGGGTCTGGCATTATCATGATGCAATATCACGCCTTTTTAGTTGACGACATTTGTATGTTTTTCTAATAAATATGTAAATTGATAGTTTCTCCTAGTTTTAGAAACTGAAAGTGTATTATCCCACCACAATCCCACCATATGCTCAAGAAGACCTTTTTTTATAGTCAAAGATGGTTTAGGAGTTGATACAGCCGGTTAATTAGTTGAAAGTCACTGCTTATTTCTTTTAACATTGTCGTATAATATCCATTTTTCATCACAAGTTATAATCCGGTGTAGAAATTGCTCGTTAAGGTGTCTTTTTTTTTCTATGGGAGAGGAATCTTCACAAGACTCCCAGAGAATCTGGGTAGTGTAGGATTCACGATTTTTCGGTCGTGCCTAACCACTAAACCTCCCCCTTGTCCTTCTCTGTCCCCCTGGTATTGTTTTTCACATTGCTTCAGGAGGACAGGTAGCCTGGCCTTAGATGATTGGCCCTATTCTATTGTTGGAGAGGCTGTTACGCTCTGCGTCTCTCTCTTTCACTTCCCTCTTTGGCGCTCAGAATCTCTTCCACATATTCGCGCCAAAGGTCCCAGTTCTTCTTGCTCTCCATCATGCTGTGGACCATGTTGTTGACGTTGAGCTCGGCTACCCCGAGTGCTTGTTTCAGCAGTTTCCTCTGGGTTGCCCAAGCCTCACAGCCAATGATGGTGTGCTCTGCGTCATCGATTGGCAGTGGTGGCAATTGGCAGATGTTTCCTTGCCAATCCGCTTTAGGTACGCTCCGAAACAACCGTGTCCGGTAAGCGCCTGAGTTAAGCGGTAGGTCGTTTCGCCATATTTTCTGGCCCTCCACCGACTTACGACCGGTATAAGTCGGTGGGTCCATCTTCCTTTTGTGGACTGATCCCATCTCTGTTGCCAGGCTTCCTTCAGTTTCTGTTCATGTTTGTTACGGTTTTTGGGTTCTTCATAGTCCAAGGTCCTCTTTTTTGCTAGGAGGTCCAGCGGCGGGATTCCTACAATCACGAGCACCACGTCTTCTGATACTGTTCTGTATGCTGTGGTGACTCGAAGCGCTCCCTGTCGCTGGACCCCAGCCAGTTTTTTCCTATAACTCTCATGACGGAGTGACTCGTACCATATTGGGGCACCGTAAAGAAGTATTGAATGGATAACCTCATTTATGAACGTTAAGGTGTCTAGTTATAAGCGATGTGCAGCAACTTCGTCTTTGATCCCTGTTTGTGTCGGACAATTGGTGAGGAATCCAAATGCCCTCTCTATAACTTTTGCCAATCGCGTACAAGTGTCTTTGCACTGTTGACCAAGTAGCTCCAAGTCTTGAGGTTATTTTGTCACACTTAATTTTGGATCTGAATCCACTAGCGATTTCAGCAGCTTGGTATCGAATTCAGTAGGTCTCCCACTTCGGTGGTCATCAACTAGGCTAAAATTGTCATTTGAGAATCTTCGAAACCATCGTTGACACTTGTTGATTAAGAATTTTGTCGTAAGCACCACAAATTTTCTTAGATGGTGTAGATAACGAGCTTACTTTTATCTATTGGTGAATAAATGAGGTTTAGAGTCTACTCAATAAGATACAACCTCTCTAGTCGACGCGTCAGCAATAACTGACATGTAACGACACGATCTCAAAATAATTGATTACTTATGGTTCCCCCTAATATAAATCAAACCCAACTGTATTTTTGAACTGAACCGGAACCAAACCGATTCGAAAATATCTGTGTTTTGTTTTTTTAAGCTTCATATCTTCTTATAACAACTTCATGCATCGATTGTGAAGAGTAAGAGTCTTTTCAATGATTTTGGCAGTTAACATTCGCACGTTAGTTTCTAAGACGTCATTTTATCAAATTGTAACCAAGTTAGATCGAAAAATCTCTTGATGAATGCGCTTATTCATCCGCCGTATAAACAATGAATCGAGTGCTTGGCTGTGCGCATACACGTTCATAGAGAATGAGAGGGTACGAATTCCGCGTCTGAACAACGTGGCCCCCCGTTACAGCGTAAATCAATCAACTCAGAGACCAGCTTACAATTGTACATGATAACCTTTAAATTCTAAACATTTTTAGTAATCAATATAATTGTTTGAAATATTATATTACTATCAAAAAAATGATGTTGCTTAGATTTGGAATGCGAATCAGCTTTCGTTTAATATTTTTGTGCCGATAAACGTATCAGGATTTCACGCTTCTCAACACATTTTATGCGGGTTCAGTTCGATGAAAAATCAGACTTGTGGCGAGCATTTTCGCGTCTCTTCCCCACAACAAAGCATTTTGTTGCTGTTTGTGTTGATATTGATGGCTATGAACTATTCAGAGTTTAAAATGTAACTGATTGTGTTGTTCCAGTTGTATCAATGCGTCTTTTAGTGTCTAATATTTGGCGACTAAATAAATAAACATAAATCCACCACGGACTCGGAATGTTCTTAAAATCGCTGCTGTTGCTGCTTAGATGATCAGGCCGATATGAAAAAAATCCTCGATCCTTGAAAAATAATCCTTGATCGTTGTTTCCTTCTTTAGCAATATTTGTTCACTGTATAATGGATACAAGCCGAATTGATTTTTATCCATGTGAATGTTTTTATTATGCACGATTTAAAACATATTTCTTTTACTTCTTCAACAGGCATGGAGGCTATTATGTCGGAGTTCTTTAACGACACAACGACAGCCTTCTACATCATCCTTATAGTGTGGATTGCCGACCAGTACGATGCCATCTGCTGTCATACCGCCATAACCAGACGCCACTGGCTAAGGTAAGAGTTTCCATTTTCATCTGCAAAGTACCGCTGGATGCATTCGCATGGATCATAAATTAAATCTATTGTGGAACACAAATTTTGCTATAATTCTCGCGTAAAGAGTTTAATCCAATTATCGTCTCGCGCTTCGTGTACGATTGTGGAAATGGTGTATGGAATTGGATTAGTCGGACGCCGGTGCTAAACTATGCTGCGTAGCCATTTTCAGCCTGACGTCATCGTTAAATTAGGGATTTGTCCATTAATTTATAATCCAAAGTACTTGCACTCTGCTTAAAGCTTATGCCGTTTCGGCACTGTGCTCTGTTAACCCTTTCGGGGAACGGCGGGCGTATGTATGTTGCGAAAATCGACATTAGGATTCTAAGATGCTTGCGGTGATTTGCAAGATTTATAAGCATTTTTGGAAAATTATTCCAAGAAGTGATTTTGACAAACCTTGCTTGAAGATTTTCCCTATTCCTCCACATTTTAAAAAATATATGAGTACTCAATCAATCTTATTCAAATGGAATTATCGGGATTTGAAGTTGAAAAACATTATTTTGACTTTCTTAATATTGGAAACGATGGTTCGCATTTGTATATATATGGGAATAAATGTATTTATTAATTCTTTTGCACGTCCCTAGGCAAAGAAATCCAGTGGTGTCAGATCTGGAGACTGTGCGAGCCTCGGAATAGGGCACGTCCTCAGGCGAAGAAGTTTAGTGATGTCGGGCTTGGAGATTGTGTGAGGCTCAAAATAGGACACGTTCCCAGACAAAAAAAATCCAATGGTGTCAGGTCTGGAGACCGTGCGAGCTACGAAATAGGGCCGCCAAAAGTAATGATTTAATGGTGAAATTTTGGGTATTTTTTCAAAATGTTGAAAAAAAATATTTCGACAACTCTGACACTTAGGACATAGGGACTATGTGTGAGATGTAGCAAAAGACCCCTTTAACCCCCTAAAAAATTGTCGGTCCATGGACAAAATACTGTATATATGTTTACGGTGAAAAATATTATAATATCTTGAATTTTTGATACAGAACTTGCATTAAACTATTCAAAATTAATTTTTGTTCCATGTTTTGCAAAACTACCCCGCATTGTTAGAATCTGGGTCGAGGCTCAAAAAGGCTAAAGAGCATTCATGTAGAGTTGATATGGGGTGGTGGCGCGCTCTTGGTTGAAGTGTTGTTGTTCCAGCGAGCTCTCCAGGGGCAAATACTTCATTTGGTAGGCGATTATTGTTAATTGTCTGTTTTTATTCGCGTTTAGCCCTCATAAAGGTTCTCGAGATGAGTGGAGGCAGACCTCATGCTCAATTCAGTCTATGACATCGCTGAAAGCTTTTGATGCCGCGCTCTTTGAAGCTTCTGTAGCCGCCTCCTGCGACGATTGCAGGGATTTGCCGCTAGCTATCGGGCATCAAGTGGGATTATATCAGAGGCTGGAGGCTCATGTTCTTCACTGTTTGAGATTAATGACGACTGTGCTTTCACCTCATAGACCTTTCATTCGCTGCTGCACCAATTACTCGAGCCAGCAGCCTTGGAATACGACTCTATTATGCTCTAGCTTCCATATCAATTTTCGTAGCTGATATCACTAGAAATGTTCTATTTTAGCATGATTGATTATATTGGGCGTATCAAGCAAAATACATTATTTTATAAATACCCAACTCTTGCTGAAATCATCAGAATTTCTGATTATTTCAACGTCTATATATCGCCGCGCTGCACTTTTGGCGAAAATATAACGCAGCTTTTGCACTCAAGCGTTTAAATCAAGCATTCATTTATTTATGCCACCCTTCACCATATTCAGTCTGTCTTCATAAATTGAAATTGGCTCTTGACGCTTGCACTCGAAGACAGCTTCATTTAACTTCTCATATTTTTGTCATAATATTATATTCGCTATATTTTTGTAAAAAGGTGACAGTGAAAAAATATTATAGGACATGATTCGAGACCATCAAATCCCGAACTCATATTAGACTCTGATTGTAATGATGAAGATTGTGTTCCTGTAAATGCAACATGAATCTTCAAGCCTTACAGCAGCACTAATGAAGTAGATTTTCAATCAAACACATCTCCTTCGATTGCCAATTGCAGTCCACTGTGGGAAGATGTTGCCAACAATAATAATTATAGTTCAGTCTTCTGCTGAAGTTACAGAAAAATATTTTATTCAACAATCTTCAAGGAAAATATTTTACTTTTAATCAACTGTGGTGATTAATCAGCTGAGAAAGAAAAAAACCATAAGATAAGAATGAACAAAAGCGATTCAAATATGACCCGGAATTATGCTGTACAAATTTATTAGATATATAAAAATACGAGTGTCTTATTTTTATACATAGTTTCTTTTATTAGAAATACATGTATTCAATTAGATAGGAAGCTTCTTGATCCATGATTTAAGAAAGAAAGCGAGACGTAGCATATTCTGTTGCGCAACGCGTATTCGTTTTTATTTAAGCAGCCTTAGCGTTCATCTCTTCAGCAGTTGGCTGCACTTAATTAATTTCACGCTTACGTGAAATCGATCGAAATCGACGTTGCGCAACAGAGAATGCTACTTATCGCTCACTCACAGGTAGGGAATCCAATCCCGAGCCAAAATTTCGATCCCGGGATTTCGGGATTTCATTAGACAATCCCGGGACCAGTCCCGGGATCCCGGGATTGGGATTTTCAATATTTTAAGAAATTACCTTGATGAATTTGATCAAAAATTACTAATAAGTCCATTTGTTCAATATTAAAAATCACATGAAGACCAAAGAATTTTATTTATTCAATAAAAGACAAAGATACGATTCAAAAATAGATAAATAAAACACTAAAAAATTCAAATATTATTTTGAAAATATGCCCGAAGTAACATTAACATTAGACATTAGTGTTTCGTCATTTAGTCTGGATCTGATTTTGGAAGTCAGACAACTTGCTGCTGAAAATGCACGCTCAGCTTCCACACTCGTTGGAGGTATCGTCATCAGATATTTAAATGCTAGTTCGAGTTGATGATCGCGTGAGCCCTCATTTTCGTATAACACCATCAATGTTACTGATAAAATTCTTTTCTGCTGAGACACGGACTAAAAATCGCAAAATTCCCGACTTCCCGACAAATTATTTATTTCCGTCGCTGCAGATGAATACTTATATACTATAATACTTTGATGTGATTTGTAATTATATTACGGAGGAATGCAAAAATTCTGAACCTCGTATCTATTATATTTCATATCGATATTCCCAATATTAGAGTCGAGTGTAGTAAATACATCACCGGTAGGGAAAGGTTACTATAACAATTTGAAAAATATACACGTACGCTATATATGTATACATAGATTAGACTGTCACTGCTCCTATGCGTCGCCTAAGTTCGCCAGTTAGTAATTACGCCACTGTTTCCAAGCGTCCAGATTTTGTCAGGAATGTCTCGATTTAGTAGCCTTCATCGTGTTGGTGAGGTGTACGATTTCTGTTAGATAAAAATTTCAATCCCGGGATTTTCGGGATTACGTTTTCTAATCCCGGGATTCCTAAGTACCTAAAACTGTCCGGGATCCCGGGATCCGGGATCCCGGGATTGGATTCCCTACTCACAGGTATCCCCTCTCCGAATTCTTAACTACCGATTTTCATCCGCTGCACTTGTCATGTCGATCTGTAATTCATAAAAGCAAAATTCCGAGTTATTTTTGAATATATCTCGTGTCTCAAAAGTGCTAGCAATATGTGACATATACAAAAGAGATTCAGAACTTCAAAAAATAAAATAAAAACGGCTGAAAGAATTTATTTTCATGCCGTCTTTTATTAAAAGGACAAGTTGATAATGCGATTATATCTCTTTGGTATCGAAAAGTTTACAGGGGAATACAATATTTTCAAAGCGTATTTCGAGCTCGTTTCTTTGTTAAGGAAGTTACTGTATGCAGATTGAAAGTAGCAGAAGTTTGAACGAGTTCATATGCGTTCTTCCTGTGATAGACTAAACAAATCCTCGCCCGGCACAAACATCACTGCAACTGTTCACTTAAAGAACGGACTCTTCTCGGATTTCTTTTGTGTCTTTCCCTCGGGTGCATCTATCCGGCAGGTAGTTCGCCGGCGCTTTCAGATTGCCCCTCCTGTAATATACTCCCGCAAAAACTTGGGATAGCCCCGTGTTTTCTATTTTCTGGAATTCTGACCGAGCATTTTGTGCTGACTATTTTCATCTCCTTCGTGGAGATCTTGAATGCGAGCGACCGCAGTCTGATAACCAAGAATCGTTACATAAAACATATCTGCTGATTTTTGCGAGCAACATTCGTATCCAAAGAACGACATTATGATTCTCTACATTCGCATAAAGATGTCCCGACTGCCTTATATTTTCCCTGGTGCATGTAGCTTTATTCGCACAGAGACTCGTATAGCTTTTTCAGGTTGTATATTTGAATTCGCTGGAATGTAATAATGCTTATGGAGAATTCCGCGAAATTATGCATTCAATATTTTTAATTGAAATTTATAGATCCATGTATATCCGTAACATAATAAAAATTGCAATTACATTGCAATTCTTCTTCAACGACATAATAGCCAACCATTTTTGAAGAGATTTGTCACTGGAGATGAATGTTGGATATTCTACGAGAGTCAAGTTCATCGAAAATCATTAATGGCCTTCTCTGAACAAACTTACCCACTTTGTGACAATTTCCAAGAGCTTCTAATAGATATTCGCGGTGGTATTGTGCTGCAAAGTCAAAAAATGGAGGTGGCGGAAGCGCGCGACGACCTCTCTATCGGAAGAATTTACTGTGACTGAATAAAATGGCTGACAAAAACGCGAGACTAATCAAACTGACAAGCACAGGATTCCTACATTCAATGATCTTTGTATATCTTTTGTAGTCATATTTTTATTAATTTGTGTTATTATTCGCACATAGCTGATTCTTTCTTAAATGAACCGCTCTTTGTTCGTATGTAATGCGCTATCATATCGTTCATCAGATTGCGATAAAACTTCGTCCACTTATTGCTAAGGATTGCGCGAGTAACATAGGCATAGTCTTCGATTTATATATAAAATATATAAAAATCAATTTTGTTTGTATTTAATGCGCTTCCATAGCGTTCATCCAATTGCGATAAAACTTTGTCGACATACGGTTTACACTTGCGGGAATAAAATAGGCATAGTAAAAATATTGTAAAAACCATGTTGGCGCATATTGGTTTGGTGAAATGAAATTTGGATCCTAGCTCTTCGGATCGCGCTATATGTGACCTGAAACAATAAATCACGTACACGTATTTACCGCTATGGCATTGCAACAAATGCCGGGTATTCGCTAGTATTATATAAATGCCTTTTTAATATAATACTAGCTGATTATATTGTAGCTTCTGATAATACTTCAATGAAGTTCTCGCTCTACAACTTTAGCCACGTCTACCGAAGCCCTAGCCATCTTGCATCGACAGTGGATGACGATTATTTAACAACAATTAACATAAACTCCTTGTAGACAAAAACATCAGCTTTGTATATTATAATTTAATGCCAGTAGGTACAATTATTCAGCTTTCGAAAATTGTAATTAATGTCCGCAACGTTGAACCCTTCGTAGACTTTAACTTTCTTGAATTGCACTAGTATAAACACTGGCCGAAACAAAAATTAGCTATGAAGAATGCAAATTTTCTGCATATAAGTTAAAAGTTAAAAGCGAAACTTGATACATATCACAAATGGATATTTTTACACTCATTACATTACATCATTACATCAGAAAATAGCTATTTAATTTAAAGCTGCATTACTTGCTTTTATTGTACAGTCTTATTCCAAATTGGGGATGATCCTCGCAATTATTCCGCGTAACGAAATTCGAGCCTAAGAGTACTTAAATATTAACCGTACTGTTTGGTCACTGAAGCCTCAGCGCCGAGAAAACTTGGAGAGGAAACAAAACAACAACATACCTGTTAAAACTCTCTATTATGTGAAGAAGGCGAACGACGGGTAGTGGATATAATAGGGGTGACCCGCTCAGATCGGGGATGGAGCGGTCGGGGTGGTTTGGTTCGCTTCCCGGAAGCAAAGAACAACCCGAGTGAGAGCGAACCTGTTTCGTATCCTAAAATAATAAAGCCTTTGCCAGGTGCAGAACATAATGGGGCGGTGTGGGCGCGTGTACGGACATGTACACACACCCCTGCGCGACGACGACTCGTGGAATTCGTATTAAGTCCGTTCATTGTTCATTTGAAATATGCCGGCGGCTCCTGGCCTTTCTGGTAATCAGGGAGACGGAGGGAAGGAGGCCGGGAGAGAAAAACGTAGCCGGATCCTGTTGCTTAAATACGGCCTTTCTTTGGATTCGATCAAATGCTACTGAAAATAACGACAGGAATCGTTTGCATCTAACATTATCTTTAATAAGGTCAAAATGATTGTACGCCGTTAGAATCGTGTATTTGCAGAAATGATGAAAAGATGAAGCAGCGCTGGCTCTCAACAGTGCGTCCATTGAAGTCACGCTACAGCATTCAAACAGTTGCGATAACGATACTAAATCTAATATCATTATCAAGTACTACTGTTATTTTTAAATTCAAGATTAAATTTTAAACACCCCCAATTAATGCGGTAAACAATTTTATTCCAAAAAATACATGTTGCTAATTTTTATCACCATCAATTGATCTTAGAGAAATTAGACTTAACCCCAAATTAGTACCATCGGAGACCCTGCGATCCCCCTCCATTTATTCAGAAAGAGCACTCTTGTACATTGAGCTCGAAGACAGACAGAGACAGATAGAACGTAGCGCAATTCGGGAGACAGAGACGGAGAGCTTCACCGCATACATCGCAAGATTGTATAGATCGTTAGCCCAAATGTATCGACTAATAATCGACTTCAAGTGTGTTATTTGTTTACGCAAAGAAATTTAAAAAAAGCAATGCTATCTACAGTGTTTGTTTACTGTGAATTGAAGATTGTCTTACGCTGATAGGAGCTGACAGAATGTAATCGGTATAAGGCGATTATGGCATTAACAGCTTCATCAATTTTGAATTTTCTCACTCCTCAAAAGGTTAATCCTTATATTGAATGCACACTCGAGTGACCCGGGGAGAGTATGCACGCACATGTGCCGTGCAGCGTTTCACAGTGTTTTATTTTCAATGCCGTGCTGCTATTTCTAATACAACAAATACCAAATGTGTTCATTTGTTACTGAAATTGGAGACACATATAAAGCTGTATTTAGTCCTTTCGAAAACCTTTTCTCAATATCCCGATTAATCGATACCTGATTAATGCGAACTCGGATCATCAAGAATCATATATTTAATCTTTTTTATGCTTAGTATTTATAATGTGTAAAATCTGTTCTTATTTATTTATTTACATATTTAACGCGCTGGCGGACACGACCGCAGCATGCGTCATTTTTGGTATGAAAATTGCATAATGCAGACGTATCCGTCAAAGTGTTAAATGACACATAAATTTTGCATGCATTAATATAAATATCTCCTATATTGTACATGTAGATAGATTAAGCGGTTGGACTCGTAACTCAGTCATCTTGGGTTTGAATCCTACAAAAGATATGACTGGCGACCACATTTTTAAAAACATATATATGCCATGAAAAACCATGTCAAAATGGTTGAAAATGTTCCGATTCAATGACCTCTCACAGTCCGGATGTTTGCTCTGTCTATAAAGCTATAGGGTCCTTATTTTGTTAATTAATTAATCACTTCATGAGACATATAATTTTTTATCTTAGAATTTCTTCTATAATCCTGCTTATTTATGAACACCACCACCTTTGAGTATATATATTTTTTATTATTTCTGGATTTGTTATATATCTTTGCCGCTCTGACTACCTTCACTGATCCTTCTCCTTGAAGAAATCTTTATGAACTATATCAGGTTTTAAAAAGTTAGACTTCAATATTTGCACCCAAGATGTTTATAACTCATAATATAATTATACATTCATATAAAAAATTATATAATTATACAGCGATGCAACTAAGACTTGTTTATGTTTTGCAACGTCATAAGATTGGTTATAGATATGCCAAATGTCGTCGAATTATATAAAGAACAGACAGACATACATTCAGTTTTTTATATATATGGGCGAATATAATTATGCCCGATAGCGATTCGCTAATGTCCTCATAACTTGCGCAATTCAAATCGGCTTGAGCTCGATGGAAATTTATTTTTATACAATTTAAATCGTACTTCGGGATCATTCGGCTCATTTTGCAATCGGTATTTTAATCCAGGCTCGGTCGGCAATAATTGCTCTCCCGACCCTTTTCTTACAGTTCGATGTGACAATTTCCCTTGTCTGGTGGGTTTGCCAGCCCTCCCCGGGGGAGTGTGGATTTATTTTCAATTACACCAGCTATTATTGCAAACGTCGTGGTGACTTGGTCTGATTCCCCGAATTAATATGTTCTTTTCCATTTGCCTATGCTAGAAGGCGGCCAACCTAGTTGATTGGGTTGCATTATTGTACAATGCTCGGAACGTGGGATCGGCATGATATTCGCGTTGTTTGTTTTGGAAAATATTGCATAGTTGTGGGAATCCACCTTTTCCGTAGAAAATGATTACTTTTGATATTTCCTCAGTTGATTGATCAAATTGCACCACCAACGATCTAAGAAGATCACATACCTGATGATTTTCAATCGGATACGGACAAAGTTCATTATAATTTTAGTATTTATTTTGACGTCATCTGTTGATGATTGATGTGATGATTCTCTATTTTATACTCTATGAAAAAAAAACGTTCAAATATTGCATTCCTTTATATAAAACGCTATGCATTTTTTTAGCAATATTTGAGAATATTTACATGTGTACACCTTTACAGCACGACTTTGCCATCGATGTATGAGTGTGTGATGAAACGCAAGACACTCCTTCCGTCTCTGTCTCCGATTCACGAATTTCCGCATTCAATGTGCGAAAATACTCTTTCTTTATCATTCGAGTCCGTTCGCAGCGTATGCGAGATTGCAATGCAAATGCATCGTAAGAGATCTGGTTGCGAGAAGGACGTCCTCCCGCAGCCAAGGCCAACCGACGACTCATCCCGATTTCCGCCTCCTGCGTGCCACCACTTAACACACGGCAACGATGCACGCGCAAGAAGCGATCCATCGTTAATTGCAGTTGCAATGGAGTATCTTGCAGGTCTGAGATTGTGAATGGGAGACAGAAACGGAGAGAGTATGTTGCGTATATCATACGATTGTATATATCAACGGTTCTTAAATTTATGTAGTTCGCGGACGTGTGCAAAATTTATTTCAAAACGTCATTCCAACCTATGGGAATTCACTCTTTTATTATATAGGTTCATCAACTCATTGCTTAATATTAGTCTTGTGTTCTCAGTGTTTTCTTTAGGTCGATTTATGCGATCCAGGGATATCTGGAAATTGTCGATAAATGATCGTCTAAAACCTATTTTGATTCCTTCTTCAAATATATATTTAAGAAAAAATGGGGTGAATAAATATCTTCTAATTGATATGTTATGCTTGTTTTTTCATGATTATATTTAAGTTTGAAATATTCTAACATCTTCTTAACATGAGTAAAATGAATATATTGTTCGTCACTGTCCAAATAAATATTGCTCATATATTCTGTCAAATGTGAAAAATTGTAGCATTGAAATAAAAAAAAAATAATGCGTGAGATTCTTGCGGGGTAGGAGTGAAACTTTTTAGCTTCTAGGAAAAGTCGAATTTATGCATAGCTTTTTTACATTTGTTAATGTAAATTATTATCTAAAAGATGAAGCTCTATGTTGTATAATATATAATAAAATAGGTTAGTTAGTAGAGGCGGCGCGGCGCATGCGTGTAGTGTCTGTGTGTGGCGGACACGGAGAGAGGACCGACTGTCGCTTGGAGTTTTACGTCAAAAATACTTAGAAGGAAAAGTAATTTCGCAAATATGTTAAAATTCCTTCATTACATCAGATGTGCAGCAGTTTAAGGAAATTACGTATGCAATAGGAATAGATCAGAATCGTGCAGACGACGCCTTCAGATGGCAGCGAGAGGCGCAAATCCGGCAGATAATAAGAAGAAAGGGTTGTGTACGGAGGATGGCTGATCTCAACATTTGTTAGTGTCACGGTGGGCATTAGAGGAGGCGTCGTCCAGCCGCCCCTAATGTGGCTGTCACGTCCCGCAGGCGCCGCTCCATCAACCCACCGGGGGGTTGATTATGTAAAGACATTGAAATCCCCGGTGGATGACCCCGATTTACGGCCATCTTTTATAATCCGACCATTTGTAAAATTGGGACCGAAGGAGCATTAGGCGATCCCGAGAAAGACGGAGCTTCCGCTAAGTGCCCGGGGCGAAAAACACGAAAAAAAAATAATAATCCGATGCGGCTTTATGACATCCCGCCTATTTAGAATTTTAATTCGACAACGGCGGCAAAGACATTTTCGTCGACTCCCACTCTGTCTGCGTACCGCGTCCGGGAACAAAGCCATTTTCTGAATGAATTCCCAGATGGGAAGAGTGGCGCTGAAATGTGATAAGTGATATAAGATCTGGCACGTTGCCACTAATAAGCGGTCGTGTAGATTTATATGGTCGCTTTACATTGGGGTTGCGCTTTGGCGAACGAACCGAAACCGCACGGAGAGCAACAGTTGGCCCATTCCGTCGGGTCAATACCGACCCACTAAATTACCGCAAGATTTTCGCCCAGGGTTGAATTAGCATGTTTTTACAAATCGGTGCTAAATTGGGTCTCCCTCTCCCGCGGTATAAATTTGCCCAGATGATATCTGCAGTGTCAACAGGTCTCGGAGAATTTCTTGTTGATACGACGCAAGAATCAACAGATTCATTTTCATTCTGAAAAATCGTCGACTTAACTCATGTTTGGGATCAACTATTAGAATTTTGTATATACTCATGATGCTCGTACGTGCTTTTAGCTTATATTCCCAGCGCAGAATCAATAGATGGACTGGTAATAATAGGTAACGCCAAGAACTACGATGATACTGAAATGGTTAAGATGATGACAGGCTTCTTATTCTTAAAATTTCGACACACAACGAAAGATACGACAAGACGACGAAGATTTCAACAAGATAAAGCTGGCAACTTGCTGCTGAAAATGCACGCTCAGCCTCCACGCTCGTTGGAGGTATCGTCATCAGATATTTAAATGCTAGTTCGAGTTTATGACTGCGTGAGCCCCCATTTTAGTATAATACCATCAATGTAACTGATAAAATTCCTTTCTGCTGAGACACATACTGAAACTCGCAAAATTCCCGATTTCCCGACAAATTATTTATTTCCATCGCTGCAGATGAATACTTATGTACTATAATACTTTGATGTGATTCGTAATTATATTACGGAGGAATATAAAAATTCTGAAGCCCGTATCTATTATATTTCACATCGATATTCCCATTATTAGAGTCGAGGTGTAGTAAATACATCACCGGTAGGGAAAGGTTAATATAACAATTTGAAAAATATGTACTGAATGAATTTTTCGGGATTACCATTCCCAGGATTTATAAGCATCTAAAATT
This sequence comes from Stenopsyche tienmushanensis, assembly GCA_008973525.1. Taxonomy (NCBI): domain Eukaryota; kingdom Metazoa; phylum Arthropoda; class Insecta; order Trichoptera; family Stenopsychidae; genus Stenopsyche; species Stenopsyche tienmushanensis. Next base: position 584,053 of record WACJ01000017.1, read on the forward strand.
GTCCGGGATCCTGGGATTAGATTCCCTAATTATAAGTATCAAAGGACCGAAAAATACCAGACCGCCAAAAATCTACTATTTATTTTGGGATTGATGTGACATGACGTGTCGATTTAGATGCATCAATTTGCAGAATTGTCAATTCACAGAATTAAACAGACCCAGTATAATATGTGTTAAAGCTAGCTAGCTAAATAGAATTTTTTTATGAAATTGAATGAAATATTATCATTTTGTTTGGCACAAAAATTCGGCAGAAAAATATGAGAACCCCTAGGATCTGTCTTGTAATATCGTCGAGTGGGGGTTGGCAGGCGTGTAGTAACGAATATCCAAGTAATTTGGTTTAGGGAAGTGAACATCCCCGAGTGTGTAATTAGGGCGCTAGGGCCTCCGTTCGGTTTCTTTTGGTGTGCTTCTTCCTGTAAATAAGGCGTTATAAATTCTTAGATTGTGCTCGTGACACATTGTGGAATTAATTTGAGGGTCATAAGCGGGACAAGTGTGAATGAGTGGACGTTTGGGAGCCGTCTCGTGGAAGGAGGAAGTCTCGCATTTCAGCTGAAGCGGCGACAAGTGTCGCCGTTAACGAGGTGCCGTAGACGCGCGTCGGCGCCCTGGCGACGTACCCCCTAACACATCTCCGACGGGAAGTGTCCAATCAAATTAATACCAAAAAATATTTATATTGCTCAAATGAGATAATCAGCTAGTTTATTATCTCAAAATTATTTATTTGGATTGGTTTTCTTCACGAAAAGAATATTGCATTCAATTAATTCTACAGTATCGGCTGGGTTGATGTAAACGTTTTTACGCCTTTTTGTTTAAGAAAATTATGATAATAAATGTCTGAATCGATCCTTTTTTAGACCCTATCATACATGTTTAACCCTTTGGCGGCTAACGGAAGCTTTTTTACCATCTTCCTCTCTCTTGTTTGATTGCTGATTGGCACTGACACCCAGTTGATTGTTTTTTGTGGTCTTTGTTAGTTTTAAAATCGACGATATATCTTATCTAAGCATATAGCTGTTGGTTACAGTAATCGCTATATTTTTCCTCCGTCTCCTGATTCATACATCCCTATATTATTATGATCCATACTCTTCGCATTTTAACAAAGAAATCGGGATACCATTCTTTATCAATTTTGTGCTTGTTAACGCTTTCGCGCGCGGTTACCGTCAATCCCTTCGTCGCTGCAGCACATCTGTGACTGCATGTGCAGATAATACTCGCTAGGTTAAACCCCTCGCGTCGGATTAGTCCTATGCTAAACATCGTGCGGGGAAACAAAAAAAAACAAACCATTTACAGAACATGGCTCAACGACTCTCAAGGGATTCCGAACAACTACTAATATGCGAGCTTAGGCGACGCCTAGGGGTAGTAATTGTCTAATCTATGTATACATATATAGAGTACACATATTTTCTTCAAATTGTTTCAAATAACCTTTCCCTACCGGTGATGTATTTACTACACCTCGACTCTAATAATGGGAATATCGATATGAAATATAATAGATACGGGGTTAAAATTTTTTGTATTCCTCCGTAATATAATTACGAATCACATCAAAGTATTATAATATATAAGTATTCATCTGCAACGACGGAAATAAATAATTTGTTGGGAAATCGGGAATTTTGCGAGTTTTAGTCCGTATCTCAGCAGAAAGGAATTTTGTCAGTCACATTGATGGTGTTAAACGAAAATGGGGGCTCACGCAGTCACCAACTCGAACTAGCATTTAGATATCTGATGACGATAATTAATGAATTGTATTGTTATCTTTTGTTAAAAAAAGTGTTGAGAACAAGTGCTTTCGACTCACATTAATCTAATAAAACAGTTCTTAAACTGGGGTCCGCGAAAATATAAACAAAACATTTATCTATACTTGAAAAAGATATTTTCTTGGAATTATTTACAGAAAACATAAGATCTATTTTGATCAAGAAATTCTTGTTTCACGTAAAATATTGAGATGGGAAAAAATATTTATTTCAAAAGGGGGTCCGCGAAACAAAATTTGCTTAAGATGGGGTTTGCAGACTTCGTGCGCTTAAGATCCGCTGCTCTAATACAATAACACGAGATGACTGACTCTAATTGTGTGTTCTAGCAATGGTTTAAGTATCTTTAGGTGTTTATGAATGTCGTCATCAATCGGATTCACGAAACGAGTAGATGACGAAGGCATTGACGGGTAGTCGCGCGCGAAAGTGTTAAATGCCAAAAACCACTGCGGACAGTTCAAATGCAAACCTGTTATTGTAAACAAAATTCAAAGAGAATTAAATTCGTTCGGAGTTATTATCTCACCAATTTTGAATTATTTGTTTTTATCTTGGTATAAATAAATAGAAGGGTTGACCTAGCAAGCGTTCGGACGGTCAGAGGCCGATGCTTCTATTTCAATCAGATTTTTTTCAGATTCTATTGAACTAGTTGCTAATTTATTATTATAATTGTATGTGTACATTTTTCGACATTAACGTCGATGTAGTTTCTTTCAAGCGCAATAATTAATGGGTTGAAAAATCCATAAAATGACAGCGTTTCATGAATTTTTATTCTTAATTATAAACGTCACTTCGAATCATCTCCATCGGGTCGCCTTTGTGTTTTTTTCTTAGTTTCTGTCATTATTTAATGCGACAATTTGTCGAGCGAGATTAAAATGGAATTTATACAACGACAACCGCCCTCTATATTTTTATAGTGTATTTCATCCCTTAATGCCTAAGAAGGGGGATCTCAGCCGGGCGTCGTTATTTTTTATGGTTGAAATTTACACTCTCGCTGCAGTTATCGTAATTTTTGAAAATAGCCGAATACGATTTTTGAGCCGCGTATTCATTTTCAGCCGGTTTGAATACAATCAAAGTTTCAATTTTAAAATTGCTATTGTTTGTGAATACATTTCGGATTTGTGAGGCCTCGCATAATCAGTATGAATCTCATTTGTCTGTCGATTCGATGCAACGGCATACATATTTATATTCAATTATAATGGCGACAACAGCCTCACGTGTTTATTTCGTGTCATAAAATTTTATTTTCAAATTTGAGTTTTTCCCATTTTCATGTTCTAGTGGTCTTTTTTTTCTACGCGTGTGTTTTTCGCGATTTTTCAATTTATATGGTGATTTGCACAGTGCCATTATTAATTGGATTTTGTGCGAAATATAATCGGCTCGTGTTGCCAAAATATCGGCTTTATTCTGCTCTTAATATTTTAAATTACAATACAGCCATCCGTTTTTACTCTTTATTATTACGTGATTAATTTCCAATCATTTTGTACAACCTAAAATTCTCACCTTGTCGGAACGTTCAAAATCTACTATGACTTGATCGCTTCAAATTTACAGTGGGCTTATACCATCTGTATAATTTGTTAAATTTTATACCATGCTGAGTTTTATGTATATAATTGATTTATGTAACATTCTACTATTTTTGATCTAAGAAGACCATTCCGAAGGTGATTTTCAATCGAATAAAGATAAATTCCATTAACATTTTAACGTTGATTATGTTATTATCTGTTGATGAATATTTGTACTCTCTCTATTTTGTATTTCTTGAACAAAAACTCATCCAAATATTATATTTCTTTATAAAAATACAAATGATTATCTATGTTTTCGAATGTATGATCGTAAAACTTGGTTTGGAATGATAATATTGTATTCGACATAGAAGCACAGCATTGAAAATAAAAGGCTCTGGCGGGGTGCACGCCACATGTGTGGGCATACTCATCCATGGGTGGACCGATACAAGTATTAGCGTTTGGAGCACAAAAAACAGGATAATTGGCACTATAGCCCCAAAATTTAATTTAAATTTGAATGAAAATTCTACGGCGATTAAATTTATGCCGTCAGTAAAGTGTTAATAGTAGCTCATACTTAAAACAGTTTAGACTATTACAGCAGTAGTTTATTATGCTCAATTAGCCAGATTAAAGACAGAGTTGCTAGATGAAATTCTACAGACCGCTGTTTAGATCTTGGACTCTTATTATAAAAGTTCGAGATCAAATCCAGATTGTGGAAAAACATTCAACGTTACAATTAAAACTAACAAATTAAGGAAATATTAGTATCGATCCAGGTCAACTGTGAGAATAAATCACGCATTTTAATCAATTATATATTCTCACTCGAATTAAAAGGTTGTATCCCAAAAGTCATGAAATATTTTTTTTGCTACTGGTCGCAGCATGTTCGAATCGATTGGGTGAGCTGGGAGGGACCCTTAGCTTTACAGTGCTCCCAAGTTCAGTCTATTGTGAACATCAGTCGAATCAGGATTGCTGATTTAGTGCACACATGCTGGGAACGTCATTTACCTGGGCGTAACAATCTCTGAGGGATGCAGATTCAAAGAAAATATTAAAATTGCAACCGGCAATGCGGCCAAGGCTTTTGGTAAAATGTCCAGACTGGCGGGAGCTGATGATTAGGGTCTTGGGGGCAGAGACCTCAGGATTGCATATGAAGCCATCTATGAGAGTATTCTTCTTCAAGTGCCATCTCCTCTTCGAAGGTTGGCTATCATCAGGGCTATCTCCACCTTGGAGACAGCAGCTCTGAAAAGAGACATTGTTCTCCTCCCGAACCACTGTCTTAGGTTTTTCAGCCACGAGGTGCGTCGTCTTCCGGGTCCCCTTCTTCCTACAATTTTCCCCTGGATAACAAGCTGCAGAAGCTCGTATCTGTCTCCTCTCATCACATGACCAAAGTACTCTAGTTTTTTGATTTTCAAATTTTCTAATACTTCAAGAGATTTATTCATACGCTGCAATATCACGTCGTTCTGAACTCTATCCATCCACGAAACTTTGAGCATATGAGAGTATTGCCACATACGAATCAGGAGCATGGGCGGACAGGCTTGGACACCGTGGATGAGACAAGATGGTAAGACGAAGCCTAAACATTGCACAACGGCAGCCACTACTAAGAATCACTGGAGCGTCACTGGATAGCATCCCTGTTCTTGCAGGGATCATGCCACTGTGACCAGAGAACATGGACAATTAAATTATCACATCACCCAAATGCTCAATGGGCACGGATGTTTCGGTACATACTTAAATAAAATAATAACACACGATATTCGACTGCCCGGCCTGGAGCACGGAAATGGACTCGCTGCGGGAACAACTACAAGTTACAATCTTCCCTAGCAGCATGGTCCCTACGATGCTGACCAACGCCAGGGCATGGAATGCGTGGTGCGGATACGCATCGAGTGTCATGACACAGAAAGAGGATGCCGAGCGACTAAGACGTCGGCCTCCGGCGACGTCCTCCTCCTAACCCTGAAGAGCAGGATACCCAATACAAGGAGATGCACGCTGAATAGTGTGCATACATAGAAGGAGTCCAAGAGGGACACACGGCCTAACAGGTAATACTTAACGATAGCCGGGGTAACAGCAGAGACCTGTCCCCTCCGAAGAATATAGCGGAGGGACAGAGAAGGCCACAGGGGGGGGGGGTTTAGTGGGAAAAAATATCCACACTACCCGCAAGGGTGTCTTGTGCTTGCTAAAGCCCACTCGTGGAATTCCATGGGTGCGAAGATTCCTTGCCCACAGGAAAAAAAAGGGGATCATGCCACTAGGCCTAAAAGTGCAAATAAAAGCAGTGAGGCACCTTTAAAAAGCACGTAGAATAATTAAAGTTGGTAACTCCACTCTATCAGCTGAGGAAGCAGATGGAATTCTTACGGATCCTATTTCCACCAAAAGGTGTGCTAGAAACGCAGCAATTACCGATTGGGAACGCAGTTGGTCTGAGTCGCCTCAAGCTAAAATGGGTTGACCCCGATCACTGGACTTCCCTGTTCCTGACGGGGCACGACCGTTTTGCGGGATACATGGCAAAAATGAAACTAAAAGATGTGTGTGCGGAGATCCTTTCGTGGAAGCGGATCACGTTCTGTGATCGTGTTTGGGCATGTCGGCCGAGAGAGAGGCTCTCCTGTGCCGTATCATAGGTCCTTTTTCTGGACCCCTTGGCCACAGGGACTTGGTGGCCAGCCCCGATGCTTTTTCGGTGTTCAAGGCCTTCTGCCATAGTTTCGGAGCCAAATGCGCCTTGGACGGATACTATTTTTGTATCCGTTCTCTACCATAACATGTAACTACGGGCTCACCATACATTTGTATCAACCTAGGTGTGATTAATTTTTTAAAAAAATTCTACATTAATATTGTGACCTTAATTTCTGGACGATTCTCTCCTATCTACGACTCCTATTCAAATAATTCTGTCACTATCAAAATGTGAAAGGCAAATATCAGGAGAAATAACCACAAAAAAAATCCTTTCCATAGAAATCTTCCTATGGGGGACAATATTATACTTCAGTATTGTATGCGGATAAATGATTGACAATGTTGAGATCGGCTTTCGACATTAATGTCATTTTTTATAGTTTCTTTGGTTTAGATTCGGCCTCGAAAAGTATATGGTCCTTATCAAAAAGGTTGTCATGTCTTTCATTCTGTCACTCGTTTAGAAAATAATCCTTTTTCTGATCAATTATTTTTAGGCGAGACAAAGAAAACGTCGTCTCATTTGCTTAGTGCTTTTATGAATAGGCAGAAATGGACAGAAGGGGTCGGTTTGGGTATTGATATATTCGCCAGGGTGGTGCGACACATCATCGCTCGGTGTCTAGTTGCAGTGATGATGATGTGCTGAAAGGCGACGCCGACGCGCTCCTAATAAATGTGTGTTATCATTACCGCCGGCATCATATGTTACTCGACACCGCGCTTCAAGGCCCGGGAGAACTTCGCCCACGTCCTCTTCCTTCCCGAGGACCCGTCGTATCCTGAGATGCGCTACAAACTCCCGCCTATAGTTTTTCACCTCGCCGGCTAGGTGTAATTTGCGCATCCGTCTGACGCTTTCCAGGGAATCCGAACAAGAAACGTGATAGAATTAATGACGCGTGGAAAAAATTAAGCGGAACAATACTCTTACTATTAGGGTGACCCGAAAATATTCGCCAATTTTGAAAAATTGGGTTTGTGTCCAGACACAGTGATACTCTGATAACCAGTTCCTGTTTGAAGCTCTGATATTAATACTTATGATATCAAACATTTGTTTGGTACAATGCTTTTATTTTCTCATAATCTGGATATAAGTGCCCAATTAGTAACCCCCTAAATCAAAAAGATTATTATTTAAAGCCTTAAGCACTATAAAATAATTATAACATCCATGGATTTCTTTTCGATCATTTTAATATTTCTAACCTGATGTGTTTGGACGTTAGTCTGCAAATATGTTAACATGTCAATCTGCCATATTGAAAGTATCGATTGAATCCAGACGGGTAATATGAATGCCCGACCCTATACGGAAATGTTGATTTTTCGAAAGAGCATTCAACACAGTTGAGGACGTCCCTGTGTATGTGTGTGTGTAAATATCCTTTGTGGAATTAACCCGATTCGCGCTTAAGTCGAAAAGATGTTCGATATGAAGGCGCTGAAGAAGTTTGCTAAGATTTGCGGGTCGTTTACGGATTTTCCCCATTGTATTCATGACATGAGAGGCACCTGCCTATCATGTGAAATCTTATCTTCTAATTACCTTCGACTAAACATAAGCCTTTCAGCGACCTTTCAATGTACCATTATGTGCTTGAAAGACAACAATGGAGTGATCGTATGTTGAAAATGCGGCCCCCGCAAATAGGCGCCGGGTATTTTTGGGGTGGCTGATTACAACCCTCTCACTAATTTTGTACTAATAACTCGGCTCATTCACATCTTCAATCCGATAAATTACTTTAGGGAAAAGCCAATATGTTCTAAACGACGGAAAACTAGGTTATTAATCTATTATATGACTTAAATCATACTTTAGACTACCGTGTACAAATGCTGTTTAAATGCGTGTAAAATTGTTCTATTACTAAACACCCCCCCCCCCTACATACACACACATACATACAAATTAGTTGTGCACATATGGTCCGACCGCAGCCTAGTTTTGAAATCGTAATATGGTAGTGTAACATTGAGGCGGGGGCGCTCTCGGAGACAGAGTCCCCGGGCGGTTCCCCGCCCCCGCGTGCTCGTCGGGATGGCCGCGCTAGCGCACGGGTCCGTTCTTCTATCGGATCGTGATGTTGCTGGACGAATGGATGGGAATAGACAGACGTCGAATAGAAAAACTCTATTTTCCAAATAACTATTTATTCCACACGAGAGAGAGATCTGGCTGCAGGAGGGACGACTTCCCGCAACCAAGGCTAACCGACGCCTCCGCCCGACCGGCAACAGTGCACGCTTAATAAGCGATCTGTCGGTATGCAGGTACAATGCCTCCGTAGGGCCACAAGAGATGGCGCTGTTAAAATAACACATTGCACCAGAAGAGAGACGGAAGATGTCGCTGTTAATCTGCTCAGACTAACAGTGCTATTGCTTGGGGATGTTAAATCGCCGATGCTACAGTAGTCTCATGGGGCCAAGTCTGGATTGTAAGATGGTTGTTCCCAGTATATTTATGTGAGTTTATCACCACGTGCACTGCAAGATGCGTTTGAGAAGGAGAGGCATAGGCTAATCAAATTCAAAGGAAATATCACGCGGGGTCACTGATGAGCATAAAAATACATTGTAGAAGCCAAGAGGTTAAATAAGAGTTTCATATAACGTTGTGTTGAGTTATATTCCGCCATCAGATGTAGATAATTTCCATGGAAGGTTTTTCTAGGGAAATATTTTTTTATATGTCAAAAATCAGACTTAACCTAGATCGAGTCGATTTCCAATGAGGAATACGATCTGAGGGTGTAATATTAAAGTGATTCCCGAATGCACGTTGTGTGGTGATGGTTAAACGGCCGCTTAAAAAAATACGCCTCTAAGGCGAACGTGCTCTCCTCTCTCGTCTACTATTATACATGATGGTTATTAAATCTATATAACAGGTGCCGCTCTTTTCGTATGAGTGCCACCCCACCCTTTTTGCAATTATATTCATTTCAGGGTGCGTGTTTCAAATGAGGAAGTTTTCCTGCCGCATCCTGTATGTATATGTATATATCACATGGTAGTGTCAGCATGATCAGTCTTCGAAACTGTTCAGGGTTTAGACGGTTATATAAGTAAAGTACATTTCCAGTTTTGCGGTCACTTTGTACGTTGCTTCTGAATGAGAGATTAAAACGATTAGACATCTGATTATGAGATGCTGCTTGTTCCCAAGTGGTTCATCGAACTTCAAATCGCATACGAGCTAATGAAGACATCGCCGTTGGCGTCCCATAATTGAGCTTTCCTATTTGTTCGTATTCATTACAAAACAATCGAAATTACAAATCATGAGGGGTGATATTTGTCCAGGCTCGAGATAAAAGCCATCCCGGGAGGTGGTCTTCATACGTCTATTAATCATGCGGCTACTCTGTATAGACGCGCATTCAAACCGCATGGTCATCTGTGAGCTTCGGCATCAATTTACCTTATAATCATCAGAAGGCGCCGGCGTCACTGCGGGGTGGCCCGTAACACGATAACCCCCACAACCCCCACGAACGCCATCGCCGGTGGCGCCGTGACGCCAGCGCCCCGACGCGCACTTAATTAGCCTGATTGTCGCCTATACAAAATATCCACAGTGTGGTTTCCCAACACCGAGCGCAAAACTCTCCGGCTATTATTTGACGCTTGCCAAATAATGGGAAACACTAAAAATTGTACTCGCAATACGGTTCGTTTCATTTATTCAACGGACGAAGTTAAATTTTCGCACAATGCTAAAAAAACCTCGCGAATCTTACGTAAACGTTATCGCGAAAAATTTCATCGAATTAGGAGGAGCGAAATTGTATTTACACGTGTAACCATCGAACAATGCCTATCGCTCCGAAGACTTATCTCAAGGTGCTAATTAATAATTATGTCGATCGTTAATCAGCCACCGAAAATCATAAATTTGCGCCAAAACACCATGACAAAAAGCGTCTGTCTATTAAAGCGTGAAACAATATCCGAAAGCTTGTGACATTTTCATCGAAGCATGCGAGATTCAATCCGACTATGAAACGAGACAATGTGGTATATTCACCCATCTTCGCGACGTAACAAACACACTCAAATTCGCATCGTATTTTGCACGCTCGATTGGATCGAAAACATACCCGCGAAGCGTGAATTATAGCAAATTAGCGAATTGATCAATTATTAAAATCATTAATCCGAAAAATTTTCGCCTATTCTTCCACAAACACCCTATCGCGAATCATGACAGAGGGATTGACTAAAATTATTTTTAACTGAACCGTAACCGAACCGATATAAATGTTAAGAGCGTAATCGAATCCCAAAAGTCATGAAATATATCATTTGTCACACTCCTATTGTGAATGTTCTGGAAAGATTGATGGAAACGGACTACCAGGCTACGGCTACGGACTACGGACTACGGCTGCATCATGGCAATGCGCCCAGCCACACATCTCTGTGCATCTGCAAGTTCCTTGCAATATTGGTAATTTGTACCGGTATTGTAAATTAATCTTTTAAAAATTGACATATTTCATGACTTTTGGGACACATCCTGTATATCAAAAGTAGATCCAATATAACGACGAAGTGTTTGAACGACATATATAATAGGAATATTGAAAAAGACAAATAAATTTAGTCAAGTATTTTAATTCCTAGACTCTCAGTATATAAGCTCGAGCTAAAACTAGATTATAAAAAAAAAATATTTATTGTATGTTATAGTTAAAATTGATCTTATTTCTTCAGGGAACTTATTGTGGCTCTTTAGATTTAAATCTGACTATAAATAATTTAATACAAGTTAAGCAATAAATTTAAAACTAGTTAATGCAAGTAAAAATTCAAGTTAAGCTAAATTCAAATAACTAATAATTGTAAAATATTAGGTTGTCCCATAAGTTTCTTTCGCAAATGAACACAGATCTACTCATAGCCATGGTAGAAGAAAACCCGCGATATACTGTTCGCGAAATAGCTAACAAGTTCTACGAACATCCATCGTTCAGATGTGTGGCTTCCTCATGAACTGACTGACTCAAATAAACTTCAGCGTATTTCAACATGCATTTTTCTTCTCCAACGATATAATAGTCAACCTTTTTTGAAGAGACTTGTCACTGGAGATGAAAGTTGGATACTCTATGAGAATATCCAACGTAAACGATCTTGGACCAAGGGTACAGGAGCTTTAACTGTAGCTAAACCTGGCCTACATCCAAAAAAAGTTTTGCTACGCATATGGTGGGTCTGGAAGGGGGTAGTTTATTATGAGCTACTTCAGCAAGGTGAAACAATCAATTCAACAAAATATTGTTTCCAACTAATAGAACAGATTGGATAATATATTATTCAATATGTGTTGATGTAATACAAATTATCGTTTATTTTGTCTTAATATGAAAACGAAAGAAACTTATGGGACACCCTAATACTATGGTGTTGAGACTTTCTTTCGTGTCATTAGATTGTGTATATCAGGAAACAAGGTTAAGGAATGTTTGCATAGTCCTACTATTATTTGCTTTGGTACAGCCCTCGTAGGCACACATTGATCAAAGGATCCGTTTATAGATTCATCAATTCCGCATCAATAATTTTGACTTCCTCCAATGTAGACGATGTGATTTTATGAATTTCGTGCCCAATTTTCCTGTCCAAATTACTGAAATGCAAGATAAGATCAGTAATTCTTCCATCTATCTCAGTAAAGAGTATTCTTCTTCTTGCTGTTCGCCGTAATTAACATTTTGAAACAAATTCTCACCAAAATTCATCAAACTGCATTTCATCACATACATTATTATGCGTTCTTTCTAAATTTGCTATAAGGCGAATCAAAAGACCAAAAGGCTAAAATACTAGTTTATGTTTTAAAATAGGATGTAGTCCATTTAATACCGGATCAGAGCAGAGGCGCCGAATGAATTAATGTTTGGAAAACGAGATGACGTTATCTGATCTGATGACTTCTCTAAGCCAAGATTCTAGGGCAGCTTATGCAATTCTTTCTTTGCCTATTTTTTTTAATTTAGGCTATTCTAAAGGCTAAATTAGAATTAAATTTAACTGTAATCTGGTACTTCGAATCTCCCGTCGGGTTCATGCTCACGGATTACCTGCCGCCGTCGTCGCATTAATGATTATGATTACTTGGTTCTATGGAGAGTGATTCAACATTTTTGCGATGTTGCATTGCTAGATTCGCGCTTTGTGGTAAGTCTTCAGGTCTCCAAGTCGTTGAATGCAGGTAGTCGTTGTCGCCTGATTGTCAATCACGCTCGGATGTGATTTTTCGGACCTCGGCGCTAATAAATGCTTATTTGGCCCTCGGCTACGAAGCTAATACTCTTATAAGGGCACAAAACAAATAGTCGTACATCCCCATCCAATACCCACACACATCCACGGTCCACCCGATATCGGCTAGGCGGTTAGGAAAGAGTTCTCGTTTATTTACTCGAACGAACGAAAATACTTACGCCAGTATAGAAACCTATCAAGTGGAAGTGGTATCCATGGGTATCCGTTGGGTATCTTTGCAAACATATTTACGAAACAATAACGTTTTATTGTGGAGTGGTAGGGTACGTCTTCAAGTATCGCGTTTATGGAGGCCGACTTCTATTGGGAATAGGGCTACCCCCTGATTTTATCCATATTTCCCTTATTACTTAAATCCCCCATTCCGCGATCGGGCCACGACGAAATCGGGGAATATCTCAATATCCTGGCGAATTTGGTGTATAAATAGTCTCGAATTTTTTCATTGTGATTTTTTTACACTTTTAACAACCCAGTTTATCTAGTTTGTTGAATCAAATTGATTTATGACATCTCAAGGCGCAATTGCCTGGTTGCATTTAAAATGATACAACTGCTTTTCGACCGCATAAAAAAAAATCGACAAATTGGTTTGAACATCTCTACTGTGTGTGTATTCGTACAAAAAAAAACCACTAGACCAGTAGTGCGTCTATTTTATTACATATTATACAAACCTTGCTCATTTTTTAGTTTGAAAAAATCCGCATAAGACGCATTAAATCAATTTTTCTTAGGAGCCAAGACGTTTCTTTGCATCCTCTTTTTTTGCAAACTATTCTGTTTTGTTTCAGCAAAGCTTCAGCAGTTCTCGTTCAGCAAATTGTTTCTAATTAAAAAATGTATCCATGATTTAATTTCTAACATCATTCTTACACCTTGAATGAAAAATATCTGAATATTTTACCAATATTCGCAATAAAAATATTGGCTTTTTACAGTTCTTTCTATGAAACATATATCCATCACTTTGACACAGTCTTCATAGTGTTTATGCTTTTAAAAAAATTATTTAAGATTATTATTAATGACTTATAGGTCCCATTAATCATTTGATTAGTAAGATTATTTTTTGTAGCACACACGTTCTAGGATTTATTGATTCTTTATGTGCATGAAACTTAATTGGGAGTTTAATTAAAACGTGACGAAATAATAAGACAGATCGTAAATGTAATGACACAATAATTTGAATAAATAATATTTTGTTATAAACACAAGTGCGGCCTATTGTAAGTAAAGTGCTATGGAGCGCTGCTCGCAACATGTGCGAGCATACTCATCAAAGGTCCCAGATTATGTAAATCGTAATCTATTTTTGTCAAAAAATAATATTGTATCAATGGACTTTCAAATTGTCTTAATGATATATAGTAAAGTATCATTACTTTCGCAGTGTGGTGATCGAATTTGAAATTATCTAATTGTTTAAGGACGTAAGGCATATCTTGTGTCATCCTTGAATAATTTGAAAATTGCCTTGTATAACCCTACAGTCGCTGAATCCTTATTTCCTCTCCACTCCGGAATGAGATTACGTTTTTGTATATTTGTTGGTCTGTAAATCGATGGTTTCCTCTTTCCACGTCTGCCTGCCTGCGCGCAGATTGATAAACTTTTCATATGCCCCTCCCAGCGAAAACTCTTCACCGGCGGAGAATCCCGGAATTGTATTTCTAAAACGTTTTGTAATAAAGAAATATCGAAGTGGGGCTCACGGTATTGAATTATTTCTATGTATTCTAATGTATTTGGTATTTGATTTCGCATTCAATTCGGGTTTCTTCTTCCCTTACAGAGCGCCTTATTTTCTATATGAGAAGATATTAAAATCAAAAGCGACGAGCGCCTCCAGAAGTTTTCGAATAAATCGAATTTCTGTTCTATTTTCGCCACGGAAATGTAATCAGACAGTTGGTAATCAGTTTGCATTACAATTGGAAAGCTCCGTCATTTTATGCTACCAATTGACTGATAGTGATGTATGATGATTTCAATTGACCACTGCTTACTAAATATCTTTAAGTTATAAAGAACTATTTATAATATAACTGTAACGACATCGGATTAATACATTCTGAAACAATGCACTGTCAACTCAATTCATTATTTCATACTATTATCAAGTAATTTTAGATTGGCCTCATTTTATTGTAAAAATATAATGAATTCCACGCGATGATCTATAGTTATATTATTAATCTACTCAGTGTTCACTCTTTTAATGCTTTATGTGCTGAAAATCGGAGACATATGTTGGAAAATCGGAGACGGATGCTATATTTGTATGTCCGCCACTTATCATCCGTACAAATCCACTTATCTGTCAGGACCGCCGCAGCGTGTATGAAGCTTGTACATAAATAAACACTGTGGATAGCACATAATATTCGGTAATTTATTCAAGTAAATATAAACAATATACTTAAAATCGATTCATTCAATTACATTCACATATAATTATTAGTAGATAAATTTGGGTTAACGATTTATACAATCGAATGATGTATGCTACATACTCTCTTCGTCTTCGTCTCCCATTCATAATCTCTGACCTGCAATATACTCTCTCCGTCTCTGTTTCTCTCCAAACGTGTAAAAATGCTCTTTCTGAATCACTGAAATGGAACACCCAATTCTGTGTCTCTTACCTCTTTAATTTTGAGATTTCCATTTTTTAAGCTAGTACAAACATACTTTTTTTTTAGATATAGTTTTTGAATTTTGTAGCCTATCGAAAGGATAAGAAATAATCTCGAGAAAGGTTCAAAATTATCTTCTGTGAAGAACACGAGTACGTGCTATCAAATGAACGATTCACTGTTTTACGTACAAAATTCTTTGATAAAGAAAATTTAGTTTTAATATTCAAAACCGGATTTTCAGGAACAAAAAACCGGTTTTCGAAGGTCACAATTTTTTCCTAAAAACCAAGTTTTCAAAACCGGTTTTTGGAAACCGACAAAACCTAGGGTTTGGTGGCAAAGTACTGCTGTAAAAGTACCCCTACACGCTCTAAATATTCTCAGATATATTATTATTTATTAAGTAGCTTTTTTATTCTTTTCAAATTTGTTCTAAATTTTAAAGATATTTTTCTCGTTGGAAAGTCGGCACAGAATGAAATGCCTATTTTTAATTATGAAAAGATAATTAAGATAATAAGAATGGGGTATTTTCAAAAAAAGCCATCATTATCATTGTTTGACTCAAACTCAGAATCTTCTTCGATGATCGGTAAGTCACCAAAGATATGGGACAAAACAATTCAAACGCCAATAAGAAAAAAAACATTAAACAACAGCAAACAAATGCTATTGAAGTTAAACGTCAAGACAAGATTTATGGGAAGACGCGTAGACTCAACTTCACTGTGCAAAACAATATTGTTCGCGGAAATATCGTACGTAAGTAAATCTTCCAAAGAAATTAATTAATATTGTGTGCAAATGCAAAACAAAACTAACAATATCAACGGTGTTAAGGTGCATTTATTGTGATTTACAAGCGAAATCTTTGCTAATATATATTCTTGGCTGCGATTGTTTCAATTTTATTGAAAATATAAACGAAAATGCTTTTTCGCATGAATAAGTTATTGAAAATGACATTAATAAATGTATAGTTTTCCATCCTAAAGAATATTCATCTTCCACTCTTACCCAAAACTGAGACTATGTTAATGTTTTGTTTCTGAATATATTTTAATTGTTATTTTTTTCTATTAATAAGAGTCCACAAAGAGATTACTAATCCAAAGATTTCCATTGGGAAGATCCTCATTTTCAGGATAATAGTGATTAAATTTTAGTACCAATGCCTTAAAGTGTTGACTTATTACATTTAACCTTTTAACTGCCAACGACTCACCGGCAGTTAAAAAGTTAAAACACCTTTCATGTCGACGTCAGTAGCAATTAAAAAATATTGCAAAAGTGGAAACATTTCTAAATCCTAGTCTTATACACGACATTCCTAATGAATTTCTTGAAATTTGGCATACTGTTTGTGGCCTGGCGGAAAGTCTGCTGGGGAACCACTGATTAAGAAACATCGATTAAAAGCATATGGACTTCCGGCAGAAATCATAAAACGTCTTTTCTATTTGTTTAAGCTGTTGCTTGGGCGATTTAACATCCCCATGCAACAGCGCTGTTAATCTGAGCAGACTTAATTCGCCATATTAACGGCGACATCTTCCTAAGCTGGTGATGCGCAGGAGGCGGTAGTAGAACAGGGTCGTCGATTGACCTTGCCTGCGGGAGGACGTCCTTCCCGCAGCCAGATCTCTCTCTCGTGTGAATAAAGAGTAATCTAGAGAAGAAAGTTTTTCTGTTCGACGCCCGTCCATCTCCATCCTTAACCCCGATTTGAGGAGTTGCGCAACAGAGCAAGCTACTTCTCGCTTTCTTTCTTCAGTGCCGGGATCAAATAGCTTCCTATCCGATGGAATAAATGTGTTTCCAATGAAGGGAACTATTTGCAAAAATAAGATACTCCATTTGTATTGTTATATATCACTTATATATGTATACAGCTAAATTCTGGGTTATATTTGAATTGCCTTCGTAGAATGAACAGTAAAATCCTCCAACTACAGCCAGTTGACGATGGATCGACTCCGTCCGGATGTTTATTTCTGGCGGATGGATGTCTTCATTAAAATATATATTTAGTTGTTATGAGTATTTGGCAGGGGGTACAAGGGTGTAGGGTGTGGGTGGTTGGGCGGGCTCGCGGGACCAATACGTGGTGTGGCAGAGGCGCCACTTGTTGCCGGCTCTGCTTTTTTACCAGTCAGCGCCGCGAGAGTCGCATTAGCGCCGCCCATTCTCGCCGACGCCGCCGCCTATCCACCTCCGCCTACCCTAGAAACCTCCTCATTGACCAAGGGTCAAGATTAAGAAAATCGACTTAAATTCAATCCTCATCGATTTTTCGTTTTTGACAAGCTCTAATCTCAGAATCAACACGATCACGACGGAGGGAGCGAGATATCACCCTCCCCTTAACACATAACGTAGGCAGCGTCTTCCGCCCTAATATGTACTTTAGATCTGATTTAGAAGAACATTTAAGTATATATTACATCAGCGACTTCTAATATTTTACATATGTATAAATAATGTTCATCTGGAATTAAATTTGAGGCACTAAAAACATATAATGACAATGTGTAGTATGTCATTGAAGACTCGCCTACGGACCATATTTTATGTTATTCCAACAGTTTTTTTTTATTGACATACAGAAAATTATCGAAAATGTTAATAGTTTAAAAATTCCAGAAACATAATACCATAAAATTGGATGAATTTATGTTAGGTAAATTCTATATTAATATCGTATTTTATCAATGAAACTTAATCTTGAATTTTCAACTGTTGGTTCAAATAGTTGGTTTTTTTTAAATATCGAATAGAGAAACGATTTTCATCTCCAGTTATTAAATCTATAAGAAACGAGCGATATTGCTCTTCTTTCGCAACAATTTGCATATGTGGCCGGCATCTGTCATTGCTCCTTCATTCACTTAAACACATCTTCCAGTTTCGTCTTCCAAATCGAAGCTGGAAGTGAAGATATCCTAATGAGGGCGATAATGGTCGCGTTCAAATGGTTGTCAACACCTTTCCTCCACCTTGTCTTATATCAAAATTCATCGCAATCTTATTCAAATCACTGTGCTCTTTAGCTCATAACGTCGAATTGCCCGTAAAAAACAGAGTACGAATTCATCTCTCACGGGGCTGTGTATTTTTTTATCGTTTCCTCCCAGAAAAATGTTAATTTCGTGTTTATGTTTATATTTTCGCAATGAATTATTGAATTCTTGATATTTTTCTTTTGAATTGTAGAAACGTACAGCTCTGAGCTGACGCTCAAAGCTTTCGAGTATACATTAAGGCGATTTGAGCGAGAGAAATAATGGAGCCATGTTATTTTATTCCCTATCATAAAACATGTTACTTAAATTTTATTGCGTAATGCAAATTGAGAGCGATTCAATTTCGGCATTTAATTATATAATTTTTAACAGACCGTTCGTGGTTCTTTTTCCGCCCCCCCTTTCCATACATTCGACACATAATTCGACCAATCCATGGTATATTTATATATATCTACCTATTAAAATTATTTCATTTTTTTAATGTATTTATTGTATATTTCTCAATCGCTTCCCAAAAATGATCGGAATAATTTTATATTTTTTTGTTGAATATTTAGTTAATAGTTTGTTTCTTGTTTCAGGTAAGATGCCATCATTTTAATCAGCTCCTACACAGAGTGTAAGTACTTTTGAACATTATAAATAACAATTAGCCAATGAAGCAAAAAAAAACAATATATAAAGAGTCCAGATCAACAGCGACATCTTCCGTCTCTCTCCAGGTGCAATGTGTTATTTTAATAGCGCCATCTCTTGTGGCCCTACGGAGACATTGCACATGCATACCGATGGATTGCTTCTTAGGCGTGCACCGTTGCTGATCGGGGGGAGTCGTTGGTTTTCCTTGGCTGCGGGAAGTCGTCCCTCCTGCAGCCAAATCTCTCTCTCGTGTGGAATAAATAGTTATTTGGGGAAAAGAGTCTTTCTATTCGATGCTTGTCTATTCCCATCCATTCATCCAGCAACATCACGGCCCGATAGAAGAACAGACCCGTGCGCTAGCGTGATCATCCCGATGAACACGTGAAGGGGGGGGGACTCTGTCCCTCAATGTTACATAGGCATCAGACACGTGTGATTCAATTGTGGTCATTAAGTCACTCAACATTGGTTGGTATCGCTCTGCATTCACAGTATCCTTACGTATTTTACCCGTTGCTTATGTAAAAGTTGCCGCAAATGAAGTGGACGCTATAGGAGGTTATATTTTAAGTTTTTCTTCAAAAATAAAACCCTATTTGATGTATGATCCTCTTATACAAATAAAATATCGTAGGCATAACTTGCGCTTACCACTCGATCCTGATTGACGTGCGTATATTTCTATTGTTCACCCGGGTTTTCTAGAATGTTTTTTTTTAACACGAGATGTGACTCATACTACCAGATAGATAATCAATCGAAAATTTGCTTCAAATTATGAAAATACTTTATTCAAATAAACAGTAAATTAGGGCAAATCTCGCATATGAATTTGATTTAACTTCTTACTGTAACCTTTCTTGTCGCCGTGAAGCCGAGCGATAGGATGAAGGTAATCGGGTGCTAATATAAACCCTCTCATCTTAACCTTTTAAGGAGTATTATCGAAGGGTCTTCGATATGACCTTCACTATTCAGAAAGAGCACTCTTGTGCATTGAAACTCCGAGGCGGACAGAGACAGAGAGAACTTAGCACAGCTCGGGAGACTGAGACGGAGAGCTTTCTCGCATGCATCGCAGGATTGTATAGATCGTTAAGCCCAAATTTATCGACTTATAATGATTTCGATTTCAAGTGTGTTATTTGTTTACACAAAGAAACGACTGAATATTGTGTGTTATCGAGAGTGTTTGTTTATTTAACTGCTTGCTGTTCTTCTTGAATGAGTCTTTGTCCAATTATCATTTCCTTCTAAAGGAGGAGCACTTGAATCGATTTTTTGTGCATTGTTTATGTAAAGAAATGACGTGGTCTTGTATGCACTATCAAGTGTTCATTTACAATTGACTCTGCCTCGAATTGAAGATTGTCTTACGCTGATTAGGAGCTGACAGAAAGTAATCGGTGTAAAGCGATTATGACATCAACGACTTCATCGATTTTAAATTTGCTCACTAACGAAAAGGTTAAGTATAAACTTGTATTTATTGAGAGAGAAGTTACAACTATGAGCCTGCGGGAAGGACATCTTCCCGCAGTCAAGGCTATCCGACGACCCCCAGTGCATTTAAGATTGAATATCATTCGAAACAACTTAATACATCTGCTATTTTAATTTTATATTTCTTAAAGCCGGAAACCGGTTTTGAAGAATGTCGGCCTTTTGTACAAACCCTAATTATATGCGAATATGTGGAAAATGATATCAAATGTATTGATACGTTGTTCTATCTAATGTAAACTAAATGATTTGTATTTTTAAAAATTGTTTTTATAATTGGTTGAATATTTTACTTTGATGCTGCGAATCATTTCATCAAAAAACGACATTACATCTGGATGCCCTTAATATTACATATACAAAGTAATAGCTGTTTTTCAGCTTTATCCATAAGTGTGCCGTTATTTAATATGGAACGTATCGACACGCATATTGATTTATTCGTTCCGCAGATGTCAATGAAAATACTAAGTATTTTAACAGGGAATAATTTATAAAATAAACTTGAAACTATTTCGAAGGACATTGGTTGAGTTTATCTCAGCATAGCTGCGTGACGTCTTATTCATCCCTGCGAGAAATTCCTAGAACTATTTTTGTCTTGTCTCTCTTTTGCTAGTTTATTCTCTCGCCTAGCATATAGGATGAGGATAGGGTGTGTTCGGTCGAATTTGGCAGCGATTGTCACCCCGGGATCCCCATCAGTGAATCGACGTCATCCATTTTAATGGGCCGCGCTGTTACATAATTTGGCGGCGCCGAATTGGCAAACGTTTGGGCGGGCCTCTGCCAGGACCAACCTTATTATGTAAATCCAGTGCTCTTTCTCTTAGTTTATCCTCGACAGAATGCCTTTGCTTACCCGCCTCAATGTCAATCCTAACAATGACCCATTCCAGCGGAGCGGACTGGACCTGTCGTCTCCCCGTTTTGTCGTCTTGTACGCACCGAATAAACATGTCAACGGGGATTGCACGATGATGCAGGTAACTCGAATATGACACATTTTTGCAAGAAATGTCCCCGAGAACCAATTTCCTGCCTTGTCTGATTGCGATAAGTCTATCCAAGGAAAATCCTATACAGTACCATAATTTATGGTGATTTTTCAATGTTTCCTTCTCATTTCATTCTTGGGAATATTTTCAATACTGAAATCTATTCCAGTTAAAATATAAAATTCAAGCTACTTCAAAATGTTGTATGGAGTGAAACTTTTTTAAGGCGCGGTAAGGCAAATTGACTTGAGCGTTACGAGAAGTGAAAGTGTCTATTTTATTATATATAGCTGATTACTGTGTACACAAATAATATTTTTACAATACCTATGTTATTCCCGCAAGTGTAAACAATAAGTTGACAACGTTTTATTGCAATCGGATGAACGGTATGGCAGCGCATTAAATACGGACAAACAAACATTGATTTTTATATATTGAGACTATGACTATGTTAATCACGCAATCCTTAGCAATAAGTGGACGAAGCTTAATCACAATCTGATGAACGGTATGGCAGCGTATTGCATACGAACAATATGTATTTAAATGTTAAATTTCAACTACTCTGGTTAAAAACATCTTAATTTAATATATTTTCGTAATCAGTATTAAAATCTTGTGAATGACATCAGATTGATGTTTGTATTTGATCGTCTATTTATGTTACACACTGAATCGAAGGCTTTTTCGTGGTCAACGACACCTAAGCATTAATGTTTAGTCTTACAAATTAACGCATTATTTATTTCAAAGTCGTTTTTCAAACTATTTTATATGTACATTCTTAACGCATCTATGACCATAAATTATAAATGTAACATGGGTTGAAGAGCTCTTCGTATATCGCGTTTTTTTACTACTTTTCGAATTAATTAAACCGCCATGAATCTTCAGGAGCCATTTTAACGCGAAAACTTCCTTCGCGATTTCATTAATTTTACATTTAGTAAACTATTTTATAGGGGATAGTTCGGCGAGACTTCTTTTATGTCGCCGGCTTAAAATTCAAACTTTTCTCATCGCGGTGCTGTTTTACTGCTGCGAAAATATACGGAAGAAACTTTCGCGGCCTTTAACAAATATGCTACAATCATTTTTAGTGCTAGCTTTGTTTAGCATTTCTATCTATGCTTAACCTTTAAGGTATTTTCAACGTTCTTAGAGTACTTAGAATACGGTCAAATGTTAAGATATAGTGTTAGTCCAAATTAGATTCATCAAAACAACTAATTTGGGACAACAGAAGTATACCAATACATCGTTTTTTTTTTAAATTATGGTACTTTTTCGATTTACGGCCAACAATGCTTCGTTATAAGTCAAAAAAATTTACTGTTAGTGACCTTTTGTTTAGTTTCAGCTTTTCCATTAAGCGACTTTCGCTTTACGGCCAACTTTTCCGGAAAGTATCTAGGCGAGGTGTGGGTGAATTAATATTTCAGATAGATAGATAAACCATCAAACTCCTCAAAATAGCCATCAACCGCCGACTCCATTTTCATTTTTGGCAAATATTTTACCACCATGCCAATTTTTCAAGTTTGGAAAAATAAAAAAAGGGGCCTAAATCTGGCAAATAGAGTGCATTGTTTTCCTGAAATGAAACTTTCTTTATAGCCAAATGTGGACATTTTTTCTTGATTTCATAACGCAAACGTGGTAATAAATGCACGTAAACGTCCATGGTCAGAGTCCCCGGGTGGCCTCCCGCTCCCACGCGCTCATCGGGAGTCCGTTCTTCTTTCGGATCGTGTGTAACCGGACGGATGGATGAGGGGTGACGGGCATCTCACAAAAAGACTCTCTTTTTAGATAACTTTTTATTTAGCACGAAAGAGAGAGATCTGGCTGCGAGAAGGACGTCCTCCCGCAGTCAAGGCCAACCACCGACCGACTACCGACTCTTGCCTCTTACGCGTCACCACTCAATCGGCAACGGTGCACGCGCAAAAAGCGATCGGTCGGTAATTGCAGGCGCAATATCCCATTGCACTTAAAAAGAGACGGAAGATGTCATTGTTAATCTGGATAATTAAATCTGCTCAGACTAACAGCGCTATTGCATGGGGACGGTTAATCGCTACGTATGCAAAAAACTGCTTTAATGTTGTGAAACATCGTCAAACGCTCAATTAAAACATCACGAGGCTGTTTTTGTTCCATTGTGAGCAAATGCGGCACCCATCTTGCGCAGAGCTTTTTCATGTCCAAATTTTCAGTCAATATGCGATGTAGAGCACTCTTTCAAAAGTCTTATTGCTCGTGCATTTTCAGTCGACGGTCATCTAAAATCATTTTGTGGATTTTCTTCTCCATTTTTAGCGTGGTCACCTCATTTACAACTTGCGACAATTCTTTACGGTTTATTCGTTATCTTCTATTCTTAAAGGGCTCGCGTTCTGGCTGTAACTGTATTTTTCTCCATTTCACACAATGGAAATAAAATATTAAGATTTGTTTGTGTAATATATTAAAATGCTACTGATTGCTCTATGCTAAATATATACACAGTAGTTGCGGCGTTCAGCCCAATTTGTTCTACTGCGCCTATCAATCGGCAGACGGAAGGGGGGCATATATTAGGGTGTCCCATAAGATTCTTTCGTTTTCATATTAAGAAAAAAAAATAAACAATAATTTATATTACCTCAAAATTTATTAAATAATATATGATCCATTCTATTCTATTACCTTTCTTCATCTCTCCGAAAGCTTCATAATGCCTTATTGCCAAAATTTCCCAGGTTTGTTGGCAAAATATTGATCAAGGTACATTTTTATATCATTTTTTGAATTAAAATGTTTACC
The DNA here is from genome assembly GCA_008973525.1 of Stenopsyche tienmushanensis. NCBI lineage: Eukaryota > Metazoa > Arthropoda > Insecta > Trichoptera > Stenopsychidae > Stenopsyche > Stenopsyche tienmushanensis. The sequence continues at coordinate 608,066 of WACJ01000017.1, forward strand.
ATGTTGTCGCTAATTCTGGTCGTTTTCTGACAATTGCATCCTTTAGATTGTCCAGTTGGAAACAATATTTTGTTGGATTCAACGTTTCACCTTGCTGAAGTAGCTCATAATAAACTTCCCCCTTCCAGTCCCACCAAATGCATAGCAAAACTTTTTTTAGATGTAGGCCAGGTTTAGCTACAGTTAAAGCTTCTGTACCCTTGGTCCAAGACCGTTTACGTTGGATATTTTATCATAGAGTATCCAACTTTCATCTCCAATGATAGGTCTCTTCAAAAAAGGTTGGCTATTGTGTCGTTGGAGAAGAAGATCGCATGTTGAAATACGCTGAAGTTTATTTGAGTCAGTCAGTTCAAGAGGAACACTTTATAACACTTGATCTGGTGAATTCTATAATTAAATTCGCGTTTTTTGCAATTAAATACAAATTTTTGAACGTGACAACCAACTGTATATTTCGTCGGTGAAAAATGATGCATCGACACAATTCTAATCCGATTCTGTGCGAAGTATATGAACTTTGCGCTTCTTTTTTAACCGTTAAAGCCGCCAGTAGCATCCAGCGACGCTGACAGTTAACCGATTCACCGGCGGGGAATGTTTATTCACTTAACTTCCGTGACGAGCAATAAAGGCGCTGTCTTTATTGACTTCACATCGCGACGCAAAAGGAAGTAGGTGCGGATAAACGAAATATTATGTTATAAAATATACTCCGCAAGCAGATAAAATCTCGAATGCTCGCATAAAGATGACTCTACAGGCGGAAATATACGCACCGACACAATGCGTTAATAGAATGACCCTTTTTGATGGTCCGCTTAATGCTCGACAATATAAAATTGACCTTAATGGCGGTGAGTGACCGTGTTTTCGAACATCCATTAAACCCTTCGTCCATCGGGGGTGATTCCCCCGACTTAAACTCAACAATTTCGCCCGAAGGCATAAAATCTCTCCGTGTGATTTGGCTTAACTGAATTCATCAAAATATTTATAATTAGCATATTTAACCACTTGACAGTTTTGCCCGAGCGTGACTCGGGCATGGAATGTGTTCGTATATAATGCCCGAGTCACGCTCGGGTAAAAAATGTTTCGACTTGTTCGGAGCGTATATGGTAACCATTTTACAATATAATGTTCCGATAATTTTATAACAAAATCTGATTGATTGAGTGGTTAAACTAGGATCTTCAAATTGCCAAATTAAAGTCATTTCAATATTATAAATTTAAATTTGGAATGCAGTTTTTTATAATTTGTAGTTGTGTCGAAAATCAAACCACGACTCTTATATAATGATACAAATTATCAAAAAATATTATTTTCTGTAGCAATCGGTGAACATTAATTTTCAATAACTAAATATTTAAGAAGAGTAAATTCATTCATTTTATAAAATTCGAGACACTAACTGTAAATTATCCATTTTTTGTTGTTGTTTATTTTAGACAGATTGTAAACAATTTAGAACAATGGGTAATAAAAAAGAAACCCTTTTAAAAAAAGGGTTATTTCTACCTTTAAACTTCCATCTTGGATACATTTTTACAACAAAAAATGGTAATGGTAATGAAAGCAATATTTTAGCGCTCATTGTTTTGTTTATATAGAGTAAATATGTATATTCGGCTATTCTGAGCACATTTCAATTTTTGAAGTGAAATTTCTGTTAAAAGTAAATCAGCTTGAACGTTACAAAAGCGGCAGTTGATTGGAAAGAAATGGAGAATCGTTTGTAGTGTGTTCGTATCCGTTGCATATATCATAGACACGCTACGCGCATGCGCCGCACCTGCCGTCTCTGCTGTGTCTCAGTCTGCTCAGTTTGATATTATTTTGAAAATATGCCCGAAGTAACATTAAAGCATCAAGTATTTCGTCATTTAGTCTGGATATGATTTTGAAAGCCAGGCAACTTACTAATGAAATTGCTCGCTCAGCCTCCACACTCGTTGGAGGTATCGTCATCAGATATTTAAATGCTAGTTCGAGTTGATGAGCGCTTGAGCCCCCATTTTCATATAACACCATCATGTGACAGACAAAATTCCTTCCTGCTGAGACACGGACTAAAACTTTAAAATTATTTATTTCCATCGCTGCAGACGAATAATTATATACTATAATACTTTGATGTCATTCGTAATTATATTTGGGAGGAATACAAAAATTCTGAAGCCCGTATCTATTATATTTCATATCGATACTCCCATTATTAGAGTCGAGGTGTAGTAAATACATCACCGGTAGGGAAACGTTAATATAACAATTTGAAAAACCTGTATGTACTGTATATATATGTATACATAAGTTAGACAGTTATTGCCCCTAAGCGTCGCCTAAACTCGCCAATTAGTAGTTATGCCACTGTTTCCAAGCGTCCAAATTTCAGCGAGAATGTCTCGATTTAGTAGCCTTCATTGTGCTGGTGAGATGTACGATTTCTGTTAGATAAAAACTTCAATCCCGAATTTTTCGGGATTACTTTTATTAATCCCGGGATTCATGAGCACCTAAAACTATCCGGGATCCGGGATCCCGGGATTGGATTCCCTAAGCATAACTCACTACACCAGAAGCTTGCCTATTTTATTATATATTACATAAACAATTATTTTAATAAAAAAATGTTTTTAATAATTAGTAGATCCTTTCCTATTATATGTTCCTATTCAAATCGAAGTGCAGCCATAAAAAGTTCAGCTAGTAAGAAAATTGTGTCTTTCCGCGGCCAAGACTATCGGTCGACTCTCCGTTTTTCTTTATCGCGCGTACTACGTGTATCCGTAAGAAATATGCATGCTTTCAAATATCCGAATTTGTATGTATATATCTTTATAATTAACATCATCATAGTGCAGTCGCAAACAGTCCAGTGCAGAACTAGGGCCTCTTCAATATCCATTCTATGAATATACGTTTTCCGTTCTGGTTTTTGGATACCAATGTATCGCCGCTTGCAGTCATCTTGCCAAATATTTCGCTACAATATTGATCGCAAAAACAAATTGTGGCCAACTCATAGGGTGAAGAAATGACGAAGGAAATGAAATTAATGAAAACCACCCTTGCGTGCTGTCGATGGTTGACAATTTCCACCCCGCCAGCATCGCGGCGTTGGCTGGTCGGATTTTGTTTTGCACAAGTTCTCATTAGCATGTAGCAAGTCGCTCCCGTTTCATCGCGTCAATCTTGCGCGCATTTCTTTTTTATTCTTGTAAAATTGAGAGTAAAAAAGTAGAGCCGCACGTGTGCATGCACGTAACCCGCACGCCACATTCGCGATAATAATGTCATAAAACTTGGAGTGGTGCAAACATTCAAGATTTTAAAGCCCCATTCTGTCGAATCAGTGCGCGGGCGCCCGGGGAGCTTAGTGGCCCTGGCTGGCGGGATAAAACCCGAAAAATGGGAAAACGCACGTGCAGCCAATGGGTTCGCGTTGGGAGATCGATTACAATGTAGCGGCTGCATTAAATGACGTTGACAACGAGCTGTCGGGGGGCTGCAGCTGTGGCGAGTCTGCAGAGTGCATGCTGACGTCTTTTTTTCCACTTTCGGTGATGCTAAAATGTTTCACGACAGGATTATACTACATTTTGTGGCTTTCAACTGCGATGAAACATTCACTCAATTCACTCATTCGTGCATCTCAAATTCGATCGTCAATGTGATTAAAATCCATCAATAATTTTTACTTAACCACAGTATTGCACGCGCATCTTTTCTCTCCCCGTCCCCACAGCCCAAACTTCATTTCACCAGACCAATATGCGCCAACATGGTGCATCCATACAATATTTACCATGCCCATGTTATTACCGCACGTGTAAACTGTAAGTTGACGAAGTTTTATCGCAATCGGATGAACGATATGGAAGCGCATTAAATACGGACAAACAAACATTGATTTTTATATATTAGACTATGCCTATGCTACTCGCGCAATCGCGCGCGGTATAACAGCGCATTACATACGGACAGAGAGAGATAAACTTTTATATATAAGATGGAAATAACTATCAGGGCTTTGAACCGAAACCGATATTAATCATAGAAGCGTAACCGAAACGTAAAAAAATGATAATTTTTTAACAAAATTATTATATTTTTCGATTTAGAGATTCGCTTGATTCAGCTTCTGAAAAAATAATTTCGCTTTAATGATCCAAATAATCGAGTACACGTAATGTCTTATATAATACTATAGTTTGTATTGATACAGGCGGTTTTACTTGTGCTTAAAGTTGATAATATTGGCTTAATATCTTGAAATAATAAGATTACTCGCAGACCTTTGCAAACTTCCTCGATGTGTTTTATTTAATTTTATATCGAAATTCATGTATCTAGCGAAAGTTTGATTACTTCAGGATTGTTTTGGCCGTTAGGTTCTGGTATCCCCGATCGTTGGGGGGGTTTGAGGCGGGGAGGGGTCCGTGGGGGCCGAGCGGAGCCCCCGGACGGCGACAGCGATCCGCCATCGGGCCCCCGTGGCGTTCCGCCCCCCGCCGATCGCAAACACTGACGGACTAGTCGAACTTAACAACCCTCCCCCCCTCCCGTATCGCCTTCAATGAAATAATTCCGACGGAGAACCCTCGAAACGGAGCCACTCTCCCGATATTTCCGCCAAATAAAGAAATTTCCGCAAACGGTAAAACATCGCCAATTAACTGCTCGAGAACACTCCTCCCATAAGTCGATTCGGTATTATTTAAAATGTTCATTCTACGCTTTGTGTACATATTCCACGTCTTACTAATCACTGTAAATTAGTCTTATTAAGCCTGCTGTTTTCGCCGCACATCCATACAAATGATGAGCGTCGATATAATCAGAGCTTATTGAAAATGGCGTAATTTCTCTTTGAAATGTCGCAAAATGTTAGACAGATTTGCAAATAGTTGTCTCTATAAGCAAATAAAAGGATTCAGCTCCCTTGAGAGAAATGAGAGATTTTCCAATGATAAAATATTATTTTATTAAAAAATGTGGAAATTGCATTTCATGAATCAGATTGTACTGTAAAATGAATATGTACTCAAATCCGGTTTTTTCATGTAAATATTATGGAGACCCGAAAGTATTAGAATATTTAATAAAAATAAGTTCAAATCTTATATATAAACAATATAAAAATATATGTTCCAGTTCAGTTATTTAATCCCTCTTTGCTAAAACCTTTCTGGCTTAGTAGCAAAAAACGATTTTAAATGCATTTCCGCTTCAGCTGCATTTTTGAATCAGGCCGTGCTCCATGGACCTGAAAAGATGGAAATCCATCGGGCCAAGATCTGATGAATAAGAAAGATGCGGTTTTCATTTTAATTCCCGTATTTTATCCAGTGTCAATTTTCCTTCAAAATGCGCGCATTGTCATGAAAAAGTATCGTCTTTCTATTGAAAAAATATTTATTTATTATGCAAAACTATTTTTGTATTGTCAAGAAGGTGTAGCGCGTGTTTGGTCGCTCGATTTTGTTGTGTTCGATCAATGCGTGCAATATCCATCCTATCCCATAAAATCCATCCTATTCAATTTGTCGATGATTTTAAAAAGTCCCAATGGTATCTCAAGTCTTGCGATTAGGGAATCCAATCCCGAGCCAAAATTTCGATCCCGGAATTTCGGGATTGCATTAGACCATCCCGGGATCCCGGGATTGAGATTTTCAATTGTTTAAGAAATTACATTAATAAATTTGATGTAATTTCTTAAAGCCCCTATTTTCGTATAATACCATCAATGTGACTGATAAAATTCTTTTCTGCTGAGACACGGACTCACAAAATTCCCGATTTCCAGACAAATCATTTATTTCCGTCGCTGCAGATGAATACTTATATACTATAATACTTTGATGTGATTCGTTATTATATTACGGAGGAATACAAAAATTCTGAAGCCCGTATCTATTATATTTCATATCGATACTCCCATTATTAGAGTCGAGGTGTAGTAAATACATCACCGGTAGGGAAACGTTAATATAACAATTTGAAAAAAAATAAGTACTCTATATATGTATACATTGATTAGACAGTTACTGCCCTTAGGCGTCGCCTAAGCTAGCCAATTAGTAGTTACACAATGCCAAGGAGATACTTTAATATAAATTCTAAGATTCTAAGACATTCGTTTTTACAAGAATTCAACCTTATCTTACGAAAATATTTAAATTGATGGATAATTAATTCTATTGATTGATTTGATAATTAGTACAGGGGTGGACGTTTAGGCCAATAAATGACAACACTTCCGAAAGATTATTCATATTTAACATATATATATATATAAATTTGTATGAATGCAATTGAACTTCCACCAAAAATGAAGATTTCGTTTGGTCTAATTCGAATTATCTTAACAGTCGATAATTTAATCCTCAATTCAGTCGGGAGTTTTTGAGTCCCGTCTCAAAATATGAAGCAAATTCGCCCGGAATGAAAGACGCCAGCTAAAATGTAAATGTTGCGAGTCCAATTCCTTTTGATATTTATAAGGTTGTATATATGTTGTGCTGAATTCAGCCCCGCACGGGACGGCCAAACCTTCCAGATGAAGTAGATTGCCTCGTCCGATATTTATTTCGCTGTCATCATGTCGAGACATGTCATCCATGTTGGTACCCGTGCCCAATATTCTCCCTAATACAAACTCGCAGCGGGAATACTGCAAAAGATAGGAAGATATGTCAAAATATTAGAAGAATCCCGTGACCTTTTCTCCGCCTCTTCCTTTGCGGGTCGGACGAAAAGTTCGGAGTGAGCTTATGGCTTATTTAACGATTTTAAAACGAACATCATTTTAATTAAAATACGTTACTTATGGTGTTTTAAGGGGGGCAATCCCTTTAGACGCTCGAAAATTAGTCGTTTTTCGTGATTTTTTAATGGTGATAAAATAATCGTATCATTTTAAATTTTTGATATTATTTTACTACAACGTTGAAGTGCTAATTTATTTAATTTTTAAAGTCAACTAAGCTATACAAATTTAAAAAAAGTATAAAATCAAAAATTTAGTAGGCCTTTTAGTTAAACTTTCATATTTTTTATCATTTTTACTCCAAAAAAATAATTTATTTACACAAAAACCTTAAAACATTAGCTTTGTTGGCTAGATAATATTAAAATGAGAAACATCCCAAAATTTCAGTCAGATCGATCAACAATTTTTTAAGCCACAACTGACAAACATTTTGAAAATGTAGTTTCGAAATAATCTCGTTTAAAGTTTCAATGCGATAAAACTATCAATTTTAGTGACTTCGGAGGCTTCTAAAATTTTTGTCCGAATAATATAACCCCCTTCGTGACATATTGTCGAGTCATCACATCACTGTTCTGCAAAGTCAATAAAAGGATGACCGCAAAAGCGCGCGACGATGTCTACATCGGAAGAATTTACTATGACTGAACAAAATGGCCGACAAACACGTGAGACCAAACAAACTGACCGTTAAGATCCCCCCTACATTCACAGTGTGCCAACATTCTCTCCCTCTCTTTCTTTATTGCATAATATTTCATTGTCGTAATACTGGATCAACTTTTTATTGGGTTGGTGCAAAAGTTAAGGCCGTTTTTTATGATCCTAGGTAAAAAAAATTTTTCTTCAAAAATGATGAATAGCATCTTCTTTTAAATGATTCCATTGTATAAAGGATGCTTTCCCTCTACTTTCTGTTCAGTTTTGCCTGGCCAGAGTACAGTGAAAAGCCCTTGTATTTTTTCAAAATGTTGGTCGATAAAGTGCATTTACGTCATTGTTTACTTTATGAATTTCGAAAAGACAATACCGCGAGTGTGAAAACCAAAAACATTTGCGAAGTGTATGGAACAGATGTCATCAAAGTTCGACAGGTACGAAAATGGTTTACAAAATTCCGATCTGGGGATTTTTCACTAATTGATAAACCACATATCGGGCGGCCATTGAAGTCTGATGATGACAAGTTTAAAGTCATAATTAACACCAATCCACTTCTAACCACCAGGGAGATCGCGTCGATGATGGGAGTCAACCAAAGAATCGTATTAAGACATTTGAAGGGTATGGGGATGGTTTCGCGGTACGACGTTTGGATACCTCATCAATTGTCGGCTGCCAATTTATTGGATAGTGTTTCAACGTGCGTTACTTTGAGTGCGAGACAAAAATGTGAACCTTTTTTGCATCGTTTGGTAACGGAAGATGAAAAATGGGTCGTGTACAACAACGTGACAAGAAAAAGACATTGGGCTATACCTGGACAAGTCCCATTAACAACTTTGAAGGCCGAAATCCACAAAAAAAGTTATGCTTTGTGTTTGGTGGGATTGTAAGGGTATTGTGTATTTTGAACTCTTGGAACCCAATCAGACAATTACAGCAGAACGATATTGTCAGAAATTATCCAAATTGAACATCGCCCTTCAAAAGAATAGACCAGAATTGGTAAACAGAAAAGGGGTAGTGTTTCATCACGACAACGCGCGACCACGTAAGACTTTGATGACCCAACACAAGCTAAATGAGTTGAATTGGGATGTTATCAAGCATCCACCATGCTCTCCATATCTTGCTCCTTCCGATATTTATTTATTCCGATCACTGCAAAATGTTTTAAATGATAAAAAAGTTGATACAATAGAGCAGGTAAAAACATCCCTTACTACTTTTTCGCATCAAAATCCACGGAATTTTACACTAATGGTATTAAAAAGTTGATAGAAAGATAGGAGAAGGTTATTAGAACAGATAGAAATTATATAATTGATTAAATAAATACTACAAGTCTAAAAAAATTTTTAAGTTTAATTGTATATGTAAAAAACGGCCCTAACTTTTGCACCAACCCAATATATATAGTTTTCTTTGAGTTTGGGGCGATGTAGCATACAAATGCTCGAAATGAAGTGTTTTCGCAATTGAGCGCACCATTTAATAATATAGTATTTTCAAAACGTAATTTCACGTTAAATCTAGACTCGTTTTAATTTGTAGCGGGAAGCCGTAACTAGGGAACGTCGCAAAATACAGGCTTTCGGAGCGTTTTGAAGAAACCTCGACGACGTGTGGGAAAGAAACAAAAATAATCCCAACTTTAACGGAAATGCGGAGAAAAACCATTAAAGGTGAAAAAACAAATATCAAGAGGCCACATTGAAAAACAACACCATTTTTTTTTTTAAAGAAATTAACATCATGCGGCAGATGCCTTAAAAGCGTCATTATGACATTCCTCCGGATCAAAATTTGGATTGTACGGCTTCTTTTTATAAAATGAGATTTTTTTAAAGTCGTGCGGCATTTCGGTCCGCTCGGATAATCCTGCTTCAGGGGTGGATCGGTTATTGTCGGGCAAATCGTATTATTATCGCTTTTCCGGGATAGATGGTGCAGTCTATGGACATGGGTAGTGGTAGTAATATTCCAGAATGAGCCATTGTCGGACTGTCAAGAGCAGAGAGTCTCTTGTATAATGTGACAGTTATATCGTCCGTAGTTACATTCAAATTACGACCGAAAAAGACGAATGCAAAAATGTGAACGGCGAAACTGCGGGGATTAATATCTAATATTTTTTCGACTGATACGACTTTTCGTTTTTTCAAAGATCGCTGAAGTGTTTCAGGACGATGTTTTAAGCACGCCATGTATTCGTTCTGCACAAATATGCTTGTTATGCGAGAAGCGTCCCTGTCCATCTTTCTTCGCGGCGAGAACCTTTTTAATTAAGCGTCCTCTCTTCTTTCGCCCCGATGGCGACAATGCAGCGTGAATATTTTCACTTGGCGGCTTTGCTGCCATAAAGCAATCGGGAGATGTATTTTTATGAAGGACGTACTCTAAAAAAATCCTGGATAAGTCGCGCTGTTCAAAGGAGCGCTGATCCCGCGACGCCCAGGGCCACGTGTAATTAACCTGCGTTGAAGCTTAATGTTCGCTAAGGAATCGTAGAGTTGGAAATATATTTTTAAAATGTTTTTAATACCCTTTTCGTTCGGGGAAACGGGTAAGGGTGCGCTCCTCATGTGCCACCCAAAAAGAAAATCCCGTCCCACAGACTAAACAAAATGCGCTGGACGCGTGTTTATGGAACAATCCCGATTTATAGCATCCGAGACTTGGCTAAGGCCAGTGTTTTTTTTTCTGTTTTTATTTATTTTTTCGTTCAGTGAATCTTTATTGGAAGTAATTGTATTTAATGTACAACAGACGCTGGGCCAAAAGTTTAAATGCAATCGTTTTTCGTCCTTATATCATTCCAACAGAATTCTGAATGGAAACTGTCCGCGTATAGCGTTTTTTTTATTTGCTGGATTCTGCGATAAAATACCAACCGTGCAATAAAAATCATTAAAGACGATGCGATACTGCTTTGTTATTCCGTGCACTCGTCCCGACAAAAGTGTGTTAATTATGAGTTTATTCCATTGATAGACATAGTGCACGCGCATCAATAGATCACGCATTTTAATCAATGATATATTCTTACTTGAATTTACAGATTTTATCCCATAAGTCATGAAATATATATTTTTTGCCATAACCCCTACTGGTCGCAGCATGTTCGAATCGATTGGGTGAGCTGGGGTCCCTCCCAGCTCACCCAATCGATTCGCTTTAATCGCCCTTAGCTTTACAGTGCTCCCAAGTTCAATTTATTGTGAACATCAATCGAATCAGGATTGATTATTTAGTGTACCTCACATGCTGGGAACGTCATCTACCTGGGCGTAACCATCTCTGAGGGATGCAGATTCAAAGAAAATGTCCAGACTGGCGGGCGCTGATGATTAAGGTCTTGGGGGCAGAGACCTCAGGATTGCCTATGAAGCCATCTACGAGAGTATTGCCACATACGGATCAGAAGCATAGGTGGACAGGCTTGGACACCGTGGATGAGACAAGATGGCGATACAAAGCCTAAACATTGCACAACGGCAGCCACTACTAAGAATCACTGGAGCGTACAGAACAACTGCTACAGACAACCTCCCTGTCCTTGCAGGGATAATGCCACTAGACCTAAAAGTGCTAATAAAGGCAGTGAGGCACCTTTAAAAAGCACGTAGAATAATTAAAAGTGGTAACTCCACTATATCAGCTGAGGAAGCAGATGGAATTCTTACGGATCCTATTGCCATCAAATGGTGGGCTAGAAACGCGGCAATTGCCGATTGGGAACGCAGTTGGTCTAAGTCGCCTCACGGTGGCTACATGCGGAATTTCTTCAATGGGTTGACCCAATCACAGGACTTCCCAGTTCCTGACGAGGCACGGCCGTTTTGCGGTTTTGCCAAAAATGAAACTAAAAAATAGTTCGGTCTGTGTGTGCGGGGATTTCATGGACGCGGATCACGTTATGTGGTCGTGTTTGGGCTTTTCGGCCGAAAGAAAGGCACTCCTGTGCCGTATCAGAGGTCTTTATTTTGGACCTCTTGGCCACAGGAACTTGGTGGCTAGCCCCGGTGCCTTTTCGGCGTTCGAGGCTTTCTACCATAGTTTTGGAGACAAATGCGCATTGGACGGATACTATTTTTATTATCCGTCCTCTACCATAACATGTCAGGTATGAATAATAAAAAAAACCCTTATTTTTAAATCACGTCATGGCGCGCGATGGGAGATATTTCCAGGAACTACGTTGGGTGATCAAATCCGAATTGAAGACAATGTTGATTGTCTTTTTCGACACCAAAAGTTCACGAAGAGTTTGTATCTCAAGGACAAACCGTCAACGCTGCCTATTATGTGGATGCAGATATGAGAGAATCGATGGGAAAAATGTGTAGATACTCACGGAGAGTACTTTGAAGAATATTTAAAAAATATATATATTTCATGACTTTTGGGACAAATCCTGTATTACATCTGTTTGCCATCTGGTTAACAGTTTTTAATTTTTTCATCCTGCGGAAATTCTTCGATTTGGGTGAAAAGACCTGGCTTTGTCTTCTCTAAATCTTGTACAATGTCGCTATTCAATTTTTTATATATTTTTTTATAACTTTTATAAACGGAAGTGTAAAAACGGCAAGCGTTTTTGGCACTACTGATAGTCGCACCTGAAGTTCAAATGATCATTAAATATTTTGCATCCAGAAGAATCCTTCTAAATGCATGCATTAGGGGGGTTTGTCTTCTTAATGCTTTTAATGTCCACACGACTAAGAGGCGTTGTTTGCATGTAAGTTATGTTGCATCGCATAATGAATATATGATTCCACTAATGAGCAAGCGTGCTCTGCGAACAACAAGTTGTTAGTTCGGTAATTAATTTTAATGTAAGCTTTGTTAAGCTTATTTTTAATTTATTCATTTATTCATACGAGAAGCTTAAACTCCTTACACAAACTGGCTTAACCGCCGGCTGTGACCCGGTAATGGCTGAATAACGATTACCAACCCTTGATTGCTAGATTTTTCTCGAATATACCAATTTTTCCATGCGACGATAGTTTTCTCCTACAAAACGCATCGCAAACAAATGTTTAAAAATACCTAAATAAGGGGGGGGGGGGGTTGATAAGACGGAAAGATGGTGGGCGGGAGACGATGGGAGTTCCTTCTCAGCATTTTCACTAATGGACCTTAATTACGGCGCCGCCCGCGGCGGCCTGTAACGATGGTCACCCAACCCGCCTCGCCCGGATACGAAACATTGATCGTCAACATTTTTTAAAAGCGACCTTGTGTGCCTATATTGGACTCATCCCGATCTACCATCTTGGGAATGATCCAATTGCTAATTGATCAACAATTTTCCATCCAATAGCTATAAAAACGAGATACAAAAAATATTAAATATAAACTTTTTTTAATAATCTGACGTATTTTTCAAAGCAATTTGCTCTGGTCGCCCAAATTCGGTACTCATTTCAGAAAACAAAAAAGTCCAGAAAATAGTTTTGGCCGATAGTAAATTGAAGTTGTGTGATTTAGCTGACACCTTTGATCCTTAAAGGAGTATTGTGCCAGGGCCTGGCATCCTGGCTCAAAAGGTTAAGATATGAAAAAGTAGTGTATTCACCATTTTGCATCAACGTTCGTCCATGAGAAAGCGAAGGACGTAAATGTCGACTGCTAATATTTGAGGGCACATATTAGGTAAAGCGGAAAGAAATGTCATTTTTTTGTTATTTGGAGGGAAAAAAAGCATTTAAATAAAAGCTATACAATATTACTCAATTAAATAATTTCCATTGTTATTTATAATCGCCTTCCACAAATTAGGTAGCTTTTTAATGCCTTTTTCGTAAAATTCAGCCGGTTTTCCAATAAAATAAGAATCCAAATGATTTTTCACTTGTTCCACAGAAGTGATTTTTTTGATCGCGAAGCGAATATTCTAATTACTTAAAAAGATAATAGTCTGAAGATGCAATGTCAGGAGAATATGGTGGATGATGCAGCACTTCCAAATCCAGCTGCTTTATTTTGTTCTGCGCAATCCTTGCTACGTGTGGTCTTGCATTATCAGTGAATTACGCCAAAAAAATCCCACCAAACACAAAGGAGGACCTTTTTCTAGGATAATGTCGGCCGAGGGGTAGAAACAGGTATTTGATTTGAAGAAAGTCACTGTTTTTTCCTTCTCGGACTGTTGTAGAAGACCCACTTCTCATCCCCAGTAATGATCTTTTTTTAAAAATGATAATGACATTTTCACTATTGCTAAAAAAATATAAAAATATTTGCAAAGTAAAACAAACAACAGAGTTTCAAAATGACACCACCCTTGATGTATTCACTCGACAGCAACCCGAGGTAAACTGACGGCAAAGACGCAACAAAAAAAAAAATGACATTTCTTTCCGCTTTATCTAATATTTTGGGATTGCTGAAAGATGACCCCAAATTAAGACGAAAAAGTGCTCTTTCACCAAGACAATGCACCGTGTCACATGTCGAATAACGAATTGCACTTTGAATTGCTTCCTTTGAATCTGGCTCTCAGCAACCTGTGTGCAAATAAAAAAAGATTGCCCCAGAGAAAGAGATTTGTCTCCAATGATTAGCAATTGCCGGAATTGAAGCCTATTTTGAGGCCAAAGATAAATCGTTCTACATAAACACCATCGAAATTTCAGAGCAGCATTGGATTGAATTTATCTCTCTTGTAGGACACTATTAATGAATAAAGTCGTTGTTTATTAAAAATGTTGTTCTATTGTTATCCTATTATTGAGTGATCTTAAATCGTTTGTGCGTCCGTGGGAACTTTATAAAAATAATAATTGTATATTGTATTATATTTGAAAATATGAATGATATATAATAATATGTTTTTTACATTTCTTTTAATGCAGCGAAATATTTCGCTCGCCCTGCTTTCATATTTTTATGCACCCCCGTCTATTTCATTTACCCTTGTTTAATTAAATTCTGGAAAAAAATCTGTTTCAATCTAAAAAAAAATGGTTAAAAGCAAAATGTTAAGGCACTCTCGACATAAAATGATATGCAGATGAATAATATAATATGATGCAAATGTTGATACAACAGAACGCGCTCACAGCAACGCGTCCAATGAAGCCAATACATCACTGATGAGCCGCTGTTTTTGCTTATTTTTCAATACAAATTCAATCTACGAATTCTTTTTTTAATTGGCTCAATACACGCACTTTTATTTCAAAGGAGATGTTTTCAAAAAATATATTTTAGATCAACATTTGGAATGATATAAAATTCGACAATGCCTTCAGTTTCGATTTCGGATATTTTGAAAAACCTCCATGGTATATCGTTGGACATTTTTATCATTGGTTTATTTTATGCGCTATTTATGATAATTTTATTGACGCAAATCAAGCTTAAAAGCACATAATTTCATTAAGGTCTATTAATAAAATTCGTTTGGTCGGTTTTAATTTCGTGTTTATGGGCCCGTCGCGTAGCGGAGCTCGTTGCCCAAAAATTCATCCCTTATCCGGCGGGGGGGTTACAGTCGCAATGTTTGGCTTTATTGAGGGCTCGGGGCCGGGTTATACGGTTACTTTACGGTACTTAACTCCGTTGATAATCGTTTTGGTACTAGAATTACTTTTTCAGGCCCTCCGACGACTTTAGGTCTACCCTCGGAAAGGTCTTCCCAAACCGGCCGTAACGACCGCAACTTTACCAGGAATTTGCCCATAACGCCTTTTACCGAATTACCGGCGACGGTGACATTTCTTTCCCCGGCAAGGTTTCTTTAGATAGTCTAAGGCCTTCTTTTACGTGTTATCGTATGTAAGTATTGCAGTTTTTCCCATTTTGTAATGCTTCATTATATTTTTTTCCCCGCCAGATTTACATTGGTTGCAATGTGCTTTATTAACAATACCGGTACAAATTGTTAATATTCTTAAAAATTCTCTCCACGAGCATTAACACATTTTTCCACCGCTCTCTCAAAGGCCGCTCCAGACAATCTTATTCCTCCAGTTACGGACCTTCCGCGATCCGATAGCGAATAGACCCGCGTGAGGCACTAACATCTAGGAGCACTAACACAGCAAGTATTACGATACTCATGCCTTCATGTTTGATCTATAATTTGACACTATTGATTACTCTTAAATCCCCATATTTTTATTACATTACACAGTTTCTATGACGTATATGAGTTCGTGTGTGTTAAAATAGAGAATTTATTCGTACGTCGTTCCCTATCCATATCCAAATATGTAAAGCAGCTAGCATGTTTCCACTTCGTGAAATGAATCACTCATAGTCATTCCGTTTGCGCAACACCATTGCCAATCAAATAGCCACATATTTCGCAATCCTTATGGGAATTCGGTGCATGTGCAAAATAGTCCATTCTGTAATGATGCTTCTAGCCCGTGTGGTTTTGATTAGGAGTACATTTAGATAATGAATAGAATTTCATCCGAGTGGGCCGCTATAATAGTCAAACAGTGGACGGTGGCTGTGGGGTCGATCTGGGTCAGACTTCTCTCTCAAACTGATTGAAATTGAAATTAAACAGTGCACCAGGGACCCTACTTTTCCGCCACACTCGAACCGATTGTAGAGAAAAATCCTGTTACGCGAAAACCACTCTGCAATGTTTTCATCGAGGACTCGGTCCTTTTATTTATTTTATTAGCTCCCTGCCGATATTATCTATAAACTATCAACGTCCGCTTTCCGTCTGAGAGGATACAAAAAATATCTTCCAATATGTCTTTACATTGAAACATCATTTAATTTATTAGACAATTCCCAAAGCACTTAAATCGAAATTATTGTAGATGAGTTGTATTATTAGGTTGATGCATAACTTCCAATCATTTAAAATGCATCAACGTGCATTTATTATATTTATTCTTGAAGCATTTAGCAGCTATGAAGCAACACAAATAAAATGATCTTAAAATGCTGAGCTAAGAAAGTGCGTTGAAATAATTAGAAGTTATGATCCGTTAGATCCAAGTCGGATTATTATGGCGAATGAAGCAAAACCTTCGCATATTTGATCCATCCCGGTCCATGCAATATTTTTTCGTCTTCTTTGGTGTCGATTCTTCCCTTTCAATCTAAAGTTTTGACTGTTACTCTGTCTCAGGTGTGAAGGGATGGACTCATGTTCCATCCATGGTTATGAATTGACGCAAAAAATCGGCTTTATTGCTGTGAAACATCGCCAAACACTCGTTTGAAACGTTATGAGCAAACGCGGCACTCATCTTGCGCACAGCTTTCTCATGTGCAAATTTTCAGTCAATATTTTACTGTTGCAAGCGAAGGAGCAGGACTTCTCCAGGATAGAATCTTGCTCGGCTTTTTTTTGAGAATTTATTAATCTAATTTTACTATAATCTTTCCTCTTTATTCATTCTGTTAAATCAACACTTCAGATAATACAGTCAACACTTCTATAGCGTCGAGATAAAAAGTTAAGCATCCATAAAAAAATTGTACGGTTTTAGTTTGTTAACAAGTGACTTTACGTATTTTAAACGTTGCTTACATAAAATATGCCGCAAACAAAGTTGTTGCTATAGGAGGGTTGATTGTATTGTTATCAACCAAAATTCTAGTTTTTATTCATAAATCACTATTATGTATTTTGTTTCGCTTATCTCATCCCATATATTTGATTTGTACCCAAAGTGGCACTCCCAGATTTAATTTTATTTATCGGCGTTTTAATGAAAGGTTTTGTTGCGTGGAGGGCTAACATTCGGCGGATGGCAATTAAATAAAAAATATAAAATCATCGTGCTTGCGGCGAACTACAATTTCGCAGACCAAAAACATCTGGGACCGACCTTATCTAAATTCGTGAAATCCTGGAGTTTAGACGGGCCTGACCCCGAGTGCATTTTTGTAGGTCAAAGCGTCACCAAAAACATCCCTAAGTAACAAAGAATCCTGAGCTGTCGTTAATCAGTGCCAGGCCGACATTTGGAATCGCCCTGTACATCACCGTACTGTGGTCGTTTTGGAGCGATCACTCGCGGTTTTAAGCGCCTCTCCGGTGCGAATCTCGCATCTGAAGAACGCGGTTATCGAATCGCAGCGCCGAAGATAACGGACCGCCTTGTGTCAGCAAGGGGATTACGTTACTTAATTAAGAATAGTATTCAAATCAAATCATCATAAATTTTTAATACAAATAAAAATATTGAAAAAATGAACCACCCGGAGCTGAACTGGAACGAAAACCGGAATTTAAAAAATACGGTTCGAAGCCCTGATTTAAACTATTAGTGGTGTATGATGTAATAATCACTCTTCGTGAACTCTTATTGTATTAGGTTGTCCCATGAGTTTCTTTCGCAAATGATCACAGATCTAATCATATCCATGGTTGAAGAAAATCCGCGATATACTGTTCGTGAAATAGCTAACAAGCTAGAAGTTCCACGAACATCCGTCCATAATCATCTGACAAAATTGGGCTACATCAATCGTTCAGATGTGTGCCTTCCTCATGAATTGACTGACTCAAATAAACTTCAGCGTATTTCAACATGCGATCTTCTTCTCCGACGACATAATAGCCAAACTTTTTTGAAGAGACTTGTCAATGGAGATGAAAGTTGGATACTCTATGAGAATATCCAACGTAAATTGTCTTGGATCAAGGGTACAGAAGCTTATAAGCAATAATTTGGAGCATCCAGTAACCAAGAGAAGACAAGCATCAGATAAGGACCTAATCAGAAGTAGTAAATAAGAGTAACAGGAATTTGAACACTGCTTAATTGTCTGCATAGAAAATAGTTTTGCAGGAAACCGGCAGGCAAGTGAAAGCCCGTACACGGATCGTTACGGATTTTGGGCCACAATGCAAACAAAGTTCGAAAGCTTTTGCATTACTTAATTAGGGCGATGTCCAAACTTGCTTCCGCTAATTGTCCCCGTCATCGTGACGGCATAACAACGTCTATTTTGATGGAATGTCACGCGCCATATTAACAGGACGGGGGCTGTACTACGAGACGGCTTCGTGGGGGCGAAGTACCGAGGCGTAGACCGCGCCCTAGGCAGATCGCGCAAGCGGTTTCGTCCTTTAATTACATTTCAAATTGAATATTTTTAATGCTCCAATGTTAAAATCTGAAATGTTCACACCGGATAAAATTTTCAGGCGCAAATTTTCCTACAAATTTTCCCCAACCCGAAATCCCGTCTTCGAAAATATCTTTTGGTTAATCACCAACGTCCAAAATTGACAGATAGCAAATCGAAAAATGAACAATTGAAAATGGCTCGGTATTAAGGAGTCTACGGCAGAATTCCTATCAATAGAATATCAGTGTTGTGATTGGTATATAGGGTGCGCGATACCAAATAAACCAACCCCCCCGAGGCTGTGTGCCCGTTTTTCCAGCTTCCCGGGTATACAACATGCGGAGCCGGGAACGGGATACACCCACAGGAAAATAGGAAATTATTGACCTTGTAGGGATATACAGAAAGGTAACGAGCATCGTTATTTTTTGCTAATATTGTTTACCGAAACCTTGTAAACATGCAAAATATACAATATGATGTTTCAACGGCTATGTATGCGCGCAACCGAATCTATACACATAAATAACATTTCGACTGAGATACCGGAACATTTGAATTATGGATGTACGAAAAGGTCGCCATCAAAATAGTTTATAGAACAACAGAAAATTTGAAGCAAGTCCAACTGGATTATGATTTCATCGAATGAATTTATGTCGCTTTTTTTTCCAATGTAATTCGTCAATTTCGTAAGACAAAGTCGCGCGTTATCGTGCTGGAAAGTAATGGCGCATCTATTCACCAAAGTTGGCTTCTCTTGAAGTGAAGCGTTGGAGCGGGGATGTCGAACAGAAAGACTGCTTTGATAACCTCTTTATTATACACGAGAGAAAGATCTGGCTGCGGGAAGGACGCCCTCCCGCAGTCAAGGCTATGCGACGACTCTTTATACTCCCGCTTCCTATGCGTCATCACCCAACCGGCAACTGTGCACACACAAGAAGCAATCCTGTCGTTTTTACAAATGCAATTTGCTCGCAGCCCCTAAAGAAAGACGGAAGATATCGCTGGTGAATTAAATCTGTATACAAGTGCATTTAAAAAATAATACGTCCAAATTGATAAAAAATCAATCAAAAATGTTCAATCTTCTACCTGACATTGAATTGAATATAATATAGTGGAAGTGGAATGCGATTTTTTTAACTTAAGCACATAAAACTTTTACTGCTTTAGTACTTGATGTTTATAATATGTATGTATTTATCAAAATTAATTCATCTTATTTAGAAAAGTCTTCGAGTCACTTAAGTTTGTTTTCATTTTGATGATTTTCGTCGATGTGATATAATATTTGAAATGTCGGCGAAGACGGTATGCATGGATTTATCTGGCGCAACAAGCATTGTATCTGTTGACGCATGACGGCATTTGACGGTAACTGTGCGTCAATGGGTTAAATGAGATCATCTCGCACCTGCATTTTGAAAAACTTAAAAAGTTTTTAATCGACTTGGCTAAATTTTTGGAAAATTTCTCACTATAATATTGTTGGATGTACCTAAATTTTTAAGGTTTTCACGCAATTAAATTACTTTTTTGGAGTAAAATTTGTCAAGAATATATGAAAGTTTAACTAAAAAGCCTACTTACTTGTATACTTTTTATGTGTATATTCTTCTCCTGCACTTATTAAAAATCAAAAAATAATTTTCAGATCAATAGAAAAATTCGATATATTCTTGATATCACGAAAATTATTTTTATGGTTATACAAATTCAAGTCAAATTGAATTATTAGGAAAACTTGGGAAGATATCATCTATCCTTCGAATTTATGTAATGCAATATTTTGGGAATTAAGTAAGTTTGCAATATCTTTTTATTGAATATGAAACGTCTATATCAGATCATACATGTAGGATTTTTCTTTTTTTTGGAATATGGTCTATAATTAATACTTTTATTGTACTTAGAACAAAAATGCTCAATGGCCTCTAATAAACCCAATTGCCCTTAAAGTTTTTAACGCTCTCCTAAAAGACAATAACGTCCCCACTGGAAACACTTGGTACCCCGTAGGAAATCATTAATGTAGACGACGTACAATGACCGATGAAAGTAATTATATCAAAAATTTATATGATTTACTAACAATTCGTTATAGTAATTGAATATATCATCCATAAAGAATCTCTTATAAAAAGATATACTCAAATGGAATAACATTGGAGACTCGTCCTAATTAAGGCCTATTTATTTTAGTCAATTGCTTTATTAATTTTGCCTAAAAAAACACCACCTACCAGTGATTCGTATATACTTTTCACCTGTTTAAACCACATCATCACCGAAGGGCAAAGAATCCATCCGGCGTTAAGGATGCTGTCGAGTAATAATAATTGCTGCCTGTTCACGGAATAGTTCCAAATGTATCTCTACAAATGTTCAACAAGGCGAGAAGCACAATAAACGTTGAATTCTCATAAATGTTTCCAACCCCCTTGAATAAATTATTATATTATACAAATTTGCTGCGCTTTAGTAGCTTCTGCTAAAATAATATTGCTAATGGAAATAAAGGAGAGCATCCCTCCCGTTTAAGGATACGTCTTTCAATTTATTTTATGCATGAGGTTAAGGCGAAAAAAATTATGCGAACTCATCGCAGAATGCTCGTCGATTATTCCTGTTGGATTTTGTGAGGTTCAGACGATCTACGATCGCCATCCTTTAAATAATAACCGTGTGTTTTATAAATATTTTATAGTGAAAAAAACTCTTCTCCGATCGAACGACTTGATTCAGATTTAGCCTGAATTCCTAGAGTTTAAATGCAACATTCATTTAAATGCTATTTTTAAATCATGACAATTTAACTATTCATTCGTTGATCTTACCCTGCAGAGAAAAATGGGAGATTGATCACAATTTATTCACAACGGTTATATAATAAAAATCAATCGCGGTTGTTTATACTACACGGCTGCTCCTCTCTTATTTTCGAAGAATCAGCGATCTGAAAGGTGGACCGGTTGGACTTTTTTAAACCTTGTGGCCATTCCCTCATATTTTAGGGCTTTTTGTGTAAACTTTGGGGAGGAATACATCCCCGGAGCTTTCTACGATCTCAATGTTCAAGAAACCCCCCTCCCCCAGAGGCTAGTTTATATTAGTGGCTCGCACCAAAATTACAATATTTACATATTGCCGTATCAATTACTAATAATATATTATCGCTTAAGTTTTCGTATATTTCTCTCTCGGCACAAATATGTTATATTCTTCTTTGGATGGAATTCCCCGCGTAATCGGAATTCGCGCACGATGAGTCCCCAAGCATTACCTTCATTACATTCCATAATGCAGATAATGCGATACCGACGTCCGATAGTGGACACGCAACAGAGCCGCGCTCCTGACGGCTGGCCCGATGCTAATATGTCGCGAAACGTATCGGGGGCGCGGTCAATTACACGGGTCAATTACATTACCCCGTGCAAGCTAATTACATCAACTTACACCCCAGTTATATTACGTTCACATTATCGCCCGCCCATATGATCTACAAATGGGCCACTATCGAAGGAAACTATCTTTGCTGACAGACGACTCAGGGAAAATTTAAATTTATTGTCTTCACATTTCTCAAATAAAATATGAATATCAGGCATATTGAAAAAAAAAGAGATGAACACTCGTATAATGACATCCGAGAATACTTTGGTTGATGACCTCATTGCAATAAGTCATTAAAGTACTTCTACAATAAGAGTCGTTGCAATAAGAAAATTAACAGATTATTTAATATTTCTCTAAAAATAGCATGCCATACAATAAAACCGATTTCGTTGAAAAATGAGAGAATTTTCAATCTCCGGAAATTTCGTTTCGAAAAACGAACAAATTTATCTTACAAATCAATCGGCGGTCTTTCTTCTTTAAAAGGCCATTTCCTACAAGACTGAGATGTCTTTTTCAATTCTTATATAGGCATATTTATGCTCAAATAATATTGTTTTTGTACAATGTAAAAAAAGTAGATTCATCAAAATTACAATCTTTTCCATTAAATCTTAAAGAGGTTCTATAGTCCTTATTTTTCATGAATTACGGAATAATGATGCCAAAAAAACAGTCCCAATATATCTTTTTGCTGAAAACGAAAAACAAAAAGGTCCCTGTTTAATACAAGGATATTCCCTAAAGTAGCTGGACTATCAAAGAAACGCTAAAATTTTGGAATTTTTTTTTTTCAACGTGGTCTTTCAGCTTGGTACACTTTTTCCAGCGACGTTCAATAGTTACTTGAATATACAATAGACCTTGATGTAATGGACCCACGTTTCATCCACGGTTATGAATCGACGCAAAAACTCGGCTTTATTGCTTCTTGTGCTGTTTTTGTTTCTTGTGTGATCACCTAATTTGTTTGACCGCTGTGATATTCGTCTTGGAAGCTCATACAGTCTTTGTTTAAACTCTGCCATCTAATATTTTACTGTTGCAAACGAACAGCCGGGTGGGTGTTAGACTTCACGATGCTCACCCATAAAACCCCAGGGGGGGCGGGAACCAACCCTATGCCCGTGGGAAATGAGGTAATGATGTGGAGGAGAGGTAGCCTCATCGATTTGCTCATCAAACGCAGCTGGGGTAGCCTAGCTAACATGAGTTGGGTGAGCAGGTCACCCTGTGCTGTGCACCCGTAAAAGGGTGTGTGGAACAGCCGATTACAGTAGTTATTGGAGACTGTGTCAAAGGCTCATCGCTATCCTCAACAACCTAGGCATACAGGGGAGAACGATTTTAGGTTATTCGAACAGCGACTCGTCTCCGTGGCTAGGCACTACAAATGACCGAACCGATACGAATACCTTTAAACTGTGGTTGGACTCGTGGTGGCAGTGAACCCGCGGTAGTAATCCTTTGAACTTTTAGCTTGAACCTTTGTCCTTCCTCCTCCACCGCGCCCTCAGATGCACTGGTCTGAAGCTGGTTTTTCCTGCAGAAGCCTCGCATCCTCTGGAGGGCCTGGAGCAAAAAGGGTGCCTCTTTCTTGCCGGGTTAAAAGATCAGTGGAAGACACTCTCTTTGTGGCTAGTCCGGGGTAACCCGGAATAGACCATACAACAGCGCAGGAAATGGAAATGGAAATTTATGATCCCCCAATCCAGTTAGTCGCTGTCTGTCGTCTGTCATGTTGCAAATGGAGCAGACTCTCCCAGAGTTTAATCTAGCTCGGCTTTGATATTGGTTGGGCTGAGATCTTTCAAATAAAAATTGACATATACGTTAGGTTGGGTACTTATGGGAGTATTCATATATTAGGTCGAGTCATAAATAATTGCCGATCTTTTTTCAAACATTTATTTTACATTACATATTCACCAACATTAATAATATATTTATCTTATTTTACTGGTAACTTATCAATAACTTCTAGCAGGTTTAGGTGGATTATTAGTGGTGTATTATGCCTCGACGATCCCACTATACACATAATTATTTTTTCCATGAATATTGGCTTTAGGATCCAGTAAAGGTGGTTGATGTTTATCAAGCCACTGTTTTTGTGTACGACATTATCGAATCCATTTATCCATTTTTCATCTCCAGTAATTATTTTGTTTAAAAATTGATCAATTTTTTGCTGTGAGAGGAGACTTGTGGCAATTCTTCATTGCCTTCAATAACAATATGTGGCAACTACACATCTAATTTGCTAACCTCCACAATTTTCCAAGTGTCGATAAATAGTTGATTATGACGTATTTAGCTTCCCTGACATGTTTTTTGCTCCAATAACGCCTTTTAAATATCTTCAAGTCTTAAGGGTGACCCAACCTTGATTCATCTTTCAGGGTCTCATCTTCTGAGCGGAATTTTTAAATCCAATTTATTACTGTCCTTTCTTTACCTTCAACGTATATATCGCATTTTTAGCCGTAGCTGTACCACCGTTGCCTTGTTTGAACTCCCAAAAATGCATTTTTTAATTTTCCATTTTATGGGTTAAAAATACTATAAAATAAAATGTGACACGGTTAACTGTCGTAGTAAGATTGATTATACTCATACCTATCTAATGATACCCTATATTCACCAATGCGGATGACTTATCAAGGGTAAAACCGAATAAGTATAACATTATCTTTTCACCGGCAACTATTTATGACTCAACCTAATATATTATGTGAAATTATTTAATAACCTGTTTTGAAGGAATAATTTAATGCCCATTTGCGACAGTGAATCGAAATCTAAATGCCGTCGCAAAATGTATGTAAGAAAGAGCTTAACAAAGTATCATCAAGATTTGGATCTAACGAATCACGGAGCAAAATAGTATTTTTTCCATCGTATGGTACCCAAATTAGTATTGGGAGATAATGACTACCCAATTAGCATTTAACAAAACCACCACCAAAATAATGTTGCATGAAATTTGTTTGAATTAAATGATTGCTTATTATTTAGAGTGTATACGTATTTGATCAATGATAACCAATTGAAACCACAAATGCCCCGGTACGTTTTCAATCATGCAACATGCATCCTAGCCGCAAACCATCGGTTTCATTCACTTTTTTTAATCAAATCGAAGCACTTTGTTAATAAAATTGAACATTTGAAGGCCAACGAACCTTTTGATCCTCCCTTACAAACGAATCGCTCAAAATATTAGAGAGTTAACATCGAAGTGAGCAGAACGTCTGCTCAACGCGATCGTTGGCTTATAACATCGCACTCTCAGCTTATAACGTCGTGTTCTCTTGATTGGATGAACCTGCTGCTAACTGCCTTCAGTCACCGGAGACTAAAACCTTTTCACAGTTGGAAGCGTCACATATATCCGGTTGTAATCAAAGCGCTTCCTGTCTAGTTGCAGTCGACGTTCCCAGAGCTTCCCAAAATGCGGATATCCCAATGGGGGAACCCTCGTTAATAATAATTTTAAATGTAGGCCTTAAGTGGGAAGTTTGTTTATCGTCCTCTACGGGATTTGTTTGAAAATGTACTTAAATTACAATGGAAAATCCGATAAAATATGAGGGTTGCTATTCTATTGATGATTGGTTTTACCCTCGGTAAAATTAGCTGAGATTTAAATAGTTGATGATCGTCGTTGAGAGCGAAAAGGATCATCGTTCGTTTGCTTGCTTGCTTGCTGCACATCGTGGGATTATCATTTCATTTTAATATTCATTTGGTCACAAACCTATCAAAATGCTGTATTCTATGTGTTCTATAGTTGTTGTTGTCTATGGTCCGTATTGTGTTCCGCCCAAGTAAGACATTTTAATCGTCTGGGTGAGCCGAAGCAGGAACTCCTATGACACGTGATTGGAAATTCTGAAATGAAGTGAACCAACACTCGTCTTCTTGTCTTTAGGTGGCTTTTAGCAATTCTTTTTATGGGACTTTTGAGGGGAAACCCACTACTATCCTCGTGCCCTCACCGTGCCAGAAAAGCATCTGGTCATCGCGGACACTCACATACAATCAAAAGAACGCACCAGGCGTTAAACAATTAATACAGGGGGTGATGCCGAGAAACATTCCTCTGCTCCACCGTGGCTGTCGCAAAAGTTGCTGGGGTTGGGGAAAAGGGCACTCGCTACCAAAAAGAGGCAAACGTGAACCACACGTCAGCATCTAATTCACTGGCCCGTAGCCCGTCTCGCACTTAGTGCCGAAATTTGTACAATTTTTACAAACTCCAAGTCAAATTTGCCTCTGACACGGCTCAAAAGAACTTCTCGATCAAAGTCCATGCCTGGACATGACCAAAGCACGTGATCAGCTGTCATGTCCGCGTGCAAACATGGAAATTCCGAAAGACTTCCAATTCCAAACTGAAGGAGAGATGACTTGAATCGCCCGTGTCCTGTGAGGAATGGGAGGTCCAATAGCATGAAACCACCCAGCGACACGACAAGCGATATTTAACTGAAGGAATCCTTTTATGTGACTATTGTCAAACATTTTGATTTTGATTGAACCCAAGATGATTAAGTAACAAGTCCAACCACTTAACCACGGGACTACCTACAAGTCAAATGGGAATCAACACTGGATGAAAATATTTGAAAATCTGAGATATATTTTCATGATTTTGTTACGTGGTGAAGCAGGGGCGCTCGCGGGACAGAGTCTAACTTCTGACACCAATGTAGCTTGATGGAGCGGGGACGCTCTTATGTCCTTGCTATGATTGCCACGCTCGCACCCGGGTACTTTCTTCTTTCGGGTCGCTATGATAGCCAAGTGAACGGTTGGTAGTGAACGTATGCCTAATATAACGTATCGTCTTAGTTGATCTCTTTATTGATGACAAAAGAGCTATCCAATGACTCACAGCTCCAACCTCCTAACTATCGGATCGACAACGGTGGACGCACAAGAAGTGATAGATGTCGTTCAGACGCAATGTGTCCGCAGCACCACAGATGTCGCTGTTAAATTGACACATTGCGTCTAAAGAGAGACAGAATATCTCGCTGTTAATCTGGTGAATTGAATCTGCACAGATAAACAGCGTCATTGCGTGGAGACGACTGTAGACGGTTGGGGTTTGAGCCAATGTTTTTTTTCATCTAATTGTGTGGCTACAATTCACATCTTCAGTGATAACTATTTTTGATCTTGCTTAACACGATTTACTATTATGCTATAACTTCCAATAGCTTCCTTTGGAATATCGTTTGAATTTTTATATTAAATGTATTACTTTAGAAAATTTCAACAACAACTTTTGCATCTGTATCTTTTGATTTTAAATCGCATCATAAATTTAAATTATTTTGTACGCCTTTTGACGCATTCTTTTTTCTTTTCAGGTAAGTCAAAATTGTGCAACATCCTCGCTCCGTGAGTATTTTATGTCTGTTTTTTTTCTCCGCAAATGAAGAGTGGCATATTCCACCAGGAGATGCGCCCTGGAAAATATATTAATTTCGGAGCAAGACGACTTTTCTGCACAAAGCCTTCGCTGGTGCTCCACGAACGAAAGCTCTTCGGCGGCGAAGCCTTCCCGAAATATTCGTAGTTTGATGTTCACAGGAGGTATGTTCACCCACTCTACGCCGTAGAACTAAAGCTACAGTATGCTACAACGGTTCAAGTACATCTCATTTTATGGTTAGATAACATGCTAATAAGCGTGTATCGCTCACCATGGAAAATACCTTATTACAGAGGAGCGATTTTAATTCATTACGTAATATACCAGAAAAGCTTGGTGTATCAAACATTCTTAAAATACGTATGAACATGTGTACGATTTTGTGCTCTTATGTGTGTTTGATTTTGTGTTCATTGATTCGCAGAATTTAGTTATTTGTTATTATTTTATGTTTTTATGCTGAAAGGCTGCATTTTATGAAACTTTTTTGCGCCCTAAAGTGACATTTATTCCGAAAAGGGCAGAATGGCGCTCATTTAATAGAGCGAGACCTAACGTTTTCTGTCATGTAGGTTAAGTAACGATCATGCAGGAGATGAGCTAGAAATGCGTGTTCGCCTTAGAGGCGTACTTTTTGTGTTATTCCTTTTTAAAATAAAATATTTTCCTTGCCGCAACCTATACACGAAAATATTAGTCAATAGATAAATGCCATCATTACTGCCCTTTTGTTGAAGATAATAGTTGTCTTCATTCAATTGTTGACCAATTGAATGATAAAAATTTCACCTTGTATGTCTTTGATGTATTGGTGTGAATGTTCAAAAAATAACAAAATTGAAAGCTTTTTGTACTACTCTAATTTTTTAATTGTAGTTTCTGTCCCTAATGTGTTTTTTATTGCATTTACCCTTTGAGCTCCAACGTCGAGGTGGCCTCGACATTTTATACTCCAGCCTTGATTACAATTATTTGGAGCTATTCTGATGTTTTTATTTTTTGAAACATCAGAGCAACTGTTCTAGGAAAGATAAATTTCTCATTTTACTAAAAATCACCATTTTCAGTATTCTAATTTAAAATTTTGTGTAAATATTGGTATTTTATAAATCTGAGCGTATCATTCGATAAACCCGCCTTTGAGGGGAAGCTCAAATAGGATTATGCCCTCGTCGTTTTGTTCGATCCTTGTGCTTTCTTATTTTAACACACTCTAGTCGGGCACCGCCGCGTGCGAACTTATTTAAATTCTAGCTCGATATGATAACCGCGCGAGCCTCCATTTTCCTATAACACCATCAATGTGACTGATAATATTCTTATCTGCTGAGACCCGGACTAAAGCTCGCAAAATTCCCGATTTCCCGACAAATTATTTATTTCCGTCGCTGCATATGAATACTTATATACTATAATACTTTGATGTGATTCGTAATTATATTTCGGAGGAATACAAAAATTTTGAACCCCGTATCTATTATATTTCACATCGATATTCACATTATTAGAGTCGAGGTGTAGTAAATACATCACCGGTAGGGAAAGGTTATTTGAAACAATTTGAAGAAAATATGTGTACTCTATATATGTATACATAGATTAGAGCGTCATTAGGCGTCGCCTAAGCTCGCATATTAGTAGTTACGCCACTGTTTC
This sequence comes from Stenopsyche tienmushanensis, assembly GCA_008973525.1. Classification (NCBI taxonomy): domain Eukaryota; kingdom Metazoa; phylum Arthropoda; class Insecta; order Trichoptera; family Stenopsychidae; genus Stenopsyche; species Stenopsyche tienmushanensis. The sequence goes on from WACJ01000017.1 coordinate 637,084, forward strand.
CAAGCGTCTAGAATTCGGAGGGAATGTCTCGATTTAGTTGCCCTCATCGTGCTGGTGAGTTGTACAATCGCAATTATTACGCTTTATATCCAAGGGCACACTCTGTAAACGAACAACCTTATATTATATAATATGTCTATTCGATTGAATTGCAAAGATTTTATACAGACATTTCAATGCGGTCATTATGATCGTCATTTAGTGTGGCTCACTTTGGACATTTTAAAAATACAGCGAATCTTCCGGCACATTTCCATTTTGTTTCCGAGTTAGCTCAGTCATGTTTGTACCTTTGATGTCTGTATAATTTGTATGTAATCGACGCCGAGCAACCTTTGCTCCAAGACCCAATCTCCCCAGGTAAACAAACGTTGAGCGTTGCCAAGTTAGCGGCAACGATTATGAACTAATTATCATGTGGTAACTCGCACTCGGTGTGCCTTGCGGTCCTTTATAGCCTGCTTGGATTTTCAGAGTTAGTTTGCCATTTTAGCCGGCCGTTTAATGCTGATGATGTTGGTAATTTACCCTCGGCGATTGTTCGACGCTCCCGGGAAACTTCCCAGATGAACTTGTGCCGAAAAATTTTCAACAATTTTCTTTGACTGTAGTAATAAATCAATCTTATTATTTAATATTTTTATATGTTGTTATTTCATAACTAACATATGAGTTAGTGGTGACACATAGAAGGCGGGGTTCGAGAAGAGTCGTCGGTCGGCCTTGGTTGCGGGAATACGTCCTTCTCGCAGTAAGATCGAACTCATGCGTTAGCGCCGTCAACCCGACGAGCGCGTGGGAGCAGGGAACCGCCTGGAAACTCTGCTCTGAGAGCGTCCCCGCTCTCATGTAATAGGATCTTTGATTTATTAGTGAAAAATAATTAGGCAATCAATTGAGGCGTTCAACAGAGAGTGTCTTGCAAAGCAATGATCATTTGTTAGATTCAAGTCTGGTTAATAGATAATATGACCTAAAGCTTTCCAACCGTGTTCCAAAATCACATACAGGATGCGGTAGGGAAACTTTTGTCATATAGATTTAGTAAAGATCATGTAATGGACTGACCATAAGAATCTTTCTGCACGGAATTAAATTGATATCTCATATACTTCCTCACAGAGCATGAGCGCATAAGGGCTTCGCTTTTAAAGTTCAGACTTGCCCCGATTTCGGAGTGTCCGTGCGGATCCGGTCATGGACGCAGACTACGTGGACATGTCCGGGCATGGCGTCCGATCGCGAGGCTCTCATTCGAAGTTTCAGCGATCTGAAAGGCGGACCGGTTGGACACATAGACCTTGTGGCCTCCCCCTCATCTTTTATGGCATTTTGTGCAAGTTATGGGGTGAAACGCATACCCGTAGCTTTATCTATTTTAATTATTTATTTTATCAATTAAATTTATAATTATGAATACAATCTCCTTATGCGAACATAGCTTCCTCTCATTTTTTTTCTTATTGTAATAGTGCAGTGAGAAATAATTTATTGACATCATTCCTTTTTAACCCCTTAAGGAGTACTATCCCAGGGCCTGGGATCCCTCTCAACTTTTCAAAAAAAGCATTCTTGTACATTGAGCTCGGAAACAGACAGAGAGAGAACATAGCGCAGTTCGGGAGACAAAGACGGAGAGCTTCCTCGCGTACATCGCACGATTGTATATATTTTTTTAAATTTTTTTTAATTTAATTTTTTTTATTTTATTTTATTTTTTTCCTGTGGGAGCGTAAATCTTCGCAAGACTTCCGGATAATGTTGCCATCATCCGGGGAGTGTGGGATTTACGTCTGCATGAGTTTCCATAAGGGAAACCCACCAGCCGCACCTACCCACTAAATCGCTCCCTTTGGTCTCCTCTGTCCCCCTGGTATTGTTTTACACATTGCTTCAATGGTGACAGGTAGTCTAGCCATTTAATGGCCCTATTCTATTGTTGAAGAGGCGCTCTGCGCCTCTCTCTTTCACTGTCTTCTTTGGCGCTCATGATGTCTTCTACATAGTCGCGCCAAAGGTCCCATTTTCTCTTGCTTTCCATCATGCTGTGGACCATGTTGTCAGCGTTGAGCTCGGTCACCCCGAGTGCTTGTTTCAGCAGTATTCTCTGGGGTGCCCAAGCCTCACAGCCAATGATGGTGTGCTCTGCGTCGTCGACCTCCGCTTGGCAGTGTTGGCACGTAGCGGATGGTTCTTTGCCAATCCGCATCAGGTACGCACCGAAGCATCCGTGCCCAGTGAGCACCTGCGTCAAGCGGTAGGTTGTTTCACCATGTTTCCGGGCCCTCCACCGACTTATGACCGGGATAAGTCGATGGGTCCATCTTCCCTTGCTGGACTGATCCCATCTCCGTTGCCAGGCTTCCCTCAGTTTCTGGTCGTGTTCATTGCGACTTTTAGGATCTTCGTAGTCCAAGGCCCTCTTCTTTGCTTGGAGGGGGGGTATTCCAGCGATCACGAGCACCGCTTCTTCAGATACAGTTCTGTATGCTGCGGTGACTCGGAGCGCTCCCTGCCGCTGGACCCCGGCCAGCTTCCTTCTGTAGCTTTCGTGTCTGAGCGACTCATGCCATATCGGGGCTCCGTACAGAAGGATCGAGTGCACGATTGTATATTGTATTGATTGTATAGATCGTTAACCCAAATTTATCGACTAATAATGATTTCGATTTCAAGTGTGTTGTTTGTTTACGTAAATAAATTACCGAATATTTTGTGCTATCTGTTCTTGCTTGCTGTTCTTTGCTGCTTGTTGAATGAGTCTTTGTCCAATTATCATTTCCTTGTAAAGCAGGAACAAATGAATCGATTTTTGTGTATTGTTTATGTAAAGAAATGACGTGGTCTTGTATGCTATCAATAGCGTTTATTTACAATTGACTCTGTCTCTAATTGAAGATTGTCTTACGCTGATAGGAGCTGACAGAAAGTAATCGGTGTAAAGCGATTATGACATCAATGACCTTATTGATTTTAAATTTGCTCACTCCTCAAAAGGTTAAGTGATCCTTCTGAACTATTTTTCCCCGTTTTTAAATACGTCTTTATGCTACACAGAATGAATGTTTGTTGCGATTACGCTTTTTTTTTTAATAGAAAGCAAACGAAAATAATGATGTATTCATAAGGAGGAATCGTTTTCGTAGACGTCCCAAGTATACTTCCCCATGACACAAATAAATAAGGCCCTCAATACAACATGAAACTCTTTGGGAACATTTCACCATTGAAACTTCTCGTATAGATGATGTGTGATATTTATGATCGAGGGGGCGGCTCTTGCATTGGCGTACCCATTTTTATCCGCGTTTTGCCTATTTATATTTTATGCCATTCGATACTCTTAGGTATTATCGAATTTTGCCTTTTTTGCGCCGACGTATACCCCTCCATTAAATGATTTTATTATATCACGTAGAATCGGATTCGGGGGGGAGGTGAATTTCGGGTTCGGCATAGGACTTATCAACGTTTGCATAGCGTATGTGCTTTAAGGCCGTTCGGGATATTGCTGATTAATATGGCGCCGTAGTTCCTGCAAACTACTTATGAGTTTCCAAACATAAATAGATGTTCCTGTGTTAAGTTGAGCTTTAATCTTTCTCGGAATAAGAAATAAACCGCTGCACTATTTAGTGTTGGGCGTACAGACGCATAATACTTAATAAGATCTATATACTAATTACCTAAAACTTAATAAACCCTTTGATTAGTGAGTTAATTTTAAATCGTGTTAAACATAGATGCTATATTTGTATGTCTACCATTTATCATCTACAAACATCCATGTTTCTCTCAGGATCGCGCAGCGTGATTCAAACTTGTATATCAATAAATGAATCTTAACTTTCGTCCATCGATATGATATCGCTTCAAATAGAATCACTTTTGTTAGCGTGCTGCAAGATTTGAATTTATCCACCTTAGTCTGTTTTTATGCGGATCTTTTTTATGCGATTTTAAAGTTATGCGGTTTTGAAAAATAATGTAACCTATCACTCATTTTTCTATAGAAAGGCGTAGCTTTTTTTACTTATTGTCTATAATATCAAGACGTCCCAAGATGCACAAACTCATTTCAAGTCGCATATGATTTTCTTTCATTCTAGAACGACTATATCTAACATCTAAATGCATCTGAATATCTGAATGAATGTGCTAAATTTGTAGAAATTAATCTTGTATTATGAATTTTGTCTTGGTCTGTGGCGTGCAGTCCCTGAATATGACGCTTATTTTTCCCTAGTTATTATAGGTTTTTAGGTGGTGGTCCCCGTCCTAACACGACACAAGTGGGAAAACATTCAACTCTCGATAGGCAGAGTATCGACAATGGCCTCACAGAACAAACGCCGGGAAAAATCACAAACGGGCAAAGAATAATTGTCGAGTTCCCTAGCCTTTCATCCATTAAACCGCGAGATGATTTCCATCGTATTATTTATGATGGAGGATATTCACGACCAACTCGTGTAAATTGGGCTGTAATTATAGTCCCGATCCTCGATCGTGTTACACGGGAATGTGTGTTAAACAACAATGCCTCATTGAGCAACATCCACATTATTAGTTCTGATAATTTTCCTTGTGCAGAATGGATTTCTCGGATCTTGCTTCAAGCTTTAGACCTCGATAGGATTTCAAGAACAATGTCTGCTGCTATTATTAATAACATAATCGCGATATCACGTTGAAAATTGTGAGGTTTTTTGCATGTGTTGTTAGTCGGTTCGGTATTGATACGTGGGCTATGGGGTGTAATGTGAAACATATTTATTGCAAAGCAAGGGGCATTCAAATATGAGCGAGAAAAAAGAGAATTTTGTTAATTTGTCTGTTTTGTTCTGGAATTTTGTGGAAAGTGGCTTTTCACACACCTATAGATTTGAACCCAGTTGTGTGCATATACAGGGCAGGAAATCTACCTTATTCTCAGATGTTTGTATATGAATAAATTACGCTTCTGCTCTCTTTGAAGATTCGACTTCAAATTCGCCACATTTTTTCAGGTCTGATTTTATCAATCGATGATATTATTTACAACTCTTTGCCATCTTTCAGGCAAAGTTTCAATCTCTCTTTTATAAAAAGAGGCTGACTTTGATGAAAAATAGTTATTTATGTGAATTTTAACTTCATTTACATTTTAAAACGTCTTATTTTCAAGGATGAATCTGGCGTATATGGCGGATGAGGTAGCACATCCCAATCCCTAATTTTTTCCTGGGCTATTTTAGCTGCATGGGGTCTGGCATTATCGTGATGCAATATCACGCCTTTTCCGTTGACGAAATTTGTATGTTTTTCTTATAACTTTGCATTTACTCTGTCTAATTGTGAGCAATAAATTTGTGCATTGATAGTTTCTCCTAGTTATAGAAACTCAAAGTGTATTATCCCACCACAATCCCACCATATACTCAAGAGGACCTTTTTTATTTTTCATTGCAAGTTATAATGCGGTGTAGAAATTGCTCGTTAAGGTGTCCAGTTATAAGCGATGTGCAGCTCTATAAACTCACAAAATTCCCGATTTCCCGACAAATTATTTATTTCCGTCGCTGCAGATGAATATTTATACACTATAATACTTTGATGTGATTCGTAATTATATTACGGAGGAATACAAGAATTTTGAATCCCGTATCTATTATATTTCATATCGATATTCCCATTATTAGATTCGAGGTGTAGTAAATACATCACCGGTAGGGAAAGGTCAATATATATATTTTTTTAAATATATATGTACTGTATATATGTATACATAGATTAGACAGATACTGCCCCTAGGCGTAGCCTAAGCTCACCAATTAGTAGTTACGTCACTGTTTCCAATCGCCCAGATTTCGGCCGGAATGTCTCGATTTAGTTGCTTTCGTCATGCCTGTGAGGTGTACAATTTATGTTAGATAAAAATTTCAATCCCGAATTTTTCGGGATTACGTTTATTAATCCCGGGATTTATGAATACCTAAAACTGTCCGGGATCCCGAGATCAATCCCACAATACGCATTATGGCTTCTCTATTTTATTGCTAGTCAAGTTAGTAAAGTCGTATTTCATGTTTTTTTAAATGTTCTTGTTATAATCTGTATTTTAAGACGATGAACGCTTGATGCCTATTAACATTGTTGGTCTGAACCTCCCCGGCGCCTATCAACGTGTATATCTCACTTCTCTAAACTCGCCTGAATATTAATTTAATTCGAGAATAATTTTCAGCTTTGTGTTCGTGATTATGTCAATCATTGTCATATTTCCTCGCTGAAAATTTGTTTCAGACGCTTGTCAAATTGTGCTTTTCCGAAATGTTAATTTAAAATAAAACCGCATCGATGACATTATAAACGAAACCTAATCATGACGGTTCGGCTTGATTTGCATTCGCGAATTTGCATTTATACGAGATTTATCGATGCAATAGACCGGAAGCCGACAGACGCACCCACTGACCGTACCGGATACAATTCCCTCAAAAACCCCACCAACGCCGCGCAGTCCCGATAATGAGTTGGGTTGAGCGATACGCACTCGCGCCAGATCTTAAAGCAAAATCGGGGTCTTCCCTTTATGGCACATTTCGGGTTTGTAACGGACTCGGGATAAAAAGATAATAATGCTCGGTTCTGGGTTGTATTCGTGGAAAGTGGACGGGATGTGATATAAAGTCGGGGTGTCCCACCCCACCCTCCCTGAATATGAAGAGATCGCGATGACAAAGGTCATAATAGAGTTTCCTTTTGACGCCTTAATGCGATATCGCCTTACCACCCTCCATTAGCTGCACACGCTGTCCTGTCGCTCTTATTTTAATGCCGATCTTGCGCCAGATTTACTCGCTTTATGGTGGTCGTCTTGAAGATACATCAAGCTATCCTGCTACTACTTATGGGAGAAAATTCACTTTAATGTATCATAGAAATAATCGGGATGAAGTCGGAAAACGCCAGTACTTTGTCCGCACGAGAAGCATCATAATATTCAAGGAAAAGCTTAATGAATTTTAAACTTTATCATTCAATTTTGGTTTTAAGTCGAAATATGTACATATATGACCCTTTCCAATTGCTGACAATACACATCTGCAGTTATTGTTTCGCCAGGTATTATAAATTCAAAATGAATAATTCCTTGAATATCCCACCAAACACACAAAAGAATCTTGCGGGTCGTCAATTCGGGTTTCGGAGTTGGAAATGGCTTTTGTCTCAGCGAAAGCCATTGGCGTTTAAAAAATGAATCTTTATCCCCAGTCATAATTCGGTGCAAAAAGCGACAAACTTTTTGTCTTGACAACAAAACTTTGCACGTGTTTCGTCGCTCTCTTTTGTTATCTTAGGACAATCTTTTGTAGTTTCTACACCGCATTATAACTTGCAATGAAAAATGGATAGTATACGACAGTGACTTTCAACTAATCAACTGGCTGTACCAACTCCTAAACCTTCTTTGACTATAAAAAAAGGTCCTCTTGAGTATATGGTGGGATTGTGGTGGGATAATACATCTTTGAGTTTCTAAAACTAGAAGAAACTATCAATATACAAATTTATTGCTCACAATTAGAAAGAGTAAATGCAAAGTTATTAGAAAAACATTCGTCAAAAATTTCGTCAACCGAAAAGGCGTGATATTGCATCACGATAATGCCAGACCCCATGCAGCTAGAGTAGCCCAGGAAAAAATTAGGGAACATAATTGGGAAGTGCTACCTCATCCGCCATATTCGCCAGATTCATCCTTGAAAATAAGACGTTTTAAAATGTAAATGAAGTTAAAATTCACCTAAATAACTATTTTTCGTCAGAGTCAGCCTCTTATTATAAAAGAGAGATTGAAACTTTGCCTGAAAGATGGCAAAGAGTTGTAAATAATAATGGAAATATATCATTGATTTGAGTAATTAAAATAAAATTGTAACAATTTTTTTTTCGTTTTAATTCGAAATAATTGATTACTAATGAGTCCCCCTAATATTTGAATATTTGTTTGGACCAAAAATGGTTTAAATAAATAATTGTCAATTTAATAATCACATCATGGGACAAATATCTTAAAGCAGTAGCTAAAAATTGAAAAAAAAATGTTTCAAATTTTGACCCTAAACCTCACCTGCGAAACTCCAATGGCAATGAGCGTCTTCCTTAAACATCGACAAGGCCATCTCGATCATCTCTACCTTCCTGAAAGGCTATTTCATCTACCGGGAAGAATGACTTGTATTGAATTTTATGGCAAATTAAGCATTAGAAATCTCCATTGTATGAAATGAGATTATAACGCGTCTTTAATGCTAAATAAGCGTCGATTGCTAATTAAATATGATATGGATTTTTCGGGTTTTCAGCTTATCCATGCGCCTCTCTCCATCCGCCTGGATTATCAAGGCCTTGCTGGATATTGAAAAATCTGAAGTCTATGAGCATGTTTTTATTGCCGACCCACAGGCGTCATATTTAATTCAAGGATACAGTTATTGTGCCTCGTGTACCTATAATTCTGAAATAAACATAGTCTGGAGACTGAAGCTCAAATGGAGACCTTGCTCGAAGAAAATAGTACAAAACAGTCCATTTACGATAATAACAAGGACATATATTTTGCTTTATAATAATTATGCCAATTTTCAGATTACTGATGGACAATTAGTTTCCAAGCAAGGACTTAGCTTGAATGGCCAATTTCTTGACATTGAAGGCAGCATGACATCTGTTTTTTGTAAATAAGATTAAATATCGGATCTGAATCTCCGATGATGAAATCTTATGCTTTGCATCACAAATTATATTTTCTGCATAGGAGTCGACACGTATTGCTTAGAAAGTTCGCCTTTTCCTTGGCAAAGTATGAAATTTTCCGACCACGAATCAATGTTTATGATGCGCCAACTTCTCCAATATACTCCGAAAACTACAATATTTTCCGGCTGTGTTGAGAGCTCAACATATTAAGTCTGCATTGTCTCAAACTGCGCTAAAACAATATCTGCGCCTTACCATGTTTCAATGACTTTTGATCGGAATGTATAAAATATACTGAATTATTTCACATGATTTTTTGAACCTGGTTCAGTTCAATCCAAGGGCCCGCAATCTTCGACTTCGGCTTCGACGAGAAGCGACGGAGCTCCGCCCTTCAATAGCGATGGGGCTCCGCAACCCCGAGACGGACTCGCAGCATATGCGACGGAAATCTGTATTTTACCTCCGCAGATGGGGCAATTCTTTATCTTCGATCGCTCATATGACAACACCGATAAAGAGGAATCCTCAAAAAGAGTTAAAACATGAAGGTTAGAGCTTTCAGTTGATATGAACGAAGCGCGAAATTAACACATGATAACAAGGTTCCCCAGAAAGAATAGACAGTCTGTTCGTCCTGCAACCCTCAGGATCGGATGAAAGATCCGAAAGCCTTAAAAAGTGCCCGCTTTAATGACCAAAAATCGATTATTAACATAAAAAAATATTAATTTAATTAATTTATTTACTTTTATATTATTAAAATTGATTAAAAAAATAATTGCGAATTATTCCCACGCTACAATTACCACGGCGTTCCTGCATAAAATGCATACCAAAACATTTAAAAAATTAAATATACGAACGGTATTCAAATATAACCCGGAATTTCGCTGTACAAATTTATTAATGATTTATAAAAATACAATTAGCGTATCTTATTTTTCTACATAATTACCCTCAGAAGAAATACATTTATTTCATCGCATAGAAAGCTTCTTGATCCCGTCACTTTCTAAATACACACACAAAATTCCGGGTGATATCTGAATCCCCCTCGTACAATTTGATCATTGTTCCGAGATAATGTTTTTAGTCCCTTAGTTTTCGATGTTTCATAAATTTTATTTTATACAATTTTTATTCTAATAAACTTACGATGGTCCCTAATCTTGTGTGGGGTCATATATGAAGCTTCGTAACATATTAATTGCAACCAAAATGATCAAATCAAATAATATTTTACTGAATTTAACCCTTGTCCCTCCAAATTCCTAATGCTATGAGACGCCAACCCTATTGCATTATGACTGTTCATATTTACGAGTCCAGAATATGTAGTCGATTTTCGCTCTTGCGTATTTTTCTGCGCTTTGTTTAGTAATTAAATTACGCATTCGATTTTAACGGTTCTTTTGTTTGATGGAATTTTTGCGAGGCGGATGTTTTTAACCGGTTTTTTTTTGTCATTATTGGAACAAAGTGTGGACTTCCTCTCCGCGATAGTGAAAAAGTAGTGGAAAAAAGGCCGTTCCTGAAAGCGGGAGCCGGCCGGGCGTGTGCATCCCTAGTTTGTTCGGCTTGTCTTTCCGTTGTCCGGAAATGTCTACTTTGATCCTCTTTCCGGTGTCCCGCCCATCGTCTGAGAATTCCCCAGTCCGGTGTTTGGGGAGACCTTTGAGGCCGGTCCGTGATCTCCGAGAGAATTCTGATTGAATTTTCATATTTAGCCTCCGTGTTTGCTTGACGTATTTTCTCAGACGCTTTGCCAAAGGAAAATTCTGCAAAACGAAATATGAACCGCTGGAAAAACTCGCCTCTTGCCGCAAAAAATTCGATATGAAATTCGATCCAAACTGCTACTGGTATTGGCTCTGCATTTTGAAATATTCGTTTTTGAGTCATCACACAAAACTAAATAAAAATATGTTTAAAATTTTTACCTACTGCATCGTATATTTAAACAGAACAGTGGTTTTCAATATGTGGTACTTCAACAAGTGACTTTTTGATATGAATTGTATGCAAAGGCATTGACTAAATGACATGTAAACACCCGAATAAAACATAAGGACAACATTCAGTTAGTTTATCATTCTATATAAAAATATATTTGAATTGGGTATTTAAACACTGAAAATTGGCATGCCTATAATTCTTCTCCGAAACATAAATCCACCACGACGTCTCGCAATGGGACCAATTTTTTTAATGAAAAGAATTGATGAATAATATCATCGGAGCTACAGTTTGAATTGAAACTTGTGCATTTTCCGGTGCGAGCATCAACAAAGAACAGAAACACACAGGGTATGCGTGCATGCTTCTCACATGGACAGCTGTATATGGGCTGCTCTCGCATAATCTTTGGGACGAATATAACAACAACATGGGGAGCCTCCTCTGACCCGAGCTGTGTGATTGATCCCCCTATTCGGGAGCATGCCAGCCCGCTCGCAAAGTACACAGCATGGTGTAAAACCATGAAATTAAAATTCCATGTCTGCAAGGACACGCTCCTTCTCAGGTTCTTGCGGTCATTTGCTCTCTGAGCGCGGGGGGGAGGGGGGAAGCTAGCTAAATATTCTAATTTTACTTTGAGATTCTTAGGCTAGGATAAATATATAGATGAAAACTGTTTAAAAATTAAACAGAAGAAAATAATTGTATAAATATATTTTGTATAGGGTAGGGAAGAATTGAGTCTCACTTGCGGTCCCGAAAAAAAAAGTGTGAACCCATTAATCGCTACAGGTCGCAAGGCCTCTACGACCCGATGGAGATCGTAAAAAGCCCTGGGGATGCATTTTCCTCCAAAATTTTTACAAAAAACCCTAAATGCCTTAAAATTAGAGGCCACAAGGTTTTCGTGTCCAACCGGACCGAATTTCGGACCACTGACTCAACGAAGAAACGCCTTGCGATCGAATGCCGCGCCTGAACATGTCCACAGAACATGGTCTGCGTTCATGAACGGATCTCCGCATGGACACTCCGTTGTTGTTGAAAGCCCAAACCTAACCAACGAGGCCCTAAATCGCCCGTGTCCTGTTAGAAACTGAAACGTTCAGTGATCTGGGACGACCCGGTGACATCTCAGGGAGTGCCTAACCGAGAGGAAGAAATTGAGATGTAGCGGCCGACGACCGACGCAGACCACCTCTCCTGCCATTTAAATAAAACCGCTTCCTTGACGCGATGATTTAGATCGTCGAGCGCGTCTGAGGCCTTTATCTAGATTTTTCTGAATATTTAGGACGCTATAAAATATAGGAAGTTTCCTGTCTAACAAAAAGAACGGCAGTTATTCTGTGTCCATGAGTCCGACAGGAGACTCGAAATATCGTAAAGATAAAGATATATCGTAAGATAATTGATGTGATGACTCTTTATGATTAAAAATGTAGTTCAATATTGTATTCCATTAATGAAATGATTATATGGATCGCTTTTCGTAATATTTAGACGTGTACATTAATATATTTAGACCTTTACAACACGACTTTTCCGTAGATGTTCGAGTGTATGATGAGACACGCGAGACACCCGTTTCTGTCTCCGATTCACTAATCTCCGCACTCAATATGCGAAAATACTCTTTAATCACTCGAGTCCGTTCGCAACGCATGCGGGATTCCTCATCAACGAGTCGAACCGATCGAAACTTTGTATCAATAGTAGAAAACGAAATTGAATAGGAAATCCTTTAATTGTGTGTATACAAAGGGTCGATAAACAAATCCCAAAACAAAAGTGTCCATCAGCGTTTGCGATGATTACAGGGTGCGCTCTCAAAGGAATATCGGAATGAAGATATCATAGTTAGGTAAATCGGAGAATCACGGCTGGGCGATCCCAACACCAAGATTCAGACGCCCTGTGGGCAAACCTAAGTCAACCCCTTGTCATAAATCTGCCCTTTTTCTTCGTGTTTCGCGATCAGAGGGTTGAAATACCCCTCTCCCTCGGTCACCATGTCTGCTCCGGGCGAGAGCACCTCATCCGTCCTACATAACAAGGGACACAACAAGTAAATTGGATATTTTTACGAAACAATATGTCCGAATCGAGGAATTTTTCTCCCTCCACGAGAAAGCCAGTAAGTAAGCTCGGATTTTTTCGCTTATGTATTCCGATTTTATTTTTTGTTTTTTTGCCAAACGAAATATGCATATTCATAGGCCGGACCGAACATGGGAAAAATATTACGCAATATTGCGTGTATTTTTAAATTTAGTTCGTATTAGAGCAATACGAAATATTACAATCCATGATCTGGGTGGTTTTCATCCGATGTTCATATACAAGGCAGGCTAATCGATATCGAGAAGGTCATAATTCTGTTAGTGCGCCGTATACATTTTCATACGCAACTTCAAAATGTCGTAAATTAAACGTATTTTAATAAAGTCGATGATCGTACGTCGTTTACGAATTTACAAACGCGATTCTCGCCCACAATCAACTTCGTGGCATTAAATGGGACATCAACGAGGTGTTGATCTGTTTAAGAATTCTATCATCGGATCTTCATTGGAGATTTTCCAGGGGTTGAATTATTTTTATGCTAAAATGCACCAGGTCGCAGAAAAATCGTGTTATTGTGACGAGAAATCGACTGCCTCGGGTTTTACCGTACACACTCACGCACAGCAGCGATGTTTTCAGCAGACCTTGCATTTCGGTGACGTATGGATGTTGGCTAATTATTTTTATATTTGATGATTTGAATACGTTGTTCAACGGTATAAACTTCCATGGTGCCATACACTACTTAACCTTTTGAGGAATGAGCAAATTTAAAATCGACGAAGTCGTTGATGCCATAATCGCTTTACACCGAATACTTTCTGTCAGCTCCTATCAGCGTTAAACAATCTTCAATTCGAGGCAGAGTCAATTGTAAATAAACACTGTTGATAGCATACAAGACCACGTCATTTCTTTACACAAACAATACACAAAAAATCGATTCATTTGCTTCTGCTTTAGAAGGAAATGATAATCGAACAAAGACTCATTCAACAAGCTGCAAAGAACAGCAAGCAAGAACAGATAGCACAAAATATTCTGTAATTTATTTACGTAAACAAATAACATATTTGAAATCAAAATCATTATTAGTCGATAAATTTGGGTTAACGATATATACAATCGTGCGATGTACGCGAGGAAGCTCTCCGTCTCTGTCTCCTGAACTGCGCTATCGTCTCTCTCTCTCTGTCTCTGTCTATCTCCGAGCTCAATGTACAAGAGTGCTCTTTCGAATAAGTGGAGGAGAAGTCATAGGCCCTGGGATAGTACTCATTTAGGGATTAATAATTGACAACAAATTTGATAAATGTTGATTTAACAGCATGGCCGCTATAGCCTAACAAATTTCAACCTTTTGATGAGTACAGTTACGTATTTGCGATCGAATTCCAGTGATATCATGCGTACATCGTACGATTTTATAGATCGATAACCCAAATTTATCGACTAATAATGATAACCCAAATTAATCGACTTTATCCGAATAAATAAACGAATATTGTGTGCTATCAAGTGTTTATTAATTTATATACAAGCTTTAAACACGCTGCGTGGTCTTAAAATATATGTGCATTTGTACGGACGATAAATGGCGGTCATAAAAATATAGCATCTATGTTTAAGTAATTTTAAAGTTAACTCACTACTCAAAGGCTTAATTAACCTCAATATGCGATTTAAATTTAGCAAATTTGGACAAAAATCATATTGTGATTGAGGTCGGCCTGTTGCTTTCAATCGTACAGAACTTTCGCATCCACCCTACGGCACTCGAGCATACTAAAAGATGCAGATCCCCGATATGGAATTCGTAAACTATGCCGAAACTGTACAGTTCCCGAAGACGTCTAATGCAGTATCCGTTTCTGAAATCGCGTCAGATTTTAAGGGAAGCTCCTATATAGGTCAAAGGCATCCCTGGAAGTAGCACGGAAACGAAAGTGAATTACATCCCTTCCGCCGCATTGATCGGATCAGAATAAATAAAATCCCAACCGGGGCAAACACAGGATACGCGGGGAGAACTTTTACATTATAACAAATACTCAATTTAAAGAAACAAATATTTGGACTAGCATTTTGGGGGGGCGGAGTCCCCCGCCGCCGCCCCGGGATCCCCGGCGTTAGGAACTAGACGCGCCTCCGAGCATTATCTGTCATGAAATATTTATAAACAGAAGGAGCATAAATAACGTTCGGCATTATGGCCCACTCTGCCGGGAGTGCCACTCGGGAATGCCAACAAAAACCTTCGAGGGGTCTTCCACGTGCAAGCCGGGAAACCTCTCCAGCGCCGTCATGATTCCATAAAACTTTATTATATTCTTCCAACTCCTCGAGATCTTCCCGCATTGCTCCCTGGCACAGTATCTATGTTCGACATGCACCTGGAAAAGAGGCGCGCTTTGCTGACCATTTTGACAGAAGTTATTCATTCATTCATGTATTCCAACTTCAAGCAAATGCAATGAGGAACTATACAGATATAATCTTATTCTTCATAATAAGAAACCATATACTTAATCGGACGTATACAGGAATAAAAGTTTTTTTTATGTAGTGTCTTTCAGATTTTTTGAAAAGCAAGAAATTAGAATATTAATACTTTTATAAAGAATCTGTTGGATCGATTGAAATGGATGGTGGTTGGAGAAGCAATATCCGTAGAATAAAGTGAATGTAATATTATCTTTCAGACGTGTTCCTTAATCTTATCAAGAATCAATTTCGCCACGTTTAATACATTATTACATCTTGTTTATCATAATGGATTTTTTTAGTTTAGTTTTACAAATATTTCATACTTTCATCATGTGTATCCAAACATTTATGTCTACGCCAAGAAATGAACAAATATTGTGAACTATCAACAGTGTTAAGGTTCATTTATTGATATACTAGTTTGACTTACGCTGCGCGACCCTGAAAGAAATTGGATCTGTGTGGACATACGAATAATGTATAACTAAATTTAAAATTAACTCACTAACAAAGGGTTAATATATATAATTTACTGCAATCACAGTTTTATATTAGGGTGCACCACATGAAAATTCAACGTGAGCGCTGGCGCACGGGTCCGTTCTTCTATCGGACCGTAATGTTGCTGGAAGAATGGATGGTGATAGACGGGCGTCGAATAGAAAGACTTTTTTCTAAATAACTATTTATTCCACACAATAGAGATATCTGGCTGCAGGATGGACGACCTCCCGCAGCCAAGGTTAACCGACGACTCTCCCGACTCCCGCTTCCTGCGCGTCACTACCCAACCGGCAACGATGCACGCGCAAGAAGCGATCCATCGGTATGCAGATGCAATGTCTCCGTAGGGCCACAAGAGATGGCGCTGTTAAAATAACACATTGCACCCGAAGAGAGACGGAAGATGTCGCTGTTAATCTGTTAATCAAGATAAAACTGGCTGTCTAATTTGTTACGACACCAACCGACACTCACTATTGCCTTAAAGCAGACAATCCGTAGAGTAATGTACTGAAACTCAATTTTTCAGCGCGTTCGTTGCGCGAAGCATCTTTCCACGCCGACACCCTGTTGAAGCACCCTCGTCTAATGCTTTCAAATCTACCAACCGATATGTCTGTCCGCCTTTTTTCATATTTACCTTGTATTCTGTTACCCTTCTCCACCAAGACGAGACCTGAATTACCCATCGTACGAGCGAACAGGAACGAGTGGTAATGCGATATCCGAATGGAATGAAGTGCACATTTTAATCGATGATTGGCGCCAATTTATATATGTAATACAAACATGGTAATACATATATGTGCTTTGTTAAAGACAATTGAACAATACAAAAAAATAGCAAATTCATGTTTTTTTAAAACACTTATAATTTTTAAGATACGTTGAAGGTTTACATTACTCTCAATAGAAGTATTTATTATCAATCGCAATACTGACTGAGAACTGAACATAAAATACCTATCACAGTTCGGTTTCCATGTTTTCATCATTGCTAGATGCTTCAATATTTTTGGATTCATTGACATTTAAAATCTTTGTAATTAGCGATTGCCTATTTGGGGGCGCTCTCGGGGGCAGAGTCCCCGGTCGGTTCCCCGCCTCCGCGTGCTCGTCGGGATGGCCGCGCTACTGCACGGGTCCGTTCTTCTATCGGCCTGTGATGCTGCTGGACGAATGGATGGGAATACGAAGAGCGTCGAATGGAAAGACTCTCTTCGCAAGATAACTATTTATTCCGCACTACAGATAGAGAGAAAGATCTGGCTGCAGGAAGGATGATCTCCCGCAGCCAAGGCCTACTGACGACTCTCCCGACTCCCGCTTCCTGCGCGTCACTACCCAACCGGTAACGATGCACGCGCAAGAAGCGATCGGTCGGTATGCAGGTGCAATGTCTCCGCAGGGCCACAAGAGATGGCGCTGTTAAAACAGCACATTGCACCTGAAGAGAAATGGAAGATGTCGCTACTATGCGGGGATGATAAATCACCCACGCTACACCTACATTTAGCCAGTAAATCTTTATATATGTTATGATAAAATATTGTATTGTATTCCGCTCGGTTTTTAACCTTTTAACTGCCAGGGCGTAATGAGCGCGTACAAATGCGACTCGCCGGTGAGTCGTTGGCATTTAAAAGGTTAATGCATAAATCGAGCGTCAATTATAAACGGCTGCCCCTTAAAATAAACCAATTTAATGTAATGCATGTTATGTCTTTGTGTATATATTGATATGAGATTTTTTTTTCTTCCAGATTCTTCTACCTCTACCACTTTTCCTTCTACGCCTACCACTATCGATTCAATGGGCAGTACAGTAGCCTCGCCCTCGTAACGTCGTGGCTCTTCATTCAGGTACGCTTTTAAAATGATTTTTATTATTTTTAAGAATTTGTAGCGTCCTGCAAACAAATTGCCGGGGTGCTTAACTTTTCGCGCTGGTATTTTGCGAAAATTGTAGAGTTGGCTTTAGTGCTTTCGCCAACGACACTGACTGATTGTCGCTAGTTTTGCGTCCCTCATAACGACGTTAGTTCACGTGAAATATTTTTGTAGACTCTTTGAGATATTGTCGAATAGGGGACAAAGATGACGCCTCGACGATGCTTGTTCGTGTGAATTTTAAGTGCAATCGACTACTTTAAACAATAATATTAGTTTAATACTCCGATGATATCATTCAAATTTCAATCGGGTGTCGAATCCGGTTTAACGGCGTTTATGATATTTTTGTATAATATTGGGAGTGTGAATAAGTTCTCGCCGTTTTTTGTCAAAATTAAAATTGCTTTTGAGGCTACCCAAGAATCGATATATTTTTAAAAAGTGAAATGCTGCTCAACCAGGCTATGAGTCATCAATCGGAAAGGTGGTAAACAGAAGGAGTAATATCGAGAAAGTGTTGCAGTAGGGGTAAAACTTATTATTTCATCGTTTTCAAGTATATTTTGAACGCTGATGCGATATGCGACCTACCAGTGTCATGCTACAAAATAACCTTGTCTGATCTCCTGTGATTAGGGAATCCAATCACGAACCAATATTTCGATCCCGGAATTTCAGGATTGCACTAGATTATCATGGGATCAGTCCCGATAAATTTGATCAAAAATTACTAAAAAGTCCGAAGTAATAGATATTTAAATGCTAGTTTGAGTTGATGACCGCATAAGCTCCCATTTTCATATAACACAATCAATGTGACTGATAAAATTCCTTTCTGCTAAGAAACGAACTCGCAAAATTCCCGATTTCCCGATAAATTATTTATTTCCGTCGCTGCAGATGAATACTTAAATGCTATAATACTTTGATGTGATTCGTAATTATATTACGGAAGAATACAAAAATTCTGAACCCCGTATTTATTATATTTCATATCGATATTCCCATTCTTAGAGTCGAGGTGTAGTAAATACATCACCGGTAGGGAAAGGTTGATATAACAATTTGAAAAACATATATGTACTGTATATATGTATCCTTAGACTAGACAGTTATTACCCCTAGGCGTCGCTAAGCTTGCCAATTAGTAGTTACGTCACTATTTCCAAGCGTCCAGATTTCGGCGGAAATGTCTCGATTTAGTAGCCTTCATCGTGTTGGTGAGGTGTACGATTTCTGTCAGATAAAAACTTCAATCCCGATTTTTCGGGATAACGTTTACTAATCCCGGGATTCATGAGCACCTAATAATGTCCAGGATCCCGGGATTGGATTCCTTACCTGTGATGGTTTGGTTGGGTTAGAGCAGGTCATAATAAACTACGCCCAGCTGATCCCACTAAATACAGAGCATGAGCTTGGAAACATGGATATTCCGTTTTGACGTCAATGCTACTGCTTGATCGAACTTAACCCAAAACGCTTGGGATTATCGTGGTTTATCCACTTTTCATCGCTAGTCACGATATATGATGTAGAAAACCTGTTCACACGCAAAAAGTCGCTTTCCAAATCTCTTAGCTTCAAGTCGTAAGGCACCCAAGATCTTTTGGTACTGTAACATTGATGGGGGGCCAAATCCCGCAGCCAAGACCATCCGCCGACTCCTGTCTCCTGCGCGTCACTACCCAACCGGCAACGGTACACGCGCAAGAAGCGATCCGTCGGTATGCAGGTGCAATGTCTCCGTAGGGCTACAAAAGATGGCGCTGTTAAAATATCACATTGCACCTGAAAAGAGACTGAAGATGTCGCTGTTGATCTGGAAAATTACTTTAATATAGAAGCGTCGTCACGTAAGCTATGCACGCACAATTGTCATATTGCCATCTAATGGTGAAACGGCAGGAATTTATTCACACACCCAATAATATAATCTTGTTGTCTTATTAAAGATACTATAATTGTCCACTGGTTTAACAAATTAAACTCTAGCGACTCACCGGTGAGTCGCAATGTTATCGCCATAGAAAAAAGCATATTTTTTAAAAAGCAAAAAATATTATGCAGGATACCACAGGAATAATGTTTTGATATGAAGATCATACTGAATATTGAACCAATTCTAAACAACTGTTATTTTTGGTACACCCAATTTATATTTATAGATTAATATGGCCATTATGTGGATGATACTTAAACGTGTGAAAGCCAGCTTTTTTTAGTCGTTAGTTTGAACTAACGATGAAACTTGATACTGAAAAATATTCCCCTGACCAGTTAATCCGACCATATTTCATTAATTAAATAGACGATTTTATATTTAATATCAAGATTTTATTAAATTAATATTCATGCCGTAAATTTGAAATGTGTACATTTTTCGTGGATATTTTAAGCCCGATTTTGCAAATAATATATTGTACGTCAGATTGGAAAGTGCCTCGATGCATGTGTATACGTCGTCTCGGATCCTGCGAGGCAAGCCCCTGGAAGCCGCTAGACAAAGGCAAGAAAAATAACATAAATAAGAAAGAGCAAAAAAAAAAAAAAACGTGACCAAGAACATTTCTCATGGCTCAGATGTTTCGGCGTCGCGGCTTCCGAGATCGTTTCCAAAGAGTACTGCAAGAAAACGTCGCTGAAAACTGAGGAGTTATTTCAGCCATTGGTATATGAACGCGGAGGCGTTGACACCCTGCAAGTAAATGGCGATCCAAGAACGACAGCTCGTTAAAAACAATCTTCCAACTGTTGTCGTTGTGTCAGAATCCATTATCGTGGCGAAAGAATTGAGCTAATTTCGTGTATGGCTGAATTTTGGTGTTTAAAACAATGTTCTACGTACTTTAAAAACGTCAACTTTTTTTTGATAATATGTAGCCGGACGGATGGATGAGGGTAAACGGGCGTCGACCGAAAATACTCACTTCTCTAGGTAACTTTTTATTTAGCACGAGAGAGAGAGATCTGGCTGCGAAAAGGACGTCCTTCCGCAGCCAAGGCCAACCGATGACTTCTCGACTCCCGCCTCTTGCGCGTCAACACCCAACCTGTAATGTTGTACATGAAAGAAGCGATCGGTCGGTAATTGCAGGTGCTATTAAAATAGCACATTGCTTCTAAAGAGCGACGGAAGATGTCGCTGTTAATCTAGCGAATTAAGTCTGCTCAGATTAACAGCGCTATTGCATGGGGATGTTAATTCGTCCACGCTGCAATATTTTTTTTGTTTTAGAAGGCACGTGTAAACATTATATTGTGCCTGAAATCCAGGCGTCAAATTTGGATGATCTTTTTTTAATATAATGTATGTTTTAATGCCAAATGCGTATAACGCTACAGATTTCGTGATGATTGATGGTGGTTGCCGTACCATGCATTATGTCTGGATTACTTCTATTCTTTCGACTTTAAATATCCAAAGTCTCCACAAAAGTACTTCCTTTAACACCAGGAAAGAAATGCGATAATGCAGTGCCCTTTTCCAGGCCGAATTGAAGCCAAAAGCATATTTAAAATTTCCGCTGCGTCCCTCCGAAGCTGCCCACCCACCCAGTGGGGCGACAATTTTTCACGGCGACAACGCAGACGTTCGCTCACTTTGTTTTTTAATTTGTGCGGCGTTCGCGGTCTTTCAGTATGCAAATGGCGTGTTTGCCGGTTATTATCTAGACAGAATCGTGGTCCATTTTTCACCCGGCGACCCCCCCATCGCGCCCGGACCCGACACCGACCCGGGATATTGTTTTCCGTTGCCGCCACCTCTTCCCCACGCCAAAGTCCCTACCAATTGCCAGCCTTTTTAGTGGCCAATTTGGATTCAATTCAAGACCGCCACATTCGGCCATTTAAGATTGACCGATCCCGAAATCGTCACTCCCATAAACTTTCGGAAACGTAAAATGAAAATGTCTTAAAAATCATATCGATTTACGCTTTATGTGTTGACGTGTTTTAACTCTATCAAGTTAGCGCACTCCGATAAATACTTGAAAAGGTTTATTAAAAAGTCTTTGCTGATTGTTTAACAATGAAAGTGTCAATTTATTTTTTTCATTTTTATTTACAAAATCTCACAAAACATAATTTCCTTTATTACTACTTACTATTTCCCACAAGTTTTCGCGTTTTTCAATTCCTTTTCTTGACACGCCATAATGGCAACACTTCAACTTAAATTTCGTTTATGGTTTCTGGTCGAAAAACAGCAGCATATAATGTCAAATATGATGTTGATCGTTTTTAATCTTTGATATTTTACCCTTAACAAAAATAACATTGTTTGGGGGGGGGGGGGTTTCCGTGAACATGGAGATCGTAAAAAGCTTCAGGGATGTATTTCACCCCATAACTTGCACAAAAGGCCTAAATGCCCTACTAAATGAGGGAGTGGCCTCAAGGTTTGTGTGTCCAACCGGTCCGCCTTTCAGACCGCTGACACTTCGGATGAGCGCCTCGCGATCGGACGCCATGCCCGGACATGTCTACAGAACATGGTCTGCGTCCAAATCGGGGAAAGTCTTAACCTAAAAATGCTACAGATAGACACACATACAGTGGAGAAAGTAAAAACGATCCTCTTTTCCGATCAATTGCCGGTAGGAGCTTCATTTTTCGTGACGTTCAAGCCAATTTGCCTTATCGCGCCTATAAAAGATCCACTTAGAAAAAAGTGAAAATATTTTCTTCTTTAATAAGCTTAAAAATAATTAAGAAGGCTTTACAATAAAGTATTGTCTCACAGTTCCTATTTGGGTGTGAAATAATTCTACTGAAGTATCAGCCCCCCGAGCGTATTTTTACGTCACTGTTCATTAAATAAGAGTTGTTTATCGGAAGAAATCGCATGAGAGGATTATTTTAACGAAGGTAATTCTCCTTGTATGATTTCCACCATCTGGTTCAATTTTCCGCTTCTTTTGGTGCATTGATGAGAAACGTCCGGTCGGATTCCCTCATAGTGTCTCAACATAATTAGGATTGGATAAAAATGCCCTTTAGCGTGTGACGATTCGTAATTATCCAGCTGTGTGGGTTTCACTCTCTGGAATACCTCGGCAAGTCTTTAGCTTTTCCCGAAAGTAACCTCCGGGGAGTGTTTAAGTTATTCTCAGTTCGCAAGCATCAAAATTCAAAGCATCTCTCCGGAGGCTGCGCCAGGAGGGACCACGCCGACGGAGGAAACATTAAAGGCCAAATCCGAAACTTAGATTAATTTTTTTTTCAACGCTTCATATCCAATGAAAAAATCCTATACTGCATGAAGCCTCTACATAACTAACAATTTACGTATTACAAATACCGTAGAATCTCGATAATTCTACCCCAATGTTGTCTAAAAGTAAACGAAGAAATATGCTAAATCGAATTTGCTTCAGAATTAAATTTGTAAGTTATATGAGCAAAATATATTATTTTTGAGTATTATACAGACTCCACCAAACCGAATATTTTAATTTGTTTATATACATTATGTAACAAAACAACCATTTTTGATTTGAAATATAATCCACTAATAATTTGGTGCAACGACTGGTCATAAGAAAGTAAGAACATATTCAGGTCATGTTTTAAAGGTCGATAGCTTTATTTTAAAATGTCGCATTTTAACCAAATTATTTCTAAAATAATCTATAAAAACGTATTTAAAACTCTTCACCAAATGATGAATTGAGATGATTTTTATTGTATTTGCTAAAAAATACTGTATTGATATGAATTTGATTCAATGTAACAACCATATTGCAATTCGATGAAATATCAAAGTCCCCTTGTTGTGTAAACTTTGATAATTTTACATATTCATGTAGTGTTCATGGAAGAATCTGGTGTGTAATTGAGCCTTTTGACGATAGATCGTGCATATAACATATGCAACACGCCCTAACGTTACGTGACCAAAATCACCGCAAAATGCAAATAACAAGGTTATCAATACCATCAATACTATGCAAATATATTATACCAAATCCGAATCAAATATGTATAGAATAACGTGCTTGGATGTTTCAAATTAATGCCTTTTATTGGGTTTATCCAATGCAAGATATTCCTGATAATCAAAAAATTAAGTGCTTGTGAGGATGGAATCTTATTAAACGTTTAAATCATGACTGTAGGAAAAAATAATAACAAATTCGAATGATCAGAAGTATTGGTATTAGGAGGACCCGAAAGTATTCGAAATTTCAGTAGAAAAATTATATATGGCCTTTTAAAGTCTAATTCTCTGTGTTAAATAATGTCAACACATTTTGCCATCGTTTCGGCAGTCATTCGATCCTTTTTTGTTAAAAAGTTTCGGTTTGGAAGTAAAAAACCATTTTAAATGTATTTCCACTTCAGCTGCATTTTTAAATCGTTTTTCCCTCTCCCCTAAAAAGGTGAAAATCCGTTAAGGTTAGGTCCTGTAAATATTTTGTCCGGAAATGTGAAGCCTTTTCAAGAAATATCTTTTTCTTGAAATACAGTTGCGGAAAGGTTATAAGTTTCTTATCAGTTCCAGAATTAACAAGGCTCACCTTGAGTCAATTTTAGAAATAATTACTGGTAGCAATATTTCTTCTGAATTAGTTGAGATAGAAGTGGAGACAAAGTGTGTTGTGGAGAGTGGAGTGGAGACAAACATAACACCCATCCTACCCCATAACACCCATCCTACTCCATAACATTCATCCTACTTCATAACACCTATCCTATTCGTTTCGTGTTTGTACAGTGGGTTATGAAAATCCTAGTCTCGGTGGTAACTCCTCGATTTTTTTGTGGTGGATTTGATTTGACTAGGGATTTTAATTCATATTTATCAAAATTCGAAAATCGTCCTGTTTCCGGCTCATCCCTTAACCTTTTGAGGAGTGAGCTAATTTAAAATCGATGATGCTGTAGCGTGGGTGATTTATCATCCCCGCATAGTAGCGACATCTTCCATTTCTCTTCAGGTGCAATGTGCTATTTTAGCAGCGCCATCTCTTGTGGCCCTGCGGAGACATTGCACCTGCTTACCGACCGATCGATTCTTGCGCGAGCATCATTATCGGTTGGGTAGTGACGCGCAGGAAGCGGGAGTCGGGAGAGTCGTCGGTTGGCCTTGGCTGTGGGAGGTTGACCCTCCTGCAGCCAGACCTCTCTCACTCTATCTGTAGTGTGGAATAAATAGTTGTCTTGTGAAGAGAGTCTTTCCATTCGACGCCCT
The DNA here is from genome assembly GCA_008973525.1 of Stenopsyche tienmushanensis. Classification (NCBI taxonomy): domain Eukaryota; kingdom Metazoa; phylum Arthropoda; class Insecta; order Trichoptera; family Stenopsychidae; genus Stenopsyche; species Stenopsyche tienmushanensis. Next base: position 661,940 of record WACJ01000017.1, read on the forward strand.
TCGTATTCCCATCCATTCGTCCAGCAGCATCACAGCCCGATAGTGCCCCCGCCTCAAACGTTACAATGCCATAATCGCTTTACACCGATTACTTTCTGTCAGCTACTATCAACGTAAGAAAATTTTCAATTCGAGGCATAGTCAATTGTAAATAAGCACTGTTAATAGCATACAAGACCACGTCATTTTTTTACATAATCAATACACAAGAAATCGATTCATTTACTCCTGCTTTAGAAGCAAATGATAATCGAACAAAGACTCATTTAACAAGCAGCGACGAACAGCAAGCAATTAAATAAATAAACACTGTCTTGAGATGCTTTCCGTCTCTGTCTCCCGAAATGCGCTACGTTCTCTCTCTGTCTCTGTCTATCTCCGAGCTCAATGTAGAAGTGCTCTTTCTGAATAGTGGAGCGGGGATCCTAGGCCCTGGGATAGTACTCATTTAGGGGTTAAGCTTCCATTGCCCGATTCAAATTTCTTGAACCAATATTGGCATCTGCGGACTGTTACCACTTCACCATGAACATTTTTAAATATTTTACTGGATTTTGTGGCATTCCAACCAAAATTTAAAAAAAGGGAACACACAATGCCAAATGTGGATATTTTATCCTTAACAATAAAATAAAATCTGTTGCATAAAAAAAGTTTAACAATAGTTTTACAAATAAAATAACCTACAAAGATACTTCCGTAACTGTATGCGAACATAAAGTCTTAAAATACGCGAACTCTTTTCGGTGCTCCTAATATTTTCGATATATCATCTCTACCCAAATCTATCCTTGATATCAATTTGCTTTTCAACAGACGTCTCAATATTTATTTTATATGCTCTTGTACTTTTGATTTGAAATTACATATTGAAGGATACCGAGGAGGCCTTATAACATTGTGCTACAGGACCGAACGCCAAATACCTTCTTCCTGGCATCAATCCAAACTGCATTGAGTCCGTAACAGAATGAGGCATGAACACAGGGCTTCCCAGCAAGGGCAATCTTGATCCTCAAAGCGGAGGTGCTGCATTGGTGCACAAATAGGACACGAACGGAGTGAATGGGCTCATTGATTATGTATTCATCTGGTCACGCTGCACCGTGTCCCAAAACCGTCTGAGCCGGTAACGTTTTTAAATTCGATTTGTATGATAATTATCAATCGCGTCAGGATTTCTCTGGCACTTCCTGTTTCGCCGCCACCCTCCACCCGTTTCCATTTTCAGACGCTGTGTTTATAATTCAAAGTGGGTCCGACGCCGCTGCGTGGCCACTCAGGCCCTTCCTCCCTCTGCATATTCCCGCTCCTTTCTTTTATTTTACTTTCCTATTTTTCACTCATGACACTCTCCGCGAGCCTCTCTGATTTAATAAATTTTATCAACCCGAAAATTATATTAAACACGAATTTATACTTAAATGGGGTCGTGCGCCGCTTGTCGGGGCGAGTATTAAGTAATGTCGCTATTTGCGATGCGTTTTTATGACCCGTTTCATCAAATTTAATACGGAATGCAGCCGGGAAACTTCCTTATTTGAAACGTGCGTCCTGAATCTACAGTTATTCCAAGGAGGCGTTGGGTGGCGCTCTTTCGAAAGATCGGATCTAAGAGCAAAATAGTTTTCTTTAAATGTTTAGAGGATTCCTTTTTTATTACCCATTATCCAAATTTTTTGCTATTAATACGAAAGGCAGTGACCAAAATTTTTGGTCCATTTCAAACTTTCAAAGTTGCGAACATAAGAAAATATGTAGTTTAAATTGTGTTAAAATAAAACGTGTGTATTTATTTATAATTTTTTATTGTTAAATTTGTATATATTTATTAATTTAAAATATTTACTTAACTAACCCTTTGCAGTCCTTACATATTTTAGACATTTTTAAGATAAAACGGTTTTTTTTCTGAAAATGCACGCTTAACCTCCACACTCGTTGGAGGTATCATCATCAGATATTTAAATTCCAGCTCGAGTTGATAACCGCGTGAGCCTTCATTTTCCTATAACACCATCAATGTGACTGATAATATTATTATCTGCTGAGACCCGGACTAAAGCTCGCAAAATTCCCGATTTCCCGACAAACTATTTATTTCCGTCGCTGCAGATGAATATTTATACACTATAATACTTTGATGTAATTCGTAATTATATTACGTAGGAATACAAAAATTCTGAACCCCGTATCTATTATATTTCATATTGATATTCCCATTATTAGAGTCGAGGTGTAGTAAATACATCACCGGTAAAGAAAGGTTAATATAACAATTTGAAAAATATATTCGGTAAGAACTTATCGACACACCTAATTTACATATTTGATGGCTATCGGTATATTTAATATCAGCTTTCATCGCAAGAATTGAAATTTTTGAAAACTTTTGAGTAAAATTTCGTAGATCAAATTTGTATAAAAGACAATAAATTCCACAAAACACTGCGAGCCTTTTTGGTATTTTTATTAAAGTCATATTCAATATTGATTGGCTGATTTAATATCAAGGTTGGTTGTAAATTTTGCGTAACTTTTTTATGACTTAAATTTATAAAATATTTAAATACTAAATGAGAATAATTCGTATTAGAAAATTTTACATTCCCGTTTGATATGCATGCACTCATATGTTGTGTGCGTACTCTAGTGATCCAAGGAGAGTATGCACGCACATGTTGCGAGCAACATTCCATAGCGTTTTATTTATAATTTCGTGATTGTTTTTTTTAATAGAATATTGTTTATTCAAATTGTGATCATTGACAATCATAAACAATCACTCGCTGCCAGTTTCCCTCCAGCTACAACTACAGATATTTTATCACGAATTGCGTCAATATATAATAGTTTTAACCTCCTATCGCAAGGTGTGGAAAAGGTTTGTTCCTCATTTAAGCAAATATACAAATTCAGGAGCCGCTATGAAGTTTCTTTGAAGAGGATCATACCTCGCCCTAGACGCTGCTCATTGCCAACTTCCGCTCTGTACTTATATGTACACAATCTTGGAAACTGCATTTCCTGTGTGCACCGCAGAGGAATTTCTCGGGACGATTGCGGTGTCAGAGTATAATCTCGTGCGCGATGCCGGTCCAACTTGTCTATCAACTTTATCCGGAGCCAAATTGGATTTCGGTTGCGGTTAATTTCCCCGACATCCGGGCAAAGGGTTATCCCGTGCTCGGGAGCTTATTCGGAAAACCAAAATGCGTCGTTCCGTAATTCGTTTAAGATCTACCAATTAATGCAGCGGTCTTATTACGACCGTCTCTGATAATTGCAATGATTGATGCGCGCTCGGTATATACAGTAAAAACAGCATCCGCCAGATCAAGTGTTACCAATTTCTATCTACTAATGATTTCGCTACTCATCTCTTACCTATAATTCCTATTCAAACAATCCAGTCCTAACTTAACCACACGTGGAATACAATAGTATATATTTTCTTAGAAAGTCTCCCGTGGAAATTACCTACGTTTGAAAATGAATATAGAACTTTAAGAAGATAAAGCTATTTTTATTTAAACATCAGTTTATTACATGATGACTTAAGTCAAGTCTTCGACAGGTGTGGAATTAAAAACTCACACATTCAATATGTTAATATCTTAATCATATTAAACCCAAATTCCTTACATGTTTAATTTACCAATATTGTTTAAATTGTGGGCTTTTTCCGTTCTTGGAATATCCCTAAAGTTCCTATCGCCATTTTAAATTATTTTTATCCACCCATGATTCTTACTTACTTACTTCTTGCTGTACAAAAACTTATACGTGATATATAAAAACATAAATGGAATATCTCATTTTTCTACATAATCCCCTTCATTAGAAAAACGTTTATTCCATCGGATAGGAAGCTTCTTGATTCCGTTATCGATGAAAGAAGGCGGCTGTTTCGAAACCGGTTGCGCACGTATTGTTCGGCAGCAGCGTTGTCTTGAAATCGTTGTCATCCCAATGCAATTTTAGCATATGGTATTCACATGAAACCAATTCAGCTCGAATTGGTGTTCTCAGTCTTTTGTCTGGGTAGAAGTAGTCTGTTTGTCATGTAGAAAATCAATCCATCAAATCAAAGAAAATCAAATTTGACGCCTTAGTTTGCGATAAAATGAATAATTACGCGTTGCGCAACAGATAATGCTACTTCTCGCTCACTCATGGTTGTACTTTTTTTTTCCTGTGGAAAGGGAATCTTCACACCCATAGTTGCCTATGGATGAGCTCGGCCATAAGTGAGCACAAGACACCCTTCTCGGGTAGTGTAGGATTGCTACCCACTAAACCACCTACCTTGTCCTTCTCTGGTCCCCCTAGTACTGTTTTCTATATTGCTTCAGGAGGACAGGTAGTCTGGCCTTTTAGTTGGCCCTATTCTAGTATTAAAGAGGCTGTTGCCCTCTGCGTCTCTCTCTTTCACTGCCCTCTTTGGCGCTCAGATCATGCTGTGGACCACGTTGTCAACGTTGAGCTCGGCTACTCCGAGTGCTTGTTTCAGCAGTTTTCTCTGGGATGCCCAAGCCTCTCAGTCGATGATGGTGTGTTATGCGTTTTCGACCTCCGTTTGGCAGTGTTGGCACGTTGCGGATGGTTCTTTGCCAATCCGCTTCAGGTACGCACCAAAGCATCCATGCCCAGTGAGCACCTGGGTCAAGCGGTAGGTCATTTCACCATGTTCCCAGGCTCTCCACCAACTTATGACCGGGATAAGTCGGTGGGTCCATCTTCCCTTGGCATCTCCGTTGCCAAGCTTGCCTCAGTTTCTGGTCACGTTCGTTGCGATTTTTAGGATCTTCGTAATCCAAGGCCCTCTTCTTTGCCTGGAGATCCAGCGATTGTTCCAGCGATTAACAGCACCACGTCTTCGGACACTGTCCTGTACGCTGCGGTGACTCGGTGTGCTCCCTGTAACTGGATCCTGGCGAGCTTCTTTTTGTTTGTGTCGCGTCTGAGCGACTCATGCCATATCGGGTCTCTGTACAGAAGGATCGAGTGTATTACCTCGTTTATGGTACGTTTTCTGCACGGCTTTAACCCTCCAATGTTGGGCATGAGCCACTCATGGTTGTACATTATTTTTTCCTGTGGGCGAGGAATCTTCACAAGACACCCAGAGAATCTGGGTAGCGTAGGATTCACAATTTTTCGGTCGTGCCTACCCACTAAACCTCCCCCTTGTCCTTCTCTCCCCTGGTATTGTTTTCCACATTGCTTCAGGAGGACAGGTAGTCTGGCCTTAAGTGATTGGCCCTATTATATTGTTAGAGAGGCTGTTGCGCTTTGCGTCTCTCTCTTTCACTGCCCTCTTTGGTGCTCAGAATCTCCTCTACGTATTCGCGACAAAGGTCCCAGTTCTTCTTGCTCTCCATCATGTTGTGGACCATGCACTCATGGTTGTACTGAACGTAAATGTTATGGCTGTGATTATAGGTATCCCATCTCTAAGCTCCTAACTACCGATTCTCTCACGCATTGCATTGCTCATGTCGGTCTGTGATTCAAAAGAGCAAAATTACGCGTTATATATAAATTTCCCCCGTATGCGAATTTTTTTTCATTGCATCATTTGTGTTTCCTGAACCGTGTCTCGATATAATCAGATTCTTCAAGAGTATGTTTCAAAATATTTTTTTTCGTAGTCGGCTTAATAGAAATGCATGGAAAACACCAATGAATAGTTCAGTGGTGGAAAATAGATTTGCTATTCTATACAGTGTATTAAGGACGAAAGATTACATGTTTTTTAACCTCACAACGAACCTTTATTGCAATCGTGAAAACAAGCGCATATAAATAAAATTAGTAGCATTGTTTTGGCACATCTGCGTTGTTTTGCACCTTGGGATTTTATGTATTTATTTATATTTATCCACAAATGAAGAAGTAGACCCCCGAAAGAAAAAAAAATCCATAAACAAAATCTGAAGGGAGCGCGTTAGCGTCCTTACGATGTAGAGACACCGGGAGACTTTAGAAATGTCAAAGTTGTTACGTCAACTTAAATATAAGATAATTTCACAGAAAACTTCGCGGAGGAAGTTTCTTAATTAAAACTTGTGTCAGGGGCGCAAAAAAAAAGTGTGCCAGCATCTTGAGAAGCTTCCTGTAAATACGTGGTTGCTTCGCTCCGGAAGGGACACAATCGCCTTTATTATTTTCGCGCCGGGGCCCTCCGAGGACTGAAGGGGTTGAATTTGCAGAAATTCGCCAGCCCTCCTAATTGGGGAAGAAAATAAACCAATCAAATGAACAATTAAATGAACAAATAAAAGTATGGATGAGAAACGTGACGAACAGACGTTTCCCGCAAGGCCGACGATGAAAAAAATATTCGAACGCAAATAAGATTTATACTTATCAAACGAAAAAAGTCTTTCGCCGCATAAAATTATTATAAAGCACTTCAAATTGTGCAAATTGAACGATAACTAAAGAAATTCGAAAAAAAATTCAAACAAATTTTATAAACAATCCAAACAAAATAAGTTATGTCGTTGTTTTTTTTATATCCAAATAGAATGAATTTATCTTTCCAGGTTGTATTGGGATTTGTGCTGATGTTCGGATATATATTTTTAAATTGTCTCATATAGAACTGTTATGTGTCATGTACGAACTCGCATGCGGGTTCATTCGCTATCGGACCGCTGTGAACATGAAAATGGATCCATATTCCAATCTCGCGCACGTCATTTAGTCATCCCAGACTTATTATAGCATCTTTGTTGTATAATAATATAGTGCATGGAAATTGTTTTATTATGGTCGCTGTTTAAGATGGTCGGTACATGTAAGCTATGCGAATTAATTTTTTGATTTGTTTAATTGTTTCAGCACTCGATGATATACTTCTTCCATCACTACGAATTGCCGATTATACTACAGCAAGCACATATTCAACAAATTCTTTCTCAACACGCTGCGGCCCCACCTCAGCCACCACCAGCTCCTGGTACAGCTTCAGGAACTGCAACCCAGACTGCACCCGCCAGTACAGCACAGTCTACGACTCAAACGGTCCCATCACCCACGGTACAATCGACCACCCAAACTTCCTTATCCATCACCACGCAATCCACAACTCAAACCCTCCAATCGGACCTGACACAGTCCACGACTCAAACTACGCAATTCGACCCGGTTCACGAATCCACTGCGCAGCCTACACCTCCCAATGCAACTCAACCCAATGTCTTGCAAACTCCACCACCTAAACCCACCCCATCTACTAACCTATCCTGGGAACCGGAACAGCTCGCTAAACAACCCATACACGACCCGATGTCGCTCCTCGGCATCGAAATGCTACAAGACGTGATTGAACCGATACCTTCAATTGCAGATGCCATGACTTATGAATCTGCATATCCTTCCACGTCAGCTTCTTTGATCGACGCCGAAAGAAAGTCGGAATACCTACACGCCGACAATACCAACCAGACGACAAAGAGAGACGAGACTAATGAAACTCGACATAGTCCCGAGGACAGTTTGCGTTGCGGGACTTCACACTGTGCCAATCGGGTCGAGGACGTCTCCAATGGCAACCGGCAGATCACAACGGAAGCCTCGTCCTTGAGCATATCTGACACCAATGGAAACACCAATCCTTGCGACGTGGAAGTCAACTCTATGAAATTAGATTAAATCACTATCGAGTTAATGTTAATTGAATCATATGAATTTATTGCGTTACACAACACACACACACTCACATACACACACGAGTCATTGAAAATGATTGTGGTTGAAAATCAATACAGCCCTCTTTATAGATAAACATAGCATACGCCGAAATTCATTTTGCATTTGAACTTCTTCGATCCCAAATTTGAATCACATCATCATTTTCAACAACTCATTTACAGAATCCTTTCTATGTACGCATTAAAGGATAACTGTTCAGCCTTGACCATAAGTACAATATAAAGCACACGTAGACGTAAGTATTGTATTTATTAATATTAGACATATATTACATGTATAAAAATGTGAATTTAGATTCCGCAATGGGGGTGCAATACGCAAACGTGGAATAATTTTGCACCCCCCTCATCGGGCAGCGTTTCCTATGTAAAGCTTCGATCCTCTAGGACCTATGCGAGTGACTGTAATGAAGTAAAAGTACGATGACTGTAATTGATGTGTTCTGATTTAAATGCTTTCGCATGTCAAATACTCGTTTTGCTCTAGCCTCCGTATTGATTTGCAAACAACAAAAACACCAAATAGTGTTTAATAATCCTGATTGAATTTCTAAAAAAAATCAGCCTTGTATTATAGTGTATAATGAATTTGAATTTATAGATTCGATAGAAATATTTAATCAAGCAATCAATCCATGTACAAATGATGTGGCCTTTTTTTTCATTTTTCCTAAATATGCATATTTACTAATTTACTGTTAATAAATTTGGGGGTGCTTTATATTAATATTCATGGACAAGGCTGTATATGTTTTTGCTCAACGCTTTACGTATGATAGTTATATCGAGTTTTGAATGCTTCCCTTTCCATATAATTGTATATTGGGTAGTCCAGTCGTAAACGTCGTTTTTCGAATGAAATGGTTTTAATTCAAACAAAAAATGTATTAGTGTGTTAATGCACTCTATATTTATGTTCTCCTCCCCCCCACCCCTCAATAAATAATGCTGCGTCGATCTAAATAAATTATAGTCAGATAGATCAAAATCAGAAACATAAGGTAGAACAAGTTCAACCAATCAACCAAGTTTCTTTGATTTTACATAAGACACTCTGAAGCTAGCAGACCCCATGAGTCAAATTCTTATTGTTTAAACCCATTGCTTGGTTCTTCTCTATCCCTCCTGGTATTGTTTATCACAGCGGTTCAAAAACTGGGGTCCGCGAAAACTTTTAAGGGGTCCGCGAAAATTTAAAAAACATGTAAACATTTAACTTGAACAAAATATTTTCTTGGAATTATTTGCAGAGAACATTGGAAGAAGATCTATTTTGATCAATATTTGACCAAGAAATGTTGTAAAAGTAAGTCAGAAGGGTTGGGATGGGGTCTACAAAAAAAAACATTGTTCAACCTCCGTCTGAAAATAGTGCCACAATGTGGTTGCCTTCTTTGCCTATCCGTTTTAGACAGACTCCAAAGCAGTCATATTCTGTCAGAACTTGTGTCAGGCGGAAGGTAGTCTCTCCGTGCTTCTGGCTCATTTGTTGGTCTGATCTCATATTTGCTGCCAAGTTTCTTTCCGTGTTTTCTCATATATTGTGCAATTCTTAGGATCTTTAAATTCCAAGGCCTTTTTCCCATGAGATCCATCGGGGTCATCAGCAAAGACGAGTTCTGTTCATTTAGGCATCTCTATCTTTCTCATGTTAGATTATCCCTTTGGTATCCCATCGTATACTCAAAAGAGCTTTTTTACTATTAGACCCGGTCTAGGGATTGGTTTATTTGCCCAACCCTTTGAAAGCCATTGTCCATCTCACAAAATTGTGTAAAAGGCAAAAATAAAATTTAAAAAACAAAATGGCGGATTTATAAGGTATTCCATTAAGCGCCATTCTCGTGATGTCAAACGGCTCGCCATTTGTCGAAAGTTTCCTGTTGAACTTAAATCGAAAATATAAATATTTTTTTGATTTTTAATATGTGTAGGTAGTCAATTAAGCTATATAAATTTTAAAAAGTGTAACAGTAAAAATTTTGTAGGCTTTTTAGTAAAACATTCATATTTTTACCATTTTCTTAATAATTTTTACCCAAAAAAAATCATTTATTTACGCGAAAATCTTAAAACTTTAGCTTTGTTGACTACATAATATTATAGTGAGAAACATCCCAAAATTTCAATCGGATCGATCAACAACTTTTTAAGCTACGACTGGCGAACATTTTGAAAATGCAGTTTCGAGATAATCTTGTTTAAAATTTTAATGCGATAAAACTATCAATTTTAGTATTTTACTGATCAATCAATGATTCCAGGCGCATATTATAGATCTTCAGCTTTCTCATAAAGTTGATTATCTTAGACTAGCTGTTGTTTTCGGGCTAAACGAGCTGCTTTTGTCTCATAAAGACTCTTATGGTTCTAACTCGCTAATCGCGCTTCATCGGTTATTTCAGCGAAAACTTTACAGTAGGTCCCAATTATATTTAATGTATTCGTCATCTTCAAAATGAAGCTGTAGTCGTTATTAAATAACCCAGCATCAATGATTTTTACACCAGAATTCAGGTGCTTTGGAACCAATCGCCAAACCGTCGGGTTAAAACATTCATTAGCATTTTGGGTATGACCACCACCCAAACATCTTTGACTTAATTCATCCCTGGATAAATCTTTATAAATTGGTAAGAGATGCTGTTTTATCTCTTGGCCAAGAAATGGAGTCAGATCTTCAAGCTTTGGATATTTTTTAAAGCAATGGTTTATTGCAATTTGCACCAGCTTTTGAATCCAGTCGAGTTCCCATAATAATGTATTTTTTTTTAATTCTTTGAACTTCTCTACCTTTCGTTCCTTGATTAAGATATTTTGACACTTTTGCTTCGAAAATTTAACCACACACGATAAAATTCGAGCAACTTCGAGCTGATTTCGAGTTACTTTAATTTCGCTTACCTACAGTTAGAGATATATGAATGCAATATAATGATCGTTTTGCTTAAAATGTTTTTAGGAACATCTCCTATAATAAAGGTAAAGATACAAAAGATTTAAACAAATGTATTATGAAAGAAAGGTTGCTTAACTCCAAGCGCGCTCGCAACCTGTCTCGACTCCCTAGTTTACAGCAGTTCCGGCGTGTTCCTGATTACATGCCATAATTTCGTAAATATTTTATATTCCGATTTTTCTCTTTTATATAATACTCTCATTATGTTATACTTTCGAAATACGTAATTTAAAAAAACATAAAGGGTTTGCCCCCCTTAACGAACAGTATTTTTGTATTAAACAACCCACATCAGATGTTAGTCAAGTAACAAAATATGCAAAATGTTGCCAAAGCAATGGCTGAGGCATAACCAATGGTCAAAACATAGTCATGATAAAACGACATTTTCGACTGGACAATCTAATATATAGCCTTTCTCAATGCCATTTTTTAGCAATAATGATAAAATCGATCAGGATCAATGATGTCAATTTATAAATTGCATTCCAATGGGTACAAACGTTTAATGTTGTGATCACATTTTTTTAAATATATGATTATATCTCTTTATCGGGCGTCCTTTCATGAATCGAATTCTAGGCTACTACCCTCGTGTAGCGTTTATTTTGCCATTTAATTATGTATAAATATATATATGTAGTCCTTTCGATGATGCTGCACTTCGGGGGTGATGGTCCGAGGACCATCTGAATCGACGATGAAAGTATGATACTTAAAAAAAATGTTGTCTACCTCTAAATAGCGATATTTATGTTGTGGCGTTGGCAAAACAACCTTTTGTAGATGTTATAGAAAGATGGCTTCAAATGTTAAAATGTGTAGATTGGTGTCGGCGAAGTTTCGTTGCTGTTTTCCAATCGACTTCAGGTTTCGCGATCTTACATAGACGTTTATGTATTTAATTTAATTTTGTAAAATATTTATTTATTATTTTTGTGTTTCTTATATAAACTATGACAAATAGCGCATCATGGAGCAAAGAGATCAACTGTAATGTGTTAGATGTGTCTATAAGTCGTGTCGTTTTTTTGTAATGGAACAAATCAAATGCCAATAAATAATTTATTTTTGTAAACACTATCGATGCAATGTTGTCTTCATTTGTAGGCTGAAATCTTCCTCCATCGAACCGTTCAATATTATTTATTTAAGTCGTTATAAAATCCAATTTTAAATATACTTCGGTTGATTGTCATTGTTATGTCTTCCATTTGATTTCGTCTTTCATATTTACAGCAACACACGTATTTGTAATTTGATAGCAATATTATATATCAAATATAAATATATTTTTAATAACCATTGATGCGATAGACGTTAGATGCAAAATAATGTGACCTTATAAAAGCAATAGATTCGAACAACAAAAACGACATTACTAATGGGCGTCCATATAAATAGATTTATTATATAGAAATAAATATTTTTATAACGATTTTTTTGTTCGTTCTAAATTTCGTAAGCTCTGCTCGGAAATGGGTTATATCATGGTTAATGTATTTATTAAATTTTATCAAGGAACAAACACTCACAGGATTTTCCAGAACGACGACAATTTTGTACGCGTCTCGTCGGGAGCGACTATGAATAGAGTGATTTTTTTAAAATAATGGCGCTTATGAATATTAGTATGTGAGATGTTATTCTGCGTGTATTATATATTTTTCCAGTTGTTCTAAATGTTAGATGAACTCAGTTATGTAACAATTTTACATGTAAATAAAGTGACTATTATAATGCAATAAATGCTAGTGCTAATATTTTTTAGGTTTTAAATAATATGCATGTTATAAAAATATGTATTATTAAATATATTATTCATAAAAAAGATATATTGTGTTTTTGTGTATTCGAGCGATTTTATATTATTTTCAGGGTTCTCATGGACAAACAAAATTAAAAACATGTTTTCAAGTACATCCAATTTATTTATTCAAAAGTATTTTACATTGAAAAAATCAAACAACAATTCATTTATAATATATTTTAAAGTCGATCAGTTCATCTGGATGCTGTCTTCATTTGATTTGCATTCTCGTTTCATCCTGCGAAAAAAAATATATATTACAATATTGCATAAGTATATAAAGCTAAAAGTAATTAAATTTTCTTACAAGAAATAGATGTATTTGTGGGATTTTAAAGGGAGCAGTTCTTTTTGAGTTGCTGCCAAATAATGAATTGATTACAATTGTAATAGATTCATAAGATAATATATTATGGATCAATCTGTTAAATGGGCGTGACGTATATATACGTCCAACGTAAACTGCTTCGAAATTGATTAGGACGTATATATACGTCCTCAAAATATATGCTGAGTCATAAAGCAGGCGGAACTTTTTTGTTTTGTTTAATGAGTGTCCTGAGTTGTCGATACAAGTTTTGACATGAATTTAAGATAGGTAGCAAATTGGTTGCACCTCGCTGACTAGTAGCATAAAATTCAAAGGCAAACTTATAATTATAAAATGGAAGGACAAAAAAGACGTATTGATACTCAGTTCAGACAATATAGTAAAGAGCCAACGTATGCCATCAATAAATAGCATTACACCTAAACCCTAACGCTTAGTTGAAAGTTGTTTTCAAAGAACAAATTAAAGGAAACTAAATCCAGGAAATTTCGAGGTTTTTTTTAAGTGATGTAGCACTACCTCTCAACAGCTATTTAATAGTTTTTAAACTCTATGTTTCCATAATAATATGAACCCACGCCAGGTGGGCGGGACGTATATATACGTCCTAACGAAAATGTGCGAGCCCACTGTATGTTGCGTTATTGAAAATGAACTTCCCCGCTTAACAGGTTAAACTTGTGTTGATTTATTTCCTAACACCTATAAATAGGATAAAAAACGGCACGTATTTTTGGCACTACCGATCTATAAGTAATTGAACATTTTTATTTTTATATTGAAAACTACTAGTTTTTTATTATGATATAATTAAATCTAAGTACAAATTAATAATTATTTCATATATAATTTAAGAAGGAAGAATTTATATAGACTGATGAAATTGCTGGGAATTGAAATTGGAACAATTGGAGAAAATAATTAAAGCAAAAATCTGTCTTTAGGGGGTTACCTTTTCATATTCTTCCAAAGGTGTATCAGATCCTGTGGGATATTATGAAGGATAACGGTGATATTGCAAATTCCCTGTTAGCATGTAGTCCAGTTAGTCAATCTTATTTATTCTGGAATACACAAATCTATTGAATTGTATTTAATTTACAAATGTCCTGTCCGTGCTTTGCATTTCTTCAGATTTAAATGACGTTCCTTGATGACGCCCTTTTCTTGTGATCTTCAGCCTTTTCAGCTTCGACGCCGCCATTTGTCTATCTGTAATCAAATTGGTACGTATTAATATTTGACCAAGTTGTAAATGAATAATTCCATCACGAACGAGACTATGCAAAATATTTAAAACTAATCATAATCAAAATTCATTCAATGTATTTTTGCCTTTTTTGAATTAACCTATTTGATAAAATTCATTTACTGCTATTAAGGGGTCATCTCACTTTATCGCGTCAAAAAAATTCTTGTTTTTTTTTAATTTCATTTTTCGACAGGACATATCTCTAAGGAAGTCGTCCATAATTTTGGTGAAGAAATTCGCATTTTTTCAATGTTTTACGGCTAATTCGCGTAATGCGCTCGAAACAATCACTTCATCCAGATTGCACCCCATTTGGTTCTAAGACCTGTACCTGCTTATGTTTGTAGGACAGAGGTTCCTATTGAGGACATTGCTTATCTTTGTTCTATTAAGGAGCAAATTAAATTTAAAAAAATGTTAATACAGACTTAAAAAAGGCGAATAAGCAAGTGGAAAGTAAGGGTCAAAAAAGAAAGAACTCTGTATGAAGTGCTTCGAAAACCGAACAGATTGCTAATATTTTTTTTAAAAAGATCTAATTATCATGGCTTAGATATCCGCTTACATCTTCGTTCAATAAAAAAATGATAAATGCTATTTGGGCCACATACTATCACAAAGTTTCTACTGACAATCCCTCAGCATTCACACTGGCCGGAAGGCGCAGATCCTTGGTGCGAATTGCGAAAATATGCAACTACAAGATCGTTATATTTGTACAAGTAACCTCCCTTTTTCATAAAGGATGTCCAGCAAATTTTAAGAGCCATTTATGAAGAATTAACGTCTGATATTGGAAAGATGCCTTGCCTCGTTTCAACGAGTACGTATAGTCTCTGGTACCAAAATATATTTTTATGGCAAAAATACTAAAAATCGCAACATATACTACAGCCTGCATCTTTAACGAAGCATTTACATCTATTTTAAAAATAATGGATAAAAATATGCATTGCGATTCATGAAGACGCGCAATTAAGAACGTATACGCCTTGCCAAAAGCCAAGACTCTGAATCTTTTAAATAAGCTAGAACAGTTCACAGATACGTCAAATCAGCCAAAAAAGAAGAGGATGAGGTAGCTGAAGAATTTTTTTATGAAGCTGGAATCGCTGATTAGTAGTATATTTCCCTTTTCGACAATTTTGTGGTCCTTAAAACTTTAAACGCGTTTTTCTCGAAACGACATTTTAGCATGTGTTGTGGAAAGAATTTCAAAAAACCAAGCCGCCGATTGGTCTGATATTTTACGAACTTATTTAAAATATATATGGCCACGGCAGTTCGCAAAACCAGATCAAAATGCTTATTTTATCTTGCGTTTTATATTAAAAAATATCCCCAAAAAAGGTGTTTATTTCGAAACTTTTTTCAAATCAGCGCCATTTTTTTACTTTTAAACAAAAACTATTCATTAACGATATTGCGATTGCGATATGCTTACAGATTAAGAATATTTTTGATATTTTGTTTCAAGTAAGCCTGAATGAAAAAATTGCTCCACATCATGGACTTGCATCTTTTTTGATATGTCATTTTGATGCTTTAAAAACGATATAATATATATTTTTCTAAATTACGAATTTATATAAGAGTGTCATAATAAATCTCAAAAAGATTCATTTCATTATATGGTGTATTTACTGAGAAAAAAATTGTTAAAAGTTGCCTATTTTTTGGCTCGTCAAAGTGAGATGACCCCTTAAATTAATGACGATTACATGCTAATGGGTGGACCAAAATTAATTTAATAAAATCTAGAGGCGTCGTTCATGGTCGAAAAACAGATAGTTAAACGCAGTCCAATCTAAAGCCGTTTGCATAGTGCCAAATAAATTGAAGATCCGTTTAACAAATCTGTGGTCTCTCAGCGGCTCTGACGAGTCTGATGATGACATCTGATGCGACGGTGTTGTCACTTGTCAGCTACGTGTATTCTCAAGCAATAACATCTCTGAATGTGTGTTAATTCCCCAAGAATACGCGTGACCAACCAAGTAATATCTTTTCCGGAGGAGTTCGAGAAAAGTCCCGAACTTCTCCGGAGTCCGGCGTCTTCTTTCTTCTCTCTTCGCTCTTTGTGAAATGCACTGGACGTGCTACATTTCACAAAAATAAGCTGTCGAACGCAAGCATTAGCACATATACAATCGTCCAACTAATTTTGCACCGTGATGATGACTGCTTAATCTTTTGTAATTCTTCATCGATAAAACTCTTCGTTTGGTCTACTAATGTTTAGATTTGGACGAAATGGCGAGCGTTTATTTCGAGTCTACAACGAATTGATATCGAGATCACTAATCATTAGTCTCACAGACTACAGATTTGGAACAAATTCACATATGTTGAAAGCTATCAGACTGGTATCAACAATTTTATAAAAATAAAATTGAAAAAATAAGACCAAAAAATGACTTTTTTTAAACAGTCACCATTGTGTGAAAATAATTTATAATAACTTTTTAAGGTAGGGACTATAGCGACATTTTTGCTAATTGTGAATTTTATTTTATGTTTTTATTTTAGATAACTAGAAGGGTTGAAATCGTGTCAACCAAGACACACCCTTTTTTTTACAAAACATCCAAGAATTGTGTCTTAAATGTTAAGCCATATAGTCCAGATCTAAACGTTTTTGACCCTCTGAAGTTAACTCTAACAAGAACCATGTGATTAAGAAATCAAGAGCACGATGTAAAATTAGACATGTTTTAAATATGTAAATAGGTTTTTGTGTCATACAAACGTTGCAGCATCGATGATTCCGTCGGACGCACCAACCACCGCGCGCCGACTTCAACAGCGTCGATTTCGTCGCTCCGGGAGCATGTAACCCGCCATGTTAATTATAGGCAACCTTACCCCACTTACCCCCGAAAAGTCTTCCCGAAGCGCCGTTACAATGGCTTCAAAACAAAGCCGACCAAAGTATTTCTATAACAAGTGAAATGCGCTTCAAGCAATGCGGGAAACTGCGGCATCGTTATAAAGTTATATGTTGGGACTTTGAGAAAAAAGGGAATTCGTTTCGGAAAGAAAAACAACACGGACGATTATTATAGCGAGTTTCATTTAAGAAAGACAAGAGCTCGGGAACGGAGCTCATGTCCAAATTAAATACGCCAAAAGCGCTCGCATCCTCCGCGATCATCTTCTTCTATGGTCTCATCGATTTTAAATAATATAAAAGTATATTTACTATCGTCTTCCGATACAAATTCTGCAGGAATTTATAAGAAATTAATATTTAAATTTTTCATGCTAAATTCAATACTTTTAAGCAATCAAAATATACTGGATACAGTGACGGATTTAAATCGAGTTATCGGAAATTAAGGGATGGACAGTGAACAGATGGAATCGAATTTTGATAACAATGCATTAAGATCCCTAAATGAGTCAGATCCATGATAAAAAATTGAGAAAAAACTAAACAAAAAAACGAATAGGATGGGTGCTATGGAGTAGGATGGGTGCTGCATGCTTTAAGCGAACATAATAAAAATGAGCAACAGAAAGAAGACGATACCTGTAATAAAAACCATTCAAAAATGCAGCTGATGTGGAAGTGGAGAAGTAGCATCCTCTGTTGCGCAACGCGTATTTATTCATTTTCTCATAAACAAAGGCTTGAAATTTATGGCACTTAGTCCCAAGTATTTGATTGGATCCAAAAGTATCACGAAAGTCTGAGAGTCAAGAAGCTCTGGGCTATATTTGAATCGCCCTTATGCACACATTGAAAATCGATAGACTGTTGCGAAATACGCGAATACTTTTAGATCCCCCCAATACCACAATAATGCTAAAGAAAGCAAACATCTTTAAGCTCTTGAATGTCTTCTTGGAAAAACACTCTGAAACATAAAGACACATTTTATTCACATACAAATCTACCAATCCAGATGTCTGCATATAACCAAGGAAGTAATTTTTTAGATCAAAATATAATTTTACACACGCCGATTAATAAATATAGGTCCCATATCATTTTGCTTCAAAGCCTCGAGCACGTGTTTGGGTTCTTAAGAAAAAAGACTGAGCGCCTGACGCGGTGGCACTTCCTCGGGGTGGTGGCCCCTTAAGAAAAAGGGAAAATTTGAGAGACGAAAGGTGATTGGAAAACATGAAAAGTAGTAGGCAACCGGGTAATTTATTCATAATTTTCTTCTGGGGACGATGCCACAAGTCCTGACGCACCGGATGTCATTTTATAATTTGATATCTGTCGAGGGGTGCGCCACATCGTCTCGTGATTACGTGTTTTGAAAGTTGATAACCTCCGAGCACTGGCGAAATGATAACATCTTCCGTCGTAAAGAGTGCCAATGCTCAGTGCGTTAAGCGCGGATCCAACGACGGCAATCCGGTCCGGTTCGGGACACGTGAAATCCTAAACACATTATCCGCAAAGTAAACTCCTACCCTTAATGTAACCGTGGAACGACGATATGTTTGCTTAGGAGGGAGACGCATCCTTCCAGGATCATGATTAGATTTTATCTTAAGGGTATGATCTCAGCATCCGACGTCTATATTAAGACGTCGATTGTTTTTGCAGAGGTCTGCTTTGTACATATAAGTCTCCCTTGAATGTTATCCTTTAATTTTATTAATTAGCCACTCTACAGTGCCTTTATCAGATAAAGGCATACGTGGACTATTTTTCAATATTATTTAAATAAATTTAGAACTATCTTGTAAATGAAAAATAAATCTTAGTAATTTGTACCGTGTTTGACAACAACGCGTCCACAATTCGGAGCGCTGTTTGGAGCTGTTTCGGCGCAATAAAAAAAGTTTTTTTCATGCGGTTTAAGACAATCAATTAATTAAATAGCAGTCAACTGAGTGGACAAAGCGACCAAAATAAAAATATCTGATGCTAAGGTTTTGGCTTTCATATTTTGAGATGCACACGGTATTTTATTCATTAATTACCTTGAGAAATTAAGAAACATCAATAACTATTGGTGCATTTTATAGAAAATAATTGCAATAAAGTGACCCCAAATAAAGAAGAATATGTGTAAAGGAAAAAAATCCTACGAACTTATTGGAGAAACTGGATGTATTATAATACAAGCATTTTTCAAAAAAGCTGTCTTCATTGTCAATCAATTTGCAAATTTAACCCGGATGCTATGGTGCCTGCAATATCGAGCGCTTGCTGCGGTGATGCATACATCACCGCATCATTTCCTCGAACGAACGTCGAAGAGGCCAAAGTCCTACGGTGGATTGCGTGTGGTTGCATTAAATGCATCGAAGAATTGCACATGCAATCATATTTTATGACATGTCTTCTCCAATTCAGCATAAGAGCAAACGGAAATTAAAAATGGCAGCATATTATCTTGCTTTTGTGTATGCCATGTGACAATTGCGTTCCATTACTTTAATCCGCATACAATTCCATAATTAAAAACTTATTTTTTATCCAATTGTCTCTCCATGGGAGCGGCACTCTTTGTTTGATTACGATCCATAAAAGTGACCTTATTGTCCAGAAAATGGAGTGGTCAGCAAATTATAAGGCATTTATTATGTAAAAGTAAAAAAAATGCTTTGAATTCGACCTTTTTGAATAATCAAACGAGAGTAATGAACAGCAAATTTATAGGGTCTTTCAATAGAAACGCTCCATATTTGTTAGGTTACAGCGGTCATACTGTTTAAGCAATATCTATTAAATTTATTAAGAAATATTTAATAGTGTATGGCAAATTATCATGGGTAGTTATAGCGTTAAATAACGTGTGAAAATTATGTAATTTTATTATCAAAATAAGTTCTTCGTTTGAGAAACGTTCCGCGCATAACTTGATGTTTAACATCACTACAACTGTCTTGTCGAGTTGATTATCCGACATTTAGTGGCTAAATTTAAAGCAATTGGTTCGATAAATAATCTGCTAATATCCTTACGCTACCGAAACGCAAGGTCTGCTAAAAATATCACTGCTGTGCGTGAGAGTGTACGGCAATACCCGAGGCTGTTAATTTCTCTTGTTCACTTATTTGTTGTTGACACAGGTTCATTTTTGAACGAATGGATGTATAAACAAAAACAAAATTGTCAGATTTAAGATGATACTGATCCATACAAGATACACCAGCACCAAATGCATCCCAAGAAAGTTACTGTTTGGTGCGGATTTTGGTCTGGCGAAATTATCAGTTCGTATTTCTTCCAAAACGAAGCTGGCATTTCCATAAGCATGGCGTTTATGATAAGCAACTTATTGTAGCTTAAACTGGATTATATAGATACCAACGATATGTGATTCTAGCAGGACGGCACTGCGCGCCACACAGTGCCACGATAAACTGCCACGCGGTGCCGACTACTTCCTTCATCTTAAATCGCAGGCCTCTGCATATAAACCGTATTATGTACACATTAATATGATTGCAATTCAATTACATTCGGAAGAATGCAGGGTGAGTTTCGAAAAAGCGAATTAAGGCACAAATGGAAGCCCCTGATGAAGAGTTTCCCTGCGGACACAATACAGGCGAGTTAACCGCGTCCTCTCTATTATGAGCGCCAAGGGATGAAGGGTGGAAAGTAAATCTGAAAGGAAAAAACGAGAAAAGGTCCACGTGTGGGATGATGGATGGACACAGCTGTCCCTATCGCCATATGGCCACGTGGTAATAGCTTTATGAAGGACAACACCGCTGAAAATCACTTCACCCACGTCCTTCCCTATTACGCCCAATCTTATTCCGGATTTATTTATTTTATACGCACTCTCCTCTCGCTTAATTATAGGGACGTTTGGGAGCCCCCCCAACAAAATTTATGAAGCCGAAAACGTTTGGAAACAATTGATCGATATTTGGGAAAGAGCGGTAAACAAGTGCTCCCGTCTTGGATGATATTTTTGTCCCCCGTTTTTGGCGGCCAATTCCTCTTTTATTAATGGAATCAAACAAACATTAAACCCTTTTAATAAATTAATTGTGTGCTCGCGGGGGTTGGTTTTTGGTTGCTGCAAAAATATTTATTGACGAATATTCCTTTAAATTTTGCATTAATACATATATAGGATAATCAATCATATTATATTATATTTATTATACAGATACGAACCGGAACGAAACCGATAATCGATAAAATCGTTATTTTAGTTTACGTTTGAAATTTGAAAGTTATCTTGTTTAATTAGAATGAAATTTATTTGGTTTTGTTGGTTTTTTATAAATATGAACAAACAAACAAACATTGATTTTTATATATAAGATCTATTTTAAGTTAATTGTATTATACCTATATTATTTAAAAATGTGCAAACAATAAGTTGGCAAAGTTTTATCGCAATCGAATGAACGGTATGGCGACGCATAAAATACGAACAAACAAATTATTATTTTTGTATATTAAAATATGCCTGTGTTACTCACGCAATTCTTAACAATAAGTGGATGAAGTTTCAGTGCAATTTGATGAGCGGTATGGCAGCGCATTACGTACAAACAAACATGAATTAATTTTTATATTAGATTACTACAAAAAATGCATGCGTTTCTTTTGTAAATTTCCATTTATTAATTAAAAAAACTTTCTTCTTAGGCTATCATTCGCAAAAATTTGATCTTTTACCTAGTGTGACTTTCAAACATTTATATCGGTTTGGTTAAAGTTTTCGTTCCGAGTTAAATACAGGTTTTCGGTTCGGTACCGGGTGACATATTTTTAATTTTTTTAAGTATTATATAAGTACAGTTAACCCTTCTATAGTGCATAATTTTATAGAGTTTTCTATAGAATATTTGGTCAAACTCAGACTGATAAAAAAGAGAATTAAAGAATTTAAGATGTTTATCATTTTTTTTTCTTTTTTAAAATTAATGTTTATTTTTAACATGAAAATGGGAAAAAATCGGTTTGCAGATTTCCTTCAAATCACAAAATACAATTGAAAACACATAACCACAAACTATAACAAAAAATAGTGTGTTTTTCTATAGCATGGTCCTTATCTCGACGCTATAGAAAGGTTAAGAATAAAAGTATATTCCCAACCAAATAATCTCGCATACAAAGTATATATATATGACTAGATAAGATCGACAAATGGATGTAATTGATGCAAAGGTGCATTTTAAAACGAATATAGGCTTCTATTAACCCGTTGATTAGTAATCGCGCATATATGCGTTCGGAATCGAGCGATACAGAAAGAATACTCTCGCACATTGAGTGCGGAGATTAGTAAATCAGAGACAGATACAGATGTCTTGCATATCATCATAGCAAGGTCACGTTGTAAAGGTACCCTTACACGTCTAAATATTATCAAATATTACGAAAAACTATAAATAATAATAAATGTACCATTTTGTTACTTAAAGTGAAGACACACATATGTATTGATTATGTTTACACAAGGAATGGATGGATATTGTGCGCTATCAACAGTGTTAAGGTTCATTTATTGATACACAAGCTTCATTCACGCTGTGCGACCCTGAAAGAAAAATATTGTGTGTATTGTGTGCTTCCGTGAACTTTATGTATTTAATGTGTAAAAATGTTTGAATGTTTTATTAATTGGATATGCAATTAAATTAAATGTAAACGGTATATTAGCTGCTTATAAAACGATTCTCGTTTAGGTCATATGTTCCGCCTTAATAAGCGGAGCTTTCAATTTCAACCCTTGTGAATTAAATCCTGTGTCCTAGGCTGTAAACAAGGCTCCTCCACAAATGCTCATCTATTCGCAGCGTTAGGAATTTAAGGAATCCAGAGCGATACTCGAGTAAATATAGTCGGAGCAGATCCAAAATAAAATCTGCGATAATTTAATAAAAGGCTATAAGCTACGCACGAGCGGAAAAAGCTCGTTTATGCGCTACAAAGTATCCCGGAGGAAACTCGCGCGAAAAATGATTAAAGTTATTTTCCCATTATGCAGAGGACTCGCAACGGATTTTCCTCTAATTTTCCTCGGCTGTTGTCGATGCGATTTTCTCGAGGCTCGACATTAGAAATTTTTCTCGTTAGCTTTACTCCTTTTAAGGATTCCGGTTGGCAGTGTGCTGGCACAGAGCAGGTGTTTGATTTGGAATAATTGCCAATTACGGCGAGCGCCCTGCCTGGTGGCAGACGAGGTCGTTATCCAGGATACCGACCTCCTCAAATTCTATGCCTGTCATAAGATACTCCTCTTAAGAGAATTGGAATTAGGGCCGCCACCATATGATTGATCTCAATAAACACTCTTTCATTATATACCTTCAGTTTTTCAACTTTTTCCACCCCAATAATGACGATATATTCGGATGGGTATACGGAGGCGTCTGGATAATCATAGATGCAACAGTTCCAATGCCAGGCATACAATATTGATTATTTGCTATGGTAATGATAATAAAAATAAATCATTACTCCAGTATTCAAAGCATCTAGATTAGACCTATCCCTAAGCGGGTGAAGACTTGTCTTGTATGAAATAAATTAATTCAAAAGTAATATTGTATAATTTCTTTCGTTATCATATTAAGAAGAAAATAAATAATAATTTGTATTACATGAAAATTTATGCCTTCTTGCCAAAATTTCCCAGGTTTGTTGGCAAAATATTGATCAAGGTACATATTTATATCATTTTTTGAATTAATATTTTTATCACGTAAAGAATTTTTCAATGAAAGAAATAAATAATAATCTGAAGGGGCAATGTCCAGAGAGTATGTAGGATGAGGTAAAACATCCCAGTAAAATGATAATAATTTATTTCTGACGAGCAAAGACACATGAGGCCTGGCGTTAACGTGATGAAAAATCTACTTTTCGTCTGTTCGCTAATTCTGGCCGTTTTCAGGCAATTGCATCCTTTGGATTGTCTAGTTGGAAACAATATTTTTTTGAATTGATTATTTTCACCTTGCTGAAGTATCTCATAATAAACTACCACCTTCCAGTCCCACCAAAACAAAACTTTTTTTGGGTGTAGGCCAGGTTTAGCTACAGTTAAAGCTTCTGTACCTTTGATCCGAGACCGTTTACGTTGGATATTCTCATAGAGTATCCAATTTTCATCTCCAGTGATAAGTCTCTTCAAAAAAGGTTGGCTATTATGTCGTCGGAGAAGAAGATCGCATGTTGAAATACGCTGAAGTTTATTTGAGTCAGTCAGTTAATGAGGAAGCCACACATCTGAACGATTGATGTAGTCCAATTTTGTCAGATGATTATGGACGGATGTTCGTGGAATTTCTAACTTGTTAGCTATTTCGCGAACAGTATATCGCGGTTTTTCTTCAACCATGGCTACGATTAGATCTGTGTTAATTTGCGAAAGAAACTTACGGGACAACCTAACCCAAAAGCATGCATTATATAGGAGCAAATTGGGAAATTGAGGACATATCGGAAACAAAAATAGAACGCCGATGGACGGCCTTGAACGCGGGAAGAAGTAGTCTTCCCGCAGACTCGTTTGTAATCTCGCAAATGTAACCCCTTCTAGCATTGAAAAAAAATATTTTTTAAGACGAAAGCGTTTGTGCCATCACCTAGCCATCTCCATTATCGAGATCGATTAAATACTTGCACATTCGTATACCTTGATAAAGAAGAACAATCAATAGCCAATATGGCGTCATTGGTGCGTTCTTCAAACCTTGTTGGGCTTAAAAGTGATCGGTTTTTAAACATTTTTTTATGCAAAAAGTATTAAATATAGAATGTTGATATTTAATGTGTTGACTAGGCAATCTTTATTGAATATAAAAATATTTTTTAAAGTTTGATAAAGTATAGAAATATAAAGTGGGAGGAGCCGCGTATGTCGGTGCGCGAGCGATGATATTCTTAACTACGGAAGTCCTAAATCCTGAACAAGTGATTTGCAGCAAAAAAATAAAATATATTTTTACTTTGTATAATATTGTCTATAGCTTGGACTATAATTAAGAAAAAATATTGGGAAATAAAAAAATAGTGAGCGATCGAAGAAAAGTTCATATTTTTATCAACATTTTTTGTAGTTTTTTGTTTATTAAATAAAAACTTTTGAATATTTTTAGATAATTGTAGTCTATACGACGAAGACGTTTATTATACATATGTCTGCTAAATTTCATAAAGAATGCTCATCTAGGGCGTTTGGGAGCACTTCCATAAGCTAGGAAAAAGTATGGTATAGTTTCAAGAAAAACGCGTTTAAAGTTTCTCCTCTCCTCAACTTCACAAAGCGCAGCCCTTAAAGAAGAAAAGGAACATTTTACATAAATTTACTATTTTTTTATATATTATTTTATAGAAGATGTTTCATTACATCGAATTAAAAAGTCTGTTTTCGGTATCTATCAATGGAAGATCATTTTCCCCGCGCCAAAAATACACACCGGCAGGCTTAAAACCGTAAGACGAAAAGTTAATTCGTCAGTAAAGATAGAGGGTTCATAGTCATTGAATTTAAAGGTGATGTTGTTTAAGTAATTGCGAGTTCAGGTCTAAAGCTCTCAGGTTCACTTGAGTGGTATAAGAGGCTTATTTCATCTGGAGCGAGGGGAGAACTTCTGCGCGCTGCTTTACTCATGCGTTGTTGACTTTCGAGGGTACACACCCAACAACGCTGTTCCTGGAAAAATAATCCCAATCATATACAATTCAAAAATATTCAATTCGAATGCCGTTTTCGTTAAATTAAGAAAAACGAATCAATCGGCAACAATGAGCATCGTTGAAGAACAAGCAGATTATTATCGAATAGGAAGAATCTGTTCAAATACTGCTCAACCACGTTTCAAAATCAAAGTCGATTATGAAGCAATTAATCATTTCAAGTCATGACGCATTTATTTTTGTATTATGTAATGTCCGAGCATCATTTGGTAAATCAGCAGATTTGATAAATCCGCTTTGAAGACAAATTTCAAGTGCATCGATTTGAAATGCACGATTTTTTTGGCTCAATAATAAATAAACCAAAGCACGAGATCCAAGTTGATGATAAGATATCGTCAGTAATAGTAACCCCAAGTGTTTGATTGGGCCCAAAGCTTCGTGAAGGTCTGAAAGTCAAGAAACAATCCACTGGAAAAGGGTTTGCTTTGATATTTTGGTACTCGAAAGGTATTTTATTGATTGATTTTCTACATGACAGACATACGATTCTAAGGCTGTTTAAATGAAAACGATAAAATGCGCGTTGCGCAACAGAGGAATCAGCCTTGTAGAACATCTGCAGCATGTCCATCAATATTGGAATTAACACACTTTCATCGGGACACGCATTACAACGTTTTTAAACAATTAGTACTGTAATGAGACATAAAGAATAATATCTAACACGTTGAGTGAACGTAGTGTATTAATAATTTTTCACACAGGAATCGTTATTAAGACAAAATATGAACTTTAAAGAAGTTTTAATCAAAAAAGTTCATCAAAATACTGTACTTAAATATTGTGATTATTGTGAAATTCCATATCAATATAATTTATTTCAAGAGTATTATTAAAAATAAGTATTGTACTAATATTTAGTAGTTTTAACCCGTTGATTAGTAATCGCGCATATATGCGACCGGGCTCGGATGATACATTCATATTCAAACATTTTGAAATCATTGGACCAGTAGAGATCATTGTTTGCAATCTTCATTAGTTAGCATCCAGTGGGTCAAATATGATATAATGAAACGTAGCCATAGCTATCACTACTTTTAGTTGAATATGAAGTTTAAATGATGTTGTAATTGATAATGATCGTGTTGCATTTTGCAGTTTATTGTTGAGAATTAGTTTAAAATATTAATTTTGGTAAAAGTGGCAGGAATCGCAGGCTTCGCTCGGTTAGTTAGTCAAGTCGAGCACAACCCTCTCCACAAGGGGGAGAGTAAAAAATTACGTTTACTTAATAACAGTCTGCGGGCTCATCCGAATAAAAGAAAGAAGGAGAGCGAGACCTGTCCAGAGAGCGGCGCAAGGGGGTTAAGTCTCGCGTCCCAGAGAGAGACACCTATAGAGGGGACTCCCCGGCTGGGTGAATTTCGTTTTAAACATTTTTATAGCCGCAAACGCGGTCTTAAATTGCGATTTATGACCGGGGCAATTTAGCGTGGCGTGGTTTACTACGGCCGCAAAATGAACCGGAAGGTCTGCCATCTCCTTGTCTTATGAGTTTGGGAACTTAACGTGAAATATGGATACGGCGAATTTATTTCTTCGCCTTCCCACTGTGAACGATTCCTGCACGTACGGCCGTTGCCTTTGACGAGACGGGCGGTTGCTGCTCTTTAATTATACTGCGCTTCTTAATCCAGACCAATCGGGATCCCATACACCACATCCCGAGCAGTAAATAAAACATAAATAAAACACTACCCCCCGCTCAATTACATCGGTGCTTTTAAATTACAGTCGGGCACTCAGCTAGGCTTTGATTATCCCATTCAAATCCATATGAACATATTCCTGTAATATACGGTTTAATGAGGAGTAAATTGATAAAAAAAAATGGGAGCTGTAACGTGAAAGAAAATCCTGGGAAAATTGCAAGCCTATCAGATTCGGATATTATACTTTCAAGAAGAGATTTCTGCAAAAGAGTAGTGATACTTAATAGTAGTGAGGAAAGACCTTTTCGGACAACAGGGCTGACTACCAGAACCCGATGGATGAAGGACGATTTCCTTCGCTTATGGACCCCATCAGAGTAGCATTCGATTCGATTCCCATTCGAGCTTGAGAAGACGCTACAACAAAGTGTCTACCATCGGGTAGATCATCACCAATTTGCTCCATTTAACGCACGTTCGCTTGTTTGCCTCTGATTTTCCTATTTGTGTGGATACTTTGAATAAATACGTTGTTGTTCGATGTTTTATTGATCACTTACGGCGTCTGCCTCATTTCGATCTCTATCGCCGAGCTAATGAAATCATAGACGTATTCCGTCGTTCATCGCAGCCGATTCGCGGGTCGGGACCATTAACGCTACAAAGCAAATTCATGATTTGAGATTTTTAACCGATGGTTTATTTAATATCTATTTCATCATACATTAATTACGAACACCTTTTGAGGAGTATTTACGCGTATTGGCGACAAAGACAGAGATAGAAATAGAGAGAGTGTGATAACGATAACCCAAATTAATCGATTTATGTCTACGCGAATAAATGAACGAATGTTGTGTGTTATCAACAGTGTTAAGGTTCATTTGTTGATACACAAGAATGGTTCACGCTGCGCGGTCCTGAAAGAAAATTGGATTTGTGTGGACGTTAAGTGGTGTAAATCTACGTTTAGATCATTTTAAAAAGAACTCAAAGGGTTTACAGCGTATTTTGATTAAAAATATTTCTTTCAAACTGAAAATACTCGTATGAATTTTTCTGAAAAAGGTTTCTGGAATGCGTGGAATCCAGTCGCTTCTTTTCTCATTTTTTTTTAAGATGAAAAGCCAAAATGTCACTCAAATATTTTATAAAGAAGAAGATGCGTCCACGGTTTATCTGTGCTGGGATCATCATCGAGGATAATGATATCGAGAGCTCCGCTGCTTCTAATGACCACCCCGGTGCAGTATCCGCAGCCGAACAAGGTGACAATCGGGGACTATCGCAGCGGTGAAAGCAACGAAATACGCACAGAATGTAAATTTAAAATCTAAACTTAACTAACTTAATAATATATAAATTATATATAAGTTCATGTGTTCGAGTTTCATTTTGAGTTGTTTATAATTTTATTGTTGCCATAAGATTTGAAATATGTTTGAATGAAAATTTCTCCTAATTTAGAATCAAATCTGCGTTAATAACTATAACCAATTACCTGAAGACCCTAAAGAGCTGTTGGATTTAATCTTGACGAAATATCAATTCAATTCAAAACGATCTTTTCGGATTTATTCGATTGTTTGTTGTGTATTTTATTTTATCGCGTAAGGATAATCTCAGGCTGAGATTTTCCCCGTTATTTAGGATACCTGAATACTCTTACATACACGGGATACATGGTGTATTAGTAAATATGGGGCAAAATGTGGAACATCTGCTCTGAAATAATAATTATAGCGGAATGTGTAATAAGTTGGAAAGAGCCCAGGGGCAGACGACTTAAAGTTCCCAATCGAAAGGAGCTCAAGTTTTAAGCCTATCCCTAAAGGTTACATGGCAGCATCCCTAAAATATTTACCCCTTGCTCTACACGCGCATAAAAATACTGTAGTACAATCTCGAAGTATATCGATGATGTTAGCGAACACATGTAAAACGAAATAGCGACCACATTTCGATTCGAACTTATGTGGCATTCGTGCGAAATTTAATATTTGGAATTGTGTGGAAATCCACAGCTTAGCGTATACATAACTCTTTTTCGGGTCAGGATTAACCTGTTTTCTGGAATGACAGTTTGAATCTGCAGGTAGCATCAGAAGATTAAGTCCTGTGTCTTGGGGTGCTGCTACGAAATGTGAGCAATATAAATTGAAAATTTGATACAGGTCCGTATAACAATAGACGTTTTTATGAATTGAGTCCCCAAATTATTTAAATTGCAATTGTACGTATGAGATTTTTCTAAGAATCTTGTAATGAATATTCCAAAGTATTAGGTCGATACAAAAGTTCTGACCTTATAAAGATGAGATATGAAATATAAAATGAAATAATTTTAATAATTTTTTGTATGTAAAATTAATGGAAATGCTTTTCAAGCTCAAGAAAAATCAAGTTTTACTAAAGCATAGCATGAATGCATTTTGCTGCTAGCTCATTTGGCACGAGCCACCTATATAAGTTAGCCTCTGAGAGAGCTTTCATGATCATAGAAAATTCTGCAAAGGTCCTAAAATAGGACGGAGTGGCCACAAGGTCTGTGTGTCCAATCGGTCCGCTTTTCGGACCGTTTCGTAGTGACTCGCGATCGGACGCCATACCTGAACATGTCTACAGAACGATTACGAACTCTCATAACAAAAAGAAGTTGCCCGAATAAGACTAATCGGATAGGTTGTTTAAATTTTGCAATCGGTCGAAAATGTTGTTGAAAAGGCGTCTGCTTTGCCACGCCCTTGTTACGGCCCCGTAAAAGAACGTCTTAATAAATGAATCTTGGTGATTCTAATTTATAAATAAAAATCATTAGCTATCAATTATAATAAAGGTTCTTAGGATTAAGTTAAAATTCAGATTATGATAAAAGATGATGAGATCAGAAATACGAGGGTCATCTAGAAAGTAAGGTTACAAGGGAACCTGAGGCTGGGAGATTTTTTTATGAGTTGGAGCACCTGGCGTGTAGCAGGAATCCTAGCGATCAGTATGTTTGATCTCGGATGTTTGTCGGCCATTTTGTTCGGTCACAGTAAATTCTTCCGATGGAGAAGTCGTAGCGCACTCCCTAACTCCGCGAATATTCATCGGAAACTCGTTTAAAGTTTATGATAGTGATGTGATGGTTCGACAATATGTCATTAAGTGAGTTAGGTTGTTCAGAGAAGATGCTCACGATGGGGCAAGGAATGAGAGACCAACAATGATTTCTGATGAACTCGTACAAAAAATTGAAAAACAAAGAATTTACTGACATTAGTCAAAGTCTTCTTGGTGATATTGTATCGGAAAAACTTGGTTATAAGAGATCGCGTGACTCTATCGAGCATTTTTCGATGCTGCATAAATGTTGTAACCCTATATTATCATTATATTCTCAGAAGGATTGATTTAGATGTCTTCAACAGTCCCCTGCGGGATTGAACACCCAATAATGAACACAACATGAATAATTTATTGTGGAATCTCGATCAAAGCTTTTATTTTATTGGCTGTTTCTTGAAATACAGAAAAATATATAATATAAAAATAAAGGTCATTACAATTGTTTCAAGTTCGATCGCAAAAAGGCATGTTCATATCCAGTCCAAATTTTCTCCCGGATAAATCTCTCACATTTCAATGAAGCCTACCCATGCTCCCCCAGTTTTGATTCGGGCAATGTAAATGTGGCCCAAAGATCCCAACTAGGGTGTTGCTACTTTGTTTCCTCTCTGGATACACAAGAATTCCAGGACGAGGTGTAGAGAGTCAGCCCCCAACAGACTGCTTTGTGTACATACATTATGCAAAAGTGTATTTCTGTTACATTATTCACATATCATGAGCTAGTCATGTCAGGTATTCCCAAATTAGGAGTTTATTTTATAAATATGTGGAAACAGATTATTCCCCACGCAATGTTATGATTATAAAAACCAACAACGCTCGAAGCAAAACTTCTTCTTTAAGCATCCCTTTAACGAAAGTAAACTTTATATTTAGATTTAAAAATATCTATCGATGGTTGGCGCGAGATTCATGAATGATTATTAAAATCGAATACTTATCTCAGATGATGATCTCTGGGCCGTTTCCATGGCTGCTCGCTTATGATTTGGTGTCAATCTGTAAATTAAAAATATATTGTTATATTCTATTGTGGAATAAATCCTCGATCCCATCGATTAACCCCTTAATGTATTCGAGTATCGTCGGAGGCATTTCGCATCATCAGGCATAGGACTTTAAAGCCCGAGGATATTTGCAGGAAGTGCGAAAAGAGGAGCATGTTTGTTGGTAAATACCTGAACGTTCGTCATATAGACGGGTGAGATATTAACATTTCTTATTTACATAGTCGTGGCATGAATAAGAGCACAGTACATGATTTTCGTCAGTTTGCCATCTTACAGATTTATCGAATCACAGTTAAATTCGCCATCACATAGGGATCTTTCAATGAGAACGCTCTGTTGTATATGAGATATCTACTCGTTTTTTTAAATTGGAAAAAATAAATTTTGGCATTTATTATGAAATATTAGATAAAGCGGAAAGAAATGTCATTTTTTCTGGTTGCGTCTTTGCCGACAGTTTGCCTCGGGTTGCTATCAAGTGAATACGTCAATGTTGGTTTCATTATGAAGCTCTGTTGTTTGTCTTATTTTTTGAAATGTTTTTATTTTTTTTTAGCCATAGTGAAAATGTCCAAGCCAGAAATTGATAAGACCCATTTGCGATCTTGTTTACTGTTTTTATTCGATAAAGGATTAAAAGCAAAATAAGCTACCCAGATTATATGTGATACATATGGCAACATATTAAATATTCGAAAATGCAATAGATGGTACAAAAATTCAAAAGTGACGACAGAGATTTGAAAAATAATCCAAAATCAGAACGACTTCCAATAATCGATGATGACGCATTAAATTCTCTGGTAGAATCTGATTCTCGAAAAACAATAAAGGAATTATCGCTAGACATCGGCAATCCCTGATCGACAGTAAAAGACCATTTGAAAAGACTCGGGAAAAAACATAGACAGGGAATTTGGGTACCGCACGAGTTGTCATCAACGGTTTTGGAACAACGGATAACCATTTGTTCATCGCTATTGTCCAAATATGAAACCGATCCATTTTTAAAAAGGATCATCACTGGGGATGAGAAGTGGGTCCTCTTCAACAGTCTGAGAAGGAAAAAACAGTGGCTTTCTTCAAATCAAGTACCTGTTTCTACCCCTGGATCGTCATTATCCTTGAAAAAGATCCTCCTTTGTATTTGGTGGGATTTTTTGGCGTAATTCATTACGAATTATTAAAACCTGGTCAAACTGTCATAGCAGAGATAAACTGTGCACAATTAGATAGGCTAACAGCAGAAATGCTCAAAAAGCAAACAATGCTAGTTAACAACCAAAGAAGAATATTACAGCAATGCAAGTGTGCGTGTGGTACGCAGCAAGGATTACGCAGAACAAATTAAGGGATCTGGATTTGGAAGTGCTGCAACATTCATCATATTCTCCTGATATTGCACCTTCAGACTATCATCTTTTCAGGTCATTAGAACATTCGATTCGTGATAAAAAGTTGACTTCTGTGGAACAAGTGAAAAATCATTTGGATTCTTACTTTAGTGGAAAACCGGCCGAATTTTACGAAAGAGGCATTAAAAAGCTACCTAATCTGTGGAGGGCGATTATAAATAACAATGTAAATTATTTAATTGAATAATATTGTACAGCTTTTATCAAAAAAATAATTTTCTCCAAATAACAAAAAATGACATTTCTTTCCGCTTTGCCTAATATAATATTGTTTAAATAATCTGCTGCAATTTTGCTTGGTGACATATATTCAGAAAGTCCAGTTTTGGATGACTTCTTCGCATAAATCTTGCTGAATTTACTGGATGACGTTCATTATATTGACTTTGAAAGTATTAATAATTGACATATATTAGTAAATAATTTACAATAATTTTAATAGACATTGCTTCAAATTATTATTGCCCATATTAATGGGCGCTATATTCAAACAAATTTAGAGCGTTTCTATTGAAACGCTTAAATTGCATGCAAGATAAAAACGTATATACATCAATAAATTAGGCTGAATATTAATTTAATAAGGTCGTCGATCTTAGGTCGAATTCCATGGGCTCCAGAGGCGATTAAGAGGCTGCTCAACATTTCCTCCGGAGCATTAAGGCCGTCCCATATGGACTTTAATGGTCCCGACGCAGACACCACAGACCGACTCCATCAGACAGCCAAACTATGTCATAAGCTTATGGTTTTCCACTTAACGTCTAATTGCGTCAAAGTTTAATTCCGCTCTGGGTCCAACCGGCAAACTTTGCAGGCAACGAGAAATCTCGTTATGTTCCGACCGAGCAATGCAACCCCAAACCGAATGGCATTTAAGCTCTTGATCTGTGTGCATAAATGGTGGTAATTATTTTCCACAACGATCGAATGCCAGACATCCAAATGTTTGTATTTGATGCTTTTATTTGAAAAAATAACATGTAAAAATTAATTCAAACCATCCCCTGTTGTTTGGCGCTTATCACTCCATAAGTTCGGCGGATCTTGGCAAATTATACAATCATTCGTATATGTTTGGAAATTTTGATGGTTTTTTTTTTATCCCACGACAATATTGCCGCCCTAATGCATTTACAGAGCGTTGTATATTTAATGGGATAATCAAGATCGGGATAAGATTTCGATTAGTGGGGACGTTCATCGGTTTAGCGCTAATATAATAAGATAAGGCATAATCGTTCGCAACTAATGAGATTATATCGTAATAAAATAAAAGTCGTTCCGGTATTATTCTTAATCCGCTCACTAACAAGGATTCTGTGATCTCATTCTGTTATTCATGACTTTATTCCGCCCTCGGTTCTCTTTTATTCCAGTTTGTAAGTGGGGTTCCTTCTACCCCACGAGTGAGAAATAATAAAGTCCCTAGTGCGCATTGTCTATGGGAAACTCCTCGTGAATTTCCCATGGAATTTTACAGTAGTTTCGTGGAAAGTGGCTGCGAAATAATCCTCTGATATTCAGCTTGTTTGGGATTATTTGCTATATATTTCATAATTCAATGTGTGCTTATATTTAGAAATAATGATCGTTTTAACGCGATTTCAAAACAATTTAAGGGGTCATCTCACTTTATCGCGTCAAAAAATTAGTTTTTTGAAAGGACATATCTCTAAGAAATTCGTCCATAATTTTGGTGAAGAAATTCGCATTTTTTCAATGTTTTACAGCTAATTCGCGTAATGCGCTCGAAACAATCACTCCATCCAGATTGCACCCCAGCGGTTCTAAAACCTGTACCTGCTTATATTTATAGGCCAGAGGTTCCTATTGAGGACATTTCTTATCTTTGTTCTAGTAACGAGCAAATTAAATTTAAAAAAATGTTAATACAGACTTAAAAAAGGCGAATAAGCAAGTGGAAAGTAAGGGCCAAAAAAGAAAGAACTCTGTATGAAGTGCTTCGAAAACCGAACAGTTTGCTAATATTTTTTTTAAAAAAAGATCTAATTATCATGGCTTAGATATCCACTTACATCTTTGTTCAATAAAAAAAATTGATAAATGCTATTTGGGCCACATACTATCACAAAGTTTCTACTGACAGTCCCTCAGCATTCACACTGGCCGGAATGCGCAGATTCTTGGTGCGAATTGCGAAAATATGCAATTACAAGATGGTTATATTTATACAAGTAACCTCCTTTTCTCACAGAAGATGTTCAGCAAATCTTAAGAGCCATTTATGAAGAATTAACGTCTGATAGTTTATTGGAAAGATGTCTTGGCTCGTTTCAATGAGTGCGTATAGTCTCTGGTACCAAAATATATTTTTTATGGCAAAAAATACTAAAAATCGCAACTTATACTACAGCCTGCATTTTTAACGAAGCATTTACATCTATTTTAAAAATAATGGATAAAAATATGCATTGCGATTCATGGAGACACACAACTAAGAACGTATACGCCTTGCCAAAAGCCAAGGCTCCGAATCTTCTAAATAAGCTATAACAGTTCACAGATACGTCAAATCAGCCAAAAAAGAAGATGCTAAGGTAGCTGAAGAATTTTTTTATGAAGCTGGAATCGCTGATTAGTAGTATATTTCCCTTTTCAACAATTTTGTGGTACTTAAAACTTTAAACGCGTTTTTTTCGAAACGACATTTTTGCATGTGGTGTGGAAAGAATTTTGAAAAACCAAGTCGCCGATTGGTCTGAAATTTTACGAGCTTATTTAAAATATATATGGCTATGGCAGTTCGCAAAAGCAGGTCAAAATGCTTATTTTATCTTACGTTTTATATTGAAAAATATCCCCAAAAAACGTGTTTTTTTCCAAACTTTTTTTCAAACCAGCGCCATTTTGTTACTTTTAAACAAAAACTATTCATTAACGATACTGCGATTGCAACATGCTTACAGATTAAGAATCTTTTTGATATTTTATTTCAAGTAAGCCTAAATGAAAAAATTGCTCCACAGCATGGACTTGCATCTTTTTTGACATGTCATTTTGATGCTTTAAAAACGATATAATATATATTTTTTTAATTTACGAATTTATTTTTTTAGTATTATATAAGAGTGTCAATAATAAATCTCAAAAAGATTCATTTCAGTTATATGGTGTATTTACTGAGAAAAAAATTGTTAAAAGTTGCCTATTTTTTTGCTCGTCAAAGTGAGATGACCCTTAAATTAAAATATAAAATTTGATACAAATATATTAAAACGAAAGTCATCCATAACGCCATATAGCGATAATTGATACGCCCAAACCCGGTTTAACCACAATTATATAGTTGTATTTAAATTGAAAAATATAGGAATGACTATTATGATCATGCATCGCTTTTGCTATAAAAAATTACAGATAGTTCCAGCGCTGGAAGCGACTAGATAATATTCGAGGCTAATTATTGTATATGATTTTTTTAAAAGGCTCTCTCGCCGCTTTCACACCTCTAGACGAAATAAAAACAAAGATAATCGTCCAAATTGATATACATTAGGCCATTTCGCTCCTTTACTTCCGCCTGGAGAGCCTTCTTCTGTCTACCCCTCTTCTCTACCCATCTCTTCGAGGCTGGCCGTATAGTTAAGCCTTCGTGATAATTGATGTTTGAGCCCCCCCGGACTCGGCATTAGTTGATTCGCAAACACGCGCTGACGTTCCACCCCCGATGTGGGAAGAAAAAAAAGAGGAAAATCGCACAAGTCAAGTCTGCGATAGAGGACTAAGCATTTCGGTAAATACGGACCCAGCAGCCATATGCACTGAATTATTTGTAGACGCTCGAGAGCTTGCAAAGTGTGGTTAAACTGGTAGCCCTTACAAATCGAGCTGTAAAAAATCATATAAATGCATGTTATATTGACGTTCGGACATGAATAACTGTCCATGGGCACGAAAATATCCGTTGTGCCAAAAATACGTGCCGTTTTTACACATTTGTTTAAAAAAAATTCTGGGAATAAATTTTATATAACATTTTTTTGCTATGCGTTTTGAAACAATCATTGCTCAATTTATTCTGACCAATTTTAGCTTCTGTATGTTTACAATTTTCGCAAAAAAAAAACCCTCACAGTGGAAACAAATCAGGCTCATATCCAATATTTACTCTCTTTTTTTCCCCATTTTCTGTAAAAATACTTATGGTGTATACGAAGATGGCTATGTGCATTGTCGGTGGCTATAAGAGCTACCACAAATAAAGTCAGTAGGTAAATCTAGGTCTTCCATTGATGGATTAGATGAGAGACTCGGATCAACTCGTTCAATTGTGCATCGACATTTGTTGGCGATCAAAATCATCAATAGCCACAACTAGGGAATCCAATCCCGAGCCAAAATTTCGATCCTGGGATTTCGGGATTGATTAAGACGATCCCGGGATCAGTCCCGGAATCCCGGGATTGGAATTTTCAATAGTTTAAAAAATTACCTAATTTAAGAGCCTGTGACTAAAACTCGCAAAATTCCCGATTTCCCGACAAATTATTTATTTCCGTCGCTGCAGATGAATAATTTTATAATATAATACTTTTATGTAATTTGTAATTATATTACGGAGGAATACAAAAAATCTGAATCCCGTATCTATTATATTTCATATCGATATTCCCATTATTAGAGTCGAGGTGTAGTAAATACATCACCGGTAGGGAAGGGTTAATATAACAATTTGAAAAACATATAAGTTTCGTATATATATATGTATACATAGATTAGACAGTTTCTGCCCCTAAGCGTCGCCTAGGCTCGCCAATTAGTAGTTACGCCACTATTTCCAAGCGTCCAGATTTCGGCGAGAATGTCTCGATTTAGTAGCCTTCAACGTGCTGGTGAGGTGTACGATTTTTGTTAGACGAAAATTTCAATCCCGAATTTTTCGGGATTGCGTTTACTTATCCCGGGATTTTATGAGCACCCAAAACTGTCCGGGATCCCAGGATTGGATTCCCTAGCCACAACATCAACATGAACCAAAACGCGAGACCCCATTCAACAAGAAATACTTTAGCATGGGTGAATTATCATCACCGTGCAATGGACATCTTCCGTCTCTCTTTAGGCGCAATGTGTTAATTTAACAGCGCCATTTTCTGTGGCACTGGCACATTGCCTCTGAACGGAAAGTACGTGACGCCCGGGGACTCAAGAAGGTCCCCGCTCCTACGTTTCAATGGTGTCAGAATTGGTGGATCGTGAATGGTAATATTTTCTCGACGGGAAGTGTCATCAAACGACATTGCAAATTGTAAGAAGGAATATATATAATTGATTCAAATTGTGTTGTTATTCTTTTCTTACGCCTATAAAATTTATTTAAAAAACGGCACTACCGACACTGTTGCGTTCTATCCAATGTATTAAAAAAATACATATGTCCAAACAACTTAGTAGATATATGTATATCAATATCGAAGCGATTTTTGGTAGGGTTTTCACATTTCAAACGTAATAAATTTTATCAGGAGCCACATTGATGCTTAAAGAGCCGCATGCGGCTCTTTATGTGTTATTAACTTTTAACAACAATTTCTGAATTAAATTTGATTTATTTGTACTAAAAGTGATTTGAAAAGCTGCTATTGATGATTCTTGAACAGCACACTTCCTGGAATCGCTTCCAAATCCAAAAACAAAGTGTTCCAAGTGAAATTCCTTCGTTCCCCAGCATGTTTGGAAATCGATTTGGCTCACCTGATTTACATTTACATTAAGAATGAAATTAATATAAACATCAAATCGCTTTTGATTGTAATTGTTTCCATCCATTACGGCCGCTTTCTCTTCTCTCTGTCCTTCTTTGTAATAATACCCTCTGACTGTTTACATAAAACAGTTAATCGTTGCTTTTGAACTGCTTAAATAACGTAAAAGCCTTTAAGCATTCGACAAAGGAAAGCAAAAGAAATTCAAAAGAAATTTGTTTTGAGCTTTGCTCCCGTCTTCCTCTCTCCCTTTGACTCACAATTTCACGTAAATGCCCTTCTTACAAATAAAATCCCGTAATAAATTAATTACCGGATATATTTCTTTGTGTATTTTTCGGCGGATGGCTCAGCAAAGTCATAAAATTAAAAGTCATTCCAGAGTCTTCGTGCTTTTCTAGCCTTCCAAGGGAAAAAAATAGACCTCTATATGGACGTCCATACCAAAAAAACATCCCTTAATCATACCAGATTTTTTAAATTAAATGTCATGCACAGTTTTGCATTTATGGGCAATAAGAAAGCCCAATTTTATTTATAGATTCACCCCAGTCAGATATGAAACCGCCAACCATACAATCTCTGGGTGTAAACTTAATTATATTACAACTACATGTATTTAAGATAAAAATCAATTTTTCGTCATATTGTTTCTTTATTTATACTTGAATCTACTTAATAAATGCTTAATAATATAAAAATGTTTAAAGGAACATTTCGAAAAATGAAATCGAAAATAAACGTTCGCGTACAGCGAAACGAAATTACGTGGGCTCTTTTCGTTTCGTCCACAAAAAATAGGTAGCAAATTACCCGCTTTGCCTGTCTTATCTACTTATAACCCTTTAAATCCACCCAAAGCAAACATTTGACATCGTCTTTCATCATCACGCTCATCATCATCATCCCTCGCGGCGCTCACCCCTCCGCCTTTTCCACATTTTCATTTACACTCTTTTCTTTTGCACTTAAGTCTACATCAAAAGCTTTCTTTTAGTTGCCCGTTTATTTTGCGCGACTTAGGCTTCTATTTTAAGCAGACATTGTGCCGGTGGCAATTTTTGACCGGGACTCCCCCTTTCTATTAATTTTTATTCAATATCAAATTCCATCTCGAAATAAATCGGCCAGATTTACATTATTCATATACACTTATATATTTACTTCTAAATTCTAGATTGAACAAGGATTGAGTTAACATAGCGATAAAATTGATCTTTCACGTTATAAATAAATCATAGATTTAAAGAGAATCTATCGAAATTTGGATAGATAAAAATCATACGGATGCCTACATTGTACGATGATGCTCTGACGTTATCGAATGGTGTCAGATCCTCATCGAACAATCATAAAATCGTTAAATAATCTTGATTAGCCACGTCCAATAGCTCAATACCATAAGTTAACTATAATGAGGGAATTCCCTATGAATTGTTGCTAATCGCACTACAACAGCGAAAAATATCGGCCAAATATAAAACCTAATCGTTTTTTGTGGTTTGTATTGAGAAGTGGACACTGTACAATAAATTTAAGCAAATAAAAGAATGGATTTCAATGGGTCAGGTACCTGTTTCTACCCCTAAGCCATCATTAACAATGAAAAAGGTCCCACTCTGTGTATAGTGGGATATCACCCGAGTAATTCATTTTGATTTGCTTGAACCTGGTCAAACAATCCCAGCAGCAGTATACCATCATCTACTATATTTTTGCTAATGTATATATAATATATATTCTTGGATCTGTTTTTGTGTGATTTTGAAGTTATGCGATTTTCAAAAATAACCTATCCCTCATTATTTATTTTTTTTTATTTATTTATTTGTGGAAACCCAACAGCTTTACATATATAATTAGCTGTAGATTAGAAATATTACAAGCCAATAATAGGATTTCACATATAGAAGGACAAAGCTTTTTTATGCGAATGCGCATTAAAAAAATCTAAAATTAACAACACAAATGCAAGTTACAACCGTTCATGTCATCCATAGTTCATTGTTTTTCAAAAATAATGGAACCTATCCCTCTATTTTCCATACAGTTAAAATCTTTTTTTGTGCGATTTTTTTTATGCGAATCCCGTGAAACGTATCTATCGCATAAAAAGTGTATATATATGCGCAGTTTAATAACGGATGTGGATGTCTTGCGTCTCATCATACATCAATATATCGATGGCAATGTCGTGCTGTAAAGGCACCCCTACACGTCTAAATATTCTCAATTATTGCGATTCATAACGCTTCATTTTCAATGCAATGCTTCTATTTCTACCTATTATAATATACTAAACATACATGTGTACTAATTATATTTATGTGAATAAATGAACGAATATTGTGTACTATCAACGGTGTCAAGGTTCATTTATTGATATACAAATTTGATTTATGCTGCGCGATCTTGAGAGAAAATTGGATTTGTATGGA
Organism: Stenopsyche tienmushanensis; assembly: GCA_008973525.1. Lineage (NCBI taxonomy): Eukaryota > Metazoa > Arthropoda > Insecta > Trichoptera > Stenopsychidae > Stenopsyche > Stenopsyche tienmushanensis. Next base: position 703,024 of record WACJ01000017.1, read on the forward strand.
TGATAAGCGGTGTAATTTAAATTTAATTCACTAATAAGGTGTTAAAGGGTCATCCAAATGTGACAATGAAAAATGTTTGTATTTTTATATATTTTTTTTATATTCGAGGGAATATTTATTTACGATATTCCAGAGTACATACGATCTCTTTTCCGTCCCTCGCAATAAATCACCCTCAATTATTCTGCACATCCGTAGATCAATGAGGGAGAACGTGCTCCTTACGTATCCTCCCTCATTAAAGTCCTCATCACATCTTTCTTCTTAATACCTATGATTTTTTTGTTCGTTACGCCTCGAAAATGTTATTTTTAATACGGAATCATCCGAGCGCCATTATTTTTTACGCAGTCCGATACATTTTCTAGCGAATAAAATAGATATAAATTCATTTCTGGACGTTGTAGTCCAATACCGTTGCATATCCAGATAAGTCTGAAAGCTCTCCCGAAAAGTTTATGGACTGGCCACGGTATCAAGTGCGTTAACATGTATGGGGGCTTACTTTATCGGAAATTATTAAAGTTTCCTACCCTCACCAGGAAAATTTGTTGCAGGTATTTCATATAAATAGGGTATCCACGAAGGGGAGAGAAAATAGGTGAACTCTTCAAGGTAAATGAATAAGGTTCATGTACGACCGAGGAAACTCTGTAAATCTCGGCGGCAACACGCAGTGAAGAGTTCATAAAAAATACATGGACTTCAGTCTTGTTAAATATGTATGATGCATCGAAGAAGATCTCTTTTATCAACCGTAATTTTTGCTTTGAAAATCCTGCATAATTTTGCATTAAAAGATTCAATGCAAATTTTATAAAAAATCATCAGTTGACATGTGTGCAATGGCAGCCGAATATTACGCCCCATACAACATCGATGCAATCGAATTGCGCTCTGGATCGAATTCATTCCATTTATTTTGTATGTATCGAAATCCAACCTGCGGTCCATGTCTTTCGTCCAATCTTCCGGCAATCACAATAAGCAACATAGTTTTATCAGCGCTCATTGTTCGAATGTGGCGATTAGGCGTCGGAATCCGAGCTTCTGATCGCACAGGAAGTATCTGCAAGTTTTGAATGGGTTTATTATGATGTTTAAGGCCGATTCGAAGTTGTATTGACCTGTGCACATCCGTCCAATAAGGGCTGCTGCGAATGGACCGCAATTAGGTAAGTGCGACCGGAGCGTGGTGTCGGAGCTCGGTTAAAATCCGACGGACCTTTTGGGGTCCGAGACAAAGGCAAGACTGACCCAAATTGAATTCCAGTCCGAATTTGTAAATATTTTCCCGGGGAGAATTCATCCGGGGGATGTCTCCATTGGAGTTGGATTCTCGGTCTCCTTCAATGGGATAACTCTGCCAATCTGACGTTATACTGAGCTATTATTGTTTGATATGAAAAAAATAATGTTTGTGATACATTGAAATGATGTATAAGTTCTTTTATTTTGAAGAAGTGGATGAAGATGCCACTCAATCAACATTAGACCTTGAAAAATAACTGAAAATTGTTCAACACATTGGACATACATACGTGGCTTATACATAATTTTAAAAAACATCAACATAATTTAATATGCTTTTTTATAGCGAATATATATGTTAAAAACTGATTTAAAAAACGATTTTCTAATATATAAAAATGAATTGGGTTTTGTTCGTTCGAAATACGCTGCCTTACCGTTCATCGGATTGCGATAAAACTTCGTCCGCTTATTGTTAAGGATTTCGCGAGTAACATAAGCATAGTCTAATATATAAACATTATGTTTGTTTGTCTGTATTTAATGCGCTGCCATACCGTTCATTCGATTGCAATAAAACTTTGCCAACTTTTTAATTGCACTTTTTTAAATAATATAGGTATAGTACAATTAACTTACAATAGATCTTATATATAAAAATCAATGTTTGTATGTTTGTTCATGTTAACCTGTTGAGGAGCGAGCAAATTTAAAATCGATGAAGTCGTTGATGTCATAATCGCTTTACGCCGATTACTTTCTGTCAGCTCCTAATCAGCGTAAGACAATCTTCAATTGTAAATGAACATTTGATAGTAAATACAAGACCACGTCATTTCTTTACATAAACAATGCACAAAAATTCGATTCATTTGCTCCTCCTTTAGAAGGAAATGACAATTGAACAAAGACTCATTCAACACGCAGAGAAGAACGGCAAGCAGTTAAATAAACAAACACTCTCGATAACACACAATATTCGGTCGTTTCTTTGCGTAAACAAATAACACACTTGAAATCGAAATCATTATAAGTCGATAAATTTGGGCTTAACGATCTATACAATCATGCGATGCATGTGAGGAAGCTATCCGTCTCAGTCTTCCGAACTGCGCTAAGTTCTCTCTTTCTCTGTCTGTCTCCGAGCTTCAATGTGCAAGTGTGCTCTTTTTGGGACATGAGAATTCGGACATACATGTATGTCGATGCTCCCTGACAGCTTAATAATAAAACCAAATCATTCCTAATTAAACAAGAACTCTTTCAAATTTCAAACGATATTTTTAGAATTATTACTTCTGTGGCAGCGACGCGCCGGGTACCAGCTAGTTAATAAAACTGAAACCATTGCTTCAAGAAGTCTTAGGTCTAAGGTCTTATTCTGGTTTTAATGGTCCAAAAATTAAATCAAACTCCTGTATGACGACGCTAGTTTTAAGTATCGTATTAAGGAATACGCTAAAAAGCCATTTATTTAAAAACTATTATGCTAGGTACACATTTGGTGAATCCAAAAATGTTTTCACATTTCAATGGATCTTAGTATTTCCATTTTTTTAAATAAATTCTACAGAGGTTATGAGGACTGGTCATTGAATCATCTTTAATACGTATTTGAATCTATTGGTCTTAAGCACGGGTACGTTCTTCTTTCGGATAATGTGTAGCCGGGCGGATGGATGTATATGGACGGGCGTGAGACAAAAAAACTCTCTTCTCTAAGTAACTTTTTATTCCGCACGAAAGAGAGATTTGGCTGCGAGAAGGACATCCTCTCGTAACCAAGGCCAACCGAGACTTCCTTCGACTCCCGCCTCTTGCACGTAACCACCCGACTGGCAACGGTGCACGCACAAGAAGCGATCCGTCGGTAATTGCAGATGCAATGTCACTTCAGTGTCACAGAAGATGGCGCTGCTAAAATAGCACACACTTATAAGTGCTCCTGAAACCGGTTAGTTTGATCCCGCGTTTTTACCAGCCGCGAATATTCATCGGAAGCTCTTGGAAGTTTATGTTAGTGATGTGATGAATCGACAAGATGTCACAAAGTGGGTTAGGTTATTCAGAAAAGGCCATATTGATATTCATGACGAGGAAAGGAATGAGTGACCATCAGGGATCTCTGACGAACTTGTGCAAAACATTGAAGAGCAAATGCGAAATGATCACCGTGTGACACTTTTCTGGACTCTATCGAGACGTGAGTGTGTCAATACACTCCAGAGTCGAAAAAAACAATCCAAAAAGAGCTGGCGGCAAAGGCCTATAACACTGGTATTATGTGTTGTGACAATTCTAATCGAGATGTGCTTAAAACCCCCTAAATTACCCCGCAGGGCAGCATGTGGGATACATGCATATGCTAGGATACACAAGTCGCCTTTAGACAATAAAACATAAAGTCTCCATATTCGCTGGCAGTTAAAAGGTTAAGTATAAAGTAATTGTGTCAGTTGCTGGCACTTGAGCATTTCCATGACCGTTCGGCCGTGTTTGTTTCTAGCGCGCCCAATCAAAAGACACCAAGACACCACCAATACTTCGGCTTTTCGTTTTACCACGATCATTAATTGTTGCCAGCTTCAAACCGGCGGCGATCAAACAACTTGCTTAAAGCACGAAATACGTGCACATACAAAAGCGAGTCGAATAGTTTAATTCGAAGAAGGGCTCCACCGGGCCCTTGGTAGACCGCACACTTGCGAACACTTGTCAGGTCCTAGGGCCCGGGTTCGATCCGGCCCTGGTGGGGATACCACCAGAAAGAAGGTAAACGGGGTGGACGAAACCCTTTTGAAATTTAATACCGGAAGGATTCCAAAGATTTCGCCTGCCGAAATCTGCGGTCTCGCCCGGTCCATATCTCTTGGAGACGAACTCGGCGCTTTTGTGCTCGTTCAGAGATATTTTTGCATCTAATTCTGTCGACAAAAAAAACAATAAGCTCATCCAATTTGATTTAGATCTGACAAAATCTTCGCTTATTGCGGGATAATCCTATACAGAAAAAAATTAAATACGAGGGCGATTCAAATATGATTCGGAATTTAACGGTACAAATTTATTAGTGTAACAAAAGCAAAAGGTAATAATTTTAGCTTGTATTAAAAATAATTTGCTTTAAAATATTTGGATCCCAAAAGAAATTCTGCTTGATTCCAATAGCGATTAATAACGGCAAGGCCGGCACTGCAAAAGCGACAGTGCTTCCTCTCCCTCGCAGCCTCGCGTGCAACTTTCTATGATCGTATTCGCAATAGTCAAGCAGCACGCCGTTGGAACTGTGAAGCGCACAGTTCCATGCAAATATTATTGTATATTTTTCAAAATTGGAAGACGGCTACTGACACTATGCTCAAGTATTATATATTGTACAATACAATTTAAATATATAATAAATGTTCTCGATGGGTGTGGAAATCAATGTTAATGGTCTGAAATCATTATTGAAATATCCGAGGGACATTCAAATATAACCCGGAATTTTGCTATTTTAAATCACACCGATATGAGCAGCGCAGCGCGGTAGAAAATTAGTTGTTAGAAGCTCAGAGTGGAGATACTTACACACATCTCTAATATATACTTTTCAGTACAACAAGGAGTGAGCGAGAAATAATATTATCTGTTGCGCAACGCGAAATTATTCATTTTCTCGTAAACAAAGGCGTTAAATCAAATGAAGTTTTGAGGAAACTTAAGGCACAGTTCGGTGATACTATTCTAAGAAAGAACCACCAGAGGATGCTTCTTCTCGCCTTCTTTCTTCAGTGACCGAATCAAGAAACTTCCTATCCAATGGAATAAATGTATTATTATTATCCCGCACATTCGATGTTAGTAAAAAATGCTTCGCATGAAATGGGTCAATTAAAAAACGTATAAATTTAACTATGACATCAATTAACAACACCCAATCAATACAAGCAGAAAATTGAAGCATCATCGTCTATTTATGTTAATGATTCATTTTATTCATGAAATACGTTAAAACTGAGCTTTGGTCATTGGATAGCCATGCATGTGTCATGCGCTGCATATGGCTGCCAGACACTCAATGCTTTATTTCGTCGTCTATAATCTTTCGCAGACAGACAAAATCTAGGGTCTCCAAAAACAAATTCCTCCACCACAATTCGCCTCGCATAGAAGGCTAAGTGAAATTACACGAGCTCGAATTCTATTTAAGGGCGGCGATAAAACCGGTGTTGAAATGTCGATTTCTCATTTTACAGTATCCCGTTACTGCGTAATTGCATCACGTGAAATATCTATCCATCTTATTCATGCGAAGGTATATAATCTGCCGGAGTTACGGCCACCCTACTCCCCCGTGCCCCGATATTAACGTCATATTACTTCTGTGCCGGCTATATTTAAGGGGAGAACCATTTATTCCTAAACCGAATAATAAAAAAGAGGATTTTCCGTGTTCGTGACAATATTTTCAATTGTCACCGGGGCCGCTGCATTAAAGAGAAATTTATGCGATAAAACTTCGCACAACCCCCCGACGAACACTTTTATAAGTGGTTCCGGCTATGGATCCTTCCTTACTAACAATCACCATAAAAAAAATCTTAAGATTATGGCCAAAACATGTAAAGAATTATTAAATTAAATATTTCATGGCATCGAGTATGAAATATAACGTCGATCAAATATCCGCCGCGGCTTGGTGGCACGTATTCAGAGGGTCTAATTTTCGATGACTACATGCCGTCGGTATCAATATCATCTAATTTAGGCCACATAAAGTGGTTTATTATCGATCTTTATGACATTTTTATGCCAAATCAACACCAAACAGTGATTTTCCCGGAATAGCAAGTCCTTTTTTTCAATATAAAAAATAACTTGAAGACTAAAGAATTTTATTTATTTAAAAAAAGATAAAAATACAATTCAAAAATAGATAAATAAAACACTACAAAATTCAAATATTATTTTGAAAATATGCCCGAAGTAACATTAACGCATCGAGTGTTTCGACATTCAGTCTGGATCTGATTTTGGAAGTCAGGCAAAGCAGAAGTCAGACACGGACTAAAACTCGCAAAATTCCCTGATTTCCAGACAAATTATTAATTTCCGTCGCTGCAGATGAATACTCATATACTATAATAATTTGATGTGATTGGTAATTATATTACGGAGGAACACGAAAATTTTGAGCCCCGTATCTATTATATTTCATATCGATATTCCCATTATTAAAGTCGAGGTGTAGTAAATACATCACCGGTGAGGAAAGGTTAATATAACAAATTGAAAAACATATATGTACTGAATATATGTATATATAGATTAGATAGTTACTGCCCCTAGGCGTCGCCTAAGCTCACCAATTTGTAGTTACACCACTGTTTCCAAGCGTCCAGAATTCGTCGGGAATATCTCGACTTAGTAGCCTTCATTGTGTTGGTGAAGTGTACGATTTCTGTTAGATAAAAAATTCAATCCCGAATTTTTCGGGATTACGTTTACTAATCCCGGGATTCTTAAGTACCTAAAACTGTCCGGGATCCTGAGATTGGATTCCATCTATCCTGTTATGATGACCTACTGTAAATTTGACTATAACATCAAAGAAAACAATTTTAATAACTGTGACCCAAGTTTTGTCTTCAATAATCAAATGGTTGAAATATAGTCAACCTTTGTATAGCATCGAGATAGGGACCAAGCTATAAAAAATTAGGCACTCGTACAAAATTTGTACATCTTTAATTTATTAATAAGCGCAAGTGAATAACACGCGCGAAGAGGCAATTTAACCTTGTGTATTTTGCCCGTTGCTTACGTTAAAGAGACCGTAGACGCTATAGAAACAATCTCTATTGGAGTGGATGTTATAGGAGGGTTGATTGTGCTTACTAATTATTCAAAATTATGCGCGCTTTATGTGCGCTTTATTTTCTGCCCAATGGAGACGGCGAGTTCAGATGAAGCTGTTGGATGACATGTCCATGACGTCCCTGAATTTTTGATTTTTTCAAATGTTTCGATCCTCGTCCAATAGAAATCTTAAGTATTAATTAAGCTCTAACAAATTAATAGGTTTAATATACTTCAGCGTTCGACCATACACATCACAAGCCACCATCACAAAATTATGTTATGCAGCTTTTTACCCGATTTTTTTTATAATATGGGACCACCCCGTTTTCAGAAATTCAAAAATCATTCACAATGTCCCCGCATAATCTAGGGGTGTTTTATATTATGCAAAACGACCATAAGGGAAAACTTTGGTTCCGTTTCGTGGGACAACAATCCAAATAATTGCTCAATTATTGTGTTGGTATGAAGGTGGCATAAGGGCGAGGTGGATATCCCTTATCCGGATACAAACAAGAGGGCTAATGATGCAGGGCCGGCTAATGAATTAACAGGGCCGGCTGTAGGTCGCCGCCCCGCCCGCAAGATTAACTGCCCCACGGCGGTTCATTAATATATTTTAGTAATTCGGACGGATTAAAAGGGACATCAAACACGCTTACCTGGGTGACTAAGCCCGTCGACATATCTCCCTATACTTAATATGCTGCGTATATTATTCACCCAATGAACATGCCTCTATATACCTGCCATTTTCCGACAATGGACCGAATATGTGATTTTCTGCGAGTAATTTATGGGGCGCAGTTCAAATATGGCAAACGACAAATGTCAAAATTTCAACCGGCGTTTGTTGCACTCCGACCGGTTTTCAACGAATTTAAACGCGCTTATAAATCGGGACGTATAAATAAAAGACACAAACAAGGGATGTAATTAATAGAATGGCAATTCTTTGTTTCATAAGCATAGGCATTTTAATATGTAAGTGGCTTTAATTTGTCCATTGTGTTCACAACGACGTGTACTAATTCGAACCATATATCTTTTAAGGCGTGGAAAGGTATCACGCCATTTATCTATAGGGTTACACGAAAATGAATTGCGTATTTTTTAATTTTTACGTTGAAGAATCGAATGAAATGCAGGCCAATACAAAAAAAAAACGGATTATATGATGTGTGCCATGAATGTGTTAAGATGCAAGTCTTTCAATAAGAACGCTCTATTTTTAAATGAAAATAAAACAAGTTGTATGTAAGATATTTACTCAATTTTTTTTATATTTGAAAGATAATTTTATGGCATTAAATATGAATAATAATATTATTTAAATATTTATCGAAATTTTGCTTGGTGATATATATTCAAAAACTTCAATTTTCGATGACTTCTTCGCATAAATCTGGCCAAATTTACTGGATAGCATTCATTATATTGACTTTGAATTAATTTTGATTTAAAATAACCACTAATAAATCTAAATGCGTTTAATCACCTAATCATTCATACAAAAATGGGCCTCGTCGCTAAAGATGATTTTTTAGCGAAACGTTTCTCGAACAGAGTACTAATTTTAAAAAATAAAATTCGATGATATATATAAATTATTTAATATTATAATCTTTCATTAAAATTTGCCATACATTGTTAAATAATTTAAAATAAATTTGGTAAACATTAATTCAATAATACGGCCGGTATATTCAAACAAATGTCAAGCGTTCTTATTGAAAGATCGAACTTGTTTAAAACAAATTGTATTTAATAGTAGAATTTGATAAATTTATTAAAAGAGAAGACTTTTGCGATATAAATATTGAGGATATTGAAGAATTACTGGAAGAATAAATTATAAATAGATCAAATTTGATGGAAGCGATGAAGTTGCTAAACATTTTACCTTAAAAATCATAGGATTTGATGGATGATTTACAACTAATCTTGACTAATCTCGAATATATCATGATCCCGGAAGGGATCATGATATATAATATTCATTTCCAATTACTATAGTAAATTTGAATCCCAATTTTCATAATAAGAGTCTTATTAGGATCTAAGCCACTATACCGACACTTGGTTAATATGATACGATACCAATTTAATATTTATTTTTTGCTATTTTTATTATAATTGATCCTCTGGCGTCTCTCTGGATATTAATAATTTGTCCCGTATTTATTTTGTCTCGGTACTTTTATTACGGCCGTGTAAGAATGCGAATTTTCCTCACGAAGAGTCTCGTCCCACCCGGGACAGAGTCGGGGGGGTTGAGAAAAGAAAATGGATTATCATTCATTTCTCACTATTTCCACCGAAAGGGAGGGGAATAATTTGAATTAATTTACAGGTATTACCATGGCGAGTTGACGGAAACCTGACATTGATTAACGGAAACTTTCCTAAGAGAGGATCTAAGACTGGAGCGCAGGTCCTTAAATCCGAATACATTCGCTCCTTTTGATTATTATGATAAGTGAATCGCCAATCAATATGAATGTTATATATTAGGTGTATCGATAAGTCCTTGCTGATTTTGATAAACGTTTATTTGATTTCAGTTTGTGTCCAGACATGATGAAGACAGCATCTCTAGCCCCTAGAAAAACGCTCCTAGAACTGGAAAAACTTAAATTTTGATGATATATTTGAGAGCCATAATAGGAAACAGATTCTCGATTAGGTATCAAAGAATTATCGCAGAGGATTCATCCGTGTTTGATAGCTCAAAAGCATTTGAAAACGTATCGGGAAGACAAATCGAATGGATGCCGCACGAACTGTCCGATGATAACAAAGGAGAGCAACGAAACACTTGCAAAGTTTTGTTGTCAAGATAATAATTGCGCTTTTTTGCACCAAATGAGGATAAAAAATGGATTGTTTATGACAACATAAGTCATAAAAATCAATCGCTTTCGCTGAGACAAAAGACATTTCCGACTCTGAAACCTGGATTGACGACCCGCATGATTCTATTGTGGGCTTGGTGGGATATTCAAGGAATTATTCATTATGAATTTATGAAATCTGGCAAAATAATAACTGCAGATCTGTATTTTCAGTAATTGGAAAGGGTGAATGAAAATTAAGAGTCAAACGTCGGGAATTAATCAGGAACAATTTAATTATTCTGTAATACGACCTGATAAGGTGAAAAAGATGTCTTAAAAATTAGGGAATTAAAATGACAACTTAAGTCGAAAATCATATTTGTACATATTTCAACGCAAAATTTGAAGAAAAATTCGAAAACCTGTGGAAAATAGTAGTAGAGACTTTTCAATACATCTAATATATGAACTAAATCCGGTGTAATTAGGCAGTGCCGCATGAATCAAAGCCAGCAAATCGATTGATGTAATCTTCATTGAAACGCCTTCCTCATTAGAATATCCCTTATCAAAAATATAGAATTAAGCCTAATTAAAACGGGATTAATCGAAATTTTTAAGCAAACAAGAGAACTATTATAATTGAAAAGCTCTCTGTTTTAATATGCGGATCCATTATCCTGAAATAATAATGAAATACAGGGATTTATATTAGACAAACATATTCAACAGCTCCAAAAACAAGAAAATTTTAAGGGAAACAAAAATAAATTCAATGTTTTTGTAAGCGCACGTAATTACCATGCCCAAAAATAAAACCACTCCCGCATTATTATAGCAGTCAATCGAGAGTTATCCCCGATCGAGGCATAATTAATATGATAATTATTTATCATCCCCCCCACATTCAATATCATTCATGTATTTCCGTATTATTCCCGCTTTCTGGAGACCCGTCCCAGCGGCATGTCGTTGTTATTTTTGAATTTATTGCTCGATTGCAATCCGTGCAATTGATACATCCTGGCCGGGGTCTTTCTTCCTCCTCTGCCGCCCTCCGGACGGGGGTCGCTCCGAAAGGGATGGCCTATAATCGGGTGTAAAAATAAAATGGTCCACGACCACCGCCAAACAAATAATAATAGATGGGCCAATGTTTAATTCATCGAGCAAGCCCAGGCGAGACACTTTATTAACGAGACTCCGGCCTGGGAGATTCCCCCGTGCGGTGGAAAGCGGGGGACCCCAATCTTTTTATTCATGGGAGGAAAAACAAGATGTGAACATCGAAAATTGGACGAGCGGAAGAATCGGACGCTTTGAATTTTCGGCAATTTTCATCCACAAAGGAGAAAAATGATTTTTAATCGCGCGTTTGTGTCCAGCAGCCATGTGCAGCATTGGAGCATAACCAGCACGCGGCCATCTCGCATTGTTGGTATTTTTGCCGTACTTTAGATCAAATAATTTTCATGGTTAACACATAAACTAAGACTAGCACAATGAATTACAATAAATTATATGTTACTGTTAAAACCCGTATTTAGTTAGGACGCGTTTTTACTAGTTAAAACTAATTTATACGCGTTTTAACTAAATACGGGATTTGACTGTAACATATAAAATGACAAACAAATACATTTGAGTCTGTTTTTATGCGGATCTTTTTTGTGCGTTTTTGAAGTTATGCGGTTTTCAAAAATAATTTTTCTATAGAGCAGAAAGCTTTTTTTATGCGAATGCGCATAAAAAAAATACAAAAGTCATCCACATTTTCAAGTTGTTGTTGTTCAAATGTTTCAAGTGCAGTATATCAGATTACTGCACACACTTTAAATTCTTGTTGGAAAGCAGTTTGATACGAATGTTTTACAGATGGCGCAATAATAAAAAAATCGACATTGTCAGCTGAAATCATTACTTTAGCAAATCAACTTGGTGGTGAAGAATTTGATACTAAAAAATATTGGTTAATATTTGCAAAGTTTTTTTTATGCGATTTTTGGTACATTTCAACACATTTTTTTGAAGTTATGCGATTTTTGGTTCGGTTTTGTTGATTTTGTTTTTTTTTTTGCATTGTTTCAAAGTATAGACTTTTATAAATACATCCTCCAAAGAAATTTCCATAATTCCAATTATTTACGGAGCTATAGATATTTTAGTGACGCGGCAACTAAGCCAGGCCTACCAAAATGAACTACTTTTTTCAACATGGTTGACATGATATCTCAAGTTGTTATCAATTGATTCACTTCAAATTTGATACGAAACCTTTTTTATACAACTTTCTATTGTCTCTGCCAGATTTGTGTCAAAATTTTGTTTTTAACTATTTTAAAAAAAATTAAAACTGTAGCTAAAAAAATGAAAGGCGTACAAATTTTGTATGGTTGCCAAACTTTCAATATCGTTTTGCATCTGTAGTATGGTCCATATTTCGATGCTATAGAAGGGTTGACTGTGTTTCCAAATGAATTATTAAGTTGTCCCATAAGTTTCTTTCGAAAATGAACACAGATCTAATCATAGCCATGGTTGAAGAAAACCCCCGATATACTGTTCGCGAAATAGCTAACAAGTTAGAAATTCTACGAACATCCGTCCATAATCATCTGACAAAATCGTTCAGATGTGTGGTTTCCTCATGAACTGACTGACTCAAATAAACTTCAGCGTATTTCAACATGCGATCTTCTTCTCCAACGACATAATAGCCAACCTTTTTTGAAGAGACTTGTCACCGGAGATGAAAGTTGGATACTCTATGAGAATATCCAACGTAAACGGTCTTGGACCAAGGGTACAGAAGCTTTAACTGTAGATAAACCTGGCCTACATCCGAAAAAAGTTTTGTTATGCATTTGGTGGGACTGCAAGGGGGTAGTTTATTATTAGCTACTTCAGCAAGGCGAAACGATCAATTCAACAAAATATAATTTCCAACTAGACAATCTACGTGGTAAAAATTTTAATTCAAAAAATGACATAAAATGTACCTTGATCAATATTTTGCCAACAAACCTGGGAAATTTTGGCAAGAAGGCATTATGAGGCTTCCGGAGAGATGAAGAAAGGTAATAGAACAGAATGGATTATATATTATTCAATAAATTTTGATGTAATATAAATTATTGTTTATTTTTTTCTTAATATGAAAACGAAAGAAACTTATGGGACACCTTAATACTTAAGCATAGTTTCAGTAGCCGTCTCGCAGTTTTAAAAAATATATTATCATATTCGCATGGAACTGTGCGCTTCACAGTTCCAACGGCGTGGTGCTTGACTATTGCGAATACGATCATATAAAGTTGCACGCGAGGCTGCGAGGGAGGGAGAGCACTGTCGCTTTTGCAGTGCCGGCCTTGCCGTGCTGGTGGAAGGTTATATTCTCGCTTTTGAATATACAGTACCTATATCTATTCATAAATCACAATTCACTTCAAATATTAATCGATTTTACAATGCGCAGATGCGCGGATCATTCAACGCTGTCGCAGTGCGATTAACGACGATACACGAAGAACCCAAATTCGATGATGAATAAAAAACCCAAATTATTCCCAATTTATGAGGCCTTCCTACTCTATAATGGGTATGGGAACATCTCTGATGATAATATCGAAAAAAAAATCAAAATAATTTATACCAATATTTTAAATCGAAAATAACTTAAATTAATGAATCATATGGATCGACGTTATTATTTATGCATACATATATTCCATAATTATTTTATTTTAAATGCTAAAAAGGCCATGTTGGTGATCTCTGATTTTTCGCCAATTTATTTCAAAGGAGCGTCACACATCTGCCAATGACAAGGACCACTTCCTGCTTTGCTCCTTTAATCGAATCTTCGGACGGGGCTTCCGAGCGGGACGGCAACATCCGGTCTGCCTTTATTTTTCCGACCGGAAGTGTGCGGCAAATTTAACAAACATCCCGCACTGTGGAGCACGAAATATTTTTTTACCGGATAGAAGTTTCGTAATGAAATAATGGTCATACTTTCGTCGGGCACTTGAGTGGGGTGGATTTGACCCCGTCGGCATTAAATTGATTTAAAAAATAACATTAATTTATTTATTAAATGCAAAGTAATCGAGATTCAATCCGTAAGCTGCCAATCCAAACTAAAACTACCCATATAGTCCAGAGAAAATCTATGAATGTGTAGCCGATTCCCCGACAAATTATTTATTTCCGTCGCTGCAGATGAATACTTATATACTATAATACTTTGATGTTATTCGTAATTATATTACGGAGAAATACAAAAATTATGAACCCCGTATCTATTATATTTCATATCGATATTCCCATTATTAGAGTCGATGTGTAGTAAATACATCACCGGTATGGAAAGGTTAATATAACAATTTTAAAAACATAAATGTACTGTATATATGTATACATAGTTTAGACAGTAATTGCCCCTATGGCCACTATTTCCAAGCGTCCAGATTTGATCCAGATGGCGCTACGTGCCACATAGCGCATGCCACGATGAACATTCCGCACGAGCGATTTGAGGACACGGTTAACTCGCGCAAATAAAAATGCAAAAATCAGCATTAAAATTGCATCAAATTGATTGAAATAAATAAATTTAATTTGACACCCTAATGTCGTTTACATCGAGTGTATGACGAGGCGCATTCATAAAATAGATATTTTGTTTCAAAGTTGTTAATTGTTTGGCATGTTTGTCGCAGCGGTCACGGAGTCCGTGTGCAGGGGGCGCGCTTTGAATATATGGGTTAGGCAGGGTTGGGTCCCAGTATTTAACCTCACCCCCGGTGGTTAAATAAAATTATCGGAGGCGTATGCCACAGCACGGAAATTGGCTTCGTCGATCTTAATTTATTGAAATTTTTATGGTTTAATTAACGGAATTCACTTAGTCGGGAGAGTGGCCGTCCCGCTTCTTCCTTCCGCCGCCCCTACGCTTGCAACCCCCTTTCACGCTTCTTTTCATTAAAAACGTGTGCAGGCAAATAAAGGCGAGGGCCATTTCTCTTTTTCGTATTAAAACCTTTTTTTGGCCCCGTGTCAATTGATCAGTATTGCCAATAAAGCTGGATGAAATTCATTCGAGCTTTTAATATTGAAAGCGCGGCGGGACACAAGCGATCAAGGGGCCACGGAATGTATAGCGATGCATTTAATGAGTATTCTCATAATCGCTGTCTTGTATTTATTCCTATAATACAATAGTTTAGTCAGGTTATATGCATGTCAATGTGTTTTTTGAGGGTTTGTTTGAACATTTTCGACTGTGAGCATTTGGCAACCCCTGACGCTGTATGTTTTGGCTCGAACGTTTCGAAAGAAATCAAATAATACGTCGCACGTGGATGTCCCGCGAGTGCGTCGAAATGGTCACAATATACCAATATTGTAACTATAAGGAACGTCCTCTCCCTCGGGAGGGTCGAGCGTGTATTCTTAGGGGTCGGGAGTGTAAAAGTTTTGATGCCACCTATTGACAGTTTATTGTTTCTTGAAACAATCTCTCCTTATGTTTTCTTTCGCCAGTTCTTCTTCAGTTGTTGGACAGACGTGACCGGAGTTTTATATTTGGTTGCGAATAACGTCCAAATGTGCTTTCAATAGCGAAGCACACGATATGTTTGATGTTTATAGATAATAAATTGTGTCTTTATATATTTGCTTAGAATATTCGGTTTGAATCAAATTGAAATTAACTCGTTGATGAGGATACCCGCATATGCTGCGAGCGGACTCGAGTGATACAGAATCAATATGCACGCACATTGTGGCAATTTTATACTGTAAAGATGCCCCTACACGTCCAAATATTCACAAATATAAACATAAATAATAACATGTATTTTTTATTAAGCCATTGCATCAATTATATCGATCGGCTCCAAATTATCGATATCAAGCTTCAACAAATGCATTATTTTGTTGTTAAAACTGAAGTCACACATATGTATTGTTTATGTTTACGCGAAGAAATTAACGAATATCATGTGCTATCAATAGTGTTAGGGTTCATTTATTGATGTACAAGCTTGACTCACATTGAAAAAAGAACTTAACACTTTACAATCCGTGCCTGCAACAACGCAACTTGTCATAAATAACGCATTTGATCATATTATCAGATATTCAGAAAAACTATAAAGATATTGAAAAAGTAGTGTTTTATTTATATAACTGTGCTCTATTTAATAATTTCGTGGTAAAGGGTACGTCCTATTTGACTCGACTTGAATTGGGTTTTGTTCGTTCGAAACTTCGTCCACTTATTGCTAAAAAATTCGCGAGTAACATAGCAATGTTTGTTTGTCCGTATTTAATGCGCTGCCATACCGTTCATTCAATTGCGATAAAACTTTGCCAATTTATTGTTTGCACTTTCTCAAATAATATAGATATAGTACAATTAACTTACAGTAGATCTTATATATAAAAATCAATGTTTGTTCATATTTATAATAAAACCAACAAAATAAAATAAATTTCATTATTTCTATTCTTCTATATGCGTCACAGATTGAAAACCATTATTTTGTTTGCATATATCAATGCGGTAAATTGTTTTGAAGGCGAAAAGCGAAAATTTGTTTCCAATTTATTAAATGGTTTAAGATTTATATCAACGAAAATGAATGCGGAAAACCCCGGACTGTAAAGTGTTAAGGACGAGGCATTGATTGTGTGTATTAAAGATATTCGATGGCTAAATATTTTTCGCGAAAAACTCGATTTTGGTGTATTTAAATTCGAAAATTCGCCAATATGATTTTAGCTTTCGAACTAAAAGAAAATATTTTTTCGCCCGTTGGAAGCGTTTTCGCTAGTTGGCCTGTCGAACAACATGCCTCCGAAGACATAATTTAAAATGCTAATTGGACGTAATGAATCCGAGGGGGGTGTTCGATATTTAAAATTCAAATTCTCTATATTTAAATAAGATTTATCTCATTGGGCGCGGAGCAATGCGCAAATATTGTTTTATTATTGTTGAGAAAGTCGATATTCTTTCGCGGGAGCACAAGCAGACGGGGCCCCAACAAAAGGCCCCATGGCAGACTGCGGCCTTCCGTGTTTTTCGCAGGAGAAGTTACATCTTCGAATTTCGGTTGTTTGCTTTATATTTATAATTCAAGAAATTATTATTCAAAATTTCATGGCTTTCCAATCAAAGTGATCAGCCGAGCGGAAGACCCCCGGCCCGGGAAAAATCTTCATTGAGCTCCTCAAGTTTCCGCGAAGATGAAACAATAAACGGAAATAAAACTCTCCTCGTTCATGTGAGATTATTATTTAAATAGATCCAATTATTTAAATATATATATATATATATCAAACTCTGCATATTTCAGCCATTTAAGGGGGGCAAACCCTTTACAACGTTCAAAAAAATCGGTAGGTATGAGAAATAAAAGTTGCTCGAAATCAGCTCGAAGTTGCTCGAAGTCAAGTTTAGCTCGATAGTTTATCGTGTGTGGTTGAATTTTCGAAGCAAAAATGTCAAAATATCTTAATAAAGGAACGAAAGGTAGAGAAGTTCGAGGAATTAAAAAAAAATACATTATTATGGGACTTCGACTGGAGTCAAAAGCTGGTGCAAATTGCAGAAAAACATTACTTTAAAAAATATCCAAAGCTTGAAGACCTGATTGCATTTCTTGGCCAAGAAATAAAACAGCATCTCTTACCAATTTACAAAGATTTATCCAGGGATGAATTACTTCAAAGATGCTTGGGTGGCCATACCCAATATGCTAATGAATATTCTAACTCGACGCTTGGAGACTGGCTTCAAAGCACCCGCATTCTGGTGTAAAAATCATTGAAATTTCTGGGATATTTGATAACGACTACAGCTTCATTTTGAAGATGATGAATACATTAAATATAATCATTAGCACCTACTTTAAATCCTTTGCTGAAAATACCGATGATGCGCTTGTAGCGAAATAGAACCGTAAGAGTCTTTCTAAGACAAAAGCAACTCGTATTTGCCCGAAAACAACAGTTAGTAGAAGATAATCAACTTTTTGAGAAAGCTGAAGATCTATTATATGCAGCTGGAATCATTGATTGATCGGTAAGTCACTAAAATTGATAGTTTTATCGCATCGAAACTTTAAACGAGATTATCTCGAAACTGCATTTTCAAAATGTTCGCCAGTTGTAGCTTAAAAAGTTGTTGATCGATCCGATTGAAATTTTGGGATGTTTCTCACTATAATATTATCTAGTCAACAAAGCTAAAATTTTAAGGTTTTTGCGTAAAAAAATGCTTTTTTAGGGTAAATTTTTTTAAGAAAATGGTAAAAAATATGAAAATTTAACTAAAAAGCCTACTAAATTATTAATGTAATACTTTTTAAAATTTGTATAGCTTAATTGATTTCCTACACATATTAAAAATCAAAAAAAAATTCCATTTTTAAGACCAAGTGGCAGCAGACCCGTTGGAAGACTTTGTGATATAACTGACACCTTAAGATATCAAAAGGTAATGTATTTGTCATTTTGCATCTACATTTGACTATGATAAAGCGTTGTTCAATATGGGTACCGGGTTTGAGATAAATATTATTTTCGCGCACATAATTTGGTGAATAACCATTTTTTATTTATGTGGATTAACCTGTTGATTAGTAATCCCGCATATGCTGCGAACAAACTCGGATGATAGAGAAAGAGTATGCACGCACATTGAGTGTCTTGCGTTTAATCATACACTCATTCATCCATGGCAACGTCATATTGTAAATGTACCCCTACACTACTAAATGCGTGAAAAATGAATACGCTAATGCAATACACGAACAATATCAACAGTGTTAGGGCTCAAATTCGAAAATTAACTCACTAATCAAAAGGCTAAGTCGATTAAAAATTGCCAAAAGTGTAATATGATATATATTGATTAGTATAAAGCGTTTGATTTCTTTGAATATATTCACTACTTATCCAACGTAATTTAGAAGTGATGTCGTGGGCGCTTAATAAGCTTTATAAATCGTTTTCCAGTTTTTCGGCTGCAAAGAATGCACTTGTGTATTCAGATGCACTCTTCCAGTAGGTTGACTATGGGAAGATTACATTTTCAATATTAAATTTGCGCTAACCCTCCCCTCGGTATTAGGTTCGGTCTCGCGTTACAGACGTAACCGTATAAATGTGCCCAATGTGTGGCGCGCTATTGGTGCTCCTCGGAAAACACTTAAAATGCAAATCACCAGAGGGTAGACAAGCTCACCCGGGGGGAGTCGATCCCCCAGCACCCCCACAGCCGGCCCTCTTCCTCGAGAAAGGGTGCAAAACGGTTATATCCGCGGTTAATGTCGCGGGGGCTTGAAACGGTGTCTGACACGTTTATAATCGTCGGATGTTGGCCCGTAATTATCCGCTATATATGACAATCCGCTTAGCTCAATTTCAACAGGGATTTTTATTAATTTGCTTGAGATTGCGAGAATTTATCCAACCACATAAGATGGCCTACATATGCATGCAAGATTTTCATATTAACACATTTAATCAAAGATCACATTCTAAATGGGCATCTCCGTGTTTTTCGATGAAGCGAGGAGTCGGAGACACTTGCATACAAAAGCTGGTGACCTGGATCTGGAAGCTGGTATCTTATATTCTGGAAGACCCTCGCATCTTCAACTATAAATTATGATCATCCTAATTGGCATGCAGAATAAAAACATTTATATTTATTGCTTGAGAATACACGCATCTCTTATTTTCATACTCATACACACTTTCATGATGGATGATTGCTATGAAATACAACGATGACAACGAATTATAAATTATTTTTAAATTTTTAGAGAGAGAGTAAACGACGCATTGATAATATATAAGAAAGCATAAATGAAGAATCTTATCGATTCTAATTTATCGAATTTAATGTATTAACACAAAAATATATTCTAAACACATTCCAGTCGGGTTACGCATGGCATTTTCTTTCTTCTGTGCGGGGCGTTTGGGTATTTGCAAACATGTATAATTAGAAACATCTCTCCGGAAGCCTCATAATGTCTTCTTGCCAAAATTTCATAGGTTTGTTGGCAAAATATTGATCGAGGTACATTTTTTATCATTTTTTGAATTAAAATTTTTACCACATGAATTTTTAAATGAAAGAAATAAATAATAATCTGAAGGGGCAATGTCTAATTCGAAACAAAATTTTGTTAAATTGATCGTTTCACCTTGCTGAAGTAGCTCATAATAAACTAACTAACCTTCCAGTCCCACCAAATGTATAGCAAAACTTTTTTTGGATGTAGGCCATGTTTGGCTACAGTTAAAGCTTCTGTGCCCTTGGTCCAAGACCGTTTACGTTGGATATTCTCATAGAGTATCCAACTTTCATCTCCAGTGACAAGTCTCTTAAAAAAAGGTTGGCTATTATGTCGTTGGAGAAGAAGATCGCATGTTGAAATACGCTGAAGTTTATTTGAGTCAGTCAGTTCATGAGGAAGCCACACATCTGAACGATTGATGTAGTCCAATTTTGTCAGATGATTATGAACTTATGTTCGTGGAATTTCTAACTTGTAAGCTATTTCGCGAACAATATATCGCAGGTTTTCTTCAACCATTGCTATTATTAGATCTGTTCATTTTCGAAAGAAACTTATGGGACAACGTAATACAATAGATACAAAAAAAAAAAAATGCAAAATCCATCATTGTAATTAAAATAGATGTGTGTTAATAATTTATTCCAAAGATATAAATATTTCTCAAGAATTCTCGAGAAATTTGTGTACATACAAGTGTGGATACATCCGTTACCAGAAATATAAATATCATGTTAAAGTTTTTTATTTCGAAAGCAATGAATCACAATGACGTACAGGTACATCTTCTACGTCTATCCTTAAGACGCACAAATGCGTAACCCGACGGGAATGTGTTAATATATCATATGCGAAGTGCCATCGTTGGCTGTCCGAGTTTCATTTTGATATTGATGTTTTTATTTATTTGCTTTGTGGTCGTGGAACCAAATGAGTCCTGGAAGTCTCAAACTTAAATTGCGTCAAGGACCTCTCTCAAGTGCCAAATCCGCCACTGATCACGTGATCACAAATAACACATTTCGGTACGGGAATACATTTTGCAAGCACTGATAAATAAGCGTCATTACTTTTGGCTATGCTTTATAACATGCATTCCGGTGATAATGGCGGTTAGTCAACAATCGTCGAAGACAATCGTCGCGATAAATCGGCCCCGACACTCCTTCGCTTCCATTTCGCATCATTGATTATTTAGTGGAGGTTATACGGATTGACATTTTAGACGATACTTGTCATATAAAGGGATGAAACTCCCCCATTTCTGTGTAAAAAACGTGACTTCTGTGGAACACGCCGCGGGGAGAAGTTCAAGGAAAATAGCATTTGGCAGCCGTAGTTTCACCCTCCTTGTAGTATTTATCTACAAGCCTGGATATTCGGTACACTTGGCTAAGTATCTCACGCTGCCTGTTGGAGCTGAATAAAAATATATGAAGTATGCAATAAAACCTTCGGCTTACGCCGTCTTCTTCCTACGTAGAGCTGCTGGATATCTTTCGATTTTTACAATATTTTACACGCGATTTGAATGCCAATACTTCGCGACGTGTAGCCAATAATTGGCAGTGTGTGACGAGGAAAGGGATGTTAAGGATCCTTTGAAATATCGACGACAAAAAATTGTGCCATTGGAGATATGAACCCATGAAAATGTACAACTAGAAAAGCTACGTTCAATGATACCTTGTTATAGTTGGTAACATTCTTAGGTGCAGAAATATAGGGTATGGCATGGAAACTACCTTATTTTAATAATGAATAACATAAACAGTATAAAGGATATGTTTCATTATTCAGTTAAAGATAAATTTATCGTTTTCATTTAATACTAGTGATTAACTATCATGCGTTACAATGCCATGTCTTGCATAACAAACTGCGTACATAAATAATATTTTTACTATACTTATGTTATTTCTGCAAGTGTAAACAATAAGTTGACAAAGTTTTATTGCAATCAAATGAACGGTATAGCAGCGCATTGAATACAGACAAACAAATATTAGTTTTTGCATGTCTATGTTATTTGCGCAATCTTTAATAATACATAAACGAAGTTTTATTGTAATCTAATGAACGATACGGCAGCGCATTACATACAAACAAACAAATATTATATTTTTATATATTAGAAGATTTTAAAAATTTAAGTGTGTTCCTATGTTCTGGTTATTTAACCACAGATTGTTTAGCCTCATAAGCGTCAATGACTTACTGGTAAGTCACTATGTTTTTTTCATAGAAAAATAAATATTTTTAATAAATAAAAATGTCTTCAAGTTTTAATGAATCTTGATGTTTCAATTTAATTTTTAAATAAATTCAATAGAGCTTAAAATAGCTGCCCATTTAATGATCTTTGCTACGTAATTGAATCTATATTGAAATTTGATACATATAATATTAACGAAAAAAATGCATTATGTGTTGTGACAACCCTGAACAATAAATGCTCAAAAAAATTCAAAATCATATTAATATTTTACGATACGGATGAAAGCTTTAGGAGTGCATTTTATCACAAAGAGCATAAACTTTTGATTTGAAATGTGTAGAATTAAATTCTGTTTTGCGATGAGCCCGCAACGCAGAAAGATTGGGAACCCCTGTCTTAGGATGTATACTATCAATGATGAACTGGTTATAAAAATAATATTTTTCCTTTTATTAACACATATCTAAGAACAATCTTGTTTGAGCTTAAAAATTTAAGCTCAAATCTAAACTCATTCCGATCCGCTTACTTGAAAGCGCATGTTTCGCACAACGCTTTTGTAATTGTTGTGCGTTGTGTAATTTATAAGTTTATGGATATCAGTTATTCATCTTATTTTATATGATCGACTTTATCACTTTTATATCTGTATCTATTATACTGATACGTATACCACAGCTAAAAACTAAGGTTAGATTGATTTCACGTATTTGTCGGCCATTTTGTGGAGTCACAGTAAATTCTTCCGATGGAGAGGTCGTCGCATGTTCTCGCCACATCCCCGTCCATGCTAATCCATGGTGGTAATATGATGAATCTAAATATGTCTCGAAGTGGTTCAGATTGTTCAGAGAAGATCGTATTAATACTCATGAAGAAACAAGGAGTGGGAGGCCATCAGTGATTTCGGACGAACTTGTGCAAAAATATAAAAAACAAAGACCTTCACAAATAATTTCCTGGGGTGTTTCGAAGTCTCTTTGATGATATTGTATTGAAAAAACTTGATTACAAGAAGTTGTGTGCGAGATAAGTGCCCAGAATGCCCACTCGGTCTATTTATTGTCAAAAAATAGCATGCATTTGAACGATATTGGCAGAAGAGCATAATTAAATATTTTTTCGGCATCGTTTTAAAACGCCCTTTGCAACATGCGGTAATCAACCGGTTGAAAAATTATCGCCATAAAGCTGAGTCTGTGTACAAGTGAAATTTTATATGCGGCCAGATTAAACCGTGATTCACTAAAGGGCGTCTCCGTGTAATTAACATCTCCGACGTCTTAGTCTGCAAAATGTTACGAGTATGGCGTCTGCAAACTGTCCGCAGTTTTGTGGTGGAGATCGTCGTTAAACGGGAATTTCCTTAATCCCGGTCTCCCAGACCCGGCTTCGTTGTCATAATAATTTGTCTGCGTATAACGAAACGCTATAATTAATTTTATTAACAATGGCGGTGTTCATTACCCAGACGAATCTGAGGGCGGATTTTAATCCAATAGCAGCATTGAATTTATCAATATTGTGAATGGACCATAAATCGGAATAAAAAGCATCGATATACCCCCTCTCTAAAATTTTAAATAGTTCAAATGATAAATTATATATGATATCGATTTTATGAATTTTACTCACGTTGCTGGTGGTGTATATCTTCATTTTCGCTCGTTTGTGTTGAAATCTGAAACGAAATAATGACATTGTATAAGTTTAAAAGCCGGCAAGGAATATTTTACAAGTTTAGAATTAAATTCGTTTAGCTTAACACATCTCCATCGGGAAGGGTATTTATACCCGTTGCGCCGGCTGGTGGTTACCGGCGGGAGAGGTATTTATACCTTTTGCGTTGACTCCACTTTGACGGCAGAAAAAGTATAGATACCAGATATTTTTGTATGAACATTGAATGTCTAACGCTTTAAAAAGGTTCAAACTATATTTACTTCAACAAAAAATTAAAATATAAGTATGATATATGTTTTTAGTCTGAGTATAAAATTACGTATAAATAATCTCATGTGGCTGACATCAGACGACTGCTCTATTGAAATAAACAATTTCAACAAGATTTAAACACTTCAAAAATATGTCAAAGAGACAATTTTTTGTTTATTTAAGTCAGTCATTAACCCCTTGTGGTCCAGTGTCCACAAGTGTGGACATTTCTTTACAGGTACTTTTTAAAATATTCTGTGATGATTTTAGTATTTTTTTTAAACTATGGAATGAAGCAAATGTTCTAGAAGGAATACTATTGCTTTTCTACTAATTAAATAACCATTTAAGGCGTCTTCTCACTTTACAAATTTAAAAAAATCGATTTTTATTTTTTTTTAAATTTTGAAAGTACATATCTTCAAAAATGTTATATCGAAATTTTATAAAGATCAGACGAGTCTAACTACATTTTTGGGCGACCGTTAGGTGACTACCTGAGAACACCCGGCTGCATACGTATTGTTCAGACTCATGGTGCAAGTACAAGAAAGTGGTGAAAAACAATCAGATTGAAACTTTTAAACATCCTCCTGTTCTAGCTGAGGATGTTCACGAGGTTTTGAAACCGATTTATGAAGATCTTTGGAGGAAATACCCAAAATAACAACGAGTGTTTCAGAAGCTGTGTCTGGGCAATTTTTCTGCAACCAAAACTTTAAACGCGTTTATCTCAAAATAAGGTTTTTCGGTGGCTTGTTGATGAAATTTCGGAAACTATCCGGCCGATTGTCATGAAATTTGAATGATATATTCTTCATACTTATGGCTATAGCACATATCATCAGATTTTTGAAATTTTGATTTTAAGTAATTTTTTTTTGCAAAATAAAAACGCGTTTTTTTCGAAAAACGTGCGCCATTTTGTTAATATCACGAATATCAAAAATTTGATGATATGCGCTATAGCCACTGATATACTGAATCTAAAACAGTTTTATTTTTTTGTTTCAAATGACCCATCACGGAGATACCATCAACAAGCCACGAGTATAACATTTCTACACGGGTTTTTCGATGCTACTGTTTTATTATAATAATTGTTCAAAAATATAAAAATGTTTTTTTTCATGTACTTAAAAGATGTGTTTATTACATAAGATCCATTTTATTCCATAATTTTTAGCGAAAATCCTCGAAAAAAAATCCCGAAAATAGCCTATTTTTGAGGCGCCTAAAGTGAGAAGACGCCTTAATAGAGTAAAGGTGTTGATCTCGCTGACCAATACTTATCGTACTATAGTCTATACGCATTGAAAAAAATGGACAAAAGGATTAGTGTTGTATTTGTTGAACTGTGTTTTTTTTAAAATTCTTTTATAGTTTAAAAAAAGTTAAATTTAAATAACAAAGCATCGCGAAGTGTTGGAGTTTCATTCGCGCCACAGTTGATACCGTATTGGATGAACCAGAACCAGGACCAGTCGAAATTATCACCCAAAATATATAAAAGAAATCCCCCAAACGATTGTTAATGGAAATGAAACAAAATCAAGCCATAAAAATAATAACAAACGGTAAAAAAAAAAGAATCCCCAAAGACAATGTCGTTTGTTCATAAAAAAAATCATTGACTACTAATGTGTAAATTTTGTGAAATTCCTTCACATCGAGGCCAATTTTTTCATAGTTATCATACAATGCCTAGATATTAGAAGACGTTTTACGAATATTTACGTAGTTAATTATTTCTGCATAACTTTTATAAATATATATTTATATCTTGTGAGTGAATAAGTAAATACGACTTTAAACATTATCATTTGTCTTAAAAAGTTTACTAAATGAAGAAGCACTATTTGGTAAGTGATTATTTAAAATTTCATTAGAAAATATGCAATACTTTAAGAGATATATCGATTTTTGTAAAAAATAGTTTTTACGCAAAATGCTCTTGTTTATGCCCGCCGTACGTAGCAGCGGCCTTGAACGCTCGCCCGATGGTAATGTGTTAAGTAGTTTCTGACTAACTACTAAATGGTCAACAGTTAACTCTATTTAATTAACAGTTTGTTCCGTTGAAAGTGTTATCCTTAATTGCGAGCGAATGAGAGAGATACTTTAGCCGTTGTAAATGAACTCCAACGTAGAAATACCACGAAAATAGTACGCTACAATTTAACCACATGGATGCCATTGCGCTTATGATAAACGTGCTAAAAAGACCGACAATGTAAAAATGACGATACTTGAATTATACAGCAAGAAAGTTGTGGACGAAAAGCTTAGAGTGCGAGTCTAACGAATTCAATAAGTTCGTAGAATTGTTTTGCACAGTAAGTAAGTTGAATTTACACGTACAGTTTTTAATTTTAATACATTTAGAAATGTCTTTTAATATATCTTAGTGGTTTGACATCAGTACTGTCCATTGATCGATCTCGGATCAGACGAAAGACAATGCGTAACCCGACGGGAATGTGTTAACTTAATGATTTCGATGCGATGCTTGATTTTTCTCCGCGAAAGGTCTTTCTTAAATATTTAGCAGCACGATACCCTAATCCAAATTTCATATTCGCTTTTCTTGGCTCGATTCCCTAATTGCCAAAAGCCCTTCATTTGTCGAGGCACTTAAAACGGTTGAAATAATTTACGAAACAATCACTCTTGACACTTCGGTTTCCGGAATAGCAAAGCATTGTTTCATGAATACATAAATATCAACAAAACATCGCTGTTACGAGTTTCATCACTTTGAGTGATAAATAATTCCTCCTCTATCATCTTGAGTAACCAAAAAGACAGATAGACAAATCCGCGGAGTGTGATGAATTAATCACAATCCCTATTTGGGTAAATCACTTTACCATATTATCCGGTTGAAATTACTGAAACGTTATCTAATGGTGAGAACAAGTCAACATATTCGACGTATTCCCTTCACCACAAACTAAACGATTAGGCTTTTAGTAGGGTATTTGCAAAGGTTCGCACGCAGGGTGGTTACGAATGAAATGAACGCTGAATTATTTAATCCATAGTAAACATTTTATGGGATGGAAGTGATTGATATTGTAGCGAAAATTTCCATTAACCACTTAAACGCCAGCGACTCACCGGTGAGTCGCTATTTTATTTCGCAAAAACCACAAATGACACAAATTGGTAAATCTAAAAATGTCTCCACATTTTAATAGATCTTGGTGTTAACAATTTATTTCTAATAAAATTAGCAGATGATATCAGGACTGCCCATTGGATGATCTTTGCTACGTAGCTAAACATATTTTGGGATGTATTTATCATGTATAAAAAACCGGTTTTTATTAGTATAATCAGTAAATTGAGGCATTGAAATGAACAATCAATTGTAGAGAATCCAATCCCGGGATCCCAGACAGTTTTAGGTACTCATGAATCCCGGGATTAGTTAACTAAATCCCGAAAAATTCAGGATTGAAATTTTTATCCAACAGAAGTCGTACACCTCATCAGCACGTTGAAGGCTACTAAATCGAGACATTCTTGCCAAAATCTGGACGCTTGGAAACAGTGGCGTAACTATTAATTGGCGAGCTTAGGCAATGCCTAGAGGCTATGTATACATATATACAATACATAAATGCTTTTTCAAATTGTTACATTAACCTTTCCCTACCGGTGATGTATTTACTACACTTCGACTCTAATAATGGGAATATCAATATGAAATATAATAGATACGGGGTTCAAAATCTTTGTATTCCTCCGTAATATAATTAACAATCAGATCAAATTACTATAGTATATAAGTATTCATCTGCAGCGACGGAAATAAATAATTTGTCAGGAAATCGGGAATTTTGCGAGTTATAGTCCTTGTCTCAGCAGAAAGGAATTGTATTATTCTTTCGCCTTCAAATTATTTTTTTATATTAAACAAATGGACCGAAATCCCGGGATTGAAATTTTGGCTCGGGATTGGATTCCCTAGTTTTGACAATCCTGAACATGAAATGCTCAGATCCCGCAGAATAGCATTTGGTATACACGCATATGCTAAAACATACAAGTCGCCTTTAGACAGTATAATATATAAATCAAACAACTTTTTGCGCAATTTCCAATATCTTTAAATTCGCCGGCATCCAAAAGGTTAAAGCGTCAATAACTTTTCATTTGAACGATTTAATTGGATTGCATAAGTTTATGGAAATTCGGACGCGGCCAACCATTATAAATAAACGAGAATGTCCAAACCTTCCAAATAATTCAAAAACTTTCTTTCCGATCCGATGTACCCTTGTGGGGCTCTCAAGAAGGGTTTCTCTTAGATCAATATATGCCAATCTTTGGACGTGTAAATATTTGAGTAACGTCTGAATGGTATACTGAAATACCGACCGGATTGTCATGCCGCGGAACTTGCTGTCAATCGCTTCCGTGTACAGCGTTGTTGACATCTTTCCGGATATCCGAGCCCTTCGTCAACTCGACACTTCCACGGACGACGCTTCTTCCCTTCGTGTTTTGTCGGAAGAGATTCTTCCCGTATGTCTAGCTAAAGGGATAATCCTCTCCCAAAGGGGAAAATACAAATTTCAACTCCAAACCTATAATATGAATGTGTAATCAGTATTTTCATGACGAACGTTGCCTTGGAATTTCCAATCATCCCTTGTGGAAATTCAAAAATGCATCACTTTAAATTATTTATTTTTTTACTTGCATATTACAGTCCTTTCCATGATCTTCATGAAAATCTTTCGAAAAGCACTTCAATCTTATGATTTGTATTAATACGGGGGGATCTTGGTTGACACGATTCCAACCCTCTTAGTCTAAAATTAAAAATAAACCAATATTAAATTAATTATTAATTAGTAAAAATGTCGCTATAGTCACTGTCATATGGTAATTATTTTTTTAAAAACGTCATTTTTTGGCCTTATTTATTACAGTTTTAATTTTTTTTAAATAGTTAAAAGTAAATTTTTGACACATATCTGGTAGGAACAATAGAGAGTTATATAAAGAAGATTTATATCTAATTTAAAGTGAATCGATTGATAAAAACTTGAGATATCATGTCAACCATGTTGAAAAAAGTAGTTTCGAGATAAACGCGCTTAAAGATTTTATTCTGGTATGATTCGCTTAGTTACCGCGTCGCTAAAATGGTTATAACTCCTTAAATAATTAAAATTTTGAAAATGCCTTTAGAAAATATATTTTTACAAGTCTGAACTTTGAAACATTGCAAAAAAATCGTTTTTATTTAAAATTCTTGACTAGAATGCCCTCTTAAATAATCAATTTAAATGTGTTCATTGAGCTTTTACACTTTCAGAATTTGAGTCATGTACAATAAATACATTGACTAGTTTCTTGTACATTTTTTACAGTTAGGGGGGGCAGGAGATTCTTCCACTCCAATATCGTCTTCTGTTTTTTTGCTGGTATATAATATCAAAACAATAATATCATTCAAGGAGAGAAAAAGTATCAAAGCCTTCTCCAATAAGTTGATTTGCCAAAGAACTGATTTCAGCTGACAATATCGAAGAAACAATATTTTTACATTTGGATGTTCCAAATGTGTATGACTTTTATATTTTTTTATGCGCATTCGCATAAAAAAAGCTTTGTGCCCTATAGAAAAATGATGGATAGGTTCCGTTGTCATTTTGTATGTTACAGTCAGAGCCCGTATTTAGTTAGAACGCGTTTTTCCTAGTTGAAAATTTTTATTTTATTAAAGTATGATATATCAAATTTATTTTGAATTCAACCGAGTCGATTATTCAATGTTTGATACACAAATACCAACATCTGTATATCATGGAAACGCAAGGTCTGCAGAAATCATCGCCGCTGTGCGTGAGAGTGTACGGGAGACCCTGAGGCCGATTTATCGCCTATAAGCTTCTTTTTTTGGGGCTCTTATCTTAAATTAGAACACTCAAAATCAACATAACGAACACCATCCAGCAAATTCAATCAGATTTATGCGACAAAGTCAGCGAAAATTTGACATCCCGAATATAGATCAGCAAGCAAAATTACGGCATATATTTAAACAATATTATATTTTATAATAAATGCCATAAAATATTCTTTAATATACAATAAAAAATAATTAGATATCTTATATACAGTTTGTGTTATTTGCATTTAAAAATTGAGCGTTCTTATTGAAAGACTTTCGCCTTTCCAAATTTATTCAAATAAATTGATTTTATTTAACGCATTTCTTCGCTTGTGCAAAAGAACAAATATTTAAAATATTAAGACTTGTATTTTCATTTCTATTCTCGATTTTTACTTTTACTCGACACCAAAGAAGAAATGGCTTACTCAATTTATTTAATGACTAAATTTCTTTAGCTTCGTTCGAAACAACACAACTTTTTATTTAGTTAAGCTCAACCACGTCTAGCTGGCCACTCCTTAAAACGCTTATTTTAGAATCAGTGTCCCAGAAAAAATCTTTTCCATCTTAAATTTAATTGGGCCACAGTTGTGCCCTAAATAAGATATTTTCATTACGCACAGTTTTTCAGTGAAATAATTGTTTTAAATAGATTTAAGATTTATTGCCATAATAGAGCATATTGATACAAACAAATATTTAATCCAAGGGTCCGAATATAGAATCGATGATTAAACAAGAAATATATTTAACAATCAAACAAAATGTACATCCTCCAGGAGAGAAGTTGGAATGTAATTAAACAAGTGACCAAATTGGAAGTGAACACAGCAATTTGAGAATAGCACAAGAGGGCACAACTATATCCCAGCAAGCCGGCAGTCCTTAAATCTCAATTAAGTTTAAGTAAGACAGCGAGCTCTGACGCCCAACTAAGCAAGTATAAGAAAGAAAATCCACCTTGAGCCGGAAAAATCTGCTGATATTTAAGGTGGAAAATCCACCATTTTGGTACACACAAATAAATGTCCTGATAAACACCGAGAAAATCCGGAAACGGGCGGATGTAGAACGACTTTTGCACTGATCCCGTCGACACGAAGTAACCTTTGATATTGTATTATGCGAAAAAAATAAAATACTTCAACATGATTCACGCCAAATATAAGTAATCAATCGGCTAAAAGTCAATAATCATCAACAATTGTGTCACATTTTAATCATATTATACTAGGAGTATCGAAAAGTATTTGCGTATATTGAAACCATATGTTTGAGCTCAGTTTATGTCCGGATTCAATAACGAAAGTATCTTTGAAAGTTATTTTATTCCAAACAATCGAATAGATTATCATAAAGACTGGGATTACATTGGGATCATTTAAGACTCATCAGCAAAGTGAATAGGATAGGTGTTATAGGATAGGATGTGTACCGCATATCTTTACCGAACACAACCAAATACACTCAGACCTCTTTTTGTGCGAATTCGAAGTTATGCGTTTTTTTTAAACATTTTTTTTTTATTAAAAAAATATAATTTGGGACTAGGTAAATAGTATTGCATCTGCTATCGCTGAATTACGACCACGTCCTTTATTCTGGTTTAGATTTTAGAAAAAAATGATTTCGTTTTTTTACATTTTTCCAATGTTTTGAATTTTAAAAATACATTATCCAAAAGGAATTTCCAAAATTCCAGATTCTACTTACAAAATCTTTTAACGCGTTTTTCTCGAAACTCCTTTTTTCAACACGATTGACATCATATCTCAAGTTTTGATTGATTAATTTACTTCAAACTGGGTACGATTCTTTTCTATATAACCCTCTATTATTCTTACCAGATTTATGTCAAAATTATTTTTTTAACTATTAAAAAAAAATTAAAACTGTGACAAAATAATGTCAAAAAATGACTTGACTGAATTTTTTTAAGCAGTCGCCATTTTATGATATTTTTTTTTTAATAAGGGATTATAATGACATCTTTACTGATTATGAATTATATTGTTAGAAAGGGAAAATCTAACATAGAAAAATAATGACATTGACAGTGAATATACTATTTCTTTCGAAGAAGAGAGCATTTTTAAATCATATCGAAAATCGCAACGAAATCCACCATCAATGTGGCTGATAAAATTCCATTCTGCTGAGACACGGACTATAACTCGCAAAATTCCCGATTTCCTGACAAATTATTTATTTCCGTCGCTGCAGATGAATATTTATATACTATAGTAATTTGATATGATTCGTAATTATATTACGGAGGAATACAAAAATTTTGAACCCCGTATCTATTATATTTCATATCGATATTCCCATTATTAGAGTCGAGGTGTAGTAAATACATCACCGGTAGGGAAAGGTTAATATATATTTGTTTTAAATATATATGTATACATAGATTAGACAGATACTACCCCTAAGCGTTGCCTAAGCTCGCCAAAGAATGTCTCAATTTAGTAGCCTTCATCGTGCTGGTGAGATATACGACTTCTGTTAGATAAAAATTTGAATCCCGATTTTTTCGGGATTACGTTTATTAATCCCGGGATTCATGAGCACCTAAAACTGTCCGGGACCCCGGGATTTATTTATCCAACAAAAAGAAGATGTCACTGATAATGCGCGCCCTCATAAAACAAAATTGACCCTGGATAAAAACTGTAAATTTGTACCGTATCCACTTTATTCACCGGACCTCGAAGTGGAAATGCATTAAAAATAGTTTTTGACTCCCACTTCGGCTCACCCAGATGATGCTCACTCCGTACTCAAACAAATAATAATACTTTCGGGGGCACCTAATATTTAACAAATGGTTTCATTATATTTATATAGAACTTTGCCGATCTTATGCCTTTTATGTCTGTGTGTGCTTCTACGTACAGCGCTTTGGATGATAATTTAAATAACGTTATAGATTGAGTTATTCCGTGGCGACAAATTCGTGAGTGGCTCATCCTTGAGGCAAAGGACTAATTCCGAGGTGTAATTAATAATAGATATTGATTTTCGGCATTATTAAGGAGCAAGGCGTCCGTAACGAAGCTCCCTTCAATATATGGAAGAGCAAATAAATTGGGCTTCGGTCAACACATGAATGAGGCCAGTTCAGGACTTTATAATGGAAGACGAGGAACTTAGTGCCCTCTTGGGAGGCTTTAGGGACTATCGTGACGGGCAAGAATAAAAAGGCCTCTATTCCGTTCGGTTTATCTAATTAAATATTTAATACGCAGACGGCACGCCACGATTTTTCATAAGTACCCGTGAAAAAGCCGCCAGTGTGAGAAGAACATGTGTCCCGTTTCGTACGAAAACGGACGTGAAACATGAGTGTATCATTTGGGTATAATTGATGGACAACTTTACAATATGGAATTAACGCATTAAATATTGACGGCGCAGCGTTTATTTGTTTTGAAAAATATTTTTGGGACACGAACAGCTGGTTGGCAACGACTGGCTTGTCGTCGTGTTCGATTTTATGACACAACCGCCACTTTTAAGTAGCTGTCCCAAAAAAAAAAAAACTCAAGACAAACTGGCATTTTTAATATAAATTTTTAATGCCATCTCTCGGTAGTACAATTGAGTCAATTAATCAATTAATTCAAAATTAGTGGTCCGTTCGAAAATCGTGATTTTTATCCTCGCCACAAATTTGAGACAAACAACCAGTTCGGTAAATAATTAGCCAATACCCGTACGATTCCTAAGCGCAAGGTCTGCTAAAAACATCACTGCTGTGCGTGAGAGTGTACGGAAAACCTTGAGTCAGACAATTACTCGTCGTTCACAAGAATTTGATCTTTTTGTGATTTAAACTTAGCAAATTATGCATGCAGACTTGAGTCGGCACTCGTATAAAATCAAAATCATCTGAACTTAAGGTAAACGACCATAAACGGGCTCTGGAACAGTTTGAAGTTAATCTAAATATCGCCAATAAAATCATCTTTAGCGACAAAGCCCATTTTTCGTTGAATGAATGTGTTAACAAGCATAATTGTTATCTAAACTAGATGATATGAAGGCGATATGTATCGCACAGCGCACGCCACGATAGACATTCTGCACCAGCGGTTCTTGGGCATGTTGGCCAACGATATCAGGAAATTTAATATCTTTAAACTTATTTCCGTGAAACAATCTTAAATCACAGATCTATGCGTATAAACTGCAAACAATTGATGCCCTCAACATCAACGTAACATCAACCATCCAGCAAATTCAGCCAGATTTATGCGAAAAATGCCTTGTATATAATTTTTGTTGACGACTAATAATGACGACTTTTTCTTATTTAATTTCAAACTTCGCTTAATTGAGATATCCGGTTAATTGGGCCAATATGATGCAGCCCAATAATTCAGAATTTGCTTTGTTAAAGCCTCATTTTAAAAGCATTTCGAACGCAGTAGGTCAGCACATTTTCAATTAAACGATATCTTTTGCTCGATTTCGCATATTTTTGTGCCATTCCTTCTTCTTGGCAGAAAGAAGGCTTTTTTTAAATTCGGGCATGTTTTTAAAAGTAATAAATTGCTCGGTATATTAAATTCTCCGTCAACATTAAAGAGTCTCGCGTTTTCATACGACTGCACCTGTCCCCGGCAAGCTTTTATAAGCTGAAGCTTTCGCGGGATTGTCGGAAGAAACAATTCGCTGGAATTAAGAAACAGAGATAAAAAACGAGGACGAAAAATATAAATGTTCTCTTATGGAGGAGGGAAGAAAAACGGGGGAGAAGTCAGGGCAAAGCGCCCGCGGCGCAGGAGAAATGTTTTAAGTCCCAAAAAATGAGGAGTAAACAAGTAAGTGATGTTGCCGAGGGACGCTCCAGTATGAAGCGAGCAATTTCCCATTAACTCCGTTCGCCGTTTTTCCCAAAGGATTCTCCGCAAAGAGGCTGTCCTGGAAGCGCCTCTGGATGACGAAAGCTACTTTCCACTCAAACTCGAATTTTACGACTTGCAATTTCTATTACGCCCCTTATTAAGTTTTATGAAACGAAAAACATCGCAATTTAATAATTCCAACCGAAGTAAAAAATCAAATTCGCCGTCACTCTAATGTGAAAACAGAAACAATGCAAAGCCATTCAAACAGAACATTCCTCCCCCATAATTGCCTTAATCGCATTTTAACATATTTATATTTAATATGCAATAAAATAACTTATTTGTTCGAACAAACAACATGGCGTAATTCATAAAAATATGCTTATCGTATTGTTTTAAAATTTGTTGGAAAAAAATCGCCATGCCGATGAAGTTGAGAATCAAGTCGATCAACTGATAATAATAAATATGGACTTCAGTGTAATTAAATCAATTTGTGTTTGTCGGCCATTTTGTTCAAACACAGTAAATTCTTCCAACGGAGAGGTCGTCGCGCGCTCTCGCCACATCCCGTCCCCATTATGAATAACACGGCGAATATCCATCGAAAGCTCGTGAAAGTTTATGGTAGTGATGTGATGAGTCGACAACATGTCACGAAGAGGGTTTGATTGTTCAGAGAAGGCCGTTCTGATACTTATGGTAAAGCAAGAAATATTAAGTAAAGCGGAAAGAAATGTCATTTTTTTTATCTAGAGAAAATTATTTTTTTAATTAAAGCTGTACAATATTACTCAATTAAATAATTTCCATTGTTATTTATAATCGCCCTCCACAGATTAGGTATCTTTTTAATACCTTTTTCGTAAAATTCGGCCGGTTTT
This sequence comes from Stenopsyche tienmushanensis, assembly GCA_008973525.1. NCBI lineage: Eukaryota > Metazoa > Arthropoda > Insecta > Trichoptera > Stenopsychidae > Stenopsyche > Stenopsyche tienmushanensis. The sequence goes on from WACJ01000017.1 coordinate 738,863, forward strand.
CCGCTAAAGTAAGAATCCAAATAATTTTTCATTTGTTCCACAGAAGTGAATTTTTTTATCGCGAAGTGAATGTTCTAATGGCTTAAAAAGATGATAGTCTGAAGGTGCAATGTTAGAAGAATATGGTGGATGTTGCAGCACTTCCAAATCCAGCTCCTTTATTTTGTTTTGCATTATCAGTGATTTACGCCAAAAAAATCCCACCAAACACAAAGGAGGACCTTTTTCTAGGATAATGACGGCCGAGTGGTAGAAACAGGTACTTGATTTGAAGAATGTCACTGTTTTTTCCTTCTCGAACTGTTGTAGAAGACCCATTTCTCATCCCCAGTAACGATCTTTTTTTAAAAATGGATCGGTTTCATACATGGACTATAGCGATGAACAAACGATTATCCGTTGTTCCAAGACCATTGATGACAGCTCGTGCGGTATCTAAATTCCCTGTCTATATTTTTTCCAGAGTCTTTTCAAATAGTATTTTACTGTCGAGCAGGGACAGCCAATGTCTAGCGATAATTCCTATATTGTTTTTCGAGGTTCAGATTCTACCAGAGAATTTAATGCGTCATCATCGATTTTTAGAGGTTGTCTTGATTTTGGTTTATTTTTCAAATCTCTGTCGCCATTTTTGAATTTTTTAAACCATCTATGGCATTCTCGACTATTCTATATGTATCATAGATGCACTGGGTAGCTTCTTTTGCTTTTAATCCTTTATCGGAAAAAAAAAAACAGAAAACAAGATCGCAAATGGGTCTCATCAATTTCTGGCTTGGACATTTTCACTAAAGCTAAAATAAATTAAAAACATTTGAAAAAGTAAGACAAACAACAGAGCTTCAAAATGACACCAATCTTGACGTATTCATTCGATAGCAACTCGAGAGAAACTGACGGCAAAGACGCAACCAAAAAAAATGACATTTCTTTCCGCTTTGTCTAATAGAAGACGATCAGTGATTTCTGACTAACTTATGTAAAAAAAATGAATAACAAGAGTGACAACTCCATCCGAAGAATTATTGTGACCGAATAAAATGGTCGATAAACACGCTGACTGTTAGGATAAGAAGTATAATACTACCGTACTGCGTTAAATCAATATGACACATAGTAAGCAATTAGCAGCCGTCCCTCATAAATTGTGTTAAAACGGATACGTGTATAAGCGCAAATAATACACATAATTTCATTTTATTTTTACGACATTGCGTAACATATTAAATTCAATTAAGTTTGAGAAAATCCATATTACAGCACTCCAAAATAAATCAAATCACGCTTAAAGACCCTAATTAATAGGATCTTGATGACGACAATTTTGGAGGAATTAGATACAAATCCCTAACAAGCCCCGAGAACTTAATAGTGAAATGGCATGTCCTAGTGGTATGCGAAGACCCGAAAGTCAGGCGCAGCTTTAAGACAACTTTGATGGCAAAAGTCACGTTTTGCAATTGCCCCCAGGGAGATTCATCTTAACATCGACACAGCCCGTAGCGAAACGAGAACACGAACACGAACATTCCTCGATTTTAAATATACAGGATGACTTTACAGCGCTCGTTTCGAATTAAGTATATTTATCAATTTAAATTGAATTTGATTCGTATGTTTATTGGATTTATGGAAAATGTCTGTGATGTTAATAAGGCGATCGATTGTCCTCTCCGTGTCTGAATGTACGACTCGACCTTGCTTCCTTGCTCTGCTTTCTTCGCCCCGAAGGCTTTATTGTCCCTCAATAATTCAGAAAGAAAGAGTGCTCACCACCCCTGCTTCGCTCCCTGTGCTCACATAATAAATCTCATATTTCATCATATTACTTTCTTTATAAAGTAAAGCTTTACCCACCGCCACCATAAGGTTAGGAGAAAGAGGCGATTCGGATCAACCTTACTTACTGAGGAACAAATTTGGAAACCTGCTCGCTTGTTACTCCACGTTCATCATTCGGCGGAGTTTCTCCCTCTGGAGAGACAGAGAAATAAACCAAATCTTGACAGTGCTTGTTCTGGGGTTGGGGTGAGTAATAAAAAAAAGATGGTGACGAAAATTGAAAGAGAAAGTTTATCCTGTGCGTATATGACGTTAAGTAATCGTAGATCTATTTGTGTCAACTCTGTATCGTTATTTTATTTTTTAAATGCAATACATCAATATCTTTACAACATGGCATAATTTTAATTCATAGCAAAATTAAACCAAAAATTTGCAATGGATTCTATTATCACCAGGCAGAGTGATCATACATATGTACATTGTGTTTAGATGCATTTTTATAGATAAATATACATATCTATCGACGCAGGGATCATCATCGAAGATAATGGTAAGATGTGCTCAGCGCTTCTAATGACCTTTCGGTGTGGTCTCCACGGCTGAATTATGTGATGGCCAGGGACTGTCGCAGCGACGAAGACAACGGCAATACAACCGAAAAATATACTATTAATATTAAATTAAAAATGTGCTAAATTTACTCAATGCCATATTTTTATCTTCATTTACATATCAATATCGTAGCCATTTTTAAATTGCTTTCAACTTTAATTTATTCTACTGCCATTTCTTGAAAAAATTGACTGTTTGTAAGATGATTCTTTTAGTTTTTGCTATAACTTCCATATTACACATTAACTTCTTGATTAATGAGTTCTTGATGACAATAATATTAAAGGTATATCAAATATCTTCTAATATCTTAATAGTGAAATGATATGTTCTAAATTAAATATAATAATGCATTTCAAGTGGTAGCATTAGATTGTTAATGGATAAATATATTGTTTTGATATTGTAAGTACAGTCAATCCTCCCACAGCGTCCACTTCGTTAATATTGTAATACTTTGAAAATTGCAATACTTCCATCAAGTTTCTACGCTACAACTTTAACCACGTCTACCGAAGCTCTAACCACCTTGAATCGAAAGTATACGATGTTAATTTAATAACAATAAACGTGAACTACTTGTAGATTAAAAAGCAGCTTTGTAGATTTTAATTTAATGGGGTATTCTAGTCTAAAGGCAGACATATTGAGCGTTTTTAGGTTCAATAAAATGAAAACATTTTTTTACTATAGGTCTTTTTATCAGATATTTTTTGACAATTTCAGAAAATATGAATGTACTAATTTTTTTTAAATAAAAAGTTATACGTTAGTAAAGTGTATAGGGTAAAAAAAGAGTGCGTCATGGTTGACACGATTTCAACCTTTCTAGTCATCTGATATAGAATTTTAAAAAATATTGTTCATTAGTAAAAACGTCACTATAGCTCCTACCTCAAAAAAAAAAAATTATTTAATTTTAGCAAAATGGCGACTGTTTAAAAATAAGTCTTCTTCATAGCGTAAAAAATATCACCAAACGACGATGAATATATTTCAAAAACGATCCTTTGCATAAAGTTTGCTACGGGAAAATAGGGAAGATCACTCCCGGTGGGATGTATTGAACCGAAGCAATGATGTATCCGTTTAAAGTTGGCGCGAGGAATACGGTTTTGTTGCCACTAAAGGTATATTTTATTACCGCTTATATTGCCGGAAAATCATATTACACGCTTCACATTTCACGTAAACTGAGCAAGTAGAAAGGTTTGGCAAAGTCGAGGGCTCTATATTTTCCAGGCAGGAATCCTGGAGTCGTCCCTTTTGCCGCCCGTCTTGTAAAGGTGTGGACCAAAAGTTTCGATGAGAACGATCAATACGTACAAAGCATAAAAAAATTGACAAACTCTGCCGATGAAAATTCTTCATCTTCGCAAATTATCCACGATATTAACGAATCAAAATTTAGACCAACACGAGTATGTGCATAACATTTTTGGTTTTATGTTATGGCAACAGCGAAGTTCATCGCGAAACTTATCCCATAAAGCTCACAGCCAGCTCCCGATGAATTCATAATAAAAGTTTCAACCGCAGCAATCCGGGCGTCAAGGGTTATTGAATAACTCACCGTTTAATGAGATCATGGTAAATATATTAAACGACAATATTTGAACACACCTCATCCCCATTTGCATTCCATGGTCGATTAAAAATTCAAACCATCAAATTTTAAAATACCTCTTAAATTTATTCAATAATATTAGATAAAGCGGAAAGAAATGTCATTTTTTTTGGTTGCGTCTTTGCCGTCAGTTTGCCTCAGGTTGCTGTCGAGTGAATACGTCAAGGTTGGTGTCATTTTGAAGCTCTGTTATTTGTCTTACTTCTTCAAATATTTTTATATTTTTTTAGCCATAGTGAAAATGTCTAAGCCAGAAATTGTAAAAAAATATAGACAGGAAAATTAGTACCGGACGAGCTGTCATCAACGGTTTTGGAACAACGGATAATCGTTTGTTCATCACTATTGTCCAGGTATGAAACCGATACATTTTTAAAAAGGATAATTACTGGAGATGAGAAGTGGGTCCTTTACAGTAGTCCGAGAAGGAAAAAACAGTGGCTTTCTTGAAATCAAGTACCTGTTTCTACCCCTCAACCGTCATTATCCTTGAAAGAGGTCCTCTTTTGCGTTTGGTGGGATTTTTTTGGCGTAATTCACTACGAATTTTTAAAATATGGGCAAAATATTACAGCAAAACTATACTGTGCACAATTAGATGGGTTAAAAGCGGAAATGCTCAAAAAGCGATCAATGCTAGTCAACAACCAAATAAAAATATTACAGCATGATAATGCAGTAAGACCACACGCAGCAAGGATTACGCAGAACAAAACGAGGGAACTGAATTTGGAAGTGCCGCAACATCCACCATATTCTCCTGACATTGCCCGAAAGAAGTATTAAAAAGCTACCTAATATGTGGAAGACGATTATAAATAACAGTGGAAATGATTTAATTTAATAATATTGTACAGCTTTTATTAAAATAAATGTCTTCTTCAAATAACAAAAAAATGACATTTCTTTCCGCTTTGCCCAATATTACACCCAATGAATGTCATTAAACAATGGAAAACTTCAAATATCAATCATTTGAATTATGAATTTGTTGTTAAGATGTACAGGCAAAAGTTTCTTATTTCGGATACTCACGACATATATCGTAGAACTATCGCCATCAACGATAAATGAAATGAACAATTCGAGCATATGGGCGTCATCTGGGTGAGCCGAAGCGGGAGCTCCTACATCGGACACACTTGCATCCGTATCATGTTGTGTTTTCGACTTGGGCAACATTAAACTACAGATTGCTACTGTGAATTTGTATGCCAAAAGTATATTAGAATCTTGAACTTATTGGAATCAATGGATCAGTGATTCTTGAAAAACTTGGTTACGAGAAGTTGTGTGCGAGTTTTTCTGGACTCTATCGTGACAGGGGATGAGACGTGGGTGCATCAATTCACCCCATATTCTAAAAGACAATCTAAAAAGACCTGGCGGTAGAGATCTATGACTCTGGCGTACAAAAACTGGTGCCCAGACTACAGAAATATCTCGATCTCGACGGTGATACAAGCATTTTTCGACTCTGCATAAACACTGTAACCTTACTTTCTGGATGAACCTTATAGATCACATTAATCCAATCAAATGTCTCTATCGAAGTATTTTGACTATGTGCATGTCATTGCCATGGGTGGATGAGGTTTTTCATATTTTAACACTTTGGAGGACGATTCTTGTATTGTCGCTCACGTTTATGCATGCTATTTCATTATAATGTTTGGGTGTATATATAAGAAATGAAATTTAGCCATTTCTTAATAAAAGGTGCGTATACAAGAAGTTTGAAATGAAATTACGTACTTACGGACGATTCAGCAAATAAGCGATCCGGGTCTATATTAATAAGTTAAATAGGAGCCGTATCCGCACCCAGTGAGCAATAAACGCTTTTGTCAAATTGGGCGCCCAGAGTCGAGGGAAAAAATCGTAAATGATATTTCCGAGGTATCAATGTGATAATCTCGACGGTTTTTCACAGAATTTTCCGGCCCGGGCCGCCATTGTATCGGCGGACGAGGGAAAAGCATTCACGAAATTCCAATATTAAAACTCCTCTCCTCTTTCACGCATCGCAAATTCTTATTTCTGTACATAACAAGACGTCCTCAAAGTGAGTCTGGATCGGCAAGGGAGAATGGGCGAGGGACCATCTAAAAGGGAATCCCTCACATCAGACTTCTCCTCTATAGACTTGAGACATTTATTCATACAATAAAAGATGGCAGACAACGGAAAAGTGAAATCAATCAATTCCTACTCTTAAAACTTCCACCCTTAAAATTCAGGGCTCGGCATGACCCATTCATATTTGAAAATAAACCGACGCTCAATATATAAGTCATTGTTCAATACGAATATATATGCTGCGAATGTCCATGAATTCGCGTGATTATTTCAAATTTAATAATGCGATCTGATGATCACAATCTTCTTATAAAAATGCTTAATTTTTAAATACGAAAATAGTTGCACAAATAGCTGTTTTTCTAAAAAAACAAATTTTAAAAATGCCACTCATTCGAAGTGTCAGCGGTCTGAAAAATAGACCCGTTGGACACTTATTATTTAAATAATTTATTATCTAGCTTTAATTAAAAAATATATATCTATTTATCTTTAGCTAGCATACGTTCGATCGTAAATTCAGTGGGCTTCGTAAATTTTAGGGGCCTCAAATAGTTTTAGACCCTTCTATAGCGTCGAGATAGGGACCACACCATAGAAGCAAAACGCTATAGAAACTTAAACATCCATATAAAATTTGTTGTTTTTTATATATTGGATAGATTGTATTGTAAATTCCACGAATATATTATAAGTCCGTGGGAATAATATCAGGTTGGATTGATGTATATGAATTTGATGGCATTGTCATAATCATTATCCTTGAATATTGGAAACCCCCCGTTTTTGTCGAGGACTAATTGTCGCTTATTATATGCTCATATAATGTGAATGCTTCTTTGTTTAACATTCTACGACGTAAAATTTTTGTCTGATGGCAATCGATATTGAGAAATTGAAGGATACAAAGTAGCCTTTATCCTTTTTCTTTGTGATGGCCACAAAATATATGGCATGCGTGTGCTTCGGCATTATTATCACATATGTGACAAAATAATATACTTTATTAAGTGTGTAATAGGCAGTTTTGCGGCAGCCCTTCGGCGAATTCTTTTATTCACCCCTTCAGGGTCCCACCCTGCAATTGGGACCCACATTAGGGCCTCCATTTACGATCCTGGTTCGATACAGGGTTTTTATGAGCGTGCTCTCTTTATAGGACCCGCTGTCGTGTTTTTACTTCATATAATAACGCCATAGTGTTATATTTCATGTATTGCAATCATCGTTCATAATTTTTTTTAGAGGAATCATGTCGATTTATGCATCAATTAGGGATAGAATTTTCGCAGAAAATATTCCCGTTTAATGGTGAATGCGAATAGACAAAATTTGCTGCTCGACAATGATCATTGATATCTGTAAAATTGCTCAGGTATGAAAATTTGGAGAAGTTTTTTTCAAAGTTTTCCCCTTAAGGGTGATTTTATCGTCGACTGTGGAGAAAAAAGCGAAAAAGGCAATAGAGCAACCAAATTCCCGATAAAATCCCGTGCCGGAAATTGGCTCCTAGATGTTCCATAATGGAAAATATACCGTGTTGAAAGGAACTCGGTACCAACGATGGCCGTTTACCGGCTTCAAACGCTTGACCACAATACAAATGCCCTAACTGTTTTCTCATGTCGAATGATGATGAAATAATTAAAAATGATCTCCATCGGTGACATAATTATCATTGACATATCAAATTTAAACGATCTCCATTGAAGACTTTTCTATGAAACTATTTTTTCATTTCGGTGCCTTTATGTTTATTCTTTGATTGAAAAACTATGTCCTAATGCCGTGCAATAGTGAAATTGTAATAGGAAACCGTGCACATTGAGAACCGAGTATCGGGAATAACCAAATGGGTCCAGGGTGTCCCAAACTTAAATTTCGCCAAGGGTTTCATAGGTGGGAATCATAGATGAATTTGAATGATCATCAACAAAAATATTAATTCATAATGGTATAGGAAGCCCTGCCCAGCTTAAAAAGAAATCTCAATTTTCAGAAATTCAACTCACATTTCAGAACAATTTGATTAGAAAATTTAATTTAGATTGGATACAATCTATGAATTAGTAGCGAAATTAACACTATTTTCAAATGATACAGAACGCGGCAGAGAAACTCCCTTATTTGAAAAACGAACATTTAAAAGAGAAACGTTTAAAGACGCTCCACTGCTTTTAAATGTGTAAATAAACCTTAATCTGAACCTGAACGCCAATATGCGATGATACCCATCAAAGGGTTAAGGATACGCATTTAAAATAAGGAAGTTTTAATACTACATCCTATACTTATAAGTATTATTGCAAATCTGTTCAATCATAAGAAGTCCTACATTACCTTATTAATTAAGTATTTAATTTTGAAAATCTAAGTAATCAGGATTTCCCTGGATCCGGAAAATCGGTCATAATAACCATCACAGTTTGAGCTCAGGATACAACCTATTATTAAAATCCAATAAATCTGATGCTTTTTTTATACTATGAGGCTCATTCATAATGAGCTTATGGTAGTGATGTGATGAGTCGACATGATGTCATGAAGTGGGTTAGGTTGTTCAGAGAAGGCCGTATTGATACTCACGACGAGGCAATAAATGGGAAACCATCAGTAATTTCTGATGAACTTGTGCAAAAAATTTAATAACAAGTGTGAAATTCTTCACAAAGAATTTCCTGATATTTCTTGAAGTCTCTTTGGCGATATTGCGTCGGAAAAACTCGTTTTCAAGAAGTTGTGTGCGTCCGTCCCGCATGAAGTATTTCCTGACATTTTTCCAAGTCTTCTTGGTGATATTGTATCAGAAAATCTAGGTTATAAGAAGTTGCTTAACCTTACTAGCGTTGTATAGCCTCACTTTCTGGACAACTTTTTAAATCAATATCAAATTGATCGGCAATGATTTTGTAACGTTGATGCGGGGGCGCGCTCAGCCTTGGCTGCAGGAAGGACGACCTCCCGCAGCCAAGGCTAACCGACGACTCTCTCAACTCCCGCTTCCTGCGCGTCACTACCCAACCAGCAACGGTACACGCGCTAGAAGCGATCCATCGGTATGCAGATGCAATGTCTCCGCATGGCCACAAGAAATGGCGCTGTTAAAATAATACATTACACCTGAGAGAGACGGAAGATTTCGCTGTTAATCTGGAGAATTAAATCTGCTCAAAGCAACATCGTTATTGTGTAGGGGTGTTAAATACGTTACAAACGCATAAAAACCACTTTAAAAAAGATATATTGAATCCGTTTTTAAATTCAATGAAGAGTTGTGGCAGTGTATTTACGAAGGAAGCGATTTAACGTTACTTTCATCGCCGGTACTAGATTATCCGGTTTTCACCAGTTATAACAGCTTTTCCGGAAGCGCTCAACTCTCGACAACTGCGAAATGTTCTCCTGTGCAAGATTTTCTTTATTATTTGCCATTCATCTCTCATCTCTTTTTTTATATCTGAGCAATCTGCGGATTTATCCCGTCCAATCTGATTTAAAATAATTGATGTAAACATGTTTTATGCCTTACGGTTCAAGACATATGTGGTACTTTGAGAATGAGACGGTATTCATCTCGAGGTGGGGGTGGTCTTAGAGGGGGCTTACCCTCTAAGACAATATATATAGGGGCGTAAGTGTGTGACACATTGGTGGCAATCTCGTCGTAACACATAATATATGGTGGTTCAACCACCGGGATGCATCGGTGGGGAACTGCGATAAGAGACTGGAAAGATAAAAAAAAGGTTTACCACTCCTATATGCTCGGCTATGTGTCATATATATTTTTAAGCATGAAAGCAATATTTTAAGTCAAATCTATTAAGCATCGTTTCTGCTGCTCAATTTGGAGATTTTAGTGAGACATTCCTAAATTTATAAATGTACTTGAATCTTGAAATTAATTTTAAAACTGCGATTGTATGTTCGTACATTAGACGTAGTCACATGACGGCGACGCAAATAAATCATAGCAGTTTTGGCATAAGAAGACTCCGGGGTGCCTGGATGCTGTAACAATGTTTTTGCGATGCGCGTAATCCCGCGGGATTGTAATTTTAAGTGGATTCAGCCGGGAATAACGTAATCAACTTTCACAGTGCCATACTTTGCGCCAGACAAACTAAAGCGCAAGATTTGCCTTTATCTAAATAGAGACGTCCAAATGTGTTAAACATGGCATTTTTTTAAAAATGTATATGTTTAATTCAATTTAAATAAAATGTGATCATGGGCAAATTCGCAAAATTCCCGATTTCCCGACAAATTATTTATTTCCGTCGCTGCAGATGAATATTTATACACTATAATACTTTGATGTGATTCGTAATTATATTACGGAAAAATACAAAAATTATGAACCCCGTATCTATTATATTTCATATCGATGTTCCCATTATTAGAGTTGAGGTGTAGTAAATACATCACCGGTAGGGAAAGGTTAATGTAACAATTTGAAAAAAAATATATGTATACATAGATTAGACAGTTACTGCCAGTAAAATTTTACATAAATTCTAGTCAATTTTGCATAATTTTGAATGCAATCACTTCTTAAAAATGTGTATATTTTGACCTGATATTGATACTTGATTTGATACTTTTAATGATAAGTATCACCGTATAAAAATTATTCTACACTACATTAAATCAAGTAATGTGTGTCCCGATTAGCCCATAAAAGAGTACTATCCCAGGGCCTGGGATCCCCTCTCCACTTATTCGAAAGAGCACTCTCGTACATTGAGCTCGGAGATAAAAAGAGACAGAAAGACTTCGGACGCAATTCGGGAGACAAAAACGGAGAGCTTCCTCGCATACATTGTACGATTGTATAGATCGTTAGCGTGGTCGCTAAATACGTGGTCTTGTATGCAATCAACAGTGTTTATTTACAATTGACTCTATATAGCGTGATCGCATATATAGCGATTGCTCCAATATATGCCACCGCCCGCACCAACTAACCAATGCTTTCATCAAATGCAAATTTATGCTTATTACGCAGTGATAAAAAATGCTCGCCGTTGATATGTGTTTTTAAATACATTTGGGGTATCATCTTTGTAAATTAGGGTGGGAGGATCGTTTAATTAGCCTAAGTGTCGGCAGTCTGGACTCAGTCACACTTCACTAGAGCCACCTATCGACGTTTGCACGAAGCGAGCCTGGCCTAATTCAATTATTTTCCCTCAATTACCCTTGATTATTATGATAATATTTCGTTACGGCAAACAGCACCCCGCCAAAGGTGAGCTTTTTGCCAATTAGCGGTATACGGGGTCGCGCAGCCCAGGGAGGGCACACCTCCATTTTGTATTACATTAATTGATATCGAAACACGGAGCCCTCGTTTCTTCCCCGTCATACTGCGGAAGTAAATTAAAGTGGCATCCTTTAAAGTGTGACGTCAGATTGTACAGCCTGAAATTGGCGGCGTATAATAGGAGCCATCTACGGGTGCCGCACGAATCAACGCACGGCCAGAAGGAGACGCGCTTGAATTCGTCGCTCGTATGAAGCTCCAATATTAAAATAAAAAATGCTGAGGAATATCTAAAAAATAATTTCGGCTTTGTTTAACGAGGATCAATAATTTGGAGCGACGACTCGCCATAAAAAATCAAGTATCTGCTCAGGACATAATTTATTCACGGTAGCGCTAAACATTATTTTTAATATTGTTTGTGTAGATTTTGGAAATTCTGAATTTGAATTCGAACCTTTGTGATAAGAATCCAAGATTTAAACCACCATATCAACATAGAGGCAACCATGATTGGCTAATTTGCCACTCACTTATAGATCCTATCCTGCCTAAATATTCCTATTCAAATAGCCCCATGTAAATTTTACTATATATGCTGACGGCAAATAATCATATATTTTTGAGTGGATTCTACGTCCCATAACGGATTTTTAACACACTTTTACCAGGACAAGTACTATAATGCCAGATCAATTGGAACGCTCTAAATTGGTTTTGTTTTAGTGGCCATTTTTTAAAGCAATATCAAATTTGAGGCCCATTTTTGGATGAATAGGACGTGTGAACAAGAGAAATTATTAGATTTAGGACAATACTAATCTACACAAGAAATACCAATACCAAATGCATCCCGAAATCACTTGGGTGCGGATTTTGGTACTATAAGTCGTCGAAAATTATATCACCTAAATATGTGCCACTAAGCAAAACTTGAAGTAATATTTGAACAATTTTATATTTTATTTTAAATGCCATTAAATATTCTATCAAATGAATAAATATTCAGTACAAATATCTTAAATTTAACTTATTTTATTTACATTTAAAAATAGCGCGTCTTTATTGAAATGCCCTACATGTAATATGACAACTAGCGTAGTTATTAAAACAAAATATGAACTTAAGTCATTAAAATTAAAGTATTATACTAACCTATTCGTTTTGAATTTTTTGTGTTTTTTAAAATAAACAAAAAATATTTTTCATATACATTTTTTTACCAAGGGTTTATAAGCATTTTCGGAATATAAAAAAGTTATACGTTGATAAAGTGTAAGAAGTTAAAATAGAGTGTATCCTAGTTGTCTAAAATATACTGAAATATACTTAATAAAAATGTGGTTATTTTGATTTTTTTTGGTCTTATTTTTTTTTCAAATATTTAAAAATAAAATTTTGATATAAATCTGGTAGGAGCGATAGATTATTATATAAAAAACATATTTTTAAAAGTACAATTAAACCTCTTTTTGTGCGACTTTTTTTTTGCGCGATTTCGAAGTTATGCGGTTTTTTTAAAGCAATTTTTTTTATTTCATAAAGAGTGCGTATCGAGATATTTCGGATAAAATAGAAAATAAATCATCAGCATTAACTGATATTTGGGAAAAAATTATTTTTGCATTTTTCCAACGATTCGACATTTGAAAATACATTCTCCAAAGGAATTTCCAAAATTCCAACTACTTACGGAGTTGTAGCTATTTTAGTAACGCGGCAACTTTGCCGGTCCTCTCATAATGAAATCTTTTAACGCGTTTTTCTCGAAACTACTTTTTACAACACGGTTGACTTTTTATCTATTTAAAAAAAATTGATTTTGTGATTTTTTTTTTTTTTGAGTTAGTGACATTTTTTTCTAATTATGAATTATATTGTTGGAAAGAGAAAATCTACACAGAACAATGATGACATTGGACTGAATATAATATTTCTTACGAAGAAGAGAGCGATTTAGAGTCATATCGAAAATCGCAACGAAAATTATCATAAAGCGATGATAGTTTGTTATTCAAATAATTAGTATTTCTCTAGTGGATGTCTGGAATTTGAGATGCCAAATTTTAGACATCCTTATAAATTTTACCAATGATGCAAGACGTCCTTTAAATGTTATTCTTTATTTTTTTCCCTCTTTTTATATTCACTTTTTTAATGCGATTTTGGATATATTTTATTTAGCTATTTCAAAGTTATGCGGTTTCTAATTTCCATGGAACGCATCTTCATTTTTTCTATGTAAGTCATATCTTTTTTTTGCGATTTTCTGCGGAACGTATCTACCGCACAAAAAAAGGTTTAAACTTTAAAAAATATACAAAAAAAAAACCAAATCGATTTTTTTTTAATTTCAAAATTCTAGGCTAAGAATAATAATTTATTTAGGGCAAAGCTTAAAAATTAAGAGTAATAAAAAAACTCAGGAAAAATTAAAAATATATTGGCAAGTACGCAGGTGCCCGACCAAAGTGTGTTAACCTCTTAACCAACAGCGATTTTATTTTATACAGTTTGACTTATTTATTTTATAGTCTAACTTGTGAGCACATGCATGTATCCTACATACTGTCCTGCGGGATAATTTATGGGTTTTGAGCATTTCCTGTTCAGGGTTGACACAACACAAAGGTCATTAAAATTTATTATACAAATATTAAAAACTATTGTTTTTCCTATGAAAAAACATAGTGACTCACTGGTGAGTCCTGGCTCTATTTAAGCCCTGGAAAAATGAGCCTCTAGTTCTTGTTTTTTCGGTCCATATGACCTCAACGCATGATCCACATCATCAAGGTGCAAACGAAGGATGCTAATAGATTTTTAAAAATTCGTAGGCAGGCAAAAGCGGCGTGATGCGGGGATACGGGTGCGATAAACTCGCATTGAAATCGTGTGACAGGCAAAAGCCGGGCACGTTAAACGTGTGACTTGTTGTATTTGCGTTGCGATATTATCACCACCTGGCCTGTTAATTATTCAGGCCCGCATTGTGCCCGTGCCCAGGGTCAGCGTGCCCCTCGGAACCCTTTTCATGATCCCTCCCTGTGAGCGGGCTACCAAACCAAAGCCAAACATTAAATAAACATTGCCGACACATTTTGGGTTAGTTACTCAATTTCACTGTGCTTTTGTAATGAGCTCGGTCGAGTATAATTGCGCTCTTCTCACACAAACACCGACGCGTGTGAGGAGTTCACCAATACGCCCCAAAATGATTATATTCATCTTCTAAAAGATGTTTAAGTTCGAATCCGCATATATCGAACGCGATTAAAAAAAAAACGCGTGGAAACGATCGATCGAAAGAAGTTGGGGCCCTGAACGAGGCTGCGCGCGCAGCGTAATATGAACGCAAAATCGAACAATCGAAGCGCATTAATCATTAATGATTTATCATAGCTTTCGGCACATTTTTAAATAGGATTTGCTTATTTAAATTTGATCTATGAGCTGGTTATGAAATTGTCAATATTTTTCGTTTAGTTTCGTTCGTTCAATAATCAAAATAATACCCGACTTATCTCAAATGTCTCAAAATGTTATAAATAAGAAATTAAGGCTAAATCTACAGTGGATAGATTGAGATAATTGATCGGAAGTATTAATATTTCTATATTTAAATGTACTTCTCAATCGATTTTAAATAGGCTCTTTCAATAAGCACGCTCTAAATTTGTTAGATTGTAGCGGCCATATTATTAAAGCAATATCTATTAAATTTATTGTAAATAATTTAGTAGAGTATGGCAAATTATTATAAAAGAATAATATGCTGAATAATGATTTCATGACTTCTTGTGGCTTAAAATGGATGATATGAATACCGACGATATGTGACTCCAAAAAGACGGCGCTATGAATCACACAGTGCATGCCACGATGGACATTCCGCACGAGCGACTCGAGTGCATGATTATTTCGCACGGCGGCGGCGTGATTTAACGCCTTTAGACTTATTGATTTGGGACCGTCTTAAATCAAAAGTCTATGCATATAAACTGCAAACAATATACAAACGCAGTCAAAGTCATCGAAAATTAAATCTACCGAATACGTGCCACCAAGCAAAGCCGCGGCGGATATCTGAACAAAACTATATTTTTATTTAATGCCATAAAATATTCTATCAAATAAAAATTAAAATGAGTAGATATCTTTTATATGAGATGTTTTATTTGCATTTAAAAATTGAGCGTTCTTATTGAAATATCTTATATTTAATTCAATGAACTCTTTCAAACTTCCCGTTTATATATTTTTTACAGAAATTGATATCATCCTCGTCTAGCATAGTTTTCAACGCTTGTTCCTTAAATTGGTGGTCCCAATAATGAGGCGTTTTCTGAATAATCTGGAATCTGGCGGATGGATTCGTCACTTTTGAATGCATAACGTTTCGCCGGGAAACTACACTTGGATATCCGATACGTTAATTCGTAATTTGTGGGCCTTTGGTGCGTAAAGCTCGTATGCTTTGAGCGAGGAGGGCGTTATTAAGCAGTTCAAAGACAAAGCCTCCAGAAATGTGAGTTATGTGTTGATAATGAATGAGAAATGTGATACATAATGAATGGGAATGCTTTTCTGGAGTTAAACCACCTCGTTGTGGGAAATGCGCGAAAGCCTCCCACCGGTACGGAGGCTGTTAAAAAATCAACATCAAGAGAATTCGTACGACTAAATCTCCGGTCGGATGCTGTGAGCCGGTATTAAACGACTTGGAAATTGAATACCTGTTATAACTACGGGTGACTTACCTTTAAATATGTGCCTAATGGGGGAGGAGGGGAATCCCTGAAATATTTCGCTGATGAAATATTTAAATCGTCGATACAAATTGAATTGCACGGCGAAAACTGGCGTATTTGACAAATTGTTTCGATCATGCTTGGACGATCCATTTAATTTTTAAAAAATGAGGGATTAAAAAAAATTAGATTGTGTGATTGCAAATTCATAAAAATATTTGCTTGAATTCTGATCCAAGCGAATATTTTTATAATGAACAAAAACAGATTTATTCCCTAAATTTGATAGAATTTATAAAGATTTTATGCAACAAATTAGAATATATTACAATAATCCGTTTAAATAGATCCGAGATTTTTAGCATGTCGATTTTTTTTTTTTTTGTAAAAACTATTTAAAAATGATTGGAACTTACCAATTTTGGCGCTCTGCCGTCGTACCACTCGTTCAAATTCGCCGAAGTCCGATGAAAACTTTTTTTTATCGCTTTTTAATCGAATTAAGTTTTAAGGGCAATTTTTCCAAAAAATGTTCCCGAATTTTTTCAAAGTGCTCGAAATTTTTCCGATTTTTCGAAAAAAATATTTTCAAAAAATGACTTTTCCGCCCCTCATGAGGGCGAAGTTTGATGTTCGCGTTGGAGCGGTGCGCGAAAGTTCTGGCGCGCGGCTGCGAGTACTCTTTCGAAAGTTCGTCGCTCCAATTCCAAGTTTTCCAAGTAGACTTGGACGAGGCTCCGGACAGCCGGTTTCCACGACGCGTGTTTTCCACCCGGTGTCCAACTGTGGACTGCCGAAGGGGTTTGGTGATTCTAACTCCGCCACGCCCTACGAGTCTGCGTACCACCACCTCCTCCTGACATGCGCTTTTCCATCCACCCACCAAGTACCGCCGACAAACTTATGAAACTCCCCCCTCATAAAAAAATGCACCGACAACCACATAAAAGTATATCCACGAGCGAAACTTCCACACTTAAACGGAAAAAAATCATTTTAAAAATTAATACGAGCGACGTTCAAATATAAGCCGGAATTTTGCTGTACAAATTGATTATCAACATATAAAAATACAAATATAATTTATCCATCGGATAAGAAGCTTCTTGATCCCGTCACGGAAGAAAGAAAGCTATAAGTAGCATCCTCTGTTGCGCAACGCGTTTTCTCATAAATTTTGATGAGACTTGAGGCATAGTACGGCGATGTTACTCTAAGACCCAGGTGTTTTATTGAGCCCAAACATTTCGTATAAAGGTCTGAAAATCGAGAAATATTGTGCTGTAAAAGTTATGACTATATGACAGACAGACAAAATTAATAATTACGCGTTGCGCTATAATAGAATAAAGTATCTACATTACTACTACTCAACTTCGAGTGACCACTTGCACTCTGAACACAAGTGAAAACCAGCCAAATTATATAAATTATTGAAAATTTAATCCATTTAACAAACTAAGATATATAGATGTATATAAATTGTAACTAGATTTAAAAAAATACGATAAAGTAGATAAATATATTTTTTTATTGTTAAAGGAAAAGCCTAGTCTGGCTCGCGGTCACGTGTGGCGCAAACCGCTTATATTTTTATGCCACTTCGTTGTTATTATGGAAGACCCCGGATGCGTATTTTTCGCCAAAAAGCCCTAAAAGGGCTTTTGTGTGTGGCACAAGGATCTGTGTGCCCAACCGGTCCGCCTTTCGGACCGCTGACATGATGAATGAACGCCTCGCGATCTGACACCATGCCAAAAAGTTCGAATTGTTTCCTCATGCATATTATTCGCAATATTTAGCCGCATTGGATTATTTTATTTTTCCAAACTTGAAAAAAATGCCTCGTTAGTTGATGGCCATTTTGAGAAGCTCGACGGTTCTCACTGTAAACACGGTATCGAAGCTATTGAATATCGCTGGGAACTAATGAATTTGAAGTATCACAAATAAATATATTTCGCTCGTTTTATAATATCGTCGAAATTGTTTGAAATCAATTTTATACTAGTTTATGTAGTAAAGTGGTCTTTTGCATTATTTTATATTTATTAAATATGTACATTTGGTTCATCTAAGTAAAAGCACAAATATATATTAACTACTATAAGTACTAATATGTAACGATCTAGGCTCTGATCATTACATCATGCATTTGTGGTATATAATGAAACAATAAATATATATATATCAATTTATTATCAAAAAGTAAATCATTCTTCATTATTGCTCATCGTCTTTGATGCGATAATATTTCTTGCCGATCTCATCAGCGGCTACTCTAAACGCCGCCATGGACTCATCGAAAACATCCCCTAATTTCTCTGCAGGATATTCGAAACCATAACCGTCAGTAAATTCTATCGTATAGGCATAAGGGATGTTCAGGGTTCCAAGTGCAAAATCATCGCTGCCTCCAGCTCCTTCGTACCATTGTCCAGCACTCGATACCGTATACTTATTTCCACTAATGTCCTTTATGGCATCGGCCATCTTGTTGGCTAAATATTGCAAATCCTTCAACTGCTTCGGGAACACCTTTGCGCTGTATCCATAAGGATAGACAATATACTGTCCGGATGTGTGTGCAGCTATGTACAGTTTAATATTTTTTTTATACTCATTCATAGCTTTGGCTAGCGCCTGGGTCTCAGGTTCTGATAAGGGAGCTGGTCCTGCATAAATCTGATAGGAGCAAGGATTGAAGGATACTCCTGATTCTCCCCAATGGAAAGGAAAGTTCCTATTTAAATCGACACCGACACAAGGCTGTCTTGATCTGACTGAGCGATTTTTTCGCCACATTCTATCCTGGAAACATTTTTAAACATAAATTCAAATAACTAATTAAGGATGTTAATTCGTTAGATCGAATTCAGATTTATGGTAAATAATCGAGGAGTTATGGCAAAGATTGGGTGCAAATATATTTAAAACTCATTGACAAAACGAATAGGATGGGTGTTATCGGGTGAGATGAATATCGCATTCTTCTTATCCACCGAACATCGCCCCGACGGATTTTTCATCTTTCAAGTTCATGGAGAAGTATGAGAGAAACACAATTCAAAAATGTAGCTGAAGTGGGAAAGCATTTAAAATCGTTTTTTGCTTCTAGTCAAATTTTTATTACAAAAAAGTGATCAAAAGACTGTGTTAAATAATAACGGTTTTTTATGTGATTTAATGGCAAATCTATTCTAATAATATAGAACAGCAAGGTTCATCCAGAAAGTAAGGTTACAAGGGCTCGGTCCAAGGACCGAGAAAAAAAGTATGTTTCAAAATTGGCAGACCTGGCGTATAGGGGAGATTTTGCCGGCCATTTTGTTCGGTCACAGTAAATTCTTCCGATGGAGAGATCGTCGCGCGTCATTCATTTTTTTGACTTTACTAAACAATACCACTGCGAATATCCATCAGAAGCTCGTAGAAGTTTATGGTATTGATATATATATATTGTTGTAACCTTACTTTTTGGATGACCAGCTCGTATTTTTGTACATTTACACAATAATCCAGATATCCATTTCAAATACTTACATCACTGCGAGTGTATTCGTATCCATCAGGATTAGCCATTGGCACAATGTACCAATCGACATTCTTTAGAAGAGATTGTTTTTCTAATATATTTTGGATTAGGTTGAGAACTACTGCACTGGAAGCCCATTCTCTTGCATGTAAATTAGCATCTATGAATATGATTGGCTTGTTTTCTTCAGGATCGCTTGATATTTTCAGCAAATAAATTGGTCTACCCTCAAATGATTTTCCAATAGGATCCAATTGTACCACTGAGCTAAAATCTCTATCTATGTTTTTGAGATGTTGGACTATCTACAAAACAATTATAAAAGATTGAAGCCACTGACAATAAAGTATTATATAGTTTTAACAAATTATATTCACCGTTGAATAATTATGATATGAATTAAGGTCAAAAGGCTTTTCATCTTCACTCGAAGGCTTTCTATAGAAACAGTGACAATAGTAATAAAAAAATTGTTTGAATTGAATTAATTCATATTGTAATGATACAACTTACGATTTTTCATATTCAAATACCGAATATGTTTCACATATTAAGAAGAAAAGGATGTGCAAAACTAAAAATAAAACATTTAATAGTCAAGAGCACACCAATAGATGGCAGCACGCATACAACAATAAAATGGCGGCACACAATTTGTATAAAAATATTTTTAAAAAAAACCAAAATATTTACCAATGTAAAAAAACCGTCGATCGGTAGCCATGTTGGCAATGTAATTTTGTTACACGCGATTGAACGATACTAAAAAAATACGAAGCGTATCAAAAAATGTAATTTTAAACATTCGATACACCTTTACGCTTATTTGAAATCAATTTAAAATAAATTTGCAATTTAAAAAAATGCATATTTTATGCGTCAATATTTGTGCGATTGCTCTGACGTATACTTTGCGAGACGTGGCCAATTGACGTAATACGTTCTCACAAATTTAATAAGAAAATTCTGCCAAAAACACCATATATATATATATATATATATATCAAAGAAGATCAAAATCCTCGCATAAAAAGTCAAAACCACACGTTCGATACGGGGTAATATTGATTTTTGCACCTATCGCTTTTATCTTATCGTTCCTCAAACAATGGATTAATATCCCCCTTTTAATATATCTTATCGCAGAGAATATTGTACAAACAGGACAACCGGGCGATACAACAAACAAAATTGAAACAACGGACAAACGTGGTTAATGGTCATAATCGATATTTGGCCAATTTTTCTTTATTTCTGTTTTTTAAAGCGCCCAAGACTACAAATTTACAATGCGATTGTGTTTAAAAATTCGAAAGAAAAGGGGCATACAATAGATTTCACGGTTAAATGGATGCACACAAAATAACCCCTGCATACGTTCGATATTAACCACTTAAGCGCCAACGCCTCACCGGTGAGCATTCACAAAGAAATACACATTTTTAACACCAAAAAATGATTATACTAGCGACATAGATTGTTGTTGAATCTAAAAATGTCTTCACATTTTAACAAATCGTATTGTTTCAACTTGTTTTTTAAATAAATTCATCAGGGCTGCCCATTGATTGATCTTTGCTACGTGATCAAATTTATTTTAGGATGTATTGGTCAGAACGCCTTGTAAACAAAATGTTCTTATAAGTATTACTAGTAAATTGAGACAATCCCAAGTGAAAAATAAATTTTTGTGCCGCGTATAAAATATTTACAAAAAATATAAATATTCTTTATAAGTTTTGTGACAACCCTGAAAAAAATGTATGTTGTATGTTGAAAAATGCTTAATTTTAAACCGTATAACGAAATATTATAAATCGTGAACCGAAAAAGTGCCATAATTAAAAAGGTCGTTTATGTCCATATAACTGAAAATGTTTTAGCTGGGGACACATATTGTTGAATTCAAAAATCTTTTAACCGTGATAAAACTTAGGTAAAATCAACTGAAATCGCTATCGTCAGATAAGATATTAAGCATTTCAACAAAGATGAGATGACTTTCGTTCGTGTTGTCTTGAGAGTTGGCGTTTGTTTTGATAATTAAAATACTCGTATCATTCTTATCGTTGATCAATTTTATTATTCCTCCTTTACCATTCTGGAGTAGCGTCATTAGCCGAGTATCACCACTCCTTTGCCAAATTTACTCCATCAAAACTAAACTGGCAGGCTTGCACGATAACCCGGTATTTTTATTTTCGCAACACATTAATAGGCAAAAAAGCTGAACAACAGAAAGCAGATGACATGCAAGTTGAACATTAAGAAATATTCTCAAGAAATGAACGAATATTGTGTGCTATCAACAGTATTAAGGTTCATTTACTGTCTGCTCAGCTACAGGTATGTCTGCTCTTCGGTTCGAAAGCGTTATTCATTTTTAAATGCATTCAAAAGAAGTCATCTGAGGCTGCCTATTTGATCGATCATTGCTACGTGATCAAATTTATTTTGGGATGTATTTGTCAGAATGCTTTGTAAAAAACTTTTCTTATTGGTATTATTAGTGAATTGAGACAACCCTAAATAAACAATCAATTTTAATGGCGCATTGTGACAACCCTGAACAAGAAGTGTTCAAAATATCCATAAATAATCCCTGTAGGACAGCATGTAGTATACATGCATATGCTAGAACAGACAAGTCACCTTTATACAATAAAATATTATAGTTAAACAACTTCTCATGCAATTTCTAACAAGACTACCAACATTTGTAATACCTGTAAAACATATGTATATTTGAGTATTTTTGTAAGAAAAACATATCATATTATTTATTATAATTGTTATTAATAAAATGTGGCAACCCTGATTTAAGGATCATGCTCTAAAATGGGTTTACAGTGGAACCTCGATAAACCGTTCCCGCATAATACGTTTTCCCGGATGGACCGTTCATTTTTTATAGTCCCGTCAAACAATTAATATTTGAAGCTTTCCCGCATTCACCGTTTCCCGCAATTACCGTTTTTTTTTCAGGGTCCCTTGGAAATCGTAAAATCGAGGTTTCACTGTATAATACCAAAAATACACAACATAACATTGAATTCCTTTTATTATTATGTACTTATTAAAGAACAGTCATTTTGATTGGCTTTGGTAACAAATAGTTTCGTCTAAATTTCGGTAGTTTTAGTGTTAAGAACACCATTATTACAATCCTTATTCTGTACAACTTGATGAAAAATACTGTTTTATTGATATTGTTCAAGTCAAATGAGTCAAGGTTATAGATCAACAGAAGATTGAGACTTCGAATAGTGTTCTGGAATATAATATGCTGAGACGAGGAATCAAGGGTTGCCTCCCCTCTGTATATAAATAGAGAAGTAAGGTCCGGCGACGCGGGCCAGGACACATTGCCGGACAAAGTTTTTTAATTGAAACCAGCAAAGTTTAATTTATACTCGAGCGGAAACAAATATTGCGATCAGATATGAAATATCGTATTTCGGATTTATCCCTTTTGATATTTGTTAGCGTCCGTTTGCTTAGCAATAACAACCGGGCGGGTTATTCCCTCCCACGGGTGCGCACAAAGAGAAACTTTCCAAAAGGAAACTGTAATATGCAACTTGTTAAAAAGGAACTATCGCCTTACTCAAATATTGATCAGAAGTATCAAATTCAAACTTGGATTTAATTGCGACATTTTTCCCGGATCCTCCGGCCCGATTAAGGAGGCAATTGAGAGCCTTCAACTACCCAGCTAGCAGTGAGCCAAATTTCAAAAGGCATGCTTCATACAGATTAAAACCTCGATATATTAGGAGTAGGTAATCCAATCCCGAGCAAAATTTCGGTCATGTGATTTCGGGACCGTTTAATAGAGACTCCCGCTTCGGCTCACCCAGATGATGCTCACCTCGTACTCGATCCGATCGCTTCAGGCACATACCACACATTTACGAATTTTAAATTCGAAACATGTGATGAATCGAATTTATTTATATATATTTTTAAATAATAATGATCAGATTCTAAATTTGCTTAAAAAATATTATATCAAATTTAAAAAAAATATATAGTTTTTTTTACCCAGTATTATATTTTTCACTCAATCTTTCATGTGTTTGTTTTAACTAATTTTAGTCATATAAAATAATGTTTTTCTTTGTTCTGTGCTGCCATTTATTAATGTATCAAATAACCCATTATTATTTTTTGCTATTTAAATATATCAAATATAAACATGGAAATATATCTATGAAAATAATATTATAATTGATTTTTTTCCAATAATTTTATATCTACATCAATATGTAGATCTTTATGCAAGCGATTTAACAGTTGGATTTGCAACTCAATCGTTTTGGGTTCAAATCTATAAAAGGAGCGGCTGGCGACTACATTTTTAAAAACATATATATGCCATGAAAAACTATATCAAAATGGTTGGCGATGGTCCCATAAAAAGTATTATAATCTTATTTATATCATATGGTATCGACGACATGTGGTTCCAACAGGATAGCGCTACGTACCACACAGCGCATGCCACGATGGACATTCTGCACGAGCGATTTATAGGCATGGTTATCTCGCGCGCCGGCATCGAGATAATGCGATTTAAAGCCTATGCCATCAAGCATCAAGCAAATTCATTCAGATTTATGCAACAAATTCATCGAAAATTGAACCTCTCGAATACGTGCCACCAATCAAAACTGCGGCAAATATTTGAACAATATTATATTTTATATTTAATGCCATAAAATATTCTATCAAATAAAAATTAAAATGAGTAGATATCTTATATATGACATGTTTTATTTGCATTTAAAAATTGAGCGTTCTTATTGAAACACCATATTAACAAAATTAATGGAAATTGTGTTGTTTGTATCATTTTACTTGTTGTCGAGGTTTACGCAATCCAAAGTGGATTGAAGTAAATTAAAGCATTTCAACTCCCTGGGAGGTTTCAGCACTGCGATAGTCTTGCGTCTGATAATGACACAGGAGTCTCTTATTTCGTATGCAGCATTGTAGAATGACACTCACGTGATGAGGTCTTCTCCTCTCGACGGGGTCCATTCTCACCCCTCCGGTCTCGGCTGGCCCCCCACAAGTCGTATGTCTGTATCGTGTGTCGAATCGATCGCGCCCCCGGGAAATCAGTTAACAGCAGGCTGCGAACTCCCGCAAACCTAACAACGCGATGATAGCGAAAAAACGGCGTAATGATATGGTCAAATCGCTCAAAATTGCGTTCCCGCCAACAGCCTTGTTATCCCATGAAAGACACACGAAATTGAAGGGGAATTTTTATAAAAAAAAAAACAAGACGGAGCAAGTCAGACCCGAAAAACAACATTATTATCCAATTTGAACTAATCAAGAGCATTTGATGAGCAAATTAGCTTTCATTCCACATAATACCATCGAGTCGTCTAATAGAGATGTCGTTAATATTTCTTTATATATTATATATATATTTACATTCATTTTCAATCATAAAGAAACACATGTTTGTTTACCAAGGTCGTTATTAGACTAAATTAATATAAATCAAGCTTCTTCATTACCGACATAATTTGTTTACGAATAGAAAAAGTATGAAAAGGGAAAAAGTATCTGTAATTCAGCAATTAAATTAATTACATACATGGATCATCCCCTAATTACTTGTGAATTTGCTTATTTTTCTTAAGGCGCCAATTTTTTCTAGTGATTCCAATTTCATTCGAATTTAAAGTTCTTAAGTGGCCCTGCTCAACTTTAATGGTCATTGATATTCACTTTAACATAAACAGGATTAAAAAAATAAAAGGGGGATGGGTGGGCACCTACACCCGAGCATGTACCCAGGGTCGAGTAAAAAACGACCTTATGACAGCCCACACATCTAACAACACTAAGAATTTAGTGTACAACTAATTTAACGTCCCCCTGAAGGAACCAACTTCTACTCAACCTGGTGACCGAGCACAATGCAAAACGCAAACCATAATAAATATAAAAGGGATGTGAGGAAAAAAGAGGGAGGGGTCAACTGCGCGGCTGCAATGCTGTGTTAGACACGAGACTTCCAGTTCAGCAGAAGGCTGCAGCTGGAGATGCATTTACTGTGTGGTCGACAAATAATGTCGCGTAGGTGTATGGCTCTATCTGTACATGTGGGTGTGATTCTACTCTACTCGGCGGTATCAGCCCCGACAGCTTCTGAAGCGGACCAGTGCTTGGCGTAGGAGCCGCCATCGACGCATTTCGCGCCAAAGCTATAACAAAACCTGTTGAAGGCGCTGAGGGCGCTGGGACGAGTCACCAGATTTTTGTGCCCCACTGTCCCCTAACATGGCCCGCGGACACGGCACAGAAGCGCTTCCCGCTCAGCCCCCATGCCTTCGCACGACTTCGCATGGGCAATCCGAGTAGAATTGGACCATCTGTCCTGCCACGTTTTTGTAGCCGCATCCTCAGCCCATCTCCTCAGAGTCGTCAAACTGCACTGCGTGGTCCTTCAGCCATTTGTAAACTCCGGCCATTACCTAGAGTTTCAGGTCCATCGTGAGGACTCCCACCAAGACCGATAGGCTGTCCGTCACCACCGTTCAGCGACGAGCGCTACGCCGAGCTAAGTCTCCGCGAGAAGGTTAGCATGGGGTCAGAATGACCCGGTCGCCCCAATTTGTGAGCTCATGCGTCGGCATCATACGTCACAATGCTGACGTACAGGCCTTGGTATGCTGTGTGCATCCTACGCCCAATGAGGCCCCAATAGGCGACCGCCAGTCACGACATTATCCCGAAGACGCTGAGGACCTTTTTAGAAGCTTCGCTGACATGTTTCCCGAATCGGCATCCTCTCTCGATGGTGACTCCCAAGTAGTTCAGGACGCTCCAGTCCCAGAGCGTCCATTCAGCTCTCCCCTAGCGTTCGGGACTATCTGTCTATCAGAGAAGTAGCTCCGTATAAGACCAAGAAACATAATAAACCTGGATGCAATTTATAATCTAATCTTCAAAGTTCATCAAGATACTGCCTGGCTATAAATAGAACCGACGGAAAGCTTTGGTCGCGGGAAGACGTGCGCTTTCCGCAGGCTCGCCTGTAGTCTCGTACATGCGATCTCTTTACGACTTAAATAAAACTTGCAATAAGACAAGCGATTTTATATCATCGCCTGACTGATCTAACTACTTCATGATTCCAAAAAGAGTCCTTGTATCTATCATTCTCGAGCTGATCGATGCTTAGCGCTTTGATTAGTGACTTGATTTTAAATTGATTTAAACATAGATGCCATCCACACAAATTCATTTTTCTCTCAGGAATGCGAATCGTTAATGAAGCTTATATTTCAATAAATGAACCTTAACACTATTGATATTGTTGGGCCTCATAATAGCGTTTTAAATTGAATCACTTATATTACCACGCTGGGTTTTAATTATATAGTTTTTTACTATTTATTATGATTGTAAGAAGACCCCATACCTGATGATTTTCAATCGAATACGAACAAATTCCATTATAGTTTTAATGTTTTAAATAATAATATTGTATTAGAAATAGAAGGCCGGCATTGAAAAAAACGCTATGGATCGCTTTTCGTGATATTTAAACGTGTAGGGGTACCTTTACAGCACGCCGTATCTATGTACGAGTGTATGATGAAACACAAGACACTCTCCGTCTCTGCTTTCGATTCACAATTTCCGCACTCAATGTGCATCACTCGAATTTGAACGCATATATGCGCGATTGCGAAAAAAACTTCTATTTTTCGACGCTTCTTTTTTGATCCAATAGTGAATTAACCACATTGGCCAATTAACTACGTTTATTCTGATGAACTCTGTATTAAATTATATTTCGGTTACATTTGATTTGCCCAAATGTATGGTAGGCATATGGATGACGAAGAATTGATTCAAAATTAAGTGGATTTTGTATGCAATGCTTATTCACTGAATGTATACTTCCCGATGGGGAATTCCCATAGGATTTCTTCCAAGTCTGCAGGTTTCATTAGCACGTATCGTCTATATATTGAATGAATATATTTCACCATAGTTAAAACCAATTGATGACATGTAATGTATATTTTTGCATATAGAAAAGTATGATAAATATTGGTGCTAAAAATTAGGACAGAGACTTACATTGTTGATATTTTTAAAATGCGTCGGTTTTAATTCGGAGCAGATATAAAGCTTCAAAAACAATCTGGAGAATATTGAAAAAGACCGTGTATAAAAGAGTCAGAATGAGAATCACAGTCGGAATGAGTGAGTTATTAATTTTATATATCAGAGCCAGCTCGGGTAAGTCTTAGGGTCCGACCGATCGTCTTGGCCGCGGGAAGGCCTTTTCTTCTCACCACTGGTTTTTTCGATCTATTCACCTGCAGGCGTTATATAAACAGGAACATAAATGATATGATTCTCGATTTTTCAAGAAGACGATCAATTTATCTAATTCCAAATCTAAAGGCACTGAGATTTTTTCTCAAATTAATATTTAATGATGTCTGTCTCTATTTATAGTTACTTATTATCACCTTTTTTTCTTTAATCCCTTCGTGCTTCGGATTCCCTTTAAAGGTGCTTTATTTTCACCAGATGAAAATCGATGTAGGCATTTACAATTAAAGTTTAATTTGGCAATTCAGAGAAAATCCTTACGTCGGAGCCTTTGCTTCCCAAGTGTAGAATTAAAGTCGAAAGCTCTACAAGGCAGGAAGTGCGACACCCTTCCACAGGAAATGAAGAAGAATGCGGAGCAATATCAATAGGAAATGTATACGTGTCGGGGGGACACATGTATCGTCTGTCTGCCAAAACAAAATGGAATATGCTGAGAAAATGCGAAATAACTATATAAAAATTGCTTATTTAGCTTCCCAAAGACACCCAAGTAAGATCATATTAATATGATATTGATCTCGATATTATCATTGATTTGATTATAATTGTATATTTTCAAATGTATCATAATAAATTTACATCAGCCCCAATAAACTCCGATAAAACAGGAAAAATCAATTTTCCTCGATTGAACCCTAATTAACAACCTCCCACTGTTCGGTGTTACCTTGCCTACTGAATCTTAAGGGAGGAATTTAAAAAAACGATTTTGTTTTTTTTTGCATGCTTTCAAAATTTAGGCTTTTAAAAATATATCTTCTAAAGGAATTTCCAAAATTCTAATTATTTACGGAGTTATAGCTATTTACTACTTTTTTCAACACGGTTGACATCATATCTCATGTTTGAATTTACCGATTTACTCTAAACTTAGTACAAACCTTTTTTATATGATCTTCTATTGTCTCTACCAGACTTAGATTAAAAAAAAATATTTAACTAATTTAAAAAAATATATAGCTGAAAAAATAAGGATATTTTTAAACAATTGCCATTTTCTGAAAATAGTATTTTTATCTTTGAGTACGTATAGTACTATCTTTATTAATTAGGATTGTTTTTATTTTTTTTAAATTCATTTGAATATTTTAAAAATGTTAATAAATATCTGGGGGAAAAATATACACCTATCCCTCGATTTACGCGGTACTCATTTTACGCGGTTTCACTTTTACGCGGTCAGAATTTTTTTTATTTTAATAGAAATCGAACATGTTTTGTGGCACGCGTCACATGTTGATGATCTTAAATGATCTTAAATTGTGTGAAATATATAGAAGTGAAATTTACAAAGACTTAAAAAAACACATCACAAAATATATTTACGGACTATTTAATAAGACGAGAAAAAGAGCGCTGTTGGATTTGAATCCGATGATAGTAGTGCTTTCGAGCCAACCAAAATGAAAAAAATGGTTGAATTAGAATACAGCAGTGAGGAGGTGGAATAATAAAATTATCATTATATAATTATGCTTTTAATTGTAAACATGTTATAAATTTCTATACTCGTTTTACGCGGTTTTCTGGAACCTATCCCCCTACTTTATATGAAATTGAAGTCTCGATTTACGCGGATTTTTATTTTCTGGAACCTATCTTCCGTTTTTGTATGAACTTGAAGTCTCGATTTACGCGGTTTCGATTTACGCGTTTTCTCTCGGAACGTATCTACCGCGTAAATCGAGGGATAGGTGTATAACAAAAATATTTTTTGTTTCTTTTTTTCGAACTTGAAAAAACACCTATTATTTATTCCTTTATTAAATTAAGGTCTTAGAAACCGGAACTGAACCGAAAACCGTTAAAAATTGTTATTTTTTGAGAACGAAATCCGGAACTGAACCGATTCAAAAATATCACTTTTATCGGTTCGGTACACGCAAAAGAGAATTTGGTTGATTTTTGTGTTGATATTATAGATCAACAGCGACATCTTCCGTCTCTCTTTAGGCGCAATGTGTCAATTTAACATCGCCATCTTCTGTGGCGCTGTGGACACATTGCATCTGCAATAACGACAATTATGGCTTCTTACGCATGCACCGCTGTCGATTAAATGATGACGCGCAGGAAGCGGGAGCTGTGAGAAGTTGTCGGATAGCCTTGGCTGCGGAAGAACGTCCTTCCTGCGGCCAGCTTTCTTTATCGTGATTAATACAAATTATACCAAAGATGATAGACTTTTTATTTAACGCCCGTCCACCTCCATCCATCCATCCGACTACATAACAGTCCGAAAGCGGAACGAACCCGCGTGCGAGCGCTGTCATATTGGCGAGGACTTGGGAGCATACATACATTACCTTCAATCTCACTTGTGGTGTTTCTGAAAGAACCTTCGTAATTTGAGATAGTATATATTTCTCTAAAATTCAAAATATCTAAGATATCTCTGAGATGCAAAAAATCCATTGTTTGAGAGAATAACAACAGCAATTTAAAGCAGTGAGTAGCCGTTAAAAGCGGAGGACTTGCTCAGGTCGTCATTTGGGCTATTGATTGGTTTTTATTTAAAAAAACAATTAAAATGTATTAAAATATGCATTTATGAATCAGAAAACATAGAACACACTAAGAATAAGATGCTGTCATCGTTGTGTGATACAATACTTTTATTTGAAATATCTCAGTCCAACCAATAAATTTCAGAGATTAAACGAGGCCGTATGAGCTGCCAAAATTTGGACATGATAAAGCTGTGCGCAAGGTGGATGCCGCGTTTGCTCGCAGTGGAACAAAAATAAAAAGCGTACTTTCCTTATAAATTGGTAATTTAGCGTGATCAAATCTTCCCTGTGTATTTTTTTTTCAGTGTTTTTTTATCATCTACGCTAAACATTCACATGTTGACAACCAAACGTTTTTCATGGCTTACTTTGGGATATTGATTTTCGGTCAATTGACACATGACAACAGTAACGTGGCAAAATACTACTAAAACTTGCACTAAATCAATCAAGTCAACGAGGAAAACCTGATTTACGACTTCCTAACAAGGATATCCAGCATTTAATGTGCGAATTTGCTCTGTGGTCCGGCGACGTTGGCTAGAAACTGTCCCCACAACCCTTAAGGCATTTGGCCTTTTTTCAT
The DNA here is from genome assembly GCA_008973525.1 of Stenopsyche tienmushanensis. NCBI lineage: Eukaryota > Metazoa > Arthropoda > Insecta > Trichoptera > Stenopsychidae > Stenopsyche > Stenopsyche tienmushanensis. The sequence continues at coordinate 769,993 of WACJ01000017.1, forward strand.
CCCCGAACTACCATAGCCGTATAATATTGGCTCACATTCATTTTAAACTCAATTATTTGACGATCGATAGCAAATTATTACGGTATTAAGCTGTCAGTCGCAGTGTTCAGTCTTAGATTAGAATTTTGCGGTTTGTCACTGAAAATCTACCCCGCTTGACGGGATTTCACTTTTTCGATCCGAGCCAACGTTGTACTTTTCGCGGTCTAAGTGTCGATAAATAAACTTGCTTATTTTCTTATAAACCAATATTCTGAGATAGATCTTTTTACTAAGATCGATATATTTTTTATTATCTTTGTAAATTATGAGATCCATTGCCATTATACACCTATGATCATTTATAGTAGTTGAAAATATCATGGATAGTCCAATTATTCCTGTCCGAAGTCATTAAATCAAATCAAGAGGTCATGGACATGTTCCTACCATATTAGATTCGGGGCCGAATGGTAGCAGACCTGTCGAAAGACCTCGTCTACGCTGGGATAGACAGGTAGACATAGGACGCCACACATCTGGACTTGCGCAATTAGAGAGAGGAGGAAGGAGGCTTGGGACAGACAAAGATTGTGGTAAGCGTTGTCGATGGCCGTGAGTTTCATACATTCCGTCGTACATTATGTACGACGGACTGCTGCCACGGGGCGAGTCCAAGCACTGACTCCAGTGGAACGCCTGCCGTCACTGATTTTTCTCTTCTCTCCCCGTCGGCGTCTTCGTAGGTAAGAGTTCTCCCATGCAGGTAGCTCTCTACTATTCTGATGATGTATGGTGGGATGCTAATTTTCTTCAAGGGATACACAGGGAGTTTGCCCGCACATGTGACGTGCTTGAACCAAAAACTACAAGTCGTTATTTTTATCGGAACACGACCGAAGAAATAAACAAATATTGTGTGCTAATGCAAAACAACAAAAATATCAACAGTGTTAAGGTTCATTTATTGATATACAAACATTATTCACGCTGCGCGGTCCTAGTGGAAAGTTGGATTTACATTGGCATGTGCGTATTAAACTCACTCCCAAAATGTGTATACTATAAATGCATAAAATAACGGTTAGAAATCCCGTATTTAATTAGATCATATAGCAGATGGCTTTTTGGATAAATATTTAGCTTTAAATCCAGATTCCTGATAATTATTCCCGTACTCATAATATTCCTATCGAACATTTAAAACTGCATAAAATTAAGTGATTTTTAATATTAATTTTATATTGTATGCGAGCATGGGGGTGGATGGGAACATCCACTTTATCCACCAATGTTTTTCCCGTGCTCATATTTCCTTCGAAGCCTTTGCTCGCCTCCGTTGGAAGTTAACGTCAGTATGTTGTCAAAGCGAATTAGGTTTTTTTCGTAACATTTTCATCTAGTCGACGTCGGTCGGGGCATCTTTGCATGTTAAAATTTTATTTTAAAGATTGCTCAGTAATATTCAGAGTAGCGTTGGAAGGCAGATTTAATTTGAGATTGAAGAAGAAAATTGAAATTTTTACTAAATGCCATCATACATCCAACATCAACATCTTTAAATTGCATTATAACCTGAATCAATCAAAATCAAAGATCTTATATTTGGTTTCAACTAATCATACGAATTTTTTGGTAAATTGATAAATAAATAATAAAAAATCAATTCAAATTACTTATTAAAATCTCTATATATCTTTGTAATATCTTTGGATGCAATAGAAATGAATGATCTCAACTTTCAAATGGTACACCAATTGATGATATGACTTCTTAGCCCTTTTGCTTCAATCTAATATGATTTTGATAGCTTATCGTCAATTTAATATCAACATTAATCGGAAATTTTCTCAGAAATGGGTAAATGGGAAAAAGTTATTGCCCTGCCCTCGAGCTGTAAAAACCGCATTGACAAAATACTTCTCGCGGATAACTCTAACACAAATTTAAGTCAGTCCGGTAAAGACAAGGCAGAAGGCGGAAGTCGTTGGAGAATCGTCGTATAGCCTTGGCTGCGGGAAGACGTTCTTCCCGCGGTCAGATCCCGCTCTGTCGTCATCAATTAATAAATCTGTTAAGTCTGACGAAAATATTTCCATTAGATATCAATTCATCTCCATCCCTCCGCTCAGCGATACAGTGGAATGAGCGTTGGAAAATTTAAAAAAATTGAAAAATGATCTATTGCGTTTGACCCCTTGCCGTCTTCAGAGGGCCGCAATCTTCGTCGTGGCTGCCTCACGTAGCCCACAACGAGGGGCGTCTCGAGTCACGGGGTAGTCTGAGAACCGTGCGCTTTTCATCTTACCCTGAAAAGCCTCAACGAGAAGGACGGGAGCATCCGCTCTTCAGTAGCAATGGGGCTTCGCGGTCCCGAGACGAACTCGCAGCATGTGCGACGGAAATTCGCATTTAACTTCCGCAGAGGGGGCGATTCTTTATCTCCGACCGCTCGTTCGACGACCCCAAAATAGAGGAATCCTCAAAAAGAGAGGGAAAAATTAAAACATGGTAAACTTTTAATATTCAAATTTATTTACCAACTTGTGATACGGCGACGATCACGAGGCAGATGCTTCCAGATGATGTGCAGTCCGCAAGGCTCCCCAAAAGTATTGCACCACGGAGCAGAACTCATTCCTTCGCGGATGACGTCGCACTATTGATGACAGCTCGACATCCATGGGAAACGGAGGCGACGGGTAGTGAAGCCCTCACCAGAATCAATGCATGGATGCGAGAAAATCGCCTACAGCTGGCGGCAGAAAACAGGGAGGCAATGATCTGCAGTAGAAGAAGAAGACCGAGGGTCAAGAGGCTTGTTGTGAACGGTCACGAGGTTGAATACAGCAAATCGCTGAGATACTTCGGGATCCTCTTGGACAACAAGCTGACCTTCAGAAAACATATTGGAGCAGCTGCGCAGAAGGTGGCCAGTGAGCTAGAATGGCTCATACCCAATATTGGAGGGCCAAAGCCGTGCAGAAGACGTACCATAAACGAGGTAATACACTCGATCCTTTTATACGGAGCACCAATATGGCATGAATCGCTTAGACACAAAAGCTACAGAAAGAAGCTGGCCGGGGTCCAGCGACACGAAGCGCTCCGAGTCACCGCAGCATACAGAACTGTATCTGAAGAAGCGGTCCTCGTGATCGCTGAAATACACCCGTTTGATCTCCAGGCAAAGAAGAGGGCCTTAGACTACGAAGATCCTAAAAATCGCAATGAACGTGACTAGAAACTGAGGGAAGTCCGGCAACGGAGATGGGATCAGTCCAGCAAGGGAAGATGGACCCATCGACTAATCCCGGTCATAAATCGGTGGAAGGCCCGGGAACACGGTGAAACAACCTACCGCTTGACTCATGTGCTCACTGGGCATGGATGCTTCGGTGCGTACCTGAAGCGGATTGGCAAAGAACCATCCGCAACGTGCCAACACTGCCAAGCGGAGATCGACGACGCAGAGCACACCATCATTGGCTGTGAGGCTTGGGCACCCCAGAGAAAACTTCTGAAACAAGCACTCGGGGTAGCTGAGCTCAACGATAGCAAAAAAGAGGGCCTTGGACTATGAAGATCCCAAAAACCGCAACAAACATGAACAGAAACTGAAGGAAGCCTGGCAACAGAGATGGGATCAGTCCACAAAAGGAAGATGGACCCACCGACTTATACCGGTCGTAAGTCGGTGGAGGGCCAGAAAATACGGCGAAACGACCTACCGCTTAACTCAGGCGCTCACCGGACATGGATGTTTCGGAGCGTACCTAAAGCGGATTGGCAAGGAAACATCTGCCAATTGCCACCACTGCCAAGCGGAGGTCGATGATGCAGAGCACACCATCATTAGCTGTGAGGCTTGGGCACCCCAGAGGAAATTGCTGAAACAAGCACTCGGGGTAGCCGAGCTCAACGCCAACAACATGATCCACAGCATGATGGAGAGCAAGAAAAACTGGGACCTTTGGCGCGAATACGTGGAAGAGATTCTGAGCGCCAAAGAGGGCAGTGAAAGAGAGAGACGCAGAGCGCAACAGCCTCTCCAACAATAGAATAGGGCCAATCACCTAAGGCCAGACTACCTGTCCTCCCGAAGCAATGTGGAAAACAATACCAGGAGGACAGAGAAGGACAAGGGCGGGTTTAGTGGGCAGGCACGACCGAACAATCGTGAATCCTACACTGCCCAGCTTCACTGGGCGTCTTGCGAAGATTTTCTCGCCCACAGAAAAAAAAAAAAAAAAAAAAAAAAAAAGCTGAGCTCAACGTTGACAACATGGTCCACAGCATGATGGAAAGTAAGAAGAACCCCAGTTCTTTGGCGACCCAGGGACCTTTGGCGTGAATACGTAGAAGAGATTCTGAGCGTTAAAGAGGGCAGTGAAAGAGATAGACGCAGAGCGCAACAACCTCACCAAAAATAGAATAGAGCCAACCACCTAAGGCCAGACTACCTGTCCTCCTGAATGCAATCCTAAAGTCCATCCTGGCAATGTGGAAAACAATATCAGGGGGACAGAGAAGGACAAGGGAGGGGTTTAGTGGGTACAATCCTACACAAGCCGCGAAGGGTGTCTTGGCTTGTAAGAGCCCATCCGTGGAATACCGTGGATGCGATTCCCTTCCCACAGGAAAAAAAGAGTCTATTCGTCCTGCAAACCGTTGGAAAAAATTTAAAATACTATTAAGAAAATTGCAATTTGATAAAGCAAGGTTCGTGGAATATACACTTTTGTTATGGCAGTTTCATAAAATGCTTTAATATATTTTTTTGTGGTTTAAGCGGATTTCGATTTCATAGACTTTTAGACGAAAATTCAAGAGATTTTCTATAAATCCAATTAAATCATCACTTCAATCTATCGTCTGTGCGCATTGATATTACAGCCATGGTGTTGTGTACCCTATTTTCATTAGCACAATTATTTAACCTGCCACTATTCGGGGATAGACCGCCCTCTCTGCACATTTCCGATAGTCGTTAAGTTTTCTTCAAAACAAATCCTTCAGCTCTGTTTAATTTCACGCTTAGATAGCTGATGTCACATTCACATAACGACTCCACCGTAAAATATAACGTCGTACTTAAAGCCATCATGAATATTAACAAATACCCATAACAACATGAGTTTAGCATGTCACTTCTGCTTAAGCTAAACACCCGTAGAACCAGCCGCGGTGGATGTAGCAGCCGCTCTCAAACTGGAGGGTCGCAGTCTTTCTGCTTTATTTTCGAGCCTACAAACAATTCTCATATTATATTTATGGATGTTAGAGAATAACAAGCAATATTTTCAATGGCATCAACAATAAATCACAGCCTTTCGAAGATTCAAATCATAGCAATGTTATCGACTTTTGAGTTTTATTCAGAAACACTTGCCTAGCGAGCAACTAGAGTGAGCGTATCATAACACAATTTCTTTTAAAAAAGTCCTACGAAATTATTGAATGATATGTTCTGAATTCATATTCAAACCTCCTGGAATAAAAGTCCTGGAACTAAACCATTATACCAATACTTACATAATCCAAATATGTCGCCTAGATGTTTTTTTATGTTTTCTCGAGATCTTGCTAGAAATAGACATCAAACACACCTTTTACTAAAATACAATTGTTTATATTATTTAAAAATACGTATAAATATTATTTAGTGACAACATCTAGGCGTTGCATTAGGATGACGCTTTTCTTATAAAACCCAATATCAATTATGTATTATATTCTCTTTCTAAAAAAAATGTTGATCATTTGAATAACGTCAGATGCCTTTGAATCTGCATGTGAAACAAAATACATGCTAAATTGATTAGGGTTGTTTGGCATCCCTGTCGAATGAGTTTCCCCTACCGCGCGGGGTATAGTTGAATAGATGTTTATTGCTCATGGAGGAGTGGTCATGTCAGGGTTAACTCGTCCGTAAACAATTCCTACGACGTTATATTATCGTCAGACAAACTCTTAATACTGTTATAAATGTATCAACGTACAATTTGACTTGCAAATTTGCAAATCGTTAATTTTAACGAAGCAAATCGGGCGGAAGAAGATGTTAATTTATTTTTTCAAGCGTCTGCCGTCTTTATAGTCATGTTCCAAAGTCTTGGTATACTCTTTGGGCTTGAATAAATTTATGGAAAATAGTGGAGCTGAAAGCCAAAGTCAAACCAAATTAGATGTCTTCAATGTGGATGTTATCATGGTGATAGTTTTGGGAGCATTTTGCGAATCCCGACTTCAATCTTCTGACATATATAACTCTTTGAGATGCTGCGATGTATTTATAAGCGGAAATTTGTTTGCTAGCTTACGATGGGGGTTCATATATACATATCGGAATTTTGCTGTACAAATCTATATATACATATATTCAGTACCTATATGTTTTTCAAATTGTTATATTAATCTTTCCCTACCGGTGATGTATTTACTACACCTCGACTCTAATAATGGGAATATCTATATGAAATATAATAGATACGGGGTTCAGAATTTTTGTGTTCCTCCGTAATATAATTACGAATCACATCAAAGTATTATAGTATATAAGTTTTTATCTGCAGTGGCGGAAATAAATAATTTGTCGGGAAATCGGGAATTTTGCGAGTTTAATGTAATTAAATCAAATGTAATTTCTTAAACTATTGAAAATCCCGATCCCAGGATCCTGAGACAGATCCCGGGATGGTCTAATTCAATCCCAAAATCCCGGGATCTAAATTTTGGCTCGGGATTGGATTCCGTAGTCACGACTGCTGTAGACAATACAACAACTATAACAAGACTTTCTTCTAACCCAAGTTGTATGTTGGTCCCGCTATTCGGAACTAGCGGTAAGAATATAAGGGTGTGAGCTCACTGATGGTAATCGGCCGCTGGGGGGGGATAAAGTTATATTTTCCCCCAAAACTCCAACAAAAAGCGCTAAACATTAAAGGGAGCCAAAAATTAGAGGGAGTGGCCACAAAGTTTCCCTATCCAACCGGTCCAAATTTCGGACCACTGACACATCGAAAGAGTGCCTTGCGATTGGACGCCATACCCGAACACGTCCATTATAACATAGTCTGCGTCCAACCCAAACCTGACCAACAAGACCCTAAACCGCCCATGTGGAACTGGGACCTCCAGTAATCCAGGACGTTCCAGTGATATCTCAAGCTGTGCCTAACCGAACGCATTTACGCGTTGCGCAACATAGGATGCTGCTTCTCGCCTTCATTCTTTAGTGTCGGGATCATGAAGCTTCCTATCCAATGGAATAAATGTATTTCCAATGAAGAGAACTATGTAGAAAAATAACATAATCCATTTTGTAATTTTATACCAAAATATATATCAAAATTCCGGGTTATATTTGAATACCCTTCGTATTTAATGAATTACTTTTATGTAGTTAACAATTGGCTATCATACCTGTTTATCTCTATTATTTCTTATTATTTTTTGTGTGAAATTCGACTTACTACCATTTCGACATACGTCACGATGACTGAAAAGGACTGATTGCATAAGAACAAACTTTGCTCCCTTAATAATTGTTTTAATTTGGTTTTTCCAGCGGACCCCTTAAAGTCCTTTGTTTCGAGAACCTTTGACCCAAATGAAAGCTTTTCGTTTGGGGCGTCATTTTATGGTCATCCTTTAAATAAAGCAATAAAAACATTACACAATTATATTTCATTACGCATTGGCAGCAACGTGATCCGTATCGAGATGCCTTTGAAATGCTACCCAAAGAAAAAGGTGAAATAATTATTTAAAAAATCATAAAGGGATAAAACATTTTTCTTTGTAAATTCCGCCATGTCGTTCGCATTATTTCGCCGGAAAAAGTTTTTCCGCCAACAAAAAGCTGTAAAATGTGTTTTCTATGGTAGGGTTTCTTTCATCACTTACATTTCCGGTGACAAAGTTCAACCGGAGTCGTGATAAATTAAGTGAAAGATCACAAGTGCTTTTCGTAATCATAAATTGAAGAAAGCCATTGTTTTTTTTTCCTTTGAATTTTTCTGAGGTTTCCTTTAATTTGTTTTCCATTCTTAATTACCAGCGAAAGGTCCATATACAAATTGTTTGTGTATGGTGAACGTTATATAAAGTCGTGCGTTTTCGTCGTTACATTTCGTTTCATAAAAATCATAATCGATAATAAATATTATTCGAAAATTAGGGAACAAATTTCAGATTAAAACCTCAAGTCTACCAAGCTGTGATTGGCACTGGAGTCGAGCGTTTCAATATTCTAGGCACGAATAACAGTTATATAATTCCATGAAAATATAGTACAATGTAAATTCCCATGATGAAATGAACCTTACCTTGTAAAACTTAAGATTCAAGTTTAAAGACGCTATATTGTTTAATATTTTCAATCAATAATTAAATATGTTATATAGGATATAAAATGAGCGACAGACAGCAAGCAAACTACGTTTTTCGGAAAACGCACGGAAGAGACTCCCGCTTCGTCTCACCCAGATGATGCAAAACGTCGCCCACTTGCTCGAATTTTGATGGCTTCGGGCTCATTTCACATTATTGGGTGTAAAAATAGAAAATTGTGAATGATACAACTATTGTAACCGTTGGTTTACCCTCAGTCAGTGGGTACGCAATATAGGGGCTTTTAATAAGTACGATCAAAGTAAGTTTAGGTTATAGCAGACACGTTTTTAAAGCAATATCTATCAAATTTAATGTGAATTCTTGTCAGCTACACTTCCTGTAGATGATTGAGTTACTAGTTTCTTAACAGCAAAATTGGAATAAATAAAATATTTTAACAAAAGCTGTACAATATTACTCAATTTTGGCTCGGACATTTTCACTATGACTAAAAAAATATAAAAACATATGAAAAAGTAAGACAAACAACAGAGCTTCAAAATGACACCAACCTTGACATATTTACTCAACAGCAACCCGAGGCAAACTGACGACAAAGACGCAACAAAAAAATGACATTTCTTTCCGCTTTATCTAATATTTGGACCTGAGCAGTTGGAGGAAAGACACTAAAGACAGGCGGAAATGGTGAAATGCGTAGTCAATAACCAGAGTAACTTTATATAGTACTATAAGAGAGTACCTCAAGTAAAATAAGCTTTAAAAAAAAAAAACTTCAAGTACAAAAATATAATTGTTTTAATGCAATACAAAATGTTTAAATCTATAAAAAAATATATTATAAAAATGAAACTTCTATAGTTTTACTGAGTATACATCATAGAGACGTCAGACGCTACCTCTTTTATTATATTTTACACAACACAGCCAAATATTTTGACTAACAATTTTTACCGTGCGAAAAATGTTCATATATTTTCCATAATAACCACACAAATCCCATGTAATCATTTCCTAATCCCGAAAATCATTAATAATAGAATTTTCCTAGAAGCTAAGGAGATTCTAAATATTCTAGTCTAATGCACATATTTTATCCTAAATATTAAAATTTCAATCCACCCAACTTTGAGAAGCGCTACCATTTTAAAAATTACAATTAATCTCAATAATGTTGTGCCAGAGACATCTACAGCTTAATTTTAAAATGTTTATCTAATATTCAAACCTTAATATTTAATACAAATAATAATTTGTATTAATAATAATAGATGACACTGGTATTAAAAGTTAAAATTGTCGATTTTTTAATTAACTCGTTCGTCGCTGCGTTCACCGTATTTAGTGGACGCAGCAACCGTGCTAATTCCATTAATTTTTATTTAATGGAATTAGAACATGCAAATACAAAATAAACATAAACATAAATTAAAAATATTTAAAATATACATATACTATGCATAAAATTATGTTTATAGTAAAATATAACTTTATATAGCATGGTATTCATTAAAACAATTCAAACACATATGAATTGATTTTGGACAATTATGACAATATGTTGATTGATTGAGAATTTGTCAATCAGTCAAACAGTCTCCGAAAAGCAAATCAAACTTCTCACTGTTACGTATTTCTATTATAACGATTTAGAAATGTTGACAACTGTCTAAATATCTTTCAAGATCGAAACATGCATTCCTATCCTTGTCTGTTCGCACTTGCTTATCTTCACTTTATAATTTGCTTACATTCCTTTTATAATTTGTCAAAAAAATGTTGCCACAGCGGATTGATATAGGGTCCGTTGTTCCTGTTGCATATCTTGACGACCTTCTCCATTTCGATCCTCTTCAGAATGTTTCTACTGCGTTTGTTCGACTCCCTGTGCAGGACGACTGCATCGTCGAATTTGATGTTGGGTCGTCTCGTCCGCTTGGTTTCCTCGAATTCGCATTTGACGACATGCGTAGCCAGAGCAGATTTCCTATTCTTTTTCGAGTTGACGTTCTTCTGTTCTTCGTCCAAGCGAGCCCTCATCGAATTCTCGGTGGCGCCCACGTACGTGTAACCGCATTCGCAGCTGATGCTGAAGACTCCGGCGTACAAGAAAGGATCTTCGTGGTCGAAAACGTTCGAGAAATGATCCTTGATCTTTAAGATCGGAACGAATTGAACGTGAATATCGTCGTCCGTCAATATTTGAGCTATGGTGTTGGTTAATTCGCCATATTTAGGCATGACGCATGAAATATTACTTCGGGGCGCTGGTCGAATGCATGCCATTAAATTGTTTGCATGTAGTCTTCGTTCGATTGATTTATGCTTTAATTTAGGAACGGCATCCGATCCTGATGTTGATCCTGAATGCAGCATATCATGGTGTCTTTCGACGACTATTATCAAGTCGTTGAAGTCTTCGCGCTCCTGCACGCGCTTATCAAGTTCGTCGACATCAAAATCGCCAATGCAAAAGAAGCTCTTCGATTGTCTCCACCAGCGCTTAAAATTGCAAGATTGAATGAATTTATCTTTGAAATCGATCATGATTACATCGAAGAACGCTTCCAGCAGATGCTCTTCTACGATCAGCTCCCAGTCTTGCTTCATGTACAGATCGTCTTCGTAAGACACGATCAAAGATTCTCGACAGAGTCTCCAAACATCCAAGACAATCGGCTTGTAGCTTCCGATTTCTTGCATTCGTTTAAGAATGTTTGCGATGTCAATGCCGTTATTTCTCAGACTCAGCGTTATTTGGACCACCACATCCGAAGTGGATAACTCCACAGAATCGACAGAATTGTCCTCGTTCAATGCATTTGCTAAATGCTTCATGGCGAAGATCATCGCATTATGAATAAAAGTATCAGTCAAATTAACAGCCAACCTTAAATTTGATCCTCCATCGTCTGCCAATCCATATAGTTTTGGATAATGTGGCGAAATCATGATTTCTAAGCGATGTTTCTTTTTCATATTCTGCTGTATCATAGATTTGATATGTTTTCTTGGATTGCTTGTAAATTTATCATCTGGATTCAACAACTCTTTGATTTTACTTCTCATAATCTTCCCATTGCAATATTATGATTTTGCTATCATTGCAATATGAAGATAAAATAGCAATATCCTTCCGTTCTTTCAACGCTATTAATGCCGCATATTCGTCCTTTGTCAAATTGGATTCTATCCTGGTAGCATTTTTAAGTGTGTCGATAACCTTTCCGACAATTTCATCTTGTTTTGCTTGATCGTCCAACTGTTGACAGGCATTTTCAACAGCACAGGCGATCCTTTCATACGGAATTCGTTCGGGTATCAATTCAAAATGGAGCCCCCTCGAAAGGACTCTTCTGGACTTGTCGTCCAATTGGACATCGCTTCGATTTATAATTTCAAAATGCTCACGATCATCGTCGAAGACATCATCCTTAATTTGGACATCGTTCAATTTTATCGAATCTTTTTTGTAGTCTTTTGTAGCCAAATCGAAAATGGTCTCCAAAGCTTCCCCCAAGATGCGTTTTATTTCATCTTCGGATCCGTTGAAGTTCAATTGCATGCATAAATTCTTCTTTTTTCCATTTGTTAATCGAATTTCCAAATTGTTTGCATCATTCGTGTTTAAAAAATTCCAAATGTCGTCCTTTTGTTGAACAAAATGATTTTTGATTGCCATTTTCTTTTCCATTTTTTATTTGATTTGTAATGCTAACAGCTCCTGAAGCTTTGGCTTCGATCGACGTTAAATTTGAAGACTTACTATGAATAAAATACTGTGCCTGGAGTCTAGAAGCTTGCAAATTTAAAATTTGTATACCTGTCAAAAAGAAAAATTACATTTCTTGAAGTTAAATCTTAGATAAATACAACCGTACATGTACGGTAGCATTCTACATTCAAATAGAATATTGTTTTGTAAATTAAAACTCTTCAAAATTCAGAATTTACAGAAGTACGAAAATTAAAAACTTATGGGACACTCTTATATAATGTTGTTTTTAATAAAATTAAACTTTTTATACTAAATACGCGAATACTTTTCGATATCCCCAATACATTCGGTCAAGTTAAATATATAAAAAATAAATATACAGCAAAATAAATTTTAAAAAAATCATTTTTATATTGCATGCCACCCGTTTTTTTGTTATAATTTCTTCAGTCTAAATACAAACTTATAATTATTAAAGAAGAAAAAATCGAAAAGATCTTTGTTAATATACACATTTACATTAACGAAGATATTTTTCTACACATACCCATTCTTCAATAGAATGTTTGAGAAACACTGCTTTAAAAAAATAAGTGATTATCACTGCATTTAACAGTACTATATATTGAGTCAATGATTAGGATTGACTCGACTAACAACAAACCTGTAGTAGTTTCGGTGTTTTTTTCATAGGCATGAAAGAGGTTAAGACGGAATATCCTTTTTTTAATACATTGTAAGTTTACTAGCCTAAAATGCCACGCCTAAATTAAAATTCAACATACAAAGTCGATAAGTAATAAGTTTCCGGGTGTATTATAAACACAACCATTCAGAGTCACAGTATAACACCGACTACAAGCACATGTGGCAAAAATAATTAGTATGACCACAATGCTACTCACCAGAGGAATAACAACCATAATAAAAACTGGTTTTATCCTCATCAATTAAACTATAGATTAAAAAAATGCATGAGAGTCTCGCGCATTAGAGGTAAAAGTTCTAAAATTGATTTTATGCATTGCTTTTTTCTCATTTGTTAGCTAAAATATTGCACTATGTGTGTTGTGTAATATATAATAAAATAGGCTTGCTACTGGTGTACATACAGCAAAGGCGGCACCCCAATAAAAAGTTTATCTGATTCAATTAATTTACATTAAATATTTTCCATAATTTAAGATTTAAATTAATTTATTACGGATTGAAAATGAACATTCACAAATGAATTAGTCCTGTTAAAAGTCTAATCATGTGAATTTTATGTAGTCATATACAAATCTACGAACGATTATTTTTTTCGTTTTTATTTCTGTTCCTGTGCAGTTCTAAAAAAATATATCCATTTGTTCAAAAGTAATGATTTAACAAGACGAACAAAGAATTTGTTAGATGAATACCAAACCAATTCTACATAAGAATGGTGAAGATCACATATTTTATCAACGCAAAATTTAACCAAACATACAAATTGCACGGGCATCAATTAGAGAATAACCATGTAATATTGCTTCTGAATTATTTGTAATCTAAATATTTAATTAGCTATTTAATACACATTTAATTAAAAACATTAAAGATAGTGTTCCGTCTAGATTAAATGTGTGGTCAGCCTAGCGATGTTAAAAAATGTTGGCATACAAGGTCATCCTAATACTAATACATATAGTTTTTATCTGTGTTGTGTGATACTGACTCTTGAAATTATAAAGAGACCTATGATTTATTTTATCCAGAATCTTTATGTTTAAATACACGTTTATATAAATTATGATTAAAAAAGTAATCATAACACAATCTGCAACGGATATTAATTGTACGTGCATTAAAACTTCAATCAAAATCAACTGTTATGAACGAGGATAGCTTGTGCGATGTCTTCTTGAGACGATGTACTTGTCGAATAGTTAAAATACTTGTTTTTTCATGATATATTTATTAAATATAATAAATGTGAAATGATACAATGTTCAGCGGTAATTTGATGGTAAATTGCAAGCCCTAATTCCAACCCTAGACATTTTACATCATCATATTGAGCTTAATTTCTGGCTAGATACTACAGCCACAAACAATGCGCATTATAATAATTGGAATAAAAACAGTAGTAAAAAGAATTTAAAAAATTACAAATCATAGTACATTAAACTCACAAACATTTACCGCTCAGAATATTATAATGTGTCCCATGAATAATTATTACCTATTGGGATGGACGCAGCTGTTTTCTTGAAACTTGAATTCACGTTTCCACTATACAGTTTTTAAAAACCACCCACACTTCCTAATAATCCAAATATTCATCCAGACGAGTCGCTGATAATATGAATATGACGTTAAAGATTTAATGAATATAAAAAGCAATATTTGTTGAGAATTTCCTAAATTAGTACCTGTAAGCAGTCCCACGATTAAGCGGTCAAATTGTAATCATCTTTAGTTCAAATCTACAGAATTTAAAATTCCTTATAATGTAAATAGATACATTTTACAATGATAATCCTTCCCAATAGTTTGTTAATAACATTGATAGACAATATTGTTACGAATAATACTTACTAACGTTGATTTATATAGCCCTATAAGAAAGTCCCAGCCAGTGACAATGTATTTACGTCCGTTCTTAAGCCTTCTCGCTTTAAATGTCCAGACCTAGACGTGCGATGCCTTTTTCTACTTGATCAATTCAGCGTAAACAAAGTCTTCCGACAGGTCTACTACCATTCAGTCCTGAATCCAATATGGCTCTAGGAACTCCGTTACATCCATGCACACCCAGTGGAGATAGCGGACTTAGACGAAGCTTTTGATCAACACTTCGCCATATATTTCCATAACCACTCGATTGAAACTCATAGCTTCGGAGCATGAGATCTCAGTCCGGATCTAAAAACATTTCTAAAAATCCTTCTTTCATAATCCAGTTCATGTTTCACACTCGTAAACCGCTACCGGCTTTATAGATTTTAATATTTGTTTTCGCCTAAATACATGTTAAATCCAAGAGGTTATTTCATTATACATCGAGTTGTTCTCCATTTTCTCATAGTTAATTTTCATACCAAAATTTGTAGCAGCTCCATCGATAGACGTAAGCGCCGCCAAAGCTTCCAACCTCAATTTAGCCATGACATTAGTATCATCCGCGAAGGTTGCATCATCAGCGCGTCTCAATCTGCCAGCCTCTCTCATAATTACCTCCAACGCAATATTAAAAAGTAATGGAGAAAAGTCCCTTGTCTTGCTCGTCTTTATCTTGAAAAGCTCCAAAAGGGCACAGATCCAGACACGCACATACTCGATAGCCTCGCCAACTTACCCAGAATTCCCATCTCCAGCATGGTCCTCCAAAACGTTTCCCAATGGATGCTGTCATAAGCCTTACATACTGAAAATCGACACTGAACTCCCACATATTTTATGAGAATAATCTTATGTTAAAGTTGGTCCACAGTGTTACTGCACAGTCTGAAACCGCATTGGTATCCTCCAAGAAGTTGTTCTACAATAGAAGACAGCCATCAAATCAGAGCACCGGCAATTATGAATTTATTTTAAAGGATACTATGTATACAGCTGTTGAATTATGGATATTTCTTTAATAAGTTCATTAAGATAACCAAAAATTCCATCTAGTTCAAACCAGTATTTCAGCCTTTGCCGGAGGCATTGGAAGTGTCGATGCAGATGATACTTTGCTTAAATCACACAGCGAACCCCTAACCATTTAAGAGCTGTAGAAAATCGAGTGCCATTTTACATCTCAAGAAAATAACGCCTTAGACGCTGTTCTTATGCAAAACTTGACTGTCAAAATAATTGAAAATGTCACTCAAAATCACTTTACAATCAATGCTTAGAATTGTTATATCAACGAAGATTACGAGCAAATAAGTGCAATAAAGCGTGCTTATAATGGATTATATGACAATTATTATTATTTGTAAAGCAGAACCAAGTAATTAAATAATAATCCACCGTCGATAGCGACGTTCTCCATAATGTATCCCTTGGGATCAAGAGAAGTTACCTGTACATGTAAAAAACATTAATTACATTAAAATTGCAATATGAAGCTATCAAAACAAAATCAACATAGAGGTTAGATCACACGTCCATGACGGCTTCTGACAGCTTATTAGCCGCTCATCCTTTTTGCCAGATTACAGTCGTTAATTCATTTATCGTACATTCAAAAAAATGTATTTCGTGAAATATAACGCAGATCATTAAATATATTAATTTATATTTGGCAGGAAAATTAAAATTAAAATTTTATTAACATATTTATACAAATAATTAAAATTTACTTTTAAAAATATCTAATTGTTAAGTAATATTAATTAAACAGTTTTCAACAGATTTAATTGAGCATCTTAATTTTATTAAGCTAAATAGGGAGATTGTTTTGAAAAAATAACTATTAATTTAAAAGATATTTATGAATTTAAAATAATTTATATCGAATCAAATTTAATGTGTTTAAATACTAAACGTATTAATTTGCTATTTTATCGTATAAAATATTTGGATAATAAATTAAAATGCATTTTCTTTTTGTATCATTTTACGGCGTCGAAATAAATTTGGCTTTGACTATGTTTTTGTGCACTGGCAGTACCGCAAACGCCATTTGACAGCTGCAGTAGAGAGCTGCAGTACCGACACGCAGGGCGCCGGCTTCATACGCGCGTTGAAGGGGTGTGTGTAGGACGTGTCGCAGGTGAGTGTTTACCGGCATTCTTAAATTGGCATTTTTTCGACGTGTATGATCAGGATGGGGTTTTTTATCGCGCGCGGAATAGGGCCGAAGCTCGAAATCGTCCAACGATCGGCCAAAGTCTTCGCCACCTGACAGATAGGTCATCGCATAAAATAATATAAACACGTGATAATGTATTGGATTCGTCTTTGCTTCCACTTTTACCGGTATATTTAAGTTATAAACAAAGTCGTAATCGGTCGTATCTGCATTTATAACATCATATTTTATTCTATCAAATGAAAATATTTGACGTACGCCATGGCCGTATTTATGTTATTTACTATTTACTTCTTGTGTTTATCCATAGTTTTTCGGTATAAGGAGCGTTGTGTCATATCTAATTTTCGTCTATGAATTGTTTCGTATATATTTGACATTTATGTAGAAACTTTGTCTGCATATTTAGTTTCTAAGTTTTGGATTATTTACATTGGCTATGGCTGCATTTTATGTGATTATGACTTGCCGACCATACCTTTACCTTTAATGCCGTGATAATGATTGCCAGTCTAAAAAAATACATCTTTATTTTGTTATCGCTACTTTGTTTTTCTTGAGGTCTACACATCCGATATCACCGTCGAATGAGAAAATAAATATAAACTAATCATTCTAAATAAACTAAATATAAACTAGACATTTACAATTGATGCCATTTATGTTTGTGGACGTTATAAAAATAATCAACTATTTTCACCAAATCTACGTAGGTATTTTTTTTTCATTTTATCTGCCTAAAACGTTTTTTAATGAGAAATCTGATTATTTACATGTAATATATTAAATATGACTAATAACAACTAAAGATGTGTTCTCAATGTCTTGAGCCATTTGCTCTACGCACAAAATATCAATGTATTTAACACATTCCGGTCCGGGTGATCATATTGCGCGATGGAGTCGACTGTTATAAAAATCCACTTGAATTGGTATACCTTTATAACCGTTTATTTGAATCTATTCAAATATAGTGTTTGGGTTCGGAATCATTTTTATCATGTGGACGAAGAAAATATTCGTATCAATGTCAATTTTGAATGAATGCGATCGAAAATGAACAATAATCAGATGATTTGCGGTTTTCAAAAAAGAAAAAAAAAGATCCCTAATTGTTTTACAACATTTTTATTTCGGTTGTTTTTGTCAAATTCATCAGCAAAAAATGTAATTGTATTGTACACGTTCATGGAATTTGAGATTCTACTGATTTTTGCTGCTGTAAATCCTGAAGGTTCATGTTGCATTTCCAGGATCTTAGCTTCGATACCCTATTTATAGTGAGAACCGTCGAACTCCTCAAAATAACCATCAATCGTCTCCACCTCTTCCGTTTATTCTTGATTTCATAACTCAAACAGTGCAATTTCACATAAAACTCGCCGTTGATTGTTTGGAGCCGATTTCAGTCCATTATTTTGACTGTTCTTTGTCTCAGATGTGAACTGATGGACGTATGTTTCATCCATGGTTTTGAATTAACACAAAAACTCTCGATTGAAACTCGTCTTTGTTCTATTGTGAGCAAACGCGGCACTCATCTTACGCACAGCTTTCTTATGTCCAATTTTTCAGTCAATATTCGATGTACGGCACTATTTTAAATGCCTATCATGTTTGCTAGCTCGTGCTCTTGCGCGTGCACCGTTATCGATCATGAGGATTGTTTCAAACAGATAGCCTTGGCTGCGGGAGGACGTCCTTCCCGCAGCCAGATCTTTTTCTCGTGGTTAATAAAAAAAAAACTTAGACAAGAGACTTTCTATTTGACGCCCGTTCACCTCCATCCCATTCGCCTGGGCTACATGACAGCAGAATGGGGCGCCGCTCGGGGACTCCACTACAATGTTCATCTTGACAGTTCGTACGGCCTCGTTTAAACTCTGCCACCCAATATTTATATGCTTGCTACATTCAAACTCGTTCTAAATCAATGTATTTTTTAATAGCTGTCACTTTTGCACAAATATAAAATTACGATAAAAATAACAGAGATGAAATGAAGTCGTTCCCAAGTGCACATCAAGTGTCAATCTGGTCAATAACCCCCTCTCCCTTGTTATTTCTAGAAGACACATTGAATATTGTGAAGGATCATATATAAATCCATATCTGAACGAGAGAAGTATACAATTATCATCTAATTTAATCGTTTGGGCATAAAGCAGCGCCATAGACAGACATTTCCGCCAAAATTGCGATGTGGCGATACCTAGACGTTGAATCAGGGAGTTGAACAAGGGGGTGGCAATCAGGCACCGCTGCGAATTTTCGGGCTTGGGCAGCAAAACGCAGAATAGCAACCCAGTCAAGAGTAGCACAGAGTTGATTGACTCTGTCCGTTTTTATAATATATATTAAGTTGTCTAATCCCTCTTTTCTTCGTCATCGCTGAAACATTGAGCAGGCATAAGCCCGCAAGACGACAATATTTTCGACTGATTGTAAAATTTAAACAAACTCTTTGTTATCGTTATGTTCAGATATGCCCCCCATTCGTCATGCTGCTTTCAGTTATGTTCAAAGTCGCGCATTCGTCATATCAGCGGTCCGAAAAACGGACCGATTGAGCATACAACCCTTATAGCTACTCCGTTTTCTTTTAGGGCTTTTTGCGGCATTTTCTATGATCTTGATTGATGTATTGCAATATTGAGTGCATATAATATTTGTAATAAGCAGCTACAACATAGTTTCAGTCTTGTGGCTATAAGACATTTATATAATGTCCGCTGCCTCCAGTACTATTAGGTCTTCGCTTATCAGACATAATATAAATTTGCACGATCTTCATTTGAAGTGCTCTGCCAAATACTCCGAAGTTTGAGATAAAAATTAGTTACGTTCTTATCTTTGGTTTAAATTGCCTATGTTTTGCGAGTAATTGTATAACTAGCAACGCAAATAGGAATATGTATGGGTGCAGTATTATTTCTCTTATATTTTCCATGGATGCTTCATTAGCGTGTGGATTACCTCGTTTCTTCCAAAAATGGAGAGGCAAGAATTCAACACGACCACAGAGCAGCTTGCAGCGCGTCTCAAATGTTCAAATGTAATCTGTTGGTAAAATTAAAGGAGAGTCCTAAGAGAACTTATCTGTAGAGTCAATCATTTATCGATATACCCGACCGGGCTCACTGAATATGGTAACCCATTGTTGTTTTGAAAATATACAATTTTCTCATAACCCTATCTGGATGATGGATTCGCGGAAATGATCACGATCGATTCGTATCCGCAATGAGTTTTCAATATGTCGATAATGGTGATCCAATCATAATTTTGTCGACTTAAAGCTGGCCGAATATTTGATTGCTTGCTGTGGTCGTCCGGGATAATACAGTTCCCCAAGAATTTTCACTTCTGACACCATTGTAATGAAGCTCCTTGCCTCATAGTTATTTACATGAACACAAAAATCAATCAAACTTTATTTCGCGTAAAACATGTACCAAACCGTAAATTCGATATATTTGAACCAGTTTAGACGTGTACTGAACCGAAATAACCGATATGTTCGAATCGGTTCAGTTCGACGGTAATTTTTGACTTGTTTATCCCAGTTTCTCATCATGTAGTTCCTCATTATGAAGTCATTGAATATCATAGCGCTGATATTTCAAAACGTCCGCGTGTTTGTCCAGGTATTTTTATTATTTGCATAAGATGTTATGCAGATTGGTAAATATTTATTTGAAAAAATAAAAATCGACGTGATCAGAGATGGTCTTTTGTGAATCTACGGTTGTGATTTGAATGCACTCGATGACTGTACGCTAAAAGTAGTCATCCACTCGATCTTCGTTTTGTAATCTTCTCAGTAGACATTGCGCGCCAGCTGTTCGTTTATTCCAACGCAGTGTGTAAACTTTTGGGCAAAATCTGTTCGCGCTACTCGAATACGCCAGTTGAGGATGTGTCAATGGCATCCCTGTATTTTTGCATGATTTTTTGAATCCATTTCATGGGGAAAAGAATAATTAGAAAGCAGATCTTTTGTAGGCATTCGAGAGTAAATGTGCGGAGGTGTAGTGTGGGTTCATAACGGGAAGAAATGCATTCCGGTTTACCTTTTCAAACTTGATTGAAACGCACAAATGCAACAGCTGTATGCATTATTTCATTTTCGATGCATGCTCTTAACACTTTTTTCCTATAGTGGACATCCCAAAGCTTGTGAAAAGCACGTGCTTTTATCCTATTTTAAAAAAATGCAATAAAAACTGTCTCCTTAATTTTTTTTTTGCAGAAAATTCCAGATTAAATTTTTGCAAAGCGATCCGGAATGAGTTATTGCAATGTTGATTGATTATTTTTTTTGCAGAAAATTTAATCAATGATGCTAACCACAAATCTTTTATATCGATGAAACATTTTAATGTTATAATACTTGATATTATGTTAACACATTGCTTGCGGGAACAGAATTATTATCATTCGTTACCACTCACTGAATGCTGAAGACAAAAATTACGAATTTTGGTCACCAAAATTTTCTATTTAACATCTCCTTGTATATAAAAATGAACTGGGTTATGTTCGTTCGAAATGTGCTGCCATACCGTTTATCGGATTGCGATAAAACTTCATTCACTTATTGCTAAGGATTCCGCAAGTAACATGGGCATAGTCTAATATATAAACATTAATGTTTGTTTGTTCGTATTTAATGCGCTGCCATACCGTTCGTTCGATTGCGATAAAACTTTTCCAACTTATTGTTTGCACTTTCTCAAATAATATAGGTATGGCACATATGGCGTATGGACAGTATGGCAGCGCATAAAATACGAACAAACAAATTTGTATTTTTATATATTAGACTATACCTATGCTACTCGCGCAATCCTTAGCATTAAGTGAACGAAGTTTTATCGCAATCTGATGAACGGTATGGCAGCGCATTACATACGAACAAACAGATATTAATTTTTATTTATTAGATTCCATGATATATACATATTTTAAAACTCGATTAAAGCGCGATTTTGGTGCATTCACTACCAAGCTGTATTGTTTGTCTGTAAATTCTATCGGATGGGGCTCGGCAACGCTCCAAAGTCTAGACTAACTTTTGCAAGATACACGACATCCATTGTTCTATTTCCGTTGAGTTGGTGGAGTTGTAGTTCCATTTGACGCGTTCTCTAAACCGAATATAGTTGTTGTTTTCAAAATAAAAATAGCTTTATCAAGATTTGCAGTAATACTTTTCCAAGAATATTCCGGTTAATAAGTCTGTGTCAATTGCTCATCCAATTGTATAAATAAATGATGTCATTTTCGTATGGCTCCGATTAGTTAGTGGTTATATATTTTTCAAATCGCAAATTGGCAATGGTATATATTTATAATTTTAAATAAACTTGCGCAATATGTCGAAATTATTCGTAAATATGTTGTTTATATTTCCATGATGATGCTTTATTGTTGTGTTCTTATTTATTTTTTATGTCCGCATTGAACAGGCCGTTGAATGACATTCGGCCAATCGTTTGCTTCCGTGAAATATCGTTTAGTGTATAAATTTACTAACAATATATTGGTCGATGATACAGCATGTGTACCATGTCCTCATGATACCACAAGTGTATCATGCGTCCACCGACAATCGTTGTATAGCATTTTCATTAATATTATTCACACACACGTATGTTCAACATTAAATCGCTCTATATAGGGCGAAATTCTGTCGCGAGGAATGCTTTTTGATATAAAAATAAAAATGAACAGACCAACTTGTTCATAAATTTAGCGGCAATGTTTTTGACGTTTATTTATGACATTTCGGGGAATACCATTAGAGTTGAAACCCAAAAAATATACTCTTATTTTGCTGTACACGTTACGAATCGGCAACATATGTTGCTACTCGACTATTATAAAACTATTTCGCCAAACTCAAAAGGACATAAATTCGGCGTCCCAAATCTGAAGTAAACACAAGGATATATTTGTATCATTTCAGCGCCTTATTGGGATGTGTCATAACTGATATAAACTTGATGATCCTTAAAAATAAGAAAAGGGTTTTCCAATTTAAAATGTGCCCTTGTCTTTTTTCATTTGTCAAGGAAAATCGTTAGCTAGTAAAGATTACACTGTGTGTTGTGTAATATATAATAAAATAGATTTGCTATTTGTGGAGTACACAGACGCAGTAGAGGTGGCACGGCGCATGCGCGTAGCGTCTCTATGTTGTATGCGAACACGCACACACCACAGATGATTCTCCCTCCCTTTTCGGCCAAATATCGCTTTGAATCGGAGAAGCGTTTCACTTTTCGTGGCGTCCAGCCTAATTTACCCTACCGCGTCTATAGTATAACAACTTAGTATATAATTTATTGATATTAAAACAAGGATGCACATTGTTAAACATAATATAAGCTTTTAAATAATAGCACAAATTTCGATTGATCTCATCATAATTGATTGTGGGGAACTATTATTTTTTTTTTAAATAACGGACCGTTATTTCTGCTTTAATAATCGGTATAGAGTTTTGAATCATGTTTGGGATATTGGTATAATGTTGCATTTTCAAGTGACTCTTTGTCTAATTTTCCGTCAATCTTTATTAAATCCTCATGTTTTTGTACTTCCAAATTAACCCCACATTTCCACCTTCTTGTTTAATTGTAAGCACCATGCCCACTTCTGAACCATGGTCCAATTTTGAGCTATAGGACAACACAACTTTTGGACGTTAATATAATGAAGCTATCGTCGGTAGGGAATCCAATCCCGGACAGTTTTCGGTGCTCGTGAATCCCGGGATTAATAAACGTAATCCCGAAAAATTGAGGATTGAAACTTTTATCTAACAGAAATCGTACACCTCACCAACACGTTGAAGGCTACTAAGTCGAAATTCTCGCCAAAATCTGGACGCTTGGAAACAGTAGCGTAACTACTAATTGGCGAGCTTAGGCGACGCCTAGGAGCAGTAATATATGTATACATATATACAGTACATATATGCTTTTTAAATTGTTATATTAACCTTTCCCTACCGGTGATGTATTTACTACACCTCGACTCTAATAATGGGAATATCGATATGAAATATAATAGATACGGGGTTCAGAATTTTCGTATTCCTCCGTAATATAATTACGAATCACATCAAAGTATGAAATCCCGGGATCGAATGTTTGGGATTGGATTCCCTAATCGTCGGCATCCGTAGTAGATTTTGGGCGGTCCGGTATTTTTTTATCCTGTTAAAGTCCCAGTCTCCTGGTATTTTTCAATGATATACTGCAACACCTTGATGAAAATCTTCATTTTTTTATTATCAATTAGCCTGGTTTATAAGCCTCCATATCCATATGTACTGATTGATGTACTAATTACGATTAATTTGACTGGTTTTATCATTTAGAGAATATTCATGGCCGCCGTAAGTTAGTCTATTCGGGCCGTATGTTTGGTTCGTATGCATCTATTTTATCAATCGGATCTAAAATTGGTCACGTAGCAAGACTACCCATCTTACAGGAAGAGCCGCACGTGATAACAGAGAACTATAGTTATGCTGTAGGTGGAAACGGACGGATATGGAAGACCAAGTATCCAAGGGTGTGATTAATGACTGAATGGATGAGTCAATGGTGCTTCTCGACAATATATCGCATGATTTCATATTCAAATCGTGTCCATGATGATCCAGCGACTACCAAAACATCCGAATTTGTATCGCATTCAAACTACCATTGTTCATCATTCCAATTTCGGCTGGCATTCGAGATTTTTTGCGCGATGAAGTTGCAACGGTTATATATAAAGCTCTTTTTTAATTTGAGGCAGTTTGTAATTTATCTTGTTATACAATAAGTATTTAATAAGTAATTTAGTTTGTGTAATATACAATAAAATAGACGGCACACATACACAGTAGGAACGTTACGGCGCATGCGCGAAGCGTCTCTATGATGTACGGACAACGGACACGGGGAAACTACAAACGATTCTCCCTTTTGTCCAACCAACAGCCAGTTGGATTCGTTACACTTTTCGTTACACGTGTCTTTCGGGCCAATTTGCCCACCGCGTCTATAGAAGTCTCACTTCCTCAATGGAAGATAGTGTTATAGTTGTTATATCTGTTGTATATAGTGTCACATCATCGTCGCCCTTGTCCTTTGA
This sequence comes from Stenopsyche tienmushanensis, assembly GCA_008973525.1. Taxonomy (NCBI): domain Eukaryota; kingdom Metazoa; phylum Arthropoda; class Insecta; order Trichoptera; family Stenopsychidae; genus Stenopsyche; species Stenopsyche tienmushanensis. The sequence goes on from WACJ01000017.1 coordinate 794,970, forward strand.
CGTTCAATGACTTGTCCTTCCATGAATTCCATGAAAGAATGAATCATAAGCTAAAATAACTGTTTCAAGGAGGAAGAAAAACAAAAAGCGGGGATCTGGCCGCGATCATTTATTAATGCAGTACATATCTTCGTTAAATCGCAACTGGGTGGAGATTTTAAATGTATAAAAACATTGAACGTCTCGAAATCCCCGAACCCGGCTTAACCCACAAAAAGTTGAGATCGTTTGTTTAATGGAGTGTATAAGGAATCATCAGTTTTGAATTACTCAATAGAAAATGAGTTATATTCAATCATGATAATGCCCACCCTCATTGGGAAGATTTTGTCATGTGGATATGGATGTAAAAAAAATGAGCTACATTTTAACGATATATTTCTTCGATGGTGTCAGACTTCGATGATGGTGACTGTCAGAATATTCTACGAATCTGGGTCTTCTGAATCACTCGTTTATCCGCTGTACATGCATCCATTAGACATCTGCGGTTGATACGGAGAGATGCATAAGGACAAAGGTGCAGTTTTGGTTAAACGAACATGCAAACAAGAATCAAACAAGCAGAGCATGACTGCCGAAGTCGATGCATCGCCATCAAATGAGACATTGGATGGACTCGAAAAAAATCTACATAAGTCATTCGATTGAATTCGTGGCTTATTTGGAAAAAAATGTGGAGTTTTTCTTCTACTTGACGAAATGAAATTTGATTTCGTTGTTTTATCAAGTTTCTTGCTAAACGTGTCAAACATTGTCGAGTGTGTCTTTGTCAACATCTTTATCACATTGCTCACCGCGAAGTGACTTCAACCGTATCATTTATTTATGCATACGGTTCTAATATCTTAACACTTTACGGTCCGCTGGGCACAGCGCTTAAATATAAATTTTGATTATGCTTTCCACATGTCTAGATTAATCAATCACATGTCCGGGCAACAAAATAATATCATGTATAATTGTTATCTGAGTAATGTAATTAATATACTAATTAAACATCATTGTGCAATTTATATTTTCATCGACTTGAAACTGAAACTTATGGATTTTTTTCTATATTGGGATTTGCAATCGTCATCAGATATTTAAATGCTAGTTCGAGTTGATAACCGCGTGAGCCCCCTATTCTCATATAACACCATCAATGTGACTGATAAAATTCCTATCTGGCGAGACACGGACTAAAATTCGCAAAATTCCCGATTTCCTAACAAATTATTTATTTCCGTCGCTGCAGATGAATACTTATCTACTATAATACTTTGAAGTAATTCGTAATTATATTAGGGAGGAATACAAAAATTCTGAAGCCCATATCTATTATATTTCATATCGATATTCCCATTATTAGAATCGAGGTGTAGTAAATACATCACCGGTAGGGAAAGGTTACTATAACAATTTGAAAAACGTACATGTACGTTATATATGTATACATAAATTAGAGAGTTGGGTCGAATTTTATTCCGTTAAACAGGGACTGGAACGACCTGATAGTGTGAATACTGTGATTGTTTCTTGTGTAAGAATATTTGATCGGACCGGGATCGGAGCGGAGATCGAACCGTTAACGGCATCATAGTGTGGATCTGGCCTTACTGTCCCTAGGCGTCGCCTAAGCTCGTCAATTGGTAGTTTGTTTCGCCAGATTTCGTCGGGAATGTCTCGATTTAATAGCCTTCGTCGTGTTGGTGTGGTGTACGATTTCTGTTAGATAAAAATTTCAATCCCGATTTTTTCGGGATTACGTTTACTAATCCCGGGATTCTTAAGTACCTGTCGCCGCTGCTGTAGCGGAGGCTTCTGTTTCGCGCACTTCTTGCGCTTCCTGTTTCTGCTCTTGTTCGCTAATATTTTCCACCCTTCCAACTCACTTTCCGCAACCTTCTGCTTCGGTGTAAGCTTTCTGGGCATCTATCTCGCAAACAATTCGCCCTAAACAAGTTTTTCCGGCACAATATCACTAAGGAGATTTCAAGAAATGTCAGGAAACTCTTCATGAAAGTCGTCAAGCATCACACGGCGATTATATCGCAAATTCTTCAATTTCATGCACAAGTTCATCAGAAATCACCGATTATTTCCCATTCCTTGCCTCGTCGTATCACGTACGGCCTTCTCGGAATGATCTAACCCACTTCGTGACATCTTGTTGACTCATCACATCACTACCATAAATTTCCACGAGCTTCCGATAATTATATGCTGTGGTATTGTTCTTTAAATCAAAAAAGGAGGAGGAGGAAAATGAATGAAAAAAAGGAAATCTCACACGGACGACAGGTGGTGGGTGCGCGCGACGACTTCTCCATCGGAAGAGTTTACTGTGACTGAACAAAATGGCCGATAAACACTCAACACAGACGTTATTTCGATTTTTAAATGTATTATTTTCGATATTTCGATACACAAACTGCGTCATAATATATCCCGGTATCTTTCTCTCGAATGTTATCGGTAGGATGTCACCAGTTTATGATAAATGCGATTTTTTTTTAAATTGTGAATAATTAAGATGATGATGAACATTCGGCTAAAATTACAAATACACCCAACTCACACATGATTTTTGAAATTTGCTCATATTTACCATGCACAAATGCACACATCTGACTGCTGCCTTTTTCCTAATTGTTTATATTTGCGCATGATAATCTATTATCAGCTCTAGACATTGATCACTCTCTTATCGTGCGAACGCTTATTATTATAAGTGGGGTTTTTTTCCCCCCTCCATTTTAAGGATACAAAATCACGTATATGGGTGTAGTAGGTGAGTCGGATAACTCCGGTGTAATTTGTAGCAGGAAGTATAAAAATAGACGCCATTAGGAGATAGAGCCTGCCGCATTTTACCTTTTGCAGGAACTTATTTTCTTGTAAATTGTTCGGCTGTCTTCGTTTTTGGGAAGGATATATTTATTTTTCGCGCACACATGTATACGCATGATAAAACTGGCTTATAATTGGCTAGCTAATGGCTTTACATAATGTATGTTTGGTAAGATGAGCTTATATTGTAGCTGTGAAGTGTATTCGTTGTGCGTTATGCCACCGCCCGCAGCAACTAACCATTCCGCGCATATCATCAGCGTATCTTACAAAAAATTCCAGTATGCTCAGTTACTTTACTAGTTACTAGTTAGTTACTTAACGCTATAAACTTTCAGATTGATTTGCCATACACTACTGAATAATTTACAACTTTGAGAAATGTTGCTTTAATAATTTGCTGTTAAAACAATTTATAAAAATAGAAATGGCAATTATTTTTTACCTTTTTTTTACAGACTATTTCAATTAAAACAGTTGAACGAAAAGGCGAAGCGTAGAAATGAAATGTGAATTTCTTTACTTGTATTTTAAATTAAGTTCTCTTTGAGTTGTTCTTTAGCAAACAAATTTGTTGCTTTTTAATTTATCTTTGGACAATTAATAATATTTTATCTTAACGGCGTAAACAAGTTTTTTCACATCGAATGCGCAACGCAATACATTTTATAAGAAATAGTCTTCCACAAAATGAGCAAAACGCTGGACAGTATGAAACTGAGAAAAGTTTAAATTTGTGAGAGCTAACAACCACCTCGCTTCTTGTTAAAAATTATTTTGACGGCAATAAATAACACTCATGAATATTATACAAGATCACACGAACTCTCCGAATCTAATTAATTCAGTCTGCCAGGGGAGGATAGGAAGAATTTTCAACGAAATGATAATGATAACAGAAGATTCGCCGGTTGGAAGGCAGCTTCGGGGACGCCGCCTCCATTGTTTCAGATGATGGGGGTGGAATATTTACAATTTTCTGCGAAAACGTATCGTCGAGCGTTAACGGAAGATTTCGGGCATGTAATTAGATGAAAATAAACATAAGATCGTATGTGAATATATATCGGAAGTCACTGATAGTCGAATCTTGATTTACGACGTGTTAAATTTGCCAAGCAAACACTTCATCCGTGAATCAGCTCGTTTCTGATTAGCAATACTCGAGATGAATGCGTGAGCAACGAGGCAAGATACATATCATAAATATATATATTTAACCCTTCGCGCTTCAATGTCATGACGTCCACGACGGAGATTCTCCCGACGCTATGAAACGTAAATTTATACACGAAATTGCTTATTTTTCATCTTGCTCTCTGAGCGAACGTATCTCGATAATTTAAGCAAAATATGCTTTAAGTATATTGATGTTATGGTACCCCGATCTCGAAGTGTGCATACGGAGATCCGTTCATGGACGCAAATCATGTTTTGTGGACATGTTCCCGGTTCAAAAAACGCCCATTCAAAGTGTCAGCGGTCTGAAAAGTGGACCGGTTGAACACACATACCAAAGTTATGGAAATAAATTCATCCCCGAGGCTTTCTACAATCGCTGTGATCATAGAAGCCCCCCCCCCCCCCCCCCCCAGAGGCTAATTTACACAGGCGGCTCGCACCAAATGAAGTCGCGAGCGAGACTAGAATTATATGTAGAATATTAGTTTATACAGAATATATTTACATACTTTGCGCCCCCTTGTTTTTTGACTCTCATTAAATTTGCAAATATTTTGCTAAATACAGCTTTATATAGAATACCATGGTTGAAATTTTGATTAATAAAACAGATGTCAAATGTAATGTGTGAGATGATAATTTGAATGAATAATAATATTGTGTTAGAAATAGAAGTACGATATTAAAAATAAAGCGCCGCATGCCACTTGTGTAGGCATACTCCGCTTGGATCGCTCGAGTGTGCACTCAACATATGAGGGCATACTCGTCAAAGGGTCAATTGGCCGTATATAATTCAGGTTGTATTTAAAAACTCATTATTTTTAGCACGCCAATAAGTTTTGAATGGATCTGTGCCTTAATTGCATCGAGTTATGAGCGTTTGGAATAATTCTGCGATGGTTTAGCGTAGATTTTATCGTATTAAAATTATTAGGGTGTCCCATAAGTTTCTTTCGTTTTCATATTAAGAAAAAAATAAACAATTATTTGTATTACATCAAAATTTATTGAATAATATATGATCAATTCTGTTCTATTACCTTTCTCCATATCCCCGGAAGCCTCATAATGCCTTCTTGCCAAAATTTACCAGGTTTGTTGGCAAAATATTGATCAAGGTACATTTTTATATCATTTTTTGAATTAAAATTTTTACCACGTAGCTCATAATAAACTACCTCCTTCCAGTCCCACCAAATGCATAGCAAAACTTTTTTTTGATGTAGGCCACGTTTAGCTACAGTTAAAGTTTCTGTACCCTTGGTTCAAGACCGTTTACGTTGGATATTCTCATAGAGTATCCAACTTTCATCTCCAGCGACAAGTCTCTTCAAAAAAGATTGGCTACTATGTCGTTGGAGAAGAATATCGCATGTTGAAATACGCTGAAGTTTATTTGAGTCAGACAGATCAATAGGAAGCCACACATCTGAACGATTGATGTAGCCCAATTCTGTCAGATGATTATGGCGATCAGTATATCGCGGGTTTTATTCAACCATGGCTATGATTAGATCCGTGTTCATTTACAAAAAAAACTTATGGGACAACCTTACATTATAAATTAAAATGTAGCAGACTGAGCGTCAATTGATTTCACAAGAAATCTCGTATTAACTACAAAATTTCCGTCTTTTCCAAGTATAAAAAATTGCAGGTCCAGCCATTGTCTACATGTGCTTCCTCGTCGTTATTTTCCTTTCTACATTTGATTTGTGGTCTGCAAAAACACGAAACGCCTTCCCTTTTTCGCCTCCGAGTTGATGACCATGGCTTTATAAAGGCTGTATCCCAAAACTTCCCTCGTTTCCTGGGTCCGATTGTAAAAACGCAAGGTTGCCGTAAAAGTTATCCACCGTCGTGAAACCCGAACGTTAATATCCCGACAATTGGGGTTACTCCTACACGAGTAGGGTAGATCTACCGTGTGCTTGCTGCCAGTGTTTTTTTTTTATCTTCAATCAGATGTTGAAATATTGTGTTTTTTGTAATGTGCAATCCATTTATTGACATCTTCAGTCTCGAAGATCGATTTCATCATTCATCATTCGTAGATGTCATGGTTTGTCATCTTTAATGGTTTGATCGGAAACCTTTAGCTTATGAGACGACCCATGCATGATTTACCCTTCTAAATTAAGTTCTTTGATTCATCAAACACGCCGAATATAATAATTATAAATGAGTCAAGCTTAGGGTTTTATGAAAGAAGTCGGCGTCTGCTATTTCAAAGGATATCCTACTCTTGACTTGTTTATTGTTATTTCTCGTCTGCTGAGGATATGAACAGGATTGGCAAACCAAACGAGACGTAAAGCTGAAAATGGCAATCGGCTTAAAACATCATCAGCAGCAATTAGCGTCTGCCCCAAGATAGAATTGTCTTCGGTTCGTTTTCATTTACATATATGTATTCCTCGACTTAACACTTTGTATGCGGTGTTGCATTAGTTCGGCGTGAACTCGGCATATCTCACTTATATGAACATAGTGAAAGTTCCAGCTAATTCACATTATACGAGGTTGATTCAAATATAACCAGGAATTTTGCTGTACAAATTTTTTATTGATATATAAAAACACAAATGAAAAATTATTATATTTTATAAGCAGTAGTATACAACTGTAATATTGAAACAACAACTTTGTATAGCCATATTTGAATGTCCGCCACTTATCATCCGTGCAAATCCAATTATCTGTCAGGACCGTCGCAGTGTGTATGAAACTTGTACATAAATACATAAACACTGTCGATAGCATACAATATTCGATCATTTCTTTGGATAAACAATACATTTGAAAACGATTCATTATATCATTAATTTATTATTTGATAAATTTGGGTTAACGACTTATACAATCGTACGATGTACGCAAAATACTCTCTCCGCTTCTGTTTCTTTCCAAACTCTGTCTCCTCGCTCAACGTGTAAGAATGCTCTTTCTGAAACACTGGAATTCGGACATAACACTGTGCCTCTTTTACCTCTTCAAGGGTTTAATAAACAACAAAATAAAACAAGAACCTTATTCATCAACATCGTCTCCTTTGAGAGTGATATGTTCTTTCCAACGCTTCTCTAATATTTCGATGCCTTTTTGTGGAACGATTTAACTTTGGCCTAAAAATAGACTCCAGTGTCGGCAATCACTTCTTCATCGCAGCCAAATCTCTTTCCCTGGAGCATTCCTTTTAGGTCTGCAAACAGGTAATAGTCGCTGGGAGCTAGATCCGGAGGAATACGACGGAAGCAATTCAAAGTGCAATTTTGCCACTGTTGCGATCGACTTGTGTCATGGCGAGGGAGCAATTTTTTCTTCCTCATTTGTGGTCGTTTTTTCGCATTTTCTTCCGTCAAGCGCACCAATAACGCCATATAATATCCGCTATTGCCAAATTATTTTGTATGTGTGTTTTTTTAAATGTAAACAAGAACGCTGTTTTTTCTGTTAACCTTTTGAGGAGTGAGAAAATCTATGAAGTCGTTGATACCATAATCGCCTTACACCGATTAATTTCTGTCAGCTCCTATCAGCGTAAGACAATCTTCAATTCGAGGCGGAGTCAATTGTAAATAAGCACTGTTGATAGCATACAAGACCACGTCTTTTTTTACATAATCAATACACAAGAAATCGATTAATTTGCTCTTGCTTTAGAAGGAAATGATAATCGGACAAAGACTCATTCAACAAGCAGCGACGAACAGCAAACAATAAAATAAATACACACTGTCGATAGCACAAAATATTTGCATAATCAAATAGCACACTTGAAATCGAAATCATTATTAGTCGATAAATTTGGGCTAACGATCTATACAATCGTGCGATGTATGCGGGGAAGCTCTCCGTCTCTGTCTCCCGAAATGCGCTCCGTTTTCTCTCTGTCTCTGTCTCCGAGCTCAATGTACGAGAGTGCTCTTTCTGAATAGTGGAGGGGAGTCCCAGGCCCTGGGATAGTACTCCTTTAGGGGTTAACCACTGTAACTTGTGCACAAAAAGTATTATTTATTGGTCAATAGTGGTGTTAACTATATATTATCCTGCGAACTTATTGAGTGACAGCGAATGATAAATTTGCACTGCACTGTTTCACGGTAGACGTCCCTTCCGGGACTCGTCAGGATTCGGCGTATCTTTTGTGGGAATGCTATTTTATATACTGGCATCGCGTTTATGGTCGGTCAATTGATTGATTGATTATAGAACAAACAAGGGTGCTGTTGACAGAACCTTCTCTTTCCTTTTCCTCCGGCAATTTTGTCTGTTGTCGTTTGCTTGCTCGCTCGAAATATTTTCTTTTCTTAAAAGCATTTCCATTAAAATTTATATTTTTCTTTTCCGCTTTGGCCATCCATTATTTCGGGTATACTTTTCGAATGGCCACTCTATCAACAGGCTAAGTGATGTATGTCTTTGCTTGGATACATGGCCGTTGTTGAATTTCACTTTTGAAAAAGATGATGGAACTTCGCCGACATTTTGCGAGATATTTTTTCCCGTGTAAATCAACAGCAACAAGTACGAGTACTTCTCGCTTGAATCTTCTACAATCCAATCGCATCAATTTCGTGACATAATTTGTCTGCGTTCTGTTTATTTTCGGAGAGTGACTTCAGAGTTTCTTGGAATCTATTACTCACAGCGAACTGCAATTCAGATTATCTCGGACATGAACCCCGTGACGCTATTTTTGCATTTCCTCAATCTTCGACTCAATTTTGGTGTCATGATTATTTTATTCGAGCTTGCAGCCTTTGCTCAATATTTCAACATTTTAAACAGACTTCATTATGTAGACCTTTTTCTTTTAAGGCGTCACTGGTTATAAAGTACTCTTAATGAACTAAATTGATTGTTTGACTTCTGCACGCTTTTTGCTTCTCTTTGTTTTTTTTATTTTTTCAATTATTATTCTCAGACTTGCTCTCAAAGACGCCGAAGTAAATATATTTCTAAGGGATTCGTCTCTGTTCATGGTTTACTTTTGTGTCCGTACTTTTTAAATAATGATCATAAAATTGCTTGAAACCATTCATTTTTATAAATAAAAAGAACAACAATATTAAAATATTTATTCGCAAAGTTCTAAACCAGAATAAATATTTCTTTGTAGGGGTACCGAATGAAAATTTCGTTTTAAATTGAAGGATTTGTGTGAAATACATATGGAAAAAATCATTTACATCATTTAGTCTGGATCTGATTTTGGAGTCTAGGCAAAATGCTGCTGAAAATGCACGCTCAGCCTCCACACTCGTTGGAGATATCGTCATCAGATATTTAAATGCTAGTTCTTGTTGTTGAAAGCGTGATAAAATTTCTTTCTGCTGAGACACGGACTAAAACTCCCGCAAAATTCCCGATTTCCCGACAAATTATTTATTTCCGTCACTGCAGATGTATACTTATATACTGTAACACTTTGATGTGATTCGTAATTATATTACGGTGGAATACAAAAATTCTGAACCCCGTATCTATTATATTTCATATCGATATTCCCATTATTAGAGTCGAGGTGTAGTAAATACATCACCGGTGGGGAAAGGTTAATATAACAATTTGAAAAACATATATGTACTCCATATATTTGTATACATAGATTAGACAGCTACTGCCCCTAGGCGTCGCCTAAGCTCGCCAATTAGTAGTTACGCCACTGTTTTCAAGCGTTCAGATTTCCGCAGGAATGTCTCAATTTAGTAGCCTTCATCTTGCTGGTGAGGTGTACGATTTCTGTTAGATAAAAAATTCAATCCCGAATTTTTCGGAATTACGTTTATTAATGCCGGGATTTATGAGCACCTAAAACTGTTCGAGATCCCGGGATTTTGAGCGGTTTTTAATTACGCACATTCACCATGCAACAACATAATTATGTGTATTTATGAATCAAATAGCACAGTATAATTGTATGTTTTATTAAATTTTATCTTTTTATTGTTCACAGGTAAATATCTCATCATTCATTGTGGCATTCTGTGGGTGCACGTTTAGAAAAACATGCTTTAGTCTTATTGACAAGGATTAATTAGTATTGAAGCGATCATGGTAAGAAGAAAATAATCGATTCAGTGTTTTAAGAATAAGATATTATGATGTGTGAAGGTTGAACGTATGTATAAATCGGTTTTTCCGACGAAAGAAGTTTGTTTTCCAAGAGAATCGTTCAGAAAACACTTGATTTCAATTGCCGGTGTAACACTCCAACTGTGCTCCTGTAGGATTTCGACCGGAAATTTGGATGACGGGGCAAAAGCCTGTGGGGGAAGAATTATAGCGAACATTTGCCATTTTTCTCTGTGGATATATATAATTTAACAACGAAAGAAAAAACGGGTCAACCGATCGTCGAAATGTCAAGGTATTGTTTCTGAATTATCATCATATAGAAATGAGACCGCACGACTGTCATTTTTGTCTTCTTCTCTGTGAATTTGCGAGCATTTTTCTTTCGGTGTCAACCTCTTGAGCCGCGGTATTCAGACCGTGGACACATTTGTCTTATTTTATTTTTCCCAGCGCGTAATACGCTAGCTTTCTGCGAAAGCTTTACACTTGTAAATATGACGGCGATCATATTAACACTTTGAGAACCGCGCTTTTTGGTGTGAAAATGCTGTGGGGGCCGCTCGTTTTAGGCAAATTTCGCAAGAAATCAAGACCTTTATAATAATTTACATATCTTTTTAACCTATGAGTGTATATACGTAAAATTTTCAGGTTATGTTCTACATAATCAAAGGTATAGATATGTGATCTTCATTTTACAACTTTCAAGCAGTGGTTCTCAAACCAACGAAATACATTTTTTTTCTTTCTATAAATACTACTTGTTATTTATATTTCATTTAAAATTTATTTACTACATGAGGGTGATAATACTTCGCAATTTTATGGAAGGACCGCCACTGGATATGTATATATCCTTTACTTCAGGATCGTCCAACCTTTTTTGTCTTGGGAGCTACTTTTCAATTTAAAATTGTCTTAGGATCGACTTCTAATATGATTCTTATAGGAAATTTATTTTCTTTCTTCAACCTTAAAACTCAAATTTATATACCCTTTATATCTGTAGAGACATCTGTCAACGAATAGTGAAATATTAGTGTCGGTAACATTTTTTTTTATGATGTTGTAGGCCTACGTTTTTACGCCAAATGGCGTCAGCGGTTCATAACGGTTGGGGAATTTTTACGCCAAAAGGCGTCAGCGGGTCTCAAAGTGTTAAAATGCCCCTCTGTAAACATATTTCATTCTGGAACACCTGGAGTGCTGTAAGAATGTCGAAGGGATGCGTACCGGGGCCCGAACCGACCCCATTTACTAATTCATTTTAATTGCTACACGTGTTCGGTGGCATCGAAGATGTCAAACTGCTTAAGTTAGTAGTTCGTAAGGCTTGCGTTTGAAACGTGTATCAGTACAAAAGTAAAAGACGTCGTCGAGTTTGCGCGCCAGACGTAATATGAATCATGCTCTTTGTTCCGTTGATTGAAAAGTAACGTCATTAATTCACAATTCAAATGTTGTAATCTGTATCAGATAAAGGCGCAGTTGATTGTAGCTCAGCTTACTACAGAATACATATTTAAACATATCTAGGCGTGATTCACATCGAAATAGTATTACAGGAGACACTACAAAAAAGCAACTTTTAAAATCGTATATAAATTGAATCACACGCTTTCGTATTATTTTCTAAACTTGCTTCCATTCTTCTGTATTTCAATCCTAAATCACTAATCATTAGTCTCATAGACTACAGACTTAACGAGTGAGTGCGACGTTTAACATTTCTTTACGGCATATTCCCATCTTCTTATTATTTCGCACCCTGATCTAAAAACATGAACATTTAAGCCTTTGTTTAGTGAGTTTATTTTAAATTGACGTAAATTCGTATGGGGCATCGGTTATCGTCCACACAAATCCACTTTTCTCTCAGGACTGCGCAGCGTGAGTCAATATTGTATATCAATAAATGAACCCTAACACTGTTGATAGCGCCTAATATTCGTTCACTTTTTCGCATAAACATAAACAATACACATATGTGTCTTCAACGAGCGAGAATACTCTTTCTGTAACACTCGAATTCGTACGCATCATATACATCATGATCTGAGCTTGTCCTCTCCTTCTTATAGTCACTCGGTGCTCTTGTTTATTATCCTACAAAAAGAAATCACTTTGATATTTTCGATCAGCTATTCACGATTCATAATTTAAATTACTCTTCCATACGACAAAAAAATATATAAAACAAATCTTATCCGACTGACATCTTATAAATAGATAATATTTCCGGAAATATTTTTTTATCTAATCAACTTTTTTATTAAATTTCTCGAAAGTTATTGTTGTATCTTTGTTCAAACGGCTTTTTTTTTATAGCCTACGCATCGATACCATTAATTTATCGATTAGTCAACTTCTGCGAATATTTTTACCTGCAATTGCAATCATTTTAAAACTAAACATTTCCATTTTTTTAAACGTTGCTAATAAAATTAGTTTTATGGTGCACCATTTACCTTATAATTTTTTACCTTAGCAAAACCGGGCGTGCCATTATCGCCTCTCGGCATAGTTGACAAAGGGCTTTGTTTGCCTTATCAAAGCGGATCGGACGCCGGACAGACATCCATGAGACATTGATTTTTATATACATAGATATATGGCCCTAGTAGTGAGTCTCAGCTACCAACATCAGATTCCGCCATTTAAGCTTATCCTGAGTCTCCTTCCTCCAGTTACTTAGGCCCATTCTAAGAAATCTGAGTCTTAGATGGATTGAGGAATTTGTTGGTGATATCCGTGCTACGTGCCCAGTGAAGCTGACGATCGACATGTCCATGACCTCCATTAGATCCAGTTGGATCTAAATTATTCGATGCCAGGCATTTGGTCACAAAGATTTATCAATGTTTTATAGAATTTGATCGTACATCCCACCAATAGTGATTTGTTTGCTCAACAGTCCAAAGCAGCGGCCATTATCGTGTTGGATTATGAAAATTATTTTTGAGCATAGATCCCAGATCTTCTGGATCCCTCCTGAACGGTTTACGTTCACAGATGTTAAATCTTCCAGCATTCACACTCGATACCGTCTTAACACTTTACAGTCCGAGTGTTCAAACGATTTCGCAAAAAATCATGCAAAAGGCTTAGCATTCACAACCTGTCGATTCTGACACCAGTGAAGCGTCGAAGCAGGAAGGCTCTCGAGGCAGAGTTCCCGGGCGGCTCCCCGCTTCCACGTACTCGTCGGGACGGCCGCGCTAGCGCACGAGTCCGTTCTTCTTTCGGGTCCTGATGTAGCCGAACTGATAGATGGAGATGGACGGGTGTCAAACAAAAAAACAAGCAAGAACGTCCTCCTGCAGCCAAGGCTAACCGACGACTCTTCCTAACTCCCGTTTCCTGCGCATCGTCACCCAGCCGACAACGATGCACGCGCAAGAAGCGATCGGTCGGTATTTCAGAAGCAATGTCCTCGCAGCGCCACGGAAGATGGCGCTGTTAAAATAACATATTACTCCTAAAGAGAGACGGAAGATGTCGCTGTTAATAAAATAATTTTAAGATTACACAAAAACAACTACAAGTTAACATCCATGGCACAACATTTGTTTCATCGGACAATAACCATTGAAGGAAGCATGGCACACATGCCGTGTCATGGACACATTATCGCATCGATTCGCTGTTACATTTGAGCGATCGACTCGCCATTAAATTTGAATCATCGACCTGGAAAGGTGAAACGTTTCCGTTAGAATCGTTCCCGAAAAATAATGTTATTAAATGGCATGTTTAGTCTAACGCGTTCAAAGTTTACGTTGGCCAAGTGCCCGGCGTAGATAGACCGTAAGGGTTAAATTTCACAAAACGGGCCGCAATTTGGAAACATTCCAGATTCGGCTTCCATAAAAACAGCCGTTTCCCTAATTATCCAGCAGCCACTCCTTGAACCTTATCATTTTCACTTTCGACATTTTCGCGTACGACTCCCACTTTAGATACCTTAACCCATGCTTTAAGCTTTTTGTTTTAACGAACCACGATCTCAATTAGGCTATCTTTGCTCTGAACTGTTCCACTGCGACCCATAAGACTTTTGTTAACTCAATACAAAGGACATGATCCGTGGTGTCTAATATTAACGAAATATTATCTTAGAATTGTCGCAAAGCAGTGGTAATTTTTACAAATTAATTCGGCTCAAATTTGTACATCCAATTGAAAGGCGAACCGCAAGCTTTTGCCGAATTCTACACCCACTCAATATTATTACGGAACGCTTCAAATATATGTCGACTTTCAAAAGAAAATCCTCCATGAAATTACGAAGACATATTCTTTTTCCTGAAAGTTGGTCGATTCGACAAAAAGAGCTTGGTAATACTATATTTCGCTGCGAGCTTTTGTTTATGTTTATTATGCGGTCTACGTCTGATATCTCCATATATGCCATCCAAACGCGAAATAATAATACACTGAAAACTGATATTAACTTATCATATATACAAAGCTTTAACTTTGAAGCTTCTCGGAATTATCGCGAGTGCTGTGTGTTTCTTTTCTTTTTCCCCTTTTCATAACTTTCAACCTGTCTGTTCGAAATACTTAAATTCCTCAAAGGCTGCTCCGGGATATTCGGCGCCATCGTATACCGCTTCTTTACAATTCTTTGTGTGAAGCCTTAACCAGATATAATCTACTCGGTATCACGTTTTATGAAAGCATCACATGGAAAAATATTCGTAGATAAATTTGATTAGCCGAGCAGATCTTGTTTTTGGTATTCGCTGGCTTCACTCTCGTGCGTCGTACCATGACAACTTTCATCCGTTCACTCTGCTTCATGATTAAGAATATCGAATGCTGGGTGTGTACTGATCGCTAAAAAATTAAAATGTGATTGTGTAATATATAATAAAATAGGCAAACAAGTATGTGTGTAATATGCACAGTAAGAGACAGTGCAACACATGCGCGCAGCACCTCTATGATGTATGCAACGGAGACACTACAAACGATTTGCCTTCTCTTTCCGACCAACTGCCGCTTGGAGTTCCACTTTTCGTGACGTTAAAGTCAATTTGTCTTTCAGCGCCTATATAAAATTCGCTTCAAAAATTCCTGCTGATTTCTAATTGTTTGCAACATTAACATACTATTTCTGACACCATTGTAACGTGGAGTGAGGGCGCTTTCGGAAGCAGAGCCCTCGGGTCGCTTTCACGTATTCGCCGGGACCGTACTCACGCGTAGATTCATTCAGTAAGTCCTAAGTCAAGTCAAGAAAGTATCACTTTGGACACATATCGACCAATTAAAGTAAATAGGCATCGTGTTGGGTCAAAAAATGAATTTGTGCCTTTATTTATTTTCAAATATGAATTCAACGACGATATCTGAGAATTGGTTAGCCGTCACGAATCGAATCTCTCGCTGGATGCTTGACAGGCCAAGAAAACGCGATTCCCTACAAATTCCCAAACAGAATAATGACAAGGACCCGCCTTCGGAATTGATACAAAAAGGTTTCAGGGTAGGCATCATCTTGTCGCTGATGCCATAAAGTCGATAATAAAATAAAATAAGTTTGACCTTGTACATTTTTATAGTGGTATTTTCGGGCTCGTGCATTCTTTCACCGACATGGCAGTATTTTTCTATTTCACGTTTCGCTTGTGCGCCACATACTTGCCTTTGTTATTTTCTTCTCCCACGCTCTCCTCCCTCATACAGATATCTCATTTTTTTCTGTTTTTGTTTCAATTTTTCATACGGCTGCCTTTTTCTCGGTATGAAATTAAAAAGGGTTTTAAGCGAAGCGAGACGGCCAACTCTGCGCAGTCCTCGTTAATCAGGATTCAAAGTAGACTCGCTCACTTCCTAATCCGTTTACAGAGCAGATTAAACAATACTCGTATTGCTGTTTATTTTTTTGCAAACTTCTGCCGTGCCTTTTTACTGTTTACCGATTCGTGATAAATCGTACGTCTGCCCCGGACGTGCTTTTCTGCGCCACTATTTTTCCTTTTGAATTTCCAATCGTCTACCCTGACCTCGTACCTTCCCTCCATTTATCGGACCGTTCGCTAATCCCGAATTTCTTTGGAGAATATCCTTTAGTGTTATTTATTGCTACTTAATATTAATAGGGCGTTTCTTCTAAACGTTTGTTAGTTTAAAGATGTACCATTTTTCTTAGTTTAAAATTTCCAACGCTATCGATAATTTCACAGCTGTGTATATTTTATTTTATTTTATTAATACTATCAACATCTAAAATCCGTCTGTTCTCTTTGGGATTATAATAATCATATTGTGCGTTAAGAATATTAATTATTATGCCTCGAAACTGTACCCTGCCTTGACATGGCCCACCTGAGTCCGTTCGGTATCGGTTCGTAGAAGAGGTCCACATAGGAGGGAGACAATGGTAATAAACCACGACTGACCCGGGCGAGAAGATCAGATATTCCTGCGGCCAAGATAATCGGTCGGAGACTTAAGACCCCAAGACTTGGCTGAAAAACTTTTTGAAGACTCACTCAGAATTAAACTTAACCTGATACTTAAACTGGCGGAGCTAAAACTAAAAATTAAACTAAACTAACTAACTGTGATTCAGCGGTGACTCTAAAACCAACTGGCTCCCAATAGTCATCTGCACCTCTTTTATGCGTGATTTTAATATTGTCTCAAAGCTTCACGTTCATTCCAACATCACTCTTGGCGACCATATCTGACGCTCAAAGGACGTCTAGTGTACTGGTGGTTTTTTTATTCTACGGTGTCCACCCATAAAACTCCAGAGGGGGTAACCCTACATCCGTGGGTAACAGTCGAATTCCTGGGGTAATAATGTAGGTGGGCGAAAGTAGCCTCGGTTTGCTCATCAAACGCTGCTTTAGCTAAAATCTTTCAAAGACACCACAATTCTAGTGGAAATGTGGGATTTTTACCCAGTAAAACTCCCCTCCCCTTCTGCTGTCACCTACTAGTTAAATGGCAGCGATGTTCCCCTCCTGGGCTTTTCGGTTATGCCAGCTTGTACATTATCCTGTCTGGCTTTTTTCTTCTATTGCATAACGCACATTATGTACCTGCAACGTGCTTTCCATGCCCTAGCATCCCTAAGTATTGAAGGAATCATATTAATGGGCAAGAGCGTATTTAGTTCAAGCTCCTCGCAGAAGGTGTCCCATTCAACAATTCATGCTGGGCAGTCGAAGTCGTGTGTGCGGCATCGTCGTTGGTTGCTCCACAATGACGCCATTCCGGGCTTGTCTCCTTGGATATTTTGTACACTCCAAAGCTACCATGCCCGGTAAATGATGAGTCAAATGGTAGCACAACTGACCATGTTTCCTTTTATTCCACTCCTCCAAATCTGTGATTAGTCGGTATGTCCATCAAACGTTTGTGGTGCTGTCCCATTAGGACTGCCACACCGCTATAGTGGTTTTTCTGGCAGCCTTCCTCGTTGCTCTTTTTTGCACAACCTGTCTCTTGGACGAATACGTCAATTGGTGGTATGGCAGTCAGCGACCAGCAGCCACTCTGATCATATTTCTGCGCTGTACCCTGGCCATTTTGAACCTGGCCCTTTCAACTAACAGTGCATCAGCCTATATTGGCGCAACGTACAACAACACCAAGTGCACTGCTTCGTTGTAAAGCCTCCTTCAGTTTGTTTTTGGGTCTCCGTTGCTAGGCATCAACTTGATCATAGCCTCTGCGATGCTGACCACCTTCGCTGCCGCCTTCTCCGTATGTGTTGTGAAACGGAGTTTATTATCAATTTCCACCCCCCAAGTATCGGAAGTACAAGTTTCCTGCGTCTTGTGAAGAATAGAGCTTTGGTGCTGGGGTAGCCCAGCTAACATGAGCTTACCCTGTGCTACGTACCCGTAAAGAGAAATGTAATTGGTTACAGAAAGAGCAGGAAGACAAGTGCATACAGGGGAGAACGACTACGGCCGCTCGAACGGCGACTCTTCTCCGTGGCTAGGTACTACAAAAGACCGAACTGATACGAGTATCATGGGGAAGGGGAAAACCCTGCAACCCTAAAACTACTAGATGCTAGTAGAGCCCGTGTAGCATAACCTTTTCCTTCTTCCTCCAATACACCTTCGGGTGCATGTAGTCCGATCTTCCTCGGAAACCTTGCCTCCTTTGGAAAACGCAAAGTGAAGGAGGTGGGCACCTGAAAGCATTGTGCTTAGTGTGTCTTGGGGATCAAAGAGATGTGGAGAACAATCAGCGCGGGGCATGGATTCTATCCTAAAGAGTCCAAAATACCATTAAGTCGCTGTCTTTTCGATCTTAACTTGTCTTCGTATTTTATCACTCCTATGCATAAGCTACTCTATAAGAAACAAATCAGAAAACTGACACACTTGTACAGCAACCCCATCATTTTGTTGTCGCAAGACCACTTGCTCTTTTCCTGTGATTTTTCCTTTTATGTTACACATAAAAATTCTCTATCTTTATAATAACCTATAATAAGGACTTTAAAATATGGAAAAATGACTATTTTCACATTTTCCTACGCCAAAGGACCCTAGCACATCTCCAAACTTTGAAAATAGTATTTAAATAAAGGATTTGCCTAAGGAACGCTAAATGTAATAGATCGGCCACCACAGTGTCCTGACCTAAATTCTATTGAGCTCCTGTGGGGGATGAACCTAGCATAGATGACAGAAAAGTTTATCCATAATCCTCAGAGTACTTATGGAAGATTTTGCAGCAACTATAGTGTCAAATATAATCTGATATTCTAATGAAATTTTGAACACAGTGCCAAAAACCTGCAAATTGCTTATAATTAATATGTTTCGGAATAGACAGAAATAATAATTACGAACAGTAATATGTGGATTGTTGCTGTGTACATTTTTATTTAATAAATAGCACATATCTTCGTTAAACTATAAACACAGACTTGTCAAATTCTCATGCTTGGGTGACATGTGTTTTAGTACATTTAAGGTCAAGATCTCAGGCTGTCAAATCACAGTCATTTGAATAATTCGTTTCCCCGGGCGCAGTCTGTGACGTCTTTGAACTGTTTGAAATTGTGGGAAAAATCAAGTCAAAGTACGCCATGATCCATTTTTTTGAGATATGATATTAGTCTAATTCTGTGGTCCTTAGACTAGCGTTTTTTACAATCGCAGAATTGTCTTTGCCATTTAATCATTGGTCTCATGCTCTTATAACGTTTTACATTTTGTAGAGCAATTGGTATTTCGTCGTTATTTCTTTAATTGTCACTTTCTATCTGTTATATAGATGCACACGCAGTTTGCGGCAGGATTAAGTCCTCTTCAATGTCTGTTCAAGGAATGGGGTGACATATATCCCATTCGTGTCATACAATCAACACCCCATGGCTTAGATATTAAAACTAGCATATCTAGTGGGTCACCCGAGTGATCGTATCAATAGGTAATTCCGGGTATTTTAAAATCTGAGCTACTTTTCTTGGAAGTTGGCGAAAAAAATAATCTGTTTATTTTTTTCACCAATAGCTGCTTGCTTATTTTATTATATATTACACAAACGGCTTTTGGTTTTTCTTTCTAGAAAGTTTAAAGAATTTGCGATCCCAGCCACTTGTAGACAAATATGCAGCTTTCGAAAATTGTTATTGATGTCCACAACGTTGAAAGCTTGGTAGATTACTGAAACTGAAACTACTGTCGTGATATTCAACTACCAAATCAGAATTTAGTTTTGTGTCGAATAATAGTATTAATCACTGTAGGTGCTATGAATACATAAAATATAGCTGAAACATAATATTAATACGATCCCCGTGTAAATTATAAGCAACATGACATCCATTAGGCGTATATCATCCCATATTGCTCTCGGCGCTGGCGAGTCCTTATTTTGTTGGATGGTCGGTTGAACTTTTTGCGCTGTATTATTATAGTCTCTGCCTAGTTATCGGACATCGTACGAACTCTTGTAAGTTTTTCCCCCAGGGCGACCCAGTCCAGGCCCGCGATAAATGGACGCCCTCTCGACGGGCTACACATTGTTAATCCGAAGGCTTTTTGCCTCATTCCATTCTAGTCGGTCGCACGCGTGCCAATTACCAGCGTGCTTTGGGCGATTCCGATGAAATATTATCGCCCACCGGAAGTTGCTCCACCCAATTACCCAAATCATCGTAATCACCCTCTCTTTTTCACTTTCGCTGACCCTCGTATCCTTCTTTTGCGTAGCTTAAGTCGCTCGTTTTGGTCTCGCATTCAATCTCATTTTGGCGTCCCGTCATTAATGTTGTGCGACATTTTCTCTGCGATTAGGATCTCTGTGAAAAACTACCAAAATGATGTATAAAACCAACACAATCGATCAACGTTTTTGGCTAACTTTTGACAAAATCAACGATGACTATCTATTTGTGGACAAATTTAAACAATTTATTACATTTGGGGAACCGGAAAGTAATCATTTGCTAAACATTTAATATAGACTTAAATATAATCCATCACTCTTTGTCAATGTCAATTTTTCAGCCTAAATTTTCAAAGAAACTTAGGATTTAATCCAAAGATGAAACCTGAACTGAAACCATATGGTCCAATCGGGAGGCGATGGACATGTACGATGAAGCGCTAATTCTCAGCTTTGTCCGAACACGCCGACCATGGTCAGGTCATGTAGTCAAGTGGCATGTTTGCATCCAAGTGATAGCATATCCGTCGAAAGACCTCGTCTACGCTGAGATGATCAGATTAACAAAAAATCTGAACATTTGGAGATAGGAGGCTCAATACAGACGGCCGTCGTATAAGGCTATGTAAACAGTGTGGGGAGTTTTTTTTAACTTTTGTTTCATCCGCTATAAATGTTGATAGTTTACTACTGATGTCATTGTTTGATCATCTTCAACCAATTCGAAATTACTGCATTAATATCCTATTATACAAAGAGAATGGCCTTTTTTATCGTTAATAAAAAAAAATAGGAGTAGATAGGAACAGGTACTTGGCTCAAAGAAAGTCATTAGTTTTTCGCATTGTATTTAGCATACCTGAATAGGAAGGACGCACAAAGATAGAATCATAGACAGCGACTTACCGGTGTAGAGGATCTTTGATAACATACCCTATTGCGCCGCTGTGCGGTCTGTTCCGGATTTCCCCGGACTAGCCACACAGAAAGTGTCATCCACTGATCTTTTAACACTACGCGCAGAGCGTCCAAGTGACCATGCCTTTGCTCTGCTCTCTCCAAAGGAAGTCAGGTTCCCGAGGAAGACCAGCTTCAGACTATGTGCACACGAAGGTGCCTTGGAAGAGGAAGGACCGAATTAAGCCAATTTAAAGGATGCTGTCTAGTCACAGATGACAGGCTACCCCTTTCCCATGATACTCGTATCAGTTCGGTCATTTGTAGTACCTACTAAGGATAGTAGTGAGCCTTTGATACAGATTCCACTTACTTCTGTAATCAGCTGTTCCACATTCTCTTTTATGCGTACCTTACTTATGTTAGCTGGGTTGCCCCAGCAGCATTTGATGAGCAAACCGACATACCTACTTTCGCGCACTTCTTCCAGGGTTCGACCGTTGCCCACGGGCGAAGGGTTGCCCCCCCCCCCCCCAACTGGAGTTTCATCGTATAGTCTAACACCCACCCGGAGGAAGGATGCGCTGATTTTTTTCAGATTCAAATTCCTTATATATTTTATATATACAATCGTCTTGGGTTCGAGTCCTACAGGAGGTGTGGCTAGCGACCAGATTTTTAAAATCATATAAACTCTATGAAAAACCACGTCAAAATGGTTGGCAATGGTTCCATAAAAGATATTGTTAAAAGCTCCACTCCACACAAGACTCCACTGATGTCGTCATTGCACAATCATAAAAAACTACAGGGACTTGTGTTTTTTTTACCCACTTATGTATAATGTTTTCATTACTTCGTTTAGCTCTTCGTCAATTGTCGATTAAAAAAACGTGTTTCCTGAACCGCGTCTCTTTATAGACTCTTCTCTGGAACTACCCACTGAATACTCGGTCAATTAAACTTGACCCGTGAGAACGCGCCTATTCAATGAATCATCTATAGAGCTGAGTTCTACTGATATGAAAATATTGTTTCTCTTTGTTTCAGGACGAATGCCATTGAATTATAAAAATATCGTTTAAATTGTGCACATTAAAGGCGTTTATTGCATTTGTTGCAAATCTTATATGAATCTTCTGCAACATACACAAATACGGTCATCCCTTTGCTGAAAAGTCTCCTTTCGGTCATTGCCATCTCGAAAAGGAATTCCCTGTTTATTTTCACAGGGGCAATGCTTCGATCTTGAACGTCCATAAATAGATCTACGCAGTCCAGCACGTAGCGGTGCCAACAACAGTTGTTTCCCGCTAAATCTGGAGATTTGCACGAGTTGGCGGGGGTCGTGTATGAAGAGAATACTGCATGATGATTGCTTGTCATTTCTTTTTTCCCGGGAAAAAAATCGAACGTTCCTATAGAAATACAGACGATAAACACTCAAACTAAACAACTTATACGTACATATATTATCAATCACGTATTATTATTCAAGTCAGTTTTATTGTACATTTCTGGTAGTATATTGATACGATATAATTATGGTTATTATAATATATCTCACAGATTAATTAATACATTTAGTTGAGAGAGATTTTAGCGAGTGAATTTTCGATTCACCAATTATATAATAATCTTCTGTATACGTGAGCGCTATTATAACTTTTGCGGTTAAAGCGGGTTTATTCGTCGGTTTCGCTAACTGCCTCTCCCGCCTGAATATTTCATGTGTATCAACAGATAAAATTACATCAGCAACATTGGTTTTCGCTTGATTTATTTTAAATATACCTTGAATTAGATAACCGCAAGAAGCTTAACAACCCAATCGAACATATTCACTACAAAAACTACGGTATTTGGCGACGCCTTCCGAATTATACACAATAATAGAATAAACATCCCAAACAACTATGATAGCTGTTCTTTATTTGTACCGTGTATATTATGTCGGTCACAAAATGTTCTTGCGAACATCGAGACTATTATGGTTGAAGTTTAGTCATTAATCAAAATCGAACGGTGTGCGCACACACAAAATTAACCCTCATTAAATAAACCGAAGTTATAGGGCGCCCGTTTCTTCCCCGATGGGTCCTGTGTTTGTGGTTTCCTAACGAATATCCTCGTGGGTTGTTTCGACATTAAATAACTGAACATGATACTGACTTAATATTTTACGTCGTTCTCAACACAAACAAGATTATAAAATATGAAAAGATCACGTATCCAAGAACAGACTTAACCAATTAGTGTACTTTTTTTGTTAAATAATAATATATCGATTAACCTTCACAAAAAAATTCCTGACATTTCTCGAATTGTCTTCGGTGATATTGTGTCGGAAGAACTTGGC
Organism: Stenopsyche tienmushanensis; assembly: GCA_008973525.1. Taxonomy (NCBI): domain Eukaryota; kingdom Metazoa; phylum Arthropoda; class Insecta; order Trichoptera; family Stenopsychidae; genus Stenopsyche; species Stenopsyche tienmushanensis. The sequence continues at coordinate 818,482 of WACJ01000017.1, forward strand.
TATAAGACATTGTGTATGAGATGGATGCCCAAATTTTCACATCGGAGCACTGTCATAATCGCGTTATCACCGCACGTATTTTTTTTTGCATAGGAGAGGTGACGAAAGCGCGCGACGACCTCTCCATCGGAAGAATTTACTGTGACTGAACAAAATGGCTGACAAACACGTGGAATCAAACAAAGTGACCTTTAAGAGGTCTAGGGTAGATTTTCTAGTTGATTATAGTAGATTGATTGAATAAGTGGCATAGATAGTAATTTAAAAATTGTGATAGAAATCTCAAGAATGCTCCTCGAAAAGGTAGTCATCTTGAAGACCCTGGTAAATTCGTCATCGGACTATCAAATAATTGCTAAAAACGCTCAAATAGCATTAAGCCTGGTGATTAACGTTTCGCGCGCGTTCGAACATCGCTTTTCAGATACACTTTCATTATCGTTGAAAACGTGTAACTGTGTGTCTGATCTCCCAAATAATCCAAACGGTCCATGTTATTAGGGACTAGTGAATATATTATACATACGTAAGTGGTCCTGAGCTTCGTCCCTCCAATTACCCAGGCTCATTTTATACCTGCCTATCTCAGCGTAGACGAGTTCTTTCGGCGTGTCTGCTGCCACTCGAACCCGAATCTAATGCGGGTCGAAGAACTCTGTGCATAGGTATCCGTGCAACATGAAGCTTTTATGATGTAATGATTACAGAAACATTCTACATAAAAAATGATATTAACCCTTAAAGGAGTGCTATCCCTGGGCCTGGGACCCCCCCCCTCCACTTTTCAGAATGAGCACTTTTGAACATTGAGCTCGGAGACAGACATAAACAGAGAGAGAACGTAGCGCAGTTCGGGAGACAGAGACGGAGAGCTTCCTCGCACACTTCGCACGAAATTACCGAATATTTTGTGCTATCGACAGTGTTTATTTATTTAATCTTTGTCCAATTATCATTCCTCAAAGGGTTAATGTTGCTTTTGAGTTTTGTTGTCATCAACAGCCATAATGAACGATCTTATCTGATGGTGGTAATGCACCGTTTTATGGATCTTGTAAATCCTCTTTTGGATCTTATTTTTTTAGACGCCTTATCTTAGATTAAAATCTGCGGGAGTTATAGTTAGGGACCACATTGTCCGAAAAAAATAAAGCAACTAGATAGGCGTGCGACCTATGGGTTTCTTTGTCGCGTCTATAGACGCTTACGGCACTTGGCTTAGTCCGGCTCATTATGTATTTAGCCCATAGATTTCATAAATTCTAATATCGTGTCATGTGATTGTCTTCAATATATTTCGATATTTAATGTACGAAAAAAAATGAGGGCTGTCGTTTAAAATCCCCAATCGAGCGTATGAGTGTTGATTGTTTTGGTTTTCCGAACTGTGACGGTTGCTCTTCGCGACCCAGTCGGCGTCGTGATTAATTGTACCCCTTAAAAATTCCCGCCCAGGGTATATTTATCAGAATACATTCATGTGTACACAACGTTTTACTTTAAAATCCTACATTTCGCGAATATTAAACTGAAGGATCCACGCGGGAAAATAATGAAACTCTAAAAAATTGCGACGCGGTCGTATTTAATTTCTCGGAAATGTTGCTTTCTGCGGCGTTTCTCTCCCAATGATGTTCATTTTTTTCGGTCACTGCTCACGTTTCTCGAGTGTTTTTCTTTATTACGTAACTTCTTCAGCAAATAAGAAAACACAAATCAGGCTAATATTGACGCAAATTGCCATCCCGATATTTAAGAAACGTTTCCTCCGAGAAAGAGCCGGGTGTTTATAAAGAAATGTCGATAGATATAAAAATTTAATCGAAATAATCTCCATTAGTTTCAATAGCCTTTTGCCGGTGAGACTATATCACTTGTTCCATTTTTATAAAAGTCCGCACTTTAAGGAATAATAAATTCTTCGAACCCTTGAATTATCTCGTCCAGGTTTCGGGACTCTTTATTAATTTAAATTTAGCCCAAGATGCAAAAACAGTGTAAATCTGTTGGAAAGAAATATTTCGCCTCTTTTGAAAAACATTTCACCTCTTTTAAATCGAGCAAACCATTCAAACACATTTTTTCGAGAATCAGCCATTGCAAATACTAACACAAAACAACGGTCAAACCACAAAAACCCCGCCCACCACATAAGTTCGGTTTCTTTTGGGTATTCCCTCGTATGATGTCTTTATTTGACCAACTATGAGTTTTTTAATGGATTGAAAACTTTGGTTAGTCTGCGTTCAACCACTGTTCAGATCTTTTCCTGTTATGCGTTCGGTCTCAAGTGATACAGAAAAAGCATTCTCGCACATTGAGTGCAGAGATTAGTGAATCGGAGACAGAGACGGATGTCTTCCGTCTCATCATACACTCGTACATCGTTGGTAAAGTCGTCCTGTAAAGGTACCCCTACACGTCTAAATATTCTCAAATCCATAGCACTTAATTTTCAATGCCGTGCTTCTATTTCTAATACAATACAATTATTTATTCAAATCATTATTTCCAAGATCACATTTACGACTTCTTTTATACTTTTGTCGCGTTTCAATTAAATTTCCGATCGAACACAAAGAATCACTCTTATCAATCAATCAATCTTGTTAATCACAAAGAATCATAATCTCGGGATCTTCTTAGATCGTTGGTGGTCATCTTAGAATCATAATAAGTAGTAAAAATCACATATAGTTCAACACTATTTTTTAGCATTTATATCAGCAGCTGAAAAGGAATGAGGAATTCAAACTTCGTAATTTGAAACCATCTCCGCGCAATTCAATTGCCTCGCCACGAATGATTGGTTGGTTTCATCTTTAATACTATCTTCCTGGTATTTATGGGTCAGCAGTCAATGCATGCATGGCATCATCAGACTGTAACATCTTCCATCGTTGAATTTTGTTACATTTCGATCGTATGCATGTTATTAGTCGACATCGGACTGGTTATTTGATATTATGTGAAAATAGTATAAAAGCACATTTATCACATTCGAAATGAAACGCAATAGGGCAAAATGGCCCTGAACGTCACGAAAAAGTGAAACTCCGACCGGAATTTGATTGGAAAGAGATGGAGAATCACTCATATACCATCGACACGCACAAGCGCTGCGCTGTCTCTGCTGTCTGTCTATCCATAGCATAAAGCAACTAGTAGACCGCTGGCTTGCGTATACTTTTTTAATATATATTACACAAACAGTAAATATTTAGTATTTCAATCAATACGCTAATAAAACAAGTAGCATTACCCATGTTGTATATATTTGACCCGTGGACCAGACGATGCTTTAGCGGTATTTCAAATAGTATCCATTTGGAATATGTCTCTGTTTACGCCTCAATGCTCTATTATTCATTTAATTTTACGCCATTTGGCAGCAATCGAATAACGCTCCTTCAACGTCACTAAGTAGACAGGTGATGTCCGTTTCGTTGTTCTCTCATCTCATATTACAATGTCGCAAGCAGATGTCTGCGTATATATTTTGTACCATATCCGATATTGTGACATGTGTCTACTGCCGAACTTCAGCGAGTGATATACATTTCAAGTAACAGAATTAAACGTCGCGGTTTTGATACAAAAAAAAGCGATATGCTTGTCAAAAAATGAATAATACAATTTTCATCGAATGCCATATGCATGTACGCCAAATGAACTGTTACCATTAATCCGAGATATTATGGCTGCTAGAAATGCTTAAAAAATGCAATATGAAAGTCAAAAGACTCAAGACAGCTGGTGTGCCTAAAATATTTATTTAAAACGTTAGATAGAGAACGCCCCAGCTGCGAGACTTCGATGACAAGTCAAGGCGAGCTCTTCTACTCTTGGGCAAGGCTCTCAATCGAGCCTCACTCTCGAATTATCAATTATTAATAACTGCCAATTTGCCCATAGCTACTTTTGCATCTGCTTTAGAAACACATTAAACTAATACAGCAGACCCGCGGTAATCCGGCGCCCCCTTTAATCCGACATGCCAATACAAATATAGTACTTATGTATGATATAGTATAGTACACACAAATATAGTACGCTTATTTCTAGGCCATTTTGTCCATGAAAACAAAGTTGTTTTACAAGGAGATAACAAAAATAGGACTCTAAAGCTAGACAGTAAAAGATTTTTTAAAAAAAATTATAACTACTATCGCCATTTTGTTTTTCACGTTAATTCTATAATATTAAACCTTGTATTGTTTATGTCTCACAATTTACATATTTTTTCGGTTTATAAGTACTCCTTTCTAAAAAGTTCCGGACTACAGGGGATCGAGGACGGTACTCTGTAGTCCAACAAATTCGACAATCTGACACCTTGAAATATGTTTGTTGGATAAACACGTGCGCGTTAACCACTTTTAATTCTAATATTGAAATGCAGACGCGCAAATAAAAAGAGAGTCGACCGACAGTCTTGGCCGCGATAAGACACGTTTTTCCCACCGATTCGCTAGCGTTGTCGACTAGCGAGTCCAGCCGCTAAATCGCGGAACTACCGCCTATAAGACGACGATCGATGGCATTAGGCATATTACGATTTCGACATTTGCGCGGAAGATATAAAAGTTTCATTCTAAAAGTCAGTGAAATACCACAAAATTAAAAACGTCCGTGCCCGAAGCCTTGGAAAGGTCAAAAAGGGACGTGCTCGCCTTAAGAGCAAGAAAAAAGCGCTTCCGCGAATCTGATGAAGGAGAATTTACGGGGGCACGCACAGTCGACACAGTGATCCAATTTGTGCGATTCTGTTTAGCAGTTTGTATGCGAATGTTCCTCCGTTATGCCGAATCGATAATTCTTTCGACGGGTGAAACGGACGAAGGGCCAGTTATTAAATATGCCAAGAGCCATTTGTTTTCGAGCAGAATAAATAATAAGAACAAATACATAAAACAAAGCAACGGGGTCGACCCGGCCCGGAGGCTTCTGCGCTTTAATGAAAATACCATCTTATTTATTTCCGTCGCTTTGCGACTCCTATTCGAATTAATTATTTAAACTTCATAATTCGCTTTTATATCTGATAAATATGATGTTAAGTTGATTTAGGCAACTTAATCCTACACGCTTGAATATTTTTGGCGATGGTTCTTAAAGAGAAATGCATAAGAGTCCTATGCATTGCTTTTTTCATGTCTTATCGGAAAATTTAATCTAAAAGATGAAACTATGTTTTGTGTAATATATAATAAAATAGGCTTGCCGTGGTGTAGTGTTGCTTTACACTACATATAAACACACCAAGTAGAGGCGGCATATTACACGAAAGACGCGCATAGACGTAACCCAATGGGAATGTGTTAAGTCTAGGGCTTACAACTCATAAAACCACTCTTAAAATCTCGATTTCAGACATTTGCCAAAAGCTACTCCATCCCCTATAAATTAAATATTTAAGATATTTAAGATAAAATGTGCAATTTATCCAAAGTCATAAAATAAGAAGATGAAATTGGCATATACGTAAATATAACGCCTCTGTGATTGTTTTAAATCAATTATTGATATCAATATTTATAACTTGATAACCGAAAAGGGTCACCGTTTTACAGTTACGGCTCTTTTTATGCGGTTGCGTTGAAAACCGTGCATAAAAACTCCACTGAGTCTATTCTTGAACGCTCACCCAAGCGTTTTTGATGCTACGCTCTTAAGAATAACTGTAATAATTATTGTGCAAATTGTAAATCAATGGACTTCTTTGGAAGAAGGGTGTTTTAATGAGATTTCCCAAATTTATAAGCATGTTATTTTATACCACACAGCCTAAATTTGTATCAGATCGATGCGTCTCCCAGGACCAACCAACTATACCAACGCTTAAGAAATTCAATATTTAATTTATCCGATATTAACAAGTGATAGAATCTAAATCCATTATATAAGGTCCATATTTTGTAATTAAATTCAGATTTATAGCAACTTATTGGTCTCTCACATCTGAAAACTTTTCGACGAGCTGCTCAAGACTTGTGTAATCTATGCAAAGATTATTACTCCATTGTTCTGAGAAGCCAATGCTCTAACAAGCAACGTCATTAACTTTTTATTTTGCCTGAATTTCTGCGAAAGGCCATTGTCCCTGCTTGGTGACACCGGAAAGTGCTCCTCATTACTTAAAGGCGCAGTTTTCATCCAGAATTAATACACATAAAAGATAGATTGAATTGCGGAAGAATTTGTTTCTGATATTGTTAGTATGCAAAATTTGGAACATCAAATGTCATAGACCTCCGCCAGCTCTTTTTCTGGATTGTCTTTTGGATTCTGGGGGGTAATGACACACTTACGTCTCATCCCCCCTGTCGCGATAGTCCAGAAAAGTTTATTCTTCCTATGCAAAATGATCCAAAGATTCAATCTTCAAGGAGACTTTGAGAAATCAATGATGGTCTCCCACTCATTGCTTCGTCGTGAGTATCAATACGATCTTCTCTGAATAACCTAATCAACTTCGTAACATGTTATCGACTCATCACATCACTACCATAAATTTACACGGGTTTCCGATTAATATTCGCGGCGGTATTGTTCTGCAAAGTCAAAAAAAGCGGATAACCGCGCAGATCTTGAACGTACAAGAGGTGGTGGGAGCGCGCGACAACCTCTACATCGGAAGAATTTACTGTGACTGAAAAAAATGGACGACAAACACGTGTGACCAAACAAATTAACCATCCCTAAAAAAAATCCCTAGCCTCAGGCGCTCTTGTAACCTAACTTTCTAGATGATCCTCATACACGATGATAACCAACACTAAAAATGCATATAATTTCATATGGCATTTTCAAGAACCACTGCAATTGATTGGTCACTGAATATGCTTGCAAAAATCAACGATACACTGATCAAATATTGTTTCTTTCATTTGGAACTGTTGATTTATTGATTGCTTACGTTCAACATTATTGATTGGTTTCAATTAATGTCGTTCATGTGACATACTATGCACATTGAGGCCATTCATAAATCCAGATCTAGATGTTTATTATTGCAGTTGATACTACATGGCAAAAATAAAAGCTATAAACACCATGCGAGAAAATCTTCATTCTTGTTAACATCATAAGACAGCGCTGAATCATGTTTATATACGATCTGCAAGCATTTTATTTTTATGCTCGCAGTACGAGCACATGTTTTAACGCTTTATTTGCGTATGGATTTTTACACCGTGATCAAAAAACAAGCATATAGCAATTTTCTGCGGTCAGTGCTAATTGAAGCGTGACCCGATCGGGTCCTTGCTCCATAATGGCCAGTCGCCGTTCAATGAGTATAAGACATAGCACTTTTCAAAACCTTTTATATTTGTATGAGTCACACAGCCCTATGAGATAATACCGGTCACTGACAACGCATTCTGCCTTTTACGTCTGTCCTTATCCACCTCCTTTCGATGCCCAAACCTTAGCGTTAGACGTCTTTGTTGACTTGATCATCCTAACATACGTGGGGTCTTCCAACGAGTCTATTTTTAGTAATTATAAGATCAAACGACTATACGGTGGCATCTTTGCTGCATGTCTGATACATCACCGTGCATGTCCATGACCTCCCGATTGGATCTAATCTAAAATTCTAGATATTTGCTTGTGAGCAAGTATTGAATTTCTTCCAACTGCCATTTGAAGTATTTCAACATCTCAATCAATTTTCGAATCAATGATAATTATCAGCGGCAATTGATATGTTCGTATTATTGTGTAACGAAAGCCCCTAGGTGAATTCTTGGAGCCCAGTTATCCTCATCGAAGGCCGCACTCCCACAGCCTTTCCAGTAGGCGATGGCATCATCAGGGAATAGGGAGCGAATATCAAAAACCAAACTTTCATAACTACGTTCATTTTCCACTTCGGATCGGCGGTGGTTACGAGGCGTAGACTTTCAAGGGACTCCAGACCGAATCTATCTCGAGCTCTTCTTGAGTCTTCAAAATCAAATTAACGCATCAGCTGCAAGATGTTTTCGATTCTTCGAGAATCATCAATCAGATAATAAAATCGGAAAATCAAAAGGTTTTCACAACGATTTCGATCTTTCCACGTTACAATTGACATAAAAACTATTTTTAATAATCTCGTCGCGAACTTTGCTTCCTTCCTTTGAGTATCCCTTTTAACATTATTTTATAATAAAGGTAAAAAATAACCGATGAAATACATCTATTTGTTGTAACATTGTAAGTTTGAATTTGAAAAATTAGAGGAAGAATGACATGCTACGTGCATGCGCCGCGTCGCCTATTTTATTATATATTACACAAACACATTTTAATCTTTTAGTTGACAATTTCCGTTAACAAATGAAATCATGGCATAAAATCTACTTTTTCCTAGGTTTTTTAAGTAGTTTAAGAAATTACATTAATAATTTTGATAAAAAATTACTAATAAGTCCATTTGTTTAATATAAAAAAATAGCTTGAAGGCGAAAGAATTTTATTTATTTAAGAAAAGATAAAAATACAATTAAAAAATAGATAACAACACCATCAATGTGACTTATAAAATTCCTCTCTGCTGAGACACGGACTAAAACTCAAACAAATTATTTATTTCCATCACTGCAGATGAATACTTGTATACTACAGTGATTCGATGTGATTCATAATTATATTACGGAGGAATATACAAAACTTTGAACCCCGTATCTATTATATTTCATATCGATATTCCCATTATTAGAGTCGATGTGTAGTAAATACATCACCGGTAGGGAAAGGTTAATATAACAATTTAAAAAGCATATATGTACTGTATATACGTATACATATATTACTGCCCCTAGGCGTTGCCTAAGCTCGCCAATTAGTAGTTACGCTACTGTTTCCAAGCGTCCAGATTTCGGCGAGAATGTCGATTTAGTAGCCTTCAACGTGCTGGTGAGGTATACGATTTCTGTTAGATCCCGGGATTCATGAGCACCTAAAACTGTCCGGGATCCCGAGATTGGAACAATAACAACAAATTTTAAGGATTTTAAATTTTAAGTAACAACAAATATTTTCTTGGCATATAATAACCATCAATAATCGTTAATCTGATTGCTCAAAAATTGGATGTAGATTGATTATGGGAATAAATTAAAAGCTCAGTTAATGATTGAATGGCGTGATACTGCAGGCTTTCCGTCAAAACTTATTTTTTTTTTTAAATTTCGCCATTCATTCCTGTCGCACGGTTCTTCCCCTCACCACATTTCATCGAATATCCACCATTCATTGAAATTGACACAAACTCCATGGAATTATATCATCTGGATTTGAAAAACGCTTATGATGCGGGACGGATTATTTTTCCGTATGGATCGGGGAAAACCCGTTATTACCACACAAATTCATGAAGAATTCGCTATATAAATGCCTAATGGCCCGTGTTCCCCGAAAGCCTTTCGGAAAAACTTAATGCCACGTCAACAAAAAAAAACTCTTTCGGTTATTTCTAAATAAATTTCTGGCACGTCACGATACATTGATATATGTGAAAATTTCTTTGTAAATTAGAATAAATTCGCGTTTCTTTACGAGTCATTGTTGTTTAGGAGGGCTTTAATCTACGTTTACATGTTTTATTTTTCATATTATGAATAGCCCATTTTGGCGAAAATTATTCGAGCTATTTCGACGATAAGAAACAGTACATGATGGATATCAAGGCTTTAATAACGTGATTATATTGTAATATATCATACATGTGCATGAACGCTTTGTTTAATTTGAACATGTAGGTTATTTCGAAAATACATGCAATTTTAGGATATCAAAACGTTTCGGCGCTTTGTGTTCACATTTGATTGGCATTTAAATTGAAATCATAGTGTGCCGCGTGAACTAGCGCCCTCGGCTACTTAATTTATATCATCATGTATTTTGATGCAAATTCACATTTCTGATAAGCAAAATCAATTATTTAAGGGAAGTATTTGTTTGTGTGGTTTCCGCTGCATTTCTTTCTAAAATGAATCGCAAATTTATTTGGAAAATCGATATTTTTCCTTCAATAAATGTTATTGCGTGTGGTTTTCCTGTCCTTGATTATGTTGTTCTGGTACTGTTTGTAATCATCCCGACCGCATACGCAAAATTATGTCGAATCTAAACGAATCTATTTTCTCTTTTATATATCTTCCACGGCTGCTTTGCTATTATTGGCTCTAAAATATAGCCTTTAATGATTATCGGCGACGATCGACTAGATAAATGCGTTTAATACGAAGCGGAGTGCAGTTTCGTGCACCAAAATGGACGCGGCAGCGGAAAAACCAGCAAGAGATCGACCCGCCCGACTAACTTCAACTCTTCTGCAAACATCCATTTTTATATAGGTCTTCGATTCGATTCACCCCACTGTATCGATTCATTTTACCCTATCATCCCCCGACTTTATCCATTTGCTCGTGTGCTATTATTCGAAAAGAAGTTGCTATTTTTTTCCAAACATATTTTTCAGTTCGTTAACTTAACACGCGCGGATTCATATGCGTGTGTGTAGCCCAAGCGTAATATTAAATTTGAGACCTCCAGGGGACGATTTATAACCTTTCCCAACACTTCTATCAACCTTTGTATCCGACAACACTTACTCAGTTTGATTTATCTGACACTTTTGGGAACCATTTATGGTGTACTTTACGTACATACCCCTCCCCCCAACCTTCATTCAAATACGTACACAGAATCCCGATTATATATTACAAACAGATTCGATTTATGCTGAAAGCTCAGTATATTTGTTTGATGACATATTTGTGAGGAATTTAAATCTTCAAATGGATGTATGTAGCTGGATGCGGAACGTGCTCTCAACAGTTCGTCCAGTGAAGTTACATGCCCAGCATTAAAATATTAACGTGAATTGTACTGTTGGTAGCAATTAAAACACAAGGAACCTTAGGTAATGAAAATTAATATCCGACTATGTTTCATGGCAGCAATTTTTACTAAATCCTCATGTGTTCCGGTTTGAGCTGAAAAAAAAAGATGGTCACCCTAGTTAAGTGCTCTTATCCGGCTTAATTTGTATGCCTTATTTTTTGTGTGTCTTCTCAGCTTGTAGGGAGTTTAATGTACGAGGCCGGTAGGTGTAATTAATTAAAAAATATTCCCCCCCGTTACTATCCCACCTGAACTCTAAAAGGTGAATTTCTGTCGGACAAAAGTAAGTTAAGTTATTTATTATGTAAGCTTTTTTCGTAGCCCAGAATGCCGAGAATTTTCCCTGGGAGTAAAAAAACGGGATACAAATTATTTTAAAAAATTACTTTAAAATTATTCTCTTTCGTATTTCATGGCGTATTTTGTACGCACACTGACTTACAAATTTAAGCAATGCCATCGAGGCATAAATATATTTGCATGTTTTATGAAACGATTCGTTTTGAAATATGATTTGCGAGTTATTTTTCCTTGTTTTAGTAATGGGAATCGTTTTGCGCGATGTATACAATTATCGCGTAAATACGCCTATAAAACACCATGACAGAAAACATCAATTCACTAATTTCATGTGCTTGCTTTTTGCAGAGGAATCGTCCTTAAACCAAAAAGCTTTCATTCTCAGACTATCAATGATTATAACTCTAATGTAACAAAAGCAGTTCTAGTTGTCATACTGATTATACGTAACAGTTAATCGACTACGATATAATAAACGAGCATAATATCACAAGAAATGGGAGGTCCTGCCCTTATACAGAAGAACATGCATAAGTACTGAAAAAAAAATGTTGCTCACGACCAATTTAAGCGAGCATTCGCTAAATATGACTCGCGTAAAAAGGATTGATTCTCTCAGTATTTTATTTTTCAATGCCATAATATCACGCTAAATCTGCTTCGTATTTAAATCCTTCATCGAGTCTCGTCCTTCCGATTGCTCAGGCTCTTTCGTTTGTCTTATTCCGATACGTACATTCTCCGAATGCTGTATGCCCTCCTAACGGGGACATGTCCATGGCTTCCAGATTGGACCTCATGGTACACTCACATCGCGTAGTGTATACATATTTCACCCCTATAAATTATTACCGTTCATCTTAGCGTTTTATACATTTTAATTTTAGATTTCGCCGATGGTATTCGGCCATATGTTTTGCAGGTCATATTAGCATCGATTGCCGTGGTAAATTCTGATGTTTATCTCATCACTTCATGAGGATAGATCCTTGGTATTTATTTAGTGCAAGACGACAGACATCAGACAGCGATTGACTGGATTGGGGGTTCATTAACAATCGAGCCCATTCCCTGCGCTGCTGTATGGTCTGTTCTGGGTTACCCCGGACTAGACACACAGAGAGTGTCATCCACTGATCTTTTGGCCCCATGAGAAACGCTAGGCGCAGAGCTCCTCTTGCTCCGCACCCTCCAGAGGAGGCGAGGATTTCGCAGGAAGATCAGCTTCAGACTAAGTGCACCTGAAGGTACGATAGAAGAGGAAGGATAAAGGTTAAGCTAAATTCAAAGACCATGCTACTCGTATCGATCTAGGCTGTTGAGGATAGTGACGAGCCTTTGATACAGTCTCCACCAACTACTGTAATCGGCTGTTCCACACACCCCTTCCACAAGATGACCTACGCACCCAACTCATGTTAGCTAGGCTACCCCAGCAAAACAACGAGGTTACTATGCATACCACTACTCCACATCATTACCCCAGGGGTTCAACCGTTGCCCACATGCGTAGGGTTGACTACCCCCTTCCCCTCCTGGGGTTTTATGAGTGGGCATCATGGAGTCTAACACTCGCCCGGGATTTATTTAGTACAGTGAAAAACATTTAATCCACTAAAATTTCATTCCATATTCCTCATATATGTGGGTCATCTAGAAATTATGAAGGCTTCTGACACCGGGGGATTTTTTTTGGTTTCGATGTTGGCACACCTTGCATGTATAGAGGATCTTAAATGTTAGTTTATTTGATCCTAATTTTGTGTAAAACAAAAACTTGGTTACGAGAAATTGTTTGCGAAATGTGTGCCCAGAATGCTCACACAGGATCATTTTGCACAGGAGGGAGAAGCTTTTATGGACTCCATCGTGACAGGGGATGAGACGTGAGTGTGTCACTACGACTACAGAAATGTCTCGTTCTTGAAGGCGTTTACATTGAAAATATTAGATTGATATATTTATGAAGTGAATTTCAATTAAATACAAATATATATTTCAATCCTGCATAAATGTTGTATCCCTACTTTCTAGATGACCCTCATAATAAAACGTTTTTTGAGTCATTCAGATAGAAACGAATAAAGGAGCTACAAATGAATTATTCATATTTCAATGCATTAAAATTCTTTTGATGTCAACCACTTTTATCCTGTTGCCATGACCAGGTAAAACAGTTTAATCGTATTGGGGTTTCATTAATTCCCCAATTTAAAAGTCACCCTTTTAGAGATCAAACGCGGAACTTCCTAACTTACTTCAGTATCTCGATTCATTTTAATTAAAATTAATCTCATCTGTCATGAGATGATGATTCGAGTGCGTCATTAGTGACTGGAAGTCTTTTAACAACCACCCTTGGACCGCCGTAGGGTAAATTCACAGTGTAAACGCACTCCCCCTCATTATGCCGTCGCCTGGTGCGATGTGAATGGAATCCATTACTCGCCACGACACCTGCCCAACCTTTCTATTTTCGCTCGCTCGTTTTGGCGAGTAATTTTTCATGTGATGTGGCGAAAGTCCTTGTGTTTGTACCGAACACCTCCTTCCAATTATCGTTTCGGATGGTTTTTTTTTTTCGGTTGAAAATTTTCAACGAAATTCGCTAACTCTTCCCGCAGCGATGATCCGAAGAATATCCGTCCCCACGACGGTCCGACGAAATGTGATGCTGCAAACTTAAAACCTTAAAAAGTTTGCGTCTAAAACTTTTTTATGTTTGTTAAATATGTAGGAAATGGTTGGAAATGCAAGCACCTAAGGGTTGGTTTTACAACTCTTCGTGAGAGACTTAAAACAGTCATAATTATTTTCTTTAGAAATCGTCTTGTTAAACGATTAATTTTATCTTATGATAAAGACGCTTCATCATCCAATTTTTAGTTAATCGATGTAACTGTGTTTGTATAATATATAATAAAATAGGCTACTGGATCTAGTGGTTGCTTTATGCTGCGTATGGACACACACACACACAGCGCAGAGACGACGCAAGTGTATAAGCTTAAGCATGTCCATTATGTATGCGACGAAGAATGAGAAAATTCAAATGATTCTCCCAATCTTCTCGACCAAATACCTTTTGTAGTTTCACTTTTCTCTGCAATAGGCGATTGCTTACTTTTAGTGAATAAATTTTCATATAATTTTATGATAGGGTGGTAAGCACATTTGAAATTCCCGCTGAATTTTAAACTTGTTTTATGTATGTTGTTATTATTTGTAGTTGCTTCATTAACACATTCCATGCCGCTATTTCGCAAAAAATGTCGCCTAGAATTTTTGCTGTTTTCGAAGATTTTGCCAAATAATGCTTCCTGTGTAAAAATCGATATAATTCTTCGTTTTTTTTTTAGTGTCTTCAAAAAGACTTATTTCATAGATGCACATAATAAACATGACTTTGGTTTTCTTGTGTGAATCAAATTGAAGATGTTTCAGGGATAGTCATAAAAAACCAAAACTAAAAAATAAAAACAGACATTTTGAATACGTACAAAACCATCATTTGACAAAAGCGTGTCATAACTACAAAACACGCTTTTTTGCGTGAACGGACCTGAACGTTCCTTTACTATGGTGTATTTAATACACTGAGTCGAGTTGTAGTAGAGTTGAATCTCGATATAATATCCATATCGATATGAAATATAATAAATACGAAGCTTTAGAATGTCATGGCGTACTAAATACATATCATCGTAAGGTAAAGGTTAATGCAAATAAAAACATTTAAAATACGTCAAATATGAATCTCCCGGTGTAAAGCCGATATAAATGTTTTTGGAATGAAACCACAACCGAAATGAAAAAATAACGGTTCGAAATCCTGATTTTTTTTCATAAACCGTGCTATACAAGTAAACTTCATCAACCGTATAAAATCGAATCCGTGTTATAAAAGGGCCGAGTGTAATTATGAATCGAATTTTTGTGCGGTAATGTGTTCCACGGAAAATCGCACAAATAAAAGCTGTGACACATGCATTCCGTGGATTTTGAAAATCGCATAACTTTGAAACAGCTATGTAAAATAAATCAAAAAACGCATAAAAAAAGTTAATATAAAAAAGGGAAAACAATAAGGCAATTAATGGTAAAATTTATGGTAACATTTAAAGGACGTCATGCATCTTTGGTAAAATTTTAAGGATGTCTGACATCTGGCATCTCAAATTCCAGACATCCATTCGAAAAATGACTCAAAAACGCCCTCTTCTTCGGAAGAAATAGTAGTATCAATGTCATCATTGTTTTGTGTAGATTTTCTCTTTCCAACAATATAATTCCTAATCAGTAAAGATGTCACTATAGTCGCTATTTTGTCAGATTTTTTTTAAATAGTTAAAAAACAAATTTTGACATAAATCTGATAAGAAATAATAGAAAGTTATATAGAAAATATTCGTACTCAGTTTGATAGTAAATTAATTGATTAAAACTTGAGATATGATGTCAACCGTGTTGAAAAAAGTAGTTTTTATGAAATTAAAAAAAAACCGCATAACTTCGAAATCGCACAAAAAAAGTCGCACAAAAAATGGTTCGAGTTTACATTGTTTTTTGAAGAAAAAAAATATATAATGGTGGGTGACTACCAATAAAAAGATTCCATCCCTCATTTAGGGGTCGATATAAAAATAGAGCGTCGTAAGAGGTTTGATTATTAAATAAAGCTAAATAGTCTTTTCGCCTTCGGGGTAAATTCCTCATTTTTTCGAGCTTTATCGTTCTTAGCTTTAGACAGCTGTCATTGTTTTCAGGCTCGCTGCCGCTGTCAATATTGAAAATTAAAAATGTCCAAATTTATAACGAAATTACTATTTGAAATCGGCGATGAAATGCTTCGGCGAATATCTTAAAATATTAATTTCCAAAAATGATCGATTAATCCGAGCGGGATTTGTTCCAGTGTTTTAAACAAAAGTGTCACGTGCGCAACTCTGATGTTTGTTTGACAGTTGTTTGTTGTATCCTTTCGTTTTTATCATCAAATCTCCATTTCGGCGCCTGTCCAACTTCAGCGGGAACATTATTTATTGATTAGGCCGAGGGACGGTCGTACAATTTGAGTCCATTTCGCAAATTTGGAACACGGTCGGGTACTTATGTTTGGTAATTATGCAGCCTTCCTTCATTTTTCCTTGGCCATTGGCCATATCACTTTATGTGCTCGCAGTCATTATCGTGCGTGTGTGGCCTTCTTTATTGCCGAAACATTTCCTCTCTTGCGAATTTACATTTTGCGAAACGCGAGCTTTTATGCGCACCTCCTTCCAAAAAAGAAACATCGCAAAATAACGTTTTCTTTGATGTGGAAAGATGTGGCGTGCTGCGATATAATATTTTTAATCAATTGTATCTATTGTCGGCGGGGAAAGCTGAAATTATCATGAAGAATGCTTCTTTCGGCGTTTTTCCCCTTGTTGGAACTTTCACCGAGTGTTTTTCTCGCAATTCGATCTTCATGCTCAATTGATTTTATTTCGGCGTCGTCACATTTCAATATTTGGATTTTATTTGACACATAACATAGCATTCAAAATAGATACGACGGGCATACAAGGGTAGCAAGATTCCGGAATGGCGTTAGGGGGAGGACGACGGGCGAATGAGGAGCTATGCAAGTTGGAAAATGCCAAACAGAAATGCCAAGCGTTAATGGAGCGCCGTAAGATTTTCCCGGTTCAGTTATTGAGTTCTCCGCACGCGAGGAACGTTCCTCGAGGACTTCGCCTTTTACAATACAACATTATCGGGATAGCATGAAACTCTTAGCGCTAAATCGCTGAAGATTTATATGAGGATATTATCCTTTAATATATTTTTGAATATCTTTGATTGTGCATAATTATTGAGAAAAAATCATCTCTTTCTGGGTATATTATACAGTCAACCCTCCTATAGCTTCCATTATGACGTCAACAACGATCGTTGTTAACAATCCTCACAAACAACGATATATCGTTGTTTAGCAGCCATAGGATTAATGTAATCCGGGAGTAAAATCAGGAATACATTCATTTTTAATCATACATTTTTAGTGACATTCTGACCATATCTGTCTATGAGAGCAATACCTCTGTTATCGTTCCAAAATATGTCACGACTATATTAACCTATTTATTCCGTTATGAACAGGGGTTTTTCAATATCTATAAATGATAAGGTATTAGACTAAGAGGCAGCATTTGCATAGCAAATTTGAACCACTCTGGTACTATCTTAACAAGCTGGCAACCCCCTCCTCACCCAAACACAACGGCACTCAGTCGCCAGACTATCATAATGATAGTCCGGAAACACTCCAGAATACAACTATTATATTATTCACATGTTTTAGATGACCTTCAATTAATGCTGTCAGATCTTGGTATATATCATATCCATCAGATGTTGACCTCATCATACGTTTTATATTGAAGGTAGCATGAACACAGCGAGTCTAATTCTGGAAGCTTACCTTACTATCACTATATTGATACTGAAATGTGGCTAAAAACTGAGCAGTTACTAAAGTCACTGCGAAGTTTGTTCCTATTAGGAACTTTTATTCTTTTTAACCCTTTGATTAGTATGCACTCACATGTTGAGTGCGCACTCGAGCGATCCAGAGAGAGTGTGCACGCACATGTGGCGTGCAACGCTCCACAGTGCCTTAATTTCAATGTCATACTTCTATTGTTAATACAAAAAGTACTAAAAGTTATCTTATTTAAGGCAATATTATGGGTTCTAAATGTATTTTGTGCTTTCCAAAACGTTTGCGTATATATCGGTATTGCCAAAAGTGGGTGCCATTGTTACACTTATGTTGAGAAAAGTTGTAAAAATAAAATAAGGCGGGGCAATTTTTATAATTATATTTAATTTATAATATTGCTATACGCTTTAAAATCGTCCTGTTCTTGAAATAGTATAGAAAAAAGCTTCTTATGTATTTAAACGTTTCCTGAATATAAAGAAAGTCACTGCACGCACACCACCTTTTTTGCTTAATTTCATTGGTTCGTCATAAACTTCTCTCGAAATAAGGCTTTTGTAATATACACATTTGCAATTAATCTCCACATTTTTAATGTCAGCATTGGCACTCCACAGTCTACTTAAGAGGCACTCGAAATGTGATTACGCTCAACAATTTGCAAAGTCTTTGCATCCTCACTTAGCGCTGCTCGCATTAAAATCGCGTAAAACGATACCGGAGTCGTTGGTAATATCCTCGAGGTAAAGTTTTCAACTGACAAGATTACGCTTTAAAAGTCAATTAAAACTTCGTAACGCGCGCATTTTACAAAATGTCGAATTTACAAATAAGGCCTACATCATCAGGTGGCAGGAGAGAGGGCGGATTTTAATCTGTTGCGCGGAATTGTCGGTGAACTTTTTCATTTATTTATGGATCATCGATTCAGCCTACAAACGATCGTCTTTGAAAGATTTTATTCGTTATTACCCGGTTATTACCCGGCATGCATTGTAATGCCGCACGCGCTTAATAATTATTTAAAACGTAAGGGCTAGATTCCAAAATCTAACGCGCTCGCTCTCGCCTTGTAGAACGACTGTCTCCCCCTCTTCCGTGAGCGAAGCTTAATCCCCGCATTGCGCGCGCATCCTTCCTATCTCCGTCTCTATCGCCCCATTTTACTTACTCATTTGAGTACACAAACAATGCTTGTACTAATTACAAAATGTTCCCAAAGTTTCATCGCAATCGGATGAATGGTATAGGAACGCATACGAGACAAACGTACCACAAACATTCGTTTATTTTAACATATTATACATACTAAATGCAATTATATCATATTACAACCCTTTTTTAATTAATATTTTCTTTTTTTTCAGATTTTTAGGATATAGGATACTAAGACCAGATATTAAGGTGAGTTTTTAATTTCAAATTAAATTTATGAGAATTCGGTGGTGATATTATAGATATAGTTGGTGATATTGAGCATATTTCCATTTGATCAAATACGACGAGATATTTGATACAACTTATATATTATACTACCATTGAACGTTAGCCTGTTCAAACAATCGGGGCTTAAGCGCCCTTATGGAAAATCAGTATGACCCAGATTGCCGTTTATATTTAATTTTCCAGAACTTTGAACGTCGTAATTCTGCTCTTGCAGGTCGTGATTCAACTGTAAAATTTTCGCGATCGGGTTGTTAATCGACATCCGGGTTTTAAAAGCTCTATCCCCGACCCCTTATTAAGTAAGTCACGAAAAAAGTTTTTCGATCGACGGCTTCATTTGAATTTTTATTGGCTTTTTTGATACAGCCCCCAGTTTTGCCACCCCCCCGGCGGGTCTTTCTCTGGCCCTCCCCTGCCGCTTTGTCAATCTCCCGACGTCGGTGGGTCTCACCCTCAATTTTTCGCAGCGACAATGTTTTATTATTTTTTTATGACAACCCCTCACGTGGCGAGGGTCCCGCGGGACCTGATTGAATTTACCCAGCCATATAAATATTGCTCTTCATCACAGTGTATGTTTACTGTTATTAAAATTCTCGCAGGCCGCTCTTTGTCATATCGAACCCTTCCATCGACGGGAGTAGGACTTGCGACTCGTCTGGCGGCGGTCTTTCAACTATCAGTGTTAAATCGAAGCATACATCCCGTCTCTGGGAACGTATGTACCAGTCGATGCATTCATGTTAATGTTGTTAATTTTCCAATTTGATTAAAATTGGAATGCAAGCTAATTGCGAAATTTGAAAGCTTAAACCTGATCAAAAATTGTAAGGCCGAGTGTAGTTTCGTGAACCAAAAATAAACGCGGCGGCGGATGAACCAGCAGAAGTTCGACCCGCCAGACTCACTTCAAATTCTTACTAACTCTAACAACCTTCGCCGAACTCTTGCCCCAATGCACGCTATAAAAGAAAATGCAACAATAATCGAAAAGAGTATCTTAGAAATATTTTGAATAAAACATAGGTTTGTTTCATGGGGATACCAGCATACAAGTTAATGGATTAATCATCATCATCATAGTGCAGCCACTAACAGTCCACTGCAGAACTATGGGCCTCTTCAATATCCATTCACAGGAAGGGGTTACATCCATTTCGTCTGTATCATACATTCACCTCCTCGTTCGCTCGATATTGAAGGTAGCATTACCACCGAGTTTTGTTTCGAACGTTCACCCAACGGGTATCCTGAGTGAACGTATTGACGAACGCTTTCGCAATCGTCTCGATAAGGAATGTGGAAGGTTTGTAAAGACTGAGTAGTTTTCATAGGAGATGGTGGAAAATTACTCTAGACGACCTTTTTGACTCTACTGAAAAGGGCTTTCTGGAGCACAAGGAGTCCAGTCCCCCCTTTCCTCGCTAGGGCGTTGCCGGGGTAGGGTGAAGACAGACGTGACGCTTGAGTGCATCTCGGATTCGCTCCTACACCAACTGAGGGTGTCTCCCCGTCACCGTACAACTTACCCGAGCGAATTCGAAACTGAGTGGTTTCGCCATCATTTCAGGTTGCCCCTCTCAGTTCGGCGATTACAAAACGATATAGAAGTCAACGGAAGACAATTTTGTTTACGTTGCAAAGTGAAGTTCCTCATATGCATCTCTTCGAGGCCGTCTCTTTGATGTTCTTCTTGTCCTTGTTCTGTTCCTAAAAAGTCTTGGTTCCGAACCGATACGGTTCATCATGCTCCATATTTTTGGGTAGGGTCGACTATGTAACGGATAGCGAGTGATAAGCAAATCTTGATTTGTAAAAGTAGCAATGAATAGTAGTTAAACTAAGTATTAGCTTGCTGTTAAAAAAGTATTTAAGTATTTACTCTGTAAATATGTACAAGTAAAGTGGCCAATAGTTAAAATACATAAAATCGTATAAGCATAGTAGTTAGGAGTAGTCAGATGTGGTTAGGCCGCAAAGAAGTATTAGTTAAATTGTATTAGCAAAGGGTAATTATGTCGCATCAAAGTATTCGAACTTCGGCGTTTAGTGTCAACTGGACACAATCAAACAATATTTAATTGGTCAGACTGGGAGCAAACTGGAAAAAAAATAGACAGAGCTGGAACAAACAAATAGGTTAAAGTAACTTATCAAGTAATATCAACTAGTCAGGTCCACATCAACAAAATCAAATGGCTCCACAGTCAAGACTGTATTATGGGAGCAGTCGAAACAGCACTTTGGTGGTCGGACCGCGAGTCTAGTTGTGCAGGTTTGTCTTCTGGTCCCAGTGTTCCCACGTTTATGTGACAATAGAAAGCTGATGTTTGCGAGTATTTGTTAATTCACTTACCTTGAAAGCTTGGATTTTTATGTCTTACTTGCGTTATTGTCCTTGTTGCAGTTCATCTCAAGTGATGCGGATGAGATGTTCCATTTTTTGTGCAGATGTAATATGCACAAAAACAATGTTTTTCGTTGTCACTCGCGAATTTTACATATAAGTGTAGTCGGCGTTTCGTCAGAGCGTATGAATCAATTATAATAATATAAAAGTAAATTAATAAATTAAAATTATACGATTTTCGATTTTTTTCAAAATTCAAATAAATAAAAACAAAAGCCAACTTGGTACGATACAAATGTACATCCGATAATGTTGCCGAAAGGGCTATTTAATTATCCGTTTTTTACTGCGATTACACACTGTTGGGACACTGACAATACAACCGACTGCGAGGAGTACTCGCACAAGCCCTAATAGTATATTTACCGTGTACAACTCGTGGAATTCGATTTTTCAAAAATTCAAATAATTAAAAACAAAAGCCAACTTGGTATGATGCAAATGTACATCGATAATATTGCCGAAAAGGCTATTAATAATCGGTTTCAGGCGCCGCGCTTTCACAGGGTGGCACAAAAAACGGTCGCCGACACAGTCCGATATAGATATTGACGCGAAAAGCACTATTTACTCAAAAACAGAGCAGATGAGCGGAGCACACAAAATCACGACCGATAACAACGGTTGCCAACCGGCCAATCAATGGATTAATAAGGAGCTTTAATATTTTTAAACCCTTTGATTAGTGAGTTAATTTTAAATTGAGTTAAGCATAGATGCTATATTCGCATGTTCGCCACTTATCGTCCATATAAATCCACTTTTATCTCAGAACCGCACAGCTTGAATGATGCTTTTGTATATAAATAAATGAACCTGAACACTATTGATATTGTTGGCCTTCATAATAGCGTTTCAAATAGAATTACTTTTGGTACCAGGTAGAGTTTTAAGTATATAATTAATTTATGTGGTTTTCTACTATTATTATGATTCTAATAAGACCCCATACCTGATGGTTTTCAACTGGATATGGACAAATTCCATTATTATTTAAATGTTTATTTTGTCGTCATCTATTGATAATTGATGTGATGACTCTCTATTTTGTATTACGGCATTGAAAATGAAGCGCTTATGGATCGCTTTTCATAATATTTGAGAATAGTTAGATGTGCAGGGGTAACTTAATAGTACGAACTTACCATCGAAATGTATGATGAGACGTAAGACAACCGTCTCTGTCTCCGATTCACTCATCTCCGCACTCAGTGTGCGAAAATACTCTTTATCACTCGAGTCAGTTCGCAGCATATGCGCGGATAACTCAATCATCTTGGGTTCGAGTCCTACAGGAGTTGTAGCTGACGACCCCACCAAAAACCATGTCAAAATGATTGACAATTCCCATAAAAGGGATTGTTAAAAGCCACATCAAAAAAAAAAAGAACAAAAGTACACTTCAAAATATCCATTTTCTCTGGTGATACGCACGCCATCATAATAAAAATGATGCTAAATCTATTTTGGGAGCATTCTGTCATCGCGGACGACATGATAGCATTCATGACCGGATAATATGGTTTCCATGTTCTGCATCTCAATTATTGAAATGCGCACCGCTGCCGAGCCAAACTATGTTGATGGCCAGTGCGTTCTGAGATGCGTTTCCAGAATGCATTCCGGCACTTCGTCCAGAGCGTCATTCTATTTCTGGAGCAGAGCGCGTGTTGTTGACCCACGACCTGATCGAAGACACTCAGCAACTGCAATTAGTATTATCTTGGAGCCGCTCATGCAACGACCAGCTCATGAGCCACTCGAGATAGCCCCCACTGCACCGCAATGATAACGCCTTATATCACCACGTGACCCTATTTGCTACAATGTTATTATTCTAAGACATTTTTAATTACATCGGGATACTGCAATATCTCTGTTTTAGGATTGTCAGATAATTAATATTTAATATCTTCAGTATCAACATTTCCAAGTTTTGGCCCAACGCTCCCTGAGACGTTAAAATGGGATACCTCTTGTGTTCACAACGTGGAGCTCTTGTCTGGAGTGGTTATTGGCGGTCATCGACATTGACAGTTTTCGCCTAGACGACGATTTATTTACTTTCAACGATCAGAAATATCAAGAAGGAACGGAGAATTTTCTTTAAATATATTAATAATACCTAGTTGAAAAAATATTTTTGCGCGATTTTTTTTATTAGGTTTTTTTAAATAGAGACAGACAAAAAATATAAATTCCTATGCTTAATTTTAACTGATAGTTCAAGGTGCCCAACCGTATCGAAAGCTTATGCAACATCCAAGATCACGTAGTATAGTACAAGATGCATTCCAAAAATCATGAAACATATTTTTTGCCACACCCCTACTGATCGCACCCTACTGGGGACCCTAAGCTTTATAGTGCATCAAAATTCTATCTGTTGTGAGCATCAGTAGAATCAGGATAGCTAATTTAGTGCACCCTTGACGCGCGATGGTGGATACTTCCCAACAACGTTTGGCGATTTAATTTTGCACAAAACTTGACTAAAAAGCTGTCGAAACTCAATGAATTGCTCAAATGTAGTCCACAAAGAGTTTGTACAACAAGAACAAATCGTCAACGCTGCCTATTACGTGGATGTTCTGGAAAGATTGATAAAAAGGGACTCCCTGGATGCTGCATCATTACAATACATCCAGTCACACGTCTAAACACGTCCATGACTTCCAGCCTAAACACAACGTGACAACGCTACCACAATCACCCTACAGTCTCGACCCTAGCTCCGAACAACTGTTTTTTGTTCCCAAGGATCA
The DNA here is from genome assembly GCA_008973525.1 of Stenopsyche tienmushanensis. Classification (NCBI taxonomy): domain Eukaryota; kingdom Metazoa; phylum Arthropoda; class Insecta; order Trichoptera; family Stenopsychidae; genus Stenopsyche; species Stenopsyche tienmushanensis. The sequence goes on from WACJ01000017.1 coordinate 842,789, forward strand.
AAACCGCACTCAAAAGACGCCGTTTCAACAACATTGAGGTTATCCAAGTGACCATGACATTAACTCTAAAGTAGATTCCCGTTGAGGACATGGAGAGTCCGTGGAAAAAATATATAGATACTCGTGTAGAGTACTTTGCAGAATATTATCATGTTATATCGATATTGTTGATAAATCTTTTTTTAAAAATGTGTTTCATGACTTTTGGGATGCACCCTGTATTTCTTCGATAACTCTAATTATATGCTTATTCCTTAAATTAACTCCTTCAGGTCCCTGTGCACATTGCAATGTACATTGTACTAAGTGTATTTGGGACTTTTGTATGTCGTGGTATACATCTTATTTATTACATTGGTATTGCCAATGCCCCTTCAATATCAATGGTACGAGAATTAAGATATATGATACCGGTATGTCAGATTTATTTTCATTATTTTGTGTATAAACTCTAAATTCCGCCATGAATTATAATTTATTGCACTGTAATTCGAGATTACTACTCTCTACTGCTCTACATAACATTGTTATGTAGAGCGGAGACGCAAGAGGGTGGTCTATTCTGCTATCGGGTTGTGAAATCCAGAGCAAGAGGATTAAGGTGGTCAGATCACGTCAGTCACGAGATTACAAAATAAGCCTGCGGAAAGAATACCTCTTCCCTCAATGTTCCCTTCGATAAGACGCGGGGAAAGCAAATTACAGTCTACACAGATTAACAGGTGTACCATTTCGCCTACGCAACAATATTATATTTAATAAAACATGTTTCTTACATTTGACCCGACCATATATATTATTTAAGTACTCATAAACGTTCCAAAACCTCACTCGTGCTTCTTAACCCTTTTCACTCGCTTTTTTTTTCGCGATATACGAGTGGAAGTCAGTCTTAGTATTTACTTTGTCGGATCCAGGAAATCGGACTTAATCTGGATTGAAACGATCCATCGGAAATATTAAAATATTAACTCATTCCGATCCGCTCGCTAGAAAGCGCATGTTTCGTGCGCAAAAATATATAAAGAGCGCATGAAGAGGCCTCAAATCATATATGTGTTTACACATTGAGATTAGCTGCATTTTCCAATCGATCCAGCTTAACTCGTTCGTCGCCCCGCACGGGCCCCGTCGCGTAATTTCGGTGTACGTTTTCTTCCTCCGTTTAAATACGATTTAACAAGTTATTTCATTTCTATTTAATGGAATTAATTATATATTTCTATAACTTTACGAACGTCTTTCTATGTCTTCCAGATGACAACTGTCTAAATATCTTTTGAAATCGACTTCGAAATTTGCATTCCTACCCTTGCCTGTTTGCATTTGCTTATCTTCACTTTATTTTTGTTAATTTGACTAATAGTAGAGTCAAGCTTATCGATCTAAGATAAAACAAAACCTGAGAGAAGATGCGTCACATGCCGTGCGTTATATTTATGCTTCGTCTATCGAATCGTGAGAAGCAACGCCGATTCACGATTGGCGACGAATGTGTTAAAGAACCTGACGATTCCTTCATATGAACGCATAAATCTTACAAATTAACTTTTGTGTCGTGCCTTTTCACGTCGAAGACATTCGATCATTTGCATTGATTGGGTCGAATATTTGCATTGCGCTCGGTGCATATCCGTCCGTAATAGGTATTCATTACGTGCAATTTGTCTCAATTGCAAAACGGTCGTAATATGATCTATATACGGCCCATGATCTAGATCTTGTTTTGCTCAAAACGGCTGCTGTGATTGGCCGACAGGTCGAGTCACGCAAATTCACAAATTAATCAATTTATTATGTGCACAAGAATGGCCATTGCCCGATTCTTTCTCCCACTCAAATAATCCCGACCGGCTGACTTATATATGCGTTTAAAATAAAATGATTTGTTGTCCCAGAATAGAATGATCGTTTAAATGAAATCACTTCTGCTATTGCAATTTTTTCCACGTGGCAAATTCATTGATATTTAACCCAATTATTGATTTTTCTCAAGTCTAGCGCATTTTTTGTCAGGGTCTCGAATCTAAGACAGTCGAGGGACTCGTCCGCATGACCTGCCCAATGGAGATGGGCGGGGCAAACAGTCGGTTTGTTTAATTTCGCGTGTTTGTCGGCCATTTTGTTCAGCCGCAGTAAATTCATCCGATGAAGAGGTCGTCGCGCGTTCTTGCCACCTCCCGTTTTATTGACATGCAAAACAATACTGCCTTGAATATGCATCGGAAGCTCGCGGAACTTTATGGTAGTGATGTAATAAGTCGACAAGCGTGTCACAAAGTGGGTTGACTTGTTCAGTGAAGGCCATGCAAGGAGTGGAATACCATCAATGATTTCTAACGAACTTTGTGCAATAAATTGAAGAACAAGTGTGAAATGACCACAATGTGACGCTTGACGACCTTCATGAAGAGTTCCCTGATATTTCTGAAAGTCTTCTTGATAATATTGTGTCGGAGAAACTTGATTACGGCAAGTTGCGTGCTCTATGGGTGCCCAGAATTAGGGGTCCCAATCGAATATTCGATATTCGAATATATTTGCCCCTTTTCCAATATTCGTATATTCGAATATTTATAAAATTAATCGAATATTATTCGTTATATATTTTTTAAGAAAATTGCTCAATTTTCTTCTGCCAATCGAAATAGCAACAAAGAAATGCAAAAAAATGCCAAGTTTGTTGAAATTATTTTATTGAATTTGTGTAAAGTTTATTGAAAAACTATTCAAAAATATCGATCGTGCCAAAAAAAGGGTGATATATTACATACTGTCGATAAAACCAAACTCAATGACAACTGAGAGGGTTTTTTCAACAGCAGGCTCAATAAAAATGAAATTACGATCAAGCTTAAAAGTAGAACGTTCAATGCACTTTTTTTTAAATATGTATTTTGATCCTTTTGATTTCGCTAAAACCAAAAACCTCAAAATTTCACTTGATTTCTAGCCTTTGTCTACGAGAAAACGCGTTGCGCAACAGAAGATGATACTTCTCGCCCTCTTTGTGTGATGGGATCAAGAACCTTCTTTCCTGAGGGAATAAATTTATTTCTAATGAAGGGAACTTTATAGAAAAATAAGATGCTCCATTTATATTTTTATATAATAACACTAATGAAAAATTCCGGGTTATATTTGAATCACTCTCGTCTACATATATAAAATATTCGAATACTCGAATATTCAAATATTTTACCGATTTCACATTCGATATTCGAATAATTGATTTTACGAATATTTGGGACCCCTACCCAGAATGCTCACACCGGAGCACCGTCAAAATCGTGTGATCGCCATGCATGAATTCTTGGATCGATTTGCACGGGGGGGGGAGAAGCTTTTCTGGACTTTATCATGATGAGGAATGTGACATGGGTGTATCAATACACCCCAGAATCTAAAAAGAGCTGGTGGCTGATGCCTATGCCTATGCGAATGCGCTCGCAACCTTGCGATCATCCTCTTTTACGGGTTAACAGAACGTTTTTATTTTTTTACGTTTGACAGGATTTTTTGTCCGTTGTATCCGTTAAATAGAGGTCCGTTATATTGAGGTTTTACTGTACTCGAAAGTATTGTTGAAGAAACTAATGTGAAAAATTTCATCATCGATATATTATTCTACTGGCACTCCTCCAAAAGAGACTTTCATGCACATTATCTCCAGAATGCTCACCACCTTCTCATGAATACATTTTAAGTTGGTGCAAACTGGCTGATATATTGAGCAAATCATCCAGAATATTGAAGAAGAAAGTCCATTCTATTTTGGTACACATAATTTCATAGCTGCGTTTATTTAAAACCAGTTGCATGCGCATTATTTGTTCCCTTGTTCAATTCGCACCCATTTCCCTATTTATCGCTCCCTATTCCCCCTGATTCTATTGCCGTACGATAATAGCAATTAGATATTGTCTATTATTGAAATTTTAAACTGTGCATTTAGTCGCGTGTCATTAAGCGGTACTGATTCACACATCACACTGCATTTTGTCACTACTATGGTCGTACACCTCTGTGTACACCGCAGTAATAAATCCGGTCGTGGAGAGAAAGCGATTCGTTCCGAAATAACATTAGCGTGCAGCTGGAATAACACCGGGACCCGTGCGATTAGCCCGAGGGAGGAGATCGACCCGGACGGGAACCGAGCTACGAAAAACCGGGCGAAATTAGATGTCAAAGGGTATTAGGGACTTTGTTCTGCTCCTGCGAAATAGTTTATTTAATAAAAGAATACGTCGACGTGGCACAAAAATGGTATTCTTGATTGCTCAATTCGCCATGGTGATTGAATCAATTGTTAAAATCAGGGATAAGGAGCGGAGGAAGAAAAGGGAGTGGCTAATAAAATTATGAATTTCACTGGAATTTCATAATATTTGAACTTAATAATTAATTTCTGGTCATTTGTCTTTTATAAAAGACTTTATAACAAACTCAAAGCACCCCTCAAAATTCCTTGCCTTTGTTGTCGCATAACGACATTAAATTAAAATCTACAAAGTTCTATATTTGTCTACAAGTAGTTTACGTTAATTATTACTAAATAAACGTCATCTACTTCTGATACAAGATGACTAGGGTTTCGATAGACGTGGCGCGCGATTTGTAGCGCGAGAACTTGATTGACGTATTGCAACATTAAAAGCATTGCAATATTAAGTATTTTAAGTAGCTACAACATAGTTTCAGTTTTGTAGGTATAAGACCAATCGTAGGTATAGTGGCTCAGATCCTGTACTCAAGACCAATCGTAGGTATAGTGGGTTCAAATCCAGATTGTGAAAAACATTTTCACCGTACCAATAAATTTGGGAGATGCGATGACCTGAAAAGTTACGATACTAAAACAAACATTAAAGCAAGAACCTGCCGAATATATTGTCTTCTCGAATAAAAACAGCTTGCTAACCAGCAGAATTTGGAACAGAGAGTGGTCTTAAAAAAGCAAGGATCTAATAAGATCATGATTTTGTTCGTGTTTTTGAACCATCCAATGAAAATTAATGAACATCCACATCGTTAAAAGATATGTTCTTATTATGGATCCATAAACCATTTGATTGCAGACATTTGACATTCCAACAGAGCTCGGCTTTGTGACACGACATCCGTAAAAATGAAGATTTTCTCCTTTTTTTCTGACTTTTTAGTTCCATTTGGATTATCTGTTAGTACTATTTGAAGATAAAATGTAGAGATTAAAAGCAAGCCTTCAAAGATAATGGAAGTTTTATTTAGTGAACTACACAATCTTCAGCAGTGACGGATAATGGCTGAAAATTAAAGATGATATAATGATATCTTGTATCTTAACTCTTTGATGAATGAGTATATTTGTAATTTAGCTTTAAATATATGCTATATTTGTATGTCCGTCACTTATCGTTCATACAAATTCATTTTCCCTCACAGGGTCGCGCAGCGTGTATAAAGCTTGTATATCAATAAATGAACCTTAACACCGTTGATAGCACACAATGTTCGTTCATTTCTTCGCATAAACATAAGCAAATCTCCTAAATCAACGTTTAAGAATTTTCTTTCCATATCGCTTGATACCCATCAAAGGGTTAACGTATGAAAATATATTTTTAAATCCTGAAAATAATTTCTTATTAGAATTGCATAGCATAAGTTTACTCTCAACATACTTCATTCCCATCGTCGTATGCAAATTTAAAAATGTAATCGCGCGATTGTGAATGTATTTCCATATTGTTGCATAGCTTCCTTTTGAAAATATCCGGATTCGCCTTCATCCACGCTTTGTGGTTCATATTCGATGCATGTATAATTAAGCGAATGATGGTCCAACCGAGTGTTTGCATCGTAATCATCAGACGCCAAACTACTAATTATGTATTCCCATACTCCAATTCTATTGATGCACTCTTGTAGTATGTACCTATTTAACAGTCTATATGCTAAGATGAAAATTAAACAACTCATACGTTTCGAATACATTCTAAACAAAGCAATGATCGATAAGTTATAAAAGATCGAATACATTGCGCATGCGTAATTTCTGCTTAGTGCCCGGAGTTTGAGTGCTTTTCTTGAAATAGTTACTATTTGCTAAGAATTGTGAAACAAACAATGTCAAATTAGAAATCTTTATAGAAAGTACTTAATATACTCGAAGTATCGGATGGCATAAAAATATTGTCCAACGTTACTCTCTCGAATCCCAACGAACTCCGAACACGTTTTAATGGCGATCATAAAATCGTTGGAGTTTTCAAGTTTATGCGCCATGCTCGTTACCAGTGGTTTTAAAATAGCATGACGTTATTGCATTCAGCAAATGCACTTCTATCATCAAACAAGCGTTAATGCACATCGACTGTATTGCTATAATATTCGCCTCGCGGAAATGATTGTTTCGAAATAAATAGCATTACAACATTGTTGAGTGTATAGACTGCCTTTAAATTATGGTTGTTATTTGATTTATTATTATCAAATCTTCGTTTTATTAACAATGAATTGTTCTAAATCCAAAATTATCGTATATCTATTGGGATCTTCGCGCAATATTCCGCAAGGCAGTCAATAGATTCTATTTGACGTTCTGTTTTAACATTCATTTATTTGCAAATGTAACATATTTTGGGGCTCTCAGTCGATTTCTCGAACTCCTTGTGTTGCCTTCGTCGCTGCGGCTTCCGGTTGACGCGTTGTCCGGCGCCATAAATCGCTCCAGGGGGGGTCACTTGAAATACGGACGCTCCGAATCAAGCCGATCAATGATGGACACCCCATTTTGAAGGAAATGCGGTTCTTTATTTTCGACAGTGATTCATCATAGAATCTCGCCTCACAATCTCGCACCACTGCTTCTGTAGATCCTCAATAACAAATTAAACATTAAATATTTACAGCGAAACATTTGATCCATACAACTCAATTCTAGTTTCAAAAACCTGATTAATTTCTCTAGACGTGGACGTGGCTCTTAATCTCGCATTGAAAGCGCATTTCTATGAGAGAGAAATATTATATCGGTATAGAAATGTTGATATTTCAAGTATGTCTGGGGAAAAATTATGTCGCTTGTTTATATTTCATCACTCATATCTTTTCAGTAATGATCGTACATTATCGACTCTATTGAACATTATTTGATTAACAATCAGCGACAAATTTCATCGCCGGACGGATGGACGGAGGTGAACGGGTGTCGAATAAAAAATGTCGTCTTAGATAACTTCCTTTGTTAATCTGATTTGGCCGCGGGAAGGACGTGCTCCCACAGCCAAGGCTATCCGGCGACTCCTCACAACTCCCGCCTCCTGCGCGTTATCACCCAACCGGCAACAGTGCACTCGCAAGAAAGCGATCAGTCGGTATTGCAGGCACAATGTGTCCGCAACGCCACAGAAGATGGCGCTGTCAAATTGACACATTGCGCCTAAAAAGAGACGGAAGATATAATTTTTTACCAATTCAATATCTTTTTGAAATAGGTCAGTTACATATCGTCTTTGTGCGATTAGCGATAATTAATGGGGAACCTCAATTCTTTTTAAACGTGCTTTTGTTCATGAATAACGAAGCCTTCTTGTGATTGTGATCCCGCTGATAACGTCGCCACATCATTAAATTTTAAGGCTTTTCATTCTATGAACGTCGCTGAGATTCTTGTCACAATTTTTTTTCTTTCGCCAATGACATTTATTATGTTTCATATGTATGAATAACTTTTTTTTATCAAAACAAAAATAATGAATGATGAAATGATCTGAAAAATATGTGCTTCCTGAACCGCGTCTCATCACACCTGACTGTAAAAGGATAAGTGTCAAAATTTTGCATTCCAGTCCCCTAATAATTGTAAACCTGGCTTAGTACCAACATCTCGGAACTTATATAAGATTATGGTAGCACCAACCCCTCTTGATAGACTGAAATTCCCCCCTATCTGTCGTAGATGCACCCAGTTGCTGCTGTCAGAATACAGGATTGCCGTGTAGATTCGAACGATGAAACAATTTAATTCCAGGTCGGTGCCGAAGAAGCTTAATCAATCAAAGCTGAACTTAATTAAATTCTGTTTTGGGCACGAAAACGCTTCTCACAATAGGCAAATGTTAAACTCACCCCACGGCACGCATATCCGTATGGGTCACTTAACACTGCGTCAACGCACCATCTGAGCTAACATCGCATTCGTGAACAGCACAAATTCAAATAAATCCATGAAATATTCACCAAATATCCCCTAAAAACCGAGCGACCAATGTCGAAAATAGCCCAGAAGGAGGAACGAGTGGGCGCGCGAACAAACAGTGCATGATGTCATTTGCCGAAGAAAGGAGCAACTTGCATCTCGAGGATGAAAGATGATGACGTTTCGTTCTAAAAGTGGCCACACACGTGCGTTATTTATTCTTATCCGCGATTCGGTGGACAGATTTCTAATATTCGTTAGTTGCACACACACCATACTTTCCGAGGCTTCTCAATCTAGACCTCATCAAAGTGATTCATATAAAAATGTATCATTGCGCCTATAAATATCGAACATTTGTCACGTTGGTCGAGCCGCATGAATCATATCTTTCCATTGCTCAAAGGTCGCTTTCGTTTGCTATGTGTACTCCGTCCAGTATTAAAATTATTTAATTTTGAATTACCATCGACGTTGTTTTAAGATATGGGAGGTCAACAAGATGCTATAGCTTTGAATTTCACGGCAGATTATAAACTTTTTTTTAAATGAATGTAACATTTTTTATTGATTCGTCAATATTGACATCTGTCTTGAAAATATTCCATGTACACTGAAATCCTGATTAGCGATTATAGAATTTAAAAAAAAACCTACGCGGTCTTTAACACTTTAGAATCTGGGTACTCTGCACTGAACGTTGTGCCTGCAATACCGACTGATCGCTTCTTGCGCGTGCACCATTGCCGGTTGGGTGGTGACGCGCAGGAGGCGGGAATCGAGAGGAGTCGTCGGTTAGCCTTGGGTGCGGGAGGGCGTCCTTCCTGCAGCCAGATCTCTCCGGACCCGTGGGCTAGCGTGGCTATCCCGACGAACCCATGATAGCGGGGAGACACCCTACAAATTGTATAGTATATTGCACAGAAATTTAAAATAATTGGTTTATAAAGTAAACTATCAAGCTGAAAAAAACCGCAAAAAAGCAAAATGTATTTGACATAATATTATTGATGTCTTTTGAAATCGTTTTACACAATGTCATGTCATATCGAGCGACACTCAAACTACGGACATGTTTATTTATTTTCGTTGTAGTCGCATATTACGCAGCAAAACCGTCAAAAAATAAATTATAAACATGGCATTTAGACCTGCCAGACTTTTGGGAATTACTCATTGACTGGATACTTACTGTTCGTCAAAAAATTAAATCCTAAGAAAATAAAGAATGTATGTACATATATCTTTATACATTTTTTAAAATCCATTTAAATTTCGACGTATGTGTTTGTATGTCTTTATATTATTTTGAAAATTTGAAAACAGTAGTATTTTGAGACGAGGGCTATATTGTTAAATTCATTTATGTGTAATTTTTTGCAAAATTTACGACCCAAACTATATTTTTCATTTCATGGGCCATTTTTAAGCATAATATTTTAAGCCATTGCACGTTTAACCTTAAATAATACCACATTGAGTAGTAAAATCAAAGAAAAATTTTTGAAGTGTTAACTAACAGATCTCGTACGATGTGTTATCCATTTGAGGAGTACAGTCGCGTATTTGCGATCGAATTCCAATTGTTCGGAAAGGGCATTATTGCATGTTGATTTCAAACTCTACGCGCAAGACATTATCCGCCTTTGTCTGTCTCCGAGCCCAACGCTTAAGAATGTTTTTTATGAGTAACTGGAATTCGGACACAACATTGTGTCTTACCCTTTTAAGGAACTAATTTTAATGTAATTCAAAAATGGAATAAAAATACCAACGAAATATAAAAATAGTTTTACAACACTTCAAATATCGCTAAGTAAGTATTCAGAAATAAAACTCATGTTGCCTTCAGTATCAAACGCAAAAGGAGGTGAGTGTATGATACAGACCATATGGATGTAACCCTTTCCCATGAATGGACATTGAAGAGGTCATAGTCATGTGCAACTGCATCATCATGAAAAATTTCTTACAAAAATTCTGAAAGGGTTTTCAAATAGAAATTCGAGTCAACGTCGCAAATTTGAATGACAGATTACATTGTCGGGTGATAAAATATTAGGGAGGCCTGAAAATATTTGAATATTTAATAGAAAAAAGTTAAAATTTATTATAGGACTAGCTGATACCCGGCGCGTTGCTGTCACAGAAGTAATAGATCTAAAAATATCGTTTGATATTTGAAAGAGTTATCTTGTTTACTTAGGAATTATAAAAAGAATGAAATTTATTTTATTTTGTTGGTTTTATTATAAATATAAACAAACCTACAAACATCGATTTTTATATATAAGATCTTTTTTTTTTTTTTTTTTTTTTTTTCCTGTGGGCGCGGAATCTTCCAAAGACTGAGTGTGAGATTCACGCTGGTATTGATACAACTTCCATAAGGGATGTTGGCCAGCCGTGCCTACTCACTAAACCGCTCCCTTTGGTCTCCTCTGTCCCCCTGGTATTGTTTATCACATTGCTTCAAGGGTGACAGGTAGTCTAGCCATTTGGTGGCCCTATTCTATTGTTGGAGAGGCGCCCTGCGCCTCTCTCTTTCACTGTCTTCTTTGGCGCTCATGATGTCTTCTACGTAGTCGCGCCAAAGGTCCCAGTTCTTCTTACTTTCCATCATGCTGTGGACCATGTTGTCGATATTTAGCTCGGCCACCCCGAGTGCTTGTTTCAGCAGTTCTCTCTGGGGTGCCCAAGCCTCACAGTCAATGATGGTGTGCTCTGCGTCGTCGACCTCCGCTTGGCAGTGTTGGCACGTAGCGGATGGTTCTTTGCCAATCCGCTTCAGGTACGCACCAAAGCATCCGTGCCCAGTGAGCGCCTGCGTCAAGCGGTAGGTTGTTTCACCGTGTTCCCGGGCCCTCCACCGACTTATGACCGGGATAAGTCGATGGGTCCATCTTCCCTTGCTGGACTGATCCCATCTCCGTTGCCAGGCTTCCCTCAGTTTCTGGTCATGTTCGTTGCGATTTTTAGGATCTTCGTAGTCCAAGGCCCTCTTCTTTGCCTGGAGGTCCAGCGGCGGTATTCCAGCAATCACCAGCACCGCGTCTTCAGACACTGTCCTGTACGCTGCGGTGACTCGGAGCGCTCCCTGTCGCTGGACTCTGGCGAGCTTCTTTCTGTTGATGTCACGTTTGAGCGACTCATGCCATATCGGGGCTCCGTACAGAAGGATCGAGTGTATTACCTCGTTTATGGTACGTCTTCTGCACGGCTTTGGCCCTCCAATGTTGGGCATGAGCCGTCCAAGCTCGCCTGCCACCTTCTGTGCCTTCTGTGCAGCTTCTTCTATGTGTTTGCTAAAGGTCAGCTTGTTATCCATGAGGATCCCGAGGTATCTCAACGTTTTGCTGTATTCCACCTTGTGTCCTCCAATAACAAGCTGCTCGACCCTCGGTCTTCTCCGTCTGCTGCATATCATTGCCTCAGTTTTCTCAATCGCCAACTGCAGGTGATTATCCCGCATCCACGCTCGAATTCTGGCGAGGGCTTCGTTGCCCGTCGCCTCCACTTCCCATGGATGTCGAGCTGTCACCAGCAGTGCAACGTCGTCCGCGAAGGCAATGAGTTCTGCTCCTGCAGGTAGTGCCATATTTAGGAGACTGTTGTACAGTGCGTTCCAGAGAGTTGGTCCCAGAACCGACCCCTGCGGGACGCCCATCTCCAGTCTTCTTGTCAGGTCCGTTTCGTTGTGATGGACATATCGGTCTTTGAAATAGTCGCTTACGAGGTCGACTGCATACTGTGGAATTTCAAATTTTTCCTCCAGGGCTCCCACGATTAACTCCCAGTTTGCGCTATTGAAGGCGTTTTTGATGTCCAGTGTGACCATCACAACGTCCTTGCTTTGTTTAACCGAGCCTTTCCACGCTTCTCGGATGACATCAGTTACACGTTTTATTGCTCCAAGCGTGGATCGCCCCGGTCTAAAGCCATACTGCCTATCTGACAGTTTTTGTTCGATTCCTGGCTGGATTCTCTTCAACAGCATTGTTTCGAGGAGTTTTCCAAGACCGTCTAGCATGCACAGCGGTCTCAATGTAGTTTTCCCCGGTTTCGGAACTAATACCAGTCTGGCCGTTTTCCATCTTCTTGCGAACTTTCGTTCCTCTAGGCAGGCATTTATTGTGTCTAGTATTAGTTCCGGGTACTCCCCAACCATCAATTTGATGATCTCGCCAGGCATACCGTCCGGTCCTGGCGCCTTCCCGGGTTTTATCCTCGAACCTGCATACTGCAGTTCATCTATGCTGAACGGCGCGGGCGGTTCTATGCTGTCTCTGCTCCTTTCTCTGTATCTCTCGGCAGTCCGAACAGTGTGAGATTTGTCTGGAAAGAGTTGGCTTATTTGGTCCTCCGTTTGCCGTTGGTTCCAGATTTCGCTTCCTCCCCGTAGTTTCCCCCGCACAATTTTGTACGGTAGTCCCCATGGGTTAGAGTCGAGTGTACGGCATAACTCCTCCCAGCAGCGCGCCTTGGATTCCTGGATCATTTTTCGCAGGTTTCTTCGGTCTGCTCTGTGAGTTTCTTGGCACTGTATTCTGGTTTCCGCCACTCTGGCCCTAGTTACCCTGCGTCTACTGGCAAGACAGATTCTCCGTTGCTCCGCAATTTCTTCTGTCCACCAGTACACACCAGGTCTAATTCTTTCCCTCGGTATTCTGGGCATGGCCGCGTCACATCCACGCTCTATGAGTGTTTGGAGTTCCTCTACAGCTTCTTCCGCCCCTCTCTGGGTTATGTGCTCCTTCGCTCTTTCCTTTCCCGTCTCTATCGCAGCGAGGAAATCGTCCTTGCAGAATTTTTTGGTCGCCCATCCTTTGCTGTGGTGTTTCCGGCCTCCCCTCCGCTGGTCAGCCAATCGGTAGGTGATATACTGGTGGTCGCTATTCGTATACTTTTCTGATACTTCCCAGTCTCTCACCCTGCCGATTACTGTTTCATCGCAGAAGGTGACATCAATAATCGACCCGTAGGGATCTCTTCTGTATGTCCATTTTCGACCTCGGTTGGCAGGGAGCAGCCGCAATCTTGCCATGCTCTCTGCCAGGATTATTCCTCTCCGGTCAGTCACAGGTGACCCCCAGGCCATGGACTTGGCGTTGAAATCGCCAGCTGCTACTACAGGAAGGGAAGAAGTAGAGACATCATCCTCTAGGTCTCGCAGCAGTCGGTCGTAGTCTGCGGTGTTGGTATTGGGGGAGAAGTAGCAACTATAAATCCTCACTCCCTCCACCTCCACCCAGACCCATCCGTTCCCCGCCGCTCGTCCGGTCACCTTGAGGCTCTCGTTCGCTATCCACACGGCTGCTCTCTGACTGGTGTCAGCATGCCAGCCATGTGTGTGGTCTTTGTACTGTTCTGAGACTATCGCGAGGTCCACCTTTGTGTCGTAGACCTCGCGTTCAAGCAGTGCCTGGGCCGCGATGCATCCATTCAGGTTTACTTGCAGCAGTTTCAGTGATTTCTTCGCGCCTTCTGGAGGTATTTTTGCATCGCGAAGCACTTGCTGCTTCCGCTTACGTGTCTTGTTCGTTCCTCTCCTTTATTTCCGCATAGCGGGCAATACGGGTCGGCTTTGCATGTGCCAGCCCTATGTCCGCTTTCAGAACACTTCCAGCATTGTGACGTCCTGTCCTCGGCCCTGCAGCCCATGGCCGTATGTCCAAATGCTCTGCATCTGTAGCACTGCAGGATCGGAATTCGCTCCCTGATTCTGCAGCGCATCAGTCCTATTTTAATTTTCGCGACCTCCTTCACTAGTTTTTTGGTGCCCTCAGTCCACGGTATGGAAGCTGTACATGCTTGCGACCCGGTTGCTGTCGAGTGCAGCTTGTGAACAGTTATTTCTGCCCAGTCTTTCTTTTCAATGAACTCCCTCAGGGCATCGTTCACTTCGTCCTGCGTGGTGGCCTCATCCATATCGTGGATGAAAATGGTCTTCTTTTCAACCACTCTCTTAATGGCTAATCCCTCGCCCAGTTCTCCGTCTTCTAGTTTTTGGATAAGCGTTTCCGTTTTTGGGTCACCTTTCCGCAGCGTCACGAGAAGGTCACCTCTCCTCGTGCGTCTTATCCCTTTGATATCCGGGACTGCTTCGGCTGGCTCCTTCCTCATGTTTTTGAGGATTTCGGAATATTTCAAGTCTCTCGTTTTGGCGTCCTCCGGGCCCTCCTTAGTGGTAATAACCAAGGCATCCGTGGTTCGCGGCCTATTTTTCCTTTTCCTTCGGTTTTCCTTCTTCCTTGTCGCCATACCAGTTTTGGTCTGTGCTTGCTCTGTTCTTTCTTTGACTGGTTGGTGCGGCCTTTGCTGGGTGTTCACTCGGTAGGGCCTCCCTTCTGTTTGCACTGGCTCTGGTTGCCGTTCTTTTTGTCTCTTCTTTTTTACGACCTCTACCCAGTTTCCCTCTGGTATTGGGGCAGGCAGAGGTGTTATTATATATAAGATCTACTGTAAGTTAATTGTACTATACTTATATTATTTGAGAGAGTGCTAACAATAATTTGGCAAAGTTTTATCGCAATCTAATGAACGGTATGGCAGCGCATAAAATACGAACAATCATTTTTTTTATTTTTGACTATGCCTATGTTACTCGCGCAATCCTTAGCAATAAGTGAACGAAGTTTTATCGCAAACTGATGAACGATATGGCAGCACATTACATACGAACAAACAGAGATTCATTTTTATATACAAGAAGGATGCGGTAACACTTCCCAGTTTAATTCCTTAATTTTATCCAGTATCGTCTTCTTTCTTTGAAATGAATATCCCCGCATATCCGATCGTATGCATAAAATAACCTTTTTTATAGTAAATCCGAGCTTGGAGATTGGACTTGGAGCTCGATTGTTTGTTTTTGTGCTCGGTAAAGGCGTGCGGTACCCATCCTACCCCATAACACCCATCCTATTCGTTTTGCTAATGAAATTTGAATGGTCCCAATGAGATCCCAGTCTTTGCGATTACTCAATAACGTTTTGATGACTAGTGCATCGTTATCAAAACACAAAGGTTCTTCTCGGTCTGGACACAATCTGAACTCGACCATAAGGTCTCAAATTTTCGAATACTTTCGGGTCCGCCTAATATTTAAATAGCAACAATCCCGATACGTCCTGAAAATACAATCCATCCGGATCAAATTTAACAGCTTATCTAAATTCAGCTCATCAGCTCGTGAACAACCGATGTAAACCGATTTTTTCAGCTATAGTTTAAACATTTTGTGTGAGGGGATTGATGCTAATTCTTTGTTTATATTTCATAGTATAGTGCGTAGGAAGCATTCCTGCAATCAATGCGAAATTTGAACATTAATGTCATCGATTGCATTTTTTCATGCATAAATATTATTATAAACTTTTAACATTATTGAACGTTCGATCAAAATATTTTTGAAATAGATATAATAAACATTGACGATCGTTCAGCTGTTCCCGCGTAAAATTCTAGACGAAGTTGGGATGCAAGATTCTTCGCTTCTTTCTTAAATTCCCGGTATATTGTCGGATAAGAAAAATTCCACACGTCTATTTGAGTTGATTCCCGTCCAATATCTCTTCTTTGAATGCAATGCTAGCGAGCAACTAACATAAACACACCTGCGATTTCCATAAAATTAGATTCGTGCTGGGATGGTCCATGAAATCGCTTTGCAGAAAAATCGTGAGAGCCATACACTGCTTTGAATATCATCATTTTTACGCTTAGTATGCATGGAATATCCGAGGATCGGTAATTGAGAAGACTCCGAGCAAAAGCCTCCATGGGTGACTGTCGTATGAATTATTTTCGCTTTAAAACAATGATGTCTATAAATTCAAGTGGTCATGCCTATTTCGGGTCCGGAAACATATAGCAATTCTACAATAAGAATTATTTACGATTGCGTTATGTTTGCTTTTTAGTACGTGATGTTTGGCAGTGTGCGTGTTGGCTTGCTTAGAATATTCATTACCACAACGGTGAATCACTTTTGCATCATAGAGTCCGATTGGCATAATTCGTGTCCATATTTAGAACCACTTAACGTTGTTTCTTATTAGATTGCCTCATTCCTTTTTTGTTTCAAGAAAAATGCATTCGTTTTGTCGCATGACAGAAGCATAACGATGTCCAAGCTATACAAAAAAGTGAACCTTTACCCCGCTGATGCGAGCAAAGTGACAACAGAGCTAACAAGCGGATAAAATTGATAACAGGATAAACTCCCTTTAAAAATATCGAACTGATAACCCCCTTTATGTGCATATTTGTAATATTTAATATATAAACATATTAGCACATTGTAGAAAAAAGCCCAATGCATAAAAGAACAGTTTCAGAACAACAAGTAGAGCAAGTTTTTAAGCTATTTTTTAGCTCAAAAACGGAACTGGAGATACTACCCTCCCAACTTACTTAACAGCACTTGCTTGCTCTACTAGCTTAAAAACTAGCCTCGTATGTACCAGGCATTAGTCTGTCGTTTGTATATATACTTCCCAAGCATTTGATCCATAACATTAACACCTCCTCTGTGCTCGTTGTAAATCATATTACTTGTGGCATTTAGGCCTCCCAAACAACTTCAGTATTATAATAAGCATGATAGACGACAGACAGCGACTGACTGGATTAGGGGATCGTTTAGTATCGATCTCCTGCGCTGCTGCATGGTCTGTTCTGGGTTACCCCGGACTAGCTACACAGAGAATGTCATCCACTGATCTTTTTCATCCGCGAGAAACGCTACGCGCAGAGCGTCTAGGCGCTTTTGCTCCGCGCCCTCCAAAGTAACCCGCGAGGTTTCAACAGGAAGACCAGCTTCAGACTAAATGCACCTGAAGCCTTTGACTCAGTCTCCACCAACTACTGTAATCTACTTTTCCACACACCTTTTTATGGGTATGCAGCACAGGGTGTCTTGCGTACCCAACTCATGCTAACTGGGCTACCCCAGCAAACCGACGAGGATACTTTCGCACACCTCTACTCCACATCATTATCCTAGGGGTTCAATCGCAGGGTTGCCCCCCCCCCCCCCCCACCTGGGGTTTTATTAGTGGGCATCGTAGAGTCTAACACCCACCCGGGTATTATAATGGACATTTGACAATGGGATAACAGCTTTTGATTTTTTCGGAATGTATTAGTTAAAGCGAAAATAAATGTCATTTTTTTTTATTCGAAGAAAAAATATATTTTTATAAAAGCTGTATAACATTGCTCCATTAAATATTTTCCATTATTATTTATAATCGCCCTCCACAGAATAGGTAGCTTTTTAATGCTTCTTTCGTAAAATTCGGCCGGTTTCCATTAAAATAAGAATCCAAATGATTTTTCACTTGTTCCACAGAAGTGATTTTTTTTATCGCTATGATTTAAAAAGATAATAGTCTGAATGCAAATCAGGAGAATATGGTGGATGTTGCATAACTCAACTCAATATCAACTCCCTTATTTTGTTCTGCGTAATCCTTGCTGCGTGTGATCTGGCATTATGACAGCTTACCTTGATGACAGCTCGTGCGGTACCCATATTCCCTGTTCTTTGTGTTCTCAAATGTCTCAAAGTCTTTTCAAATTGTCTTTTACTGTCGAACAGGGACAGCTGATGTCTAGCGTTAATTCCTTTATTGTTTTTCGAGGATCTGATTCTACCAGAGAATTTGATGCTTCATTGTCGATTTTTAGAGGTTGTCCTGATTTTGGTTATTTTTCAAATCTCTGTCGTCACTTTTGAATTTTTTGGACCATCTATGACATTTTCGGCTATTCAATATGTCGCTATATGTATCATAAGTGCTCCGGGTAGCTTATTTTGCTTTTAATCCTTTGTCAAATAAAAACAGTAAACAAGATCACAAATGTGTTTCATCAATTTCTGGCTTGGACATTTTCACTATGGCTAAAAAAATACAAAAATATTTGAAAAAGAAAGACAAACAACAGCGCTTCAAAATGACACCAACCTTGACGTATTCACTCGACAGCTACCCGAGGCAAACTGACGGCAAAGTACGCAACCAAAAAAATTGACATTTCTTTTCGCTTTGCCTAATATAAAACAGCTGCAACAAATGATCATACTAAATATAGGTTTTTTTTCTAACATTTAATGCGAAATGATTTCTCATTACAAAGGAAAAAATACAGACCAATATGAGAAATATGATAAAATATCTTATGGAGCGAAAGGATAGAAATTTCCTTACGAAACATGAAGAAAAACATGATTTTCCATACAAATTCTGTGAAAAAAAATCAGGGTCTGGCCAGACAATGAACAAAGTCTAGGGATATTTGGTAAGATCTATACATAGCCAATGCATGTGTTTTGTCGACCGTGCTCTGCGGTTCCCCGACAGAAATGTGTTAACACACTTTCGTCGGAACGCGTAGTACTACGTTGTTTTTCCGATTTGTATCACATTGATTAAACATAATGTAGTAGTATCTCTCCACAAGGATAGTTGCTATCAAAATATCATATCAAAAGTCGATATTAGGCAAATTATTAATTTTTAAAAAGTGATCACATGCGTCATATACCTATTTTATGCGGTTATATAAATGTTTTATTACACCGTTTGTACTTATGTTTATTTTTATAACAATTTCATGTTCTGATAACACTGAAAGTGAAAGCCAATCTCTTCGGCTGTCATTCCACAGATATTGCAGAAGTAGGCTTCAGATGAATCATCTCGGCATTTTAATGGATTTTTGTGCGAATGTGGGTTCAGAGTCGAGGTTAACACCGGGTTTATATTATTTTTAGTGACGAAGACCAGAGACGTATAAAGAGACAGGTATACCGGTTTGTCAAGGTAAAAATAATAAGAAATGAAGGCGGCCGACCAAACTTGCCAAGGCACAAGTCTTCTGCTTGCACAAATTACATAATGTACGGACAAATGTCCAACGTATGTTAATGCAGAGAAAGAACTGCCATCCTTGGACGATTATTTTCGGGAGCCTTCGTAAAATTCAAGGCAGCCATGTACCTGATGCGAAAAACAACAGCCTCCGCTTGGCTTCATGTAAGAATCCCCGACGAAGGCAAACTAATGAATTTATATACATGGGCTGCAATGGTAGCCATCAAGCAATTAGTGCGGCAATTAGAGTAATGTTGTGAGATGAATGCTGTAAAAACTGCTGTTAAAAAACTCGCTTAGTTATTGAAATTATTATAAATACTTTCAGTATTACAACAAAAGTTTACAATCTCAGACGACGCTTTGTGTGAAACATAGCGAACCGGAATGTGTTGATGGATTAGCCAAATCTTCCTGGCATAAATTTTCATTGTTTTTCGTCAGGATCTCGTGGAAAATATCCATTTCGATTTGATGCTTTTATTGGTGACATTTCGAAGAATCTGAACCACATATCAAACTTGCGGACGATCGTGTTATGGATCTGTGTGGCACGAACTTACCTGACATTGTGCGATTGTGTCTTCAGAATGACTTTGATTGACACTGCCACATATCATGCTACAGTTTTTTTCGGTTCTAAACCCTTGGTTCCTAAACTTTTTCTGACTTTTCGTTTTTTATTCAAGAATTTATAAAATATTGTCCCAAAAAAAATAGTCCTTTAACCATTTACAATGGGCAATTAGTTCAATATGGTATTCAATCTCATCTAGATTAATCTTAACTCTTATGTGTCCGTGTCGATCAATTTATAGAAGAAAGAATAAATATTCATATTCGACATCATAATGAACGATATCCGATAGAAGCCAAATTAATGCAATCTGCAGATGACACCAACGGAAGTGTATTGTTTATGAGAGCCCAATGGAACAATGTTTTATTGGGTAGTTTAAGTCAAATGGTCGATAAGGAACAAAGGTTCGTCGTTAGATTGTGATCTCATACAATTGTTTTAGTTCTGAAGAAAGATGGCTCTCACATCGCCTCGGAGAATGGCTTAATTTATTGCATTGTAATATTAGCAATTCCGGGATTACGTTTAGGGCTTCGACGATCGCTTTAAAAGTCCATCTGTACTCTTGCCAAAGTGAAATTTCTATAGTCGCGGGAGAGCAAATTGATCTAAACGAGACAAAAATTGAAACTCCAAGTGGAAATTGGTCCGAAAAAGATGGAAGATCATTTTTACTCTCTCCGTTTCTGTCGCGCACACATACGCTACGCGCATGCGCACCGTATCTATAAAGCAACCGGTACACTTTTTATATATTACACAAATACGAGCAAAAATTTTGATTTATTATAGTCATTCCTGCTCCAAATTATTAATGACCTTTAAATACTACGGGATTATGAAAATCGTCTCATCCAAACAATGTTCGAGAAGTCTCCGTTTGTGTTAACTTTTTTCAATACGAACTTTTGCGATCCTTATTTTCATCTATTTGACCCTGTGATCCTGCAATCCTAAATCCAAAAACAATCAACAGGCGCTGAAAACAATCAAAATGAACCAAAATTATGACTGAAACAACAGAACATTGTGCATATTGCCTAATAAAATGATAGTAAGCAGTCAATCAAATTATATCCTTAACCCCTAAAGGAGTACTATCCCAGGGCCTGGGATAGTACCCCTCTCCACTGTTCAGAAAGAGCACTCTTATACATTGAGCTCGAAGACAGACAGAGACAGAGAGAGAACGTAGCGCAGCTCGGGAGACAGAGACGGAGAGCTTCCCGTCATACATCGCACGATTGTATAGATCGTTTATCGTTCAAATTTATCGACTAGTAATGATTTCGATTTCAAGTTTGTTATTTATTTACGCAAAGAAATTACCAAATATTGTGTGCTATCGACAGTGTTTATTTATTTGATTACTTCCTATTCGTCGTTGCTTGTTGAATAAGTCTTTGTTTGATTATCATTTCCTTCTAAAGCAGGAACAAATGCATCGATTTTTTGTGTATTGTTTAAGTAAAAAAAATGACGTGGTCTTGTATGCTATCAACAGTGCTTATTTACAATTGACTCTGCATCAAATTGAAGATTGTCTTACGCTGATGAGAGCTGACAGAAAGAAATCGGTGTAAAGCGATTATGGCATCAACGACTTCATCGATTTTAAATTTTCTCACTCCTCAAAAGGTTAAACCTTTGATGAGTATTTTTTATTGTTTCGTCACGTTTCAATCAAATTTCACGTAGC
This sequence comes from Stenopsyche tienmushanensis, assembly GCA_008973525.1. Lineage (NCBI taxonomy): Eukaryota > Metazoa > Arthropoda > Insecta > Trichoptera > Stenopsychidae > Stenopsyche > Stenopsyche tienmushanensis. Next base: position 864,133 of record WACJ01000017.1, read on the forward strand.
AAAAATATAACTCTTCCGTACTAAAGCTACAAATTGCTGTTAAAGGACCATCACTGTTATAGGGCTTCAGATGAAATTCAATTCGGCACTTAATTTGAACCTTTACAAATGCAGATATTTGAGCTCGCAACCAATAGGCGAATAAGGACATTCCAGCTTAATATGAGGCAGCCATACTATAATGTTAAAATGCCATTATGAATATTAATTTTGATGCATAAGTTTCAACAGAACGAATCCCACAACTTGATCATTATATCTGCACTATTATCAACGGGTTGCTAGTTTTAACGAAGGATAGATTGTAACACTTGGTCTAGCGTAGACAAAGTCTATCCTAACGTAGACGAGGTCTTCCGACGGGTCTACTGCCGCACGGTCTCGAATCTAATATGCTACGAGAGACTGAGTCGGCATCAGCGCTACGGCACCTGCCTAATGTAGACGCTTCGCCGTACATGTCCATGACCTATCGATTTGACGTCAGAGCCTGATTGTATTATTGATACAAATTATTATTCTTTGATGGCACAAGATCTGTGCTTGGAAAACTAGTTGTGTTATTGCCCATTATAATGTTAAACGTCTAATATTAGCGAATGTTCATTATCATGTCAACAATATGTGTGTGAATCCTGGTCTTAAACATTCGGCATTGTTTGTTGAACAATAGAAAATTGAATGATATTAACACATGGCCAATTTGATTAGGCGAATTTGCCATCACAACATATATTTTTGCGCTTTTGCGACCGGTGCCGGGGGACAAACAAGATTATTGTAAACCCTTTGTGGTCAAATCGACGTCCCAAATCAACAACGACTATCAATGTCAATAGTTTCAACTCAAACAATTAGTTCTTGTTTAGTACTCGTTACGTCTAAAACGTAATACTCAGAAAGATGTATCGCTCAATTAGGGCGCGGCGTGCGTTAAACACACTAATTTATCTGCGCCGAAAGGGTTAATTGTATTATCGAAGCATCGTTATTGCGACTACGACGCTGACGTTTTTATGCGTCTGCGGTTGAACAATATGATTCCACCAATTTGTATTTTGACAAATGCAAAATTATTCCACTTGTTCGTTGGAAACATTTCGAGATGTTCAAACAACAAGGATTTGAGATATGTGGTACGAGAATAGCATGACCTAACCACAGAGACAATAAAGATCTTTCGTGTCAATATGCTAGAGCCGCTCAAGACAGCAGAATAAACAAACATCTTTAGATTCCTATCGATGTAGATCCGCCTGAAATATATGAATCCTTGAACCGTCTTTGATCTCATTCGCGTTCTTCTGCTCAAGGGCAGGGCTACGATTCTATTCACCCAGTTGCAATCGAAAAATCTATCATTTCGGTTTCTAATCAATGCTTGATGGTTTTTATTGCTTTTGTTTGCAATTATGCATTAAAAAAATTGAACAAAAATGAGCAATAAGACCTAAGACGTATGGGTCCGGTCATTTTGTTCAGTGACAGTAAATTCTTCTAATGGATAGGTCGTCGCGCTTTCCCGCCGCCTCCCATCCGTGCAATATCCGCACGGTCATCCGTTTTTTGACTTTGCAGAACAATACCGCCATGAATATCCAACGGAAGTTCGTGGAAGTTTATGGTAGTGATGTGATGGGTCGACAATATGTCACGTGCACGACCATCAGTGATAGGATGATGATGACCAACACAGGAGTGAGAAGATTTTCTAGGCTCTATCGTGACAGAAGATGAGACATGGGTTTGTCACTACAACACATAATCCAAAAAAAGCTGGCGGTGGTGGTCTTTGACAGATATGTCTCGATCTCAACAGCGATTACTTTGAAAAATATTTTAATATATTTGTGTAGTACGAGACATATCCTGAAAGTAAGTGTACTAATTTTTTATACTTTTTTATAAAAATCTGAAATAAATACATTATACTGTTGATACACTTGTTGACTATTAGGGTGTCCCATAAGTTTCTTTCGTTTTTGTATTAAGAAAAAAATAAACATTATTTTGTATTACATCAAAATTTATTGAATAATATATGATCCATTCTGTTCTATTACCTTTCTCAATCTCTCCGGAAGCCTCATAATGCCTTCTTGCCAAAATTTCTCAGGTTTGTTGGCAAAATATTGATCAAGCTACATTTTTATATCATTTTTTGAATTAATTTTTTACCACGTAAAGAATTTGTCAATGAAAGAATAAATACTAATCTGAAGGGGCAATGTCCGGAGAGTATGGAGGATGAGGTTAAACATCCCAGTCAAATGATAATAATTTATTTCTGACGAGCAAAGACACATGAGGCCTGGCGTTATCGCGATGAAAAACAACGCCTCGTCTGTTCGCTAATTCTGGCCGTTTTCTGGCAATATTTTGTTGAATTGATCGTTTCACCTTGCTGAAGTAGCTCATAATAAATTACCCCCTTCCAGTCCCACCAAATGCATAGCAAAACTTTTTTTGGGATGTAGGCCAGGTTTAGCTACAGTTAAAAGCCTCTGTACCCGACCTTGGTCCAAGACCGTTTACGTTGGATATTCTCATAGAGTATCCAACTTTCATCTCCAGTGATAAGTTCTCTTCAAAAATGGTTGGCTATTGTGTCGTTGGAGAAGAAGATCTCATGCTGAAATACGCTGAAGTTTATTTGAGTCAGTCAGTTCATGAGGAAGCTTGTTGTCTTTCGTTGGCTTATTGTCACAGTATGCTTACTTTCGGGATATACCTCGTAACCTGTGAATTTCAATTAAATACAAGCATTACAAATATTACATTAGCAAATACAAGCACAAATGTTGTAACCTAACTCTCTGGATGACCCTCGTATTTATTTGCCGCGAATTGAAAAGGTTAATTAAACCAAGACTATTAAAACACATCCCCCTCACACGTCTACGCGCGTCTTTCTTGTACTATCGGTTGACGCGGGAGACGCGTCCGTGCGTCTTTAGCCATGTAATTCACTGACTTTTATAAAAGTGTCCCAACACGATATTCGCAAATACGACCCGCGTCAAGCGAAAGACAATGTTATGCGTAACCCGACGGGAGTGTGTTAAGAAAATTTCGCAACTCACACATATCAGTTGGTATAGGAATTTTATGTACAAGAGAAGAGAATGAATGAGCGAATGTTATTTTTAACTTATATTTTAATTATTTTGGCAAATCCTGAAAATCTGGCTACATTTGGATCAAAAATATGTTTGAATCTGAAATTTGGCAAATCTAAATCACTACCCTTACACTTGGTCTTTCTATTTAATACCTTTGCTGAACCCACCAGTTAGAAAATCATCGATTGATTGGCAAACAGTGGCCAAACAAAATTATCCAAAAAAAAAACCGAAGCAGGATATATGAAAATAAACGCCAAGTATCGTGCTCTAAATTCTGTGCTGCCAATTTGCCAAATGATCTAAATTCTAGAATCGAAGCATATTTCTTTACGCTATGCTTACCGATTCGCATCGATGCTCTTAAGAGCCACCCTGTACCGTTTATCTTAAGGTATTATTATTTGTGACGCCATGGACCCCCTTAATTTCATCCTAATTGTTGATATCCCATTAACAACCCGACGCGAACAAATTGAATACACCCGCATTGTGTTAATAGCCTCCCATGGCGGTTAATTGTACTTCTGAGACGACTCCAATATTGACTCAAACCTACCGCTATTAAAACATGCAGACGACGTGTCTCCAGAAAAATCCACAAATATGCCTGATCGAGGATGATACGGACAAACTTACAATAATAATGATATGTGAATGATATAGTGAATCTATTTCATCTATGCAAAGAAATTACCGAATATTTTGTTCTATCGACAGTGTTTATGTACAAACTTCATACACGCTGCGACGGTCCTGACAGATAAGTGAATTCGTACGGATGATAAATGGCGGATATACAAATATAGCATCTAAGTTTATGATGATTTAAGATTAGTTCACTACTCAAAGGGATAACAGACTTGGCGGGACATATGATATTAATTTAACAAAGTGTAGTAGTGCCTCTTTTCAGTAGTAGTTGCATTATTTAATCCTCACGTAACCCCCACGAAAAGAGGGAGTCTAAACTCCGTCTCGTGGAAATATTACGCAGTTCATTTCTGAGAGAAGTTCTCCAAACTTTTATCTTGTTAATAAACCAATTAAAATTATATTCTTAAATTAATTGGACGAATAAAGACACTAATAATTCGATCAGTCTATAAGGATTCACGGAATTAGATGCATTTAAACATATCAAAATTGTCGAAGAGCGAAGTAATCTTGACCTTTCTTTCTTATTAATCACGCTATTTGTTGCTACTCATGAGATATTTATTTGCCTAAGCTGCCGCTTAATTAAACATGATTTGATTGGACCGCGCGTAATATAATGTTGCATCATCGGTGGTGATTTAAATGTTGGTCGGACTCTGCGCCCGCCGGATGTTGCACCAGAGAGGTGAGATAATTTGAAAATCTCTGGCAGTATCATGGAAATTGTAAATAAATTGTGTTATTAAAAGATTGCAATGTTTTAATTGTTTCGCTCTCTCTTGTGGCCCGTCCTTTTCTATGCCGTTTGAAATATGAATAGTGACTATAGACAAAGAGCTGCGCCCCCTCTTTGGAGACGATGAGAACCGTCGTATACTGAGAGTACGTATCGAGAGCGTAGCCCGACTCTACTGAGGGAACCCCGGGGAGGGATACCCCACGATTGGGGAAGGCGGTCTTTGGAGTAGATCTTCGACTCGAAACGCGCTCACCGTGAACTGCATGAGGCATCCACGACGAAGCTAACACCATTGCGATGGCAAGGGGCTTCAACTGCCATTCAAAAAGCTCCTCAATCTCAATGATAGTCAAAATTTATAATCGAGATGATCGCAAACATACATTTCACAAATTAAACCTAGATGTCATGGCATCCCACTTCTGACACCAATGAAGCGATGATCGTTGGGGACGGCCGCGCTCGCATGCGGGTCTGTTCAGCTTTCGGATCGTTATGTAGCCATGTTGATGGGATGGAGGTGAACGGACGTCGAATAGAAAATCTCGTCTTAGATAACTCCCTTTATTAATCTGATCTGGCTCTCTTTGGCTGCGGAAAGGACGTCCTCCCGCAGCCAAAGCTATCTGACGACTCCTCATGAATCCCGCTTACTGCGCGTCATTGTTGAACCGACAATGATGCACGCACAAGAAACGATCGGTGTCGATCCTTCAGATGGCGCTGTGGTATAACGATGTATACAAAAAAAAATATGTCTGTCTGTTCTATGTATTATTCTGCACTCGGATCGATCTCCGATCGACGTCCGGGTTTTCATAGATCCTAAACATTTTATAAAATCTTCAAATTCAAATCTCTCAGGTGACCCGCTAAGTGAACGTTTACAAATCGAACCAAGGGGTGAATTTATATTATACAAGGGCGATTCAAATATGACCCGGAATTTTGCTCTATAAATTTATTAGTGATACATAAAAATACAAGTGGAGTATATTTTTTTCTATATAGTTCCCTTCATTAGAAATAAACATTTATTCCATCGAATAGTAAACTTCTTGATCCCGTTACTGAAGACAGAAGGCGGGGAGTAGCATCCTCTGTTGCGCAACGCGTTATTGTTCGTTTTCATTCAAGCAGCCTTAGTGCTATTTGACAGTAGTCTGTCAGTCATGTAGAAAAACATTTTTTTAAAAATACTGTAGCGTGGGCGATTTGGCATCCCCATGCAATAGCGCTGTTTATCTGGGCGAAGTTAATTCGCCAGATTAACAGTGACGTCTTCCGTCTCTCTACGGACTCTCTTCCGGGGACATTGCACCTGCAATTACCGGCCGATCGCTTCTTGCGCGTGTACCGTTGCCGGTTGGATAGTGACGCGTAGGAGGCGGCAGTCAAGGAAGAGTCATCGGTTGGCCTTGGCTGCGAGAATTTGTCCTTCTTGCAGCCAGATATCTCTCTCTCATGCTGAATATAAAGTTACATTGAGAAGAGTCTTTTGTTCGACGTCCTTCCACCCCTATCCATCCGTCTGGCTGCACATGATCCGATGACTCCTGCATTCTGATGTAAAAATCATTGAAATATTAACATACATTGTTGCTGGGATATTTAACAACGACTACAGCTTGAAGATGATGAATACATTAAATATAATTATTGGAACCTACCGTAAAGTCTTTGCTGAAATCACAGATGAAGTGCGGATAGCGAGATAGAACCGTAAGAGTCTAAGACAAAAGCAGCTTGTATAGTCCGAAAACAACAGTTAGTCGAAGATAATCAACTTTTTGAGAAAGCTGAAGATCTATTATATGCACTTGGAATCATTGATTGATCGGTAAGTCACTAAAATTGATAGTTCGCATTAAAACTTTAAACGAGATTATCTCAAAACTGCATTTTCAAAATGTTCGCCAGTTACAGCTTAAAAAGTTATTGATCGATCGTGTAAATTCATGATTTTTTTGGGGTAAAAATTATCAAGAAAATGGTAAAAAATATGAAAGTTTTACTAAAAAATCTACTAATTTTTTAATTTTATACTTTTCCAAATTTTTATAGCTTAGTTGACTACGTTTACGTTTTAGTAAAATAATGTCAAAAATTTAAAATTAAACAATTATTTTATCACCATTAAAAAAAAACATGAAAAACAACTCATTTTCGAGCATTTAAAGGGATGGCCTTCCTTAAGTCCCATCAAAATTTCACTCGATTTCATGCCTTCGTTTACGAAAAACGAATAATTACGCGTTGCGCAACAGAGGATGTTACTCCTCGCCTTCTTTCTCCGGTGAAAAAAATCTCTAAGGAAGGGAACTATGTAGAAAAATAAGATACTCCATTTGTATACAACAATATAAAGGCATTTTAAATGATATATAAATCTAAAACTTGTACAACGTCGGGCGCAGACAGCTGGTCTTTTATAAATATTTAAGTATTTGTTTAAAAAGGTTCAAATTAAGTAAACAACTGTACCGAGATCTCAGACCGTTGTTCTTTGGCATTGTCTTGTTTGTCTTTTGGGGCTGTTTTTTGTTAACTGCCACCGAGGACAAAACTCCATTCATTCGCTTAATTCCTGAAACCTCAATTTATAATCCTTGCACAATGGGAAATTTTCCAACTTTGGAATTGATCGTATTCCAAAATTTCGTTCTCCACAATTCGAAAGACGGGGGGGGGTGGATGAACGGTTTTTAGGCGACCGTCGATTTAAACCCTTCCGCCCAAGAAAAGTGATTTATTTCGGCGTTTGAATGATTGCATAGCGGCGTCATAAAAAACACATTCGCATTGATACTAATCATATTTGTTTTTTTTTTGTTTCAGGTAACAATCAACTCTCGTCCGACGTTTTCACAGTGAGTCAATAAATTTTTAAGTGATTTTTCAGTCGTGCTAAATGGGCGAAACTTTTTATTTGCCAAGTTCTTTGTTCGAGCGCTTTCCAGAGCGCAGAAAGAAAACACGAAGAGTGTCGTATAATTAAAACTTTTCTCAGCTGAAACTCAAAGCTTGTACGAAGAGAGTACTTATAAAATTGTTTGAGCCATGCATGCCCGGCTATTGCCAATTTAAAAACACAAATATTAATTTTTACATCGGCCTCATCTAGAATAGAGCCATTTTTGAGTGCATCGTCCCCAGCGATTACTGCCCGTCCGCTAATAAAATAACACTCTTGTCCACAATAATGCGCAGTGACATCATTCTCAAATTGGGCAATTGTCTCCGTAGATCTCGGACAACACTGTAGGAACCACAGAAACGATCAATTTCGATGTGTTTTCTTCGATCGTTCGACGGATAGCCGCGTCCATCGTTGCATGACGAGGGCTCAAGACGTCGTGCGTGAGCATTCCCGACATAGACGAGTGAGGAATGATTCTTTCTCCTATTAAGTAATTCAATAATTGCCCATTGCTCCCAATTACCACACGTGTCATCGACCCTTTGCTGCGTGTCCCCGAAGAACCCAAGTGCTTCGACCAAAGACGTTTCCGCGATTGACGACCACCGCCACAAAGGCGTCCCATTCATTCGCGCAAATGGCGTGATGCTATTCGCAATAAATTCATATGATGCTGTAATCGTGCCATGTCTTTCAATTAAACGTGATTTACGGCCACACTGTTGGATGTGCAAACAAACAGATCGCTCCTAAATGGAAACTGATGTATCAGGAACCCCTTTGTTGTGCCAATGCAATTAAATTAATGCTCGTTTCATGCTATTTAAATTCGGGCAGCTAATGTTTACATAGCTCGGTCAGAATCTGTGGATATGCCTCGTATAAAGAGCACATTGAATGCGGAGATTCGTGAATCGGAGACAGAAACGGAAAATGTGTCTTGCGTCTCATCATACACTCGTACAACGATGGCAAAGTCGTGCTGTAAAGATACCCCTACACATCTAAATATTCAAAAAAAATTGATGAATCTACTAAATTTGAAGCCTTAACCCTATATATATATTCTTAACACTGTAGATAGCACACAATATTCGTTCATTTCTTCGCGTAAACATAGACAATACACATGCATATCTTTTAATAACAAAATAATGCATTTGTTGAAGCTTGAAAATCGATAAAATTGGGACCTGATCGACACAATAACGTTCCAAATAGAATAACATTTGTTACCATGCTGAGTTTTAAATTTGATGATATTTAAACGTGTAGGGGTACCTTTACAGCACGACCATCCCGTCGATGTACAAGCGTATGATGAGACACAAGACACTATATCTGTCTCTATCTTCCGATTCACTGATCTCCGCACTCAATATGCGAGAAGGCTCTTTCTGTGCCATGCCATTTTAAATGGTAGAAACAATTCAATATTATGAAAGCTATCAGAAACATTTCGGTAGTGTGAAATCAAGTTACCCAGTCGTATATGAAGAGTGTTTGCAAAAATTTGTACAGAAAACTTGCTGGTGATTACATTAACCTTTTCGTGAGTACTTACGGAAATATCCGTTTTGACCTTCACTATTCAGAAAGAGCACTCTTGTGCATTGAAGCTCCGAGGCGGACAGAGACAAAGAGAACTTAGCGCAGTTCGGGAGACTGAGACGGATAGCTTCTTCATATGCATCGCATGATTGTATAGATCGTTAAGCCCAAATTTATCCACTTATAATGATTTCGATTTCAAGTGTGTTATTTGTTTACGCAAAGAAACGACCGAATATTGTGTGTTATCGAGAGTGTTTGTTTATTTAACTGCTTGCTGTTCTTCGCTGCGTGTTGAATGAGTCTTTGTCCAATTATCATTTCCTTCTAAAGGAGGAGCACTTGAATCGATTTTTTGTGCATTGTTTATGTAAAGAAATGACGAGTGTTCATGACAAGTGGCTCTGCCTCGAATTGAAGATTGTCTTACGGTGATTAGGAGCTGACAGAAAGTAATCGGGGTAAAGTGATTATGACATCAACGACTTCATCGATTTTAAATTTGCTCACTAACGAAAAGGTTAATTATAAAAATGATATTGCTGCGTTTCAACCCCTCGCCGTCTCCAGGGGCCTGCCTCACGCAGCCCACTACGAGGGGTATCTCTTGTCGTTATCTTGGCCTGAAGTACCTCGATAAGAAGCGAAGGGGTTCCGGCCGCAGTGTCGATGGGGCCCCGCAGCCCTGAGACGAACTCGCAGCATATACGACGGAAATTCGTATTTAACCTCCGCAGAGGGGACAAAATCATTACAAACGGTCCTTTCTCTTCACTAACAATAATAACGCAATCGTGTAAGGATTTATTTTGACAGCTAATTGACAAATTTTAAGTAATAAACGTAAACCGATCAAACAAGGAATACTAGAGTATTTTTTGCAACTAGGTAATTAATCTAGGCTTTTCATGCAGTAAAAAAATCATGCATATTATTATGGTTGTCTTTGGTTGCTGTTGGAATATGACATTGATGACCAAAAGAGATAATCGGCGCATCAGATCTGCATGCAGAAATAGGATTAGTCTAAACTAGACCGTCTGATGATGCAATCAATCATTGGTCTTTATTTGTTTCTAATAATTAATTATATTTGGAAGCGAAGGGCAGTTCCATAATTGTTGTCCGGATCTTCGACGATATCTAAAATCGTACCAATAATATTTTGGAACAACGCACAGCTCCAAAACCGCATAAAAGAGAGCCGACTGTATAAATATCAGCAAACATATATTATTTGCAGAACCACAACAAGACATTGTTAAAATAAATAACGACTGCATGTGTGTTTCGTTTGTGTCGCCTCCGTTATTGTTATTCGCGCAATTAAATATAATCTCGTTGCCATTAAATGAAAACGATTTATCCAGGGCTGTTAGACCTCTAGAATGAACTGCGATTTGTCATTTTGGGCAAACAAATAGCGTTCAGATATAAATTCAAACGTTTTAAAGTATGTTGATCATTGTGATTGTTATAATACTTATAATCATTTTTTTTTAAATTTGCAATACTTAAATCAAGTTCACGCGCTACATCTTTAGCCACGTCTACCGAAGCCCTAGCTACCTCGTATTGATAGTAAATAAGGATTATTCAACGATAATTAACGCAAACTACTTGTATACAAAAAAGCAGCTTTGTAGATTTTCATTTAATGCCGGTATGTAACTTAAATTGTAACTTTCTTTAATTCACATTGCAATTTGTTTCAAAAATTGATAATTCGAATGTAATTTTTTTAACGCTTTGTATGCGGGGTCAACTTCGTGATTTTTTTGCAACGAGAAATATATATTCTGATTTTATACGATACATAAACGTTAATTCTGAATTAATTGCGATGTGACCCAATGTACTGAAGGACAAATCTTTCTATCGGCGATCCTATCAAATATACTCTCAACTAATTCCTCGGCATGCTTCAAGAACACGTCCCTTCGTTGTACCATCTCTAAATAGCCCTAAATATTCATTCGTACAAACCCGAGTGACGCCATTAAATCCGAATCGGCGGCGACTGTCGCAAGGTTCGGAATTTTCATTCTTCTCCGACACAAGCGCAAACAATCGAACTGTTATTGGGCGAGGGTCGCTCCATAAACATGCAGGGATCGTACGTGCTCTAGATCAACCGGCTCGAAAATTTGAACACATCTGCTTTCACGCCCTAGATAAGGGCGCATTAGCTAAGCCAAATTCACTTCCGCATTAGGGTCGAATAGTTACTTTCGCACCCTGTTGAACCTGAATGTCGATCGATTATGGATTTACATTGTTGAGCGCGCTTTGGCGTCGTTCCAGTTGTCAGATGAGTCGCGAATCACGCTTAAATTTGTTGCGCATCAATTCGAATACTGAATGCCTACGAATAGGGAATCCAATCCCGAGCCAAAATTTCAATCCCGGGATCCCGGAATCGGGATTTTCAATAGTTTAAGAAATTACGTTGATAAATTTGATCAACAATTACCAATAATTCCATTTGTTTAATATAAAAAATACATCACGTACTAAAACTCGCAAAATTCCCGATTTACCGACAAATTATTTATTTCCATCGCTGCAGTTGAATACTTACATCCTATAATACTTTAATGTGATTCGTAATTATATTACGGAGGAATACATAACTTCTGAAGCCCGTATCTATTATATTTCACATCGATATTCCCGTTATTAGAGTCGAGGTGTAGTAAATACATCACCGGTAGGGAAAGCTTAATATAAAAATTTGTAAAACATATATGTACTCTTTATATTTATACATATATCCCGGGATTCATGAGCACCTAAAACTGTCCGGGATCCCGAGATTGGATTCCCTCCCTACCAGCAGGGCAGGGTTGAGACTTGTCTAAACTTTTAAGAAACACTTTGGTTTTTAACTACTTTTTAGTGGTATTAATTGCTCTTGTTTATAATTTCGATCAACAAATCTTTGTTTAATATTTGAAGGATGTTCGAGTCATCAAAAAGGCAAGTTCTTTAGAATATACAAGCGATGATGTAAGACTAAACAAGAAGTAAACTTGTACTTGGTCTTGGATCAGATATTTGGCAATCATCATTTTCGGTTTCGGTCACCCGCGTCAATAGATGCGTTGCACATTGAAAAGATTAACACGCTGCGATCAGGAACATCACAGAGGAGGAGATATTTTTAAATTCACTAAGAACATCTAAATTGATAAATTAAAACGTATCATATCCAACACTAAACAATATTATTTTTCATTTCCTAGGTATATTTATATTATTTAACCACATGCTTCTTTGATATTTTATCGGATATCCTCAAAATTAATGTTTATAATAGAATTCGCCACAATATGACTTGTTTCATTTCTGGAGAAAATCCATTCAAAGTAATACATCATATCGATTTAATTGAAAGCGCTGTGATTTCGCCCGGACGAAAAAGTGTTAATCTCTTTGAATTGCTTTCGCGTTTGTTATTTTTATCTTCCTGCGGATGAAATAAAATTAAGCAATGATTCTCGTGGACTTTTTAAAAATCATTTTTCGCGAGTTTTACACGAAAATAAGCGCATTATTAAGTCTTGAGCTTTTCTATGGCGAGATGAGCGCTTTTGAAGCGTGCTCCACTTCTCTAAACTAACAACACTCATTTAGCTCTCGTCTACTATGACGCTGTAAACTTTTGTTTGCATCTCTCGCAAAGCAGAGATTTGAACCCCCTTTTAACTTTTTTTCCAACAGACTGCAACAACAAAAAAGTGCTTCAAACTCGAAATTGCAACGCTTGCAGTGCAAATAGTTTTCTATGCATTCTCGCGAGGTCTTCAGATGACAATTTCATTTGAAACGCGTCCTTTGTCTAAAAGGTACATATGAATTTCATTTGACACACACAGAAACGGCGATTATATAATGAAGCTCGGCATCCGTAGTATATTTTGGGCGGTTCGGTCTTTTCCTGTCCGATAAAGTCCCAGTGTTCGGATGTCTTTTAATGCTATAATACACTCGCTTGATGGAAAATTTCATTTTTTTTAGCAATTTCCCATTTTAAAATATTAAAAATCGCTTTTATGATTATGATGTATTGTAGAAGAACTCTAGCTTTGAAAAAAATAACTAATTATAGCGTGCTAGGGTTATATGATAAGCGTTTCCAAACTTATTGTCGATAGTGTACAAGTGTACATTCACGGGCTTGATTATAGAACATATCCAAATGGATTGTTTGAAAGCCTGAGCAGCCTTCTATGAAAACCACTTATACTTACGAGTACTAATAGTCCAATCCCCTAATATCTCGCAAGTCCTATAGCGAAAACCTGCGCTGAAATGCATGTCAGAATCGCTTCTACTATTACAACGGTATTTTCCGGACGTACCTTTGTAAATTTTAGAATGGGAAGTATTGCGCTTTTCAAAAGCTATTATGATACAGCTCGATGAGTCCGAAACGTTGTAAATGACAACGGAAGACTATGTATTATAGTTGTCGTTGCGAAATCCTTCGACTGCCATCTTTCGTGTATTGTCATAGTTCTTTGTTCTCGGCGTCTACCATCATCTGTCTAACCAAGCGTAAGTACCATAATAAACTAAATAAGTCTATATAATATTGCACGTCGAAGCTTACAACGCGTATAGAATAGGATGATTGATTCAGATTTAAGTCAAATGCAAATCAAATGCTCAAGTTATATAACCAATTAGATAGCACTCTATCCAGTCCATATCTTCATGATATAAAACATACGTACGAGTGTGGAAGAAGTGTAGAGTAGAAGTGAAACTTCATAGCTCTTTAGGAAAAGTTGATTTTATGCATTGTTTTTATTTTTCATTTGATAACGGAAATCGTTAGCTAAAAGATGAAATTGAATGTTTGTGTAATACATAATAAAATAAGCGCACTACTGGTGTAGTGCGCTTATATATACATACACTATAGAGGTGGCGCAGCGCATCCGCGTAACGTTTCTATGATGTATGCGACGGACACAAACTACAAACAATTCTCCCTCTCTTTCTTACCAACTTCTGCTTGGAGTTTCACTTTTCGTGGCGTTCAAGCCAATTTACCCCAAAGCGCCTATATACGTCCAACAAACATTAGGCATATATTAGGTGTATCTGTTTGAGAACAGTTTGTATCCAGACACGATGAAGACAGCATCCCTGTAAGTTTTTTATGGGAACTATTGTTCAGTAATATTAATGAATAAAAAAGGTTATTTTTTCATCAATGACATTGATTGTTGGCAGTAGCGTTATCTGCCTCATTTCAATTCTCAGAGAAATTTGAGAGTTTTTGAGCCGCTTATGTTTGCTTTCGTTTTGATGAGTTTCGTCGATGTGAGATAAGATTTGAAGTGTCCGCGAAGACGGTATGCATAGACTTATCTGGCGCAAAAAAATAAGTATTATCTGCTTACGCATGACGGGATTTGACGACTGTGTACGTCAAAGTGTTAAATGATACCCCTAGACTTGGAAAACTTACATTTTGATGACGACATTTAACCTGTTGAGGAGCGAGCAAATTTAAAATCGATGAAGTCGTTGATGTCATAATCGCTTTACGCCGATTACTTTCTGTCAGCTCCTAATCAGCGTAAGACAATACCAAGAACTTGATAGTGAATACAAGACCACGTCATTTCTTTACATAAACAATGCAAAAAAAATCGATTCATTTACTCCTCCTTTAGAAGGAAATGATAATTGAACAAAGACTCATTCAACACGCAGAGAAGAACGGCAAGCAGTTAAATAAACAAACACTCTCGATAACACACAATATTCGGTCGTTTCTTTGCGTAAACAAATAACACACTTGAAATCGAAATCATTATAAGTCGATAAATTTGGGCTTAACGATCTATACAATCATGCGATGCATGTGAGGAAGCTATCCGTCTCAGTCTCCCGAACTGCGCTAAGTTCTCTCTTTCTCTGTCTGTCTCCGAGCTTCAATGTGCAAGAGTGCTCTTTTTGAGACATGAGAATTCGGACATACATGTATGTCGATGCTCCCCAACAGCTTAACCTGTTGAGGAGCGAGCAAATTTAAAATCGATGAAGTTGTTGATGTCATAATCGCTTTACGCCGATTACTTTCTGTCAGCTCCTAATCAGCCTAAGACAATCTTCAATTCGAGGCAGAGTCAATTGTAAATAAATATTTGATAACATACAAGATCGCGTCATTTCTTTACATAAACAATGCACAAAAAATCGATTCATTTGCTCCTCCTTTAGAAGGAAATGATAATTGAACAAAGACTCATTCAACACGCAGCGAAGAACGGCAAGCAGTTAAATAGATAACACACAATATTCGGTCGTTTCTTTGCGTAAACAAATAACATACTTGAAATCGAAATCATTAGAAGTCGATAAATTTGGACTTGACGATATATACAATCATGCGAGGAACTATCCGTCTCAGTCTCCTGAACTGCGCTAAGTTCTCTCTGTCTCTGTCTGTCTCAGAGCTTCAATGTGCAAGAGTGCTCTTTCTGGGGCATAAGAATTAGGACGTACATGTACGTCGAAGCTCCCTGACAGCTTAAAAGCCACAGTGGAAACAGATCCTCGATTTAGTAGCGATAATTCTTCGCTGATAACAAAGAAGAGCGGCGAAACGCGTGTAAAGTTTTGTTGTCAAGATAAAAAGTTTGCCCTCTTTTGCACTGAATTGTGACTGGGGATAAAAAATGATTTTGACAACATAAGTCGTGAACGTCAATAACTTTCGCTGAGACAAAACCATTTCCAACTCCGAAACCTGGATTGACGACCCGCAAGACTATTTTGTGCGTTTGGTGCGATATTCAAGGAATTATTCATTATGAATTTATAATACCATATCATCTTTTCGATCTTTGGCACATTCTCTAAATGATAAACGCTTTCGAAACGCTATTCATTCAATTATTTCATTGGTAAACAATCGGTAAAGACTTTTCGATACACCTAATGCATTCGACCCAAAGCTAAATTTTATTTAGCAAGCAATAGCGCCGAGTCTATCGGCAATATTGTTTCGTATGTGAAGCCCTTATTCATTTTGTGTCGTACGTTTTTCGGAAACATCCACGGCGCTGATCGAGGTATTGGTGTGTTTGCAAAAAAAACTGACAAAAGGGCTTTCGTTTGTCGCTCTTCCCCATCCACACGATTCGCAGCATCTCAATACAACCAAAAAATTCATCCCCCTCTTTTGCCAGATGAGATGCCCCCAAAAAGCTCCCGATTTATTGCAGGCGCCTCGAAGACGCGGAAGCGGAAACGTCCCAGATCTCGAAGAAGACTTAACAATTCTATCTCAATTCCTGAGGCGTCCTTTTGGACGGGTCCGGTCCTACCTAGAAGTGCTCGGTCGTACGGAACCTGGGTTTTCATTGCCTCACTGCTGTCGCAGTGAGTTACAAATTACAATTATTTGCCTGCTTCGTTTACCGTGAAAGTGGGATAGCTCGCTTACGTACGCCGAGGAAATTAAGGTCTGCGGATAAAGAGACCTGCTTCCTGCCAGGGCACTATATATTTTTACGTTTCCGTTTCCACGCAAGTAACTAAAATCCCGGGATAAGTCCTCACTATAGACACGATTAGAATAAGCCTCGTGGTTTCCCTCAGCTCTTACATTTCGAGCAGTCAACTATTTGTAGGCTGATAAGATTCTCATTATTGTTGCATTCCTTTCCCGCTGAACATTTTAACGCCGTTTTTTTATATTTACATACTTATAATTGATATGCGGCTTATAAAACTGATATTGCGTATCCTTATCCAGGTGATAAGCTTGCCATGTGGAATTGATAAATCGATGACGGCGAATGCAGGGTATATCTTTTTCCAAATAAATTACAGTATAATCTCGATTATCCGGGCTAGTGCTAGGGAGGAAAGGCACAGATAATTGAAAAACACAATACACTTGGGTCTGTTTTTATGCGAATTTGAAGTTATGCTGTTTTCAAAAATAATGGTATCAATCCCTCATTTTTCTATAGAGGACAAAACTTTTTTTTTATGCGAATGCGCATAAAAAAATCTAAAATTAACACTAGTGCGAGTAACAACCATTATAACGTGAGGGTTTGTAGGGCGATAGGCGAACGGATTTTTTTTTAAATTTAACAACTCTTCTCAAAAGCTTAAGAATTGCATTTGTACGGTTATCGAGTAGAATAGACTTTAACAAAGCAATTCCAAGATAAATATGTATTGTATTTTACTTATGTAATTTTTTTATAAACTTTTTTAATGCGACTTTTGGTACATTCTATCACATTGATTTGAAGTTATGCGGTTTTTAAAACTAATGGAACTTATCCCCCAACTAATACCTATCTAATAATATCTATACG
Source organism: Stenopsyche tienmushanensis (assembly GCA_008973525.1). Taxonomy (NCBI): domain Eukaryota; kingdom Metazoa; phylum Arthropoda; class Insecta; order Trichoptera; family Stenopsychidae; genus Stenopsyche; species Stenopsyche tienmushanensis. Next base: position 881,482 of record WACJ01000017.1, read on the forward strand.
GATGACTCATCAAGATAAAACCGAATAATTATAACTGCTTCTTTTCCCCGGCAACTATTTATGACTCTACCTAAAAAATAATTTATATTTTGTTCAATTTTCTACAAGCAATCTAATATTTTATATATGATGTGTTATTTTGGATATTATTAATATTTTTAGATCCAAAGTAGGCATAGGAATTTCATAACATTTATTTCCATTGATGATTTATATCAATTCAACAATGCTGCAATGCGCCCAGTCCTTCGTTAATTACGATGGTCGCATAAAGTGCCATTGTTCATCTCGCTACACACCTATGATGCCCATTCATTCGTGACAAATTGTTCCCGTTTTACCCTTTGGGAACAGCCCGTCCGAATTCCTCGTTAATGATTATTTTCAATTTCGCGCGATCTCCGTTTTGAAGCATTCATTGCGAACGCTGCATATCCTTAGAAAGCGAAACTTTTTCGCGCTAAGCCGACACTCTTCAGCTTTAATTAAAGTCGACGTTCATTATGGCTTCTTTGTCAATCCGCACTATTCGGCGCCCTTTTCCACCCTTCTCCAGCGAGACGGGGACTCGAATATTGCGAGAGCGGGGGGATAGGGATGAAAAAATTGCTTCGCTGAAAGGACGGCGGGGAGACGAGGGCAAAGGCGACAAACCTAAGCTGTAAACGGATCTTTTCCGTGTTGAAGTCTTTTGACTTCGCTAATGTTTCTTTTAATACAGCAAAAGCTTTGCTCAACGTGTATGATACTTTTGTGCTTAAGTCAGATGAAGGTGACTAAAATTCATATGCAACTGATGAGGCTGAGATTTTTTTTTTCTATACGCCCACTCATAAACCAACCGCATATCAACAGCTTTTTATTTATTTTTTTGCATTATAAAAATGCCATTAAATAATTGAATAAACAAATTACATACTTTTTTACAAACGCGGCACCCGTCTTGCGCAAAGCTTTCTCATGTCCAAATTTTCAGTCAATATGCGGTATGCGACACTTTTTGAAATGCCTACTATGTCTGCTAGCTCACGCACAGTTGACGGTCATCCAATACCAACAGTTTTGAAACTAGGGAATCCAATCCCGGGATCTCAGATCCCTGGATCCCGGACAGTTTTAGGTGCTAATGAATTCCGAGTTTAGTAAACGTAATCCTTTTTTATCTAACGGAAATTTTACACCCCACCAACACGATGAAGGCTACTAAATTGAGACATTCCCGCTGAAATCTGGACGCTAGGAAACAGTGGCGTAACTACTAATTGGCGAGCTTAGGTGACGCCTAGGGGCAGTAACTGTCTAATCTATGTATACGTATATAAAGGGCAGTAATATGTTTTTCAAATTGTTATTTTAACCTATCCCTACCGGTGATGTATTTACTACACCTCGACTCTAATAATGCTAATATCTATATGAAATGTAATAGATACGGGATTCAGAATTTTTGTATTCCTCCGTAATATAATTACAAATCACATCAAAGTATTATAGTATGTAAGTATTCATTTGCAGCGACGGAAATAAATAATTTGTCGGGAAATTAGGAAATTTGCGAGTTTTAGTCCGGTTTTTGTTTTAAACAACAACCGTCATCTATACGTCAAGTTGGATACTTCTGGGACTACTCTCGTAATAGCGTCAGATCATATATCGAATGTCTTATCATAAAAAGTTGAATCGATAATACAATATTTATATCTCAATTCAAACAACATTTATATAAATAATCACATTGTACGGATAATGCGATACTACTTAACACTTTCAGTAATTGATTAAATTAAGGCGATTTATCTAATCGTTGCAAATCGCTGGGTGTGGCTTTCAAGAAATTAACAAAAAATAGTGGGGAACAACCTTATAGGCTTACTAAACCTTTGATGGATGCCTTTTTTATCAATCCAATCTACTTGCAAAATAATGCTTGAGACTTGTGCGGTAGAAGTGAAAATTTGTTAACTCATACAATGCATTGCTTTTTTCATTTATTGACAAAAATTGTTTGCTAAAAGATGTACCTGTGTTTGTGTATTACGTAATAAAATATGCTTGCTACTTGTCTAGTGGTTGCTTTATGCTACATATAGACAGCAGCGCGGCACATACGCGTATCGTCTCGCGGCGACGCAAAACGATAGACACATGAATATTAACTACAGAAGAATAAATTTCTTTGCCTCTAGGAAATGTTGATTTTATTAATTGTTTTATTTTTTACCATTTGTTAAATTAATTTTTATCTAAAATATGAAGCTGAGTGTATATATTGTGAAAATGGATTTGCTGTTAGTGTAGTGGTAGCTTTATACTCCGTGTTCACTTACGGAGACATTACAAACGATTCTCCCTCTCTTTCCGACCAAACGCCGATTAGAGTTTCATTTTTCGTGACGTTGAATTCGTTGAATTAATTGAAATGCATCCATACATGCAAATGTGTAATTCATCATTAAAGATATTAAAGTGTTTCCCCATGTAACTCCACCTTTGCTTTCACCCGTGTAAATCATGTGGTACTTGATAAAATGCGTCGCCCTTTGATTAGTATTCAATTCACGTTTACGTCTAAATTAAACCATTGATTTCGGCGTCGCACCCACTATTGTAATATTGGACGTAAATTATATTGGATTTTCAATTAATGGTGCGTAACGATCTTTGGATCCAATTGCCATAGTATAAAACACGAGTCCGCGGTCCATTTGCGGCCTCTTGGAATAGTTTACACTTATGATTTAATCTGAGATAATTCTAAATTTCTAAAAAATATTATTTTAAGAATTTTCGACCCTCTTTCATACGCGCGCACCCCTCCCTTACATAATCAATCTCTCGCCCCCTCTTGTTGCGTGGAAACCACTCTATAAAGAAATCTCCCATTGTACACGCGCAGTAGACAGGGGGTTAAACAGCTGATCATTTTAACATTTTTTATCTTTCTACGATAGCGTTTATCTTTCAGGTATTTTGAATGGGCAAACCCCTCCGCGAAAGATGGAGTGCTTTCTGATAAGGGATCATCCTTGGCCTAATTCTTAATTCCAAAAGTGTCGCAAACCGTGGATGCGCACGGATATAAATCAAGTCGACAACCCTTTAAGGTCTTTTTTTTATTTCAAACCGAAAAATCTTCGAACGATCAAATATGGCAAATTAATTGCTAATTAATCTCTTAAAAATGCCAAATTTAAATGGTATTTTGCGCCAAAATGAAGACAAAATCATGATCAATTTATTATAACAGTCAACAGTAATCATTACTACTATGTTCGTCCTTTTAACCTTTCCTTTACGATGGTGTATTTACTACACTGAGTCGAGTTGTAGTAAAGTTGTAATAATGGGAATTTTTACAATATTACTACATTGAATCTCGATATACTATCTATATTGATACATATATATATTATCGAATATCGATATGAAATATAATAAATACGGGGTTTTAAAATGTCATATGGCGTACTAAATACATATCATCGTAAGGGAAATGTTAAATCAATATTTCAGATTATATTGTTGCCGACCTAAATTGTAGCTTGCAATCTTATGTTGATATATAATTTAGTGTATCTCTTCCTATAAACTGGCTGTGTACCCAGACGGGTACTCCCAGATTCCAATTAGTTTTCTAGTATTATGTCTAACTATCCAACCTGAGACTCCTAAATTTCAATTAATCATTTATATTATATTTATTGTTTACATCAGGGGCGTCAAACGCTAAAGCTAACCTGGACCAAAGTGAAAACGCTTAGGCTTAGGTGGGCCGCAAAAAAATATTTAAATTTTCTTATAAACCGTAGGTTCATTCCAAAATGACTATAAATAATTTAAAAAAAAAACTTTAACTCTTCCTAACAGCTTGACATTTCATCTCTGCTTCTATCTTTTCTTCTTTGGGGAAATATCGCTAGCAATAATTACTTTTAAAACTGACCCAAGGTTGGATTCTTGGATAAACAATTTCTGCAGCATTAACCTTTTTTTACCGTACTAAAAAGACCCGCGCGCTATAATATGTATTTGGTACACCATATGAAATTCTGAACCCCATATCTATTATATTTCATATCGGTATTCCCATTTTTAGAGTCGAGTTGTAGTAAATACATCATGGGGAAGGAAAGGTTAACTAAGCATTCTTGTGCATATTTTGTAGACAGAGCTGCAAAAATATACGCTGAGGGACATATGCGGCCCGCGGGCCGAAAGTTTGACTGAACATTTTCAAAATAGAAAATTCCATAAATAAATTCACTCCAATTGCCCAGGTCCAGATGTGTGACGTCTTTTTTTAACCTGATCAGCCCAGCGTAAACGAAGTCTTCCGACGGGTCTACTACCATTCGGCCCCGAATCCAAAAATGGCACAGTTGTAGCTTGCTATCGACTCTACGCCGTACATGTCCATGACCTCGCGATTTGACTTCATGATTTCGAAGTCAGATGTCTCATCCCGGAAGCGTCCAATTATTTAAATGTATTTTTCCCTTAATCAAAACCGTAACAGATACAATTTTTAGAAACGAACCGAAATTAAAAAAATAACGGTTCAAAGCCCTTTTATTAACTAACCGCTGAATCTAGAATATCTGGTAGTTAGTAACGTTTTGCATTATGCATGATTTCAGATGAAATTCATATTTGGTATGCATCGAATGGAACTTATCGACAATTTCAAAGATGCGGATAACTTTTCTGCGCGCTGCTTTGAATTTCGCTCAATTCGGATCTTCATTTCTGCTGCCAATATCATCCCAAATATATTTTAGTTCAGCTGAAACTTCGAGTCGCCTGAATTGCAAATATTTTATGTTTAAGTTGGAACAGATAGATTGCTTTTGCGACTTGCAAACAATGCATAAAAACCAATGCAAGATCCGTTAATCCAACTAAAACGAGAACGATATATTGTCTAAAACTCATCTGGTTAAAGCATTATATTTAAGAAGAATCATCAACATGAGAGATGATCGTCGCTCAAAAAACTGTGTCATGACATTATCTTTTTTGCAGTCGCCACATTACCGATATTTTATTTTAGTTTGGCCTTGCTCATCTTCAGTCTATCATCTTTGCTGCAAGACGATCGATTTACCCTTTGATTAGTGAGTTAATTTTTGTAGCACATATACATTAGAAATACAAACACGGCAATGTATTGAGTCATAAATAGTTGCCGGCGAAAGAGGGTTTTGATAAATTATCAGTAAAATGGAAGAAAGTTATCACTTAACAATGGTAAAAAGTGGCAATTATTTATAACCTGATAAATAAAGCGCTATGGAGCGCTGCCCGCAACATGTGCGGGCATACTCTCTCTATGGATAACTCGGGTGTCCTCGCAGCATATCCGGAGGACTAGGCTTCAAATAGTAATCATAGGAATATTTTTATTTATGTAATGGCTTTCGACAAACATAATCCAAGAAAACAATCGCTGAATAATGATCAAATGTATCCCCCTGTTTTGATCTCGATTGGCCCATTTTATTCCCTCCGGTTCGCCATTGTTTGCTTGACAGAATTGTTCGAATCCAGGCCACGGGCCCTTTACATCTGGCATCCATCATTGCCATCGGACATCCATTTTTTAAACGATCTATCAGAATTGAGTGGGACGAGCCGCATGAAACGTGGCCATTGTTTACGTTGACACTTGTCGCTCTTCCGCCACAATCGGTTGAGCGATGACTAAAGTCATGCGCTCGTCTTCTCATCATCTTGAAATCATATTATGCGTACGAAATTGATTCGCACTTTATGATTTCAATTAGCAGAATGTCGGCGTTATTGTTATTAACTGACCGTCTGTCATCCGACAACGGCCGTACTCGAACACATTCCGTTTTCTCGGCCCTGAAAGCGAATTGTAGGATATTAGATTCACCGGGAACGTCTTTGATTTCGCACGAGTCGGCAAGATCCTTCTTCTTTAATTCTTCTCCCCTTTCGCGACTCCGACAAATAATCTTGTTTGATTGCATTTTTTGTACGGCCACTAGAGTTTGTCCCCTAATCAATTTGTATAACTGCAAGGGTCCTTATCTTGTCTGAATGGGCGACCCGCCACTCCACTACCGGGACGGTAAAACCCTCATTTCCCGCGTCTTCGGGGAGGATGGAGGATAAGCCCGAGATATTCCTCTCGGGGAAATGCTGTATTTATTTGATTTCCGTTCGCCTTTATGTGTGATTCGCTTTGTTCGAAATTAACATTTCAGACACTGGAAATGATATATGAATATCTCGACCATCGATCGGACAGCCCGGAAAGTAGATGAGCGAACGGACCCTAATTTTGAACCTGCTTCCTCTTTTGATTGTTATTCGGCGCATTCCTTTTGAGAGCACATTTAAAAGATAACTGGAAAGTCTCAAACGGCAGGAGAAGCGATCTAAGCTTTCTCCGTTTTGCCCTTCGAACTTTGATAGCTTTATATTTTGTCTTCGCAATTAATTAACATCCATGTGGACTGAATCTTCAAAGCTACCGGTATCCAAATCGATACTCAAAGTACCGCATTTGCTCACACTCGATCAAAAACAACAACGCGTCCAAAATTCAGAGCGCTGTTTAGAGCTGTTTCAGCTCAATAAAAATGATTTTTTCGATTCGTCATTATACTCCAGTATAAAATCGGCTCAAAACTTAATAAACAGCAACCAGATACTATATAACGTTATTGATGCGGTTTAACTGAAGAAATTGCCAAAAACGACCCCAAATGAAAAACCCCTCAAAAGTTCATCTTTTTTTTAAGAATTTTAACTGAAAGTATACTAAATCAAAATTTATATATTATACGATGCATAACAATAAATAATCGATGCGGCTATTAAAAAAAATATGCAAGCCGTGTTAGTCGAATCGACTAACATTACTCGCGTAGGGCTAACGAAAATTTCTTTAACTAAATTTTAGTACTGTTAGACAATGATTCTGGAAGACGAATAAAAGGCTGATTCGTGTGTGAACAAAATTAAAAAACTATATTTATATTAAAAAAATTGTAAAAAATGTTCATTGAATAATAACTATTTATATAAATTTTACAAAGTGATTTAGTGCGATTTTCACATAGTCTTTCATAGCGAATATATGTTTATACTAGTCCGACCGCTTAACCCTTTGAGTCGTGAGCTAATTTTAAATCATCTTAAACTTAGATGTCTGTAGGCATCTCCGCCACTTTTCATCTGTACAAATCCACTTATCTATCAGGAGCGTCGCAGCATATATGAAACATGTATTTAAATAAATATCATTCACATATCATTTTTAATAGATAAATTTGTGCTAACGATCTATACAATCGTGCTATGTGCGCATGATACTCTCTCCGTCTCTGTCTCCGAGTTCGGACACAGTATTATGTCTTACCTTTCTATTTTGCATTTCATATATCTATTATATAAAAATTAATATTTGTTCGTATTTAATGCGCTGCCATACCGTTCATCCGATTGCGATAAAACTTTGTCAACGTATTGTTTACATTAGTGGGAATAACATAGGCATAAAAATATTGTTTGTGTACGCAATTTGTTATGCGAGCCGCTTAGCGTATGCATTATGTTGGCGTATATTAGCCTGGCGGTTGCTAAGGTAAATAAAGCACTACAACCATCGATTTGTTATGTATATGCCAAGTATTCGGTCTTCGGTGGACTATACCGTGAGGCGGTAATATACAAACGTCATCATTTTAATTCATGCTTGGATCAATTCGTTTGGCGATAATAGCAACACATCGAAAACATATTTTGAAGTCAAATTGGTTTATTTTGGAAACAATACTGTTTTTTTATATCTTTTAAGTGAATTTATAATCAAGTTTTCTTTGTAATTCTTCCATTGTTTGGCAAGGAAGTGTCTTCGAACAATAAATGTAAATTTGTATTCATAAATCTGGCGATAAGTATGTAGTCTTTGGGAAAGATTAACATTCGCTTCAACATCCAATATACGAACAATTGATGTTTTTTTTTTTAATGTTTCCTTTGAAAATGATCAAATATTTTCCGACAAGGTTGAGATTCCAAACTAGGAAATCTATCGGAGGGTTAAATTATTATACGGAAGCCAAAGCTTTATACTCGACCCGTATTTACAGATTTACACTCAGATATCCAGAATCCAAATGTTCCAAAGCAAAAGGCTGCCTAATGTATTACTGGCTGTAGAAATTCATCGCCGAAATAAAATGTTTGCCCAGAGAGAGCCGTATATACAAATATTGTATATCACGCCGTGGAAGGGTAGATCGTTCATCCCTCGCAACCCCTCGAAACTCCACAGAGGCGAATCGTTAGTCATCCGATCTTCGCTCATCCCTCATACGTTACCTGCCGTGACGAATAATTAATACTTCTGGCCGTTCGTTTAGTCTTCTTCGCTACAATCTTCGCCGGCTTAGCGATCGTCTGCTGAATTATTCGAAAACGTTCGCCGTTCGTCCGCGCCCGGAAAACCATCGATTAGTGTCTATTCTAACAACTCCATAAGACCCGCTGCGCCGTTCCCAAACTTTCCAACGGGATGATAAATCACTCCCGCAGTGTTTGTTTTAAACACGCATTATTTTAACGCAATCACATTTATGAGATGGAGCAAAGTTCGGCTTAAATACCTCCAGGGGTCCGCACCTCCGCCACATCATCACTTCATTAGGCAAATTAATTCGTTGGTAATCCGAAATTTTAAAATTGCAAATGCGGCCCCGGGTCATTTAACCGAACGCAATGCAAATTCGCTTCGGAGAAAAGAATTAATTGTCGTCGACAGTTCCACGTGCGCAATTCGCAAATGTAACTGCAAATGAAATTTGGGTTTTGAGAGTAAAAATACTTTTTGTGCTCGAGACAGATCACGTACGTTTCAGTGCGGTACTTTACCGACCTACATCCAAAACCTGCCTTGCTTCGTGATTCCTATTTTCGACTTACTCGAAAAAATGTTGCTTTATGTAAAAAAACAAGGAATTCGCTCGTATTTTACGTAATAACCCTGGGATTTGCCAGACCAAGTGTTTCAAATTTAATATTTCATACCTTCCACAGCTCATTTTTATGTCTAAATTCCAATTTTTTACAGAATATTAGCAAAATAACCCGAAATTTTGTACAAATGTTTAGTGTAAGTATGAAAATACAAATGGAGTATCCTTATTTTTCTACATAGTTCCCTTCGTTAGAAATGCATTTATTCCATCGGATACGTAATTTTGAGAAGATTTGAGGCATAGTTCGGTGATGTTACTCTAAGCAAAACCCGAATATTGTTTTGGTCTCAAAGGTCTGAAAATCGAGAAACATTCTGCTAGAAAAGTGATGACTATATGACAGACAAAACGAATAATTACGCGTTGCGCTATGATAGAAGAAAGTACTGTCCTTACTACTACTCTAGGTGAGTCCGTTTCTTTATTGACAACAGTAAAATATTGGGTGGCTGACTTTAAACGAGCTGCCAAGATGAACATCACAGTGGTCGAATGAATGAGATGGTCACGCCAAAAGTGGTGTCAGAAATACACAAGTGTTATTGGATGACCATCGACTGCTGTGCGCAAGATGATAATAATTACGAAAAGTGTAATATGTTTTTCTTAAAAATTTTGCTAACATTTAGGCACTTGCTGGTGGAACTTTTTTTAAAGGCCACGAAGTATTAAGGCTTTCAGCTTCAAATTTGTAGAAAGCTCGACTGCGACTAAGAAAAATCAAGCAAAGTATCCGGCATGCGTTGCAGTGCCACACGCAATAGTAAATGCCAAACGCATGATGCATCCGCTAAACGTCTCGCAAAACAAATTGCGTACACAAATAATACTTATCCTATTGTGTTCACGGAAGTGCGCACAACAACTCCCCAAATTTTCATCGCAATCGGATGAATGGTATAGGAGCGTATACAACACATACATACATACATTAAGACAACCTTAAAGTAGACACGTGGGTTTATATTGCAAATGCAATAGCGCTGTTTATCTGGGCGAATTTAATTCGCCAGATTAACAGCGATATCTTCCGTCTCTCTTTAGGTACAATGTGCTATTTTAACAGCGCCATCTTTTTTTGGCGCTGCGGGACAAAACATCTACATTTACTGACCGATCGCTTCTTACACATGCACCGTTGCCAGTTGGGTGGTAACGCACAGGAGGTGGGAGTCTAGAAGAGTCGGCGGTTGGCCTTGACTGCAGGACGACGTCCTTCTCGCAGCCAGATCTCTCGTGCTTCATAAAAAGCTACCTAGAGAAGAGAGTATTTTTGTTCGACGCCCGCAAATAAATACTTTAACTGTATGATCAAACTGTCAAATAGCATTGCCTTCTTTGGGGGGAAGCTTTGTTACCTAAGAACCACCCTTGTCCAAATGTCCACCATTCATGTTCATTACTTTAAACTACAGGGTCGAAGTTCTTCTTGTCTGATGACGATCAAAGGATTACTGTCCATACATCTCACGATTCTCCCAGGTTCTATCTTTTAGCATATCATTTGTGCTTCGTCTGATTATCATATCTCGCATACGGAACCAATTGACTTGCTAGAACTCTCGTGGATGATGTCCTGAACTTATCGGTTAAAACTAGATTCTCAAATAATTGACGCACCATATAAATGCACTCATCTGAGACAGTGTATAAGAATGAATTGTGGCCATTGTTTTAAGCATTGTATGCATATTGATACGAAATCTTGGCGGAAACTGCCGAATGAATTAAGTTTTACATATTCTTTATTTGGTCAACAATCGAATTGGTCAGCGGAAATATGTGTGACAAAATTAAAATATTTCAGATGCAACACAATCACACCCACCAAATTTCACAAATAACGACGAGATGTCCTCTCATATTGCATCGAGTGAATATAGATTTTCATTCAATTCAATATATAAAAATCAATGTTTGTTTGTCCGTATTTAATGCGCTGCCATACTGTTAATTCGATTGCGATAAAACTTTGTCAACTTATTGTTTACACTTGCGGGAATAACATAGGCATAGTAAAAATATTGTTTGTGTACGCAGTTTGTTATGCGAGACGTGGCATTGCAACGCATGCCGGGTAATCACTAGTATGTTATAAATGCTCAAAATGCTGAAAAGCTCAATCGAATTGAAACGCCAAAGTGTCCGAAGATTGGTAGCGACATATGCGATCGGATGCCTTCTTATTTTTTGGGTTTAAATATAGAAGACACTTTTAAAAGGAGTTAATAGTTGTCTCCTCGCGTGGATACAACAAAAACAAAACTGCGCAAAGACAGTCTCATCAGCGAGAGAGAAAAAGCAAACAGAGTGGAGAAACCGGATGTAATTATTTGCCTGTAAAAGTTTTTGCTTTCCGAAGACTTCGGTGTAAACTGAAATAGGTGCCGCTTTGTTGGTGAATTATTTTCCCCTTTTTTTTTCTTCTTCTCCACTCTCCCGTTTTGGAGAAAACTGTTGAAACAAAGTGGACCCGGAGCCTTAAATCTTAGAAATGTCGCGCTATATCACCGTGAATGGTGCCGGATACTCTCTCACTGTAACTCTGCACACTAAACAAAACTCGAGTTGATGATTTATGGGTCCGATGGAACAGAGGCTGACGCCGCATGGAAAAATGTATTTTTTTAATTATTTTTTGCGCCCTTATTTCGTTGCAAACTTTTATGTAAGCTTTCGCGCTGAAGTACAATTCTTATTTTGGCAATTTTTCAGCAATCGAAACACAAAACAAATTTTGGTATAGTGGGTTAAATCCTGGACTCGTATTATAAAGGTTTGACTTAAATTCAGATTGTACTAAATATAACCATAGCAACAAATTTAGGTGATTGCAAGTATCACCGCGATCCGATAGATAACGGACCCGCGCGAGAGGTCATCCATCTAGAAGTGTACACATGAGGTGGGGCGCATCCCAGGAGACTCGTTGAGGAACAATATCATTTAAAATAAATGCTACTTTACCACCTACTTTTCATGTGGGTACCACCACCACATGAAAAGTTATTTTCTTAGGAAAGTCTCCTATGGCGATTGTCTACATCCGATAACGGATATGACGTCGTGTAAAAAGATAATTCAAATACGGAATTGCTCAAAAATTATACGGTACGAATTCCAGATCGATTTTTTTTTCCAGTCTTCTTTCTTGCGGGACGGAAACAATAGATTTTCACAACGTCGACAATAAATTACAAGATTTCCCAATGGGTGGGTTAAGAGATAAGACGCTTAAAAGAACCCAACAGCGTCCGACACAGGGCAACCGACGAAATTTAACTACGGTTCCTTCGTGTCGAACGACGTAATTATATCTAGATTTTTAGCTGTTCGGCCGATTTTTTTTTTTCAGCTCAAATCCACCGAATGAATTGCTTGCGAACATGAAAACACTAGGCCGCTGTTTAAATTCACCGCCATGACTCGGACATTTGACGAAAATTAATTTTGTGATGTAAAAAATATGCATGGAGATTGGAACTGAAAACTTGATATAATTGCTGGAACGCTTAATGTGCGAAGGCACGCAACGTGTTAAACGACGGCCGGGGAGGGTCATAAAGGATGCCAGATGTCGACAGGATAAAAACACCCAAAAATCGTCATACATTTAGAGCTGCAACCCTTTCTGAGCACATGAACCTGTAATTAGCTCCAAATACTGATTAGAGGCGCTTAATGTACGTTGTCCAACGCAATTTAAATATCCCCATACAATATTTAGACGTCATATCCACTTAAATAATAAATAAATTAATTGGATATGACGTATATATTCGTCAAGACCAAAGTCCTTGCAAAGTGGGTATGACGGATATATCCGCATTGTAAATATTAAGCAAACCTCAATAGAAAATGACGGATTTGTTCGAACTTGATGATATACTATTTTCGTATACTAGATATGACGTACGTATCTGCTAGCGGTGAATTGATCGTGTCACTACGGATGACACTTTTAACAGTGATACGTAACGTTGAAGGGGTTAAAAGCTTAATAGACTGTAATTTTCCTGATTTACAATGTATAAACACTGATTGCAAAAAAAATTAGCTTTGTAGAAATGGGGTGCAAAAATTCGATCGCTGCCACAATAATGGAAAGCAATATGCGCGTTATCAAACTATGGCACACATGTTGTGTCATCGGTCATTGTCGGTAAATTTACTTAGTATTTTCAATGTGTCCAATTAACCAATTTTGCATAATCATTATAAATAAAATAACTCCAAATGAAAAATCTTTCGGCACATTTTGGGACTAATTTTTGGTGTTCCTGTGATGAAATTCCGGTTTCATGGGGTGCTGGCAAATGATAAAAAGCAGACAGTCGCGTCCATCGTCCTGGTAATAAATTAAAATCAGGCAAAGACACCTACTGCCCAAATTATTAAGCTCAAGTATGCCAAATTGGGGTTCTTAGATTAAATTACAGGTGAGTGGTTTATGATGAATATTCACCGTGGAAGATAAGCAACGTGGCATCCGGCGCGTTTGAATAATGCGTCAACAATGTGCCTCGCGTAACAAAAACGTCAGACCGTCTTTGTACGTCGGCAGAAGTTTCCGAGAATCGCTCTAAATTTATAAATGCACATTATCACAATGTCAGTCGGCGAAAGGATGAGAGATTCCCTGTTAGCGAAGACAGGAAACCACCGCAAGGAATCCAATATGCGGGGAAGCTTAATATATAATCTGACAGGCGATCCGGCTGTCGCGAGTGAAGCGCGCCTAGGCTATGACGACCGAGGATCCTTAACCCCTTAAGTGAATATGACGTATATATCCGTCAATACCAAAGTCCATGCATAGTGGGTATGACGGATATATCCGCATTGTGAAAGTTAAGCAAACCTCAATAGAAAATGACGGATATGTCCGATTGCAGTGTTGTGTACGTTTAATGTAAGAATGATTCATCTCGGGAACTGACTTGAACTTGATGATATACTATTTTCGTATACTGGATATGACGCGAAAATATCGAAAAGGCGAAAAGATCGCGTCACTACGGATGACATTAATCAATCATTAGGAGCTAGGAGAGAAAATACCTACACACTAAGGTCCTAATATATAGTTATATACAAGCGCAGAATTCGAGAAGATGAATCTTCGTTTTGTAATGAGAGTTCGTAATCGTTCTGTAGACATGTTCGGGTATGGCGGCCCATCGCGATGCGCTCATTCGTCATATCAGCGGTCCGAATAGCGGACCGGTTGGACACACAGACCCTGTGACCACTCCTTCCTCTTTTAAGGCTTTTTACGGCATTTTCGAGGATAAATGCGTCCCGGGGGTCTTTTATCATCTGTACGATCACGGAAGCCTCCCTCAGATGCTAATTCACTTAGGTGACTCGCGGCAAATGAGGTCGCGAGCGAGTCTAGACTACCCCCCAACCCATAAAAACTATATATTTATCAATATAACTAATTTATGTTGCTATCTCAGATGCTCCCCTACGCTCAGAGCGCAGTTGAAAAAGAGAGCGTGTCCATGCAAACATGGATATTAAATTCTGAAATTTTGTTGAGCGGAATGGCATGGTTCCGAATAGCAGGATCAATAAACACATCAGGTTAGCGGAGGGACTTTATGTTCCTTTGCCAATGCGGCAGCCATCTTGTCCACAGCTTTCTCATGTACAAATTTTTAGTCAATATGTAATGTATGACATTTTTTGAAAGGTCTACCATGTCTGCTAGCTAGGACACTTAAAGTTTATGGTCATCCTGTACGATTTGGTGGATTTATTTCGCCATTTTTGGGGTGGTTACCTCTGCGCTGTTCGTTTTGGCAGCTAGTACGGCCTCGTATAATCTTTCTTTTACGATGATGTATTTATTACAACTCGACTCTAATAATAGGAATATCAATATGAAATTGAATAGATACGGAGTTTAAATTTTTAAAAAAATCACGCGGTGTACCAAATACACATCATTTTTCTAAAAACAACAACCGTCAAATAGCATCGCCTGTTGCGCAACGCGTAATTAAATTCATCCGAGTATACCGGGAACACCTACCTTACCGTCCAGACTTGGCCCCATGTGACTACCATATGTTTATAGAGGCATTAGGAGGGCAACGATTTCAAGACAACGCTGCGGTCGAACAATACGTGCGCAACTAGTTTTCGGAGCAGTCGCAAGAAGAAAAAGTGAAGAAAAAAGGCGTTCTTCAGTGACGGGATCTTTTCCTATCCGATGGAATAAATATATTTCTAATGAATGTATGGATGTAGGAAAATAAGATACTCCCAAGATATTGTACAGTAAAATTCCGAGTTAAATTTGAATGTATTTAAAATTTCGACTTTTCTTAAAAATATTTAGTAGAACATTTTGCATTCATTTTCCTGATCCTAGAAGCATAAACTACAGCGGACGAGGAATAAATCACGACCCGAACGAATCAGACGCTAAACACAGTCACTCGCTGCTTCAAACGATTGATATGTATTTCTTCATCCGAACACGTTCGTTTAGCATGAGATTTTGATCATTTTTCATATGCGGCGAACGGAACCGAAAAACGCTTTCAGATAAATTGGCTCAATCTAAAATCTACGATAAAAGCTCGCCTACACGCCAGTCAAACGTAAAGCAATCATACATTGCGAATTTGTTTTTAAATTAGGACAGAGTGCTTCCTACGGCGATTAAACGACGTTTATAATTACATTTAACACTTCATCTGACGGGCTTCGCGTATAAAATTTTATCAAGGTTTATTTCGAATCAAAATGTTAGAGTATCGCTATTCTTTTGACCTTTTGACGGTAGAAATTGAATAAATCTGAATTTTATAAGTAGCACGTTCCATAAATGCCGTCATCGCTCTGTTCAAAGTCCGCATGGACTTGGGTTTGTTTTCGTTTTGCGCTTTTATTTAGTTATTCAAACCAAACGTTACTTTTTAATATTGCTTTTAAGCGTTGCGAATCTTTAGCCCCGGATGTTAAATGGCTGCTTTGTATTCGAGCCGCGAGTAATGGTGGCTAAATCAAATTTTCTGCTTTTGGCGAAGAACGTATTCGGGGTCTATTCGCGGCAGTTGCTTACACATGCAACAAACAATTTCTTCCTACAGCGATTTCCTGGCGTAGAAAAAAGCTCGTAAATTTGGGGAGAGCTTTCCGCTTAGCGCCGAAGCTCTACTCTGTTATGTACTGATGCTTTTGATCTACCCCCTGCGGCCGGCGATGCTCGCCGACGAACAGATTTTATGTCCTAGCACCGTGTTTAACCGACTGATAAGACTTTTATATTGTGACGACTGGGATCGAATGTATTATATTATACACGATTCGTAAATAAAAAATCCTGGATTTCTGCTACACAGCCTTGGGGAGCACTCGGATCCTTGCTGTTCCGTTGGTTTATTTGTGAACGGTTGAAATCATCATACGGAATGGCCACAGCACCAAATACAATTTTTTTGCGGTTATACCGGCCTTTGTGGGGTGCGTTTTGCTACTCACCATTTCGACGCCAACTCTACAGATATTTCTCGTGTTCTTATACACTTATTCTGTTATAATAGATTAATTATAATTATTTTATTCATCGGTCATAACAAAGCCAATTTTCCCGTTTACCTTTATATTGTATAATTTCAAGCAAATGCTTTCACGTTGAAATATTTTTAATTTAGCATAATAAACGAATTATAAATTTCGCATTATAATTTTGCGTTTTAAACATTCAGTCTCGCACGCCATCATTCGTCTTCAACATTTTTGTACGTTCCTTGTCTAAATAATATTATTGCCGCAAATTGAGACGATTCAAGTGGAGTTCATAAAGTTGCATAGCTATAAATTAATGAAACCCAATCATCAAAATGTTTCCAATCATTGAGCCATTTCATACAAAATTTATAAAAAAGAAAATTTCGATTTCGGGATTGCATTATATCCCGGGATCGCGATTGTCAAAAGTTTAAGAAACTAAATTGATAAATTCCAATAACAAAATACTAATAAGTCCATTTGTTTAATATAAAAAATACATCACGGACTAAAACTCGCAAAATTCCCGATTTCCCGACAAATTATTTATTTCCATAACTGCAGATGAATACTTATATACTATAATATTTCGATGTGATTCGTAATTATATTACGGAGGAATACAAAAATTCTGAACCCCGTATCTGTTATATTTCATATCGATATTCCCATTATTAGAGTGGAGGTGTAGTAAATACATCACCGGTAGGGAAAAGTTAATGTAACAATTTGAAAAACATACATGTATTGTATATATGTATACATAGATTAGACAGTTATTGCCCCTTGGTGTCGCCTAAGCTCGCCAATTAATAGTTACGCCACTGTTTCCAAGCGTCCAGATTTCGGCGAGAACGTCTCGATTTAGTAGCCTTCAACGTGCTTGTGAGGTGTACGATTTCTATTAGGTAAAATTTTTAATCTCGAATTCTTCTGTATTACGTTTACTAATCCAGGGATTCATAAGTACCTAAAACTGTCCGGGATCCCGGAATTGGATTCCCTAGATACGATATATCGTCGAATGCAAACAACGATCGCTATTGGCTAATGAACGGATTCCACGAGCGTGGTTTCTTGTGCATAGTTTACTAGCATGCCGATTACTGCAGTGAAGTGACCACACGATATCTCAAGTTTTAATTCATTAACTTCAAACTGGGTACGAATCTTTTCTATATAACCCTCTATTATTTTTACCAGATTTAGGTCAAAAAAAATTATTTAAAAAAAAAATAAAACTGACAAAACAAGGCCAAAAATTGACTCGACTGATTTTTTTTTAAACAGTCGCCATTTTGTGATTTATTTTTTTCAAGTTAGGGACTATAATGACATCTTTACTAATTATGAGTTATATTGCTGGAAAGAGAAAATATACACAGAACAATGATGACATTGATACTGGGTATAGTATTTCTTCCGAAGGAGACAGCTATTTTGGTTTTGAAAATTATCATACAGCGATAATAGTTTGGAGTTAAAATAATTACCATTTCCCTAATGGATGTCTGGCATTTGAGATGTCAAATGTCAGACAACCTTAAAATTTTACCAATGATTCAAGACGTCCTTTAAATTTTACCAAAAATGCCTTCTTGTTTTTTATTAACTTTTTTTATGCGATTTTGAGTATATTTTATATCATCATCATCATAGCGCAGCCACTAACAGTCCACTACAGAACTATGGGCCTCTTCAATATCCATTCATAGGAATGGGGTTACATCCATTTCGTCTGTATCATACATTCACCTCCTCATTCGCTCGATATTGAAGGTAGCATTACCACCGAGTTTTATTTTGAACGCTCACCCAACGGGTATCCTGAGTGAACGTATTGACGAACACTTTCGCGAACGTCTCGATAAGGAGTTTGGGGGGTTTGTAAAGACTGAGTAGTTTTCATAGGGAGATGGTGGAAAACTACTCTAGACGACCTTTTTGACTCTACTAGCTACTACTACTAATATTTTATATAGCTGCTTTAAAGTTATGCGGTTTTTAAAATCGATGGAACGAATCTTCACTTTTTCTATATAAGTCATAGCTAGCACAAAAAAAAGTTTAAGTATATTTTGTTACTAATACTGAAGACACACATATGTATTGTTTATGTTTACGCGAAAAAATGAACGAATATTGTGCATTATCAACAAGTTTTAAAGTTAATTTATTGATATACAAGCTTCACTCACGCTGCGCGGTTCTGAGAGAAAAGTGGATTTGTATGATGCAGGATGTTTGCGGATGACGATAAGCGGTGCCAATTTTAAATTAACTCACTGATCAAAGGATTTGAGTTCTTCGTAATCATAAATTTCAGTTGCAGTTATGCGTTTATATCCATATCCAATTTATGGTGAACTTAGTCGAGCACATGAAATACCGAGAATTGTCATCAAAACCGCTTATTCAATCATCTGAGCTCATTTTTAGATTTATATTTCGTACATCCAAACACAGTCATATCACGCTCGCCGAGCGAGCGCTTCTTTCCGCGGCCAAGACTATTGGTCGACTCTCGTGTTGCTTCCCATGCACGACTTCATTAATCGCCTCAGTATTTACATTTTCAAATCAATGAAATCGTGCCAAATTTGGATCGAAACGATAGATGAAAATATTAATTTTTAATATATAAAATTTGTTGGTGCGGTGAAAATTTATTCCATAATCTGGATTTGAATCCGAACCTTTATAATGCGAGTCCAGTATCTAAACCACTATACAAGCACAAATATTGACGTTTCATCAAAAAGGTTTAGAATTCCCCTTAAGCATTCATAACTCGTATCAATTAAGATTGCGTCATATCAGAACATCGATATTTGGTTTGCATGACCGAAGAAGTTCGACCGTGTGAAAATCACATTTCTTCGTCGCCTAGATTCATAAGATTGCTTTAATGCGGGAATTACAGTATTTTTGTAATGAAATTTCCTCTCTGACCCTAATTTCACTCCATTACTAACCACTTCTCTTTCCCGCTCCAGTAGGGCCGCTTTTTCAGCTCCGGATTTTCCCCGCTTCCCGTGATGGAAAATTAACGGAATAATTTTTCAGCGCGCTTTCCTCGTCGGCACGGAACACGAACGAAACGCAACTGTGGGCTTTTTACAAATCGCAATAATTAGCTACTTACTACACGCTTTATCATGGCTGACGTGAGAACATAATTGAATGTTGCGGCAGGACGACTCCGAACCTGTGGAAGGAAGTCCGAATTAAACGGGTTCGCGTGCCGAATGGGCCTATGGCGCTAATTCCTGTAAAGTCGGTGAGCGATGTCAGCCACGAAATAACTTTACATTTTGCAGCGAGCTTCTGTAATTGAATTCCAGGTGATGTTCATTAAGTCCTCAACCGTGACTGGAGCGACGATAGAGATCATTTTTAGTCATGGATGATTTCCTGCACTTATATCCCCATGTGTCATTTATAAAAAATGCAACCTAACGCCCCCCCTACCGAGTTTTATATCTTCATCAATCCATGCATGAATTTGTGCATTTAATACTGCATGCGTGAATTTGGAATGTATATGACAGAAAAAAGATCAGAGAGTCGACCGATAGTCTTAGCCGCGGAAAGATGCGCTCATCCCGTCAGCTCGCCTATAGTATTATAGTGAATCGCTCACCGATTTAAATAAGATTCTAGTTAAGACTAGCACCTTTTTGTCACCATCTGACCATCTCCATCTTCCTGCTCGGCTTTGGCGATTGGATAACGAATAGATCCACGTTTAAATTCGTTCATTCTAAAAACACGTGTATTAATTAACATAAATGAAATTGCTTCTTATTATGCATTTAATTACAATGACACTAGCGAATTTTAATCAGATTGAATGCAATAATACATTCATGCCGGGAATCCCCTCGTCTTACATTCAATATTGATGTGTTTT
This sequence comes from Stenopsyche tienmushanensis, assembly GCA_008973525.1. Lineage (NCBI taxonomy): Eukaryota > Metazoa > Arthropoda > Insecta > Trichoptera > Stenopsychidae > Stenopsyche > Stenopsyche tienmushanensis. The sequence goes on from WACJ01000017.1 coordinate 901,933, forward strand.
GACCTCGTTTCATTTGCGAACACTCAAGCTACGGGCCACCGGCGTGAAGTTGTCGAAAATCACTCTTCCACCCATCTCGAGGGTGTCGTAACTGTCGTAAAAATCAAATCGTCCTCTTTGAAGGGTGGCAAAATGCTACCCCCAGCGACATTGATTATACTGAAAATGGTTTCACAGTGTTACAGGGCCATGTTATATAGCATTTTATTTTCAAAGAAACAAACACTTTTTTATTAGCTTCAGACGCAAATATTAAAATTGCTTTTCCACTGCGTTATATAATTCGATTTCACTGTGTTACAACGATTTTTAAATGCTTTTTTAAGCTTATGAACGACCGTAATAACAGCATCATTTGAATGTTTAATAAACATTTTTGGATGTGGAAAGCTTACAGCATCGATATCGATACTGATTTACGCCTTCGCTTACGAGAAAACGAATAATTACGCGTTGCGCAACAGAGGATGCTATTTCTCGCCTTTTTACTTCAGTGACGGGATCAAAAAGCTTCCTATCCAATTGAATTGTTTTTCTAATAAAAGCAATTATGTAGAAAAATAAGATATTTCATTTGTATTTTTATATATCACTAATAAATTTCTATAGCAAAATTCCGGGTTATATTTGAATCCCCCTGTATTGGTGTGGATTCAATTCGCCAGTTAACAGTGACATCTTATCTCATCCTGCTGACGTAGGAGTCGTCGGCTGGTATTAGATACAGGAATATGTTCTTCCTGCAAGCTTATAGCTGTAACCTCTCCCTCCATAAATAAAAGGAATTGGTCAAGACGACAGTATTTTTATCGGCAACAGACCACCTCCATCGCATCGCTCGACATTAACGCGATCCGAAAGCAGAATGAACCCGCGTGCGCGGCTTGGAGAACACGTGATAGCGGGAGCGGCCCGGGGATTCCAGATTTACAAGTACACTTAAACCCTTTTTTTTTGTGCGGTAGATGCGTTCCGCGAAAAGTCGCACATAAAAAGCTATGACTTACATAGAAAAAGTAAAGATGCATTCCATGGATTTTCGCATAACTTTGAAATAGCTATATAAAATATACCCAAAATCGCATAAAAAAAGTTAATAAAAAAAAAAAAAACAGAAAAATAACAAGGCAATTAAACAATAACATTTTAGGTAACATTTAAAAGACGTTTTCATCATCTGAAATGCCTGACATCTACTAGAGAATACTGTTGAAAATATTAAATATATTCAGTTAGATGGATAGGTGAGTTACTGTACCAAAAAATAAGCCGAAATTAGCTACCAGCAACAAATATTAAAAACTCACATCTCACGACGTCCTTGTGAATATGTAAATTATCCAGTTGAATTATAATGCCTCCCTTTTGCGTATTAAATTTCATCCCTGTCGTAAAGTAATTGAAATTCATCCGTAAAAGGAGTCGTTTGCCCTAAACCGATACTCTTTCTCGTCAGCTGAATAGGGACTGATGAAAACTTTCCCGCGAAAGGTCAGGTTTGTTCGCAAATTTATCGTGTTTTTTTTTCCTCTTCTTTTCTTCTTCCTCGTGCCGTTCTTCAGCGAGAGCCCTAGGGCCACAATTTTAAACGGCAATGGACCAAAACCTCCTTATTCCTCGGCGGCAGGAAAATTTACATCGGACCTATATTATAATATATGGTCGACAGATGGTCGATTTTCTATGTCCTACCTTCTACTTTAAGCTATCCCCTCGTCCTTCACCACTCGTTTTTGGGTCGCATAAAATATGGATTATTCTGTACATCGCGGGCTGAAATTTCTGAATATTTTTGCCCCGTCCCATATCTCTCGGCTTCGTTGTAATATCGGGGAAATTTTGGTCATGTGGAGGCTTCGAGTGGATACGAGAAAAATCCCGAATCCTCGCAACTTGATGCCAAAACAAACACCCGATGTGTGCCGACCGGACGAAAGCTTGCTTAAGTGTTGTATTTTATTCGCTGGCGATGAGAAGCTCATCCCAAGCTGACTCACTGACGTATGATTCGCATATTTATGCTATGTCTCATAAAGATGTTATGTCACTTAACATTTGCTTGCAGCGATTGTGGACACTTGGCGCGAGACAGCGAATTTCTGATAAGAAACAATGGAACAGCCACTTGTAGCATAAGCACTCTTTGCAAGATCTCAACAAAGGCTAAGTTGGTGCAGAAAACTAACGACTGGCAGTTTTGCAAGACGGCAAAAAATACATAACGTATTAGTCGAATCGACTAACATTAGCCATTTATGGTTAAACAAATCTAATTGATTGAAGCATAGACGAAATTAAATGAATAAATAAGCTGAATTTTTTCAAAATGGCACACTTAATGCATTTTTATAATCGGAACACCTCAGAATATTTCCAGGTGTAAATCTTGGTTTGAGAGTTAAAAGTAGTGTTTCATTTAGAAAGTCTTTTTTTTTGCATACTGGAATATTTTTATGTTGAAAGACAACATTCAAAAAATCCAATTCCAAATATATTTCTTAACTGCAATTTAAAAAAGTAAATATGTCCACTCGTTGCTCTTTGAACAGCAATTTGTGACATTTTCTCGACAGTTTTCCAGGAATTTGGTTCAATTGACGATTTCAGCAGGACATCCTTTAAATCTATTGTTCGGTTTAAATTTTCCAAGCTTTTGGTGTCCGGTAACGATTAATATTAGGGAGACCCAGCATCTTCCTCTTTCTGTTGAATAAATATAACTGGGCTTAGGCGTTGTAATTGGCTTTTTTTTTTAGAAAGCCATTGATTTTTTCGTCGTACCCATCCTATTCCATAACACCCATCCTATTCGTTTTGCCGTTCATTTTTAAATTTATTTGCACAGTGGTCCATGGGGATTCCAGCCTTTGCGATTTTAGTGCATCGTTGTCAGTCGAAATCGTATTCATCCCTTAATCATTTGATTAGTGAGTTAATATTAAATTGACATTGATACTATATTCGTCCACACAAATCCACTTTTCTCTCAGGGTCGCGCAGCGTGAATAAATCTTGTATATCAATAAATGAACCTTAACACTGTTGATTTCTTTGCGTAAGCATATTTTAACTCTATTTTTTAACATTTATTTAAGTCGTTAGTCGCTGCGTCCATTAGATATGCGCATCTCCGAAGTCTGAGTCTCCGGAAAGCGAATCCAGCGTCTCATTGTTACGTATTTCTATAACGACTTGCAAATGTTAACTTTACGAATGTCTTTCTATAATGACTTCCAGATGACAATTGTCTAAATATCTTTCGAGATGTGATTTTAGTACTGATGATATCAATAATTATTAACATGGTATTATAGCTAGTCCTTCACTTTATGTATATATTTTTTATTTTAGTAAACCAAAGGCAAAAAAAGCTGATTCTATATGATTAGTTGAGCACATGTTCGTTATGCGACGGCTCTGCTTTTATAAAAACGAACTCAAGTAAACAAGGCAAGCTCTTTTTTTTAGATAAATTACTCCACATGGGATGAGAAGTAGGAAGTTTTCTCCCCGTGTCGAAAGTGCAAAGTTCGCTCTCGACTTATGAATCATAGAGGATTTATTTCCAGAATGATGCCCTTTTATTCTCAAAGGAGCGAGTGTGGAATTCATTTTTGTTTTACAATTTTTTTTCGCTTCCATAATAACATACACGGGCTCCACTTTATCTTCCACGATCGCGACATTCGAATCGATGGGATCCCCCGTGAAAAAATATCATATTTATCCGCCGCGCGAAACTTAATCATGACGGATCGCAGACGATCTTACCTGTTAAAAAATCACAGCCTTCTCCTTACACCCCCGTCGGCCATGATCAATAGTATACATACGCCCGACTCGGTCTACCCAACCCACATCACCTATCTCACTAAAACTCACCCTCTCCCCTCATTCTATCCGCCGTCTTTCACCCTCACGAGGAATCGTCTCTGGCAACCGGACATTCCAATTTCCTAATACGCGAATGGTAATTTTAATACGAATCGCCGACTCCTCGCCTGGATCGCATCCCGGACGAATTAAATCTGCCGCATTTACAGGTGAATCTGGGGGGAGGCGTTGGTGATTTTTGTTTCCCTCCCCCACCCCCGGGTGGGCTCGGCGGGACGCCGATGAATTACGGAAGACGCTATCTTCGTATGCAAATTTAAAGACCTCGCATATGACGCCCATTTATACTATAGTATATATCATACTAAACGACTCCATAATATCGAATCGAAACCAAATGCAGTTCGGAAGATAATTTTCATCGTTTTTCGACGCAAATTTAGTGTATTCGGTGAAAATGGTTTTTGATCTAATGAGTTTTTCTTATGAATCATGCCAAAACATATGTTGCATGATTATATTTCATATGTTTGAATAGCAATCGACATATTAGCAGATCTTCGTTAATGTATGCAATTCAACAACAATATGTTTGGATTGATACAGCCTGTATCCAATTTGTATTACCGCTACTTTAACACATTATAATCCGCTGCTCGTATCAGCGATCCGAGAAATGGACCGATTGGACACACAGACTTTGTGACCAGTCCCGACTTCTTTTAGGCGTATGCGCACCCCGTCTATGATCTGTACGATCACGGAAACCCTTCCAGAGACCAATTTACATGGGTGGCTAGCACCAAATGAGCACCAACCACCTCGACATCTCGCTAATATAAGTGATAGACACATGTTTCATTTATGGTGATGAATCGACGCAAAAACTCAACTTTATTTCAATGAAACATCGCCAAACGCTCTATTGAAACATCCTTACGATGCTGTTTTTATTCCATTGTGAGCAAACGCGGCGCCCGTCTTGCGCACAGCTTTCTCATGTCCAAATTTTCAGTTATTTTTTAAATGCCTACCAAGTCTGCTAGTTCGCGCATTTTCAGTCGACGGTCATCCAATACCATTTTGTGGATTTACTTCACCATTTCTGGTGTGGTCATTTGGTCGACCATTGCAATGTTCGTCTTGACAGCTCGTACGGTCTCGTTTGAACTCTGCCAACCAATATTTTACTGTTGTTACTCCCCCAGAGCAGAATCTAGCTCGGCTTTTAATATTGGTTTGGCCTGTGCTAGTTTTTAAACCAACAGACATATTGAAATTTTGATATAACGCTTTTTCAATCGAACGGATCGGAATGAGTGAAAGTCTATTAGGTCGGCTAAACGATAAATTTTCAGAATCAAATCCAGACAAAATATCTAGAAATAATCTGAAATCGTCTCGAAGCACATTTAGCCCGATTTACTAATTCAGAAAACTCCGTAACGGATTATATCCTCTTAAATTCCTATTACAGCAATATCCCACTAAAAACAATATTCTATAATCTCAAATTTGAAGAATACTAAATAAAAGCTCATTCCATTTCGCTTTTCAAAGAAAGCTTAATATCCACTGTTCTTGAAACGTTGCGTACTACTCGGTTTTGATAATTCCATCTCAGTCTATTTTTGCTTATTAAAGTTGCGCAGTGCTTTTTCATGCGAATTTTTCTCTCGTCTCTCGGAAGAAAATGAGAAAGATTGTTTTTACCGCGAATGAAAACAAAACGAAACATATCCTGCAGTGGGAAGCATAAACTTAAATTGAAAAACTCTGAAAAGTTCGGCTTTAATTTGGAATTTTATTTCGCGTCATTATTGCCGCTTCCTGGGATTCTATTCTTTCGCGTTCTCCTCTTTCTTTTCGGTCGTCCTCCCGCAACTACTCCGCGAATTTCGCTCTTTCGCTTCGAAAACTACGTCGAATCGCTCAATATCGGCATGTGTAAATATTTATTCTGCAGCCGGATGGTGCAAAAACTAAATTTCGATGTAAATCATCGCCGTGTTATGCCATTACTCGAGAAGACAAAAGCAATTCTTTAGACTGCTCGAGATTCATTTATAGAAATACAAGCGAATTTTGCGTTGGTGATACTCCCTCTGGATTACTCGAATTCATACGCCACAGTGGCGTTGATACTCATTAAAGGGTTAAAGATCTAGGCGCTACCCAATAATATTGACGGTAGGATGACCTCCTAGTTTTATTTATAAACGCTCACCCAGTTACCTAAGTGGACATATTGAAGGGCGCTTTTATGTCCATCTTAACACATCTTTTGCACGGAAATATAGATCCATATCAGCGTACCACTCGCCATATATTATTATAAATTTCAATACATTCATATATTTGGACAACATTTCTGAAATGGAAATACTATGCTTATTTATATAGTCGTTAGATTTTTCACAGCTAGAGTTTTCTGGAGAGCATGAAGTGCAGTCTCTCTTTTCACTCCTAATCGTTCTCTACACCCGCAATGATATTTCCCCGTCCTCGTGCATTCCACCCTTACGAATCAAAGAATAGAAATGCTCTCTATTTTGGAGAATCACCCTCTCAGTTCGACGGCTTCAAAATTATACAAAAGGCAATGGAAGATTATGTTGTATTCGTTGCGTAATCCTTCGGCTACCATTTTTATCAGTTCAATATCTCTGTAATTCCATATTCTCGGCATAATCCATTACCATTCCATCCATTGGTGTTACGCCGGAAACATTATACATTGAAATATTCCAATAATAATAGGCAATACTTGTAATTTTGCTTGTGAAATCCGAGACTTCTTAAATTGACACAAGTCTTGTATTATTTCATCAATGAAATTCATGGCAAAGTGCTGACAGCAAATAGATGTCAAATTTAATCTCAAATGTTCAAACCAAGAATTGAAATTTAAATCATGTATTGAGGCAGAGAATTCATTTAAATTTATCAACTAATAAAGTCAACCAAAATTAAGAGATTTCAAGCTTTAATAAATGCATTATTTTGTTACTAAAACAGAAGATACACATGTGTATTGTATATGTTTACGCCAAGAAATGAACGATGTGTGATATCAAGAGTGTCAAGGTTCATTTATTGATATACAAGATTGAATCACGCTGCGCGGTCCTGAGCGTAAGTGGATTTTGTTTAATATGCATACGATGCATATTAATATTGCATCTGCGTTTACATCAATTTAAAATTAACTCACTAATCAAAGGGTCAGAACTCTTAGTACCGGACAACGATCTCAAAGTGCCAGCGACGATATATCGTTGTATATTCGATGGCGCTCTAATATACGCATCGCAAGATAACTGTCTCAAAATAAGTTCATAAAACGTTATATGATACTCTTATTTAATAGATAAATAATTTATTTTAATACAAAAAGACATTGTGACTCACAGGTGAGTCGTTGGCATCGTCGTAGCAACAAACAAAAAAGTAGATAAACAGGACCGTAACAAGGGCGTGGCAAAACAGACGCCTTTATTTTACTAGACTGTTCTACTTTGCATGAACCAACACTGATTGACTCTGTCCATTTTTATATTATAATATATACTAAGTTGTCTAATCCCTCTTTTCTTCGTTTATAAAACATTAGGCCGACCCAGCTGGCATAAGCCCGCATTAAAATAAAGACAACATTATTTTCGACGAAATTTAAACAACCCACCCGAGTTTTTAATCGTTCTGTAGACGCATTCAGGTATGGCATCCGGTCGCGAGGCACTCATTCGTCATAGCAGCGGTCCAAAAAGCGGACCGATTGAACATACAAACGTTGTGGCCGCTCCGTCCTCTTTTAAAGCTTTTTGCGGCATTTTCTATGATCCATACGATCACGGATTCAACGTAGCGTCTAGACACTTTCTATCATAGTATTTTAGAATAGTAACCGCCATCTATACGTTAGATTGGGTACTTTTAGGAATATCTTTGTATATTATTTTAAAACATACATTATAATAGTATTCAATAATATACTGCATTTATAATAGTATTAGGTTATTTTTAAAAATAAATTGGATTTCCGGGAGGTGGGGGGAGGGGTGGAAGTACTTGCCACGGGCGCTTCATACCCTTGTTACGGCTCTGTAGACAAAAAAATATGTATGTATTGTATACGCTCCTATACTCTTCGTCTGATTGCGATAAAACTTTGGAGAGTTTTTTTGTCAAGCGTTTGCACCATGTTGGCGTATATCGGTCTGGTGAAATTAAATGACAGGGAGAGGAAGGATGCGCGCGCAATACGGTGGTTGAGCTCCGCTCACGCGATAGAGGGGGACAATCGATCTTCGAGGCGAAATACTCGCTAGTTGGCTAATAAATAAATTATTATTGACGTTAAGCCTGCTATACGAATCACTTGTAACGTAGCAGGTAACGCTTCATGGGATTATCATTTAGTTTTATCAAATTATATCATTTCATGTTCTATATCAAACTATGACCAAGGGATCATTTTTCTTGCTTGCAAATACGGTTTAAAAAATAAAATTGATTTTTCCTTTCGTTCAAATGATTTTCGATTGATATTATTTGCACAATATGATATTCAACAAATGTTCGAATACAATTGGCATTGCTTTATTTCGTAAATTTTGTAAATATCACCCGTGCTCTTTTATTATTTTTATCTATAAAATGTATGATAGAAAGTATCTAAAAACTACGCTGCTTCCGTGATCGTACAGATCATAGAAAATGTTGCAAAAAGCTCTAAAAGAGGTCGGAGTGACCATAAGGTTTGTATGCTCAATCGGTCCGCTTTTCGGACCGCTGATATGACGAATGAGCGGCTCGCGATCGGATATCATACCTGCCACGCCCTTGTTAAGAGGCCCTGGATATCTCATATACTGGTTGTGTTTGTGTGCTTAAAATAAGGTAGTTTCCCTGCCGCACCTTATACAAATGTTAAAATAAGATTTATTATCATCAAGGTTTTTATTGAAAGGATATTTTAACCATCGGCATGTCGACTGACACCAATTGCGAATATCAAAAGCTTCCTGTGCTTTTATTTGCTGATCCAAACGACTGTTGTCTCTACTCTTCAATTGGTTGATTAGAGTGCACCCAATTCCTCATTGTTCGCGCCGGTCTTTCCGATTGGCCACATTTTAAGACTAAAAGACCAATTTGTTTCGAACCCAGCATTGTATCGTCGTTTGCATACGACCAACGAATCTGCCATTGTTGTCTGCAAATTAATGAGTGGCGTATTTTTTTACTATCGAATTAATGAACGGAACACATTGTGGTTGCTGACATCCTAAATAATCAAACGCATCATATTCGCTGCGCGTCTCGCCTTTTTTTCCCACCCAACACCCCCCATCGTCTCGTTCGAAGCGCATTTGTGGTCAAGCGCCTTCTGATACATTGGGTTTATCGACGTTTGTCCGAATTTTACTACAAATGCCATCCCGAAACCACAGCCTTACATTATAAATGAAGGAGAGTTGACTGACATTTTCGATCGGTTCGTTGAACCGGGAGTGCTGAGTTTAGTTCTGCCAAGTCATCTTCGCATCGGATGTAAAAACGGAAAGCGCGTCCTTTTAAGAGCACAAAAGTGGCAAACACCTCCACGAATAATGGCTGCAAATGGAGCAGATCGTTGATACACCCCATTTTAACATCAGATTGTGAAACTTCCGTCATTCGTATTCCTATTTATCCTATGCCCGTGGATAAATCATATCGCTTAAGCGAAAGCACTAAAATGGTCGCCTAGGGTAGCCAAACGCTTGTGATGAAAACGTGCAATTCTGTTTTATTAAGTTTATTTTGATTTCCGGGGTCTAAAAAAATGATGCGCTTAAATCACGGATCCTATGATAATAAATACAGACATAATGCAAAATTTACCACTGCGTCAAGTATACAATTTCTGACTGTAGTTCAACGTCTATATATCGCCGCGCCGCACTTTTGGCGGAAACTTCTCGCGCTAGATACAGCGCTGTTTTGCCCTCAAACGGTTAAATCAGATGATCATCTTTACTCCTTTACTCGGCTTAAGAGCATAAAACACCCTTCTCGGGTAGTGTAGGATTGTACCCACTAAACCCCTCCCTTGTCCTTCTCTGTCCCTCTGGTATTGTTTTCAACATTGCTTCAGGAGGACAGGTAATCTGGCCTTAGGTGATTGGTCCTATTCTATTATTGGAGAGGCGCTCTGCGTCTCTCTCTTTCACTGCCCTCTTTGGCGCTCAAAATCTCTTCTACGTATTCGCGCCAAAGATACATGTTCTTCTTGCTATCCATCATGCTGTGGACCATGTTGTCAACGTTGAGCTCGGCTACCCCGAGTGCTTGTTTCAGCAGTTTTCTCTGGGGTGCTCAAGCCTCACAGCCAATGATGGTGTGCTCTGCGTCGTCGACCTCCGCTTGGCAGTGGTGGCACGTTGCGGATGGTTCTTTACCAATCCGCTTCAGGTACGCACCAAAGCATCCATGCCCAGTGAGCACCTGAGTCAAGCTGTATGTTGTTTCACCGCGTTCCCAAGCCATCCACCGACTTATGACCGGGATAAGTCGATGGGTCCATCTTCCCTTGCTGGACTGATCCCATCTCCGTTGACAGGCTTCCCTCAGTTTCTGGTCATATTCGTTGCGATTTTTAGGATTTTCGTAGTCCAAGGCCCTCCTCTTTCCTTGGAGGTCCAGCGGGGGCATTCCAGCGATCACGAGCACCGCTTCTTCAGATACAGTTCTGTATGCTGCGGTGACCTGTTGCTGGACCCTGGCGAGCTTTTTTCTGTTGGTGTCGCGTCTGAGCGACTCGTGCCATATCGGGGCTCCATACAGAAGGATCGAGTGTATTACCTCGTTTATAGTACGTCTTCTGCACAGCTTTGGCCCTCCAATCCAAGCTCGCTGGCTACCTTCTGCGCCTTCTTTGCAGTTTCATCTATGTGTTTGCTAAAGGTCAGCTTGTTATCCATGAGGATCCCGAGGTATCTCAGCGATTTGCTGTATTCCACCTCGTGTCCTCCAATAACAAGCTGCTCGACCCTCGGTCTTCTCCGTCTACTGCATATCATTGCCTCCGTTTTATTTCCAATTATCGATAATTATGTTAAAGACCATAACGTATGGATCCACATATGGATGGCAAATGAAAATCCCTGATGGAAAGAGATAGACCCTTTTGCCCAATTATATGTTTTCGCACCCCCTTCATTGATGCTTTAAAAAAACAACCTTGTATGTTTGAAAGTTATCGCTAAAAACAAGTTTTAAGGATTCTGTCAGCAAACGAATCACGGAAAGAGTTTTGCCTCACGTTTCGTATTAGATTTGCCTATTCGGAATGTAATGAGTTAACTTTTCGCTCTCCGTCGTATCGTCTCGAACTCGCGTCGAATATTTTCCGAAAATGAAAATTCTCCTGCACATTTTGCCAATTTGTCACTTCCGACTTTTCCGAGTAATATTTTAAGCATATTGCGGTTAATAAAATTCGGCTTTGTGATTTATTTCGCAGGCATAAAACAAAATATTTCGCAGACATTTTCTTTTATGAGGGACAAATGGGAATAAAAATAGAAATGAGCGCAGGAAACCAGAAGAGTAAATTGACGGATAGCCTTGGCTGCGGGAAAAAGTATTCTTCCCGCAGGCTCGTTTGTAATCTCGTGGCTGTAAGATATTACCATTTAAAAATTTGGAATTTTAAGTGAATTTTCGATTTTTATTTATTGAATAAACGTATGTACCAAGATTGCATGTGGTCAACGTAACGCGGATCCGTACCGTAACATCCTCAGCGTACCAGAGTACCCAGCGCAACCAGCATGTGAGTGCATACTCATTAAAGGATTAAGCCTGATACAAATTATAATTTTTCATCGCTTCTTTTGTCTTAAACGCTCTCAAACAATATGAATCCATAGAAAGAATCGTTTTTAAGAGGCATTATTTAAAATACCAAGTTTTAAGACAAATATTGATTTCAAATTCATATTAAAATTTAAAAAAAATTAAATTAAAAGCTCATAATGCTAATTTAAGCGGAATATTAGAATTCCTGTTAAGAAAATGGTAATTTAAAATGATAGGGTGCCGATTATATATTAAGGGTGAAATCAATAGCAATCAATGAATCCTGTTTCTATCATACCAATTATAATAATGATGATAACATACGATAATAGATTATTTATTTTTATTTATATTTGTTTCAGAACATGCATTTATGAAGTCTAACAACAAAAGTCAACTACTTCGAAACACAGCACAACAAAATGTCTTCCTGGAGGCACTATTTGCTACTAACCTTTTTGCTATTTCTTCAAATTGGTCCTCACAACTTCACAGCTTCCACATTAAACACAGAAGGTGATTTTGCTTTTGACATCAGCGAAGATCTACAGGTAATTCAAATTCAATCGATCAAATGCAGAATACAAAACGAAAAACGCTCTAATATATGTTGTATTTCCAGCCTGAAATTTATCATAAATTAGTCAAAGAATGTCCCGTAAGACGCCTATGGGGGGTCCCTGACATGCCCGCTTATGTAGGCCACATTTTCAAATTGCAAATACCCAAAGAAGCCTTCTCTGGAAAAATTTTCAGCTACAAGGTAAATAAATATCCGTTCAATAATCCTGCATTCTGTAATATTTTAAACAAAAAAATTGCATTTTTACAATTGATTGTTTCCCAAATTTAGGTCAGCGGCATCGGAAGCCCTCTGCCATCATGGTTGACGATGGACGAACACAAAGGTCTTTTGCGTGGAGTCCCAGAAAATAAAGATCGTGGCGAACATCGACTTAAAGTCACGGCTATTTCCAAATCGGGTCACAGCGTCAAATGCCCCATGGCGACTGACGTTTTTACAATAGAGGTTTCTATTCGCATTAATCCATCTTTTTGAAACGCGTTTTACCGTCGATTTCATTGTGTTATTTACATTTTAAGGTTATTGAAAACAAAGAAATACCAGTCGTATCTGATGTCACGGAACAATGTCACATGGGAGAAGATGAGGTTCAATTAAAGATTATAATAGATCGACCACTACAGCAGTTAACGCCAAAGCAGAAACTGACAGCCATCAATAAATTAGCCAATTTTATGGGACTAGACCCTGTATGTATATTTTTATTAAGTATTTCGTCAACGGCACAAGTCATTCGTGGGCGTTAATTATTGATTTGAACTATTTGTATCTTTGAAAGTCCGTATATTTTAATTCTTCACGTTATTAATTTCAGAGTGCATTCACAATTCAAACGTACGAATTGATCGATGATAAATCCGATAATGTGGAAGTGTTGATGTCTGGATCTGGAGACCGAAAGAAGAAGAACCGTAAATCTTCCACAGAAATCATGCTCACTGTAAATATTTATTTTCGACGTGTTTTATCAAAATTTCAATTAAGTAATCATCAAACAATAGCTTATATATACCGGTATATTTCATCAGGTTGGATGCTCTAGTAAATTTTGGCAAAAACACGGTATCCTTGTTCATCAAATAAAAGAGCAGGCGAAAGACGGCACCATATCATTTATTCTACATTTACCTGTGACCGGTTGGAAAGTAATAACGCATAAGCAATCTTCGTTAATTCGAAAACAACGACAAGCGCCGGAAGGATCCGCAACCTACGACATGGACGATGCTGACGATGAAGACTACAGCGGAAATGAATACGACTATGATGAAGGCGTCGAGGATGATAATCTCGACAAGGTAAATATTCAGTTTTCATTAAAATACGTTGCTTATGTCTTCCTGCAGTTCTTTTTAATCGATATTTTTTTATAAATCATGTACTAATGTGCAATAACTACAAACATTTTTCAATATACCATATGAACGTTTTTATTTTTTATCCATTGATGAGGAACTTCATATATAGGCGTTCAGTTCGGAGTGATACATTTGGAGATTATGAATCGGAGATGGAGAGAATGTCTTGCGTACATCGTACGATTGTATCGATCGATAACCCAAATTTATCGACCAATAATGTTAACCCAAATTAATCGATTTCAAGCTTCGACAAATGTATTACTTTTTTAACTAAAAGTGAAGACACGCACGTGTATTGTTTTTGTTTATGCAAAGAGATGAACGAATATTGTGTGCTATCAACGTTATGTCAAGGTTCATTTATTGATACACGATGCGCGATCTTGAGAGAAAAGTGGATTTGTATGGACGATAAGCGGTGCACATACGAATATATCATCAATGCCAATTTAAAATTAGCTCTCTATCAAAGGGTTATTATTAAATTGTATTAATTATTTCTGATATCTTAAATATATATATATATATATATAAAGGTTTCCTCAAATTAATACTGAATTTCTTATGATAAATTAAAACGTTCTTAGTGTATATTTGATTTTAAACCCACATTGGTTTTTTTCAGTGTGATTTTTGGTTTAATTAATATATTTTTATTTCTTATATAACTCGTTTGAAGTGTTCAAAATTTAACTTTACTGATTAGCGATTATTCCATATAATCGCAAGCTTTTATTGGTGATTCTAAAAAATCATCAATGACTTGAATGAATACACTTCAAAGTTATATATTTCTTTATAAGATTTATAGATCATAATTCACATAATAATAGATCATTTCAATTTTTCCAATTTAGAACATCACAATTAAATACTTTGTGATTGAATCTGAGAGAAACTATTTTTTTTTTTGCATTGAGAGTGAACAAATATATCAGTTACAAATCGAAAATGCCATTTTATCCTACAACACTATTATTTATACAATAAAATTAATGTTAACACTCCTATATAATGAAATGCATAAATTCATTTTCAAATGTCTTTATATTATATGTATGTATTTTTTATTTTAATATCGGCTAATATGAATGATCTATCGGTTAATACGAGGGTAGTCCCAGAAATACTTGACCTAATAAAAACAAAATCTTTATTTCTCAACATAGTCATCTCGATACACTTTTCCCAGCGATATTCAATAGCTTCGATTGACCGAGGGTCTAAATCTGATGAATAGGGTGCACGAAGAAGCAATTTGAACTTTAATTCATTGATTTTGGTCACCGCGATAACGTTTTTTATTGATTTCATCACTTAAATGTTGCAATAAATTCGCATAACACTCGCCGTTGATTTTTTTTTTCCTTTTTGAAGATAATCGATGAAAATTATCGCGCATGCATCCCAAAAAACATGATCTTGCCTGCAGATGGAATTGTCTTTGCATTCTTTGGAGCCGATTGTCTCAGATGTGACTCGATTCAAACAACCGCACAATGCCGTTTTTGTTCCATTGTGAGCAAACGCGGAATCCATCTTACGCACACCTTTCTCGTGTTCAAAATTTCAGTCAATATGCGATGTACAGCACTTTTTAAATTGCCTTTTTTTCGCAAGGAGTAAAAATCTATTATAAACACTTCCGGGTCCGTACGTCTGATCGGATACTTCTGGGATTACCTTCGTATTTGTAACGCTTAAATATTTTATTAGCCCATGATATTTATCATCAGATTATATGAAAGATTTCAAATTTAAAATGTATCTCACATACCTGTATAGACCAATGATAGTTATTAATGGTCTATGCAAATATGTGAACTTATTTGTAAGACTATACATTAACATAATACACATAACTTTCTTATTTATTTCTAAGCAAATAAATATAATATCTTATGCAAAAGGTTTTAATTACAACGTAGTAGAAATATAATTAATATCATACTAAAGTTCTTCATTTAATATCAAATAGTATATTATTACTTTATTAATCAATAAAGTTTAAAATCTGCCAATTTTTTGTAGAAAATAGTTGCCAAAAATTTATAACCATATAACAAACTTATGGGTGAAGGATTCTTGTATACATTATCCAGTTTCAAGTATAAATATGTAGTTGATACACATTATGTCTTAATGGTGAAAAGTATCATTAATTTTATATAACAAGATAAAACATTTCGCTAATTATAAAACTTGCATACCACAAAAAACACGATTCAATCATATATCATATTATTTTTATATATAGTGTAAATGTATTCTTTTTGGAGCTTATCTTGTGCTATATTTTATGATGTACAATAGTTACGGTTAAAAATGAAAATGCATGTACTAAAATTTCACATCTTCCCTTTCTATTCGCACAAGTAATTCAAAGCTCTGACAAGAATGCACCATTATTAAATAAAAATATAGGATTAAAGAAATCGCATACTAATCAAATGGCATGCGTGATGGTAGGTTGACCCCGATACCTTCCCTGCTCCGCCGGAACCAAGTGAATCTCCACATCCCCACAGACATCACCATGGTGAATCATTCGTTCCGAGTACACCCGAATTGAACACACACAACACGCACAGACAAACTACAGAAGTTGAAAATATCGATTCTATTACAAACACTCTCACCACAGTCTCTACGGTTATCACTCAAGAAACTAATGTTAAAATACACAGTCCTCCGACCACTTCTGTAGTTAGCTTCCCTGAAATCACTTTACCTACGGAGATAACCACATTGGACGACACGTCTCAGATGGTGACTGAGACAAGCACCTTCCCTTTCTCCCCTCATCACACTTCGGATACATCACGGCCTACTGCCGCCATCGTGAGTCCTACAGTTGAGGTTTCTACCTTCGAATCGTCCATCACTCTAGCCTCCCCTGCCACACAGTCAACTGAAGACACAGCATCCACTACTTTTGCTACCACTCTCAATGCCAATGTTATTCAGGTTTGTCTCTCACAACTCTTCGGCAGCATGATAATTCCAAATATCATTTGAATAATCACCGTATACCCTCTAGGGAAATTACAAAACTAATTTTAAATATTTTGCATGCTACTAATTTGTATATTTGCAGCTGTTAAATATTAAAGCAAACGTATTTTTTACTTATAAGCCGTTGTTATATGTTAATGCATTTATTTTGTGTATAATAAAATCACAATTTTTATGTACATTTATTATTATTTCCAGCTTGCACATTTTTATTTGCAATGTATTAATCCATTTGTGTCGTAATCAATTAATAGCACGTTAACAAACCTCCCGATCGTCGATAGCACCAAAGATATCTGCAATTTGTTATCCTAAAGGTTTAACATTAATCTTTGCTGTACATATTCAATGTTGTTTTGATATTTGTGATCAAAAAGTATTGCATGGACCTGAAAATTTGGACGTTTCTCTTTTAATTTTCGATGCAAAACTTCTAATTGTCGACGATAAACTTGTCCAGCTATTGTCACCCCCAGTTTAATTAATTCAGAATGAATTATAGTCAATTCAGACTTATGCTTAGGTCAAAGTGTATTTGGTCAAAGCATGCGGTACCCATCCTATTCCATAACACCCATCCTATTCGTTTTGTCGTTGAATTTTAAATGTGTTTACACAGTAATCCATGGGGGTCTCAGTCTCAATCTGCAAAGGCAAGATACAATATGTCTTCGTTCCATGGATGTGCGTGTCTCAATCTGTAAGCCTCCCTCATGATGCAATATTAAATACAATCGGGAAGAGAGCGTCCCCTGTCCAACTCCCGTCGTCACCTCGAAAGGCTCCAATAGGGCGCCGTTGGAACATACAACGTACATAGTAAAACATGCGTTAGCAATTGTAAAACATGCGTTAGCAATTGTTTCACTATGTCGTGTACATCCGAAGTAGTATGTAGATGCATGTAAGCATGAAACGATTGTCGCTTATTTGTTTCGGAGCATCTAAAGATGTATCCGATGTTCATATTGGCACGGACATTTGCAAAATAACCGTCTGTTATTTAATATAACGCATTGTATCCTTTTGTGTGTTTGTGATCGTATTCAGTGCATATTGTTGATGCATCTTTCCTCTGCGTAGCATCCTCGCGTCTGAGCTTGTTCGTATACATATATAAATGGATAAATCAGGAGACTCACTCCTGTGTAATCAATTATTATGTACTCTTATCGAATGCTGTATTCGCATTGAATTATGATAATAATCAGATTTTTTTTATATTAACATGTAGAAAAATGCTTCAAAATTGTTTCAATAATGGAAACGTGTCCTTTATAGTTAATTATATGTGTTTTTTACTAACTATTAATAAAAATATGTCTTAAATTAATGCACTATGTTTCAAATCAATACACGTACATAGCATCAGCATGCTGAAAACATAATGTAGAATTTGTTTATGCTTTTGTATACGAATTTGTATAATATGTTGTTTTACTTACTTCTTATTTAATTATGGAAGTATTTTTTCATCTACTTTACATTTATTATGCAATCTTACTATCCTTATTATGTAATTATTTCATTTTTATTATACTTTCCGAATAAAATGCCTTCAAAGGTAGTTCAAATATTTTATGAAGTAATCTGGATTATTTACAAATTCATACAATATCATTCTAATTTTTAATGTTATTTTATTCAGGATACTAAGAGCGTTAATACTGCAACATCGTATGTGGCTTCAAATCCAAACGATCTTAGTAACAATACTGAAACCAACGATACGCTCGGCAGACATTTAGATTTAGCCGCGGATATAACAACAACACCTGCCACAGATTTTTACAACATTCCTAATATCCCATATTTGAAAGCGTCCATTGACTATGCTGATGAAGATATTATTGCATCAGTTGATTCTAAACTCGAATCGTCGAATTCAAATATTACCACATCGGAGGAAACTAAATTGGATATAGATGAAGTGACGAATTCGACTCCCAAGGAAACCACATCGCAGGATTCCACTACCACTGAAAAATCCAGCACGATTATGGGTCTAACAACAGAAACCGTTGAATTTACACTTCCCGCTAATAGTCCTCCACAAATACTACATAGAACAAAGAAAGTAGTTGTTACCGCCGGTAAGGCATTTAGTTACATAATCCCTGAAGATTTATTCACTGACGCCGAGGATGGAACTAATCTTCAACTTAGGATGTATCATGTGGATCATATTCCGCTCAAGCCTTCATCTTGGATTCAATTCAATCCGAATACCAGAGAAGTCTACGGATTGTAAGTTAAACCTATCAAATTATTATTACACGATTAAGATCTAGACATTTTTACACGCTTTCAATTTATTCCAATTGCAGACCTCTCGAAGATCACGTATCGAAATGGGAATACATAGTAGAAGCCACGGATACCAAAGGTGCTAGCGTAAACGACACTTTAGATATTACCGTACAGCAACACAAGAGAAGAAGAACGGTCAATCACGAATTCTTAATGAAACTGAGACTAACGAAAAAATACAGCGCCTCCGTTGATTGGCAAATAAGAGTTCTCAAAGGCTTGGTCAATCTATTCAGAGACACTGACATGGATCAAATAACGGTTAGAAATATCGACTTGAACGCCGATCCTATTGAATTTGTTTGGACCAATGACACGCTTCCGAGAGAAATTTGTCCGAATAAAGACATAGATAGACTGATGGGCGTAAGTAAAGTAACATTTAATCCCGAAATTGAATCAATTTGATCGTTATTTTCAAGTATGCTTTTATATTCCGTTAGATATTGCAATTGGGTTCTGACGACGGTCCATCTGCCGCGCTAACGGCGGCTATGACTCCGGATTTAATTATTAAAAGCGTTACTTGGAAAGGCACAGGTGCCTGTCAAGGTCCACCGTCGACGCTTATTCCGCAAGTACCTAATAATCAAGAAAACTTCCGCCCGATGCCTCGTAATCAAATTGATCAACTTAATGCCGTTGTTGGACAGCTTCTCGTCTATAAAGTTCCTGAGGTAAGTCGCATCATGAATGAACGAATTGTTTTTATATTTTACATTTGCGAATTGTTTTAATGCGATTTTTATTTTAGGACTCGTTCTATGATCACGAAGACGGCAATGCCAGAAATCTTGAAATGTATCTGACCAAAGGTGACGGAACAAATATACATAAACATAATTGGTTGCAGTTCGATTCGAAGAATCAAGAATTTTATGGACTTCCTTTGGAGAGAGATAAGGGAAGAAAGGAATATATTTTGGTGAGTATTGCAATAAAATAGTATATTCCAAATACAGGATCTTTCAATAGGAACACTCGAAATAAGTTATAGCATTTCGCCAAAAAAATATTTTCAGCGACGAGGCCCATTTTTGCTTCGTTATCAAATGACCTTCTTCTATAGATTTCTAGATTATGAATGTATCCATTTGGGGAACTAAAAGGGAACTAAACTGGGTAAATAAAAAATAGATATGCTTCAGCGATGACGGGATTTGACGGTATTGTGCAGCAATGGGTTAATGCCATAAAATATAATTTCAAATTAAAAAAATTGATTGGATATCTCGCACATAACTTGTTTCATTTACATTTAACAATCGAGCGTCCTTATTGTGTGACCGTTCAATATGTTATTTGTATTCATATTAATTTGATTTTTTATTGTATCCGTATAGGTTTGCAAAGACAGGGCTGGTCAGTCTGCAAGCGACGGTTTAATAGTTGACGTGCGTCCACCACCTCCTATGAGTCCACCGGTAGAATTTAGAATGGCCATTGAAACTCCATATGAATCGTTCGTCCAGAGTTCTCATGCTAAAAGAAAATTTGTTGAAAATCTATATATGCTATTTGGCGATAAAGACGCTTCTGCAATAAGAATTAAAAGCATTACAGATAAACCAACAATGGTATCATGGTACGTCACATATTCATTACTTTAAAGCTTTAATAATTGATCATATGAATCGCAATTTATATAATATTAACTATTTGCAGGTATAATATAAGTCTACCAAAGGAGAGATGCCCCAATAGTGAGATTGAAAAATTAAAACGAGTATTGACGGATAATAAAAGTTTAACGGAGAGAGTTCATAATATTATGGGAACAGAATTTCCAGTTATGTCCGTCAGCTATGTATCTTTGGGTGCTTGTGCAGTCGGCGGACAGATTCTTCCGGAGGCGCCCATAAATCTTCCAGGACCGAACGAAGATCCGTCGAAGACTGCCAATACGGACGAATACATCATAACGTTCATCATCCCTATAGTCGTCATAATATGCATGATTTTTATTGCCGCCCTCATCGCCTGTATGCTGTACAGAAGAAGACGTTCGGGGAAAATGAGCGTGGGCGACGACGAAGAGAGACAAGCGTTCCGATCGAAAGGAATTCCGGTCATCTTCCAAGACGAGCTCGACGAGAAACCAGATCCGTCGAATAAAAGCCCCGTTATAATGAAGGAGGAAAAGCCGCCGCTATTGCCGCCACCGGAATACAAAGGAGGAGATAGTAGCTCACCTACTCCTAGTCATACACCGTATCATCCTCCGCCTCCTTTTACAGCACCCCGCGACAACGGCCGTAATAACCGTCCAAAACCGACCCCCGCTTATAGAAAACCTCCACCGTACGTCCCTCCTTAATTAAGTTTGACGAATTCGTTTAATAATTGTGATGCAACCAAATCGTCATTGACATAAAAATTTGACCGTTTGGGGTTTTATTTAATTTTCAAAATTACTCAGTTTTACAATTCCAAATACATTTCATTTTGTAATGTATCTTTTTCTTTTATGTAATTAATTCAATTTTCTTAACGATAAGCAATCTAATCTGATTGAAACAATGGGATAACGGGGGTACAGCACGATACTATATTTGTATTCAGAACGCTAATTTTTAAAATTCGTAATCTAAATTAATGTGAGCACATTTACATACATATCATTTAATTTCATCGTATCATCCAAAAGGGTAAGGTTAGACATTCAATAATGTAATAATTAACGTTATGCTATGTTTACTGTGGTTATAGCCACTGTAACTTAATTAACAAGACTTAATATCTGTACAAAATAAGATATGCATCCGCGCTGTATTTACACACAGTCCGCGCATACATACCGCATATGAGCATACTTAGATTTGATAAAATCTCCTATATCATATACACGCGCGTATATGTATACGTTTATGTATGCTTATATGCAAACATTAAAGACCCAAATGTGTATAACTATATATGTTGTATATACGTTACATTTTTGTGGTTGCGACGAACTGAAATATTTAAGTTAAGTTATTGCAATAAAATATTAACGCCGAATCAGTGTCGTGTTCGTCTTTTGATGAACGCGAACTAAATTCCGGATTAGACCCTGAAATTGTTTATGATATTTGATGTAATAATTTAGCTTTGATATATTCATGTTAATGTAATTCGCAAAGAGCCTAAAGCCGATTAAATCGAATATACAGGAGAACGATTTTGATATGAAAACAACTTATATTATTTATTTTGATATTGTTTGTATTATTATTAGGCGTTCCCATAAGTTATGTCGTTTTTATGCAATTCAAAATCATTTTTATTGAGTTTCTACATTATATATCACATTGCTTTTAAATCACTTATGTCTTTATCGTAAAATTCAGCGGGTTTTCACTGAAAAGACTCAGAAAGGACGGCTTTTAACCCTTCACACGCATAAGCACTATTTTCTAATGATCGTTTGAGGGGACGAAACGTGTGAAATCCAAACATCTTATTTTTTAATCTTGCCCCACTTCTTTAGGATCATTTGAGTATTGCTACCAGGATGTACCGACTATTTCTGATAATTCTTTGATGATCGGCATCGGATTATTCTCGATTAGAGACTTCAAGACTGCTTCATTACTGCTGAAGCTTTATCTTGTTTGCGGCAGTGCGTAAAAGCACATCGGTACTGAGTCCGTGCCACTGCCGTAAGGTTTTCGCACATTGACATCGGATTTATTCCGGTAAATATTCACTATTATACGTATATCACTGTTGAAAATGGTATTGAAAAAGCATGCAGCTCCGCAGGTTTTATTCCAACGGACAGGTTAATACTAAAGAAGATTTATCGATAAAAATGACTTTACTTACGGGAACATCTCATATATATATTTTTTTAATCATTCATCCCTTTTTTAATTTATTTATAATCCATAGGAAACATTCCTAATTAAATTAATAGGACATTTAAATCATCAATTGTTAATATCGACATTATTAATGATATAAACGGGATAACGGTTAGCGTTTATTAACAATATAAATGCTATCGAAATCGATTCGACTTTCAATTATAAATATAACAATGCATTTATCAAGCGGCGTGCGTTCAAATTTGGTTGATACGATTTATGCTCTTTGTGAATTACATCGACTATTTAATAAAACTAGTTCGTAAGCGTTACTTTCATACCAATGTCTTAGTATTAAAATATTAATAATAGCATTTAACGATTAGTTCGTAAGACATTTTTATATTATCGATTATAAATATGTGTATGTGATTCGCACATATATATATGTAATATTTACGTAGTGTCATTTGCTTTTGATATTTTTTTAACTGTCCTATTTTATAACTAGTCGAGTTTACTCGTTCTCAACAATTGAACGAACTGCCAAAACGAATTATTTTAACTCGACTGTAAAATTATTTCTAAGATTATTAAATATATATATATAATATATATTGCACATTAATCAATATAGACGGCAAGCAAATAACCGATGAGTGTAAATGTAAAAATGACATAACTATATATTTTGATGTAATAAGGCGTATACTTAAATGAGCGCGTATTCGGAGAAAATTATTCAGAATATCATTCCCTACTGCCATTAATCTACGATAACTTAATTATATTTATTGTCACGACACTTCTCTTTGTCCCGTTGAACTCGTTTTGTACAAAGGAACATGATTTTCATATTTATTTTTATTGTATAAATTTTTTCCGCGGAAATTATTTGCTATATTTTATAGGAGTTTTTGCTATCGTACCATGTTGTCAGTGAATATTTTTATACGAGCGTCGATTTATACGATATCAATTATTTTAATGCGTCTAACATGCGATTACTCAAAATGTAATGCGTACTCTCGTTTCAAATATCTCAGTTTGTTGGCTAATTTTGGTGTTAAAGTTTAGTCTCAGCACATAGGTAATGTGCCTTTACTCATTGAGAAATCTGTAAAAATAACAATGTAAATGTGTGTGAAAATAATTAGGTTCATATACCTAAGGCCTATTTAGAATGGATGTTATGATCGTTATGTAGTTGCTGTAGGATCATTGCGTATACAGGAGAAACGAGTAATCTTTTTATAACACTCTAATTTACAGTAGATACGAAACTACAACTTAAAGAAGGAATATTTTAACATTGACTAATCCACATTTTTATATAATGGTGTATTCGTTTTAATCCGAGCGAATAATTCGCTTTTGTTGACAGATGTATTTATGGATATTGAGCAACGATGAGAAATTTAATTTTTTAATTGATTCGTATCATTTTCCATTTAAAAAGGTATCTCTATTTTATCTTTGCTTTTTTTTATTGTATTCTGTATCCCAAGTTTTCAGAATATAGCATTATTACTATACTGTATATTTTTTGTATTTGTTTTGTAGCTAATAAACGATAGAAATTAAAATGTTTCATTGATTAGCGATAATACATCGCTTAACCGTGAAGTTATATAAATTATATCACCATAATGCGATCATACCCTAAGATGATTGTATTATTTATCAAGGCTCTGAGAGCGCTATTGGATGTCTGTGTGGATGTTTTGACATGATAAGACCCCTGATTATGTCCCACCCGCATATATTGGAAGGGCGTAAGCTCCAAGTAGTCCAACAAGCTAAAGATCACAGAGACGACGTTGATATCGGAAGGCAGAGAAGAGCCATCTGCATTTGTGGCAATATATTAGATTAGCACAACTACAGTGATGAGGTGAAATGCCAGCTTTTCCTCTTCAACGAAATAAAGAAATGGAGTATTTCTTCCACAAAACCCATATAGATATTAATTAATTGTATATTAAATGCCTTTTTGTTAGAACTATAAAACGCGTTAAGACATGACAGCCGTCAGTCCTCTGATAACAAATATCTTTTAGTTCATATTATACATTTCATTTATATCTTAGAAAATTTATTTTATTACAATAGATGAATATTCCTTGTTTGCATCAAAATGACATATTTATATTTTATGCTACATTCCAATTAAATTCAATTAAACAGTACCCTGCACCATAACAGGTCAAATATGGAATATAAGTATGTGAGCGTAATTATTAAGTTCGAAGAATAGACTATTCTAGACATTAGTAATAATAGTATTTTTTCTTTACTTATTTAAGTGATAACTAATTTCCTTTCATTACAATGAGACTGGTTCTATAATGTAAGACTCGAAGCACAGTTAACCCTTCTATAGCGTCGAAATAGGGACCACACTATGGAAAAAGCATTATAGAAAGCTAGGCATCGACATAGACACAATAAAAAAAGGCATGCATCGATTTACACATTCAACATAGACAACAGTCCCCCGTATTGATTTTTCAAAAATTGCTCAATATTTCCTAAAGCAATGGAAATATTCTCGGTTATTCTGTAGTAGATTTCTATTCCTTTAATAAGACATGGTATTTAGACAAGTGTAATAAGACAAGTTTTAAAATATTCTCTAATTTATACCATTTCCAACGATACGCTACATGTCATACAAATCCCTAGACAAATAAATCCGGTGGTGTCAGGTCTGGAGATCTTGCGAGTAGGGAATCCAATCCCGAGATCCCGGACAGTTTTAGTTGCTCATGAATCCCGAGGCTAGTAAACGCAATCCCGAAAAATTCGGGAATTTATCTTACAGAAATCGTACACCTCACCAGCGCATTAAAGGCTACTAAATCGAAGCATTCTCGCCGAAATCTGGACGCATGGAAACAGTGGCATAACTACTAATTGACAAGTTTAGGCGGTGCCTAGAAGCAGAAACTGTCTAATCTATGTATACATATATAGAGTGCATATATGTATTTCAAATTTTTATATTAACCTTTCCCTACCGGTGATGTATTTACTACACCTCGACTCTGATAATGGGAATATCGATATGAAATATAATAGATACGGGGCTCAGAATTTTTGCATTCCTCCGAAATATGATTACGAATCATATTTATATACTATAATTAAAGTATTATAGTATATAAATATTCATCTGCAGCGACAAAAATAAACTATTTGTCAGGAAATCGGGAATTTTGCGAGTTTTAGTCTGTGTCTCAACAGAAAGGAATTTAACTTAATTTAAAGGAAGGTTATTTAACTATTTTTGAATTGTATTTTATCTTTTTTTAAATACATAAAATGGTTTCGCCTTCAAGTTATTTTTTTACATTAAATAAATGGACTTATTAATAATTTTTGATCAAATTTATCAATGTAATTTCTTAAACTATTGAAAATCCCGGGACTGATCCCAGGATAGTCCAATGCAATCTTGGGATCGAAATTTTGGCTCGGGATTGGATTCTTTACTTGCGAGCCACGGAAAAAGGCACGTCCCCAGGCAAAGAAATCCAGTGGTGTCAGATCATATGGTCTATGTTTGAAACATAATCGAACCATGTACGAAACAGCCTGTATATAAGCAAAAATATTGTCTGGACAACTTTAAAAATTTAATTAGCAACAATCCTATCATATGCATCGTTAAGTCCATCTGTTGAAAATCTATTTCAGTTTAAGTTTTCATCAATAGATGTCTATAGGTTACCATAATACCTATAAATTCAGAATCTGCTGAAGACCATTATATTTTAATTGTATATTTAGCACCATGTGAATGTATACACCCTTGATGGGTGTTTACATCATCGTCGATTTTGTATTCTGAAGGTTTTAAACGATATAGTGACGACATCAAACTATTTCATCGAGCAAAATGGGTTGAAAATTGAGAAATAGATTAAATGAGACACGTTGATAAATTGCACAAATATGTGATCTTACAGGGATAATTATTATAAATAACCATAAAGCAACATGTTTTCCTTATTATTGAAATTGTAAAGACATCATTACTATCGTTAACCTCCTTTCTCATCTACTGAGTCATATTTGTGGTATCAAATTTATACAATGTTGATTCACAACAAATAATTCATATAACATTTCCAATTGAGCATGTTATAATTTTTATAAATAATGCTATTATTTAAAAAGATTTATTTAAAATTTCATACATTTTACAGTCAATATTACATTCAAAATGCAATCGCAAAAGCAGATTTTTACAACAAAAAAACATCCCAAGGATATTTGAACAGTGACTATGAATAGTGTCTGCCGAGTATGATTCATATATCATCAAACAGGCCCCTGATAAATTCCCAATATCAACTAAACACCAACGAAGACCGGATCCATTGACTAACAATTCCAAGAAATCCAAGTCAGAGCCGGAACGACGTCATCATGATGTCATAAGCATATGCAAGCAGTGATCTCAGCTCCAATATTGCCATATAAAAAAGTGATAACGTTGTCACTTGAGGAAATAACAATGTAGCATATTTAAATGCAGCTTAGAATATTTAGACAACTCCTATAGTACGATGAACGAAGTACGCTTGGATAATTTCAGTATTAAACACGCTGCGCGCGCATCATAAACGGATGAAAGCCACTCGGGTTTCGCACGGCACATATTTAACGCTCACGATGCAACCAATCACCAAATCAACTACGTCCAGCATATCGTCTTTGAATTACTGGAAATTGAACTTCGTCTGAATCCCTACAAGATCCATAAAACGCTGGCGTGGGAAAAGTCTGGGTATTGTGGGAGCCAATTTAATTTCATTTTCAACATAACGGATCTATAAATCCATATGAATTTAATTAAACACACAAACAATGACGATGATTTATTTTGGACAATTATATAATGAATCTATCCTCGACATTTATTGAAATACTCTGTATATTCAGATCCAAATAAAGACAATTGTTTTTCAAAATGTTGGACATTAATAACGATGATAGATAGTGGCAATGATGGGCGTTGTTATCAGTGATAAATGCATCGAAACTTGCCCAATCGATTATTTATATGATCGAAATACACGATTAAATATGGCCTGAATGGGTCCTCGCTTCCTTGTGGTCACTCGCTGCTTCAGATTGTCGATGAGCTCCGTTGAAGTAATTTATGTTGAATATATATATATAACCTTTATTCGCCTCTCAATTGCTATATCACAATGATTTATACACTTGGCAGATAAGAATAATCGAAATATATCATCAGACTTTTAGATAAAGATAAAATATATTCCTTTTCGTGCGCTTTTGTAGGCATTATCTGTTTATGTTATAAAAATGCCGTAATAAAAATTACAGGGAGATAAGTTTTTAATTACTTTATTCGCACAAAAATAACAATAACATTCCAATGATGAGATATTGCCGTAAATATTATGTTTTATTGCGAAAAGTGATTGTTTCCCGAGCAAGAAACTCAAGCCGTTCAAAAACAGCTTATGAAATTATTTACAAGTACTTTTAAAGATGTGTTTCGTCAAACAAATGAGTGGAAAAAAAGATTTATACAGTTTTTATACATATTTCGGACGTGTTGGATCGCCCATGGTCACGAATTTATGATCATTTTCATAACGGACAATATGGCTGCATTTTCTTATGCTGCCAAACTGAAGAGATTCAGAAATGCATGAATTATTCTAGGGAATTGCGAGCCACAGATTGACAAAATTTGCTCTGAATACTTCACTTTACAATGTTTCTTGTGTTGCAAGAATAAGAAACAAACATGTTGCATAGGCTTCCAATGTTTTTTTAATCGTTTAAGTGATTATTTGCATAGTCTTCTCGTCAAACAACAGAATTTCTTTTTTTCTTTTTCGGGTTCCACCTTGGATCCGACGGCCGTCTCCAGGACCTTCCGTATACCTTCCATTTTCAACGAAGAACACTCCACGTACGTGTAGACGTTGATCTTCTTCGCCATCTTCCGACCCTTCTTGGCAGTGATCGGCTTCTGCCTTTTCTTCTTCATCTCTTTCATCGTCTGCGGATGATCGCGCAGATCGGTCATGGTTCCGACGAGGACGATCCGAGCATTTGGACAGTGTCGCTTCACTTCGGGGATCCATTTCTTCGTTATTCTTTCGAAGGAAGCGAGCGAGACGACCGAGAAGCACACGAGGATCGTGTTCGTCTTGGGATAAGCGAAGGGGCGCAATCCTGCATATTCTTCGGAGCCGTTCACATCCAATATTTCATACTTCAATCTTCTGCCTGCTACGTCCACTGTCGATTCGAAATATTGATAGTCTGTGGGTCTGCTCTCTTTCTGGAATCGGTCATTGGCGATGGCGTCAAAAAGAGATGTCTTTCCGCAGCGATTGTCTCCGATGAACACGACTTTTTTGCGATCCTCCATGATCAGAGAGCACTGACAATATAACAACAATCCGATCTGATCTTCGATAAGAAATGGAATAATATCTACGTTTGCAATATTATCAGCAACGTGCCGGATTAAATTTTAAAACTGTCTGACTGTGGACTCGCAACGCAGGTCATAAAACGATATCTGTCCACATTCTGAAGAATGGGGTGGATAAGGTAAAACCAGTGTTTATCACATGTTAACATTAGTTCACAAATATTACCCAATCCGATAACGGGAATGTGTCGCCTAATCAAATTTGTCCAAGAAAGTCATCGATAAAGAAGTCAAACCACATTCGCTGCATGATCGTACAGTTTATATGATATGAGGGATGTTTGTTATTTTTTCACTGGTATTGGAAAACATCCCTGAGAGTTCCTCTTTGGCGTCGTCGGCGTCGTTGGTGTCGCCAAATTTAAAATGTCTTCGATGCCTTTCATATCGACTGCTGAACATTCGATGTATGCGATTGCGTTTATCTTCTTGGCCAGCTTCTGGCCCTTCTGCGTGCTGATGGGCTTCTCGTTTCTCTTCTTGAGGATCGATACGGTGTCCGGATCTTCGCGCAGATCTGTCTTGGTGGCGACGAGGATGATCGGAACCGTCGGACAAAAGCTCTTGATCTCCAGCAGCCATCTATCGGTTATGCTGTCGAAAGAGGCAACATCGACAGCCGAGAAGCACATCATGATGAAGTCAGTCTTTGGGTAGGCGAAAGGGCGCAGCCTGTCGAACTCTTCGCTGCAGTTCACATCCAGAAACTCGATTCCCACGCTTCTGCCATCGCCCAAATCCACCTTCGTCTCGTAGTTCGCGAAGCTCGACGAATACAGCTGCGGTTGGAACTTCTTCTTGGTGATGGCGATGAGAAGGCAGGTCTTGCCCGAGGAGGAATCCCCGACGGTCACTATTTTTTTGCGGATGCTACACATGATCGCCGGCCTACTGCTAAAATGATTTCCTGTGACCTAGGTACTCGTATTAGCCTTCTGATCAGATAAAATGGAGCGATATATTTTTTTCAAGATAAGGGCATAGAATATATTACAGTCGATTCAATATTGATTTACCGTTTTTAGAATTCACTCATATGATTTATTTCCAAGCTATCAAATGAGGAATAACATCAATTTTCGGTTCAATTTTGCTTGTACACAATGCAAAAAATGTTAATATTTGACAACAGAAAGATTTAGCCTAAATCTAAGAAAAATTGATTTTTTCCATTTGTTAACGGAAGCGATAGGAATTGGATTAATTTTAATTATCTCCATTATCAGGGCCGTAACAAGGGGGTGACAGAGGCGCCCGCCACGGGCACAACTGCGTTTGGGGCGCAAAACGCAGAATACCGACCCAGTTCGTAGTCGTTCTGTAGACATGTTCTGGTATTGCGTCCGATCGCGAGCCGCTCATCCATTGTGTCAGCAGTCCTAAAAGCGGACCGATTGGACACACAGATCTTGTGGCCATTCCGTCCTTTTTAAGGCTTTTTGCGACATTTTTGGAGATACATGGGGGCGCTAGTTAAATACTTGCCCGAGCGCTTTATACTCAAAGACAAAAATAAGCTAACTACAATTTGATTAGAATGAAAATAATGGGCATGTTTTTATAGTTTATGCCAATATCTTTTAGACGTTTTATCCGCGATTAAACTCAAAAGAATTGATAAGATATTCTTAAGATAACATACATTGTTAGCATTGACAATTGCTTAATTGAAAATCACTTGTATACAGCTGAGAATGTGCCTTTTTATCATACATCCAATTGTTGTATAGTGATTATTACATTTTTTACCTAAAAAACAATTCGTTGATGTAGGTCAGGGGATCCCAACCTTTTTCTGGCGCGTACCCATTCGAGATTGCAATAAATAGACGCGGCCCAAATTGGATTTTGAAAAAAAAATTATGTCCGTTATTAAAACATACATTTTTTAACTTATACAATAGACTCTCGATTATCCGGGCTAATGCTGGGGAGGAAGAACACGGATAACTGGAAAACACGAATAAACCAAATCATCAAATTTCTACTTGGTTTCGACTATAATATATTTACAATACAAAATTTCGCATTGTAAATATTTATTATTTGTATATTACAATACAAATATTATTATTTGTTTGTATTGTAATATACAGTTTTATTTCGAACGCTCACCCTACGGGTATCCTGAATGAACGTATTAACAAACGTTTTCTCAAACGTCTCGATAGAAAATGTGGGAGGTTTGTAAAGACTAAGTAGTTTTCTCAGAGAGACGGTGGAAAACTACTCTAGACGACCTTTTTGACTCTACTGGAAAGGACTTTCTGGAGTGCAGGGTCCAGTCCCCCCCTTTCCTCGCTAGGGCGTTGCCGAGATAGGGTGAAGATATGCGTGAGGCTTAAGAGCGTCTCGGATTCGCTCCTACACCAACTGAGGGTATCTCCCCGTCACCGTATAACTTACCCGAGCGAATTCGAGACTGAATGGCTTCCTATTTCAGGTTGACCCTCTCAGTTCAGCGATTCCAAAACAATATAGAAGTTAACGGAAGACAATGCTGTTTTCGTTGCAAAGTGAAGTTCTTCGTATGCATCTCCTCGAGGTCGTCTATTTGATGTTGTCTTGTCCTTGTTCTGTTCCTGAAGATTCTTGGTTCCGAACCGGTAAGGTTCATCATGCTCCATTTTTTTGGGTAGGGTCGACTATGTAAAGGATAGCGAGTGACAAGCATGCCATGGTTTGTAAAAGTAGCAGCAAGGGGTAATTATGTCGCTTTTTGGTTGTCACTCACATATGTGCAAATGTAATCGGCGTTTTATTCGAGTATACGAACGGACGGCGCAGGGAAGAAGACGGAGGGGAGGGTTTAGTCCTTGGTTGGTGGGGGTGGAGGTGGTGGGTGCTGACAAGGCACAGAAAAAAGAGATGTATCACAAAATCGATTTTTTTAAACGGATAAGTACCGATTAGGAATGGTCCTCTTCCCAATCGGTACTTATCTTCGGAAAGATTTTTCCTGGTATGGAAACATATTTAATGCATTTTGACGAGAAATAAAGCAGATGATATATCTGAAATATGTGAATTATTGGAAAATTAAAAATGTTTTGAAAACGTGGATAGGAAAAACATCGATGAGTGGTTCGAACGTGATTTAAATAATCCAGGCTTTGAATGCATGGTGTAGTACAGTGATTATATTAGTCATTAAACGGCATTGAATTATGTTAAAACATTGTTAGATTACGCTGAAAAAAAAATATTTGAATATAATCAAATAATAACTTTTAAAAAAAATCGAAATGATATTAGATATTTGTTTAAAAAATCTCAAAACGCTTAGTACTAACTAAAGAATCCAGTCCGAGCCAAAATTTCGATCCCGTGATTGCATTTTGATCACCTGTTGTCTGTTCCTATGATAGACAGGTAAGTAAAGGGCCCCAACGTCTTTTTCTTTTCAACCTTATAAAGTATACAAGATAATTTTACGATAAATAATTTACCTAAAACTATATATCTATTGGCTTTAGTTTCTTCTATAGAGCAAATAACTTTACCGAATTGCTTATTTATTTTTTCTGGAAATCTAGGTTTAAGTCGTTTAATTTTTCACATATATTAGTCAAAAAGACCAAGTCTACCGACCATTGTAAGTTAACTAATTATTCAAGCGTTTAACCGTTTGAAATAAAGATTTTTTATTTTTTTTTAAATCCAAAAATATGCTTTGCTTTTACTTAACTATCTTATATCTATATGTAAGATAAGGTCGGCTTCGGAAGTTTTTTTCCTTATCTATAGTGGTAGATTTAGTGCTTGAAAGGCCCTTGGCGTAATTTAAGTTTGAGACCCCCGAATTCATTTGATTTTTGAGGCACTGAGACAAATTTTGACAATCAGTTCGTAATTCAAGGGATAAAAATGTCCTTTTAAGGCCCGAGGCGTGCATCTATAGGAAAATTCAAATTCAAACAATATGCGATTGAACAACATAATATTTTGTTCCATATATACAATAGGTTTTTTTTTAAATATAATTTCTATATTTTTTTCGCTGACTGGCGTATTTGCGCTCGCAGGCGCATGGTTGAGATCTCCTGTCGTAGGCCACAGTAGCTGTCATATTTAAATCAAATTAATTGAAATATGCGCAAATGTGAAATACTGCAACTATATACTGGCATCCGATTGTATACGATCTCTCGATAGTTACATCGATCATATGATTGTAATTAATCCATATTTAACGATGTGCTTATCTCGGTTAGCTGAAGGATTATGATCAAGGACGTTTTGCCAAATCATGAACATGTCATAATGGCGAATATTTGCGGATTAATCCCATACGAAAACTTTATTTATCTGAAAAAAATCCAATAACGAGAAATTGCTTCGAAGAATCCGATTGGAATCCATTGTTCACGCTGGAAACCTTTGGATAATATATATTTATAAATATTGTCTTTGTTAGATAATTTTACGAACGTCAGATTGAGTCGGAATGATCTGATGGAATTGGTTATTCTGCGCATAAAATTGCTCTCATATATGACGCGTCGATAAGTGGACGGCCAAATATGATGGGGTTAATTTGCTCTAATGATTTTATGCTTGTTTGTTGAATTTGTGCGCGAAATATTTTTTATTTGGATTTTTATTGCTTTGTAAATTGTGAATATTATTTTTGATCGGATTTGATGCAAAAATTCAGTGAAGTGTGTTTGAGTAAAGACACCCCATTTAGTGGTTTTTTATGATTTGAATGAATGTTTGAATTTATTGTGTGTATGCAAATGAAGAATAAAATAGTGTGAAGAAGATTGTTAAGTTGCTTGGTGGATAATAAGAAATAGGCGTTGTGATTTTGCGTGACGACGGCTCGCTTCCGGGGAGGTTGGCAGAAGTGTCGTTCGTTGGGTGTGTGTCGGGCGTGTGTCGGGCGCGGTCCGGCCGAGTGTGCGAGCGAGTTAGAGTCGTAGATTTAGCGATAGGCGCGCGCACGCACCCCGCGCTCTCCGCCCGCACTCGCACGCGCAAACGCACGAGCGCAGGCTCCGCCCCGGAGCGGCTCGCCCTCGCCTGACTTCTCGCAGCGGTCAAGAGTCATGGCGGCCATCCGCAAGAAACTCGTCATCGTCGGCGACGGCGCCTGCGGGAAGACCTGCCTGCTGATAGTGTTCAGCAAGGACCAGTTCCCCGAGGTGTACGTGCCGACCGTCTTCGAGAACTACGTCGCCGACATCGAGGTCGACGGCAAGCAGGTAGAGCTCGCGCTTTGGGATACGGCCGGCCAGGAGGACTACGATCGCCTGCGGCCGCTCAGCTACCCGGACACGGACGTCATCCTGATGTGCTTCTCGGTGGACTCGCCGGACTCGCTCGAGAACATCCCCGAGAAGTGGACGCCCGAGGTGAAGCACTTCTGTCCGAGCGTGCCTATCATCCTCGTCGGCAACAAGAAGGACCTCCGCAACGACCCGGCGACCGTCAACGAGCTGCGCAAGATCAAGCAGGAGCCGGTGAAGCCGCAGGAGGGGCGCGCGATGGCCGAGAAGATCAACGCGTTCGCGTACCTCGAGTGCTCCGCCAAGAGCAAGGAGGGCGTCCGCGAAGTGTTCGAGATGGCGACGCGCGCCGCGCTCCAGGTCAAAAAGAAGAAGAAGACGAGGTGCTCGCTGCTGTGAGCGCCCCGCGGAGTGCTCCAATCTGAGAATCGTCCGCGAGCCGGCCGCCCGCCTCGCATCCCGCCCGCGCCCCTCGCCCGAAGCGCCCGTGCGGACCCGCAGCGGCGACCTCGCGTCCCATCTCGGGGACGATAGTATTCTACGATAGTACGCATGCCATGCAACACGTTTAGGAAATATCCGACGGACTCCGCATAACATATATATATATATATCTATTTATTTTGTATCTTTCGGCCGACGATTGTCTTTCGCGCGCCAAACCAGTGGCGGGTTATCGAGACTCATTAAATGTTCATTTCTGTATGATCGTCGTTTTATTTCGCTTCGATCACGAGCGGAGAAGGCGCCGGAGGACGGACGCGGTCCGATCCGCTTGCATCCGGCGTTCTCGGACGATCCACTCTATCCCGACGATGCAAACGGATCGGACCGACTCTCGGACGAAACATTCGGGCGACAAAATAGCACACTGCGAAGACGATCCGGCACCGTTGTACGCTCGAAGAGTTCATCTTTTTTAAATTTTATCTTCGGGCACATTGACTGATTCTATTTAACGTTAAATCGGTAGGTCTGCGTAATTTTTCTCGGAGTAAACATGTGCATTTCCGTATTCTGTCCCGAGTTTTTTTTTTTTTTGTAATACATTTTTGCTACTATTTTTAGAATATTTTATATGAAAATTTAAATATACATCTCTTTAGGAACCTCGTAGGGGACGACCCCGTCTGGGTACTCGAAATTCGAGGCGACGGGGACGGGGCGAGAGGATTAATCCATATTTTTTTTATTTGAATGTATTTAAAGTTCATATTCGACGGAATGAATCCGGAATAAATTCGATCTATTTATATCAAAATGTGAAAAATACATATGTTATGTTTAATATGTATATGTCATGTTTAGTATACTTATATACGTTTGCGTACATGTCTTGTACATATTGAATATAAATTCTCAGCATATAAGAATTAGGTAGCTATTTTAATATATGCTTGTAAGAAATCTTCATTTTTTAAAATTGTCTCATGTAATGTCTGACATTAATATTTAATCATAGAAAAAAATTACCATATGTGAAAGTGCATTTTTTTTCAAAACCGAAGTCCCCTCCTGAAATTTAAATGAATCATTCGTCGTCGACGCGATTGAATAGATCGAACATTGCCGCACGTTACAATATTAAATCTGAACTTTATAAGAATGCAACGTTCGCCCGAAACAATCCGTATGTAACGAAGCACATTAGAGAGTGTCATTTCCTGTAAGAGATTAACTAAGCCGACATCTTATCTTTTACACTTATATAATAACAAATTACATTAAAACTTTAAATGCCGATGTGACGAAAATACTAAATTCAACGAGTAATACTACAGTAATGCACTGTCGCTCGTTTTAATTTGATCGGAGCTCCGAATACCATCATATCAGCATTTTTAGCACAGACAAACGCTCTCGATTTATAAAATAATTTGTATTTACACAAAACTACATGACTACACGAGCATATCCCTTCTAAATATAGCATATACATTGTTTACAAGAACTCATCGGACGGTTGTCACCCATCGTGGAGGAACTTCTCGGAGAATACTAGTGTGGTTTCAGAACCGGCACAAAAAATGTGCGAATACGATGTCGTTATTCATAACATATTTGTAGATTTTTGCATGGCGTATAACAGCATCAATTGGGAAAAACTGGAGGACCACGTTGGAGATGGGTATCCCGGGTAAACTAGTGAGGCTGTCAAGGATGTACATGACCGGATCGGTCAGTGTTGTACATTCCAACGACGCCCTGTTGGAGCCTTTGGAGGTGAAGATGGGAATTAGACAGGGGAACGCCTTCTCCCCGATTCTCTTTAATATTGCGCTGGAAGCAAATATGAGGGAGGCTTGCAGATTGGGATACGCACATCCATAGAACGAAGATATATTGTATCTTGCCTTTGCAGATGTCATCGATATGTCAAATGTCTTTGATTTTTCGACGATTAATTAAAAACATATCCCCCGACATTTACAATAACATTGTATATGATAATGTGATCTATTACCGAATTGTCTTTTACGAGGAAAAATACTACGATATCACGCTTGCGCGTCAATTTCTCCTAATCTCTAATGATTAAAGCTGCGGTTTTACATCGAACCGTGACACAAATTCGCATTAAATTAAAAATAAATGCATAATCATTCCAAGTATTGTATTCGATTGAATAACTTGTCTCGTCGTTCGTCATTGTTAATATGCCCGTAACACAAGTCCAATATCAAATGTCAAAGGTGACGAACCGACTTTCATCTCGGATCTATTATCCCGTAAGATCTGCGCGAGTATTAGTGCTGTTGTTAAATCGAGACGCTCAATCTAAATTGGTTCATAACCATTGCCGTCTAGATCAATTTAGCATTTCAACAATTAGCTGGATGAATAGATGCAGGGTTCAACATCCACTTACAAATAACGCGCTCCAATATCGAAAAACGACGAGGCAATCGAAGCTAGATTTATATCATTATTATGTAACAGCGCTATCAATATTGAGTATGCCGTGTTTAATACTCGAAATTGAGCGAATCGGTTTCATATTAAAATGTGCGACTTTAAATTTATTGCAAACAATGCTATCAAAAATAATATATTGTCTGCCGCTGGAGGATAGTCGTTGTCGTCGTCGTCGTCATCGAGCTTATAGCATAACTAAGATTAGATAAAGGAATGATGCACGATTAAATATTTGTCTTTTCTGGCGTATTTTTAGAATCGATTCCTTAGTCGGTGCCGATTTGATGCTCTTTAATACGCTTTAATTCAACGGCTGCCCGACGATGAATAATATTATATAACTACATTCGAGCAAAGAATCACAACATGCACCGGAACGTAATGCGAAATAAGAATATGTAAAATTTAAGTAGGTAAGTATGCATAAACAGCGATTTGAAACGTCTACTCGTAATACTTTAAACCGATTTGTTTATGCTGACCTGTTGAACGCACTTGTTGCACGTGAATCGTGACAACTGTTGGATGCGAACAAGAATACGTCGCAAACTATATTATGAATCGATTATAGTAAAGCGTTCAAGAATAAACCTCGACGTAAATTGTATTTAAATGCATTTAAAAACCAAATTAATACTATTACATCTGGGTCTACGTCCATTTAAAATTGGTAGAATGATAGATTATAAAGGACGTACACCCGCCTTAAGAAGCGGTCGTCGATAGACCAATAAATAATATTAAAAAAAGCTTGGATACACGCGACAACTATCTTACATCACGTCTGATTGGACCTGATAAAATTAGCTGCGTTTCATAAAGATATTGATCTGCTGTACGTGGCGCAGTCTAGCGCTTATAGCAGATCCCTGGACTATTTAGGTATAAAATTAAAGAAGTCATTGGAACTCAAAAGTTATTAAAATGCATGTCTTGGGAAAATCCCATGGTAACAGGGTACATCCAATTTTTTTCAGATGTGACGCAGCAACGCGTTCTAAACTGCTGGTTTAGGTTGAGGGAAGTGTTAAGCTTTTGAAAGTTGCCTCCGAGCTGTCAAGAAGTCTTTGAGAGTGATTGCTTGTCTATATTACAAGTTCTCCGATGGCACAAATCGTTCAAGGACGCAACGTTCAGCAAGCAAAGAATCAAGACTTTAATTCCATAAAACAGTCTATGGCAAATGCACAGTTAAATAGAGTTAAAAAAAACTATATGACTGTTGTCCTGCCCTATTAAAATTTTATCTTAATACCTTCTAAATGATCCTCCCAGATCAGAGTAATCTAGTAATACGGGGGAAAGCCTCTGGAAAATCTTGGCGAGGTATAACTAGGCATGCTGGTAGGAAGCAAGGTGCTTCTTGAAAGTCGTTACGTCGATAAATCATACACATGAAGCTTTAAATCTTTCAGTAGCTAGAACTCAAATAAGATTGACTATAAACAAGACAAATTAAATTCACAAAAGAAGGTTCAGCGAAACCCAAAGACAAGCTTTACTAGATTAAATTATTTTAACGAAGACGTATTAAAAACACAATAAAATCTCAGGGAATATGGGTGGGAAACATACCTAAAGATCGCACAATAAATATTATGATTGACTGATCAAAAATGGCTATATGGTTCATTTATACGCAAGAGGTAGTATACCAGCGGAATCTCTCCACAACCAACGTAAGCTCTATTAGAACTGGAGGGTTCTTACTAAATTTGGCTAGATAGGGAGTGTAACGCGGGTATTGAATGTGAGTTTTATGGCTAGAAGAACCAGGTAGCATTTCGCAACTGTAAAAACTGAGAATGAAGAACATGTTAAGGGTTGTTTACGTGGAGACCGAATAAAACTAAGCCGAAAGCCATTCGTATTACCAACACTAAAAATAAATTGATACAAAAAAGGTTTTTACAAAACACTTTTTCATTTTTAAACACATTTTATTGTAAATATTAACTGAATAAATATACTTTATTAACATAAGGAATAATATAGTCTTACAATTTGAATAATATAAAATAGACTAAGATAGGAAGAAGAGTAGCAAGTCAACGGATAATGTTAGTTATTATTTTATCGATGAATTAAAATTGTACGTCTTTCTAATATTTCCAGCGACAATAAACAGATTTATAAGACAAAACTATTATGAGAGAAAAGTATTGAGCTGCCATTCATATTTATTTAGAAGTTACAGTTGTCATTGTATTTAATTAACGATTGTGGAATGCATATATTTTAAATAAATTATGAAATATTACCAAGTGCCGCTACTACGACTATACATTTTTGGCAAAATATCAGCACTTTAGTAATCAAATATCATTTTACCATATCATTCATGAGATTCTTTATAATAAAAAATATATACTACGGGTTATTCCAAATTAACTTTTACATAACGGACTCAGATGTTGCCAAATGTATGGCCGGAGCTAAGCAAGGATGTTGATCCATTGTTGATGTTGACCAAATATTCGAGCTAGCTAATGAAACAGGCTTTGACAATATAAACGCACAGAATATTGAAGAATTACTGCAAATTAAAACTGATGAAAGTCTTTCTGGCGACGATCTTAAAGAATTAGTATAACAAGTGCACAAAGACTCAAACTTTTATAAGTAAAATCGATATTAATAATAAATTCTTAAAAGTCTTATCTAAATTCTTGGCCTGGATCAATTAACGTAGGTAAATCGTCGTGCAGCAGCAATTAGACACCATCTATAGCCTCTCATAGCCAACTCCACCACCATATGTACGAGATCAGCCCTACATCAAAATTGCGGTAATCAACCCCTTTGGCGATGTAACGTGACAAGAGAAAGGAGGACTAAAAGAGCTGCAGGAGTTCTCTCTACTTCTGCAAGTCACGGTATAAACCAAACAAGCTGCCACAAGAAACTTGACCCCTTGCAAGATGGACTGATAACATCAGAATAGCAGGAGGAAGCTGGGTGCGGAAGATCGAGAGGAATGGACTCATGCGGAAGGCCTTTTTCTGTTCCATTTCCATTAATCCCTATTATTTGCGTTAAGATGACTTCGTTGAATGCTTATTGGAAACTTATTAGAATGTATTCCCTGTATTAAACGGAGTCTAATCGTATTAATTTAACAAGATCTTGGCGTGCCACTCACTATATGTGAGTGGCACACAGTGATCATAGTCCCGTTTATTTCAATACGATATCTATGAGTACACATCTAACATTTCAGAAATGAAAATACCGACTTTATTCATCAGCAGATATTGGGCATTAGTAGATGAATCTAAAACAACACAATCGGTTACGGATTAAGCTGATCCCATATACGATATGGAATTATATAAGGAACTAACGAAAGAGACATCGATAATCATTCACTTTTTAAAACTTGTACTAATCCACAATTTTCTTATAAACACTTGGGTTTATTTTTTCACAGCCATCTCTAGAATGTATCCATCATGTTAAAACAGAATTAGTTGCAATTGCATATGAAAAAATGTATTTTAACCTAAACAAACGTACAAACATTACCGAGAACGGAAGGATTTTTGATAATGATGCACTAAAATCCCTAATCAAGTCAGATCCATGGCAAACAACCGAGGAGATCACAAAGACTGGGATCCCCATGCAAACACATTTAAAACTCAACGGTAAAACGAATAGGATGGGTGTTATTGGTATCGCATACCTTCACCGAAATAAATAAACGAGCAATTCCAACGCCCAAACCCAGATTGACTACAAAAAAAATAATTCATCATAAATTAAGGAAACTGGGAGAAACTATAACTGAACAAATTTATTGGGAATTAAATTGAGAAGTATTAGCATGTCCTTCTTATTCACCAAATATCGCCCCAACGGATTACCACCCATTTAGGTCCATGAAGAACACCCAGAGAGAAAAACCAGCATTAGTTTGCACTATTGCAAATGATTACGATTAGCAAATTGGCATTAAATGCTTATTAAACTTATTTCTATCTATTGTGTATTGTTTTATAAGTTTAATTGAGCAACCCAATTACTTTGTAACATAGAATTGCCCGTCTGTTCTAACAGCTGAATAAATACGTTTATAAAGTGTAAATTCAATAACACAACAAACACATTTTGTAATCGATAGAATTTAAGTTTTATTGAGTTTTGCTATTTCGAGTAAACGCAGCGGATTGAATTTCCGTTTTGGTATTTGATGAAGATGTTTGTGTTCCGATATTTCTTTCCTAGGCGAGGCGTACGGAATCATCATTTT
The DNA here is from genome assembly GCA_008973525.1 of Stenopsyche tienmushanensis. Lineage (NCBI taxonomy): Eukaryota > Metazoa > Arthropoda > Insecta > Trichoptera > Stenopsychidae > Stenopsyche > Stenopsyche tienmushanensis. The sequence goes on from WACJ01000017.1 coordinate 943,564, forward strand.
CGGCGCCAAGCTCGGTGCCGATAAGATACTGCAGCAGTCTGGCAATGTCTCCGCGTGAACCAGAGTGTTGACTTTTGCTAAAATATCCGTTCCTAGTGGCGTCAAAATATATAACGTCCGTTTAACGGGATCGATTCCTCTGATAATACCTAGAACGAACGAAAATTAAGCTTAAATTTCTTTAAAAACAATCAAAAAGTCAGATTCGACGGTAAAATAAAAACAAATTACCATATCCGTAGCATACAATGGGATCTTTTCCCAATCGGTAAATATTATTTTGTTCTATGTCGTGGTCTTGATCACACATAGCCACCAATTGTCCGTTTAAAATTGCAGGAAGATACTCGTTTTCTACTAAAATATTATTGAAAACCAATCCAAGCGCGTCCATTGAAATCCTAAATTTAATTAAAAATATAATAATGGCGATCAAATAATTAATTATTATAAAATCATAAGTTTGAATTTATATATTCTTACATATAAGGTTTAATATCCAAGATCGTAAGCGTACTTCTTGAAGCCATTTGACTGAAATACGCGAGGACGTTTAATAGCCTTTCGGTCTTTGCTTCGATGTGTCTGCTTAGAGTGAATTCCGACGAATTTCCAGATTCCCATTGGAACGGTTCAGAAAAATAATATTTAAAATCGTGCACAATCGCAGGATTGCCGGTTTGATACGATAAAAATTCTTTACTATGCTGGTAATCGTTGATATTGTCGACGGTGAGATTTATATTGAAGTTGTTTTTCGGATTGGTGCTGTGTATCTCGATAACAATGTCGGGTTTGATTATGTTCATTATTATGGTTATCAATTTCAATCCAAGCGATCCGACAAATCCCATTGTGTTTATTATCCACGGAATACCCTCGTATTCCTTGGAATTCTTGCAAAAATTGAATAATTTGGTTACGCTGTTTGTGTATCGTTCAACGTTTTCGATAACGCTTATGTATCCGAGACATAATGACCTGTAAAAACAAAATCATTAGCAAATTTATATGGGAAAAATATGCATATCTTCTCGAAAAGTTTTAAGATCTGAACACAATACGTACGAGAAGCATATTTCTATGAATTATGCCACGGTGTTAATGACGATAAAGATTTTAGCAAATTATACCTACGTGACGGTTGAAATATTGTTTAGAATTTGTTTCCGTACGTAATGTGTTATTTAATAAAAATTACAACTCAACATATGAAATGAAAACAGATATATTTACTTCTCGGGAACTGTAAGATGTGTAAAGTTTGGACCCAATAAAGGTTTTCGAATAAGGACGGCCGATAGAAGTCCGCTTACAGTAAATTCTGGCTGTCCTGGATCAAAATCAAGTATTAAAACTGGTCCATTTTGTACGCCTTTATTAACCAAATACCTCAAGAGCGTAGATTTTCCTGTATTTTTTCCACCACAAATCATAGTTATGTTCGTGCTTGCATCTAAAATAATATTTTTTTTATTGCATTCGTTCAAATTAAATTAAACATATTTTTTACAAATATAATGGAGATCATTTCGCATGAAATATAATTCCGTTCTCTACACAATGTTACGTGATTTAGTACGTTTATTTAATTTTAGGACAAAATAAATACAATAAAATTGCAGAAAGACATTAATATTAGATGCCTGAGATTTAAAAAATCAACAGCCTTATCGCCCTAATGACAATGCTGCTCAACATCAACAGATTATTGCAAGAAAAAGAATAATTAAGCCAATTTCTTCGTGATTTGGTCTGGTTAGAGTGTCGACAAAAGACTATTTTAACCCCTAAGCGTTGAGTGCATTAAAAAAAGTGCTATGATGAGATTCTAAAGGAATAAATTGATTGGAAGTATTGGCGCAAGGTGAGAGAGTGTCGGCAGAGATGTACTGTAAACAGTTGGATAGATTGAATGCAGCATTGCATCAAAAGTGGCCAGCTTTGGTCTTGCGGAGACATTTCCAAACATAAGGGGACAGAGGCCACCATGCTAAAACTCCAGAGACTCATGGAGCGGGTCTACAATGCGGCCATGCCTAGAAATACAAGCCACAAGAACAGATCCGGCGTGTACTTGTGGACGGAGGATATTGTCGAACAACAGAGACTTTACCTCGCCGGTAGACGACAGGTAAGGAGAGCAAGAGATGATGAAACTCAGGCACAATATCGAGAAACTCACAGGGTTGACTGAAGGGATCCTGGTAAAAATGATCCAGGCATCCAAGGCGCGCGCTGCTGGGAGGTGTTTTGCTGCACACTCAACTTCGACCCATGGGGACTACCGTACAAGATTATATGGGGGAATCTACGGGGAGGAGGAGACGAAATACATGCCTGCCTGGCAGAAAGGAAATTTATCTGATAATGGAAAAAGGACAGGCTGGTGCTAGTACCGTAAGTCGGTAGAGGGCCCGGAAGCATGTGGAAGCATGGAGAGACGACCTTCCGCTTGATACAAGTACTGACGGGGCACAGATGCTTCAGGGCGTACTTGAAGCGGAGGTCAACGATGGGAAACACACCATCGATGATTGTGAGGCTTGGGTGCCCCAGATGAACATGCTGAAACAAGCACACGGGGTAGCCGAGCTTAAAGTCAAAGATATGGTCCACGACATGATAGTGAGCAAGGCAAAGTGGGACCTTTGATGAGAATACGCGGTAGAAATTATAAGCACCAAAGATGGTAGTGAGAGAGAGACGCAAAGCGACTCTCTAATACTAGAATAGGGTCATACACATGACCTGACTATTTGTCCCTCTGAAGCATTGTGATAAACAATACCGCGGGGACAGAGAAGGGCAAGGGAGGGATTTAGTCAACAGGAATCTGACACTATCTTGGGATCAAGCCCCAGGGTGTCTTATGCAAGACTTCCCTCCCACAGGGGAAAAAAAAGCTTTGGTCTTGCGATATTGGCGCTTGAAAAATTTAGGGATCTTGGCCGGATCATCTTGTTGCGTCCACCACGCTCACAGGATCTCACACCAAAAACTGCTGGATTTTACAAAAAAGGTAAAGTGATACAAAAGAAAGGTTTTTGTTTAAATTTTCATTGAAAAAATACGACATAACTTTAAAAGTTTTGAACATCATGACTACAACGTTTCATTTAAATACGGGGCATATCCACAAAGTAAGAGTACTGATGCTGTGTGGTTATTGTTTTCAGGCACAATTAGCAAAACTGCATTAAAGGTGAAGGCATTGAGAAGAGAACACGGGGTTGTTTGTCTTAATCGAATGTAAAATATTGTTGTAGTGCTATGTTAAAATGAGTTTTTCTATTCCAACTCCCGCCAGCTATGAGGTGAGAAGTGTAATCTAGTTAAGGAAATGCGCTGTTTGATTTTCTAATAAATACTGTGAAACATTAAAGAAGACAATACAGAACAAAAGAAGGGGAATGTTAACAAACGGAGTGTGCTTGTTGCATGACAATGCAAGTCTCCATACAGCCAACAACGCAAAATGAATTTGGCTCATAAAGTTCATTAAGAAAGAAGGCAACTACATTGAAAAATAGTGTTTCATATACTTTCTGGACATGCTTTGTAATTTCCACCATATTAATACTAAAGCTTTTTACCATTGGAGAAAACATCAGCCGTAATGTCGTCCCACACGTCATTTTTCTTCAAAGTTCCCGCATAGTTTTCATCATAGAACGTACAATTGAGCAATTTGAGGATCTCATCGTCTTCGTCGCTGCACGCATCTTTAGATTTTGAAAACACATCGAAGCTGCTCAAATGTTTTTTGATGAAGCTGGTCATCACATTTTCTAAAGGCTCCAGAAGTATAACCGAATCGTCCGAGGAGACAAAATTCATAATTGCGGCGATCTTCGAAACGGACGCACCAATTCCTTCCAATTTCTTTATTAACTCACTCATATTTCCATAACCGTTCAACGCTTCGAAACAAAGCAAGCTCATAGTAGACACGCTGTATAATTCTTCAGGCTTTTCAGATAATTTATAACCGAGAACCTTTACATTTCCGAACAGAAGGGAAGCTTTTAGCTTGCCGCAAAAATATAAATTTGAAGACGGCTTCACTACGGCGACGCAAGCATTATTCAGTGCAATAATTTTATAGGTTTGTAATTTATTTTCATCGTTTATTGCGATAAAATGAGATGCTTCTATACTTTCATCATTGCTAATTAAATTAGTATCCATATCATTCGAGACATTTGAGAGATTAACGTCTTCATCTTGTTTCGATTCATCATTTGGTTCATCACTAACTATTGTATCGTACGAATGAACAGTCCAATTATCGAAAGACTTTGGTTTTTTAAATATTTCCGTAAACGAGGAAGAATATGCGTAGTTGTTTTGAATAGTTTTCGAAGGAAATCTATATTTACTCTTATTTAATAGAGCGAGTGGTCCGTGTGCCATAAATACTGCTTGTTTTTGCTCTTTTGAATCTGTAGATTTAATGTTACGATCTTGTTTATGATCTTTTACCTTTTGCTTTTTCTTTTCTTTCAATCTTGCCAATATTTTCTGGGCCAGACTGCCGTTTGCATCAAAAATAGATTCATCTGGATCATTCAAAAAATAATTTTCTTCCATTGCCATATAATTTGGTTCTTTTATTGAGGTGTCAATATTCTTTTGAACCGATATTAACGGTGATTCTAAAGCATTTTTAACTTTAACACTGTTAATATCCAAATTATTTATATTTGAATGTTTTATTTTCTGAATACCAGCACTAATATTGACATTAGACGATTGCGCAATTAACTTTTTATGCGGTTCAGCTTTGTGAAATGTTTTTTCTACAGATTTGGTTTTTTTCTTATTTTTTATTTTAGTTTTTGATTTTTTAATAACAGTTTTTGAATCACTGAAAGGCTTCTTCGCTTGTTTTATAACATTTTCTATTTCATCAACATTAATAACATTTAAATATTCACCGCCTGCATTTTTATTCAAAATATCTGATATCACAGAAATCATTTGGTTTTCCAAATACCCCGTTTTTCCAGATTTTACATGACTACTCTTTATATCTTTGGCTCTTTTGGATACATTTAAGGACTTATTTTCGGTGGCAGCTTGTTTTCGTTCAACCATCTTCCTTTTTCTCTTTTCCAATTTATCTTGATTATCAAACATCATATTAGCAGGTGCAACCGGAAAATTATGGACGTTCACATCATCATCGTGAAGAGATTTAATATTTTCACTTTTTAATATTGCTTTCAGCTTTTTTTTTAATAACAGCTTATCTTTTTCTGGAGAACTCATATTATCAGAACTTTTACTCATCTTTTAAAACAAAAATTGCTGAAAAATAAAAACAATTATTATTAAACTGCTAGTTGGAACTTTTGTCATAAATACTAAAGTTTTAAATACAGGGTCTTTCGATAGGAACGCTCAAAAATTATTAAGTTGAGTTGGATACTGAAGATATGTGATTCCAACAGGATGGCGCGTGCACTTTTAGACTTTTTCTTTTGGGACTATCTTAAATTGTAGATATATGCGTATAAACCGCAAACAATTGATGCCCTCGATAAACACCACCCAGCAAATTTAGCCAGATTTATGCGACAAAGTCATCGAAAATTTGACTTCCCTAATACGTGCCACCAAGCGAAACCGCAGCAGATATTTGAACGACGTTATATTCCATACTTATTGCCATAAAATATTCTTTCTAATAAAAAAAAATTGAGTGGATATCTCACACACAACTGGTTTTATTTACATTTAAAAATTGAGCGTACTTATTGAAAGTCCCTATATAATTCTCATAAAAATACAATATTAATACTGAGATATTTTATCAAATGAAAACAAATTCCATATTAAAGCTTTTCCAATTAGAATAACGGCTCCATAATGTAATAATTGGGAAAGAACTCAAAATAAAATAAATAGTTAACCCCAAATAATTCATGCTAAATATGAAGATGAGAATCAAAACGATTTTTTCCTAAAGTTTAACCATAGGGCAATAATTTAAATTACATATCTAATACAGAGGCGCGATAATTTATTTATATAAACCAACTTTGAAGAAGTAATTCAAAATTTTCGCCGACCATGCAACTTCGCCACTGTCAATATCGATCACTCTATTTTTAATTCAAATAGGTATTACTTCGGCCATTAATTAATTTATCATGTGTCAAATTTATTTAACACCATCTAAATAACGTTCTTTACTAATAATACTGAATTATTTCATTTGAAATAAAGCATTTATTTATTCGCTGATTTAACAATATTATTTTATTATTATAATTACATATTGGAAAATAAAATAATTACAAACGTTAATTCATTTTGCATTATCAATATTTTGCATTTAAATATATTTATTGTGTATATATTCAATCCATTTTAAATATAAATTTGCTTTATTTTTATTTTTATACAAAAAAAATTTATATTTACTTTTTCAAAAATATTTTCTTGAGAAAATTTCTCAAATTAATAATATAGATATAATTTATAAAATCTTGACTTTTTAAACTGTTCAATTAATTAATACATATTTAAAATTATCGAAATATTTTATTATGACTTAAATGTTTATTTTATATGGCAAGAAAAATACGCGCGCCAATAAGTTTGACATTTGTATGTAGGCGTGCTGTCAGTTAAGAGCTAAATGGTTCTTCAAAACAGTGGCCGTTATCGGCCTGATAAAGGTGAATCGTTTGCGAACGATGGAGGTGCTGGAGGATCACGGTTAGATTTGCGTCCCCACATTTTCCGATTTGATTCGATTCCCATATTGTCACCACATTGATTCAACATAAAATTATTTTATTGTCAGGGATGATTCTTCAGAATCGAGAATACGAACTGCCATTGAAAACGATCGTATCGATTCGAAATATGGATTCGACAGGGTTCGCGGTCATATTGAACGAACGGGCTTCCTCATCAATATGCACTCAGTAAGTCAATCATTGTTTTGATATACATATTTGCGTTTATAAATTTAATTTGATTCAATATTTCAGACGGAAATTCTCGATGAAGACAAGAGATTAATTGCTGCCATGGATTATTATTTTATAGAAATGGACGGTTCCCGTTTTAAAGTCTCTTTAGCGTTCCAGCCGTACTTCCTTATTGCAGCGCGCAAGGAATGTGAACAAGAAGTGATCTTATTTTTAAGTAAAAAATATGCAGGTGTCATATTTAAAATTGAAACGCTTGAAAAAGAAGATTTAGATTTGGTACTTTTCATCTTATTATCATTTTAATTGACATATAGACTTCTTAATTAAAATAATTGAATTTGTAGCCCAATCATCTTTCTAATCTGCAACAAAGATACATCAAATTATCGTTTGTCTCTATGAACGATATGACAAAAGTTCGTAGAGACCTTTTAACAGCAGCAAATAAAAACAAAGAAAGAGAAAAGACAGACACAATTTATACCGAAATGCTGACCAACGCTATGACTAGTGCGGCAGCTCTAGAACACGCAAAAAAAACAAAGGATCATATGGAAAACATAATCGATATAAGGTATGAATTGGCATTCACATCTGACATAATTTTATTGCAATATTGATATAAAATGTATTTACAGAGAACACGATGTACCGTTTCATGTGAGAGTTTCAATTGATCTTAAAATATTTTGTGGTCTTTGGTATACTGTAAAAACTCGAGGCACTGAATCGCCTTTAATAATGAAAAGAGAAGATCTATTAGAGAGGCCAGATCCTATAGTATTAGCATTTGATATTGAAACTACAAAATTACCACTTAAATTCCCTGATTCGCAAACGGATCAAATAATGATGATTTCGTACATGATAGACGGGCAAGGCTATTTAATTACAAATCGGGAAATAATATCATCAGATGTTGAAGATTTCGAATACACTCCAAAACCAGAATTTGAAGGGTTAGTGCTTTATTTTTTAATTGAATATTAAAATAAGAACAGATTTCTAAAATTTATTTTGCAACATTTTTTAGATTATTCGTGATATTTAACGAAGTGAACGAAAAGGCCCTACTACAAAAGTTTTTCGACCACATATTAGATATAAAACCACACATTTTTGTGACATACAATGGTATTTATTCAAAATATAAATGATTCATTATAAATTATTGCATTTTTAATCTTATTTTCTACGCTCAGGTGACTTTTTCGATTGGCCGTTTATTGAAACTCGAGCTGAAATACACGGCTTGGATATGAAAAGAGAAATCGGCTTCTCAAAAGTGAACAGCCGCGACGGCACGTATTTAAGTAGGCCCGCCATGCACATGGATTGCTTGTGGTATGCGTATTTTCGTATATTCAAACGACGACCAAATTTCAAATGCGCTATTAAATCAATTCATGTGACTTTTCAGTTGGGTTAAAAGAGATTCTTATTTGCCTGTTGGATCCCAGGGCTTGAAAGCTGTTGCCAAAGCTAAATTGCGCTACGATCCCGTTGAATTAGATCCCGAAGACATGTGTAAAATGGCGACTGAACAACCACAGGTTTGTCGCTTTTTAATTTAATTTATCTGTGATTTATTAACATTCGTGTGAATTAAATCTTCAATGCTAACATAGCCGACATCTTAATGATATCAGAAGACAATTTATTCACAATTTTGCATTTAAATTTGTCCGTGAAAAAGCTCGGTTTGAAGTGGGTATCAAGAATTGGGATGCATTACTTTTTGAATTCTGTAAACGATATATAAAAAATCTTATAATTATAGGTACTCTCCAATTATTCAGTATCGGATGCAGGTTGCAACATATTATTTATACATGAAATATGTACATCCTTTTATATTTGCGCTTTGCACGATTATTCCCCAAGAGCCTGACGAGGTAACAGCATCTTTATTAATATAAAAATTTGATTAACAATATTGATTCATAAATTCTTACAGAATTAAATCTTTTAGGTGCTTCGTAAAGGATCTGGTACTCTTTGTGAATCACTACTCATGGTGGAAGCGTTTCATGCGAATATTGTTTTTCCGAATAAACAAATAGAACAACTTAATAAATTAACACCCGATGGTCATTTACTGGAACAAGAGACTTACGTAGGGGGTCACGTGGAAGCCTTGGAATCGGGTATGTGTTAATTTCGATAAAATATGCAACATCTTTTTGCGGCTGTATTAAAAGGGTTTATTTTTTAGGCGTTTTTAGAGCTGATATTCCATGTAGATTTCGCCTAGTACCGGATGCATTTAATAAACTCATCGAATCTATTGCTCATGTGATGAAGCACGCCATTGAAGTGGAAGAAGAAGTGCCTCTTCATTTTGTTACGAATTTTGAAGATGTTTGTTCGCAAATACAAAAAAAATTGGAAGCATTACGAGATCATCCTAACAGGCTGGAAAATCCTGTAATTTATCATTTGGATGTAGGCGCTATGTATCCTAATATTATATTGACGAATAGGTTATTATTGTTATTAATGAATTTATTTATTATTACATGATGATTTTTTTAAAATGATGATTCCTAAATATGTTAATTTTGTAGATTGCAACCATCGGCTATGGTGAATTCAAGTACATGTGCAGTGTGTGATCACAACAGACCAGGCGCTACTTGTCAACGTGATATGGAATGGGTTTGGCGAGGAGATTATTGTAAAATCATTTTTTCACATAATTTATCGCTAAAAAAGGATATCCGATCGCGTTATGTAATTTTTAGAAATAAATTAACACATTAGTCGCCCAGCATGATTCGGTGAAGTTTCTCACGGGGCTCAAATCCGATATTCGGGGCTTAAGAACGTAGCGATTAGAATGATAAGCTTAATTAATTGCTCTGTAATTAACCAAGCTAACAAAAACAAACCAAAGCCTAACTAGATGATAGTAAAGCCACAGTATAAAAATGAGTCCTGTGAACAAATAAGGGTAGAAATGCAAATTTCCAGATCATTCTCAAAAGATATAGCTTGAGAATGTAACCATAAAGGAGCTTTCCAGTTGCAGCTCCTGGACAACCTTTTTTTCTGCAAGGAGGGGAAATGTTTTATATACATTGCTAAGCCCGTGCCCGGCAGTAGTATGGGATTCATAAAATCGTTTACCCATTAAAACCCCTCCTTGCCTGATACAACACTCGGGCTCCACTACTTTCTCGTCTGTAAAGCTGTTGAAGCAATTCGACAACTAATCCTCTTGGCGTCCTCCTTGGATACTTCACATTCAAACATTGTGTGATCTGCATCATCCGCCTCAGCTCCACAATGGTGGCATTGAATGATCGCCTCTTTGCCTATCCATTTCAGATAGGCTCCGAAGCAACCGTGCCTAGTGAGGAGCTCCGTTAGATGATAGCTCAGACGTCCGTGACTCCTTTCGTTCCACTTTCTTACATCGGGCAGTAGAGCATGCGTCCACCTGCCTTTCTCTGAAGTGTCCCATCATTTCTGCCACTCCATCATGATCGCCTCCCTCGCTTCTCGTTTCTTAACTTCGACTTATCAAGCTTTGCGCTCGACTGCCAGCAAATCAACGGGAGCAGTCTCGACGATCACCAACACCGTGTTCTCTAACACAATTCGGTATGCCACCACGACTCGTGGAGCGCACTTCTTTGCACGCTTGCCATCTTATACCTGCATGCCATTATATCTATCGTGTCCGCCCAAATAGGCGCAGCGTACAACATCCTGGAGTGTACAACCGACATCAGGAGTTTTCTCCTACTAGTCTTCAATCCCCCGATATTCGGCATCAGTCTGTCAAGCTGCTCCGAAGTTTTGCCCACTTTTGCTGTTGCCTTCTCAATCCAGTCAGACTCCAAGGTACCTCTGTGAATCCACAAATGGCAAGCTCCTGGACAACCTAAACAGTGCTCTATAGTAATTGTATTGCACCCGGAGCTGCAGTTGTGGAACCATCATTTCAATATATTGCCATAAATGCAGATGGCTTCTCTGTCTTCTGATATTGACTACTTGAAGCTGACGCCCATCCTTATCATGTCAAAACACTATCATGACATACTTCAAAGTATTGAAGATCAATTATGTGACGGTTTAATCCATGCAGATCCAATAGCACTCTCAGAGTTTTGATAGAAGTCACCAGTAGAACCATGTCTTCTTCGTACAAAATGTGGTTCATGCAATTTTTCCTCACTTTACATCCAACAGCAGTCTCTAAGTACCGAGGAGAGATCATGCATGTACAGGTTGAAGAGTTCCAGCGACATAGAGCTGCCCTGTCTCACCTCGCACCCAGTGCCAATGGACTGCGTAATGCTACCCGCGATATCAACTAACTAAACTAACACTAAAAGCCTAGTGATCCACCCTTCTATGGTTTGTAGTCTGTGAGACTAATAATTAGTGATATAGGATTAAATATTAGAAAGAATTGGAAATTTACCTCTAATATTACGTAACGCAATCAGATATCTATTTTTGACTCTAAATTAAAAACGTATAAACATGCGTCAATCTTAAAAACTCAAATAAACATACTTTGTTAATAGTGCCTGCGTCTCGAAGTGAATATCAAAGAATACAACAGCAATTAGAAACTGAAAAATTTCCATCGCTCAATCCTGGTGGTCAACCGAGACCTTTCCACGCTTTACCTAAAGAAGATCAAGTGAGTTGGACTTAATTTTAATTTTACTAATGGAAATCTCAGTTTATTTTCAAGAAACATGTTTGGTGATAAATTACATTTAATTAATATAGGCGGCGTATGAAAAGAAGCGCTTAGGCAGACTATTGCAGGGTTGCGTACAAAAAAACAAAAGTAACTAAAGAAGAAATTAAAACTACGACAATTTGTCAGAAAGAAAACTCATTTTACGTAGACACCGTTAGAGCCTTTAGGTATTGCTTATTCCATCTTCAGATCCGTTATGATTATCATTGTGCTCATAACTTAATGCATTTTAGGGATAGGCGATACGAATATAAAGCATTAAATAAGCAAGCCAAACAAAAGGTATCGGAAGCCATCGCTTCCGGGGACGCGGGAGAAATTAAACTGGCCAAAAGCTGCGAAGTGTTATACGATTCGTTACAATTGGCGCACAAGTGTATTTTAAATTCATTTTATGGATACGTCATGCGACGAGGGTATTCAAAAAAATAGATATTATTGATATTTGTTACTTGTAATTTGGTTTTAAACGCATTTTTTATATTCAGCGCCCGTTGGCACAGCATGGAAATGGCAGGTATAGTCTGTTATACCGGCGCTCATATCATTATGAAAGCTCGAGAGATCATCGAACAAGTCGGCCGTCCGTTAGAATTGGATACTGATGGTATATGGTGCGTACTTCCGGCTTCCTTTCCGGAAACATTTACGGTTTTATCTGATCATCCAAAAAAAAAGAAGATAAAAGTCTCTTATCCAAATGCAGTTTTAAACGCCATGGTTAAAGTACGTATTTTAAATACGAATGGTTTATTAAACATTCGCATGATGCATTTAAATAAATTGTTTTTCGAATTTAGGACCATTTTACCAACGATCAATATCATCAATTGGAAGATCCTGTGAATATGGTATATAGTCAAAGATCGGAAAATTCTATATTTTTTGAAGTCGACGGTCCGTATTTAGGAATGGTTCTTCCCGCATCCAAAGAAGAAGGGAAAAGACTCAAAAAACGCTATGCAGTATTTAATTTCGACGGAACGCTGGCGGAATTGAAAGGTTTCGAAGTAAAACGCAGAGGCGAACTGCAAATTATCAAAATATTTCAGTCGTCCGTTTTTGAGGCGTTCCTTAAGGGCGATTCCCTCGAGACGTGCTATGCGTCTGTAGCTAAAGTCGCCGATTATTGGCTCGACGTACTCTATAGTAAAGGTTGTAATATGCCCGATTCAGAACTTTTCGAACTTATCTCCGAAAATAGATCCATGTCTAAGAAACTCGAAGAATACGGTGCTCAAAAGTCGACTTCTATATCCACCGCAAAGAGATTGGCCGAATTTTTAGGCGATCAAATGGTCAAAGATGCGGGATTGGCGTGCAAATTTATCATTTCACGCAAACCGGACGGTTCTCCAGTCACCGAGAGAGCGATTCCGCTGGCTATCTTTCAATCTGATCCCAGTGTAAAACGTCATCATCTACGCCGATGGTTGAAAGACAATTCTATCAACGACGATATAGACATTCGCGATGTATTAGATTGGAATTATTACATTGAAAGACTGAGCGGCGCCATACAAAAGATTATTACAATTCCGGCTGCAATGCAAGGGGTACATTTTCTATTATAATTTGAATTTTCATCATGATCTCTTTGTATCCTCGTTATAATTTTTTAAATTCTTATTAGCTTGCGAATCCAGTTGCTAGAGTGAAACATCCCGACTGGTTGCATAAAAAGATGTTGGAGAAAAATGATGTATTGAAGCAACGTAAAATAAGCGAACTTTTCACATCAAAGCCCAAGACAGTCGTTGATAATAGTAGCAATATGTGTCAGGATGTAAGTGCTTAAATTTTCATCAATATCGGGTTATTAAACGAAGCTAAATTTCATACTTTTATTTGATTATAGTCTGAAGATATCGAAGACATTGGTAAACCTTCTACAAGTTTTCCGAGTGATTTTATTAAGCCTAAAATTGCAACAGTCAAAAGAAAACGGAAAGCATCTGTTAATGAGGAAGAAATCAAACATTCTACTTGGAGAGAAGCTTTAGGGTCGCCTCCACCTTTTGGATCAACCAAAGCAAGTCTATTTTTTATTTTTATTTATGCGTCATGACGATATGATTAGTCTAAATCTGACTTCACTTATATATCTAAGCGCCGTTATTGTTTCCTCGTCGTTTTATATTGCCTTAATATATTTTTTTCATATGATCTGATGATTACTGAAGACTGGATGTCTAATCTAATACATAAAAATCAATGTTTGTTTGTCCGTATTTAATGCGCTGCCATACTGTTCATCCGATTGCGATAAAACTTTATCAACTTATTTTTTACACTTGCGGGAATAACATAGGCATATTAAAAATATTGTTTGTTATGCAAGATGTGGTATTGCAACGGGTAATCACTATTATGTATATATCACACAATATTATTATTTTAATAGGTGGAAAGAATTGCTTGGATTGTATTTCAAAAGAAAAAATGGGCTTGGCAGGCTGCTAAACGAGGAAAAAGCTCGAATAAAAAGAAAGGTATGATTTTGTTTTTGTCGATTTAAAACAATCAACAAAAGTTTTCGTTTATATTAATTTGAATTTTGTATACATAAAAAGGAAAAAGGGATTTTAACAATTCCAATCAAGAAGAAAGCGATTATGTGATCCCTTTACGCAATTATGGACCAGCAAATACATTGGGAGGTTTTTTGAAAAGAGCCCAACGCACACTTCTCGATATGCCTTGGCAGATAATTCAGGTATTAAATATGCAATATAATGATTATCTTGTATTGCTTATGTTATTTAAGTTACGCGTTTATGTTATAATTATCTTCGTAGTGCAACCGATAACCGTCCGCTATAGCGGCGGCAGGAAAAGGGTAACATTTCCGTTATGTAAATCATCGCCTCGCCTCTTTACCCACCCAATATTAAAGAAAGATTTCACCTTTGATATTTATTTATGAACACCCACAGTCATACTTATTCGCATGTGTATATAAATTTTAAGGTAATAGAAACTGCAGAACCCGGACAATATAAATTATGGGCATTGATCGGTTCCGAGCTCCATAATATTCGTCTTACTGTACCGCGCGTCTTCTACGTAAATCAGCGAATTAGTCGTCCTGAAGATCAAGGTGCGCTGTGGAAAAAATGCAATAGAATACTACCAAGAGGTCGCACTGTGCTTCATTTATATCAGTATACAATTTCGGAGGAGCTTTATAGACGTCATCAGGAGTATGTTTCCGATTAATGCCATATTGCATTAATTAATATAAATACATTAAATATAAATTTGTTTAAATTTTTTTAGAGATCTTATGGGGGAGCTTTCTGCTCCAGAAATCGAAGGAATTTATGAAACACAAATGAGCTTAGAATTCAAAATACTCGTCCAATTGGGATGCATATGTGCTGTGGATAGACAAGAAGCTAGAAAGTAAATTAACGCCTATATGGTAACATATGAACGTCACATATGCTTATCATTGATCTTGTTATTATTATTTTTAGATTGGCGCAAAATGCAAACACTGAGAGCTTTTATCTTAACCAACTTCAATTCAAAAGTGTTGCATATCAACCGTATTTGAAAAAAACTGTCAGTAAAGACCCATATTCATTTTATATGGTTGTTTAAATAGTCTTTTAATAATATTGATAATTTATTTAATAGAACGGTGTACTCGACATAAAGCAGATTTATCTGTATCAACACACGGGCATAGGATCATCAAGAGCTATGTGGTCTTTATGCTTGGGACCTACAAAACGTGTCTACATCTTTGTCATCGATACCGTGAAAACAAATCAAATGCCTAATATGAATACGCTTTATGCAGCAGAAAGAACGACAAAGTATTTATGCTCTCAAAGTATCTATATACAGGGTGCGGCAGGGAAACTACCTTATTTTAAAAATAAACAACATACAGCATAGACAGCATAGAAAGTATGGCCTTCTTTGGCGCTCATAATTTCTTCCACGTATTCTCAGTTCTCCTTGTTCACTATGCTACCCCGAGTGCTTGTTTCAGCATGTTCTTCTGGGGCACCCAAGCCTCACAATCATCAATGGTATGTTTCGCGTCGTCGCCACCATGGTTTTTATTATTCACATTTAAAATAAGATAGTATCTCTACCACACCCTATACATGCGTGTATAAATTTTTTTGCACTATGATTAACAATTTTAAATCCAGGATAAACAGTGGCTCGGATGAATCTCAGCTTCCTCCATCGGATCTCAACTTTGAAGTAGTCTGCGAGACGAATATCAAATTAGTATATCGGCTTATACAGCGCGCACTTCAAGACTACAAAGAAGACCATAAAGGTCCGACGTTTTGTGCGATACAATCCACGTATTCAATACCGATATTGCTGTCGTTGATGCCAGGTATTTAATTCACAATGTGCATTTAAACAAGCGCACAATCCTCGAAGCGCACGTGCTTAATTCGATATTTTAATAATATAGGTTTAGGCGATTTTCCGTTAGTCCCGATACATGTACGCGATGTTGAGACGCTGTATGCTTCGTTAGACTGGCAACGTCTAGGTGCGAGAGCTATACTTCGTCATTATCTTAATTTGGATTCTATAATAGATCTTACGTTAGAGCAATGCAGGTAAGATACTTCTTCTCGAGTCTTATAATATAAAATACTTACGTATTTCAATAATAAATATTTATTAATTCTTAAATTAAGGTATTTCCATTTACCTTTGGGTAACATGCCGGCGGATCCCACATTATTCGGTGCAGATTTATTCTACGCTCGTAATCTAATCAAGCATAATTTTGTGTTATGGTGTTCCAATATGGATAGACCCGATTTGGGCGGTCGAGAAACTGACGATAATAGGTAATTTGCGTCTCATTCGTGCATTTAAACTTTCATTCGATCTTGATTGAATTTAAATATTTCTAATATGGCGTGTAGACTTATTAGCTGAAGCTGAAGAACTCGGCGGCAATATGCACAATTCAAGTGGTGCGTATCCAAATTTGAGCGTAGAATTAGAAACGGATTCGTTGGCGGTTTGCGCTCTCATGCAAGCCACTCAAATTTTACAAATTGAAGGAACGAGTGTTGCCACGTCGTTTGGCGCCCAACCACAAGCTCTAATACCTGATGCTCTCGGTAATTATATTGATACAATGTATTCGATTGTACATAGTATTTGTATTAATATGAATGTTGGAATTGGTTCTAGGTGCTAATACGTCGTTGTGTTATGATGAATCTGCTCAATGCAGCGCCGCTATGAAAGTGTTGCGTACCATGGTCGGAGCTTGGCTTAGAGATGTATCT
The DNA here is from genome assembly GCA_008973525.1 of Stenopsyche tienmushanensis. Classification (NCBI taxonomy): domain Eukaryota; kingdom Metazoa; phylum Arthropoda; class Insecta; order Trichoptera; family Stenopsychidae; genus Stenopsyche; species Stenopsyche tienmushanensis. Next base: position 960,525 of record WACJ01000017.1, read on the forward strand.
GTGTATAAAAATGTATTTGCCGATTTTCAACTATCACATTTTTATAGGTACGCCGTCACTATATATCCTGCATGCGATACTTATTTCCTATTTTGAATTAATATTCTCATAATTGTCAAGGTGGCTTCGTACTCCTACGTCTATTTTATACGATCCAGCACTACGACGAACTTTACATAATTTAATGAAAAAATTATTTTTACAACTCATTGCCGAATTCAAACGACTTGGCTCGCAGATCATATTTGCAAATTTCAATAAAATTATATTATCTACGAAAAAGAAATCAGTCATGGATGCCATAGGTATTTAATTTTTATAATTAATTTGAATAGTTGTAATAAGAATTCGTTTAAAAATGAATGTCTCTTCTAGGCTACGTCGAATTTGTTGTGCAGAGTATTAGAAATAAAGAAATTTTCCATGGCATTGAAATATCATATAAGCAGTGTTGGTCATATTTGATTTGGTTGGATTTAGCTAATAACGCCGGTGTCAAGGTATGTTTTGATATATGAGAGGTACCGGATGAAAATTTCGTTTTCCCAAGTAATTTAAGCTGTATGAGATCTCGCATTATCTTATTAAAAATCCCCTATTGAATATTCTAGATCTTTTTACACAAATTGCTTATTTTAATTGTTCCATTCATAGTTAAACTGCGCCGTATCGTTTGGTCGTATTTAAGAATTTCATAGCGTTGCCTTCTTGTTCATGTGCTTCCGTTAAAAATAAGACAAAGTTGCTCAGGTTCTTAATACTGTTTGACAATACTTCGTTGCTTTATTTCCTAGGGCAGTACTTCTCTAGCAAGGTCTTAATTGAACTGCAAAACAACACTCCATCTGCATTGATAGAAGTTGGCAAAGTTTTATCGCAATCGACTAAACGGTGTGGCAGCGCATAAAATACGAACAAACAAATTTTTATTTTTGAATCGTCCCCTTTACCGTCTGTTTTCCATATATGTATATATTCATGTGGAGAGTCGTTCATGGATTCGATTGTGAGGCACTCATTCGAAGTGCCAGCGGTCTGAAAGTCGGACCAGTTGGGCACACAAACTTTGTGGCCTCCTCTTTTAGGGCTTTTTGCATAAAATATGGTGAGAAATGCATCCCCGGGGTCTTTCTACTGACCGTTAAAAAGCACAATGCCAAAAAACAACATTCTCATCCGTTACCCCTAATACATACAAATGCAATTTATATATTTATGCTATTTGAATATTTATTTTTTATCATAAATAAGGGTAAACTACCGAAAGGATTAACGGAAGTAGGAGAATCACACAACATGGACGATTCACAACACAATCAATTGGAAGACGAAGAGGTGAATTTTGTAATTTTTAAGTATTCCAATACGATATCAAGTGTATCGTTTTTAATATATTTTTGATTATATAAGGATTCGATCGAGATGAATTGGAATTTGATGGAGTATTTACCTGCGCCAGTACGAGATCATTTTGCCGGGTCCGTCGCAGGCTTTGTGAGTGCTGCGCACACGGAACCGGACGAACTCTGTTCACTCGTTCGAGGAGAAATATCTCAAAAACTCTTTCAGTGAGATAAATTCATCGACACTTAATTTGTCATATTTTTTCCCGCGTGTATTACAACAGGTAACGTTTTCAGATTGACTGAAAAGATCCACAAAAAATATCCAATCATGGAGTACGAAAACTGACGGCGCCCTCATGAGTACGCAATTCGAAGGCGGTCAAAGAAATCCCGCTCTAGAATTTGTGAACGCAATTTGCAAAGTGTTTTATTTAGTCGCCGATATAACAGATGAGGTAAGATCGCAGTGATTAAGAATCATTGCAAGATAAATACTATCATGACTCGATTGCTTGGATTATTTCAGGTTGATCTGCTCCGACGAAATCTATTACGACTTATAGGAATAGGCGAATTCAGCGAATCGGCCACGTGGAAGGATCCCTGCGCGAGTTTTACAATATGCGAAGTCATATGCAAAGTCTGCAATCATTGCCGAGATATCGACATGTGCAAGGACAATCATAGAGATATCATCAATGACTGGTAATTATTCAGGGCCTAATGCTTTAAATGATAATTTAAATTATTGAATATCTATTTGAATTCATCGATTTCAGCCCCGTGTGTCTATGTCCGATATGCGGTACCGCGTATGAAAATTCGGAATTGGAACATCGACTGATAGAAGCGTTTAATAAAAAAAATATGTCTTATATTTTACAAGATTTAATTTGCACTCGATGTCATCAAGTGAAGAGAGAAAATCTATCCACCGTGTGTTCATGCGCTGGAGATTTTAAACTAATGATGTCCAAGAAAGATATGATCAAGACCTTAAAAACATTTAGGATGATTTCAAAATATTTTAAAATGACTCTTTTACTTGAAATTGTTTTATTCAACCTTCAAAATACTTGATTTTTACTATGAATTATTTATTATTTCGTTTAATACAAATTAATTGACAAAAATTTGTTTTGTTTTTAATCCAAATATTACTAGGTTTAACGTCTTATTTTAAACCCCCCGTTGATTGCAACGGATCTGACTGATTTATGATATGATAATGTAGCGTGGGCGAAATGGAATCCCTACGTAATGGCGCTGCTAATCTGTGTAGATTTAATCAACCCAGATTAACAATGACATCCTCCCGTCTATTAAGATGCAATGTTTCAATATAACAGTGACATCTGCGGTGCTGTGGACACTTGGCTAAGGGGAGACGTCTTCCTGCCGCCTGATCTCTCTCGATTCATGAATAAAGAAATCAGTTAAGAAGAGAGTATTTCTATTCTCAGCTGACTAACTTCATTCCTCCCGTTGGCTCCATTACGACCCGAAAGCAGCCCAGGGATTCTGTCCAGAGAGCCCTCACTTTAAGTTACACTGGTGTCAGAATCAGCTGGTCGTTAAGGTGCCGAACCATTCTGGATAGCGCACCAGTGCATCTTCTTCAACAGTGCATTATCCTCAGTCAGAGATAGGCGAAAGCAGTCTTGTTGGTTCTTGTACCTCGGGTTTAGGTACAAATGACCAAACCAATACGAGCCCCCTTTAAACTGAGGTTGGATAACCTTTTTCTTCCTCCTCCAATGCACCTTCGGATGCACATGGTCTAAAACTGATCTTTCTCGGGAGCCTCGCCTTATTTTGGAGGGCATGGAGTGAAAGGGATGGGCGTCTGGAAGCTCTATGCGTAGTGTTTCTCAAGGATCAAAGAGAGATGGATGACATGCCTGTGTGGCTAGTCCGAGAACACTCCGAACAGACTTTACAACAGTGTGGAGCACGGACTCTGTCTCTGTATAAAGAGACCAATTGACCACATTTCTTCGAAGACGGTGCTGGAAATGCTATTATTGTGAACGCTGAGTCATAACAATCAATGTTGAGTGACTTCTTACGGCCTCAACTGAATTATATTGATGCGTTTGATTTTTATTTCCAGCGAGACAGCGTCACATCTGGATGATCTTTTATATTTTAATTTGTAAGAACGGATATAACTATAATATTAATAACTATAAAATAAATGATAAAACTTGTGATAGCTGAAAAAATTATATTTCAATATCATTTTTAAAAAAACTTAAATTAAATCATTTACAATAACGTATCAATTGCCTTCTCAGTTTGCTCATAATTAGTCATACTTCGCCTAACATAACGAACAATACTCCCCCCTATAATACAATTGTCCTATGAAATGTATCCTATACATGTTAGGTCTATCTTTATTATGGTATGGCGACAGCTTTCAGTTAAGCGAGTTATAACAATGTTCTAATTTAAAACCCCGTCGTTATCAATATTACCGATGCCGCGAGCAACTTCACTGATGCAAACCCATTGTCCTTCATTGTTTTCTCTCCATAAACTAACTTTGTTGTCGCCACCCGATACTGCCAATATATTACCGGTCAGAGACCAACTCACGCTCCAAACGACGTCATCAAACGTATGCAGAATGGTAGAGTTCCATGAAATATTATCGTCGCTCGTCCAAATAACTACACGTTTGTCTTGAGAACAGGATGCCAAAACAGAGCGAGGTAGTCCTATTGACGGCGCCCATGCAACGTCACGGAATCCAATCCGTGTGTATTTCTAAGCGATTTTCTTCCGTCCATTGATCGGCTTCCTCAATCCAAATCTGAAATAAGAAACAGATTAAATAGACGAAACTAAAACAAAGTGCAACATAGAAACTTCCTTATTTGAAACGAGCAAGATCTAACGTGTGACTGTTGTGTATTGTTTAGAATAGGCATGTCGATTTGACTCCGATTAACAAAGGCCAGGACTCTTATAAAACGTTCTGTGACTGAGATTCAGGAACAGGAACTCCACAGAAGGATTAAACAAAAGACAGAATGTTAGAGCAACAAATGGTCACGATAATTTCAATAAGAGGCTCTTTACATGTAGTGTCTTGATAATTCTGGTGAAGTTCAAAGCAAGAATGGAAGAAAAATCTTTGAAACAAAAGTCGCGAGGATCTAGTCCATGAAGAGATGTCAATCCCACGAGATCTGACAATGAAAGAGGTACTCCTGGAGCAGACATCCTTTAAACTCTGTACCTCCCCGATTTTACAGCGTCCAAAAATTGCATCAATCAGACGTCATAGTGGGCATTCACAACACGCGTCATAACACAAATAAATCAGTCTTTAATATCATCCCGATCGAGTTTCCGGTCTATGTAGAATAACTCGCTTCTATTTTTCCTGCAATTATTTTGACTATATTCCTTGGGTTGCAAGGAATACAATGCTGTGAAAATCTCCGTGATATCTCAATGTTTTATCAAGTTACATCCAATTAGTAATCGGATTTCGACTTCTGACAAATTTGTCTGGCTTCGCGGTATTTGCTAAGTTTGTATTTTAATCCCTGTAAATATATTGCGGATATTTACATCAACCCTGTGCACACAATATGATGTCTCTATCACGCTTCGATTCAATTGCCATTCGGCACAACAGTAATTTCCCTGATACATTCTGTAAAATAACATATTATTGACAGACTTACCTTAACTAGATTGTCTGAACCGCCAGAAACCAGCCGTTTGGAAGCATTTTTGCTGCTTAACGGATCGGAATTAGGATCGGCTGAGATGGCTGGACACCAGCTGACAGAATTACACCCGACAGCATGAGCTCCTGGAATCTTTTTGGCTTCCCAGTTGTCTCCGTCTTGATTGTAGCTTAGGACGGATATTGAGCCGTCTGAGCTTCCACAAGCTAAAATGAGGCCGTAGTCTTGAGGCGCCCACGCAACGGAATTCACAGAAGAATCGTGATTAGAGTATTCGTATAGCTTGGTCCACTCGGCTGCTTCCTTCCATATGATAACTTTGCGATCGTACGAGCAAGAAGCGAGAAGAGATCCGTGCTTCGGGTGAGCCCACGCGACCTGCCAGACGGGTGCGTGATGTCCCTTCAGCTCGGCAACGAGAGCGTGCGCCCCACCACCGGCGCGCACTTCGAACACTTTGACGGAGTGATCCGAGGAGCACGTGGCCAATCGCAATCCGTAATAGTCTAGTGCAGCATCGTGCACCATATCTTCGTGCGCAGTATCCACCGTACTTACCACCGACACCATTTTGACAGACCCGGTGATACCTCAATGCAAACGTCAACCGCCGCGGACGTGGACCAATACAGTCCTAACAAAAAAATATACGGGCATATACCTTTTTTTTTTTTTATTATAAATTATTTGCAAAACTATACATAAACACTTTTAAAAATTAATCTATGCCGAGTATCATATATTTCATGTATTAATTCCTTCAATAAAATAATACATAAAGGGGAGATAATATAGCACTTCACTAAATCTAATTTTGATTTATTTCTTTAAAACTATATATCTATTTGTATGAAAAAAAAAATCATGTATATTTTTAGCTTCTCTGAAATGTATCCAACATTAAAATTTCAACAATTGGTACACATTTTAAATAAATTGTGTCCATGTAAAATATTCAAAGATGATAAATATCTAAGTTCCCCAACAAAAATATTCAATAATTATTTCTAAATTTAATTTGGAGGTCAGGCTCATTTTTCATAATTACCAAACGCTCAATTATCATTTTACTAAATACCTAATGCAATTGATAATAGTAATCCTGATATCTTAAGTGATAATGCATTTTTATAAATACTTTATATCTTTATGAGGGCTTTTAGGTTCTTAAATGGACGAAATTATTTTTTTAAAATTCAATTATCATCATCATCACAGCCACAGTCCACTGCAGAACTAGTACGTCTTCAATATCCATTCATAGAAATGGATTACATCCATTGTGTCTGTATCAGACAATCACCTCCTCATTTGCTCAATATTAAAGGTAGCATGGCCGCCGAGTTTTATTTATATTCCGGATTCGCTACATCAACTGCGAGGGGATTTCTCGTCCACGTGCAACTAGCACTTACAAACTAGTAAAATATCTACAAATAGAAGTTCAGAGCAAATTATCTTCAATGCTTTAATCTCATTTTCAGATATTATTAGTGATTGGATTATGTATAAATTTGAAAAAACAATATTTTTATAAATACTTTTCATAGACACCAAATAAGTACAATAATTCAGTAAGCTTCAATCATTTAGCATTTATATCGTGTATATTAAATAATACTAAACATCAATCAAAGCGTTAAAAAAAGATATTTTGTTTTTCATCATAATAATGTTTATAATACAATAATAGTACAATACATGTTTATAAAACTATATTTTTAATATTCAAAATGTTTTCAGAGTCATTCAATGATCAATAATTTATACACATCTAAAAATATTAGCCTAACTTTCATAAAAAAATTGAGATAAAGAGTTAATTAAATTTAAATATAAATATTGTCCATCACATTATCGCGCACACAATTCACATCACCAAGATCTATTCAGCTGAGCTGTCATGATAGAAGAAGGATCGCTTAGGAAGTCGTTTTTTGTCTCGATTCACCACATTTGAGTCGTTTTCGTTGTTGAAAATTCTATAAACACATAAAAATAATTTTACAACATAAACACACGCATTCCTCAACCAGCCCATATTTTTTTAAAACAAACGCCTGCTCTCAAGACAACACAAACGAAAATTGTCTTATCTTTATTTGAAGAGCTTAATAGCTTATCTGAAGATAGCGATTTCAGTTATATATACCTAAATTTTATGACGGTTAAAAGATTCTTTAGAATACAACTTTTTGTTGAATATTAAGTATAAACATTTACGAGTTTTTATAAAAAAAATTATAGGAGGAACCGCCGCAAAAAATCGGAAATTATATAGGGAAAAAGCCGGTATAAAAGTGTTCTTTATAGCAGGATCGACTGTACTAATAAAAATTACAAGAAAAAAATCACCTTGGTTTTTTAATTAAATCGTCACTATCATATTCCGATTCAATCTTAAATGTTTTGTTGGTGTGATCAATATTATCTGTTCCGCTAGATGTATCGTCATTTTTACTCGAATTTGTATTCTGTAAAATATATATTAATGTGGCCATTAAAAATATGTTATATTGATTGTTAACCAAAGTTAAATAAAAAATTAAATGCCTACGTCGTTTAATGGTCCTTGATTTACGCAAATTTCGCTGCTGCATTTACAGTGACTACCGCAACTCACTCCCAATTTTTTACAGCTACATTGCTTACTACTGCATTTGGTTTTACATGAACATTTAGTCTGACCTTCACTGTTACGTTTGACTACTGCAGGCTGGTCTTCGTTTAAAAACGTCCCTCGTAGCTGATATAAATCAAAATTATAAAAAACATTACATACATCCAAAATACATAATCAAGATTACAATTTGTCACATTTAATAACAACCTTATTTTCACATTTAATTACATCAACATTTAAAATTGATACTTTGATGGAATAATTCGATGTCATAGTTGCGAATACGAAATCTCAACAGAAAAACCATAATCTTAATTCCACAAGGATGTATATAAAAAATAATAACGATAATGAGTCATTTCAATTGCAGCAGGTTATTGATATGGTAGAATTATTTCACTTCATAAAGTTACCTTGTTTACGGAGCGCTTCTGCAATGGTGTTTTAATCCAATCGGGATCATTGAAAGAGTCATCGTCAGTATCTTCTATAGGTTCGTCCCAAACTATTTTTATTTCGTTTTCATCTATCACTCTATTTTTTTTATCGAGCTTTTTGCGTGGTTTATTTCTAGAGTTCTCATTATCTCGCCGAAGTACAACATTCTCGGCTTCGAGCTCAGCCTGAAAAATATTTAATCACATTACCGTTCTTGCAATGAACATCCTATGAAAATAGATTTTTAAAGTAATACCTTTTTAAGCTGCGCTCTTTCAAATGCATCCTGCAGTATTTCCAACCTGTCCAGCAGATTTCTATTAGGCGAGGAATCATCAGATTCTGTCTTTACACAACTTAATTGCTTGATGAGTGTTGATACCTTAATATAAAAAAAATATTAGCACTAAGGTGATATAAACCAGGGCTTTGAGCCGTCATTTTTTCATTTTGGTTTTCTTTCCGGTTCTGTTCCAAACATTTATATTGGTTTGGTTAAGATTTAACCTGTTTGTCGGCCTGAGATAAATAAATTGACCCCCTTAACCCTATAATGTCAATGGGAGAGACGTGTCCGTCGGAAGAATATCTGGAAGATTTATGGTGATATAATGGACGTCAGAAAATGCCATTGATACAGTCGGTACACCCTGGTCCAATACTCAAAGGATCCTTAAGAAGTTGGCCAAGATTTAAAAAGGTGTTTGGATCCCACACATATTGACTGACCGCAATATGATTCAACGGCTCAAAATCAGCAGATTATTACAAGAAAAAGAGCTATTAGATCCATTTCTTTGTCGATGAGAAATATGGTTTCTATTCAAACACAAAGAAAAAAAAAATCAGTAATTAGAGGGTAAACAAAAGGTTATTTTAATCCCCGAAATTGACGTGTGAACAACATAGGAATCATGGCTGGGTCGTCTTATTGCACCCATCATGCTCGCCATGTTTGTGAAGGTCACAAATTGTATCAACACAAAAATCAACCAACCTCTCTTTCACATAAGACGCATATCAAACCAAAAAAAATGATAGTTCCGACAAAAATAACGGTTTTACTGATTTTTAGTTCAGTTCCGGTTTGAAGTCCCAATGTAAGCAAATAGCTTTATCATCACAATCAAGTCTAAAGATTTAATTGTATTAAAAACGGTTCAAAATTCTGAAAATACCTTTTCCTCGTGTTGCTTGTCCATTTCTGATAATTCAATTCTATGCCGGTAATTAACCTTGCTTAACTCCTCTTCTAATTCGTTGACTTTCGTAGATACTTCTTTATATAATTCCTTAAGTTCGTCGTATTTGGAATCTTCCCGTTCATCTTTGAATTTAAAATTCATAACTTCACGCTTAGCCTCAACGGCTACGTCGAAAAGATATTTGAGTGCACATTTAGCGTCCACCATCGATTGTACCGTATCCCACTTCATTTTATTTTTATTTTCTGAAATAAATTATATACATTAACTATCAACGTGTAATTATTCATAAGCGTTCCATGAGAAACTGAGAAGTCCAATAATACAGAACCACCCAGCGACACGACCAACGATATTTAAGGTGTGCATTTAAAAAATAAATAGAATAATACCTTCTTCCCCAGCTAATATTTTCTGCTGCAAATCAGCTATCTGAGCGTTACGAAGTTGAATATCTTCTTGCAATGTTTCAATACTGGAATCATTGGGACTTTCCGTTTTTAATTTTTCCAATTGGACGGTAAGTGTGCCACGATCTTCCATCAGTCCATCGAGTGTTCGCTTTGCAGCTCCCAATGATCCCATCAATTCTAATTCTTCTTCGATCCAATGTTGTACAATTTCCGCTTTGCCGGCAGCGTTTACATTTCTTTGTTTTTTAGTATTCTTTTGACGTTCCAACGCTTCCTGACAAATACATAAAATAATAATTCATAATGGAAAATCAACAATCGAAACGGGCTGTGGTTTGCAAAACCAAAGATCTTCATACCTTAAGTCTTTTATTTGTAGCGACTGCTTCTTCCATTTTTCTTTTCAGTACAATTTGTTGCTTAGTGAATTTATTTTCCATCTGAACTATAGCATTTTGCATCTTACGGTCTTTGTTGCATAACTTTGCCAATTGCTTTTCGTTTTGCAATTTCCACGCACGGAAACGGTCATTTTCACTACGCATCGCTCTGACCAACTTCACCTGTGAAATAATTATTCATAAGATAAAATACACCCAAATCTTTTAATAAATAAAAAAAAATACTTATTTTGATACCTTTGCTGCTTTCATCTGTTGAATTTCATTATTTAGCATATTTATTTTAAGATCGTTCTTTTCTCTTATTTTTATAAGATTGGCCTGCTGGGCACATTTCTTTCTCAAATCAGCTATTTCATTTTCCAATACTTGAATTTTGGTTTTCCTTTCATTTATAACGCTGGGATCTAATTTACTCTTTAATTGAGCAGATTTAAGTTGCTGTAAAAGTTCTTCCTTTTCCTTTTCTAATAAATTAATTTTATTTTTACTTTCCTTTACACTTTCATTGAAAGATATAAGATCTTGATTATTTGCTGAGAGTTTTTCTGCCAAATTCATTTTTTCTGCCATTGATTTTATAAGATCTTTAAGTTGATTATTCCGGGCGACCTATACAATAAGGCAAAAATACACATCTTAATGACATTTATCAATATAACATTTGTATACAAGTTTAACCCTAGATGACTAATCATTAGTAACACAGACTACAGACTATCGATCGAGGCTACGGAGCCCTATCAATACTGAGGGGCGGATACTCCGTCCTTCTCGTCAAGACCCTTCAGGCTAAGATGAGAGGCGTACGAGTGCGTCCGGCCTTTAGACTGTACCGCAACTCAAGACGTCCCTCATGGTGGACTGCAAGATGCAGTCCAGATGAAGATTGCAGGCCCCCATGAGACGGCAAGGGGGCCTATGCAACAAAATATTAAAAATCTTGGTTACTTTAAAAATAAAGGCATTTTATGTTAAGCAGCAAATGCGTGCGAAATTTACGCATAATCAAATTTGACATAAAAAAATATTTATACAAACCTGGCCTATTGCATATGCTTCTTCTTTGTCATTCATATCGCTCTCGTTCAAATTTTGAGGCGAGTTTGTCTGTTCATTAGTGTCAGAATTAATTTCGTATTTTACATCAGGCTCGTCATTGATCAAATCTAATATCTTCTGACTGCAATCCTTTTGCTCAGTTTGGACGTCAATTATCTTTGAACGCATTTTACATATTGTATCCAAAGCATCATCTGCCGCAGTTCTGTTACCTTTATCACAATTCTCTTTCAACATTTCGATCGTTTGGTTACATTCTTCAGTGAGCTCTACAAGTTTCCTTTCGACTTTATCTTTAGAAGCTTCAGCTACTAAAGCCCTCTCAACCATTCCCGTATGATCTGAGATCGATTTCTGTAACATGTTTGTGAGATTTTTATTTTTTGCAATAACTTCCGCATACTTCTCAGATAGTGTAATGTTCTTCAATTTTTCTTCTTCGAGCTCTTCTTTCAATTTACAATAGTCGAGAGGAGCACCTCCGCCTTCGTTCAAAATTTGTAATCGAAGTTGTTGTATAATACCATTCAATCTTAAATGAGAATAATTGTTTTAGATTAAGTTATTTTACAATATGCATACTTATGGATACATTAAGGGGACCCAAAAATATTTGTGTATTTTGAGATTGTAACGTAGAAGGAAATACTGGGAAAATTGCAAGGCTATCAGTTTTGGATTTCTATTTTCAAGAATAGATTTCTGCAAAAGAGTAGTGATCGGATGATAGCACCACTCTCGATCTCCCATGAGGTACCATTGTTGCCGACCCTTTAGGTTGGACTGCGATCAATCATGCCATGGTGTGTGAGATATGCGTGGGAGATAATAAGCTGCAGGTTTGCATGCAAACAACACAACCTTCAAGACGTAACGACAAAGATAACTAAGCCCCATATGTCAGGCGGAGTGTCGTATACTACAGAAGGCATTATATGCTGCTTTTTTATTTGGGTTGGAATGCCATAATAGCCAGTAAAACACATGTTTATGATGAAGTGATAACAGTCCGCAGATGTCCATATTGGTTCCAGAAAATTAAATCGGGCAATAGAGGCTTAATGAATAAATCAAGAACAGGACGACCTTCGATTTTTTAATCTCAGTTTAGCAAATGCCACTCCTTAATAACGTCGAGCGCTGATATGTCCATTACCTCAATATTTCTGCTGCATTAGGATCTTGATTGACTATTGGTTTATTATGAATATGTCTTGCGCGATCAGCATAGCGCAACGTACTGAGAGTTTCCTCCAAGTTATAATCTGCAGGACTAACGCATGCAATCATAAGAGTCATTGAATTACCTCCTAAGGAATCTGTAAACGATAATAAATATTTACGCAAATCGAATCATAAAAGCAGAAGATTGCATAAAAGCAATCATTAGAACTAACCTTGTAATAAACGAGTCAATTTACTATCCCTGTAACATACGAATCCCCGGTTTGATCCGTCCCCGAGTGCAGATATAACATTCCCAAGGGCGAGTAGTCCTTGATTAATTTTAACGCCTTCTTTAAATCTATTTCCCGTAGCTTTAGTCTTCTTGGAACGCTCAGACCCCGCCAAATCTACCAAATGAAATTTGGAGGTCGTCGACTGATTTCTATCAAAAAATATGAGTCTGCATTAGAATATTCAAATTAAAAATGCCTTAATTTAACTTGTAATTTAGATATAAATAACAAACCTATCCTGTTTATTTTCTTTAGAAATATGAATAGTAAATATTGCATGACTTCTACTTGATTTAAGATTCATAGCTGTGGCACCCGTAGCTCTACCTTCAGATCCACGCACTAAACACGTCATCGTTTCTTCTGCACTCGAAACTTTTTCTTCTGTTAAATCTAAAAAATAGAGATAAAAACATAATTTTTTATATAAACGAACTCTTAACTTTATAATGATTTTTTACTTACTCGGTAAAACAATTCCTTTTTGATCTTCTCTTATATCGATGATACTTTTGTCGCGCGGTTTTGTCGATAGCAAATCAAACAGTTGTTCCTGATAAAGCTCCATGAATGAAACTTTTACTTTAAATTCGAACTTATCAGAATTCTCATTTATATAATCGAATATATCAGACACTGCTCTGGGAATGACTCCGGCATCACCTAAACTGTCAGCATAGCTCGTGCCCATAGAATACGTCTTTCCGGAGCCCGTCTGACCGTACGCCAAGATTGTAACATTGTACCCTTCAATTATACATGAAATTGAATTAAAATAAAATTAAAAAACATGTTAATGAGCCTTCTGTTAATTCAATTTTGAATTTAATGCCCTCTAACACATGTAACGAGGATAGTCGCAGAAGCACCCAATGTATACACTCAGCGGCACGGAATGTGGCCCAAACATAAACAAAGCAATATGAAGCAATTACGTTACATTTAATTAATTGTTTTGGTGAAGGTATGTAAAAGAACTTGTGTTTATTTATTAAAAGTGGATATTCGATGAGTATTGATTGTGTTTTAGCTTCTGTGCAATATTATGTTCAGAAGTGTTGTTGTGTACTTCTTAAACTAGCCTCGTACATTTAAAAATTTAAAGTACAAAAAAGTACTGTACGATTTAAATTATGCGTCCGACGTACCTTTATGAAGTTTATTGACCAAGTTTTTAATGGCTTCGTCGTAAAAAGTCGCTTGGCTCACTTCGGGCGGAAAAACATAGTTGTAAGTAAAGGCGATTCCTTTTAAATGAACTTGAGGCTCATTCGGTATTGTCTCCAAACATAGTTGACATCCACGAGTAATTTCCGTATCAATAAGTGGCCTTATTCTGAGTGCCACTTGCACAGTTTCGACAAGATCTTTATCAGGGTCGATAGTCATCTGTGAAAATTATATAAGATTGTAAAAATAAAGCTCAACAATATTCAAACTCTCATAAAAAAATACATGAACATTTAAATACAGTTTATAAGGAAAGCATAAATAATACTAGAAATTCACACAAAATATTGTTTTTGACGGTTTTTTAAAACAAATGAATTTGAATGCACTATTTAAAATGTTAAATAATAAACAAATAATTTGTTTCGAATGCTCTATAAATAAAAATAAATATAATTAAAAACATCTTTAGGAGTTTAAGACTGAGACAGCTGCTCATGGGGAGTGAAGAACAAGCTTAGAACTATATCACGAAAAGAGAACATTGCAGTATGCAACGACAAATGGCAAACGTCGACAACAATCGAGCCAGTCGTTCGTCGAGCGCAAACGCTTTCGACCCAAACGTGTAAATCCAAAAGCAAATTACTCACTTTGTCGAACGGCTCGTTATACAAGAGCGAACGAAACTAACGCCGAATTAATATTATCAAACGATCGACGGCCGATCCGACCGTTGAGTGCGGTCAATTTATTTCAAATATCAACGACAGATGGCCCAAGAGCTAACATTTTACAGCCATGACCAACTGACGCGTTTAAAACGCTAAAAATTTTATTTATGCATATTATTATTTATTTATGCACAAAACTAATGCATAAATAAATGTGAAAATCGTATATATATATTTATTTGATACCGAGCATACATATATTTTTTCGGATTATTATAATATATTTTGCAGTCTTTTTTGTAGCAATATTCGATTATAATTTAAATCTATAAAAATCTTGTATTATTTTATATTATGATCGAAAAATATTCCATTATTAATATTTGGTAAAATATTAAAATTCTATAGTTAAATGCATTTATGAAAAATTAAATCAAACTTATATTTTTAAATCAGATGCTTTATTAAATAATTTGATATATCTGGATTAGTTAAATATATCATTTGTTTAATTAAATGTTTTTTTTTTAAATTAAATAATGATTTATCAAAGTCATTCGTCTTGTGATTCCAATCGATTGATTTAATGGTTTTGATCGATTGGTAATTGACGGATTTAATATTTCGATCGCGGGCGATAAGATATGGGAGTTGTATAGATTCGGCGATATGTGCAATAGTACATGTTTCGGCGCAGCGCGAATCGATAGTGGTGTTTTGGCCAAAGATTCGCGGGAGGACGTATATATAGGTTATTCATTGAAGTCAGTGTGTAGTCGACAGTCGGCAGTTTCGCGTCGGTGGAGTCGAGAATGGCGCCGGGCAGTCCGTCGTTGACGGGAGGTCGCGTGACCGTGGTGCTGGGAGCGCAATGGGGCGACGAGGGCAAAGGCAAAGTGGTGGACTTCCTCGCGCAGGACGCCGACGTCGTCTGCCGCTGCCAGGTGAGTCTCGGCGGTTTTCCCGCGAGTTTGTTCCGGCTATTTCCGTTCGCGATGTCTACGGTCAGGGTCGAGGTCCGATCGTCTCGCGCGCGCCCGCATGGGCTCGAGGTTATTAGCGCAAAAACATGACAACCGAAGAATTGCGCGAAAAATCGCACTAATGAATTGTTCATCGCGGCTGAGAAATTTCGACTGCTTCGCGCGACGTTGCATAATTATTGTTTACTCTATTCGGTCGTCGATTTGAATCGTCTCGATTGGCGATCCTCGGACGCCCGGCGAAGTCGGACGCTCGGCACGCGGTCTACGAAATGTGACTCGCGATCGTAAATATTGTGACGCTCAAGACAGATTTAAATATTTTGATCGATCGATTGTAAACCAAGCCGGGAAATCGATTCGCCTCCTCTTTTTTTTTGAAAAATAATATTGGTTAATAATATTTATTTATTTATTTACTATTGGCCTATATAATTATAAAGTCGATTCATTTAAAATATGTACACAATTATTCGCGGGAGATGTTGGTCGATTCAAATTGCGTTTGGACCTGTTTTTCGCGACGTCGGGCGGGGCGTTGCGTTTTTTATTCGCTCAAAGCGCGATATTTGAGAACGGTTATCGATCCGATCGTCGTCTTGAATCATCGCATAATATGAAAAGTCGCCGGCGCCGGATTGACTCGCTACGCTATTCCGAACCGACTCTGCAAATAAACGCGTAACCCTGCGACGCCTGTTTCCGACTTTGACATATAGTCTGAATTCAAACGATTCGGCGCGTCGAGCGATCGTAACGTCACGATCGGTGACCATGACCGACATCTCGCTTTCGAAACTGTCGCAGCGTTCGTCTGGAGCATTTTCACCCCTCGTCGAGGTCTAATCGTTAACACGTGATATGACGCGCGCGACTAAAAAAATGAAAATCGTCGCCAACGAGACGACCGAAAGGCTCGGTTTTTTCCCGTCTCGACGTCGCCGACGTTATCTCAACTTCAAAAAACATTCCCTTGATAGTTTTTGCATGATAAAATGACTTTTGTTATAAAGGGTCTTTGTTGCCTCTCTACCTGAACGTCTTGCTTCAATTTCTGAATGGTTTATGTGATGTATTTATCACTGATATCGATAGGCAATTCATTCAAAACGAAATCGGCCATTTCCCCTCGCATCGACCGTGAAATCGCTTTGTAACGATTTCGTTTTAAATCTATAAATACGTGTCGCTGCTGCCAAACTTTTTGAAATTTCACTTGTATAGGCACGGCAAATTAGCTCGAAAGCAATGTCAGATTTACCTATAGGCGCAGAAGGACCTCAAAAATTCAGAAGGCCTTTTTTCCCGTGGGAGAGGAAGCTTGCACAAGATACCTTAGAGCCCTAGGGTAGTGTATTATTTATCACATTGCTTCAGGGGAGCTGGTGGTCTGGCCATTATTTGGCGATCATTATTTCCTCTATTGTATTCCGTTGCCTTCTATATCGTCGAACTGAGACGGTCAACCTGAAATAGGAAAGCACTCGGTCTCGGATTCGCTCGGGTAAGTTGTACGTGGACGGGGAGACACCCTCAGTTGGTGTAGGAGCAAATCCGAGATGCACTTAAGCGTCACGTATGTCTTTACCCTAGCTCGGGAAAGCCCTATCGACGAAAGGAGGGACTGAAATCTGCATTCCAGAAAGCCTTTTCCAGTAGAATCAAAAAGGTCGTCTAGAGTAGTTTTCTACTGTCTACCGAAGAAAACTACTCAATCTTTACAAACCTCCCACACTCTAGAGACGGTCAGAAAGCGTTCGCCAATATGTTTATTCAGGAGACCCGCTGGGTGAGTGTTCTAAATGAAATTTGGACGTTATGCTATCCTCAATATCGAGCGAATGAGGAGGTGATTGTATCATCAACCCTCCATTGAATTATGTTCGATATAAGTCGATGGGTCCATCTTCCTTTTTTGGTCTGATCCCATCTCTTGCCAGACTTCCTTTAGTTTCTGCTCATGTGCTGTGCGATTCTTGGGATCTACTAAGTCCAAAGCCCAAGGGGACATTAAAAAGTATTTGATTTACCACCTTATTAGAGCTTGAAAGTAAGGGAAAGTGAGCAAGTCCAATTTATTATATATTACACATATTTAAAACCAACTTTCGCAGGAAAAGTTTCACTTGTATCACTCCACAATATTGCATTGCATTATTAGATTGCCTAAATTGAAAGACACTTTTTTGTGTACTTTTTTTCGCAATCACAAAAAGATTTTAGACAATTATTGCGTGGTCTAATATCGAAATTTATAATGTTCGGAGGGTCTTCTACATGGGAAATATCCATCCATTCATTGTCCAGCGGATCTTCAGCTGCTGAAACGCTCAAATCTACACTACTCGATGACTTAAGGACATCCACTTTTCGTTGTTTTATGCCCTATAAAGGCTGATTCATCACCGCTGAATAAAAAACACTTACATATTTTTACAGTTTTATGAATGAATTGAATATAAATGCACTTGAAAGGTAATAATAACCTTGCTAAACTGATAAATAGTGTTTATACCTGCTCCAATAAGTACATAGACCTTTTTTTTTAGGTAAACAATACATGTCGCCAACGGAGTAGAAAGATTCAGAGCTTAGTAGCAATTGAACGTTTTTGAACAAAAAATTGCTGAAGAATTTGTTTATTTTGGTTATACCCTTCTTTCCCTTGATGCCGCGTAATAGTGATATCGCAAATGGGTCCAGGTCTCAAATTTAAATTGCGCCAAGGGCCTTTCAAGTGCTAAATCCGCCACTGCATAAATATAAGACATGACTAAAGTCTACCATATGTGTCGTCATCCCCTGGCTTGAACGTCCACTCTTGCACTAATTGCATATAATTTCAACATTTTTATGATATATTTCATTTTAACACCAGCTGTTATCCAAAATTTTGTGCCAAATTCACTAGGATCATTTGGCATATATTGTGTGTACGTCGGCATCGAGCTTTTGAAATAATTCTTTATCAATTATAACTTCTTGTTTCCTTTTCCCTATATGAAGATTTGTCAATCTCTTCACTTTCAGATTCAGGAATCTCGATTTCATCTTCACTTTAATAAGACAATTCGATTTCGTTGTCTTCGAAACAATAATAAGGGTTTTTGTAATTCTATTAATAAAGGACAAATTCTATAAAATTAATGGGGGGCGGTAAACATAGTGTTTTAAATGCGCTGATCAATGTAAATTTAGGTTTTTTTCGCGCGCCAGATTGCACACGGGCAAAAGCGCACGAAAAACTCCCCCGCACGTAATGTGTTAAATAAGGACAAAAACAGGAAATGGAAGACGATAAATGAGTATCATTTTTGCTGTGCTATTTTTTATCACTATCTTTGCAGTTGCACATTTTGATAATTCCAGGATTTGCATTTATCTCGTCCGAACATCCACGTTGAACTTCCAGGATGCACGACGCAAAGGATGTGTGTCATGCCATGCTATGGACAGATGTACGATTTGTGCAATTATATGATTGTCCCTTATTGCACTTCGTCTTTTTTTCATGGAGGATACATCCTCTGCAGTACGCTCATTTGAAATGCTTTGCAGTCTTTGAAGAAAAAATAAAGCTCCAGCAGAGATCTCTAAACGTTTGCAACATTTTAAACATGTATATTTGGACTATAATTGTAATGCGGAAAGCGCTCCGATTTTAAATCTAAAGAAAATGCATTTTCATAAAAATTGACCGAACTCGGCTAACTACGCCGCTGGAAACATTAGATGAGCCACCGAGCGGATGATGATTTTCGAATAATCGAAACATCCTGCAGTGGATGCAATGGCGGGATGCTGGAGTGGATGCAAAAGGATGACGCCCTCAGAGCGATACGGAAATCGCTGCGGATGCAAAGCTTTGGGAAGCATCCAAAAAATAATAGGGAGGTCAGATAGGAATATAAAAGAGGTGCCGGAGAACTAGTTTATTTTGGGTCAAATATTGGGGTCAAATTCGGTTCAGAGTTCAAATCTCAATTCAGGTCAGAATTCGGGAGAGTCGAGTAATTCAGTTCGAGACGGAGAGAAGTATCGTCTACGCCTCGTACCCGCCGCCGATCCAAAGTGGAAAATAAACGTAGTTGTGAAGATCTGGTCTTTGAAATTGAAGCCCGTCTCGTCGGCTTTTTAGCGAATGTCGCGAAGGATTGTAGAAAAATCCATATCTGAACACGAAGGGTCATAATATGATCATCCGTGTAGGGAACACGAGGACTCCGCCTGATTTACGGGGGTAGGTATCTTCGTCGTTGCGACTTGAAGGTCGCGTTGTTCGCACGCGAACCCGCGATCGGAGGCATCTCGGTGCGATGCGTGATCAATCGCGGCGCAATCCGTAACAATGGTCCTCGATCCACGAGTCGGCTGCGACTGAACGACAGAACGCGTTTATGATTTCATTCGCTTCGATGATAAGAGGTCGAAATGAGAACCAGTGGCAAGCAAGCGAACGTGCGTGATACGGAGCAAGCGGATGATGGTCCACTTGAGGGTAGACCCTTTGTTGAACCATCTTCTCGAACTCGAAGTTAGTCTTCTCAATGATCCTCCGTTGAGGTTTATAAGCGCGGGTTTTTTTTTTCGTCGGAAAGTGGGGTAGAAAAGTTAGTCATCCGAAGAGGCATTTCTCCATCGAGCTCTGCTCGACAACTCTGTCGTATTTGGCGCCTTTTCTTCCCGGCGTAATATATTTAGTTCTTTTTCTTGTGGTGGCGCCTATAGACCTATGAGAGAGCCCCGACCACCGACAACGCTTGTCGCCATTTTCGTATGTCCTGGGCCTCCTCCCTCCAATTGCCAGGCCCAAACATGCGGCGTCTTTTTCTATTTGACTAGCCCAGCGTAGCTTAGGTCTTCCGATGGGTCTATTGCTACTCGGTTGGAAGTCCAAGACGGCGTGTTTCCAAATTTAAAAAATGGTTAAAATGCATGTTAAATATAAACGTATACATTTCCACGGGTTGATATAGGATCGGAAAGAATTAAGAGACCAGGATTCGTCCGAGTTAGCAAGAGGGATTAGAGAATGTCAACGACATCTGTTAAACAACAGAAAACATGGTAAATATGCGTTGAAGCAACGCGTATTTCAGAAATTTGGGTGATGGCCAGTTTGAAAATGTCCGCTGAGGACCTCCGACTCTTTCAGCAGAGTACAGAGAGACGATGGCCGAAGAGTCGCCAGATCGACCCTCGGTTCGACGGATGGGATGTATTTCGCTTTGTTATTTTTATCGATGTCGAATAATGGTCGATCTTGAATCTCGTTATCTCTTATTTTTAATATTTACATGGCCTTTGCGTGCTCATCGCCGTTAATTCGGAATATATTGACTTTTTGCCAACAAACTTATGCAACAATGCGGTGGGGACCTTCGGAATGATTAAAATTTGACGTTTGTGCCCTGCGTGATCCGCTTTTCGAAAACGCTCTTTTTTATTAGGACGAAATCTCTAAACATAGACTCTTAATGCCTATGGTCATGTCTTCTTTTCGTTGCGCAAATCGATCTCTCTGCTGGGCTCTCCGCAGGGTCGTGGACAGCCCATTCGATCAGTCGGATGCTTCGGATCCCGCTCCGATTTCAAAGAACACTGGCAATTTTACGCATTTAGAATGGTTCAATTAGCTCGATCTCTGACGAAATTGATCACGAGGGTGTTAATTTTAGAAAAAGAAACATTCTTCTGTATACTTGCAACGAAGGTCGATGCCTTCCCTCGGTTTGCGCGGTGCTCGATTTGCGCGTCGCCGCTTTAACACGATTTTGGGTGCAATTTTGCTACTCAAATATCAGACTTATTATGCAGAATAAATCGGCGACATAAATATTGTCGTGCTCATTGGAATCGACGTTATTGCAAAATGTTAATCCGGATCGTGAAAATAGCGTTGCGTGAGTAGATTGGAGACAAGTAGAGACGTCTCCTACACATTGCATTTCCCACATAAATAACCAACGTTTTGCAGCATGAGAGCTAATGACCACGGAAAGGAAATCCATCAGCTTTTGGATGGTAAACCGGGATTGGGTTGCATGCTCAGCCTTGCTATGTCATGCCGTCGAAGGTTGTAATAATGTTCAATTTATTCAATTCTGAAATCATGTCTTAAATGACATCTTTTGCTACATGCCTTCTTGTGATTTATCGTACTTCTTCATCTAAGTTCTTCAACTTTCATTCCTATCTACTTGTTTATCGACCTCACGCGGGTTCGTTCGCTATCGGATCGTGGAAGGCTTAAAAATTATGGAAAATGGTCGGGTGGTGATGTAAAAACGCTCATAAACAGGATCTATATTTTCCTTAGGTTCTTCTCTACTTATTTTTCTTGAACGACTCCTAAAAATATTGCTTTTAAGTCTTGTCTTAGTGTCCCAATTTTGCCGTAAAGTATCAAACAACGAATCTAGAAGTGGTTCAGATGATGTTTATGTTCACTTGTCGTTAAAATCAGCAGGAATAATTTCACAAATCTGTTTAAAATGCCACATCAGACTGCATTAAATATTCCAATATTGAAACATGCATGAACGTATGTGATTCTATACATGTCAACATTCAATGTATGTCACCCACACGTCATATTCAAATAAACAGTAAGGTGCATTGAATAACTAAGCGACAAGGTACAGATGAAGAAAGCATACGCTAATATTTACAGAGCTGTTTAAAATACAATGAAGTAACGCTCGAAAGAAGCCTCAGTTATTCTTCCATGATTGAAGAACTAAAGGGCTTGCTGATATGATCAGTTGCTAGACTGCTAATAAAAGGTCCGCTTTTAGCTATTTAATCTTAAAAAGTTAATGGTAGTCGATTCGACTAACGTAGCGTACATCCACGTTCAAACTTTCAGACACTACTATCTTTTCAATAACATACTTTAGATATTTCTACAAACATAAAATAACAGAACACACACGTTTTGTAGTTGACTGTAATGGAAAAATTGAAATTCCTAGGGTCAAAATCATCGGACTTTCAGACAAAAGTGAAAGGACTTGCCCCCTGAGCAAAGGCCATCCACTGTGCGATTTATCGACATATGTATGTATTATCTTCCCTATAAGGCTCTTTCAGCTTATTTGCAAGTTATAGGTACTTGATGTCTGACCAAAATCGTAAATCATCTCAGATTGACGGTTGTTCTTTTAAAAAAATACTAAACAAACACTCCCACGCTACCATGATACGTATTTGGTACACCATAAGAAATTTTGAGAAATTCTGAACCCCGCGTATATTTCATATCGATATTCCAATTATTAGAGCCCAACAAACTGCATAGCAAGGTGCAAAATCCGAATTTAATATCCATGTCCTTAAGGACATGCTCAGTTCTCAATATCGAGTGGCCATTTGCGCTTTGAGCACGGGATTAAAACTAGCTAGATTTTGCAACTTAAAACTAAAAAAACTAGCTAAAATGGCAGCATAAATTAGCAATTATGTATCGCCTTTGTAATTTAGCCTCTGAGGGAGCTTCCGTGATCGTATGGATCAAAGAAAATGTCGCAAAAAGCTCTAAAATAGGACGGAGTAGCCAATCGGTCCGATTTCGGACCGCTGATATGACGAATAGCGCCTGGGTCATCCGTAGTAGATTTTGGGCGGTCCGGTCTTTTCCTGTCTTTCAAAGTCCCGTTCTTCGTTGGTATAATGCAGGGTTTCGAACCGGATTTGAATCGAAAACCAGTAAAAACAGTTATTTTTCGGTTCATGCTTATGCAGAATTCGTTTCGATTGTATTCATCTGATAATGCTGCAATCTTTACTGTTTGTGTGTCATGTTAATTGGTTTGTTAAGTCGATACTTCAGATAATATTGTTATCTACGCAAATTCCAGCTCGCAATCTTAAGTCATTTATATATATTTTGTTTAGCTATTCGTCATGTACCCAGACTGGGATTCCCTAAACTTCCAGCCAATAAGCGTCAAGTCAATATCTTTTCAAATATTCATGGATTTCCCTGTCCAACTAAACATGGTCCAGTTTATATAATAATATATTGTCCGAGATACACCTGCTTCTTTGCTTTTTTTCAATTTCTTTTTCATCCAATCGTTGACTAGCTGATAAAAGATGATGACTTGAATTAATTTATAAAAACGTGACTTAATTCTTGTCATGATAGATTGGACATGTTAAGTTCCATAAGCTGAGAACTTGATGGTATTTAAAAATTATCTGATTAGTTATAAGACATGCTGGATTTACTCGATTGAAAATCACTCAACATAGTAATCTTGCTTGCGATATTGTGGAACGAACGCCATTTAATGCTTATATTATATTTTATTTCAATTGCATTATAATTCGATTTATTCGTTTCTAAAAAGAGGATCAAAAATTATTCGTTGGTCCCGACCAACGAGTCGGCTGCGATGAACGACGGAACATGGCACAATATATTCATTAATTTATCAGACGGTTGGAGAATCGGCAGCTGGCGGGGTTGTGGAGCAAGCGTGCGAAGCGATGGGTGATGCGGTGAGGGCTCACCTGACGGTAGACGCTTAAATGGAGTCATTATTAAAAAGCTGGTTGTCTGAGGAGATCTTTCTCCATTGGAGTCTGGAATCATACTTGGTTATCCAAGGAAATCCTTTTCCGTTAAGGTCTGGTACCAACTAATAGTATTCAGCGGACTTCCATTTCTTCCCGTCTTAATGTCTTCCGTTGCATTGCAAAATCTTGACATTTGCTTTGACAGTTGAGCCTCGCATGTGGTCGGTTGTTATGTTTACAAGTATTTATTTTGATAAGACTCATGATTTGCTTTGATTCATCTGATTATCACCACTGCTTTGCAAAAATCTATTTATTAAAATCGGAAAACTGAAACTGACAGTCTTGCAATTTTCCCAATATTTCCACTTGAAAACACTGAATGAATCAATAAAATACTCCAACAATTGAATCGACGTTGAAATGAGTTTGTTCCGATTGACGGACGCATTTAAAACGTCAATTGATCATGAATCGACGATGCAATTGAAAACGACAAATCACACGACGACGTATTTGAAGGACCTGTAAAAGAGACCGTTTCGATGAAAATCTTGATCGATGTGTGTACGTGATAATTAGATACTTCACGCAAAAAGATCCCCATAATTGATACGCGGAAAACACTCGACTTTGGACAATATTAACTTGTGTATTTATGATTTTAAAACGTGACGTTTATTTATTTATATCTTTTGAAGATGTAGAAATATGTGAAACGTGCAAAGTACATAGTTTTTTTCACTTCCGAACCGTAAAGATGGATAAAGGACAAAAATAATTATAATGAAATACTTTAAATTGTCTGAAAAATTTGATGTTAACGTCTTATGAAATATTATTATTAAAGTTGCGCTTTCATTTCGCTTGAAAAATTTACAGCGCAATTTTGTAACGAAGTATTATATTTTAGGATCTTATCTTGATATTTGTGAAAGGACCACGGAATGATTATAACACACAATTAAATGATAATAACCTGATGACAATGGCAAACATTTTGATCATATTTTATGTGTATTTTGTGGGATGGAATGCCACAAAAGCTAGTAAAACACTCAAGATGTTCAGAGGCAAGCGCCAACATTACGCAGATGCCCATATTGGTTCTATATTTTTAAATCGGGCAATAGATGCTTAAGGGATGAACCGAGAACGGGACGATCTTCAAATTTAGATAATGATGTATTTAAATCTCTATTCGCAAAAATTGGGATCACCTTCGACCACATGCAAACACATTTAAAACTCATCAGCAAAATGTGGAAAGAATAAGGAAAAGGAAGTAACGTCTGGACACAAACTGAACTCAAATATAAGGTCTCAAAATTGGCAATATCGATAGCAGAATGTATGTTTATACATGTGTCTGTATGTTAAGTTGTAAAATAACACTCGCACATCCGCTTATGATTGAATTGATCGACATAAATACTAAATTGTTATATGAAAGCGACAATTAATGCCAATTATTGAAGCTCATCAGACAAAGAAGATAATGCAAACAATACTCATTTAAACGCGCGTAGATAATACAACAAATTGCATTTCCATATTTCACAAAATTATCTTTTAATATCCTGGCAGAATTTCCTGCACAATAGTATAAAAATGTAAATATGAGTAAGACACTTCCTTTTTCATTTGCAACTATGTGTTTATATCACAATGTTAATATTATCATTATAAATTGCATACTAGAGAATGTGTTAAAAGTTTCGATAAAAGCCTAGGTTGGGACTGGTAGGATTGTATACACGAGGATAGTTAAAATTAATAAAACTTCAACTTCAATAGACACTCTTTAACACAGTCTTCAACCAGGGTGAATCACGCAACAAAAATTCTCTGTGTGGTTAGTCCAGGGTAACCCGAAACAGACCATGCAGCAGCGCAGGAAATAGGGTTGAATTTAAAGATAGAAACAGGGTTGTATTTAGAAAGTAATCTAGATGGTAGCCACATCATAAAAAAGAGTCTTACGGCAGACAAACGAGGCTAGGAATGCAAATTTCAAAGTCGATTCATCGAAGCGGAGGAAGACATTGTCCAAATCCGTTAAATGCGAATTAAGAGCCCTTCGTGGCTATTTCGTATGTCAATAATAATATTTCCTATTGCGTATCCCAATTTGTAGAACTGCAGTCGCTCTGTAAATTACTGTCTTCTCTGATAACGCGTGACCGTTCGAGCCTCTTCCCTAAATGTTTTTTTTTTATTAAAATGCATTATAAAATATAAATAATATACTTTTCATTTTTAGGGCGGAAATAATGCTGGTCACACGGTGGTGGTAGATGGCAAGGAATTTGATTTTCATTTGCTTCCCAGCGGCATTATTAACCCAAAATGTAAATCTGTCATAGGTTTGTTGAAATTCTTTTTGTTATTGAGTCGTTTGATTTCCTACAACAAAATTGTTATTCATTTACGTTTTTTTATTTTTAGGAAACGGCGTAGTAATACATTTACCAGGTCTGTTCGAAGAACTCGAAAAAAATGAAGCAAAAGGCTTGAAGAATTGGGAAGGAAGAATTATTATTTCTGACAAGGCACATTTAGTTTTCGATTTCCATCAACAGGTATATTAATCGTCGAAAATGCAAATGTGTCTGTATAATTTTTCCGTGTCATTCATATTGAAATAATTACGCTTCAGGTGGATGGACTTCAAGAAGCCGAAAAGGGTCAAAAATCATTAGGTACGACCAAGAAAGGTATCGGCCCGACGTACTCGTCAAAAGCCAACAGAATCGGCTTGAGAGTGACTGATCTTCTCGGTGATTTCGGTCAATTTACTGAAAAGTAATTATAATTACATTTAATCAACGGATGATTTTATTGCGGTCTGTTTATTTTCTAATTCCGTATTTATAGATTCCAGAATCTCGTTAAACATTACCAACGAATGTTCCCCGCCCTGGTTGTAGATGTAGATAGCGAACTCAAACGTTATGCGACATACGCCGACAGAATCCGTCCATTAGTTCAAGAAACTGTTTGCATGTTGCATCATGCTCTTTCAGACGGCAGCAAAGTTTTGGTCGAAGGAGCCAACGCTGCCATGTTAGATATAGACTTTGGTAAGTTGCGAAAATTTGATACACGAGTTATTTCCGTGGCAAAATAACTCGAGTTTGAATCTAATGTTGTTTCTATTTTAAATGTGTGAGTTGGATGTTTGAAATTTTATTTTTAGAATCTGTGCAATAATAGCAAACAACGAGTTTCGGATTTCTATAAACACATTTTCGATCATTTTCAGGGACGTATCCGTACGTGACCTCGTCCAATTGCAGTATAGGCGGAGTATGCACAGGACTTGGAATTCCACCTAAGCTTATAGGTGATGTTGTTGGAACATTCAAAGCGTACACTACGCGTGTAGGCGATGGTCCATTCCCAACCGAGTTATTTGAGGTTTTTATTTATTTCACGTGGAAAATAATGCGCTGTAGAGATATTTATGTATTTACTCAAGTGTTAAAACTTACGTTAAAGGAATCCGGAGAACTATTGCAGTCTAGGGGGCGGGAAATCGGCGTAACCACAAAGAGGGTAAGGAGATGCGGATGGCTCGATCTTGAAGTCGTCAGATATACTTCCTTAGTGAACGGATACACGGCGTGAGTATACTTTGGATTTATGATACTATTTTCATAGTCAGGCCGGTTTTATTTGCTTCTATGATGAATTTTTATTTTTCGAGTCATTCATACTTGTTTAACTCATATCTTCAGAAGTATGTTTATCTTGGAAGATTATATAATCATAAATAAACTTGGAAATTATCTGAATGAATGATACCATGACTGTGTGTGGATCCAAACACTGGGCGTGTGAATAAATTCCTGCCGTTTATTGTGGCAATAATAACAAAATTGAAACGGCAGAAACTTATTCACTCATCCAATATTAAATTTGGTAGCAATTTTTTATATTCAAAGAAATTATTCCTATCTTTCAGCCTTTGTATGACAAAGTTGGACATTTTGGATGTATTTGAAGAAATCAAAGTCGGTATGGGATACAAGCTCAATGGTAAACGACTTAAGCACTTTCCTTCATCCATGACGGAATTGAGCTCAGTAGAAGTAAGTCAAGTTAAATTAATTAATTATCAATCAAATTGTGCTTGTATTTCAATTGTGTCATCTTGTTCAGGTTATATACGAGACGCTCCCTGGATGGTGTAGTAATACACAAGGCATAAGAGATTTCGAGAAACTTCCAAAGAATGCCAAATCGTACATAGAAAGGATTGAAGAATTCCTCAATATACCAAGTTAGTACACAGTTTGTTTTTCGTTATAAATATCGTATTTACACAAATGTTAATCAAATTTATATTTTATAGTAAAGTGGATAGGAGTCGGACAAGGAAGAGAGTCGATCATCAAGATTAATTGAATCTAAAGCACATGTTACTTACTGCAATGTTATATTTTTCTTTCATTGTTTGTGACTTCTGAAGTCTCGTCACACATGCACATGTAGAATATAGCCTTTACGATGAGTTAACGTCGTTTTTTTATATTTGATTTAATGCACATGTTAATTCAACATGGAAGATTCAGTATTGTCAATTTTTTTTTAAATGTAAATACATCTTATTGAAATTGTGTATTATGAAAATTGATATATTTTCCGTTAAACATCAAGTATGCATTGATGGATTAATAAAAATAAAAAAATATCTATTCCTATGCATATAATTTATTATGTTTGAATAAATTTATTTTTTAAAATTGAAAATATTTTAATATAATTAATACATTTGCCTATAAATTAACACAACGGGATTGGATTTTTTATTTTTTTCTTCTGCCTTAATCTCCCATCCCTATTTCATGACGCTGTAAACAGCCTTTATTCGTAATTTCCCAGCATGGTCTTAATATACTCCACTTACGATGAGACGACAGCGGATAATCGCAGTGAATCACACGAACGCACTGTATAATGTCATGTACGATGGTCTGTTGCGGTTATCCCTGATTAAACGAGCCAAAATAATTGCTTTCACATATGATGTGGTGCTTCTTGTCATTGTTGAAATCCTGGAGTCTTCGTGTGTGAATTGTGATGATACAATCGGAAGAACTAGGAAATGATTTTCAGAAGTTGGCAATAAACACACTCACCAATCAACATGACTTCTTTGATGCTCGGGAATGAATTATTTCTAGGATACGGACTTAATTCTTGGAATTTTAAAGCTTTAGATACAAATCCAGACTAAGAATATCGGTGTGAATAGAGCTATACAATAAATAAATACAATTAAAAAATGGATTGTTATCGCTCCTTTTTTTATTTTATGGAGTGAAAAAATCACGAGTACTCATTTTAAGGCTTCCGTGTCGGTTCTCCAATCCTCGGCTATAACGGATGGCAGTGTGCTTCCTTCTTCAAGCTTCGTAGTTGTATGCATGCTTAGTCTTTGATATAACGATTACAAAAATTAAACCTAAGTCCACATTAGGCTTGAGGAATAAATCATAAAAAAATATGTAATAAATAATTTTTAAAAGCAAACTAGATAAATTTACAAAGCTGGAAGTGGTTTACTAGAGTAAAATATGGCTATGGCTGTTATCTACAAAATTATGGATATATAGGATGAAGTTTTGGTTGTGAATTTTGTATATTTGTTATTAAATACATCCGTAGACCTTGAACAATTGAAAAGAAGATGCTCAAGACATTCAATAATCGGTATTCATTTATTAAAGGCCTGAATGATACTGTAATGCAGACCCCTTGCTGACACAATGCGGTCTGCTATCTTCGTCGCTGCGATTTGATAACCGCGTTCTTCAGACGCGAGATTCGTACTGGAGAGGAGCTCAAAACTGCGAGTGACCACAGTATGGTGATGTACAGGGCGGCTCCGAATGACAGAAGTCAGGATTCTTTATAACTTTCGGCGACAGGATTCAAGAACAGGAGCTCTGCAGGGAGATTAAATCAAGAGACAAAATGCTGGCACAACGCATGTATTGTAAATATAAGCGAAGCAGACGGCGTTTATGAGTGACCATGAGAGAAAGTCGGCGAAGGCTCTTTGCACGGCAAGTCCTGATAATATCAATGGAAGCTCGAGAGCGGATTGAAGAAAACTTTCGAGATGAAATCTAGTCCATGAACAGATGTTGATCGGCGGAAGTTCCTATATGTAATATAACATGTCTTCACCTTACCCCTTGTGAGGAAAGGCGGGACTGGACTCTGTCGTCTCAAGTATTTCTTCGCTGTCTTCCGAGGAAAACTGCAGTCTTCACGAATCACCCACACTTTCTATCATTCATGTTAACATTAATATCTAGTGAGCGAGGAGATAAATGCATTATACAGGCGAGTTGAATGTTAAACTTTCCTATGAATGGATATTGAAATGGCCTTAGTCCTGCAATGGTCCACTTAAATATAAGGAGCATCTTCAATTTAAATACATTTAAAGTCCGGTATAACAAAAGGATAATGAATGTTCAATGCACTATTAATAAAGTAATTAAAGCCAGTTAAAAAAACCACTATGGAACACAATTATCACAACAAAAATTCAAGTCGACACAAAGAAAACAATGGGCCTTGTATAAATATCTTTATTCTTAACATTAAATATTTCATTCTTATATCAAAAATAAAATTGGAAGCACATCTTCAAGGATTCCGCTGTGTAACCCTCATCCAATTTTGGTAATATCGACTAGAAACCACGAGTTAAACTTGAATATGTGTTGTGGACGGTCACGCATTAAATGCAACTACGAGTTTACGCTGAATTATGATTGTCGATTAAAAGTGAAATTTGCCAAGGGAAATAATTCATTAAATCATTTTCAGTCTTTGGTTAGCAGCGTTAGCAGAATTTAGCTTGAGCGTCAAATTTACTCCTAGTATAACCCTGTTAAATATCATTGCGTTCTGTAATAGTCTATTGCACTTATATATAATAGGAAAATGCCACTCTAGTTAATTAAAGGTTATTTAAAAATACACAAAAAAAACTAAAATAAATAACAACGTCGCTTCTAAATAAAATATTTGTCATGTTTCAACTATTGAGTGTGTGAATAAGTTTCAGCCGCTTCAAGCTTAAGTGGTGACGCGTCTATATTGAAGTATTACTGGTTTTAAACTTTATTCAAAAGAAATCTGCAGCCGAAGAAGATAGAATCTTTGTGGAGACCTATGGTGATCATACCCTGGCGGAAAGAACATGCAGAGTTTGATTCAATCGCTTTAAAAATAATGATTTTGATAAGAACACAGTAATGCACCAAAAGAAGACGAAAAATTGGGAATATTTCTTAATGAAGATACCAAAAAATGGATCAATTGTGTTGTTTTTTCGACGTGGAATTCAAATGCTGCCAGAAAGACAGGTTTTTTTTAAAATAGAGGATTTATTTCCACGAAAAACGGCAATGACTTATTCACACACCCAATATCAATTCCAAACGACAACCGATTATATTTTCCATTTAGCATCGATCCATGATACATCCGCATACGTGAATAATCGAACATCCTAAATATTTTCAAAGAAAAGCAGACACAACGTAAAAAGATTTTAAAAACACATTCCGATAAATTATACAACCAACATTAACGCGCGTGAATTAATCCAACGCCAGAGGTTTTTGGACTGCGCAACTATGATCCGAATAAATATTGCACCGGTATCTCTTTGGGATCGCAAGCGGACTACGCGACGCATCAGTCGTCGTCCTCCGACGAAAAATCAAATTCAAATTTGAATGCCGAGCTCTCCAACACACTCTCTTGGACGGGCGATTCTAATTTTGGTTCGATCACCGGTTTGTCCAAATTTTGGAGTCTTTCTCTGATGATTTCCTCGACGATTTGTTGTATGGCATTTTTCTTTTCGTCGGGCTCGAGATTTGCGACCTCTAACGTGTTGCCGTCCACTTTGTTATCCAGCTTTTTGAGGACTTCCTCGACTATATCGTCGATAGACGTAGCGTGTAAGTACTCGGCTATGTCTATTGTTTTCTCTTCGGTTTTGTTGTTTTCAACGTCGTTCTGTTCCACGACAGGTTCTTCAGACGTTTGTTCCTGATTGATTTCTTGAATTTCTTCTTCGTGCTCCTCCTGTAATACACTTTCTTCTGTATTATTTGCAATTTCGTCTGCAACAATTTGTTGTTTGTGTTTTACGATTAATTCTTTTAGTTTTTGTTTCGCCGACGCGGCTACATATTGGTCTTCTCTATCATAAACTCTCTTCCTTCTTAAATACTGTTTCCTTGCAAATGATTTAACTTGTGGAATATCATTTTTAATTGCATCAGTCTTAGGTTCGTTAGTTTTTTGTTCGTCGTCAATTCGTTCGTTATCTTCGAGCTGTCCTGCAGCTACTTCAATGTGCTGTTCATTCGTAATGTTTTCAAAATCTTGCTCAGTTTCGGATATGTCAATCAATGGCGCCGTTAATTCAATATTTTTAAAATCTGTTACATTTTGTTCATCTTCAAGATCATAAATCTGTTCAGAGTCTCCAACGTTTTCATCACTTTTTTCGGCTTCTAATGATACGGGCGTCAAATTCGAAGGAATCAAATCTAAGCTCAGATCATCCTGCTTCAATCTCTTTTCTAATATGAACAGAACTGGTTTGGTTTTGATTTTAACAGGCGGTATACTTTGGTAATTGAACGCAATGTGGGAAAATCCCTCGACAAAATCTATTGTCTTGTGAGTCTGCATAAATTGCTTTAAATTAGATGAATATTTGCTTTTACCTTCAATAATAAGATGAGTATAAACTTGCAATTGTTCAGGTGTTTGCGATTCTAATTTACTATATTCCCAATTATTGTTTAATTGAGTGAACCTCGTAACTCCGGTTTGAGCAGCTAGATTATCTATGTGGACATTAACGTAAGACTCGGGATTCACGACTCTATGAAATCTGCAAATTGAAGCACTCGTTAATAAATCATTTATAAAATAAATTAATTTGGTCATTAATATAAATAATTACTTTGAAATTACTGCTCCGCCTGGATAATTAGTCGTAGCCACAGACAAAAATAACAACGATAGCATCACGTTTCCTAAAATACAGCAAATCGATCCCCCCATGAGCAGATGATAGATAGGTTTTTTATTCCGGCGCTCCCATCTATTAAAAAATAAACGTTAATTACGGAGAAAAATAACATACTTCAAAATCTAGCACATTTTGCATAGAACGTACATATAATTACAGGCCGCCGCTCCGGCGATATTCAACAGAGGAAAGACGTATATGATGAAACGGAGCTCCTTGTGAGGTAGAAATGAATACATAAAGACGAATCCCAATGCGGGCAATATAAACTCTAATGTCCTTCTATCAAAATAGGCACCTATTGGTATAAGCACTATACTCGGTCCCAAGCCTCGCGGCAATGCCGAATACCAATACCATAAAAATGGCGAAGTCTGGATTACCAATAGTAAAAGAAAATATGTGTCAAACGCATTTTTCTAATAACGCATCATTCAATAAGTTCGTAGGATTGCTTGCTTTTTGATGCGAAAAATTACCGTTCAAGCGAAGCAATGGCTTGACGAGTGTTATTCGGAGTCTGCTCCATCGAGGCAAACGATGCGGAAAGTGGTCCGCTGATTTTAAACGTGGCCGTATAAACATCGATGATGCTTTGCTTGCCTGAATTCGGCACTGGATGCCTTTGTTACATCTAGAATTACCTAGTTATAACTAGAATTTACTGCTGTATATGTTTGGAAACTAGTTTTAACTTTGAACATTAGTTAAAACTAATTTTAGCTGGATAAACATATTTTAATTTAAGGCAAACCCTGTTGATCCTTTTCAGCAGTCCAATAATATTACGGGATCTGCTTTTGTTGTTTTGCTGGGTTTAGATGAGCTGGAACTAGCTGTCCAGAAGACAAAAGTGCTTAGCGACAAATTCTGCTTTGTCTGCATTAGTTTTCAGCCTACCTTCGTAGTTATAACAATGACATAAAGACATAATAAATGCAGTCTCGAAGGAGACTGTTGATGAATAAATTTGTTGTTTATCAAAAAAGTGATTGTTTTATTAGTCATCCTACAAACTTATTGAGTGACGTGTTATTTAAATGGATTATCATGATTATAAATAGTTTATTCCGTCTACATATTCAAAGGATACGCCCCATTCGGAACTTTTATTCAATACGAAATTGAACCAGAAAACTTCGGCTTCCGGCCATGTCAGTCTTTGCCAGAAAAAAGAGTCGATACCCAATGATAATATAATCAATCCAAAAGCTGCCGGTACGGCAATTTTCAACAACCTAAAAAATAACAAAACATTAATTACGCATAATTAAAAGATGATCGGAAAGATTTATTATTCAAAATCTCACTCGAAAATTGTCCATCGACGCAAGTAGATATCGTATAATAAAAATAGACCAAGTAGAAGTGCAAGCTCGACTCTGAATATAAGAATTGCTGCTCCAGAAGCATAAATAAACTTGTCACGTTTACCTCGCGCCCAAAAATCTAACGCTAAAAGCACTATAAAAAAAATTATAATAAGTATACAATTCTAAAAAAAAGAACGGATTTTTAAATAATGTTGTACACACCCAATGGCATCACCATAATATTTGGCAACGGACGACTGAGGTAAAACATAAAATGATACTGCGATATTGTTATTAAAGTATACCACCAAGCGAACGTTCCGCCGAATACTTTTCTCAAGCCATCCCTTAATCGGCACCAGGCAAATATTACACACATCCCGAGACATAGTCTAACTGAAAAAGGAATAAATTTGTGTCGATCATAAGTACGTCGTTTCCACACTCAAAATATAATAATAAATAGAATTAATAAAAATGCTCACCTATATATTGTGACCAGAACTTATTGAATTCAAATAACTGCATTAAAAATACGACCGGTGCTGAGAGTAACGATATAAACAGAGGCCCAATAAAGCTTCGCGGAACGACTCCTGGAAATTCATGATGATCATACTGAAATTATATGGCACGTTATAATCTAATTAAATTCTTGCTATGTGAAGCAATATTTTGCATGAACATTTATTTATATTGAGCCATAATGACATAAAATGATATATTTATTTATAGTGGATTAGACACATAACCTACAAATCGAAAATTGAAATTACCTGAGAAATATTGTGTCTCCAATAGAGCAGGTCATGCGAAGCCTGAATATTAAAGCTTTCTTCGACTTTTGTGAAGGGACATAATAATAGATGAGCGCCGGCAACCAGCACCAGCGCCCGCATCTTCCCTTCACTCCGACTTCACTTGACTACTTCATCTTGACCTTTATACATCAAATATAATTTCCGCAATAAATTCATTTATATTTTAATGTGAATATTCAAATATCTAAAATGTGTTTTCCATGATTATAAATTCCTTTAAGATTATTTTAATTATATATTATTGCAATCAATCATAAATGCATATTTTTTTAAATTTAATTTTCATACGAAGTGCATATTATTTATACGCTATAAATTTAAATTTTTTGACATTCTTATTTATATTTAATCAAACCAAATCATCTTATCAAAAGAAAAAGAGATATTTTTTGAATTTATTTCGAAATAAAATATTCTTTCGTTTAAAAATGATTTGAAAAGCTGCAGCAAAAATAATGGTCGTTAAAGCTTCTTTTATGTTACGAACTGTCATCGTATTTTGAGGTTAGGTCTTTATTATCATATCAAAACATTTGTACTTTGAAGCTTTTTTGTGATAATTAATCATTTTAAAATCGATTATAATTGCGCTATTATAATTTTGTGAGATCAGTTAAAATATGGCTAGCGGAAGGCTGTCGATATCTGGATGGAAATCCGCTCGACTTGTGCAGCTACGGCGGGCAGCATTAGCCGTCAAAGGCAAAGAAGTCGAACCTTTCCTTCAGGGTCTCATAACCAACGATATTAAACACATCGCACAGGGCCATCGTTGCATGTATTCTATGCTTTTAAATTCAAAAGGGCGAACCTTATACGACTCCTTGATTTACAACACTAAAGATCCGGAAACATACCTGATCGAATGCGACGAAACTATTGCGGCAGATCTCCAAAGACATCTGAAAATGTTTAAAATACGGAGGAATATTGATATAGACTTGGCATCTGTGAATATTTGGGCATTATTTGACAGTTCTCTCGATCATTTCTCCGTATCAAACGATTGCTTGATTAAGTCTGATGCAGATAAATTCTCCGAGAAGGGAATAAATGTATACAACGATCCAAGGTTAAATATTATGGGTTTACGAATTTTAACTGAGAAGACAGTAACGTCTAAAGAAATAAAAGAAGGGCTTAATTGTGATGAGTTAAAAGAATTATCAGTTTGTGATGAATATGCAAGTTTTAGGTATAAATTAGGCATACCTGAAGGCGTCGAGGATCTACCACCTGGAAAATGTTTTCCTTTAGAAGCTAATTGTGATTATATGCATGGGGTTAGTTTTCAAAAAGGATGTTATATTGGACAAGAATTAACTGCTCGGACGCATCACACAGGGGTAGTTAGGAAAAGACTTATGCCGATAATATTAAACGAGGAGATCGGCGATGAAACTGTGAAAGATGCGCTCATTTTCGCGGCGGATTCCAAAACACAAGTTGGAAAATTGAAAAGCCTATCGGGAAAATTCGGTCTCGCCTTGTTGAGAGTCAACGAGGCATTAGCTTCTTCCTTGTTGACGGTGTTTGGAAATACTGCTGAAACCTATAGACCCAAATGGTGGCCGCTGGAAGTTTCGAAAGAAAAAGTTTCAAACCAAAATTAGACGATTTTTAAAATAATTTAAAATTGCTCATTACTCGCTTCTAAAATGTACGATAACAAGAAAGGGCTTATTTATTTTTTCCAGATGTCTAAAAGTACCGATACCACGAAGGAAGATCCACCTCAATTGATTGGCTTTAAATGTGCGCTTTGCAAACTTGAAGAAAATGTACACTATAAAGGGAATAAACCTCCGTTTGCAAAGAAAATAATTTTAAACGAAGACAGTTACGTTATGAAAGATCCATTCAGTATACCTGGAAAGGGACACATTTTAATAATTGGCAATGATTGCAGCGTGTGTAGGAGAGCGGTGTGCCTCGAGAAAAATTGCAGTTTATTTTATACACGGACATTTTGTGTCAATTGTGCCAAAGTTAAAATAGATGGATTTCCAATGTTGATTAAAAAAAAAATTGAGCAAATGTAATCTATTGCTTTATAACCAGTGTATTGATTATTTTTACTTTAGCTTTGTACGAAAATAATGTTGCTATTATATTAATAAATTATGTTTTTGACTGTTATTTGATATTTAATTTGATATACTCTAAATTTTAATAAAACGAGGTTTAAATAGAGCTGCCGTTGTTCAGGCAGGAGGGGAGCTTCTACAACGTAGGCTCTCAATGCAATGCTTGCAAGTACCAGTCCTGAGACCATTGTATCACGCCACGTATCACGGTAACCGAGGGCTGTCAATTTTAACAAAATATTACTGACGCAGTGGCTAAAGCGGCAAAGGCTTTCAGGAGCAAACTGGGGCCTCAGCAGAAGAAATATGTGCATTGCGATTACGATGCTATCTACGTTAGTATTGAACTATATGGAGCCAGAGCATGGTCGAAAAGACTGAGTCAATGCGACATGTGCAAAACCAGCTATCGACGACTCAACAGTACACAAAGATCACAGTTTCTTATGGGATAAGCAGTGGTGTAGTGGGGCGGGGGCGCGTGGGGTCGGCGCTCCCACACTTTTTTCTAAATGATTTGGAAATTTTGCATAATATTATATATATTGTAGTTTTAAAAAAATATTTTAACTTAAATTGATTAAATTGAAAAACATTTGGTTGGAAACTTGGTGCGAAAATTGTATCACTGCTAGTAGGGGAGGGGTACTGAAATATTATAATTAATCAGCGCTCCCAGACTTTTTTATTTAGCACTACATCACTGGGGATAAGGCCGTTTAGCGCCTACTTAGTGGGGTTTGGCCTCGCAAATACATCGGATTATCCATGTAGGGATCTGGGACGCAGATCATATTCTGTGGACGTGTGCTGAGATGGCTTTCAAAAGAGAGGAGTTTCTGTGCTGTGTTTGCGTCCATATAAGGGGTCCATTGGGCACAGAAATCCGGTGGCCCGTCCTGGTACCTTCAATGCGTTTTTACAAGTTTCGATGCTCCAAGCGAATAATATTAAAATTGCACACGTCTCACATTATAGGATGAACAATGGCGTTGAAGGGGATTGTCCACTATTCAGAAAACCGATTGCGGTTCTGTTGGATTTCTTGGGAGCTTTTGACAAAGTCTGGTGGGCAATTATCGTCAAACTGGGTAGAAACAAGATCTCTAATAACCTAATTAAATCAATACGAAGTTACTTTGACAACAGGATTGTGTTTGCACCGACTGGAGGTGAGCTGATAACTTATTCTCTGACGATGGGATGTCCACAGGGATCTATTCTGAGGCTCATGCTCTGGAACATCTTGCTTGATGATGCCCTTGACTTGGTACTCCCATAGGATTGCTTACTTACTAACAGCATATGCCAATTATCTTACTCTCACAACATGCGGGGATTCAAGATCAGAACTGGAGGAAAGAACAGACAGTATGGACTGTGTGTGCGGGGATTATTTCATGGACGCGGATCATGTTCTGCGGTCGTGATTGGATATGTCAGCCGAGAGAAAGGCATTCCTGTGCCGCATCAGGGGTCCTATTTCTGGACCTCTTGGCCCCGGTGCCTTTTCAGCGTTCAAGACCTTCTGGCATAGCTTCGGAACCAA
Source organism: Stenopsyche tienmushanensis (assembly GCA_008973525.1). NCBI lineage: Eukaryota > Metazoa > Arthropoda > Insecta > Trichoptera > Stenopsychidae > Stenopsyche > Stenopsyche tienmushanensis. The sequence goes on from WACJ01000017.1 coordinate 999,382, forward strand.
ATGCGCCTTGAACGAAAACTATTTTTAGCATCCGTCGTTTCCCATAATGTGTCACTACGGGTTGATCATATCCTTATCTCAACCTAGGTGTGAATATTAAAAACATAATAGTACAAAACCAACATAATTGCGCCTTCCAACAGAGGCCCTCAACTAACACTGGACAAATATGCTGCGACTTATTTCTTTCTTGATGAAACCACATGTTCAAAGCTTCCTCTGACGTTGGATGTTCAGTTTTCTTAAAGCTTGCCTCTTGCTTTGTTGGTATTCATTTGCCAACTTACAATAGAAATTCATTATGATTCAGGCGGTCCAGAATCTCACTTTTGCCGACTGTATTACATTTTTGGATTAGAGTTTCATGACAAGGTAAATAAAAAGCATATCCGTGTAAAAACAATCACTTATATTTCACAAATTTTTAAGCCTGCCACAATAGTCATTCCCTGCACTGATAAAACTTAAAATTATTGCTTTCTCACAAGAATCTGGCTTTTGTGCTTGTTAAAAAAAAGTAAATTAAGCATATATCAACGTTTCATATATCAATAACATTAGGTTTGTCTATATTATAAACAATAAAAAGTCTTATTTGAGACTTCATAATCAATCATTGAGAATCATAAATAGTAGCACTAGAAGCATTTCGCCTTTTAAAGTTGAAATATTCATAATATAAACATATAAACTATACAAATCATACATATTAAATGGACGTATTTACATTGACCGAAGAATATTCTTTTAACATGTAATTCTAATGAAGAGCTGAAATACTGTTGGATTTATAACTTGCATATTTTTTGAATTTCATATTTATTCACGTTAGATCGATAATTTTTACATTCAAATTTAAAAAAAATATAAACGTCTCAACTCTAATTTAGAAAAAAATACGTATTGAATTAATAATTTATATTTAATGTCCCGTCACCATGATCAATATCAAATAATCTTTAATATATACTTTTAAAATAAAAAAAATGATTAATATGGATACGCTACGCAAGTGATATTATTTTTTAATGGTGAATACAACGAGTATATAAGGCGTAATTATGCATAGAATGGAGCCTCTGTTTTATAACTAAATCTAAAAGATCTTCCATTAGCTTTCACATTGGACGTATATAGTTTTTATTCCATAAATATGACAACGGAAAGTAACAGTTTAATATCTATCGTACAAACGGATATTTGTGACGTTAAAAAGATCCTCGCCATTTTAGATGTTCAAAATCAACCCAAAACGTTTCCTAGAATTCCTATCTATTTCAGCAACGGAATAATACGCACACCGATTATGAAAATGTAAAAATCTATTTCAATATGTATACGCAAACAAAGCAGCGTTTTTGTAAATAATACGTATATAATGAAAAGTGTTTTATGTGACAAAGGCAAATTATTTGTTATGCGTTAGGTTTTTCAATATATTTATCGTCAAAGACCTAAATCGGAATTCTAATAATAACGAAGCATTAAACAAGGAAATCCTGAATGAAAACAATTAGTATAAAAGCAAAAAATAGACGGTACGAGTCTAACTCATATGAGCTTCCTTTTAGTCTTAGCAAGCTTCTAGATTTATATACTATTAATAAAATTATGCATAGTGTATACGTTCATATATACCACGTAGTCAAGTTGTATGGCGTCTTCGGCCAAATTCAATCTGTTACACATATTATAAATTACACTATTTGTTAGTAATTAAAAATCGAACTTATAGACTCTCACAAATAGAATATATAGACATTTTTAAGATTGTTTACGTTTTCATTAAATAGATCTTGTTGATTTTATTTAACATTTGTTTAACAACTTCTTGAGAGAGTATTGAAAGTGTCGAATTACGCACCGATAATTACTTGTACATTTACGAGTCTGTTAAAAATTATAAAAGTATCATTTCAAACATAATCATCCAGAAAGAAAGATCCAAAGTTATTATAACAAACGGAATACTTAAATATAATTCAATATAAACTAGAAGCGGTTTAATGCAGCATTTATATTCCTGCGCACGCAACGTGCATAATTTGACATCGATATAAAATTGAAATACTGCAATAGCTACGATAAGATAAACATAGAAAATTATTTAACGCGTTGTGTATTTTATTGAATTTAAAGAGATTTTATTAATGTCAATGAATATATTAGATAGTCCGGTTGAAAATGTCATTATTTTCATCGCATTGACAACGCGTATTGCATATTTTGTTACTCGACTAACATCTGGAGAACGTTATTTAATTGTTCACGCGCAGTTGATACGCTAAGATAATTCGTCAATGCTCGAGATGTTAGAAAATAAGATCCGAAGTGAGAGAATGATGAAAGTGGATGATGATATCCTGCATGCTGAAATTGAATCAAATCTAACACAGACTATACAAGAATTAATAGAGAAGCTTGGATAACCCTGAAGTAGTATTTACGGATACGTGAAAAATAGGAAAAAATCATAAAACAAGGCGGTGGGATTTAATCGATAATGAAACCAGCGTTTTTATACTATCTTATGGGATGGAAATGAAAAACGAGTGTTGTACTCGAATCAAAAACCCCTCGACCGGATCTAATAGTAAAAAAAAGCTTTTTTGAGTGTACGGTGGGATTCTGAATTTAGAAAAATGTTAAACAGATGGGAAAAGGTTGTATCTGCTGAAGGAAAATATATTGTATCGATGAAATGTATTAATATTTTGTTTGAATTTGACGCGTTCATTTAAAAAAAGCGACATTTTCGACCGGACTATCTAATATATTCAAAACCAGATCGCTTTCAGGATTATCGATTATCTGTATGCTTTTCTCGAATTTCAAACAAGAGTGTGATTCGAAATAAATACGAAAATATTTGAACTTTTGACTCTATTGTTCATGACTTCTTCAAAATATGCAAAGTAAAAAAATCCAAATACATAGAAATATTACTAATAAAGCTACTATATAATAGTATTATAAAATATGTAACACAATATTTACGTTAAAATATATGTATATATATTTTTTGAATTTAGTTATTTAATAATAGTCAGTCGTAGGTACATTTCAATTTGAAATTACTCTCGGTTTTCTAAAAAGGATTTGCATTTATACATTTTAACATCGGCGATTAATGTACGACATATTTGAGCATTTAGATTTCTTGGTCGATACATTTTAATTTAAGATGGAATTGAACAAATAAAAGTCAAGCGTTGACTAGTAGAATTAAAAAAAAGACAAACACAAATTAAAACGCATATACCAATTTAAAATATTAACAATCACTTTGTCGATTACATAGTTAAATCATAAAAAATACAACAATTTCACATATTAAAGATATAGTTGCACAATTTTGGAGAATTAGTGAAACAACGCCGTCAAATACAGATAAGTAATATTACAAAGCTTACACCGACATTATCAACGATGACGAAAAGTTTTCAAAATTCTTTCCCGTGAAAAATATTCGTTTTATAATATGTTACAACTAATCAAACTTATGACATCCTGTAATTAATTTAAAAACCCAATAATTTTGCGTAAAAATACATCATAATATCACAAATATATGGATTAATAGTGCCAAGACATTTGGATAAAAAAGATTGAGAGAATAATATTCGCCCCAAGCTTTCAAGGGAATCACATCAACACGCATTACAAATGCAGCCTCTCGCGAATAATCAACGTTATTTCCTTCTAATACACAGAATTTTTAGTAAGCGGACGCTTATAAATTAAACATTCAAAAATGACAGTAAAATTATTTATGTAATTACATCAAACAATCGTAAACGTTCATCCGCACAAAAGATACACGTATTTAATATATACTATCATGTTCACTTTAAATAATAAATTATACAATATTTTTTATACATGTACGGTCGTACATTTTAGGAACCCCGCGTGGTTGTGATAAAAAGTTTAAAACTGAGATTACACGTAAAAATAGGTTTTATATTACTTTATTTTCTCGTGTGCTAAACATAAATAAAAATAATGGAATTATATTAATATATTCTAGACTATACTGTCAACAATTCGTATCAGGTTCTGTACCGCCGTGATGAGTAGTGCTATGTAGGTAAATCGAAGGGTGGGACTGGACGACGACGAAGGAATATCCCCGTCTCTTTCCCCGACGGACATCACTTCAGATCCTTCGGATAATTTTTCAACTTCGATATCAGTGGGAGATTCCGACTCTGCTTCAGCTGCCTTGTTAGCACCGCTTTCATCTTTGTTGCATCCTTTAAAATAATAAATATGATAAAATTTGTTGTAGCGATAGCGTAATTGTGAGTGCACATTGCAATGTAAATTTAAATGCTTTTGTGACATGGTAGATATTTCAAAAAGTGCTGTACGTCGTATATTAACTGAAAAATTGGACTTGAAAAAGCTGTACGCAAGACGGATGCCGCGTTTGCTCACAATATTGAATTTTTTTCAGGTAAGGATTTGTTTTTTCTAAAGGAAAAAAGTCAGATCTGAAAGGATTAAAATCAATCAACATACAAACCTTGTTCTTTGTTCATCGCCTCTAATTTAACAAGTAACGATTGCAAACTTATTTTCAACGAGGCAAACATTTCTTCTTTTTGCGGCAATTTAGCATGAGGAGCCAAGACTTCTAACGCTCGTACATCACCAAGAATTACGTGCTCGTTTATATTATTTTCTTCTACCTTTGATTCAAGCTCGGCAATTAAGCCGCCAACTGACTTGACGACTTTACATCCTTCAACCTTAAATAAAAAAATAATAATTTAATATTTTTATGCTATAATTTGGTTTAAATAAATTTGAAGTGTTAAATACCTTAGGGAAATATTCCATGAAAAATTGATAAACATTATCGTTTATTAACGTTTCCCTTTCGTCCAAAAGTACTAAGTCCATATAGTCGATTAGGTTTCTGCATTCTAACAACATAGATGAAAATTTATGGTTTCCATCCTAAAGCAAAAAAAGTGGACCGTTAATACAGAGACATTAAAAGGCAAACGATTTTAGGATACGGTTTACAAATATACCTCCGTTATATATATTTCATGCCAAAATGTCGGGAAAAGAGTGAACTGTAAAGGTGCTGCCTCACACGCTGCCATTGTAACTAATGAAATTAATTGCGGTGTACAAAATCCTTTTTCTACGCCCAATCTACACATAGCATCCAGAAGCGAGTGATATGGATGATAGAAAGAGAACAATGCGTTATCGTATTCTGGATCAGACCCCTTGAGAATCAAAATAAAAACGGTTGATTATTGATGGTATTCATACATATTTTTTGATTATGTTAAAAAACGACTAACCCATACCTTTCTAGCCTGTAATTGAGCATGCGGTACACACATTTGCACCATGGGTCTCAACGGTCTTGTTTGTTGTATAGTCTTTTCTGTTGAACTAGAAGAACCGACGCTACTCCTTACAGGAAAATACGGACCGAGAGGTAATGCATTACGCGCGTCTTGAAATGCACTATGGCAATGGGATAGCAACGGTACAAGAACAGCCAATGCAATACAATCCAGCAGCGGTAGTAACTCTTTGAGAAGTGCTTTAAAAAAATTAAAGATTAATAACACAATTTATAAAAAAATTATATTTGTGTGTGAATAAGTTTTCATGTGACATGATTACTATAAGTTGCAGATTTCTTTTGAATAAAATAGGGCAGTAAATAATGTTTATTCAGCACAAATTTTGACATGTTTCATACTATGAAAAATGACATACACTGATTTTAAAGCGCGGCAGAAACTTATTCACACACCCAATAAATATGTATAATTTATACCTATTGAAAGATTTCTTATATTCGGAGGGTTATAAGTATTGAGCAATGTTGCCAGACGTCGCAGAGCTTCTGGCCAGTCTTTACAAGCGTGCAAAGCTGCACGTGCTTCTTTACAATCTCGGCAAGATCGTAATGAGCGACATAAAGCTCCAGCAAGGGCCAATAATTCACAAAGGTCTCCCGTTGCTCCTGCTGCTCCACCAGCTTCATGATACATTGCATGTAAAGTGTGGAATGCCTATAAAATAATATATATATGATCTTTTATAGAAAATTCAAAATTAAGGCAATTCAGAATAAGTAAAACAGCAAAGACTGATACCTCAAAAGCCAACTGTAGTCCTCCATTATAAACTATATATAATCTATCTTCATCTGTATCTACAAGTGTACGGAAGGCAGAGATCAAAGTAGTCCAACACGTCTTTCCATTCAACCCTGACGAAATATTTATTAATAATTGTATAAAACGTATGCAAATTATTATAAATAATACAACAACGTCAATTAAATACCTTGCAAATATGCCGTAAGAGTACTTCTTCTGAAAGAATTGACTTCTCTCAGTTCTTGTTCGCTAGCGTCGCCTGTTCGAGCCGCGAAAAGTTGCATCAGTCTAAATAGTTCGTCAATGGCAGCCGCATACAAATTGGGATGCGAAGTAATATTTTTAAAAGCCCAATGTATATTTTGATGCTGCGATAGAGTGCGCGTAAACGACGACGAACACTGACAGCACAATCTTAAGATTGCATAATACGAAGGCAACATGACTCTATTATACGAAACAACTTCACAATCATTGTGATCGGCTCTGAAAAAGAAAAAAATTATATATTTGCAATATTAATTATCGTATTTAAATGTTTCGTAAAAAAAAAAAAACAATTATATTTACAAAATGTAATTAAACGCTATATGTTTTCCTATGGTCGGGTTGGATACGATAAGTTGAACATTTTCCGGACAATCAACGCATGCCGTATGCCAAAAAGATAATAGTGCTTGTTTGTTAGGATGTATAGCAACACTCGGCTCACTCAAACCAGGATGAAACAAATCCCATAAGTCGCGAAAATATTGTCCAAACTGCAAATAAAGTCAATTAAATCAGATATTTTATACAAGCGCGCATCTGTTATAAAATGAAAATCTAAAAATCACCATTATTTTTTCTATTCTAGAAACTAAGCAATAAGATAGAACACTGAAATATGCCGTGAGTTTCAGAGGTCCATGAGTGACGACGTCTATGTACTTTTTAGCAGCCTTCAATTTTCCTAATAAAAGCGTATAAACCTGAAAAATATAAATAGGTTCAAATAATTCATTTAAAACTTGGGATACAAAGAAAATATTTTTATCAAATAAAAATGAATACTTGGTGTAGGAGGCCATAGGCATCTTCCCCCAGCGTAATATCTTTATTTGCAGAAACACAACGCATGTTGGATCGGTATCCCTGACGGAAATGAAGAGAAGGAACTATTGATATTAAGAGAAAAGCAGCTGCTGAGCGGACTCTCTGATTTGCATGTGCCATCAAATATGTTTCGACCCAACTGTCTGCCGTTTGAAGCACCCACGAATGGACCATTTTATTCCGTGGCACCTAAAATTGACAGTTTGATAAATTAAATTGAATAAATGTTTTGATTCGTTTTATGCAAATGATCAACTTGATGGATACCTGTAAAGCCAGCCATTCGATCGTGGCATGAGGACAAGATTCTGCAGTATCCCAGACTTGTTGAAGAGCTAGTTGAGTAAAACATGGCAAACCAGAAGACGCACCACTACTTCCTTCTACTAATAGCGTTAAGAGTTTAAAAAATGGCTGACAACTCTGCAAAAAATATAAAGAACCAAATCAATTATAACGTTGATTTAAAAAAATATGCATATTGAATTTACTGGGTGTGTCCCAAAAGTCATGAAATATATTTTTTTGCTATGTTCGAAGCACTTGGGTGAAGTGGGGGGGATTTCTAGCTTTACAATGTACTGAAGTTTAGTCTGCTGCAAGCATCAGTATTCTATTCTAGTGTAGGAGAGCCGCTCTGTGCCTCTTTCTCTTACTGCGCTCTCTGGCGCTCAGGATTTCTTAAATGTAATTGCGATTTCTTCAAAGGTCCCAGTTCTTCTTGCTTGCCATCATGCTGTGGACCATGTTGTCAACGTTGAGTTTGGCTATCCCAAGTGCTTGTTTTAGCAAATTTCTTTGGGGTGCCCAAGCGTCATAGTCAGTGATGGTGTGTTCTGCATCGTCAACCACTACTTGGTAATGATGACACGTCGCGGATGTTTCCTTGCCAATCCGTTTCAGGTATGCACTGAAGCATCCATGCCCAGTGAGCATCTGAGTCAAGCGGTAGGTCGTTTCGCTGTGTTTTCGTGCACTCCACTGGCTTACGTCCAGGATAAGTCGGTGAGTCCATCTTCCTTTGCTGGACTGATCCCATCTCTGTTACCAGGCTTCCATCAGTTTCTGGTCATGTACTGTGCGGTTTTTGGGATCTTCGTAGTCCAAGGTCCTCTTCTTTGCCCGGAAGTCCAGCAAGGGTATTCCAGCGATCACGAGCACCACATTTTCAGATACTGTTCTATATGCTATGGTGACTCGGAGCGCTCCTTGCCGTTGGACCCCTGCGAGTGGCCATGACAACAGCTCTGAAGCTTCCCATCAAGGCTTTCGAGAAGGTGTACCGAGCATGGGAGAGTTGGTGGGAAAAATATGTATATGCTCGTGGGGAGTACTTTGAAGAATATTAACAATTTGTGCCGGTAATGTTAATACATTTTTTAAAATAATATATATTTCATGACTTTTGGGACACTTCCTGTGCATCAAGAATTAAATTTGTAAATAGATTACAATAGATATGTTATTCATATGAAATATCAATAAACATTATATAAATATATAAAAATAACTTCAGATAATGGTTAAAACGATGTAATATAAATATTAATAAACCGAAATTTTAACTATGTACCTCAGTATGCTTGGAAATCGCTTGAAAGATCATTGATATTATATGTTGAGCGAGTCTATCATTCCACCGGCACATGGCATGAATTAAAGTTTTAGTTTGTTGTAGATTTAAACAGTCTCTTGTTTGTTGATATAGAAATGGAAATCCCTGAAATTTTTTAATCAAATATTATTATAGTTATGATAAAAGTATAGCTTTAAAACGAGCCAAAATGGATTATTACTGACCTTCCCTCCCTGTAATGCATGTTGGTCTTTCGACGTCAGATTTAGACATTTGTGTGGATCCCTCGATCTTTCCACGAGACCAGCAACAAGTGCAACCATTTTGTCTAAAGCGGCTGGTCGAAGTTTATCCCCGCCTCCGTCATCAGACGAAGAACCATCAGCCTAAATACGTTGAAAATAAATCTCATTGTTAAAGGAATAATATTCACAATTTATGAACACAATTAAAGAGGTTGATTTATAAAGTAAAATATTTGAATAAAAATTACTGTCGATGTCGAAGTGTGGCCTAAATAAAAGGAGACCATCATAGAAATAGCATTAGCCTTAAGTAAAAATTGGCTTTCTTCCTCGCCCATTTTACTGAATTCATAAAGTAAGCTAAAGTATTCAGTTAAATGTCGCAAATGGGCTTTAGCTCCACTCTCCATCTGAAAGCATAGGTATAAACGTATTGAATGTCTATTTAAATATTATGTTCTATAGATAAGCAGAATATATCAAAAGAACTTACCAACGACAATAACATTTTAATAAAGCGAGTAACACATGAAATATCTCCTATTTCCATCTTCTTTTCAGCATTTTCTGTAAAGTCTTGTAAGTAGAGAGAGCAATGACTTGATCTAAAAATAATAATTTTATATAAATATGATTTCTGCAGAAAAACACATTAAATACAAAAATGTTCATATATTTACCGTAAGCGCTGGATAACATGTATGCACAAACGTTGAAACATTTGACGGACCATTTGATTGGGGCATTTTATCAAAACCTATCAAAACATTGAATCTTTAATATAATAATAGTTATTTTTGAGATACATATGCAATATTTAAATTTAATTATTACCTGCATAGGCCACCATGTATTACTCGCCATGTGTCCAAGAAACCATTCTGAAGCTAATGCAGAAGCGTTAAATTGCTTTGTCACTAGTTCTACCCACGATACCATAGTCGGCTAAAAGAAATACAAGTTTATAATACAGCGAAATCTTGCATTACGAGCACAACATTTGCATAACGAGTGACGAAGAGAATATTGGGAAACCTCAGAATATACAATCACTTGCGCATAATAAGCTGATTGCACTCGCACTATATCGATACTCGTATCAAGTATTCGTTCATTCGGTATAATTAACTGAAATCACTATCGTCGGATAAACTATTAAGCTCTTTCAACAAAGATATGACGACTTTCATTTGTGTTGTCTTGAGAGCAGGTGTTTGTTTTGATAATTAAGATATTCGCATCATTCTTATCTTTAACCAATTTTGTTATCCCCCCTTGACTGTTCTGGAGTGGGGTCATTAGCCAAGTATCAGCACTCCTTTACAAAATCTATTTTTTCAGGAGTAAACTGGCAGGCTTGCACAGTAACCCTGTCCTTTTATTTTCGCAACACATAAATAGGCAAAAATAGCTATTAATGTGTTGCGGAAACTTGGTTACAAGAAGTAGTATGCAATATTGGTGCCCAGAATGCTCACACTGGATCACTGTCATAATTGCGTGTGAGTTTTTGGATCGTTTTGCACAAGACGAAGAAGTTTTTCTGGGTTCTATCATGACGGGGGATGAAATGTGGGTGTATTACTATACACAAGAATCCGAAAAGAGCTGGCGGTGGAAATATATGATACTGGCATACAAAAGCTGATGTCCCGACTACAGAAATATCTCGTTATGCGAGGTTCCACTGAAAAATGATTAAATAGAAAATAAATATGCACGAGTTAAACCTTTTCTTTGGCGTGTATAAACGTTTCAATGAAGAATGACGTTGAAAGTTGAGCTGCTCTTTCAGTTATCTCAGGATGTAGCGCGAGCAAAGATTGAGGGATATAACTGCACATTTGCCCCATAAATCTGTAAGTATAAACGTTAGTTTTTAAACTATAGATCTTTTGCCTTTAAAAAATGACGATGAAGATGAGAACGATAAAAAGGGTAATCTTACGTAAAATATGCATGTTGAAATATATTTTTTTGATGCAAGAAATTCATATTATCTTCCCAAATCCACATTTGCAATTCGGGACTGAGTACGATTGATGGCATTTCGCTAATTTTATTTTCAGTTCGCTGATCAGCCATATCAGTCGTTGAGGCCTGTACAGCTGGTGCTTGATGTTTGCTCGTATCCTGTGATGAAAGTTGGGCACCTCTCTCGTAAAACAACATATAAGCACTATTTGTCTTTTCAAAACAAAAGTCCATAAACTTATCAGTGGCCGAATCATATGTTTTGCTCTGCAAAAATTTTTCATGGATTAATATAACAAATACTTGACAAATAACATTGAATTGAACAATAATCCGAGCATACCGTCATTTCTCCACCAAAGCATTCCGAAGCGATTTGAGCGGGATCAAAAGGCTTAACTTCCGCGTCATTGAAAAGAAGCCATTTTTCGCGGGATCCTCCAAAGATAAAAGTGGACGCTGAATTTCCCGATATACTGCCGTTGCGTTCTTTTATAAACGAATAGTAATGTCCCCCATCAGCGGTTCCAGTGTGAACTGTTACTCCAATAAGTTCATATCTATAATATGATTAATATTATTGTAATTGTGTTATTTATCTTGATGTAATAATAAAGACAGCCAACAGCCAATATCATTGATAAAAAGACACTAATTACTCACTCATAATTTTCATTAAAATCTCCACAATCGGACATCTCAGAATCTTCATCTCCATCGCGTTTAATTTCACTTTTACGTTTTTCTTCTAAAAAAATGGTTATTTATATGGTTTTTAAAAACAGTTTGAATTTTTTTAATCCAGCCAAACATAAATCGAAACAATATATACCTTGATAATGACCGGGCATCAAATGTTTTTCCACATATTCCGACATATCGAGTTTCATGGGGAACGAAAAATGCGTGTTGACCTTCTCTTTGAGCATAGTCACCATGTTGAACGTATATCGCATAGTGTTGAAGCAAAGAATATGAGGCAGCTTTTTGAAGCAAGCTCTGAAACATGAAATTAGTTAATAAAAATAGCATTTACGCGTTAAATAAATAATTGATAAATATGTACTACCGTTTTTCTGCTCGGACTTTAGTGCTGCATTGTGAGCAGGTATAGCAATTGTCTCCTTCTAGCGTATCTTTTACTGTAACTTCGTCTAAGCTTTGGTAGAGATTGCGCATATCTGCGACTTGACATCTAACTGTATAAAATTCTTCGAGGGTCCGGGACACATGATTGCAATCCTAAAATTCATATTGCTTGTATTTAGATGCACAATATTAGTTAAATTTGCATTGTTATCAAAATCATAATGATTCATTACCAAAGATACTACGTTGTTGCTGAGTACACCGCAAAATAAAGTCTTAACTAAAGTCTTCAATTCTGGAGTCATTTCTTCTAGCTTGGAAACCAAATCAATGAAAAATTCGGCCATGTCTTTTTGTTCCCCGGTATTAAGAGGTTGATGATCCATTTGATATACTTTGCAAAAACTTCTGGGATTATAGGCTTTTCTTTCGCTTTCCTGAATACAAATTATTAAACGAATTAGTAAAACCATGCAATATAACCGTGATAATTCATGAAGAAATAAGAACATAATATACCAGCAAATATGCAAACATCCTTTGCATTTCAATCAGAGTGTGTTGATGTTTACTCTTTGTCGGATCGGCTTTGAGGATTGCTGATCTGGCCTGAGGCATCATGTATAAATGTTGCATGCACGACGCCATATAACAAGTCGCACCGAGATTCGTCAATCCTACGTATCCGCATTCAGATCTGCCCTCTTCTGCAGGCCAATAGTCCCACGGATAAGGAGAATGCGGCCCTAATAAATAATGAACGTAATAAAAATGACAGGAATATAAATTGATTTTGAATTAACGTTTAAAAATCAGACCTGGTTGATGATGCTCTAATAATTTGTGATGGAGTATCATATAATTGTCGGGCGATCCTTTGACTAGTTCAATGAGTAGATCATAAGCGCCTGCCCTTGATTTTTGTGACTTACACTTTGGTAATAATCTAGCTGTAGGATTTGCTACGTCAAAAAGAAATCCAAAGACCTATAAAACGTATTAATTCAATGTTAAGGCATTTGTATTAAACAAATTATGATTGATATAGAAAGTAATTTTACCAAATCGAGTAGTTTTTTGCCTCCTTCGTTATTCTTAAATGGTAATGGATGTTTAACTAGATGAGTCAGAAGATTTAATTGTCCAAATAGACCGTCATCGGGTATAGAAGGATCTTCCCGCCGTTCAATAATCTCTCGACAAGATAAAGATTCCGTCAAATGCTGACAGAGTGAATTGAGATCCAATCCAATTGATTCTACTAATCCATTTTCTTAAACGATATGTACAAAAATTAGCAAGATTAAAATTAAATACAAATAAAATCATAGATGTAAATTACCTTTAATTAAATCCGATGGCAAACCGTCAACTAAACGACAAGTTAGCCAGAAATAATCTCTGCAAGCAGGACCATACGGTTCCTTCCCTTCTTCAGCGGCGTGATGTTGCATACTCTAAAAATAAATATTTGCGATCATAAACAACATATTTTATAAATACAATTTTATTAAATTACTACAACATTATAAATATGAACAAACCTCTATTTTGCAAGGTCTCATTCCTTCCGCTCTCGGTAAATGATCCAGCAATTGCTGAAGCACTGCAGGAATAACATGATGAGCGAGGCTATTGTTTGAGTTTGAGCTGCCTAAAGTATTGTTTCCGCCTCCGCCCAGACAGAGCCTATAGAGGGCAGAGCAAGTTTCACGCCTCACTTGCGGCTGAGGATCCTCTAACAAGAGACGAGGTAACCAGTGTTGAACACTCGGAGAACAGACTACTTGAGTAGATGCTGCGGATGAACTATGAGCCCAGCAAACCAATAATCCCATACAGTGTTGAACCACCTGCCAAAATAACACTCATGATATCCACGTTTCATTGAATTCTATAAGCATTATAATAAATTTAAAAAAATATATATATTACTTGAGCTCTGCCCCATAAACCGGTCTTAAACAGAGAGGGATCTTTGGGACGAGCAGCTTCTGCTAAAATATTCATCAAACATCGTGTTGTGCCTTCAACATCCATCAATGATAATAGAGACTGAAATATAGTTAAAAATTATAGTACCTTGAAACCGCTCGAAGGCGATACTTGGACTTAAAGTCATAAGGAACATTTGCAGATTCAGATAACCAATAAAAAAGGGTATCGGATAGACTAAACTAGTATATTGTTTAGATATTCAAAATTATTACCTCATGCAAGCGTGGGACAGTAAGAATTTCACATGGCCGGATGTTCTGATTTTCATTACTGCAAGCAATTCCTAGATGACCAATCAGTTTTAATAAAAGCACCAAACAATCTTGCTGCCATTCGTTATCTTCACCATCTTCATTTTGCAATACACCTATGCAGAAAAACGAAATAGACATTATACAGAACGATCGTATGTTAAAAACGAAAAATGAATATATCAGCGTAAAGAATACCTGACATCAAAATATCATACAAGTGCCTCAGACCACCATTTTTGACAAACAATTGACTCCAAGGCGTTGGAAATTCAGAGTTCGCATTGCACGTGTTTTCGGCAACATTTTTATACGGCGGACGTTTTGGAAGAGCAGGTGGTAAATGATCACTCGCACCGCTTAGTTTATCCACTATGTGGAGACTGTACATTAAATGTTGCGGGCTTGAAGGATTCAAAAGTTCAGGCAGTTGAGATTCTACGGGATTTTCAAACGCTTCCAAAAGAATGGGACTGAGCGGTACTGCATGTAATATATCCCATACTCGGCGCGATAAAAGCTGTGCTTTCATATGAGCAACGCGCTCCTGTATCAAAACATTAAAATCACAAATAAATATTTAAATTATCAATACATAAAGGAATAAAATCACCGTTTCAAATTAATACAAACCCCTTTGTTTCCAGGCATTGTCATTTCACCAAGAGTTTGCATTAGAGCAAAGAGTCTATCAAAATATTGTGGTTTTAAAAGTAACAAAGTGGGTAGCATCGATCTGGGAGGAGGTGGTTGCTGAGACGGCACATCACCCCACGTGTTTGCTCCGGCTCTCGACGTTTTTGTTCCGCCGACAGATAAAAACACCAACTGTAAACATTTATATTTAAAACATGTATCAAATTTACGTTGAAATTTATAAAACAAATTTGTGTGGAAATTTATATTATTCACATTCACATGTTTAACTATCGTTCATCTACAAATCCATTAAAATAAATATGTATTTACAGAACCTGATTATCCTTAAATCCCATTTCATACAAGGTTTTTTCGTCAAAATCGAAAGTGAGTTCTTGACCTTGCGTTATCATTCTGATGGGTCCATCATTCATTTGCGATGCCATGCCGTCGTCACATTGCGCCTATAATTTTTATTTTACAATATATGAGTTGGGACGATTTACATCACATTGTGATATTTAAAAATTCCGAATTGAATACCTGTTGTTCCCACCATATGGTGACTTGTGCTCTAAGATCGGCGACGTAATCAGTGTTGTGCATATCAAGTGTCGCTTTTACATTTATCCCGCCGGGTTGTATTATTACTCTCAACGGTGAACCTTCGACGCTAGAACCGCATACGGATGCGCCAGATTGAGCCCATCTTCTTACGTGATAAGCATATCTTAAAATGATGAAATAAAAATTGATTATTTAAAATTATTACATGCTAAAACAATTGTAAAAATAGAATAAGCAATCTTGTTTAGATTGATAAATTGCGTTTGAAAAATTATAAATACCTTCTTTTAAATGTGTCTAAATGGGTTTTGAGCAATAAGAGCGCTCGTTGAATACACTGCAATGATGCTTCTTCCGTAGAAAAATCTCCCGCATTTTGAGTCTTAGATTTGGAAGGTGAAGGATTATTCATTGTAGAATCCGAAGTAGCATCCTCACTGACAAAATCTTTCAGGTTACTATTTTTTGATGTTTCCTTCAATTCAATTTCAGGCAAGGGTTTAAGTCCTTCAGCAGCGGCTGAGAGATGAGACATGCACTTTGATAAAAAGTCTTCCTCTTGCTGCAAATGCTGATTCATATAATAGCTGTTGAGATATTGTATGGCTCCCATAGATACGTCTGTAAGAAAATATTTGAATTTTATGTAACGATTTTTTTTATGATTTCTGTGCTGATTTCTATGCTAAGTAAAATAAAGGAGAGATGAGCCAGAATCCACTAATTCTTATTCATCCTGAAGCGTTATCATTTTTATGTATTATTTTTACATTATTAGTCCATATTTACCAGTGTTTTTGGCTTTTAAAGCGATTTTCCATAGGTGATTAACAGCTAGGACGTGTGGATGGGATTGATCTTTGGTATCTATAGCAATTTGTCCTAATGTCATTCTCGCAAGACTGCATAATTGTTGATAAAAGCTGAGTCCCATTATACTGATTGTCTACGAAAAAAGTATAATATATTACAGGTTTTAAATAAAATATTTGCACGTTAATACAATTGATCGAATGAAAAAATACCTCTGGATTTAATGTCGGCATTTTTTCAATGTACAAATATTTCAGTGCATCGATGCTTAGAGCATGTTGATCCGTAGATTTTGCATGAGACGACAACCATGTAAAAAAACAATCGCTACACTCGGGATCATGAGCTAAACAATTCCACAAAGTATCCACTTGTTCCAGTGTTAGCCTATTAAAAATAAACATTATTTAATAAAATGCAATAAATTATTACGCGATAGAATATAAAATTGACGGCAATACCTGAAGCTTGATGGAGAACCCATTGGTGAAAATATTGTTGTTAGAAATTGTAATCTCACATTAATTTCAGTAAAATGAGAGAACAATGGCGATATTAAACCAGTCTGCGTTAGTAAAATATTTGTCTGAATTAATGTATTCGAAGATTGCTCAGATATAGATTTGGGCGGCGGATTACTGATATAGTTATTTATGTAGTGCTTTAAATCGTTAAAAAAGAGCTCCATCATACGATGCTCTCTTTCTGCCCATAGAACAACCTAGAAATATTTATTGATTAAAATCATTCATCTATTGAATAGATATTAATATTTTATGTCGAAAAGATACTTACTTGATGCATATCTAATCCTCTTATTTGGAATGACGAAAAAAGTTTCGGTAAGAGACGTAATGAAACTCCCACAGACCTATAGAATCGAACGAAAAATATCTATAAATAATAGAAAAAAACAAATAACGGATACATTCATAAGGAAATACATACGTATGATTAGCCAAATTATCTAGGCATCCTTCAATGAACTTCAGTCTTATAAATTTATCAGTGTTGTAACCCAATAAAGTATATAAAGCCTTTTCTGCTTCCATCGCCAAGCCTTCGCCGAGTTGTTTCTATAATAGCGATTATAAAAATTAATTTCGTAACTTCAAATATTATTAATATCAAAATCGTGCATTTAATATGGCTTACTATATTGTGATCTTGCAATAGGTCCCATAATAGAGTATTTCCTGGTTTGCACACATCCTTTATTTTAAGATTGAAATGATGACCGTGTCCTTCGTGAATTCGATGATGATCGACATTCGTCGGGAAGCAATCTACAATGCCGAGTGAATGTCCACGAGAGCAAACCGTTTCAGGTTGAATCCCACGCAATTCCAAGCCTGAATATCCAGGCTCTATCATGGTGCCGATTCCAGTGTTGACACGATAACCACCCATGCATTGAGCCTGAAATTAAAACAAGAGCATGCTGTTTTTAATTTGGTGTTCATTGTAATTTTTTGTCCTTTTGGAGATGTAAATATAGGATCTTTCAATAGGGACGTTATACCGGTCACGTTGTTAAAGCAAGTTAAGTTGGCAGGTATTCCACTTCATTGAAATCTAAGAATGATCAAATCCCACCAGCTGTTATTGAAAGGGATGTGTGAACAAGAAAAATTGTCAGATTGGGACAATACCAATCCACACGAACAACAAATGCATCCCAATTCACTGCTTGGTGTGGATTTTGATCTGGCGGAATCATTGGTCGTATGAAACTGGCATTGCCATA
This sequence comes from Stenopsyche tienmushanensis, assembly GCA_008973525.1. Lineage (NCBI taxonomy): Eukaryota > Metazoa > Arthropoda > Insecta > Trichoptera > Stenopsychidae > Stenopsyche > Stenopsyche tienmushanensis. Next base: position 1,017,516 of record WACJ01000017.1, read on the forward strand.
ATCATCAACGACGAGCACTACAGATCGATGATAAGCAAGTTCTTGTGGCCTTAACTGGATGATATGGTTACCGACGAAATGTGGTCTCAACAGGACGGTATTTCACACAGTAAAACGAGTAGATATTTCATAAGCAACTTGTTTTATTTACATTTAAAAATCGTCGTTATTTAAAGACCCTGGAATAGGAACGTTGGAAATAAAAAAGTCTTTCATTAAAAAATATAAATAATTCTGATACCTGTGCTGCCAATCTAGCTAATTCTTCTTCACATCCCGATTCTTCACCATCAAAATCTGCCATATTTTTGTCAGATTTATTTGACATGGCCGACGATATACTGGCTTCGGCATCATCACCACTTAAAAGCTCCATCAAATGTCTAAAATTACCAAAACTGTAAACATTGCATTCCAAATTTATGGTAGATTATTTTAAATAAAGCGTATACAGACCTATCGTCCATGCCATCACATAAAGTTGGACATTCATGAATTGCGCCCTGCGAACAAGTTCTCTCCGGAGATCTATCAGTTTGTTTGATGAGAGCGATTGCTGGATCGCTTTGTTCTCTACTGTTGGTTCTGTTTCTCAGGGCAATGTTTTTGGGCAAAGCGCAGACTTCTGGTTCACTTCCCGAAGTTTCTTCCGCATCGGATATTGATTCTATTAATTCACCAAGTTCTACTTTAGCAATGTCAGCTGAAATTATTTTTGACACAGTTTATATAATTTGAGCATAACTCCATGCTTTAACACGAGTTAGTTACATCAATTTAAATCAATAAAACATACCAAATAGATCTCTTCTGATGTTCTTTCTTCGTCGCAGCACCTTCTTTTTAGGAGGATGCCTGAGATCTTCTACACCGCTGCTGACGCTGCCCGAACTAGCACCACCATTCTTTGTACGTCTGAATTTAAATATATAAAACATTTCAAATTCATACTAAATCAATTGCTAGTTCATAATATATTTATAACATTTATGTCGACTCGTCATATCACTACCATAAGCTTCCACGAGCTTTCGAAAGATTCCGATCTCCAACATTATGCAATAAGTCAAAATTTAATAAAAATGAGGGATTAAACTTACTTCTGGCAAGGTTTTGTAGGATCGGCTGCTTTTGCTTGGTTATTTTCTTGATGCCACTTTTGTTCATCCACTAGAATTAATGTTATTTATATTTAACGCACTAGATTCATTTGGGTAAATAGTAGAAAAGGCAATAATATAAATTTTCAACATACGTGGATTAAGGTTTTGTTGCTTTGATTGCTTTCTTGGAGTAGGTCCGGCTTCTTCGGATGTACTTAGTTCTTCACACTTAATTAAAATATTTAAAAACGGTTAACCACAACTCAAATAATATTTTCAAGCATGCAAGATCACATTATTTTAATATTAAAAATATAAATATAATTACTGGATCCTCATCAGAGTTTGTAGGATCCATGCTAACGCTAGCTTCAGAAGACGAATCTCTATGCAATAACGAACAAGACGGAGCATGAGTAGATACAGTAGGTTGTAGCGAGCAAGCTTCCGTGACACTGGCTCCACTAACTAATAAGGTAGCTGCTTGTGAGGTCCGCGACCACATTACACGCATCAACGCTGACGCTAAATATAAGCTCTGGAAACAGAATTTGATTTAGTATCTCGAAAACACAACGCCGAAGATGACGACGCAATAAAACAATATATTTTACTTGTTCGGTATGCTCTCTCGGAGGTAGGGTACAAAGTAGTTGATATAGGTGAGAACATGGTATCGGTGCCAAATTTTTAATAAATCCTGGAAGCAGATCGTAAACCTGTTTGCTGCAGTGCTTCAATTGAGCCGCTTGCCATATCAAATCTATGTGTTCATTTGTAATTCGATTTTCAACGGCGAGAAACTTTAATATTATGTGGGCTTGCTTGATCACCTGATGAATAAATAAATAACAATTTATATTGTATTAAAAACAAACTTATTATAAAATTACTTATTTAAACAAACTCATTTCTTTATATCAATAGTAGTCAACCTGTCCCTATCCAATAGGAGATTGAAATATTTAGTAGCCACGTTAGCGAACATAAACCGGGTATGATAAAACGAATTGAATATATTTTAAACTTGAAACAGTGTATGACTGTATAAAAAATCCTACCTGGAGGTTGATACGACTTTCCGAAGAACTATTAGAAACTAGTGATTACCCGGCATGCGTTGCAATGCCACGTCTCGCATAACAAACTGCGTACACAAACAATATTTTTACTATACCTATGTTATTCCCGCAAGTGTAAACAATAAGTTGACAAAGTTTTATTGCAATCGGATGAATGGTATGGCAGCGCATTAAATACGGACAAACAAACATTTATTTTTATAAATTAGACTATGCCTATGTTACTCGTCGCTGGTTGCCGATCCCTGCCCTAGACCAATATGATCATTAACATAGATGTGCTTAGGAGAGCCATAATTAAGGGAGTATTGTGAGGAAACAAATATCATCTTCTTCGATTGATATAGGAAGCAGATGAGCTGCCTGCGCAATATTAGAGAGTGAACCGGAATAAGGAGAGTGGAGGGACTATTCCAGGCAGCGCAAGACGGAGAGGTCTTTGCCAGAGTGATCGTCAACGTCGGGGGGACCTGACACGGCACAGAAAAAAGACGATATCTTGTAGAATCAGGCATTAGTGCTGTTAATCATATTAGGACCAAATGATATGACGACATATTTGAGAGCCATAGTGGAAACAGATCCTCGATTGAGTATCGAAGAATTATCGCAGAGGATGCATTCACCGTGGTCAGCTCAAGGGCATTTAAAATGAATCGAATGGGGGTTTGGATGCTGCACAAACTGTCCAACAATAACAAAGGAGTCACCAACACTATAGTCTATATAAATATTTGCTTTCATCAGTTTCTACTTAGCTCGTTCATATTATCCTATCATTCAGCTACCAGTCTTATTTTGCTCCATTTCAAAGCTATCGAGTATCAGTTCAAGACAAACTTCTTTCATAGTGATTGTCTCGTATCGTATACAATTCCTTACCTCTACATGAAGATTTGGACCAAAGAGATGTTGCATGATTTGATTTGTACAGAGCCATTGCGCCAATTGTTGGCCGACTGCTTCCGCTTCCGGTACAGGTTCACTAGCGCAAATCTCGTTGAATAAAGAAATCTGTGTATTAATTTGCGTGATTCCTGCGAGTCGCATAGTCAGAGTGGAACTACTAAAATATTTAAACGCTAAATCTAAGCCATCGTTATCGAACGTCACGGGTGTATCTAAAGGATCTTTGACAGCGCCCCACATGAAATCTAAAAAATAAATAAGCATTAAATCCTATCTACAATCACATATACTGGATCTTTCAATAGAAACGCTCGAAATTTATTATGTTATAGCAGTGTCGAGAAGCGTTCCGCGCATTACGCGGTTTTTATCTTCGCCACAACTGTCCTGCCGAGTTGACTATTCACGTCGGGACATTGATCTACACCCGTATAAAATCCAACTGATCCAGGAACTTAAGATAAACGACTATAGATAAAGCTGTGTATTCGCTAATTGGGATCTGGAGCATTTGGAAGTTGACCCAAATTTTGCCAAAATTATCGTCTTTAGCAATGAAATATTGTCAGATTTGGGACGATACCAATCCACACGAGGTACATCAGCATCAAATGCATCTGAGTCACTTTTTAGTGCAGATTTTGATTGAAATGAAACAACAGCAAGCGCTACAGATCGATGATAAGCAACTTCTTGTGACCTAGACTGGATGATATAGATATTGACGGCATGCGGTTCCAAGCAAAACCGCGGCAGACATTTGAATAACGTTATATTACATATAAATCGAGCGTCCTTATTTAAAGATCCTATACTCTTTTGTAAGATGTGTTATAAATTACCGGCCATGGTCTTGACTCCTGCAAGCCTTAAATCTTTATCTTCGAGATTACACATATACTTGAGAACTTTGCTTCTCAACGGTAGAAAAAATTGAGTTACCGCTCTATAATTAAGCCACAACTTAATATCACCGACAGCAGCCACAATAGAATGTGCCATAGAAACGGGCAAACTTTCCGGTGTTGAACTTTCAAAGACGGACGTCATCGCACATATTCCGCCACTTTTACAAAACAGATTTACATTGCGCAAAAGATAAACGGGAATCTCGGTATCGTGCAAATCACAAAAAGAACTCAGACTCGTAATTTCCTGCGCTGTAAGATCGTCGAGTCTACTAAATGCTGAATGTTTACAAGCAATATACAATGGGAAATTTAAAAGAAATATTTTAGAAACAATATGCATGAGTTTCTCTTTCTGTTGCATCGTCCAAGCGTCGTTGTCATCGGAGCCTTCGCTCGCCAAACTGTCTCCGTCGATAGAACTCTCACTGTTTATTTCCGTTGTTAAAAGATTGTTCTTGGCATCGGATGCTTTAGGCTCTTTACATTTTTCCGGCGATCTAGGTGAATCTTTATTTTCAGCGTCTTTCTGTTCTGATGTCGATTCTTTGCCGACTTCATTGTTGTTTTTCTTTTTAGCGGCGGCGGATAGCAACTCATTCTTGAGAGATTTCAGCTGGCATACCGATAAATATAAAATGCTCTGTACAACTAGATTGAAGCGATCGAAATTCTTTAAATCTCTATAACAACACATACACTGCCTGAAACGAAATTCAATAAATGACAAAGGGGCAATTTTGTCGAGATCGAATAATGAAATTTTAAATTTACGAACCTCTGCGGCCAGGATAAAATATAAGCTAAAACGATTTCAACTTCTGACTTCTTCAAAGCGGGATATTGAGATACATCAGCCGTCAACCTGGCTTCACCTAAAATACGCATTTTTTTCGTTAGAAAAAGCGGCAATAATCGGCCGACATCACGAAAATACGATCGAATCCCAAATGAATTCGAGCGGACGATCGCGAATAGACATTTAATTTTAAAATCGCAACAATAATATTACATGTCACTAGCAGCTGTGAAAATTCAGAACAGACTTCACACATTTTATATAGCAGTCGTATAAATGAGTTAGTTTTCAACGACCGCTCCCCAGTCTATTTCGAACGGCTTCATACATATTTTAATTTTATTTGTTGTTGTGTTACAAGAAAACCTCAAACGTCAAACCCCACTTCGCACCATCCACCATTGTTGTCACATACTTTTAAGAATCGTTAACGAGTTTGACACATTTCCAGCTAGAATACCTCCACGCCTTTCTAACAAGAAATCTATAGAAATAATAACAATTTCGACGCATTTAAATATCCGCCAAATGGAAAAATATCATCTAAATACAATCGAGAAATAAAATAAATCCGAGCGTTATTTCACAAACTCAAATACTTAACCTCAATAAATAATAAAACACGTTTGATAATATTATTATCATTTAAATGCTACAATTTTATGATGCATTATTTTTAAAAGAGTTACTATGATTAAAAATATTTTTTAAAAATTCAAATATTTATTTTTAAATATTGCGCTGAATAAAAATATTTTTTTATGCATTCCTATAACAATATTTGATTTGTCGAATTTACAATACGATAATTATTTTAAAAGCTGAAATATTATATATTTATATTTTTTATTTTTAAAATTTTTATTATTAAAAATGAAACGCTTCAATGTAAGTGTTCAGCATTATATTTGCATATGGGAAATTGCATATAAATTAATGTTTTTATCCAATATTTGTTGTTATCGGCGTAGTAGCGAAAGTTGGACATGTAATTTGCTGTTAAGACCAGTTCTATGACTCGAATCAAATCAACAACCGGAAGTACGACGCTTGGTCCGTAAGCTGTATGCTCGACAGCCATACCAACTAAAATGAATATTTATTGTTTGAAATTTCTCGTTGGATTTTTTAAATTGCGAATTAATTCATTGCATATTTAAACAGTAATGCGCTTTTTAAAAGTCGGGCATTATCGATTTAAATATAAAGAGAGCTTATTAAAATATTCAAGCGTTAAATTTAAAAAAAGATTTAATGAAAAGCATTTATTTTGAAGCTTGCGTCTTATTTCAACAGAATTCATATTTGCATGATATAAAAAAAATATCTTAATGATATGGAGTTGGTCCCCTCTTATAGAATGTTCACAGTAGAGTGAAGACAGGTGCACCTTTTCTCCCCCACACCTTTTGTCTACTCGTTAGATCAGTAGCGTACAGAAATCCAAACAGTTCAGTTTGGTATTAAGCAGTCTGTAGATTTTTTGTGGAAACATCAACAAAATCTTAATATTTTATTAATGATAAAATTGTGAATTTAAAATAAATAGTGCATTAGAGTTTATCGTGCATAATTAAGAAATAAAAAAAATTGTAAGTGATAAGTGTTTTTCAGGACTTTGTTAGAGTTGTGATCCTAATAAATAAATGTGAGTATAAATGCAATTTTAATTTTTATCCAAAAGATGAACTTATAACGTGAAATTAATGTTTGCATTTAAAAAAAATATGTTTGTTATGTACGAAATTAAAATTTAAAAAGTTGGGGTTGTTTGATACCAAAACAACAAAATAAAATAAAATCACATTTTTTATGCATAAAAATCTATAGGATCTTATTTGACATCATGAATATTTCATGAATGCATTGGCTATTTTACCACATGAACAGGTATTTCTAGAAAGAAGGATTAATTGATGGGGTTGTTTGAAAGCAGTTTCTAAACATTTCAGACAGGCTCTATATATAATTTTAAAATCACAAAAATACACAACTCGTTAATATTATGAGTTAGATTCTGGATTCACATCGAAATGCAGTGCATTTGAATTTTAAAAAATATATAATTATGCATGTTTTTATCACATGTGGATGACAAACTATAATGATTTAACATTAATTGTTTTTATTGTGCAATTTATTTCGTCAATAAAAACTGTATTTATTGTTATTTTGAAAAATTTTTCGTTGTTTTTTCATATGAATAATCAACAGGAATGGTTTATTATAATAAATAATTATATAATTTAACTCAGGTTAGATGATTTTTCGAGATTTATTCAGATTCAAAGTCTCCCCATTAGGAGACTGGGACTTTAGGAAGGACAGGAAAATACCGGTCCGCCCAAAATCTAATACGGATGCCAAGGATAATTCAATTAAATCATTGACCAAAATATCGTCTCACAGGCAGATTTGGGTTTAATTCGAGTTCAATAAAAATCGACGGAAAATTAGACAAAAAAGGTTATTTGAAACCCTTCAGGACATCGAATATTAGGACAAAATTTCACATTTTAGCAAGATAATGACCCTAAACATACCTTTTTATAAAAAAAAAACAGTTTTTCGCGTACCAAGCGTTTCCAAACTTTTTGTCGATAGTGTGGTTTTATTTTGTCTAAAAGATTAAGTGTTAATGTTTTAAAAACTGTGATTTAAAGTCACGGAAGAGGGAGCAAGGCGCTCCCTAAATGCCACTTGCCACATCCTGCCTTGCATGACCCACACCCTAAAGTGCATTTTGGTGTACATCAAAGTATACAGGATGATTTTATCCTTTGAATCATATTTTTTGTTGATATTAGTATTTAATAAATATAGTTAACGATAATTTATGTCATGATATCCATGCCCAAAATTTGGGCCCGGAAAAAACTTGTTGATTTTGAAAATGGTTCAACTTATTTCATTGAAAATTTGTATCTGGTTATAATTTTTTTTCATCAACTTTTTATTAAGTTGGAGTAAACAATTCAAATTGGGAAAAAAATCAATTAAAGTTGACCCTCACATTGAGTTTTGAGAGAAAATTTGGAAACATTTTGGCAGACAGTTGAATGCAGACGTTTCAATTAGCAGAAGACACGGGCATTTAAGTAATTTAAGTAACGACATTTACGAATGACAGATGAAATTTAGCTCAATATCAGGATCGTAACAAGGGCGTGCCAAAGCAGGCGCCCGCCATGGGCGCAACTGATCTTAGGGCGCAAAACGCAGAATACCGACCCGGTCAAGAGTTGCACATGATTTTTATTTTATTCGACCATTCTACTTTACATGAACCAACATTGATCGAATCTGTCCGTTTTTATAATATTTATTAAGTTGTTTAATTCCTCTTTCCTTCGTTATCGCTTAAACATTGTAAAATTTAAACAACCCACCCGATCAATCTTCTTCGGACAACTTCGTTCCATAATGAGAGTTTGTAAGCGTTCTGTACATGTTCAGATATGGTATCCGATCGCGAGGCGCTAATTCGTCATATCAGCGGTCCGAAAAGCGAACCGATTGGACATACAAACTTTGTGGCCACTCCGACCTCTTTTAGGGCTTTTTGCGGCATTTTCTATGATCAATACGATCACGGAAACAACGTAGCATCTACTAGATACTTTCTATTATAGTATTTTTTTTTTAAACAATATCCGCCATCTATACGCTAAGTCGGGTACTTTTGGGACAATGTTTGTATATTATTTTAAAACATACATTATAATAGTATTTAATATATTGCTTTTATAATAGTATTAGTTTAATATTTTTATATATTCAATAGATTTCCCGGGGGAGCTAAACAGATCAAAACAAAAGACTTCCACTATTTTCAATCATGAAACATTTGAAAATGATAGTAAGTATTTTCTTGGAAAGGGCTTATACGGTTAGAATTTATGCCTAAGAAGACAACAATAAAATATTCACGTCTACATAATTATTTTTTCGACATACAAGAAAAAAGGCGAGGAAGGAAGTCTCACATAATATTAAGAAGACTGCTCTTGTATAATAATTGATCGAAAATCAGACTGTTATTAATGCGGGTCCCCATACAGTGCAGATCTGACACCATCGTAATAAAATTAATTGTAATTATGTACACTTTGTTTGGCGATCAGAGTTTGGTCGACGGTGTCGCTGGGTCGTCCTGAATTACTGGACGTCCCAGTTCCTCACAGGATACGGGCGGTTTAGGGCTTATCTTCACAGATTCAGGATTTCCCAATTCTCGGAGTGTCCATGCAGAGATCCGTTCATGGATGTAGTCTATGTTCGGTGGACATGTTCGAGCATGGCGTCCGATCGCGAGGCGCTATTTCAGCGGTCCAAATTTTGGACCGATTGGATACGGAAACCTTGTGGACACTCTCTCCAGCTTTGGGGCATTCAGGGCTTTTTGCATCAAATCTGAGGAAAATTCCTGGGCCTTCTATGATATCGATAAGGTCGTAGAGGCGTAACATGTATCGCTATACGGCTATCGTTTAATTGGACAACTCAATCGGCTTCTTCCGCGCCTTTCCGCCCGAGAATGTTCAAGTACGCGGACATCCGAATTACAACCATACTTGAATTGAATTTCCGGCTTTGCTTAAATAATATATTTTGTTCATTAGCCAAATGCACTGTTGATTAAACTCAAACGATCTACGAACGAAGGACTTCAGATAAATTAACAAGCAGCTGCCAATGGCCTCTGTGGCATTATGCATAAAACGCAACCTTCTAAAAAACCACCATTTGTCTGTATATCATATAATAATGATCATATCTTCGATGGGAAAGATTCTCAGCAAGAAGATTTACATCTTTATATTGTCATGATAGTGCAGCGTTTCAATTCAAAAAGTGGCAAATCTTGAGCGGATATCCTTGGAAACAATTGGCTATCTCATATATCCAAACAATAAAGATCATCGTTTGTATCTTTTGTGGTGTTTTATGTTTGTTTCGTTTAGCCTTTTGTATCCCTGAGCACGACGATGAATGGTAATCAAGCATGGATACGATGCCCGTGTAAAAAATATTTTTGTTTCTGATTGGAAATCGCGATTGAAATGTCGCATGTATAAGTATTTAGGAAACGAAGGGGTGATCGGCACCCCTTGTTTATGTGTTAGTGGATACGATACTACTTGGCGTGGATAAAATTATGCGTTTCCTTCGGAGGGTGAAACTTCCCCTTTGTTTTTAATATGAAGGCCGAACAAATGTTCATGTATAATCCATTTTTCATCTGGAGACAAACTGTGCTCAAACAGATGTCTATAAAAATCGGCAAGGACTTATCGATACATCTAATAATTTAAAGCAGTGAGTGACCATAACAAAAGCAATGACCTACTAAGATCGTAACTTTGATAGCAATAAACGCCGAAATTATTAATAGTTTATAGATAATGAGTCCATATTACCAAATCTAAGAAAAGTTCATCATTTTTTTAAATGATTTTTCATCAATAATGTTTCCTCTCATAGATATGTTTCTGTCATTGCAGTCTTCTATTCAGATCATTAGAACTTTTCTATGTTTTCTATGATCAATGGGAGTGTATGAGCAATGTATTTTGCACTTATAGACGATCCTGCCAAATTTGTTGCTTCATTAAATTCAAACTTTAAACAATAGACAATGGTCTTTTAGTGTTTTTCAATGCAAACGGATGTTCAAATCTAATACATAATGTTTTAAAATCGTTTTGGAAAGAAACTGAAAAAAATCACATTGCAAACACCTTTTGAAGCTAATAAGATGATTTATTATATATTTTATTAAATTTAAAATGGTAAAATCGTACAAATTAAGTATCACAATTAGTACTTCTATCATTAAATCACGAAATGAATGCTTTTCAAACAAAGTAATTGCTAAAAAATGAAGATTTCCATAAAAAATGTGAATTATACTATAAGAACACACTAGGAGACTAGGACTTTGGAGGACAGGAAAAGACCGGACCGCCCAAAATTTACTACGGATGCCCAGAATAGCTTTATTTTATTATCGTCCAAAATTGTCTTGCATCTCCTTAGTTAACTGCAAAATTGAATTAAACTAGATCTTCTTAATAATTATTAATTGATAAATGTCTGGAATCGAAAGACTTTTCGCGTTAAACACTAGCCGTTTTCAGACTTATTGCCGGTAATGTATATGCCATAATTCATCTTCACAGGGCCGTAACAAAAAGGAGGCAAAGCAGGCGCCCGCCACGGATGCATCTAGGTTTGGGGCGCAAAACGCAGAATACCGACCCAATTGAGAGTTGCACATGGTTTTTATTTTAACATTGATTGACTCTATTCGTTTTTATAATATATACTGAGTTATCTAATCCCTCTTCTCTTCGTTATCGCTTAAACATTGGGCCGACCCAGTTGGCATAAGTCCGCAATAAAATACAACAATATTTTTGAGCAGTTGTAAAATTTAAACAACCCACTTGATCAGTCTTCTTCGGACAATTTCATTTTGTAACGAGCGTTTGTAATTGTTCTGTCCTATCGCAAAGCGTTCATTCGTCAAGCCAGCGGTTCGAAAAGCGGACCTGTTGGATACACAAACCTTGTGGTTACACCGTCCTCTTTTAGGCTTTTTTGCGGAATTTTCGGGGATACGGGGTGTTATACGAGAGATGGATTTAATATCGACTAATAGCAGAGCATTGATAGGTTGGGCGAATTTTGAATTTCCTTTCTGCAAGTTTACAAAGTATCATTAGTAAATTCTAGGTCAATCGGAACATTGTTCATTTTTTTTGATATCTTCATCGTTTTCAATGGAGCTTAAGTGGTGGAAGTTTTTTTGAAATGTTGAAACAATAGGAATCGTCCGCGATGATGGCTCAACCTTGGGTTGGAAAGAAGCATGAGGTTGAATCTATTGATTTAGAGATGACTCTTGCGGGAAACCACCGGAACGTCTGCCAACCAACCGGCAATTGCTAGGAAGCGTCCGTAATGTAATTTTGCTTATTGTGCATACAAATTTGGCCATGAAATACTTAAGGTATTTATATAAACGTAATTAAATGCGAGTTTAAATTCTGCGACCCATTTTATCTAAGGCGGAACCGTGCCATCAATTCTTCCGCGGATCTCGATGTTGTTAAAATCATGCTTTGGTTTCACTCACCCGTTATTCGTTGCCGATCGAGGCCGTATATTTTCAATTTAAATTTGGATGATTTTTGATGAAATTGAATTGGATTGACAGCTTAAACATATTTTGATTGAAAGAATCGAGTATTTATTAGATTTATCACTGACCATGGTCCCGCAAATTTGTAAATTAAAACTAAACAACTAGCTAAGATAGCAGCATAAATTTGTACGATATATAAATATAGTTTGGGACCTCATTTGGCACGAGCCACCTATGTAAATTAGCCCCTGAGGGATCTTCCGTGATCGTACAGAACATAGAAAAAAGCCCCAAAAGAGAACGAAGTGGCCACAAGGTCTGTGTGTCCAACTGGTCTGCTTTTCGGACCGCTGACGTGACGAATGAGCGCCTTATGACGTAAACATGTCTACAGAATGATTACGAACTCTCATTACAAAATGAAATTGTCCGAAGAAGACTAATCGGGTGGGTTGTTTAAATTTCAATCGATCGATTGTTGTCTATATTATGTTTAAGCGATAACGAAGAAAAGAGGGATTAGAGGACTTAGTATATATATTATAAAAACATACAGAGTTAATCAGTATTGATTCATGTAAAGCAGAATGGTCAAGTAAAATATAAGCCATGTACAACTCTCGACCGGGTCGGTATTCTGCGTTTTGCGCCCTAAGCCCAGTTGCGCCCGTGGCGAGCGCCTGCTTTGCCACCTCCTTGTTACGACCCTGGCATTATGAAATATAACATCGTTCAAATATCTGCCGCGGCTTTGCTTGGTGGAACATATTCGGGAGGTCCAATTTTTGATGACTGTCATAGTTTTGGGGGTTAATTTGCGCGTGGCGGAAAGCGACGTTTGACATAACGAACGCCATTTGTGTTTAAAGCCGCGTTCGCGAATCTAATCTCGGATAAATTTGCTCCATGATTTATTATTTTAAATGCGTTATGCAAGTCGATATTGTACTAGTTGTGGACAAGAGAATTAAAATTAAAATTGCGTGAGATGCACGAAAATATAACGAAAACGCTATGACTCTTTATTGTATGCTAATTTTTCGATTCTCCTTCTTAAAAGGAGGATGTTGATGTTTTTTCCAGTTCAGGTCAAATCCAAGGTCTTTGGTATCCGAACACCAATGTCGAAAAATTCATGGACGCACATTGTAAAATATACATTTCATTAGTGTCAGATTTTCGATTTAACAGTCGTGTAGCACGTTATCGCAAATGTTGAGCGATGATCCGAATTGTATTTTTTAAATGCGAATTTTTCCATGTAAATTCCTATAAAAACCTAACTGTTGCGCAGTCACAACCCAATAATTTCGTTACGGTATAGTATATGTTGTATTTTCGTTCATTTTTATTCGGTTGTAAGATGCTAATTAAATTGCCGTAGATATGAGAAAGAAAAGCTTAATTAGAAGTCGAAAGTGATACACAAATGTTTAGCAACTGGCAAAAAACTCACACATACTCAAAATTATGATGTATCTATTTTCATATCGATTCAAAATTTCGGTACAGTTAATAAATTTTCAATTATCCATCTTAACTGATGTGGTAAAATCTTGTTTCTCACGGCATTGAAATGATTGTTTTATGCCATTGTGGTATTTTAACAAGTTTCCTCTTTTTTTAATAGAAAAATGTTTGTTGTCTTCTGTTTAATTATGAGTTATTAGCGCCTTTCATTTATAATCAACACAGCTTGGACGTGTTTATATGATTTCATTGCTCAAATAACCTAATTTTCTGCGATTTCTTCAGCAGCATTTTAAAATTTCAGCTAAGATTTCTTTAAAAAATATATTGTATGAAGTTTAACACTATATAAAAGTAAATTTAGTGCTTCTTTCAGCGGAAGAAACTTCATTTAAACAATATTTCTTCAATTGTTCAGACAATTTTAAATCATTCCATATGCTTTTTAGAGTAAAATGCTTAACAATTTTATTATTTCTATCTGTAGGTTAATTTTCATCAAATTTGCTTCATCAATCACGTCTTTTATCAATATTTCGACGAATATCCTCGACATTTACATCATTGACCTCATATAGATTTTCCTCTCATATAGAATTAACAAGTTCTATTATTACACATTCTATTTTCAGCTGGCTCGATTACATATACAACTAACTCTGGCAATAAATGCATCCAGCATACATTCAATATTGACTGCCTTATTTATTTTATGAATTAATTAAATAAAAAATATCAAATACTCGAACCAATAATTTAAATATTTTTATCACCTTTTGTTGTAATTTTTCCCTATTTTTTTTTTTAAATACGACAATTTTTCAATTCATTTTATTGCTTGAAAAAAATGTATTTATAACAATGGCAAAATAATCAAATCTATCAATAACGAAAATATTCAATTTAATTTCTACAATATATAAATAATTGTCAATATTAAAATTTTGACAGATCTCATACGCATTTTTTTTTAATTTAACGCTGACTATGAAATTAATAGCCTTATTTTTGTCCATTGCAATATGAGCAAAAAAAAACCGCAACTGTCAAAATTCAATTGTTTATATTATGAGAATATGACGATTCTAATTTTAAATATATTCTCAAGCAATATTTGTACCTGGAAAAACGAGTATTTATTCATTATAAAAAAAAAAATGCAGATTTTATGAAATTCATATGAATCATGCTATTGTTAAATTCCAAGAAACGTTTTGCGTCGAATTACAACATTAATATTTAATTTTTGTTTCAGATACTCTTGCGTTTTAAATAGTGACGCTATTTTTAATCAGAGATCATAAGGAAGCACATAGCAATGAATCAAATATTAAACGTGGAGAAGAGATAACATTTTTGATTAAATCAAAATGATAACAGCGCGACCCAGAAGAATGGCATTGGATTTCAGAGACCTGAATCCACATCCTTTCCTGACTTTGAAAATATTCATCCTCCTCGTATTTACGAAAACATTAAACACTCAAGGTAAGACGCACTCTTTTTGTTTCAAAATGTTGTCCGAACGCGGATACTCGGTCGTTATGAATTCGTACTTAGAAAGTTAACGACTAATTTAGATTGCGATTAAAACAATTAGTACAGAAAATACTTAATTATCAGACTATAATAACGGACCGACAAGTAATAAAATGTTTTTTTCCCCCCTTCAAAATATGCTTTTTGCCGTCGTTAAAAATTTCTTCAATTCCTTAATCATCACTCGGATGGGTGCAGAAAAGTATTTATCGGCGAAAAATCTAGCATGCAATCGTCAACGATCCGTTTGATTATTTCTTTTAAATAAATCTCTAAGTGATATGGCCATTTTAAATTTATTTACAACCCTATTGTTCTGCATATTGGCATTGTTTGAAGCGAGCTGAAAGAGCAAATTATAAAATCATTATGCATATCAAAAGCATCATAATCGAATACTTTCTAATGTTATAGGGGTAACATAATTTAAAATGCATAAAATTATAATTAAACGAGAATGTCACACGTTATTCAAATTTAATATAATTAAATAGTTTTATCAATATTTAAAATGATGAAATGTTGTTGAAAATAATATTAAATTGATAAAATGTATATTTTTAAATACAATCTTAATGGTCGATTTATGCGCTTTTAAGTCCATCGCCGCCGATGGCCGTGTTTTATTTGAAGCTGTCAAATTCGTTGCGCATTCATTTGTTTTTCGTTTCATAGCTCATTTTGAATGATCGTTACAATGAAATTGGATAGTTTTTCCGATATCGAGAAATTTCTGCTAATTGTCAACCGGAATGTTTTAATTACTATATGCGATGATATCTGCGATGAGCATCAGGAAACGTCATATTGTCATAATTATCATCCATTACGCGTATGGTGAAAGCTTTCGGTTGCATTTTTCAGATTTATGTGATAAAAGATAAATCGTAAGATTTCTCATTTTGCACATGTGTTCTATATGCTTTTGAACGACTTCGTTTGTCTTCTTATGTATTTATTTAACGCGTAGATTTGCTTACTTGTGACTTAAATTTGTTACCAAATGAATGCAAATTTAATGTGTATTTTTTATTCGATTTAAACACAATATGCTGCAAAGACCTTAGTCCTGCACTTGCCGAGGAACGGAAGTACGGTCAGTGATGTCTTTACAGCTGGTCACTCAACCGTTATGAAACCAAGTGCCCTATACTTACATATGTACATGTGGTTACGCGGCTTTTAAGTATGTGTGTAGTTTTATTTTGCCCTTATAAATGCAAAAATACAGGGTGTTTTTTTCAAAATTTAAATTGTTAATTGACGGCCGAATTATGTACGATTTGAACGCACACTTGACGTTTGAAACGCCAGTCGGTAAAGTAGTTCACTACAACGACAGATATTTGAATTCGACGTGCACACTGAAAATAGGAAGTATGGCGTTAGATAATTCCGCTAATATTATTACGAAAAATGCTAATTTATATAAGAACAGCGGGGTTCGTCTGATCAGCAGGAAATGGACGCCAAGTTAGCGTCGCCATTCTTGAAAAAGGAAAGCGTTCCATTTCGCAAAATATGGCGGCCTGGCTGGAACGGATCTGCTCACTGACTAATCACAATAATTCTTCTAATGACCGTTGCACCAAACGTTGCAATACCACATCTTTGTGCGAGCAAACTACACACATTCATCACACCTAACGAGCATGCTTGAAAAGTACAGATTATATGATGATCCAAAACCATATTAATTTGTAAGCCAAGCGTCGGTTGGTATAGCGGGTCAGACTTTGGACTCTTATTATAGAGCAGGCGCTACACGTCCATAAAGTCCAAATGATTTCAATTTGACAATCATACGCATTTTGCGGTCGATTGAAGGCTACAATTAATTATGGGCGGCTCGGTCTTTTCCTGCCCTCTAAAGTCCCAGTCTCCTAGTGTCTTCTAATTGTATAGTTCACACACCTCTGATGGAAATCTTTTTTAGCAAATAATTTGTAAAGGTTAATTGATATAAGGGTCATTCAGAAAATAAATTTACAACATTTATGTAGGATCGAAAAATTCTTGCATGTAATTGAAACTCACAAGTTACTTCACAAATATGTTATCGTCAACTTTCTTCGACCCTTCTGATCGTTGGAAAAACGTTTCGCACCCAAAAGCTCCTCTGCATTGCATGCGAATAAGCCTCTGCATTAATGGCAGTTCCTTTAGACATAAACATAAAATCTCTTTTTTAGGATCGTAAGGGCACTTGCGCTCTGAGGGGGTACGCATTTATCATCGAAAATGCCCTAAAAGAGGACGTAGTGGCCACAAGTTCTGTGTGTCTAACCGGTCCGCTTTTCGGACCGCTGACATGACGAATGAGCGCCTCGCGCATTGGACGCCATACCCGAATTATTTATTTATTGCGGGCTTATGCCGATTGGGTCGCTGTTGTGTCCTTCAATTCATCGTTGCTCGTCCCCCCCCCCCCCCCCGATTCCCTTTTGCGATGACTCCTTGATTGTTTGTCGTGGATCTGACTTTATAGTTTTAAACGCAAGATAATTATTAAATACCATGCACATATCATTTATCTTGCACAACAACTTATTCTGTAGCTAACCACAGAATATATAATATACAAAGGCAGAACAGACCAATCATTAATTGATTTGTTTTAAATAACGTTGATAATTTGAGAGCAATCATTTGAAATGGGGGCTCATTGCCGCCTTTTAATTTTGTCACGGCTCATTCGAAATTCTTCAGCAACATGAAAGAATCATATCGGAATTTCCTTGACCGAGACATTGGATGATCGCAATTTACTATGCACCTATAAAAGAAACGATTCCCACGATTGATGATCCGATCAAATTTGAAGCGCGTATTTGGTAGAATGTTCCTATCCCGAGTTCGTTCCCACGACACTTGGTCCACAAGTCCGAACCGGCCGACAACTGGATTAATGCTAATTATTTACGGTGCTATTGAACTAATACAAAAGCTATCATATTACATATTCTCCTCTGATATACAGCCCAAAAATAACCCACAAATAACACATAATAAGGTGCTCTTTGTATTGAACTGGACTGAATTGTAATTGAAGATTGCATTGAAATCGATGAACAATCACATGAAGTTTGTGCTTAAATTGCTATGCAATTTCTGCTTCTTACAAATAATGCTTAACCCTTTTGTTGTAGATCGAAAAAAACTGTACCTGAGTGAAAAGTACCTTTAAGAACTATATTTACAAAATTCAAATATAAACTTTATATTCAAATATTTTTTGAAAATCATACTCATACAAGTACAGCAGACCCGTGGTAATCCGACAATGCAGCATGGAAACTACCTTATTTAGAGTTTTCTCGAAAGACGTATTGCTACAGTATTAAGGATGTCGTTCACCAATATAAAATCAAATAACTAAACCACCCAACATAAATCTGTCAAAATATTAGCTTTATGTTGTCTTATTTTTGTCAATGAGTGCCTGGGACAAAGCTAAGATTCTCACCATTTTCTTGATATAATGCAATCGTCGCTAGTTAGCTGATTCAGATCTTCGAAGCTGAGATTTGGATGCATCCAGAAGTTCTAGGCTGGATGATCTTCGGACAGGTGTTCTGCGTTAATGAGGGAACTGTTAGATGCCGTTCGAGCGAGACTCAGAACTAGTAATCAGTGTACGGGTGAACGATCATAACCCATGATGAAGTTTTAAGTTCACTGAAATCGAACCTACTCGCTATTCGTCATTAAATGACTCACAGTTACGCTGCATGACTGTCACGCTGCTAAGTCACATTTGATCTGTGTGCTTAGCTTCCTTTTTGTGGTCTTCGAGGGGTAGTCCAAGCCACAAAATCAATCTTCTAAATAGGATCAACAATCCGGATAAAATTTGATTCCAATATTGAAAGACAATGGTCTCTTTATGATGTCATGTGATTTTCAAAGGGTTAAAAAACTTAGAAATAAACAAAATTGAAAAGGATAAAAAAGCCACTTAAAAAAATATATTGAGAATGTTTAGACGTGTAGGGGTACCTTTACGGCACGACTTTGCCATTAATGCACGAGTATATGATCCTCTACAAATTTCCGTACACATAGGGTTAATTTCGTGATTTTGGGCGGCCCGGTCTTTTCCTGTCCTTCAAAGTCCCAGTCTATTAATGTCCACAAACGTTGTTTTATTAGGTGTTTCCAAACTTTTTTTTTGGTAGTGTTTATGACCAAAACATCGCAAAATAGATTCACTTACGTAGCAAAAATCATTCAATGGGCATCTCAGATGAGCTCTGTTGAGTTTATTTAAAAATAAAATGGAAACACCATTAAAATATGAAGACATTGTTGGAATGGAAATAGTTTTTGTTGCCAATATTTTGTGTCCAATTTATTTCCATTTGATATTTGGCATAAATTCTTACATTCAATTTCGAATCGATCGATCTATTAAATGAGCCATTGGATGCAAAAAATATTGATGGTAATGCAGACCTCAAGACGATTTATTGGACTTGATTGATCGATAAAGAAAGCCATTGGACGAAGCTTGGGAAATAAATGATTTCCCATCGTAAAAGTGTCTCAATCGTGTTTAATGACGAAATATATCTTATCCGATGGACTTTCTTCCTCGTCGCATTGACGAATATTGATTGAATCTAGATAAAGATCGATTCCAACGTTCTGCTCAATATTATTCATATCTAATCTGCTTAATAAAGCTGCCTAGAATTCTTAATCCTTCTTATCCAATCATGACACCAGTGAAAAAAAGCTCAATGATGATGCTGTGGAAAAAAATATATTGTGCGAATTTAATTTAAAAGAAAGTTCTTGATATTTATATAAAAATCATCAAGTGGATCAATGGGCATGATTTGAATTATATTTACTGGACTGCGAAAATAAATCAGCCTCCTAAATCACGAATCAGCATTGGAATGACACAATTTCAGCTAAATGATAGATTGATCGATGGATCATTTAAAGTGTTGAAAATGCGTATGCTCCCAAGATTTAGTAGAAAGGCACTCCATATCCTCGTTTATTTTATGGTGACACTCGTGTATAAATATAATTATTTTATGTCGATGATCACAATCAACAAATATCTTTTTGTACGATTTTTTGTGCGATTTCGAAGTTATGCGGTTTTTTTAAAGCATTTTTTTGTCTTTTTTCTAAAATACTTTTCTACGATACTATTTCTTCCAAAGAAGAGAGTGATTTTGAGTCATATTGAAAATCTCAACGAAAATTATCATATAGCGATGATAGTTTGTAATTATATAATTAATATTTCTCCAGTAGATGTCTGGCATTTGAGATGCCAGATGTCAGATATTCTTAAAATTTTACCAATGATGCAAGACGTCCTTTAAATGCTATATTTTAATTGCCTTATTGTTTTAATGTTTTATTTTTATTAACTTTTTTTATGCGATTTTGGATATATTTTATATAGCTGTTTCAAAGTTATGCGGTTTTTTTTAAATTCATGTATCTTCACATTTTCTATGCAAGTCATAGCTTTTTTTGTGCGATTTTCCGCGGAACGTATCTACCGGAGCAAAAAAGTTTTCCGTACATCACCTGTACGCAAGGTCTGCTAAAAACATCGCTGCTGTGCATGAAAGTGTACGGGAAAACCCGAGGCGGTCAATTTCTGGTCGTTCCCAAATTTTGACCTTTTTACTATTTCAATTTGAAGACTTTTGTATCAAGACTTACATCTGCAACACTATAAAATTCAACTGATTCAGAAATTTAAGGTCAAAAACATGTGATAACGCTGTGTGTTTGCTGATTGAGTTTTGGAGCAGTTGGAAGTTAACTCAAATTTCGCTAAAATATCATCTTTAGCGACGAGATCCAATTTTGGATGAATGGATGTGTGAACAAGCAAAATTGTTGGATTTGGGACGATACCAATTCACACGAAATACACCAGCATCAAATGTGCAAACTCCAAGAAAGCCACTGTTTGGTGCAGATTTTGGTCTGGCGGAATCACCAATTACTTCTTCCAAAACGAAACTGTTATTGCCATAATCATCAACGGCAACTTGATATGAATACCGACGACGTGTGGTTCTAATTGGATGGCGATACGTGCCACACAGCGCATGCCACGATGGACATTCAGCACGAGCGATTTGAGGGTATGGATATCTCATGCGGCCGCGACGTGAACTGGTCACGAGATTGTGCGTTTTTTGGGGCTATATTAAAATTGACAACTTTTCTCTTACAGTGCTAAAAAATACACCGGCGCGCTACGGTGATATGTATTTGGTACACCATATGAAATTCTGAACTCCGTATCTATTATATTTCATATCGATATTCGCATTATTAGAGTCGAGGTGTAGTAAATACATCACCGGTAGGGAAAGGTTAATATAACAATTTGATAAAATATATATGACTTTTATTATACTGACAAACGTATCAAGACCTCACGCATGCTCATTAGCTTTATTTTGATTTCGTTGAACGTTCGTGTGACGATATTGTAGCTTAATAATCATACTTAAATTACATGAATTGGTTCGTTTGGTTATGCATTTCATTGCAATTGTTTGATTTCAACACAGATTTCTTGACATTTTTGCTATCAAAACACAACATGTGGCTGTCACACCGCAACTAAAAGCCGCGTCGGATAATCCAATATCATTGCCGGTTTTACTGTTAAAATTGGCTTGTTATTTTTCGCGCACTTTGCAGTCAATTTGAAGCATAGGTTTGCGGGTTTTACACCGTTTTTAGTATCGGACCGTTGATCTCGAATCGCTTCTTGAAACTGGGTTGTGCTCATCCTGCCGAAACGTCTGTTTCGTACGAGCCTCTAATATATTCGCTATCGCCGCGTTTAAATCAATTCCTAGATTTCACATTTGACTAGGAGAAATTAGATCACACAGTGACACCCGAGTGTTTCTGCTCAAATTGCGGATACGTATTCTTTAATAATTCCGATTCCAGCTGCGCAGAATGAAAGAAGTTCAATTCGATTCAATGATGGACTCAATGCGGACCAATTCGATTTTCAACTGTGGAATTATCCATTCGCCTCGTATTAACTATCCGCAGAGAAAGTGATTTATTACTATATAATGTAGCAACTTATACGCTAATATTCGGATGTATGAAGTCAGTCGTCCATGGAAAATTAAATTCCAATGAATATTTCATCTTAAGCCCTGTCACATTTGTGCTCAACCTTAAAAAACATTTTAAATGAAGCGTCAATCTCATTCTTATTGAACGATTTGTATCACATGCCGTGCGCGTCTATAGCCGCAAACCACGCAGTTAAATTCTGGTTGCTATATTCTTACATTTTATTCGTTAGTGACATCTAGAGATACATCCAGAAATATGGTAGCCCAATTGGGTATACAAGAAAATCATCTTTTTGCAAAATTTCATGAATTGAATATGAATTTCATCAAAAAAGTAATGCAACAACTGCGATAAAAAATATTATATTTACGTGGAAAAAATGATTTTTCGGCGGTTTAGAAGTTGTTCAATAATGTTAATAAATAAACTTGAAAGTGATAGGATCTAATAAATGTAGACAATGAGATTTTACGCATTGAAATCGAAGCAAATCCGACCAAATCTATTCAACAAATAGCAGATACACTCAAACAGTCTTGGTCTAGTATACAAAAATATTCAAAAATAATTGGCAAAATTCATAAATCAAATGTGCCGTCTTACCGGAAATAGACATCAAACACATCAATTTGATTCAATTGTGGCTATAAAAAATCAATCAACTTTGAGTGAATCCATCTATTATCACTGGACGTCCCAGTTTATCACAGGACACGGGCGTGTCAGTGGTCCGAAATTCGGACCGGTTGGACACGCAACGTTGTGGCCACTCCCTTCCAGAGGCCGTTAATAATCAGACAAGATCAATTATTCATTATGAGATTCTTAAATATGGCTATACAATAACGGTACAGTTTTATTGTGATCAGTTGGAATGATTAAAAGGTAGTAATTCTATTGTATTGCTCTTGAATATTCAATGCAGGAAACATATTTTTTTAACGCGATGGTTAAAATTACTCGAGATAATTTTTTAGCAATATATGCAACCATTGCCAACCATTTTGACATAATTTTTCATGGCGTATATATGTTTTTTTTAATGTGGTCGCTAGTCACACCTTTGCTCCATTCGATAAGAGACTTAGAACACTTTTTGTTTGTTAAAACCAAAGATTTTAATGCAAATGACATATTAAAATTGATAGAGAGATGGAGGAAAGTTGTATATGTCAAAGGAGAATATGTGATTAATAGTTGATGTGGTAATAGATTTATATATTTTATAAGTTGAATTTTTATTTCAAAAACGAAATTTACGTCCGGTATCCCTAGTATCATGGGGCGTTATGGGAAAAGCTTCCATTTTTCATACGTGGCATTTAAACAGTTAACGCTTGTCACCATAGTAAGTTCTTTCATGATAGCGCAAAAGTTGCGACGCTCGATATTACGGCCAATTTTAAATAGCAAATTATGTTATGTTGGTATTGAACTGTCAGCGTTATAATGACGTTTTGTAGGTCGAAAAAATCGCAGGAATGGCGACCATTGCATCTACTTTTCGCCAGTGCTCAAAACGCTTTTTTAAATTTTAATTGTGTTTGTTTAACGCATGTCTAATTCGGTGTTATCCTACGCCTATGGCGTCGTCGGAGTCAAGACGGAACAAATAGTAGGAAGTGAAATGTTAGCAACATGAATTGCGCAGTCCATTGTTTCTGGAGGCGGTGGACAGGTGGCGCTCTGGAGCAGCAGCCGTGACGACCCGCCGGCATGAGCTTACTCCGCAACACCGTTTAACAATACAAGAATGCTCCGGCTGACTTTCTTCAGCACGATGAATCATCCTGCAATTAAAATCGCTATTACGATATATTAATATGCGGTGTTACATAGGCTAATGTCTAATAGTCATCATCGAACAATTTCTGTTATTCAACCCTATAAAACCGTGCGCCCATATCTGTGCGTTTCATCATTCTAACTTTATGCGAGGGTGATTCAAATATAACCCGGATTTTTTTCTGTGTTTCAAACACAATTTTTTTGTTGTAATTCTCTAATTATTGGCGGCATTTATTGGGTTAATATTTAGTGAGGCTTCCCTTTAATTCCAAGACTTTTTTCATCTTTTCAGCATTGATTTATACAAATTTGTGGTTTGTTTACTTCAAATACTACTCCATTCATTTGTTAACCCTAAAACTCTAAAAAAATTACAGCTGAAATTTTTATTTATTGGAATATGATTATCATTATTGTAGTTGCGTTTTGATGTCAACTGCATTTAAATCATCTTCTAATATATAAAAATGAATCTCTGTTTGTTCGTATGTAATGCGCTGCCATACTATTAATCAGATCGCAATAAAACTTCGTTCACTTATTGCTAAATACTGTGCAAGTAATATAAACATAGTATAATGTATAAAAATCAATGTTTGTTTGTCTGTATTTAATGCGCTTCCATACCGTTTATCCGATTGCGATAAAACTTTGCCAATTTATTGTTTGCACTTTCTCAAATAATATAAGCATAATGCAATTAACTTATAGTAGATCTTATATATAAAAATCAATGTTTGCATAAAATAAAATTGATATAATTTATAATTTTCCCTTATATATCATTCAATTTCAATAAATATATTCACTATCGGAAAGAAAATAAATTTCATTATTACTGTCATATCTAATTAAACAAGATAACTCTTTCAAATTTCAAATGATATTTTTAGAATTATTAAATTGAATTAAATAGCAAAAATAATGAATAGAACATAACATCATTTTTGAGACATTTAAATATCCCTAAACACAGCATGTATGCATCGAAAATCGATATTAATTTGCTATGGGTACTAATATACATCCAATGTTTAAGAAAATTGGTGACAGACTAACTAATATATTAGTCGAGCGACGAGGAATTTCGACAAGTTCGAAATCTAATACTGAATTGTGTTTTATTTACATTTTTTAAGAATTTTGCGCAAAAATGCGCATGAATTTTTGGACTGACCTGATAGATCTATTCCTGTCCCTATGTCTTACTTTGTGGCAATGTTTAGTGGGCTTATTCTAGGATTTCCCTTAACGTAATTTCCACATCAATTTTTATTTTCCCCTCAATTTTCAATTATTAAACTTTTAATTGCGATGAAAGCTGTAGAAGGACTATTTTTGTTATGTGCCTACAATTTCATAAAATAATATGAAAGAAGAATAATTAATATATGAAATGTAGCGTTAATCTGAGCGACATCTTCCGTCTCTCTTTAGACGCAATTTGTTAGTTTAACATCTTTTGTGGCGTTGTGGACATATTGCGTTTGGAATTACCGACCGATCGCTTCTTGCGCGTGCACCGCTGCCGGTTGGGTGGTGACACGCAAGAGACGGAAGTCGAGAAGAATCATCGATTGGCCTTGGCTGCGGGAGGACGTCCTTCTCGCAGCCAGATTTCTTTCTCTCGTGCTTTATAAAAAATTACCTAAAGAAGATAGTCTTTTTGTTCGACGCCCGTCTACCCCCATCCATCCGTCCGGCTACACATGATCCGAAAAAAAAAAAACGGACCCGTGCGTTAGCGCGGCTATCCCGACGAGCGCGTGGGGGCGGGGAGCCACCCGGGGACTCTGCCCAGAAAGCGCCAGTAACAGAACTAATTGCTATATATATGTTAACGAAATATTTACAATAAAAAGTGAATTATCTAGATTTATTTTTTTGCCTTTTGTAAGGTGAATTTGGTGCATTTTTTTAAGGTAATTAAATATTTTTTGTTAATAAGAATACTGGATACGGTTATTTCGAGAAAGGTGTAAGTACACTGTATTTTCATTGTCATTTTGATATCATGCTTGCTGATAAATAATAATGTCTTAACATGCGCGCGCAGGAAAAAATACAAGCAATGTTGGATTTGATATGGAGTTACGGCACATCAGTAAAAACATTTTCATTTGAAACTGTGACTTAATTCGTCTTATAATAAAACATATAGCACTAAAATCAATAGTCTTCCATTACTTCAGTCATGAGTTGATAGTAATTGACAGGAAGGGCTTTCCCCACTGCATCATAATAAATTATGCACCCTATGATAATTTTTATCCATCAAGCTTCTATTTCTATCGAAAACGGAGCGTGTCGTATATATTGTCTGACGTGATGAGAAAACTGGATGAAATTGGCACTAATATTCCTTCATTTGTGACGGAAGCGATTAAAATCGCATACTGAGGAAATTGTGACAGTCTTCAAACATTTGTCACAAACAGTAAGAAGAATAACGAAATTACACCACAAGTGTAACAAGTTACATCAATATGTCATATTTGAAGCAATTTTTTTAATCACTTTGTAATATCTACCGATTTAAACTATCAAAAAGCTGTTTAACGATTTTAGGGGGGTATATTAACCCTTATAGTGCCGAACGACAATATAGCGTCGCTGTCAACACTTGCGCAAAGTGCAAAGTGACGATATATCGTTGCGTATGCAAATAGCATCTTAATATTTGCTTCGGGTGAGAACATATACACGAGTATATTCATAGAATGCACTTTAAAATGGATTTAAATGCAATAATTCCAATTCATTTTCGAAAGCACTTTCTGGCCGGAAATTAGCAATAATGAATTTTTAAGCGTCCAATCGGAATGAAATTGATCTTTGCCTGCAATTATTACGACAGTTTATAAATCACGCATAACAGTTCATTGAATTCGTTAAAGTTACAAGAGATGAATCTACTCTGCGATCGATCATTAAAACGGCACACCGAATCATTTAAATATTTTCTTCGAGTCTTTTAATGTAAATTTCACAGAGCGTTAAATGGCAAGAGCGTTGAATGGCGAGTACAATTGGCGTATTTCGATAGCCAATAAATCGTTCAATCACCTATAAAAAATATATTTTGGAATCACCGAGACTCTAACGTAAGCGTTAAATGGATCTTTTATGGCTATTATTAACGAAATCCTGCACTTCTAAAAATGCTACAAATCGGTTCAATGTTTGCAATATTAAAAAATGATATTTAAGCTCAATGGAACCTTTTAAAACTACACAATTGCTCATTTAAGACGCGCCTTAGTTCCTATTCACAACACGCATAGGCTTTTTCTATGTCCAAGAATCCAATAAGAAATTAAGGAATGGTAGTTTTTTTATTTATTTTACTATTCAAGATGCCGTATCTATTATCGGACATAAGCGATCTCCATATGAAACTTTTCTAAAGATTTTTTTTCATGCAGTGGATTCCTATTGTCTTTCGTACGTGGATGCTACGAATGCTAGATTATCATTATTTTCAAATGATGTTTTAATTACTATTGCAAATTCGGTCGCTCATAGGCGATCCTACTCGACTTTATCAATCAAGGATATCAGACTATAACTGAATCGAACCGATCAATTCATTTAAATATAGGATAAATAGGGACTCAAAAAATAAACGATGCATACGAAGAAACCTCTTTCATGTTCTGCGTCGCGATCTTAAATGATCATTAATCACTGACGAATAAATCATTTCGGACAGGCAAAACAGAACATCATTTATGCTGCTTCGATCTAATTAATATCGTCCATGATATGCAGTCTCTCAAAAATGATTGCCTAAATATCACATGGATCATTAACATCCATAATTGTAGATCAGCATAATTATCAGATGTTCCCATAAGTATTGTCGTATTTTTTTTTTCTCAATGCAATTCAAAATATTTTTCTTAAAGTTAATTGAACTTTTCTTGTACAAAATAATTTCCTACATTATCTATCATCTTCTGATCTTTTCTTTAAATCATCTATGTTCTTCTAATAAAATCCTGCGGATCCCCGGATCTCGAACAGTTTTAGGTGCTCATGAATCCCGGGATTCGTAAACATAGTCCCGAAAAATCCGGGATTGAAATTTTTATCTAACAGAAGTCGTACACCTCACCAGAACGACGAATGCTACTAAATCGAGACATTTCCGCCGAAATCTGGACGCTTGAAAATAGTGGCGTAACTACTAATTGGCGAGCTTAGGCGACGCCTAGGGGCAGTAAATGTCTAATCTATGTATACAGTACATTTATGTTTTTCAAATTGTTATATTAACCTTTCCCTACCGGTGATGTAATTACTACACCTCGACTCTAATAATGGGAATATCGATATGAAATTTAATAGATACGGAGTTCAGATTTTTTGTATTCCTCCGTAATATAATTACGAATCACATCAAAGCATTATATTATATAAATATTCATCTGCAGCGACGGAAATAAATAATTTGTCGGGAAATCGGGAATTTTGTAAGTTTTAGTCTGGTCTAAAGGAATTTTATTAGACACATTGATGGTATTATATGAAAATGGGGGCTCACGCAGTCATCAACTCGAATTAGCATTTAAATATCTGATGACGATACCTCCAATGGGTGTGGAAGCTGAGCGAACGTTTTCAGCAGCATGTTGCCTGGCTCGTGGAAGTGGCTCACCACTATCCTCAACAGCCTAGGCAAACAGGGGAGAACGGTTTTAGGCTGTTCGAATGACGAATCGTCTCCATGACTAGGTACTAAGAATGACCAAACTGATACGAGTACCACGAGGAAGGTGTAGCCCTTTCTGTCCATCATCTGCTGCAGCCCTCTTTAAACTGAGATCCGACTCATGGTGGCAGCCCGCGGAAGTACATCCCTTGGATTTAGCTTAACCTTAGTCATGGAGAGGGACATCTTATCTAGAGGTAGTGGAGCAAAAGGGTTGGGTATCTGAACGCTCCCTGCGTAGCGTTTCTCGTGGGGCTAAAGGATCAGTGGAACACTATGTATAAGTTTGAATTATAATGAATCTAGTCAGTCAGTCGCTGTCTGATGTCTGTCATCTTGTCCAAAATAGTCTGAAATGATAGTTTTCAATTCTTCTATAGAACTGAAATTCTTCTCTTAAAAAATGTTCCACAGAAATAAATAGGTGATAATAAGACGGTACGAGATCCAACAAGTATGGTGTTTGCAACTAAAGAATAATGGTGCGTTTGGTTAACAAAGCTGATCTTTGTTTAAATCATAAAGAAATGGGCTTAATATGTTCCTTCTTTTTGAATCTTGCCCAACTTCTTTAGGATCCTTTGAGTATTGGACTAGGATGTACCGATAATTTCTGATATTTTCTTAATGGTCAGTATCAGATTATCCTCGATTGCAGACTTCAGGGTGGCTTTTTCAGAAAATATTGAAGAAGCATACAGTTTCAGATGTTGTTCTGATGGACATGTCTCTCCCATTGTCTTTAGAAGGATAAGAAGGAGACTGAAGGAGAATTTTGTAGAGGGTGCATCGAAATAAACGACATTACTTATGAGAACATCTAATATAATATATTCAGCATCCTGGAGCGCTCGTTTGGTTCATCGAGTCGTTGAGCGAATTAGAAAAGTAAATTTGTCGATCGGTCGACTGCTTAAAACAATGAACAATCGGATAATTAGACACAATTTTTGGAAAGTCATTAGATTCGCAATGCCGAAAAGGATTTCGATTGAAAGTGTGAAAGCAATCTAAAATGCAATTGATGCACTTACATCATTCAATTTTTTTCCGGCGAAAAACGCTCTCTAGACCGGACGTCCGCGACAAACGTTCGATATGAACGAAATATTTTGTCAAATTTGAATTTTGAATAATGCATAAAATTCTGCGGAACTGCGCGAGCGTTTCCGAAAGTGAAATTATAATTCGAAAATATATTTCTCATCGCGGAATTAAGGATATCCGCCCGTTCGAATTTGAAATCACTCTAAGATTTTGTCAAATGGCTTATGAAAGTATGATTGATTGATTAAAATTCGACTGCACATTATAATGTATTATTAGAAAGAAGGGCTATATTAGGTGTTTCTTTTAGATAGCCGACCTGCGGTAATCCGGCCCACGTCTAATCCGGCGCCCCCTGTAGTCCGACATCTCAATACAAGTATGTTACATGTGTACGGTAAAGCTTTATAGCTAGCAAAGGATAGTTAAAACGCTTGGAATACGTTTGGGGACGGTAACAGTTTTTTTTATTTTTTCTAACTGTTATGGCCATTTTGTTTATGACGTTAATTCTATAATATGTAACCTTGTATTATTTATGTATATCTCATATAAGTATTCCTTTCCAAAAAGTTCAGGACTATAAGGATTCGGGGGCAGTGCTCT
The DNA here is from genome assembly GCA_008973525.1 of Stenopsyche tienmushanensis. NCBI lineage: Eukaryota > Metazoa > Arthropoda > Insecta > Trichoptera > Stenopsychidae > Stenopsyche > Stenopsyche tienmushanensis. The sequence continues at coordinate 1,047,723 of WACJ01000017.1, forward strand.
ATAGTCCGACAATCCGACATTGCCTTTAAAAATGTTTGTCAGACATTCAGTTATTTTTTTTAAACATACTTAAAATCATATTTACTGTATTGTGAGCGAGTGTCAATTCAAGTAATTTATTTCTTATTTATAATGCGTCTTACACAAGAGAGAGCTCCCAGCTGCGAGACTTTAATGACGAACCTCTTCTTCGATCATGTTCAAAGCCAGTTCGAAAATTACATAAGCTTATTAAATTTTTTAAGCAGTCTGACGATGACGTCTTCCGTATTATGATGCCTTAATTAATAGTTGTTTGTGTTTGTTTACAGCATTGCAAGACAGTCGGTGCTATCTGGAGAGCGGTGGTTCAGTGGAAAGTTTTTTCGTGAGCGAAGACTTACCGGTTGGATCCGTCGTTGGTTAGTAACACTTTCATTTGCTTTCCCTTTGTTTATTTATCTATTTATTCCAAATTGCCGCAATAATGAGATTAGCGATCACGAGGCAATTAACGATGAATGGACCACCCGAAAGACGCCCAATAAAAAAATAATTAGCGACGGGACGAGTGAATAGCGATTTTGTGCTCGATTTCAGGCGTTTTGGGGATCAACGGCGATCCCCACGAGCAGTTGGGGAAACATAGCTTTGAGTCTAAAGGAAGCCGATAGTCCTGTAAGGATAGCACCGGGATCCAAGAACCTGACATTGATCAGGCCCTTGGACAAGGAAGGCGTTTTGGGACCTTCCTCAGTGTACGTGAACGTTATTTGTGATAGGAAAAGGACCAGCGATCCGGTGCGTTGCTCGAGTTTTATTTGGATTAACGCAGGCTTAAATGTAGAAATGGAAGTTTTTAATGATTTTGAATTTGCAGGGTTTTGAAATTCCAGTATCGATAAGAGTATCGGATGCAAATGATAATGCACCGGAATGGGTCGGTGCACCTTACCGGCTTCGGGTACCTGAACAAACGGGTACAGGAACACGTGCATTGCATGCAGCGCGTGCCACTGACCGTGACCAGCTTGGACCATTTTCCACTGTGGAGTATCGCGTCTTACCAGGACCTTATCAGGTATATTTAACTTTATTTACTTACTATACTACCTCTGTTGCCTTATGAATAAAACGTCTCTCGATTTTAACCAGTTGATGAGTAATCGCGCATATGTGCGTTCGGACTCGATTGATAAAGAAACATTCACGCACATTGAATTGTTTTTCAACATACACTCGATACTAAAGTGGTGCTGTAAAGGTACCCCTACACGTCTAAATATTCGTTCAATGTTCACGTTCAAATTTTGCGATCCATTACGCTTCATTTACTATGTCATGCTTTTATTTCTAATACAATATTATTATTTATTCAAGTTTTACGTACACAAAGAATCACTTTTTGCAATATTTCATTACTAAAACCGAAGACACATATGAGTATTGTTTATGTTTACGCAAAGAAATGAACAATATTGTGTGCTATCAACCGTGTTAAGGTTCATTTATTGATATACAATACAAGCTTTACTCACGCTGCGCGCTCCTGAAAGAAAAGTGGATTTGTGTGGACGATAAGTGGTTGATATACGAATATAGCATCCATGTTTAACTTAATTTAAAATTAACCTACTAATGCATTTATTTTAACCATCTGAGTGCTACGCCAAATTTCACAAATTATTACCAAAATAACGAGACAAAATATACCACAACAGACAAATTTGGTATCATGAAAATTAAAAAAAACTTTTTTTTTTAATAATCACACAGGGCCATAACAAGGGGATAGCAAAGCAGGCGCTCGTTTGTCATGTCAACGGTCTGAAAAGCGGACCGGTTGGACACACAGACCTGGTGGCTACTCTGTCCTCTTTTAGGGCAAATTGCGGCATTTTCTATGATATGTACGATTACGAAAGCTCCCTCAGAGGCCAACTTGCATAGGTGTCTCGCATCAAATGAGGTCGTGAACAAGTCTGCATCCCTGCACCCATAAAAACTATATATTTGTCTATCTTATTAGATTATGCTGCTATCTTAGCTAGTTTCCCCGCACTCAGAGCACAATTAGTCATTCGATGTTGAGAATATTCAATTCAGGTTTTGCACCAGCGGGTTGGCATGATCCCGAATAGCGGAACTAATAGCTCCCTTGTTCCTATGTCTCAGAAGTGAAGTGATGGATCCATGTTTCATCCTAAATTGATGCAAAAATCCGGCCTTTTTGCTGTGAAACATCGCCAAACAATCGATTGAAACATCACCACGCCGCGATTTTGTTCCATTTTGAGCAAACGCGGCACCCATCTTGCGCACAGCTTTATCATGTCCAAATTTTCATCTTCATATTTTTGGCGTGGTTACCTCATTTAGTTGACCATTGTTGACGATGACACACAAAATATTCAATTACAATGCTAAACGAATCACCACATCAAGTATATAATTTCAGACTTTACTTCGGACGTCTATATATCGCCACGCCGCACTTTTGGCGGAATTTTCTTCGCAAAGATAAAACGCTTCTTGGTACTTAAGCGGAGCATTTTTTTACTCCTCGTGTTCAGATAAGGATTTTTATACGATCCTTTACAATATTCCGGCTCCTGTATATGCAACATGAGCCTTCAGGAGTTATAGCATCACTGATGAATCAGATTTTCGATCAAATACATCTCCTTCAATCGCCAATAATAGTCCACCATGGGAAGATGTTCCCATTAATGATGATTATAGTCCAAATATACATTTTTCTATTGATCAAAAATCAGTAAGACCTCAAATTCCACGAAAATATTCGAAATTAAGTTTCTACATGTGTATGTAATTATTACATTTTTAACGTCAATTTAAAATGACTTAGCTTTATCAATTTCCAATATTATCGTTCTTAAATCATTGTACAGTATTAAATAATATCTTTTTTTAATAAGTCTGCCCTTATTTTTTGATGCCGGCTTCGACCTAGATGATGGCGTTGTGTCTGATCATTAACGTGTCGCACGCTATAGTAAAAACAAGAAATTCATGGGTTTTATAAATCTGGCAAATTGTTATACGATTGCTGAAAATTTAGCTCGGATTTTGATCGTTAATATAAATTGTTTCAATTTCATTTCAGGATTATTTCTCGTTCGTGAACTCGCTGGAAGGAACTCTTGTCTTGCGAAAGACGTTGGACTTTGAAACCCTTCCCAATTTCACCATAGGTCTTCGAGCTCAAGACCAAGGCACCCCACCGAAGTATTCCGACACCGTCTTATACGTCGAAGTCTTGGATTCTGACGATCAAAATCCGAAATTCATCGACGACAGATACACCGCCATATTGCCGGATAAAGTCAGCAAGGTATGCATTTTAACGCACATGTCTTCTCGCTGTTAGTATAATGGGAACACCATTGTTTAACTCATGGCGAATATTTTCACACAGTTTAAAAAAATCAATGTCATACACAATGTTAGCTAATGTAATTAATTGTATGTAACAGTTTCGAATGGAAGAAAAATATTAGAAATCGAATTTCTGCGAATTGCTGCTGTGAAATCGTCAAAAAACGACTCTAACTCACATATTAAACGCTTCAGTATTTCAGATAGTGTTAATATGATTGAAATCTATCTTTTAGATATTGCGCTCTAATTTGCTAAATTTTGGTCCAGACAGCATTTAATAAACTGACTTTTAAGTAAAGATGATCGAGTTATTATTAGCGATTCTGTATACATGCAAATTTATTTTCAGGGATTTCATGTGATGATATCGCCCAGGGAGATATCCGCAATTGATCAAGATACCGGGATCAATGCGCCTTTATTTTATTCTTTCAACATCGATCATCCAAGCTTTATAATAGATAGAGAGACGGCAAGAGTAACAGTGACGAAGGAGATAGCCGAAGATGAACTGTTGATGCCTGTCACTTTGGTCGTTCGGGTGATGATGGATACAAATTATAAAATCATAATTCATACAGAATATACATATTTCTTATATAGAATTTCATCGATTTTAATTTCAGGCGACACAATACGACAACAAGGATCGATATGCGTTGGCCACTCTTGCAATAAGCAAACAGTCAGTTGCTCGCAAAGCAGTTCACTTTTTGCAGAAGAACTATTACGCCACGGTTTTGGAAAATTTACCAATAAATTCGGTCCTTATGACATTGAATACAAATCGACCTAGAGATAGGGTAAGTCCAATATGATATATTTCAATTGTATAATATGCAGGGTGTTAATCAAGATCTGATGACATTTTCAGAATTTAAAGTATTTCGTATCGGATAGAAAGTTCTTGACAAAGTTCGCCATCAATACGGCCGGCGAAGTTGTGCTGAGGAAGAACCTGGACTATGAGGTCGACGATAGATATACCTTCCAAGTGATGGTCACCGATGGACAAGCGGTACATTGGAGCATTCCGGATTCTGCTATTTATTGATAGATAAGATGATTTATTTTTCTTTTTTTTTTAAATTCAGAACGACACTGCAACGATTAATATAACCGTTTTAAATGTCAACGATTGGGATCCTCGTTTTCGATATCCACAATATGAGTTCTTCGTGAACCCAAACATCGATGAAGCTTCCAATGGATTGCCAATTTTCATTGGTAAGATTGAAGCAGCCGATGGAGATAGAGGAGATACGGTTACATTGTCTTTGAGAGGAGCCGATGCTAGGTAAATCCAATTTCGATCGAAAATGTAAATTCAATCGAAAATTTGTGTTATTGATCATCTTTTTAATGATGTAGCTTATTCTACATTACGGATCAAGGGGAGATTTTTCTGCGAGAAAATGCTCTATCTTTGGTGAATTCATCTTTGGTCCACATCGTTGCTATGGCTACAGATAGTGGTGCACCTCCTAGACAAGTAAAATTTTAAATTTATTATAACATATATTAGTCGTGCCTCAAAAAATTGCTGAATTTTGATCAATTAGAGCCATTGAATGTAAGCCAGATTCAGTTTCGATATGAAAGATAGCAAAAATATAGCTTCAAAAGCTTGATGCTGTATTCCTTAGCTAATCATTACGACAAGAATCCATTTTTAAAGCAAGCTACAACAATGAATTATGTAAGGATGTAGCATACGGGGCGGAGTCCCCGGTTGGCGCCCCGCTCCCATGTGTTCGTCGAGATAGCCGCAAGCCGCGATAGCGCTTGGCTGCGGGAAGGATGTCCTCTCGCAGCCAAGGTTAATCGACGACTCCTGCCTCTTGTGCATAACAATCCAACCGGCAACGGTGCACGTGCAAAAAGCAATCGGTGTGTAATAATATTTGTTTTAATTTTTTCAGACAACAGTACCAATCATAGTCCACTTTTCAGAGGCTCTAATGGCTGTGACCAACGCCGCTTCCTTCAGTGGAAACAGCGTTTTATTATTCATAATTTTTGGTACCATCCTTGGACTTTTAGCTTTAGTCATAATAATTCTTCTCGGATACATTTATAAAGTGTAAGTATTTTAATTGCATTGATTGATTGACGATGATTCCATACAAATTATTTGCATAATGAAGAGCATTGTGCTTTTTTTTTTTAGGAAAAGACCCAAATCCAGCAACGGCAATAAAGTGGGTGCAGGATTCGTCACCCACGAAAAACTCCCTCCGCCTCACAACGTCGCCGGTGCTGGAACTGGTCTTCATGCACCCGGATCTAATCACAGCACATCCAATAATCTAGCATCGATCACTGGAGCGCTTGGTTTGTCCATGTTCAATAAATTATATTCATCGCGAAGAATGCAAAGCTGGATGACATCATTATAATAATGTAATCGCATTAAATTTAGTAGATATTTTTTCCCAGGAGCAGCCTCCGGTTCTCTGCTGAGTGTGAGTGCTGGAGCTAGTACGATTCTTGCAAATTCCAGCAGCAGTTTGAACGTCAATGGACACGACGGAGATCAAAATGGAGGTGTGAATTGTGTAGAAGGTGGTGGTCCTAATACATTACCGAGAGGTATACATACTTATCTCAAGCACACCAACACAATAAATAAATGTTTTTGAGCTTTAACGATCTATTCACCATCTCTACTTCTAATTAACTGCCTTTAATTACACGCATCTTTCTTTTTCGTTGCATACTTTATGTCAGCATCAAGCTCTTACACGATCACCGCTTGGGGGCTTCCCCATAAAAATGATTTGATCAAATTGTTTGTGGTAATTATTTTACTTGGAGTATTTGGGGTGTATGATATTCATACATCCAAACAGCTAGCAAAAGATTACTAATTTTCAAAGAAATCAATATTTAATGCAGGTGTGTGTCTATGCTTTTACGATCACTATAATACCATAATATTTAAATCTTCCCCCATCCCCTTTCTAAGTATGAATCTTGCTCTTATTCGGAATGGAATGAAGTGTAATCCAAATAGGCTATAATTAAGAATGGATGCTTGGTCAGGTATAATGGCGCGAGCTTCGCAGAGGTTTCCTCATCGTGGAGCCGTGTCACCGGCGCCTCCCCAACTGTCCAGCTCTCCCGGGGGCGGAGCTACCCTCATGAGCAACCACCTGACGCCAGCCAGTGGAGGCCGCTCCGGCGTCGCATGGCCAGCTGCCACCATACCAGCTCGGGTAAAGAAGCTCAGCTGGGATGACGACGATCCCAAAGTTTGTTTCTCTACTTTTTCTTACAGCACCTGCATTTCCTTTTATATATTCATGCAATAAATATTCTTCCCCCTTTGGCGACTATCCCATATAAAAGCACGCTTGACTTAAACATGTCGCTCCATAATAAACGCATTCGAATGCTTTAATAATTTAATAGTTAAATTTTTTCTCATGATCAACTTCTGACACCATTGGATGCTTCAATACGTGGAGCGAATCTCTTAATTATTTTATTGATAAACTATGTTTAGCTCATCATAGACATAACCATGACTTTTTATAATGCTTCTACAATGTATATGAGATCTGCCAGATCAAGTGTTACTAATATGCATTATTGAAAATAAATTGCGTTTAATAGAAACGTAATATTAGTTACAAAAGTAACATTCAATAATTTGTAAGATTAATAATTAATATTCAAAATACAAATAATCATATGCTTATCACGCACGACTCTCTCTATGACAATTTTAAACTGAAGCTACGGTCGTTTTATTAATTTCTTTTAATTTCACTATTGCGACACAATTTTAATTTCACGACATTCATTTTATATTGAAGCTGCCATTTTTATGCTTGAAATAATAGTATAAAAATCGTACAGTGCCTTAGGCGACGTCTTTAACCATCAGACTGCTGAAGAACGATATATCGTTGCTTGCGGAACTGTCGAGGAATGCAATAAACGTCGTCGATGGCGTCATAATGATCGAATATAAAAAAAAATGATTACGACATCCTGATTCAACTCTTTTTACTCCCTTAAAGCAATAGATTTCCACATAGTACTCCCATGCCTTTATCTCATCTTTGATGGCAAATATTGTAGCAGTTTTTTGTGGTTATCTCCAACTAGGGATTCGTCAATTGCAATATTCTGATGGAGATTATAATGATACTAGAAAAGAGTTGCATTACTTAAATCTGCACACGAGTTTTAGACTTAGGATGATTTGGAAGATGCAGTTTAATACTATTTTAAAATACAAAAATTTAAACAATAATAAAAAACTATCTCTTGTCATCATTTTTCCAAAGCATTGAATATATCCACTTGAATTTATACATTTAAACAACAATATACAGTAGAGGATTTAGTATTTGAGAGGCCCTTGGTGCATTTTAAACCTGAGGCTTCTTGGACCCATTTGATGACCCGGAACAAAATCTGGCATTTGGCTCCCGATATGCGCGGTTTCAAAACGTAAACGCGGTAAATCAAACACTTTTTGAGGTCAAGAAATCTTGAGAAATATTTAGCCTTACATTTAAGCCCATTTCTATGATTAAAACGATAAACGCTTTGATCAGCTGAAAGAAAATTCGAATCGATATAATATCGGGCCTAAAATTTTCGATTAACGTGTTGGCGGACACGTCTGCATTGTGCATCATCTTTTTAAACCAAAAATAACGCGCAATGAAGACGTGTCCGTCAAAGCGTCAAAGGACAATTTCATTGTTTATCAGCGCCATCGATTTCATATTTCAGTGTATTTTTTACTGAAAAATAAGAAATGAAGTTATACATATACAAAGCTTTTCATTAAAATCAAATTTAGAATTAAATGCCATTAAATATGACCGTTTACACGCAAACTTCTTTTTGTGCGACTTTTTTTGTGCGATTTCGTTGTGGTTTGTTTTTAAAGCAATTTTTACATTTTTTTAAATCTCGTAGAGTACGTATAGAGATATTTTAGATAAAATAGGAAATAAATCGTATAAGTTTTAATCGATTAATTTACTTCAAACAGGGTACGAATCTTTTCTAAATATTATTCCTACCAGATTTATGTCAAAATTTATTTTTTAACTATTTAAAAAAAATTAAAACTGACAAAATAAGGCCAAAAAATGACGTAACTGATTTTTTTTTAAACAGTCGCCGTTTTGTGATTTATTTATTTTTTTGAGTTAGGGACTATACTAACTTCTTTTTTTATGCGATTTTGGATATATTTTATATAGTTGTTTCAACGTTATGTGGATTTAAAAATCCATGGAACGCATCTACTTTTTCTATGTAAATCATAGCTTTTTTGTGCGATTTTCTGCAGAACATATCTAGCGCACAAAAAAGTTTCAAGTGTAATGAATTATCACTTAAGAGTTTACCGTCATCCATCCGCTTAACACACAATTAAATAATATATGACTATATTTTTCACAAAATAAAATTCGATAGCATTTCTCGACAGTACTTTAAAAAGCATCGTAGCAGCCAGATGGTTAAAGGCGGCCAAAATAATTCAAATGCATGATTCACATTTACACCAACAGATGCCACTGATCTATTTTGAATTTCTCTTGTTTAATTTCAACCTTTCACGTTTCAAATTTCTTCGCAGCTGTGGTGTTTCGTTTTTATTGTTCGACCATAACAGCAGATTTAACGGCGTGCGCAATTCATTCATTTTTTTTGTTGTCCTGCTTTCAGAATGAAAACGGCGGGATCGACATGGCTGACCCAAATAACCCCAACTCGACGGAGAATTTAAATTTGACTGTATATTTTTAGGTTCATTCTGAATAGACGATAAATAAGTGCAAATATATTTAGTTGTATGTATCGCATCACACATTCATCATGCTGTAAATATTATATCCGTTATTATATACGCTTAATTGTATCGAAATATTTGAAAAATTGCGTTACAAACAATTGGAAACAATTTGTTGACTCTCCCCAGTCAGTCTGGTGGTGATCATGTTCTTTAAATATCCAAACGCGTGACTTTCTTTAATAAAAGAAAAATGTTGATAACAAAACAAAATGTTTCCATTTCCTTTATGAATTAATTTTGTATCAAATATCATCATCATCATCAAATTTTCAAAAAAATATTTTTGTATTAATTGTACAGAATCATCTTATTTATTATATATTTTTGTATCATATGTGGTTACCGAAATTGTATTGTTTAAGTTGTGAATATTATTAATTATGCAACGAAGAAAGTGTATCATTTTAGAATAATTTAGGCTAGTTAGAATATTTCATAGATCAATAAAATATATACACAATTATGTCTTATTTATTTATAAACTAGTGATTATCCGGCATGCGTTGCAATGCCACACAAAGAAAGAAAGTTATTTTATGTTTTGATTCTATTTATTGAAATGCTTTCATATATTTGACTTTAAGCCAAATTTAGTATGGAATATCCGAAATTTATTTCCGAAACTTGGCCGCGGAAAGGACGTCTTCCCGCAGCCAAGGCTAACTAACGAATCTCCCGCCTCCCGCCTCCTGCGTGTCATTACTCAATCGGCAACGGCACCAATTATCAAGGTTGTTGAATCGATTATTGGAGTTGAATCCTGGAGTGTATTTCGTTATTCATCAACTTCTCAACGAAGATAGCTCTAAAGCATATGAACTCTTGCAATATGCATTACAAAGCTTGCCATTCGTTTATTTTTAACATAATCACGCAATTATAAACGAAGCGATGGAGGCATATAATTCAAAAGTGACTCGAATACGTTTTCGATGTGTTGCTGTTATCGCCAAACTAATTTATCCAGGTATGAATTGAAATTATGACGTTTGTGTTGATCCGCCTCCCAGCATAGTCCGAAGACCCGAAGACCGAACATTTGGCAAATACATAAAAAATCGACGGTTATAGTGTTACCAGACCAATGTGGGCCAACATAGTGCATACGCTAAACGTCTCGCATAACAAATTGCGTACATAAACAATGTTTTTACTATACCTATGTTATTACCGCGAGTGTTAACAACAAGTTGACAAAGTTTTATCGCAATCGGATAAACGGTATAACAGTGCATTAAATACGAACAAACAAAGATTAATTTTTATATAATAGAAGAGTTAATCCTTCTGTTGATAGGAGAGTCTGGCCAGACTTTTTTACATTTGCGATGTTTTTTTTTTATAGCAAATCTTGTTTTTCGAGAAAAAAGACATTTTATTTATATATCTACAGTCAATGAAAGAAGTCTGGCCAGACCTAGATATTTTTTTCATAGAATTTGTATGAGAAATTACGTTTTTCTTCATGTTCCGTAAAGAAATTTTAATCCTTTCACTCCATAAAACGTATTTATCATATTTCTCATATACTGGAACATAAAAAGGAGATCGGAGAGCAGTCAACTTGGGTGAAAAGTTGCCACAAAAGGAAATGGGAGGACGGTTATTGCTGACAACTATTTCACAACTTTCAATAGCCTGAAAAAACTTCAGCAGGCAGGGCTTGCTTTTGTTAAGACTATTCGCCGAACTAAAAAATGTATTCCGAAAGAAATATTACCAGAACGTCGTCTTTCCAATATATTCAACCGTGTTCAGATTTACAGACAATGTTGCAGATGTTTCATACTTTCCAATCAAAATAAAAGCTGTTATCCCATTGTCAACTGTCCATTATGATACCGAAGTTCTTGAAGAACCCTAAAAGCCACAGGTAAAGTTATTTTACAGCAAGCACAAGGGATGTATTGACGTTATGGAGCAAATGCTTGGGGAGTACATATGCAAACGGCAGACTAATGCCCGGTGCACACGAGGCTGGTTTTCAAGCTAGCAGAGCAAGTAAGCTAGTAAGGTAGTATATCTAATTCCGTTTTTGAGATAAAAAAAATAGCTAGAAAACGAAGCTAGCTCTGTTTATATAAAGCTAAAGTTGCTGATTTGTTGGCACTAACTTGCTCTACTAGCTTGAAAACTTTTTTTGTAGCAACATTTTTCTATAATATGCTGGATATTGCAGCATTGACATCATTCATTGTTTATAAGAATTTAAACCAAATAACTGAATCCCACTGAAATCTTACATAATCTCCCTAATTTTATCCATCGAAGGGTTTTACAGAATTTAGGCTACGTTACGAACTTTTCAATATAAAATTATCTTACCATTGACTCTACAAGCATAGCTTGTTATAAATTATTTTTTGAACCTATAATATATAATATAATAAAAACAATAACCAAAATTTTCAAGTGTAGAATGCAATTGATGCTGATGTTTAAGTTATGGACCGAAAAACAGGATTTTACCGTATTGGCGAGAAAGTGATGACCTCGTTGTTTTACCTTTGTTTATTTTTGTGGGTCACTATAGAAAGAACATAATCTTATCGTCACTATACTGATATATCAAAATTTACTATGCCGTTAGGTTGATGCAAAAGTTATGTCAATTGGCTGTCATATAACATAACTGAGCGTTCTTGTGATTTTGCATTTCAATGAAACGCAACCATTCTCAAAAAGGTCAAAAAGCTTATTAAAACATCAAAAGTTGATAAGTGGGATAAACCTGGTTTTAGATGATCGCTTGGACATATTTGGGACGCGATAAAAACTTAAACAACGTGAATTTGAAGCCAATCCTGCAAATAAATCTCTGCAGATCAAAAAAAGATGCAGATCATAAAAATGTGCAGCCCTATTTAAATCCGTTGATTAGTGAAGTTTTTAATCTAAAAAGGAATCTATTAGCTAACAAGATGATAATAAAACTCGCTTTTCTGCTGATTATAAGCATTCGATGAATATGCACGCACATGTTGCGTGCGTACTCGAGTGATCCAGAGAGAGTATGCACGCACATCTTGCGTACAGCTCTCCATAACGCTTTATTTTCAATGCCATACTTCCATTTCTAAAACAATATTATTATTTATTCATAATTATCATCTCAAAAATTATATATACCATCTGTTTTTATTCTTCTGACACATTTTAAGCAAATTTTAGGATGATTTATTCTAAAAAATAACACAATAAAATGTTAATAGAATTTACCCTTATTAGGTTGAAAACCATCAGATCATTATAAATAGTAGAAAGCTACATAAACCAATTATATACATAAAACTCCACATGGGATCAAAAACAGGGCTTCGGACTGTACGTCCGCAAACAAAGAAATTCAATGGTGTCAGGTCTGGAGACCGTGCGAACCACAGAATAGGGATGCCAAAAGATCTAATTTATACGACAAAAGAAATCCTAATTGAACGAATAATAATTTTTGGTAATCAATAAACTTGGATTAACGATCTATACAATCGTGCGATGTATGCGGGGAAGCTCTCCGTCTCTGTCTTCCGAACTGCGCTACGTTCTCTCTCTATCTCTGTCTGTCTCCGAGCTCAATATACAAGAGTGCTCTTTCGAATAAGTGGAGGGAGGTCCCAGGCTCTGGGATAGTACTCCTTTAGGGGTTAAACCGATTGCATAAAATAATGCTATATTCAAATCATAATACAAAAACAGTTATATCGTGCTAATACGACTACAGATCAAAAAAATATGACGATTTGAAGGTGAAATTTTGGGTATCTTTTCAAAATTTTGAAAAAAATTATATTTCGTCTACCCTGACAGATGAGCGCGACGCTCCCCCGCAATTAATGTGTTAATATCCAAACCTTGCCTTCAAAAAATGATAATTGCGCATCATATTATTCAACAAGGATTGATAAGCATTATATTAAATTATAGTGTTTTTCGATCAAAACAATACCCATGGATGATTTTGTCCTCGACTTGCGTCTTTTTGTGCCATGAAATTATGCATGTTTTCATACAATGAATCGAGTGGAATGAGATGCCATGAATACTCCGTTATTGCTCCACTAATCATATAGCATATTGAGATTTTCGGAAGGCCATAATCATGGGGTCTCGTTGAACTCTAAGAAAAAATATTACAGAAAATTATTCGCGTATCGCCCATGAATAGATAATAATTACGAAATTATCATAACTGAGCAGCGGTCCCATTTTGGATGCGTGTTTGGGTTTTTTTGGATTCGCTTTATTATTTTTTAACAACATGAGCAGTTGTACGAGTTGAGGTTCGATATTAACGGTTTGAAGAATCTCCGAAGTGAAATTAGTTAGTCGTGAGTCGTGAAAGTGGTTACTTGTGTGTGGTATTCGACCAATAAGGTACAGTAGTAGAATCCATTCTCTAAAAATATTCTACGTCCAATTCTCATCAAACTATACATTGATATTCACAAATTAGCTTAATGTTCATCAGATAATCTTCAAATGCAGAACATCATCCATATTTGTGGTTTTAAATGTCGAAAAACCAATTTAATTGAATTGAATTAGATCTATCGATCTATTATAAATCTGCTATCATGCTGTATATACATTATCCATACAAAATCTTTGCAGAATCTTGATTAAATCTCCATTCATCGATGGTTTTGTTTCATATTGTGCGTCGTTTAATATGCGAATTTCTGGATAAATATGACAATTGCAAAATATTCACACAATATAATAGTTTAACTTCATCAGCTAAAAAAACATCAATTTGTCATACAACCTCGACCGTGTTATCTTCGACAGGAGAAAGTGCTTCTCTGAAATGACAATACATGTGGGCATATATTGACTCATTGAATACCGGCTTTATCCTTGTATATTTTCAAATTTACTTTCCTCCATCGTGAGTGTATATTGCATAATGTCGTTCTAAGAAAAATGCAACCGGATCTTAACGAACGCGTTTCAATGATTTCATTATAGACTCGCCAGATTATTTCATCAAGCTTCAGTATAGTCGCCTTTGACCTGGATGCTTAGCGTTGAGTTCAGTATTAATAGTGAAGCACTCAATCGATTGTGCGACAGTTAAAGTACGATCTATAAACGCTCGTATTTAATTAAATTTCACCGGATACTTCCCAAATGGGGATACCAGGACACCAGTTTTTGTATGCCAGTACCATAGACCTCCACCGCCAGCTCTTTTTCGATTTTTTTTTTTTGGATTCTGGGGTGTAGTGACATACTCACATCTCATTAACCGTTACAATAGAGTCCAGATAAATAGACGGGGATGGATAGGCGTCGAACGAAAATACTCTCTTCTCTATGTAACTTTTTATTCGGCATGAGAGAGAGGGATTTGGCTGCGGAAAGGACGTCTTCCCGCAACCAAGGCCAACCGCTGACCCGCCTCTTGTACGTCACTACCCAACCGGCAATGGTGCACGCGCAAGAAGCGACCAGTCGGTAATTGCAGGTGCAGCGTCACAGAAGATGGCGCTGCTAAAATAGCACATTGTGCCTGAAGAGAGATGGAAGATGTCACTGTAAATCTAGCGAATTAAACTGCTCAGACCAACTGCGCTATTGCATGGAGGTGATAAGTCACCTACGCTACATAACCAAGCTAGAAATCGTTAGAAATTATCGTTAAAAAAACGTTTCCCACTCAAAAACTTTTAGTTTGGTGAATAGGTGATAGTTCAAAGGCGTCTAGTTAGGTGAATGGGGGTGGGGATGTGGGCGACGATATCCCATCCACACGATGTCAATAGCTTTTGTTAAGCTCGCGTGGTGTGGGCTCTAGCGTTGTCATACAGGAGGCTTGCTCCCCGGGTTTGAATTCCCTTTCTGAATGGCTCCCCTGAGTTTTTTAGGGTATTGCAATAAACCTGTGCATTAATGGTAGTCCCTTTAGTCATAAAATCCACCAAAGCTTTACCTTCCTGTGTAAAACGATTCAAAAATCCACCCATTTCGACGGTGGTCCAGTGTGAGCATCAATCTGAGAATCAATTCTGGGCGTCAATCTCGCTCACAACTTCTTTTAACCGAGTTTTTCTGACATATTATTATCAAGGAGACTTCAAGAAATGTCAGGAAATTCTTCGCGAAGGTCGTCAAACATCACACGACGCGCATTTCGCACTTGTTCTTTTTTTTACACAAGTTCATCAGAAATCATGACTATCAGTACGGCCTTCTCTGAACAACCTAATCCACTTCGTAACATGTTGTGGAACATGTTGATGACTGCGCGTATCTCGTATGTACGGGAAGTGGGGAAAGCGCGCGACGACCTCTCTACCGGAAGAGTTTACTGCAACTGAACAAAATGGCCGACAAACGTCGAAACAAAAATTCCTCCCTGAACTCAGGAGCCCTATTAACATTACTTTCTAGATGACCCTCGTATTTATGCATTAACTTTTACATCATAGTCCTAAAACATAACCTAAGAGTGGATCGCCAATGAACATTATGGCAAAAATTATGACCA
This sequence comes from Stenopsyche tienmushanensis, assembly GCA_008973525.1. NCBI lineage: Eukaryota > Metazoa > Arthropoda > Insecta > Trichoptera > Stenopsychidae > Stenopsyche > Stenopsyche tienmushanensis. The sequence goes on from WACJ01000017.1 coordinate 1,063,418, forward strand.
GATCTTTAAATAAATATTATATAAACGTCTTATAGCTACAAAACTGAAAATATGTTGTATTGAAATCATGCTTATAATAAATATTAAATGTATTTAATGTTTTCAAATATCCCGCGCTACAACCTTAGCCGCGTCTACCGAAGCCCTAACCACCTTGTATCGAAAGTAGATGACGTTTATTTAACAATAATTAACGTAAACTACTTGTAGACAAAAAAGCAGCTTTGTAGATTTTAATTTATTTTTTATGCCCAAGGCAGAATTTCATTGTCTGTTAGACAACGATTTTATTTAGACAGTAGTAAAATGAAGTTATCCTCGGCATCCGTAGTATGTTTTGGGCGGTCCGGTCTTTTCCTGTCCTTCAAAGTCCCAGTCTCATGATGTCTTCCAATGATTCAATGTACTTATTTGATAGAAATGCTAATTTTTTAAGCAATTCATCTGATTGTAAAACATTAATTTATGAATTACAATACTTTTAGGTAATATAAATGCATCCAAATATCTTGTTTTTAAATTTTAATTCCAGAATGCGTGTTTTGATACTTTGTCTCTTATTCATTCTTCTGGAATGCACATCATTAAGTCAGTCCATCGATAAAATCGCAAATATGACAAGGGAAGAAGCAATATATGCAGCCAGTAATGATCCCAAATTATTTAGGGAAAATGTTGGCCCATGGAGCTCAATACTGGAAGATTGGACAGTAGGCGCATCAGATCATAGGCTAGTAAGCATTTGATTTTACCTGATTTAATATATTTAGGAAATATGTTTACTTATCATAACTCTTATAAATTTGAACCTTAATAATTTTCTTTATTTGTATATTCAGACAGGAGAGAATAATGAAGTTGCCCAATACACATGGTTATTATATTTCAAATCGCGTTGATACAACTCCACCAACTAATGTTTGGTCTGAAGAGTATCCATCATCGCCTAAAATCACCAGCAGACCTCCACAATATAATTATCCAAAACAAAAACCCACTGCTCCCAATTATGCACAACAAGGAGGACCACCAAGAAGAGAAGTAACCGAAACTGATCTATATCTTCTCGGGGCAATTGAGAAACTAGTGTATCGAGTCGACTTCATGGAGAAAAGACTGAGGAAGGCTGAGGAGCTGATATACTTTGTAATGGCAGGAACGAAAAAAAATCCAGGTAATAAATTTAAATTTATAAAACACTTCCCATATAGTGTGCACTAATAACTCCCCAAAGTTTCATCACAATCGAATGGATGGTATAGGAACGTATACGGGACAAACAAACTAACAAATCATAGAAATTAATTTTCTATACATATACAGATCCGAATTTATTCCACACAATTATTTTTTACAACTCATTGTAGATCCATGCCCCGATAAATTCACCAGAGCTGGAATTAATTGCTATCAATTCATTACTACGAACGAGTTGAATTGGAAATCTGCGAGTTCTACCTGTAAAGATATGGGCGCTACTCTGGCTGAAATGGAAACGATCGAAGAAAATCAAGATGTGGTCACGTTTATTCAAGCAAATGCACAATTGAGAGGTAATCTAATACCATCCGGATATATTAAATGCAAAATAATATAGCTAGAATTATTAATTATGTTTTAATTTCAGGAAAAGACTTTTGGACCGGAGGACTCAATCCCGGTCTGCTCTGGATATGGTCGAATTCCTGCAAGACCTGTGGCCAACGGTGAGAAAAATGAAGTACAATTGCTGAACAACGCTACCAACCTCCAAGACAATCCTATGAATATAAAGGGAAGCGGCCGATGTCTCAAGTTGGCATTCAATCCGATGCTAAGAACTTACGCTTACATGGGATATGATTGCTCCGTAAAACATTATTACATTTGCGAAAAAGTAGATAAAAGCCTAAGTAACGAAATTCAAAGGATATCGAGAGAGCTGCGCGTTTAGTTTATGTTCAATGTAAATTTATTATTTATTTTACAATGTATGTAATAATGATATAAATATAATAAGATTGTAATAATTTTAAGTGAATTAAAAATATTTTAAATTTCAACATTGATATTTTATTTCAATTATAAAACAATTCCATTGGATATTGATTTTTTTCCTTTTATTTTATTGCAATAAAAAATATCAATATTTATTTTCAATTTCGAAAGATAATATTTAAGGTTAGTTTTTTACACTGGCAACATTTGCAGTTAGCTTGTCAGTTTGATCTCGTCGAATTCATCGTTTTTCTATCACCGATTTGCATCATGGGATTGCTAGGCGATTCCATAAATTACGTTATATTCACAAATCCCGTTTCACAAACCCTCGGACAAATGATTAAAAAAACGGTAAAAATGTCATGACATTACATTATTTAAATTGATTTTAGCAACAATATTGCTGTATTAAATACGACCAAATACGCAGTCATTATAATGTATTTTAGTTCTAAAAATTCAAATTAATGCAATTTTTCTTCGTATCTAAAAATAGAAAGCGAATGACACAACCTTCATAAGATTTTACTCATTTGAATATTTGGTGACTTTGTTTTTAAGGGCGTTATTCATACCAAAACCGAAGCGGCCCCGGTTCAGATTTTCAATTATGAACCGCTCTATAAATTGGCGCAAGGATCCGGACCGTTCGTGCGATTGGCGGGCGTGATGGGAGCCTCCGCCGTCATATTAGGGCGCATACGGCGCCCATAAAAAATATCCAGAAGAGAATGAAGCCGAATTAAAACGAATATACGAAACGGCAAATCGTTTCCACTTTATTCATAGCGTCGCTCTGCTCGGTGTGCCCATGTGCCGGAAACCAGCGATCGTAAGGACGCACAATAATTCAATTCAATATAAAAAATTTATATGAAATTTAATATAAATTGGTTTTTCAGAGTGGCTCATTTTTAACCATCGGCATAATTATGTTTTGCGGTTCTTGTTATTATACGGCGTTCACAGGCAAAAAAGACTTACGACGATTGGCACCTATCGGTGGAACTTGTTTTATTCTTGGATGGCTAGCAATGATACTTTAAATATTAATGAATGCTCTTCATTTTTGTTATTTTTGAATTAAATGTTGTTATATAATATTTTAAACGTGATATCGTAGGAAATTATTGTTTGAAAATACAGAGTGCGTTCAAAAGATAATGCGTTTGAATTTATAAGAAAATATTGTATTGAATAAATTTTTACAATTACTGGAAAATCTTCAAAATTGCACCGTGTTAAGTCGGCCGGAAATAAAGTCTGGGGTGCTGTTCCTGACCAGAAAATAATTGTTTTCGTCATGTTTAGAGTTTCTGCTATCTATTGAAGGCCCCACCATCAGTCAGAGTATAAACAATCACGCACATGCATCACATTGTCGTCAATTCAGAGTCTGTTCAGAATGTTTGTTGGCTTCATCTCCTCTCGGCCCTCCTTGAACAACCTGTACCATCGGAGAACATGTAATATGGACAAGCAATCACTCCCAAAGGCTTACTAAATTAAAATAAACATTTTGGTGGTGCAATTCTCTCGAATTGTCTCCGACTGCTCATTTTAAAGCCAACACTTCCCTCAACCTAACTCAGCAGAATAGAACGCGCTGTGGATACACCACAGTCGTGTTATTTTTTGAACGCACCTTGTATTTTAATAAGTACGTATTGGTTCCATTAGAAAGGGTTGTAATAAATAGAATATATTCGTTATGATAGTAAACCAAAATTGTATTTTAACTGATTTGTTCCATCATTATTAGAGTAAAAACTATTTGTTTAACACTATATTTCATGTGGAGCTCTAGTTTTATATATACTTATTATATTTTTTGCTATATTGCGATTTAAGTACAATAGCTGTAGTGCAAGAAATATTTCCATGGATATTTATTGTAATTCCTACAAATTGTGAAATGTTTAATTTATTAAATGTGACTTATTATATTTTTGGCTTTTATTATTCTTGCTGCACAAAAATAAATAACCCTTCATTTCAATTCTTATTTATTGCAGACTATTTGTATTTTTAGTAGCATTAGTATTAGATTACTCTCTGAGAGTCACCGGAAAAAGAGTGGGTATCAGAAGAGATTAGACGGCAATGCTATATATTTTTCGGGAGATGAAGATTCGAAATACTGGTGGAATAGTCATTATTACTAACACCTAAAATAGATAAAACAGTCATCGGATGCAACTCGTTTAGCGAACAAGAAAGCCCTACAAGCTGTTCTGTGGTTGCAACCCTTTGAAAACCCGAAATCTGAGAATAACGGAGAGGAGTCCTATCGCAGACGTTGGACACTTTCTTGACCAATAACAGAAGTGGTCACATAAACAAAAAAAAAACCTAGATTTTTTTCTATTATTTAATTTAAAATAAAGTATCAGCAGTTTGGAACGGTTAATGGAATATATAGGGTTAGGACAAGAATACAGGGAATAAAGGCGGGATAATAATTCGACGATTATGAACGATAGGATTAGGAAATAGGAACGTCATAATTTTTTGTCCGATCAAATTGATTATTAGGGAAACAACGCATTGAGAAATTAAAATCCGCCAAACATAAATGAGACAAATTTATTAACGGATATAGGAAAGATATAGGAAAAACAATAAAAAGAGAGTTGTATGATAAAGAGATTAATACTTAACGATGGACAGTTATTTTTTATTATTATCACGCATAATGCGATGAAATTGTATCGCAGATATCAACGAGCTATCGAAAACGGTATTTTAAAGATTGTGAATTAGAATTCATATCCAGATTAACTAGATATAAGATTATTTTAAGAACGATTGATAAATATGTTGTAAAAAAATGTACGTTATTCCAAATGTATTAACTATAATCCCAGCATAATTATAATAGTTTATTTCCGTTAGTGCATTATAGATTTTTTTAAATATTATTTTATGTAATGCCACATTATGTATGAGCTCCGTTTTTCATGGACCTATCGTGTAAATTGAGGGATGGACGTCCGAAGTCCGAGATTTTTAATAAAGAAATTCCAACGTCGTTGCATAGAGCCTTTGGAAAAAAAAAGGTTTATCGGATACGATACTATTTATTTCGACGCATAATTGGCTTCTATATTCTTTAGATTACCTAATATTACATGATTGTTAATTAGACTTGCTTATTGTTTTATCGATGTATGTTCATAAAACTAGAAAAGTAAATTAAAGCATTTCTCAGCATTTTGTGGACAGTCCCCCTCTGTCTATATTTTAAGTAACGCGTCACGTGGTCTATAACTTAAACTATTGCATCAAAAGCGCCCAAAAATTAGATGAACATTCCCTGTGTACAGCAAAATAACTGAATTATATTATGTGGTACATTCCAATGAAATCCAATTAAACAGTCCTCTGGACCATAACAGACCAAATATGGAATATAGGCATATTTTTAAAGCTCAACAATAATAATATCCAAACATTTAGATTCCATCAAGGCAATGTAGTTTTTGATAGTGATATTGTATTAAGATTAACTTAATTTTGCTACTATGCCGTATATTTCATTTGGATACACAGTCCCCTGACATAGATTTCTATTCTGGATGAATCAATGGCCGTTTTTATAATACAGATGGGCCATAATTTTTTGCTCTTTTGTAGTCGTGCTGGTGGGGATATCAAACGGGAGAGGGGAGCAGGACCACGCATGCGCTGTTCCTCGCTTCTTGGAAATTCAGTCACCATGGATCGCTTTAGGCCCGATCCACACTATGGTGCCGGTAACGGTTCGATCTCGGTCTCGGTCCGGTCAAATATTCTCATACAAAAAAACGGAATTGGAACGATCCGATAGTGTGAATACTCTGATTGTTTCTTGTGTAAGAATATTTGATCGGAGCGAGATCGAACCGTTACTGGCACCATAGTGTGGATCGGGCCTAATGAAAATGAACTCGCAACAATAGGATGCAACAAGATGGCGCAATCTGCCATGCATCCAATGAGAGTATACCGTGCTGGCACCCACCGGTGACTGACATCGATTATTACCAATATGCCATGGCGTATTTTTGTTCTTATAAATAAACATTTATTTGAATACAATCTGTATTTTTTTCTCTAAGGAGTGCGCAACGTGAGCGAAGCTTGTATATCAATAAATGAACCTTAACACCGTTGATAGCAAACAATATTCGCTTTTTTCAATCGGATACGGACAAATTCCATTATATTTTAAATGTTTATTTTGTCATCGTCTGTTGATGATCGATGTGATGACTCTTATTTTGTACCAAGTCGTTCAAATATTGTATTCATTTGATACAAGTGATTATTTGCGTTCGTAAAGCTTGGTCGGAAATTTAATTGAAACGCAAAAAAATAGATAATGATTTGAATACATAATAATATTGTATTAGAAATAGAAGGACAGCGTTGAAAATGAAGCGCTATTGATCGCTATATTTGAGAATATTTAGACGTGTAGGGGTGACTTTATAGCACGACCTTACCATCGATGTACGAGTGTATGATGAGACGCAAGCCACTCTCTCCATCTCTGTCTCCGATTCACTAATCTTTGCATTCAACGTCTGAGAATGCTCTTTCTGTATCATTTGATTTGTTGAAAATTTAAATAGCCCACCCGATCAGTCTTCTTTCTTTGCATTGCATCAAAATATACCAGCTTTGGCAAATAGACGTACTATGCTACTCCAGCACGATACGAAAACATTCCCAAAAGTATCCGACCTGAGTATCCTTCGGGATTATGCTAGCCGCTTAACAAAAGTGCACAGCAAAGTGCAAAACCTGAATTTATCGAGAAGCTAAATTATTATATTAACCGGATACGTATTTATCGCAGAAAATGCCGTAAAAAACCCTAAAAAAAAGGTCACAAGGTCTGTGTGTCTAACCGGTCCGTTTCTCGGATCGCTGACACGACAAATGAGCGCCTCGCGATCGGACGCCATGCGCGACGCGTCCACAGAACAAGATCTTTGTCCATGAATGAATCTCCGCACGGAAGACAAGGGAAAGTCAAAACAAAAAATTCTATATAATACTCGACACTTACTACATGAACATTGAACTTTATTAATATAACATTAATCAATGATTCAAGGAGAAATGCAAATTATGATTTTTAAGCAAGTATACTAATTAGTTACAGAAGTGAGTCTCCGTTGTAGTTTTGCAGACATCACACTCTACTTTACAACACCAAATATATCGACAATTACAACGATCCAAAGTCTCGTTGATGAATGTTTTATATCCTCTTCCGCAGCACATATATCGACAGCTGGCCTCTGCCGTCCTCGAGGTTGCATTGCACCATCTGAAATCATATGGAATGTTTAATGAAATTAAAGGCTTGTTTTTGAATGCATTTTAAAGTGCATGTTCAAATCTAATCTAATAGATGCGTGTAACGAGATAGGCTCAATCTTCTAATTATTGGATGAGATAGGCTATGATTTTTTAAGTCTGCTTTGATTTGATATAGAGAATAATAGGCGTACCAAACCTTTTATGCACACTATATTATAACAATCTTCTTTGAAATATATAAAATGTTTATTTACCTGCATGAATATAAAGAGCGATCTAACATTAATTAAAAAACAAGTATATGTAGAATTTCCAATCTTCAAACAAAATCTTTAAAAAGCATACCTTCATGCCAAAATGATTGTAATAATTGTAAAGAATCAATTATTATCCATTTTAAATAAAAAGACGCATCTATTTCGGATTAAATAACACAAAAAATGGATATTTCAGTTTATTATTTTTGATACAAGATGATGAATCTTGGTCGGAACTTCAAATATAAGCGAAAGACCAAACATCAGATCAGTGTTTGATACCTTCTATGAAATATAGTTTGTATATATTATCAGCTACATTCTCCTAAATGCTGTAGTTCATTCCTATGGGATGAACTGGATACGGATGTTTAATAAAAGATCCTAAATCATCAGAACATATATGGAAGATTTTTAATTAAATGACGTTATGTACACTATCGACAAAAAGCTTGGAAATACTTGATAAATCTATCTAATGTTCTTATAGGTTATTCCAGATTATATAAACATTGCATATAAATTTTTAGATTATGTTTAAGATTATTATCTTGCTGGAATATGAAATTTCACTTAAATTTATTATTAATTATTTGGTTTTATCTGAGATCGTAGTTATCTGAGAAGTGATGAGACGGCGATTTATTTTGGATGATAATACAGGGTGTGTTCTAAAAATCATGAAAGATTTTTTTACACTACATGCACAGCAAGGGTACAAAGGCGTGCATTTAAAATTCCGCGTCCAACCGGTCCGAGTTTCAGATCATTGACACATTGAAAGAGCGCCTTGCGATTAGACGCCATGCCCTGCATGCAAGATGAGTGCTTCGTTTGCTCATAATATAATTTAAAAAAGCGTCATGCGGATGTTTCAATCGAGTGTTTGGCGATGTTTCACAGCAATAAAGCCTAGTTTTTGCATCGATTCATAACCGCAGATGAAATATGGGTCTATTGCTTCACACCCGAGACAAAGGAATACGGGAATCCTCCACTGATCCGAGATGTCTATTGATCCCGCAATCCGGGAGCATGTGAACCTGCGCAACAAAAGTGCACAGCAAGGTGTAATACCTGAATGTGATATTGATCTCATTTGACGCAAACCGCCTATGTGAAATAGCCTCAGGAGGGACGTTTCTATGATCGTATAAATAACCCTGAGTAAGCATTTATCACCGAAAAATCTGCAAAAAACCTTGAAAAAGGACGGCCAAATGGTCTGCATGTCCAATCGGTCCGCTTTTCGAACCGCTGACATTACGAGTGAGCACTTCGCGATTGGACACTATGCCCGAAAATGTTCACAGAACGTGGCGAAAGCGGTGAAAGCCCAAACCTAATCAACGAGGCCCTTTTATAAGACTTATTGACAATACCGGTGCAGATTGTTAATATTCTTCAAAGTGCTCTCCACGTGTATTTATATAATGTTTCCATCGACTCTCCCATGTCCGGTACGGCCTATTGAAAGCCTTGATAGAAACCTCCTTCAGAACAGTCGTTATAGCCGCCTTTTGTTTCGCCAGGAACTCTTGAATGCACAGAGACATGTGGCTGGGCGCATTGTCATGATGCAGCATCCAGATAGTCCTCAATTATTCCCGAATATCCACGTAGTAAGCAGCGTTGACGGTCTGTTCTTGAAGTACTAACTCTTTGTTGATATACTCTTAGTATGCTAAATCAGCTCTCCTGATTCTACTGATACTCGCATCAGAATGAACTTTGGTGCGCTATTAAGCTAAGAGTCTTCCCCATCTCACCCAATTGCTGCGACCAGTAGGGGTGTGGTAAAAAATATATATTTCATGACTTTTGGGACACATACTGTGTATAATGAAGTTATCATCGGCATCCATAATAGAGTTTGGGCGGTCTGGTCTTTTCCTGTCCTTAAAAGTCCCCGTCTCTAAGTGTTTTTTAATGATATAACGCATTCCCTTGATGGATTTTTTTTTAAAACAATTTCTCTCATTGAAAACTCCACTAATAATTGAGATATAAACTGTGACACTTAATTTATTGAATGATGATGTATTGTTAATTATGAAAGTATTAAATTTCCCCCTGGACAATGTGAAAGTATTCTATCAAAGACCTAAAAAGGATATAATACCAAGAAAGACACTTATAATCCTTATCTTCCTATTACCAAATCATCTTATCCAAAGCGTGATTTGCATTTCAAAAGATCGGTTGTATTGGTAGCTTTAAAGATCTTTAGAAATTATTTATTTGTTACATTAAAGCAGATGGTTCTAGATACCTGGTGGATCCTGACACGCCCTTAAAATTTGGAGGTGTTTTGAGAGGTGTTCGAAGGTATCTTTCTATATAATTTATAAAGACGTATCCATCCTATCCTGGTTAATGGTTGGTGCGTGTAAAGCGAAATAAAAGAATGGTTTACCGTAATTAAGGCTTGATACTACCGACTCTTTGATGCACGCACAAATTCTGTGGGGGGATTTCGAATTGTTTTTTTTTTTTCCAAAGGGAAGTTTAAAAAATATATATTAACCTCCCCCTTGTTCCGAGGCTTCCCGTCGATGGATTATTCGCGCAATAGTTCGGACTTTGCGATACAAACAGTAAGTCGACAGATCTTCGGGAGCTTCTCGGTCTATGGTAGGGGGATGTTGCGCGACTGCTTCGTCCTGCAGCCCCCCAAAGGCGCTCCGCCACCTTCGTCAGAGGCATAAGGGCCCTCCAACATGTGCGAATGCTACAAGAACCCGAAACACCATGACACTTGCATTGCACAGACAGCGATTGCTCCATCAACTGGAAAATCAAAATACATGCTTAAAACCATGAATTACATTATGCAATTCCCATGTGGTGGAAAAAATGCTGGATATCTTACAATGAAAATAACGTTAGACTTTTTGACAATTTCGCAATCATAATATGTACATAAATCCATACCTTTCTGCCCGCTTTGCTATTTTGCAAATTCGCCATTTGTAGATAAGTCTGCAGATTTTTCAATTTCTTTTCCAGCGAAGACTTGTTTAAAACTTTATGACGATTCGTCTTGCGGGCTTTATTTTTAAATTTCTTCTTTTGCGCTAAAATATCTCTCTTCACCAATGTCGCTATTTCGTGGGTTTTGATCAGTTGGACCTTGGTCTCTTCTGTTGCCCTCCAGATCTCGAAATCGTTTTGGGAATTCAGCGATGAATTTTTCAAATCGTCTATCGTTTGATAAATATCAGTTGTCTTCGACGTGGTCTTCGTTTGCTGATTTATAATGGATTTATCGCCTTCGGTTTCTTTATCTGCATCCGAATCGGATATGTATTTCTTGTTCTCTTGTGTTTCTATAAACTGCCTGACGAATCTGCTGGACCATTTCAAGTTGTCGGAGCAACCGCCCCATTTGAAATTTCCCCTCGGGAGCTCGTGGGGTGGTGTACCACAAGTGCAGGAGAAGAGCGCCCCCGAAGAACAGGCCCTCGCCATCGTATATGTCAATGCGGCTGAGCTCAATGCGTAAACGAAAGATTGCTCTTTGGTACCTGAAATCAGTTTTAGATATATAAGAGTCGGCGAAATGGCCATTCATACTTGGAATCTATTTTAGATTGCCCCTTTTAAGTGACGTCCAATCCATCTTAGAACCAATGAGATTCGATTAAGATGATAAATGGAAACGGCAAGGGTGAAAAGGTGACTAAGCTTTATCAGATCGAAGCGAAATCTAATGTACTGAATGAGGCTCATAGACTGGATGGAGTATATCTAAATAAAATAGGTTTGATTTATTGAATCATCAGACTTAATGTTATTAGCTACACTGCATCATAGTTATCGAACATAAAAGGGGAAATCCATCATAAATTTGGAGCAGCGAATGACCATGAAAGGAATACTCCCTCGATGGAAATCATCTTTTTTTAAACAATTTTCCGGATTGATAGGCCATAATTTTGTAATATAATGATAGAGGTGTAATGCAGGCGATATATCATCCACATCCAAAGGCGCTGTTAATCTGCGCAGATTAAATTCGCCAGATTAACGGCGACATCTTCTGTCTCTCTTTAGACACAATATGTTAATTTAACAGCGACATCTTTTGTGGCGCTCCAGATACATTGCGCCTGAAGGAACAACATCTATCCGTAACGAGGTTATGAAACACCCGTGGCAAGTGTCTAACTTACGCCCCCCCCCCCCCCCAGATTTAATTGGTTATCGTTAAGTGATACAATATTTTTATTTGACATGCTCATTCTCAACTTCAAGTGGCTATTTGCTCTCTGAGCACGGGGGAGAAATCAATTAGATTTTGTAACTTAAAATTAAAAAAAATAGCTAAGATATCAGCATAAATTAGTAAGTTGGATAAATATATAGTTATGTTTTCTCGTTTATGACCTCATTTGGTGCGAGCTAGCTGTGTAAATTAGTCTCTGAGGAAGCTTCCATGATCGTACAGATCATAGAAAATAACGCAAAAAGCCCTAAAAGAGAACGGAGTGGCCACAAGATCTGTGTGTCCAATCGGTCCGCAATTCGGACCGCTGATATGACGCCATACCTAAACATGTCTACAGAGCGATTACGAACATCTCATTACAAAACGAATCCGAAGAAGACTGATCGGGTGGGTTGTTTAAATTTTACAATCGGTCGAAAATATTGTTGTCTTTATTTTATTGCGGGCTTATGCTGCCTGGGTCGGCCCAAAGTTTGAATGATATTGACGAAAAGAGGGATTACACAACTTAGCCTGCTTTGCCTCCCACTTGTTACGGCCCCACATTTAAGAGTCGTCGGATAGCCTTGGCTGCTGGAAGACGTTCTTCCCGCGACCAGATAAATGTCTCTGGTCCGCTTGGCTCCATAATGACACAAAAGAAGGACGAACCCGCATATGAACGCTAGCATCTCGGCGAACATGTGGAAGTGTGCGAATAATTCGGCTCTACCATGATACATTGGTGTCAGAAGTATCAAGAAGAGGAGCATTAATTAATTAATTTAACTTACCGAGGAGGAGTTCCGGGGTAAAATTTGGAGCCAGATCGATAGTCGAACAATTCCAGCGACGATATTGATGCACGTGCTTGCAGGTAGTTTTGGCCAGGGTTGCTGCTCGTGCCACGTGTATCAACGCCGTGCAGGGATAAACACCAAGAGCTTGGGCACGATCACAACCCACACCTTCGTCTGATACGGTTTCTTCCGCTGGTGCTCCACTCCATCCATTCACGTCCTCCTCCTTCAGAGCTCTCCAATGTAAAATTTCATACATATCAATAATGCATCGATTAAAAAATGCAGGATGCGGCAGGGAAATTACCTTATTTTAAAATTAAATAACATAAACTCTATAGGAGATATCACTTTAATTATTTTTTCATGTTACAAATAGACATTTAAAGTTTTATTTATTATGTTTTAAAAAGTATATCATTAATGTGGCTCACAAGCTTTTAATTGAACAATTAATATGGTTCAGAAAATGCTGATTAAGTTGGCTATAGGGTTTCAAAGTTGCTATTCCAAAATGCTTTTAATATGCTTAAGTTTAAAGCAAAATGACTTATTTTTGTATTTTATCCTAAATATGTCGGAATATGGTATGCTCGTTATAAACGTGAAATACCATGCGAAGCCGTTAAAACACACTTGCAAAGTATAAGAAGATGTATTTTCTTTCCCTGCTATTATTCTTAGCTTAAATAATTTATCATTAACGATTGAAAATTATTGTAAAAGCTCACATCTTTAAGTTTTGGCTCCCTAAGCCTTAATATATTGAATCAGAAACTAATAGGTATAATTATTAATTATCTGCTCTAGTTCATCCGTTTTTATGTGGAGCATTTAAAAAACCTGCTTATGATCCATTCAAGCCTGAAAGATTATATCCAGGACTTCAAATTGAAACTGAACTGATTCGAAAATATTATTATTTTCGGTTTTATATACATCTTGCGCGAAAACGAATTTCATTACCGAACCGATGTAAATATTTTGGAACTGAATCGGAATAAAAACCGAAATGAAAAAATAACAGTTCCCTGCGTAAAGTCCCTGATTATAGCGTCGAATATTCATATTCATAGCACCGTTCTGATTGATATTTCTACTCTTCAAACAGGGTCATTTTTGCACATTAAAACATTTATTCAAATCATGATTGTTAGTCAGATTTATAAACTGGATCGAATAAGGAAATCCATATCTTAAATCAAGCTCGCCCAATGTTTGTAGCATTTACAACAATAGATAAACTTGTCAAAAGTTTTCCTATAGTGACATTATTGTATATCATTACGCCCATGGTGAGATATATGGCTGTCAATAAATAAGGCCACAGTGCATTGAGACACGTTCTCAGTATGTATGACCGTTGAAAATACAAAATTTTAAGTCCTTGCGTCGATTCGGAAATTACAAGCTTGTTAAAAACGAATGACCGGGCCGATATATCAAAAGTTAAAGCGTTGGGGGATGTAAGGGTCCCCCCTTTCAAACTTCGGTAATGACGGAAGTTGTGAAAAGTTTGCATTGCGGGATTGTAAGTTACAGCAGTTGCATCCCGCATTGCAACAGCTGGTGGTGCAAAAAGTTCAGACAGATTCAATTTTGATGATGATCGAGTGTTTTTTGATTAATCTTTCGCGTGCGTTGCTGAGGATCGCCATTTCGAGGGGGTTGTAAAAACTGACGGTACGCGAGCACAAATTTGAATACTCGATTGCTAAATGAGCCAGCAGCTTCTTCCACACGAACGATTCTATCTGTTTCGTGGGTTTGTTTCGATGTGTAGAGGAATAGCTTTAATTCTTCCAATGCGCGACGCTTTTCGAAAACGGGATTCAGATATATCGCCAGTGCCAAAAGTACGTGCCGTTTTTACACTTTTATTTAGAAAAGTTATAAAATAAACAAAGGGGCGTAAGTTTTGTGGCGTTTTTTGTCTTGCACTTTGAAACAGTCATTGTACACTTTATTCTGGCCGGTTTTGTCGACTGGATGTATTCAATTTTCGCAGAAATAACCCTCAAATTGCAAACAAATCAAACTCACATATGATATTTACCCTATTTTTGTTTTTAAACCGAAGAAATTCTTCAACAGGAGAATTAAAAAGCTGTTAATCAAATGGCAAACTGCAATAAATTCAGAGGGAGAATATATTATTGATTAAATTTGTATTTTTTTAAAATTATTTTCGTACACCTATTAAACTGATGAAAAAACGGAACGCATTTTTGGCACTACTGATAGGTGCCGAATTAATCATGATTCCCAAACAACCCCATTCTAGCCCTTCTAACGATTAATTAAATGGCCATATGCCTTCTTGATCCTTTTATTCCAGTAATATAAGACTATTCAATATTAATACTGATAAAAAACTCTACTTTTTTTTGAGTAGAACATATTTTGAACAAAGACTTGTTGACCAAAATTGTAAACAAAAGCAACAAATACCACAAAAAGCGGTTAATATCGGTTTTTTCGGTTCGGTATACGTCTTAAGCGTAAGAAATTATGATTAAAGAGAGTAAATTCGACAATATTATTCATGAAGAATGCTTATTACAATGAAAGGAATGAAATGTTCTAAATTGTGCTAGAATATAATTTTTTAAAACAAATAAAACATTTAAAGAAATAAAAAATGGATCACCCGGAACTGAACCGAAAACAGTAAAAAAACTGTTATTTTTCTTGGAACAAAAACCGTAAATGAACCGATATAAATGTTTATAGCTAAACTGAAACGAAAACAAAAATGAGAAAATAACGATTTGAAGCCCTGCTTCCAAGGAACGCAATTCAAAGAAGTTATCCTATTAGAATACATATTGGCTGCATTCAGAAAAGCAAAAAAAATAGTTTGTTAAAACTATTTTTCCATTTATCTGAAAATTTAAGCGATCCTCTTCATCGTTAATTCTAGTATAGAATTTTGAAAAAAACGTTTTTGTTTCTTTTGCATATTTTAAAAGTTTAAGACTTCTGTAAAATGTATTCTCCAAAGAAATTTCCAAAATTCTTAATATTTACGGATTTATAGCTATTTTAGTGACGCGACAACTAAGTCGATCTCCGATAAACTCCTTTTTTCAACACGGTTGACATGATATTTAAATTTTTAATCGACTGATTTACTTCAAATTTAGTAAAAATCTTTATTATATAATTTTCTAATGTCTCTACCAGATTTATGTCAACATTTTATTTTTAGCTATTTAAAAAGAGATTAAAACTATGAAAAAGTAGGGCCAAAAAATAACTTTTTTTAAAATGCTGTCGCCATTTTGTGAGATCAACAATATTTTTTCTTTCAAGTAGAAACTATAAGCGACATCTTTAATTAATTAAGAATATTTTTTTGTTTTTATAATTTAGATGGCTAAAGGGATTGAAATCATCTCAACCAGGACACTCCCTTTTTATCCCTTACACTTTACCAGCCTATAACTTTTTAAATTTATTTTTATTTTCTTATATATTCTGAAAATATCAATAAATATCTGATAAAAAATATGTGTACTATTTTTTTTATTGAACTTGAAAAAACACCCAAAACTTTTACAAAAATAACAAAACTATCCTAATAAAGTACCGTGACTCAAATATTTATTATTATTGACCAAAATGAAGGCTTTTCAATGAGGGAAATTATCAGAAAAATGTAGATTTCTATCAAAGCGATGCATTAAGACATTTGAAGACATCAGGAGACGGGACTTTTAAGAACAGGAAAAGACCGGACCGCCCAAAATTTACTACATATATTATCGCCCAAAATATATTTTTTAAATCAATTTGTATTGTAGATAACTTTAACAATATGCATAGATTATATATTTTGAATATCAATAAATTATGAGACACATTGAGCTTATATCACAAAGTATTAAGCGTTTCCAAACTTGTTGGCGGTAGTGCACGTCCGTTGAAATGCAGCTTTGAGTTGTTCCATCGATCGTAAAAGAGCGATATTGGTAACATTTGATCTGCTGGATCACATATTTGCAATGGCGTTCTTATATATCTACAGGATGCGGCAGGGAAACTACTTTATTTTAAAAATGAATAACACAAACAGTATAGGAGATATCAGCTAAATATTTTTTCCAAGTTGCAGAGAGACATTTAAAGATAGTCCACTGCATGATCGTTATTAAACCTACATATTAAAAAACGTTAAGTTTTGTTCTTTCGAATGATTGCCATTTTATCTATATCAGAATAACTGTCGTCTCAGGGCGCGCATTTCAAATAAGGAACTTTCCATGCCGCGCCCTGTATATATTTCGTTTTAGCACACAAAAATATTGCAAACCCCTGATAAGAACGTGCCCTTAAAATGCAAATACTAATTGAAATACGATAGCGGTATTCGTTATTATATTTGTAATTGTCGGAATCCACGTATGTATCCATTTTAATGAGCGCCATATGACTCCCCGTATAGACAACATTCGGGGGAACATTCTAATTTGAATATTGCGAATATCATTATTCCAATTTACCATTTTGAAAGCTCCAACTCAATCATTGTGATCCATTACGGCGATAATTTACATTTATATCTACACATTTTCGTTCGGAGTTTTTCCCCAGCCGCTCCAGGAATTTGCTTTTCCGAGCGTATCCATGAATTATTGAGGAAAAAATTAAGATAAAATGCTGTTTGTATTGTGTAAGATCTTAAAGATTATTCTCTATTCAAACATGGTAATATTGGATCGCCTGTAAGTCTGTATGTGAAATGTTTAAAGACAGCTGTGTCTTAATTTGCGCGGTGTTTTTCATCCATATAGGCAACCGTGCAAATCAAGTTCATTATCATATTATCAATGAAAATATATATATTTTTAAATTACCAAGTATTGGCATAGTGGATTAGATCCTGGACTCTTATTATAAAGATTTAGGTTCATATCCAGAGTCCATAAAATGTCTCTAATAATGGATTAGTATCAAACTATCGTCCATCGATTACAATCTTTTCATTTAACAATGTGTTGAAAGATGGCAAATGATGCGAGATACATAAGAATAAAATGATAATAAATAGGTAGCATCTATTGATGGGCATCCTTAAATGATTTAAACTAATGTCTGAACTAAATAAGAGTCTATATAAATTTATAAATCAAAATATATGAGCCCAAATTTAAACCGATTTGAAGACAAATCTCTCAAGAACCGGATTTAGATTAAGATGTGGAATTAAATGATGATGAATTTGGGATAATCAAGGATGCGACCGAAAATTATGATCATCAAATATGCCTTTTTGGTCCTTTTATTTCAATAATATGACTTTAATGATCATAAATTCTGAATAACTTAAATTTTTGACTCTTTGAGCAAGTAAAAGCCTATGAATAAAATGCAATTCGTGACAAATTCGTATCCAACTCCCAGCATTCTTTAATATACAATTTTAAAACATCAATCAATAACGCTATGCTTATTTATAGGGTCGATGTAAAAGTTTCGACGTATTTTTCATAAGGAAAATATGTTAAAAATATCGAAATTGGTGCGAAATTTGAATCGAATGAACGATTTTTTTTAGATTTAAACACAACCCAACTCTTTAAATTTGTAATGGATCATTGCAGCCATATACGGTAGCAGATTTCAAAAGAAAAGCTTTAAAGAAGTTTGCGTTTTTGTTAGTCATGCGTCAAAATTTTCGCATCAATCCAATATTTATGATACTTTTAAGAGATTATTGCATGCAAAATATTATATATTTTCAGTGTTTATAATTTAAGAGTATACTCACAGCCATTCAATGCCCTCCACTCCATGGCAAAGAGTCTCCAAGAAAATTAGTAACAAAGACACCACAATAAAAATCGGCTTATTTACGCACATGGCTATCATTGTATTTGATTATTTTGTATTTTCAGATCATAGTAATTATGCAGGGCGTGGATTCAAAATTTTACAGCGGGATGTGCGTACAATATTGGGGTAAAACGTAATCAAATTGGGGAGACAACCGAACCCCATGACGGCCAAACGTATAGTGCGAAGGCAGCATCGTGCAGTCCTACCATCTTGGGATGCTGCTCGATCTGTTGCTGTGGTTCTAGAAGGGGTTGAAGCCGATGTAAATTCTAAAATTAATCATTTTAATACGCTGTATTATATCAGATGATTGCTATGAAAATTAATGCATTCTCAGATCTCCTAAAATCCATTTATCAACTGTTAGAATTCGTAAAATACTCGTTGAATTGTCGTTGTTATATAGTTATTGTTTAATGTTAAACCATCCAATTTTTCTATATTTTTTTTTAATTATCAAACATGGCTTTGGACCATTGTGTATTTCGTTTTCAATCCGATTCAATTCCAAACATTTATTTAATGATTTTTCTGAAAACAAATTGAAATCTGGGAATCCCAGTCTGTCTGGGTTTACAAGGGTTCCTGAGGCCGAGGATTTTTTTGTGTCAAAGTTAGCGCATCTGATGTGTAGGAGGAATCCTAATGATCAATGTGTTTGATCCCGCGTTTTTGTCAGCCATTTTGTTCAGTCGCAGTAAATTCTTCCGATGGAAGGGTCGTCGCGCGCTCTTTCCACCTCTCTTCCGCAAGAACACACTCATTCTGCACTTCTTGTGGATTTATACAGGATATAACGTTTTTCTTCATTATCCACAAATAAATTTTAATCCTTTTGCTCCATAAAATAATTTATGATATTTCTTACACTGATCCGCATTTGTACCTGTTTTTTAAGAAATCCTTTTTGCATCATATGTTTGGAAATACCTATGTATCTTTTTACCTGTACTGCAGAAAAAAAAATTCAAATCATATATTTGTAAAAAACAGATTGGTATATTTCATTGACAGAAGAGACAAAGGAAAGAATAATTATATATATTGTATGGGGTAGATAAAGTTTTAAGTCTCGGTCGCGGCTTCGAAAAAGGGTGGGAGCTCATTAATTGTTACCGACCGCTGAAAAGGGCCTCTATGGCCCGGTGGAGGTCGTGTCCAACCGGTCCGAATTTCGGACAGGTGCAGCTGACATACAGTCAAGGATCGAGTCAGCTTCAGCTAAATTCCAAATGAGCTTCGAGGCAGATTCGAACCAGCTTTGAATTAGCTTTGACTCAGTTTCAAGCTTCGAGTCTAGTCAACGCTCAGTCTAAGGCTCATCTTGACTTAGGATCCACTTCTAAGCTCGAGTTTGGATCTTCAACGTCTCACAGTCATAGCATATTCAAAGTGAAGCCAATAAAGATGCTGAGGAGAAGCAATACAAGAAATCTCTCGGTGATGGTGACATTTTTAACCTATCCCCATGTGATGTATATATTACAAATCGACTCTAATCATTTTGTCGTTTTTTCATATGGCGTACCAAATACACATCATCGGAGCGTGCGGATGATTTTAGCACAGTAAGGGAAAAGTCAAATAAGGAAATATATTACTGCCGAATTGTTCATTATAATAAAAACATGTGTTAAAAATAAACGGAAATACTAAATTTTAATTATTTTGTAAGCACTTTAAAAAACTTATAAGAATCATATTAGAAGTCAATCCCGAGACACTTGAAAAGCAGCTCCCACTTATTTTTAATCATTCGCTTTCTTCCGTTATCTAAAGGCTCTCACTCTGTTTATAAATACTACTAAAAGATTAAGCTGTGTTTGTGTAATATATAATAAAATACTACGTATGGACACAATAGAGACGGCGCGGCGCATGCGCATAACATCTCTATGTACGGGTGTGTGCGACGCAGTCGGAGAGACTGCAGACGAATCTCTCTATCTCTTTTTGATCAACTAACGCTTGGAGTTTCACTTCGATAGCTTTTCGAAATTGAAGATAACATGCAAAAAAGTGATAAATTATTACACAATAGATGAATTATGATGCTCAGATAAGAATATTATAAATAAGCGTCGAGGGTCAACTCATTGAAACTTCTTCTGATAGAACAGCTGTGGAAAACCAGAAAAATCTAGAATGAAATTCTGATTAGGTTGGAATGGATTTCCCTATTTGGGAAAGAACAAGATAAGTGCGTAGCTGGAATGCGTACAAAATTTTATGATGGTGGAATTAAAAAGAGATATCAAAAGATAGCAGAAAATTATATTAGTTAATAAATATTGTACACAAACAAGACTTCATATCCAGAAAAAATATTCACCCGTAGAAAATTATCCATATTTTAATGTTATTTTACCACACAATTTAGGGGATGCTTCATGCAGGATGTAAAGCAAATATTTGAGTTTAAATCCCACCACGTCGTGTTCTATTCATTCCACTAAAGCTGCAGGGTCAAACTAACTAATATGGCGTTTTAATCCCTTGCAATGAGGATGTGCACTTTCATATAGAGTGCATGTATTCATAACTTTGCGCTAATACCTTCTGCAAACTAATACATTTTGGATGACCGGCAACTTCGTGGAATGCACAACTTAAATAAGCCCATGCATTAATCTGACCATATCACCCCTTTGTACAACGTATATTTGAATGATATACACGTTGTGATTTTTTAAAAATAGGACTTGTCCACATGCGTTATTCTAATTGATGAATTAACGATAACTTTTAATATCTTCATTTTGTCAATTTTATTTTATTAAAAAAATATATAAAATGCTTAACGTCAAAATATAAAATATATACATTAAATTTTGTATAAAATTATGACGCGTTTGATTTATTTTCGTCTGAATTCTTGTAATCCTTAGAAACACTGCTGATAAACCATGGAAATAAATATGGCCTTTCATTGTCACACTGTGGTGTTTTAAATACTTGAACGTCTTCTCTGGGTTTCCTAACGAAGAATAACTCAATCGGAGGAAGATTTCGTATATCAGAGTGTTGCGACTTGGATACTTCGCGCGAAAAGCATTTCTTTACGTATGTTAAGAAACTATCGCAGAAGTTCATGCAGACGTTTCCTTTCCAATTGCCCTAAAAATGTTCATATCACAATAATAATTTCCAAACAAATTATTGATAATTATTTTCGTATTTACACGTGCATTACCTGGCCTATTTCACACATATCCGATGAGGTATAGCATCGTATTTCTTCGACAATGCCGTCATAGTTTCTATGGCCGATGACAATATTTCCTACGCCGACTAGGAAAGTTTGTAACCAAATATCGCGGGATTTGAATTTTCTGAAAGTATAAATCGATGTGAAGCGCATTTTACATTGACAATACATATTTATAAATAATTATAACTGCATAAAGTTAAGGATAAATGAAAAAATAGTGTAAAATAGTTTTAATTCGGGACAACAAATACAATATTTTCTAACACACACGAGGGTAGTCCAAAAAGTACTGGAAGCAATTCAGACTTTAGCACATTGATTTTTGACACCGCAATAACAGATGTGTGAACTGGTGTATCGTCTTTATGAAACAACGCTTTCTTTTAAGCCAAATGCAGTCGATTTTTATTGATTTCATCACTCAAGAGTTGCAATAAATTGCATAATACTCGCCGTTGATCCTTTTTGAAGATGATCAATGAAAACTATTCCACGCGAATCCCAAAAAAACTGATGCCATGACTTTGCCTGCAGATGAAACTATCATCAGCGTCCTTTGAAGCCGATTTTTCCCTTTTGTTCCATTGTTTTGACCGTTTCGTGACCGTTTATTTGACGTGACCATGTTTCATCCATAGTTATGAAAGGAACAGACTTCTACAGAGTAGAATCTGACTCGTTTTTGAGATTAGTTGGACTGAGATCTTTCAAATAAGATTACCCTCGTATTAGTGTTATTTCTCCTGAATTAAAATGAACGATATCCTAAAAACACCGAAGGTGTTTTTATTTATACCTAAAACTATTATGATTTTCAAAGTAGCCACAAGTCTTTAATTCAACGAATTTTCTTTTCCTTAAATCTTCAACAACAGCACTTTCTGCAAACTCTTTAATATCAGGAACTGGCAACTGATTATCTTCTTTTTCAATTATAATACCATCCATTTCCGCAGCAAACAAAATACGATGATCATTCAACAATGTTTTGAAAACACAGTTGAATTCTTCTCCTTCTTTTACGGGCACATCTGTTACAGGATCAACGCTTGGTTGTTCTAAAAGAAGATGAATATTAAAATTGTGCTATGCTTAGCGATTTAATAAAAATAATACAATACTACCTGATAGCATATACTGTTCAAATTTATATCCCCAACGACTGCAATATTCCATTCTTTCGTTGGTGAATTCTTCCGGTTTCATATAGCATATATAAATATTTCCTTCAAATAGGTAAGCAGAAAACATAGAAATATCCTTATTCTCGTATGGCATATTAGATATTTTCCTTAATATTTGTCTATTGCAAATGAAACCTACTCCTTGTAAATCGGAAGCGGAAAAATTTTGAACCAACTCCGGATTATCACTCAGATAGGAGAATAAACTGAATTCGTTTTTTTCCGAACGTTTTATAGCATTCTTTGCACCGCTAGTAAGATCGAGGTGTACTTTTTTCGACGAAAGCCTTTTCCAATGAAGATAGCCTAATTTTTCAGTGCTTGTGTAGCATTTCCCGTTTTCATCAATACTGAAGAATTTGATAATATTGGGCTTTTTATACGATGGAAATTTGACATCGTAATGCTTTTGTTGAGTGTTTAAATTCATTGTCATTATGAATTATTATTTATTTGAATTCAGCAATGCTAAAATAACAAAAAGATAAACTAATAGTTTATAAATACACATGATGATCAATATCAACAAAAATGCATCTTAAATCTATAATTACGTTAACAAATGATCCTAAAATTTGCTATTTGTAATTTTTCAGAAAATTGAGTGCAGCGACTTTTCAACCAAATGATTAATTATTCCAGATTTTGAGGTGGCTTCAATTAAATATACTTTTATACACTCAAAATAAACAATGTGTCATGTATATTTATAGATATTTTTATACACTTGCTAATATGTTAACAAAAAATGCACACAACAGAATTCTAGAACAATTTAACAGAAATCTATGACGTAATTTAAGGATTTATTGTGCATTGTATATGGTAAATTTGCAGGTTATTTGAATATTACAATTTGATTACATGTTATTCAGTAATAAAAAACCTCTAAAAATATGACGAGAAGTTATAATTATGTACAAATGTATTCAAGCGTTCAAATATTATTTATTATAAATTGTTTGATGGAATCGGTTTTAACTTACATTTATAAACACACAGCTGTCAAAATAATAAAAGTACTTTGACATGTTATCATAAGAGTGTGAAATTGAACCATAGCCATTATTAATAAAAAACTCTAATTCAAACTAATTGACCTAAAAAATAGTTTCCATGATGTAATTCATTCGCCAACTATATATAAAAAATATCAAAACAATATTTTTAAAGCCGGAAAAATGTATATAAAAATATTATGATCTCATTAAATTCATTTTTTTTTCGCAATATTGAATTAATTAATTAACCACTGTTTAATAAATTCAATTTATCCTTGAAGATTTACATTCCATCAAAGATCAAATATATTGGAATACTATTTTTCGTTTATGAAATGGTCATATTTTACTGTGTTAAAACCAAATGAGGACAATATTTTGGCCGTTGCCGCTTTTTAAGTTTCGCATTCCAAATCTGACAAACGCAAGGTTTGAGTGAAGTGCTTGATATAAAATGGGCGTTAAAGGACTATGGACATTATTGGGACCTTATGCAGATAGGAAATCTTTATATGAGGTTTGCTTTTCGAATAGTTTCGATATATTTTGACATTTATTATTTTATGGCCACAATAATATGTATTTGAATCATTGATTCCAATAATAGAATAAACGTTTGAAAATGTAATAATTTTTTGGATATTTACAGATACGCGGTGAAAGAATAGCAATAGACTTATCGGGTTGGGTGTGCGATAGTCAAAACGTTGCCGATCAACATGCACAACCTCGCCTCTATCTCAGGTTGTTATTTTAAACTAAAGTTCCCGCCCAATTTGTTTATAAATATAATGTAATCGTATTTATTTTTAGGAATCTGTTTTTCCGAGCTAACTATTTGCTCACTGGAGATATTACACCTATATTTGTTCTCGAAGGCGAAGCGCCGTTAGCGAAGCAAGCCACCATGGCAAATAGAAATCTAATACAATATAAAGACCGCCCTAGAGCACCAGGTAAAAAGCTTAAGAAACCGGATAGAAAACGAAAGCAATTCAACTCGGTGTTGTTAAATGTGAGAATTTTTATATCGGCACGTTTAAATTAATTTAAAACCAATTGCAATTACATATTAAGGTGATTTTTTAGTGTGAAAAATTATTGAACAGTATGGGACTTGAATGTATCCGAGGAAACGGAGAAGCTGAAGCTATGTGCGCACATCTTAATTCCACCGGGGTAAAATATTAGAAAATTAAAATATTTTCTCAACAGTTTTGTGTAATTGATAGCGTTTTTATTAGGTTGTTTCAGCTGTTATTTCTCAAGATTCTGACTGTTTTGTTTATGGCGCTACTCGTGTGTATAGAAATTTTTCTGTTTCAATTAGCGGAGCAAATTCTGCCAATCACGGTTCAGTAGATGTATATGATATCGATAATATTAAAAAAAGCCTCAGTGAGTAAAATTTAATTTAGAATATTTATTGTAATTTTATATGATGAATTTTTGAACTTCAGAGTGTCGTTTTTTTATAGATTTTGGCAGAAAAAAGATGGTTGCGCTCGCGTTACTGTGTGGTTCCGATTATAATGGCAGTGGGGTAGAAGGTGTCGGATATTCTCATGCAATAGGATTTTTAACACAACATTCCGAAGAAACAATTTTAGAAACGTTTGTACCTCAGTATACAAGGGTAGTCCTAAAAGTATGCCGATTGTAAACATGAAAAAATTGGTCATTCTAAAATCCATAAAATGGTTGTGGTTGACCGTCGACAGTACATGAGTTAGCAGATATGGTAGGCATTTTAAAAAATGCTGTACATCGCATGTTGATTGAAAATTTGGACATGAGAAAGCTGTGCGCAAGATGGGTGCTGTGGTTTTTCAATTGATGTAGATTCAATATGTAGATTCATAATCATGGATGAAACATGGGTTCATTATTTCACACACCTGAGGTGCGCCCTAAAAGAGATAGAGTGGCCACAAGGTCTGTGTGTCCAACCGGTCCGTTTTTTGGACCGCTGACACCATGCCCAAATAAGTCAACAATATGTTCTGCGTGCATGAATAGATCTCCACACAGACATCTAGTGCCTAGTGATTGGGTGGAATATTCCTGCCGCCGATTACCGAAATATAACCGTTCTTGGCCAGGAACTTCACTGTGCAACATTGGATTTCCAGATCTAGAGACACCGGGAGACCATTAATGGATGCAATTGAACTGGTCTATGGGAAGCCGGGGGGTTGCTGAAGATGGCCCTTTAGAATGAGACCTTGCGATTTCGAAACCAAGAAAGTTAATTTATTCATGAAACAAAGCAACAGTCAAAACAATGGACTGAAATCGTAGTGACCAAAATCAATGCGTTATAGTTTTAATTTTTTGTATTTATTTTGTTCAATCAGGTACTACTAGGACTACCCTCGTATTATGAACTTCTTAGAAGCGTTCTTATTTTTTTCTTACTAAATAAAAATAATGACTACATAGTATTAATTGGTTTTATAGGCTAGCGTCGTGGACTAATGATTCAAAAAAATATGAAAATCTAATGAAGACGATCGACAATCCGGCAATTTGTTCAGGCTGTGGGCACAACGGCAATGTACGCTCACACACGCGTTTAGGATGCCTCGCCTGCAAAACAAATTTAGGTTGCGATCAAAGCACATACAGGTATTGTTTATTTTGTACGATCTCCGCTTTCCTTTGTATCGAAATGATGTGCGAATTTGTCTGATTTTTCCGAAGAGATCAGCGTCAAAATTTAAAAATGGAAATCAATATTCGAAATAAAGCTTTGCAAAGTAGTGAGCCATTTCCGAACGCAGATCTTATCGATGAGTTTCTTTTAGATAAGGAAGAAACGCCGAAAGATTTCAAGGCGAAGTGGGCGAAACCAGATCTTATCAAATTTATCGTATGTGATGGAATATTTAAATCGGATTAATAGTCGATTATCACGCGATTATTAATTATGCGTCTTTTTATATCCGCATTAGAAACTCATGACCAAGATGCTCGGTTGGACGGAATGCTATTGTGTGGAGAAATTTCTGCCACTGATGACTAAATGGCAACTTTTACACAAAGGCGGCGTCAGCGTAAAAGAAAACGTATCGTTGCTTATCGGTAGTGATGATAAATCCTGGATTACGCCTCGCTTTATAAAGAAAAAAAGGACACCTAAAGGTGACCACAATGCATTTGAATTAAATATTATTGCAATGTAATTTTAGTTCTGATTAAAAAATGTGTTTTTTAAATAATCCAGGTGTTCCGTGCTATGAAGTGGTTTGGGCGGATGCTAATAAATATTATGAAAATTTAATACCTGATGATCAATTTGTTGGTATGTTATCGTTGTCTAGACCCAAACGTGTGGTGTCTTTTACTACTTGATCCGCCTTCCATTTTCACTATAAATATATATTTTAAACATCTTTCAGATGTAACGGAAGAAGATGTTTGGACTACGGTTGAAAGGCAAGATTTAATGGAAGCAGCTTATCCCGAGGTGGTTGAAGAATTTTTGGCTTTGAAAAAGAGTAAGAAAAAAGTCAAAAAAGATAAAAACACTCATGGGGCTGTAAATGCAAATAACGCAAACAAAGAAGTCAATCAAATACTGCATGAAGATCTTGATATGGCTCATTTAAATGCGAGTCTAAAAAATCTCAGCATTAACGTAAGTAATAATCAAATTGAGAGGAAAACGAGAAAGAGAAAAGGAGCGGCTGGTGAAATAAGCTTTAAAACAAAACCCAAAAAATATAAAAATAAAAAATCAGAAAACAATTCGAATCCTAAACAGAAAAAGATTGATTCATTTCTTAAAAAATCAACTCAGTGTAAACTCAATGACGCCAATAATCACCAGTTGATCAATAAGACTGTGGAGAGACTAAAACACCAAAAATCATTTACAAATATAAGCCAACAAACGGAAAACTCTCTCAACATGCTGGACGCCATCGACTGCAACACGACAGATGAGCAGATAAGCGACGGGGATATATCCAACATAATAGACGATATTTTAAAACGGAACAATGACACGGACGTCAAAAAGTATTTCAAGAACGACGAAAACACTCCCGTCAAAAACGCATACAACTTTTCAACGCCTGTCAAATCGTACTCGATTCAACGGATCAAGCACATCTACGACTTTGAGAACGATTGCTGCAGTACGCCGGTTACATCCAATGGGCGACGAGTGAGCTATTTCTTCGGAGGATTGGACGACAACGAAGACGCTTTCGAAACAACGATGAATTTGAAAAATGTTCCCGATGAGAAACGACCTAGAAAAAATTCAAGACATTCCATCCATAGAAACGACTCTAACGATAGTTTTAAAAATTGTACACCAGTCAAGTCCAGGCCGTCGTACACCTCTCTGATGGACAGGATTAGAAAATTAAATGAATTATATAACATTTAGACGATCTTACATTTTATAATTTTTATTTAATATATATTATTTATTTTATATCTGATATTTCATTATGGTTTTAAGTATGGCCCAATTGAGTCACACTGCAAATGCTCGTTTTGGTGCTATCCACATCTTTATTGCGAACTATGATAGGTTTCGCAGTCGTTTTTGTCAAAAGAAAGCCCCAAAGCTGGCATGCGATGTGTCAGCGGTCCAATGTTTGGACCAGTTGGACACGGAAACTTTGTGGCCACTCCCTCCAACTTTAGGGCATAAAATTGGGGAAAAATGCATTCGTGGGGTCTTTTACAACCTCGATAGGGTCATAGAGGATCCCCTGGTGGCCAGTAGACTCGCGAGCGGGACTCGAACACCTTTTTACTACCATAATATATATCTTAGAATTATTTATTATATTTCGTATATATTTATGTGTTATATCATCATCATCATCATAGTGCAGCCACTGACAGTCCACTACAGAACTATGGGCCTCTTCAATATCCGTTCACAGGAAGGGGTTACATCCATTTCGTCTGTATCATACATTCACCTCCTCATTCGCTCGATATTGAAGGTAGCATTACCACCGAGTTTTATTTTGAACGCTCACCCAACGGGTATCCTGAGTGAACGTATTGACGAACACTTTCGCGAACGTCTCGATAAGGAGTTTGGAGTGTTTGTAAAGACTGAGTAGTTTTCATGGGGAGATGGTGGAAAACTACTCTAGACGACCTTTTTGACTCTACGTGTTATATAGCTAATCTTAAGTATCTTCATCCCTTAGCTAGTTCATCCTCCTGTGCTTAGAGCGCAAGTGACCACAAGTAGTGGATAAATAGGGTCAATAAACAGCTCGGGTCAGTCCCATGTTCTTCCTTTATTTAGATTGCTAATAAATTCTATGAAACATATACTTGTTTCCACATGTTTTCTCTGGACTTATGGTGTTAATATAAAATAAAATTATTTTTAGAAATGAACATTTCAATAAAACATCTTTCCAACTGACATATAAGAAATCATCAACGCATATAAACATATAAAAATATTAATTTATTATTATTTTTCTCATATACAAATATTAAAACATTGATGATATTATGAAAATAAAATATATGTACATGGCGATGTATAAAAATCATTTCAACAGAATCCAATAAAATTATTACTCTTTATCAGGGCAGTTTGTAAAAGTACAAATTTAAAAAATTTTGATAAATCATCTCGTTTCAAAAGATTGCGTAATTTAGAATATTGCGTCATTTATATATAAATTCAAATTTTATATACATTTTGCTTAAGACCTATATGTATTTGTATAGAAATGAAGAAGACATTATTCATCTTCCGAATATTGTTCTTAAAAATGCTAGTACGTTTAACTATGTGAATATAATGTAAATGAGTTTTCCTTATGTGCATTTAAGAAATACGCATTCGATGTAGCGCTGATCGTCCACGAGTGCATCGGATACAGCTCCACATAAAATATGAGCCTTCGAAAAATCCACATAAACGAAATTACATACAATATTGGAATGTTAGTCTAAATAAATAAATAAATTTTTAACATTATAACAACACATATAATCAACAAATCCATATGAAAGTTTAACAAGTTTTTTAAATTTTATTAAGTCGAAATCAATATCGAATTTCTCAAATATAATGTACACGGTCGATGTATGTTTGGAATGATTATAAAATATATATATATATATATTTAGGCAATTGTTCATTCTATATTATATAAATACATACGGAGTAATACACGTCTTATATAATTAATTACAATGAATGGCAAAAATATCATACAATAAATTCAGTCGTTTTAATTTCTTCCGGTGGTAAGACTTGAGTTAATTTTGATTTTTAATGTTGTCAATCAAAATTAGTCATGAAAGTGCTTCTCAATTCTTATTTGTGTTAACGTTTTATTAATCGATATTGCATCGATGTAGTTTCAATACATTATCGATAATTATATTGCGATTTAAATGGTTAGGCGAGCAAATTTTATTTTTAGCCCAAAAAACTTCAACAGTATATATATCATTAAGTAGATTTTTCTTCCTTAAAATTTATTGCGATGGAACTTGCCCAGTTTGAAGATATCGACGAAGTTCTTCTTGTGTATCAAAAATCATAACAGGGAACGGTGAACCGGGTACCAATTTCCCTGCCCATTTAACTTCGACTCTATAATCTCCAGGTTCAGTCGGATCAAACTAAAATTATAGTTTACAATTAGACTAAACATATACGAAATAAATTTGTAGTGAAATAGAATCGTTATTACTTTGCAAAGAATTGTGCGATCTTTTTGACTTTCTCGCTGCATTTCAACTCGGAATGCTCCTTTCGGTCCTCTTACGCGTACTGTTAATTGTCCTGCGCCAGCCCCTCTTGTATCACAAATGAATCTGGATTGGAACGTCGCTAGTACTCCAGGTTCAATGCCAGGTCCATACACACGAACCTAAATTTTAGCACAAATATATCAATCTTTATAACAAATGATTCATATTAATATGCGCATATTCAAAGTGCTTATATAATACCTTAGACGCATCAGGTGCCCCTGCTACGCGCAATTGAAACGGAGAACCGGGTACGTGTTCTCCAGCATATTTTACAGTTAATTGATGTCTTCCCGGCTCCTGAGGTTTTACATTTAAAGTGAACGTCGCATCTCCATGCTCGTATAATTCACAATAAGCTACTTTATGAGGACCTGAAGAAACACCAACAACATTTTAATCTGTAAGACACGCACCAATTAAATTAAGTAGGGTACACAATCATATAAATACCAGTGCAGTGAGCTGTTAACTCTCCAGGGCCCGCTCTTCGAGTATCAATCCAGGATCGAATTTCTTTGCCTACTACTCCTTGAGATAGTCCCACACCTGAACATGTTACAAGCGACGCGTCTGCTCCACCCGAGACCACCACTGACAACGGGCATCCTAGATTGTTGAATTAAAAATAAAATTAATTAATTGAACAAATAAGAATTGTACGCGTTACGAGTCAATCAGAACATAAATCAACCTTTAACGAGGCGATTATCCCACAAAACTCTCAAGAGATAATGTCCCGGAGTGGGTGCAGTATATGACGCTCGCCAGAGTGCAGGACCTGCGCGCGATAAAGCGACACCGACGGCTCGGGAAAGTGATCTAGATTGTAACAATACTTCAGGTTGTCCCCCGCCGGCTTGAGAACCGTCTGTATAAAATAAAAGACGTAAGAAAAAAAATGGAATCGCAATGAAAAATCGAATCGATTCTATTTACCGATTGTGAAATGCGCAACTTCTCCTGTGTGAGCAGCGGCAAGGCCTCGTCCGGCGAGCAAAACACGTTCAGCGGGTCCCGACGCAGTATTAACGCTGCCCGGCGCACCGTGTGCAGCTCGCGGCGCGCCTCCGACTGCTGCTCCGCTATACGTTAATTCTAGAGTCATTTCTTCGGGGCTGCCTTCCGTCATCGACAATGAAACAACCGCCCGGCTATTCACAGTTTCAACGGCTAAAATATTGCAGCGTATTAGTAAACATATGCAATTACCGAATGAAAACAACTACAACGTAAAAATACTCACAAACGTGTCGTCCATTCAATAAGCATTCTAGCTGTCCCGGACCCGCGTTTGACGTATCGAATACGAGTTTTGCTGGTATTTTGACTCTTCCCGCGTCGTCGAGATGCAATGCCCAACCACCCACTAACGACACTTGAGATGTATCAATCACCTGAGGATATTTTATACAATTTACAAAACGCATCTTTCAAAAGTAATTTTAAAAAATTTCGTTTAAAAAATATAAACCTTAAGTTCCCAAGGACTTCCGGGTAACGGTCCTTGACGAGGACAACTTATTCTCACTTCGTAAAGACCTACGTATAAAGGTATATAAGTGCAGCGCCATTCTCCGCCTGAATTTTGTACCACGACACAATCTAGAAGTTGACCGGGACTTCCTTGTTCTTCAGGTGATGATAATTTCTCGATCTAAAAAGAGCGAAAACCAATAATTTAATATTGATTTAAATAAACAGAATATTAATATGAAGAATTTTTCTTATTACCTGAACATTTGGTTGGGCATCGTGTGATATAACAGTAAAAGCAGCTTCTTTACCGACGTGAGCGGCTTGAAGACCGGCACCGAGTGCTCTAGCTGCGGACGTCGATCCAGTACCTACTCCTCCGCCCACTACTCCGAGCGATAAAGGACTACCTGCTACTCCGACGCCTGTTTAAATTAAAATGGTTATACACAGAAATCTTTCAATCAAACACTGTGCATTTTTAAAATACTATATACCTCCATATGTTATATATAATCTATAATGTCCCGGCATTGTTGGCAGCAACTGAACGTGATGTTCTCCCTCGCCCTGTGCTGTTATATCTAGTGGAAGACTATGTCCAAGAGGACTTGTAGCTGTTACATCGAGTTCCGCCAATCCCGCGTCTGAGTGGTTGACTATATTGCAGAAATATGAGCATTCAATAAGGATTTGCTTTTTTTTTTGGCAATATATCTGAGTTTTAATTAACGTACCTGTAAAACTGATAGGCGTATGTACGCTGACATTTCCTTGGGGTACATTTGACAAAGAAACCTTCGCTGGATCAAATGAGTGACACGTGAACGGACTGCCGGAAACGGGTTTCGATAAATGTAAAACCTCTGTAAAAATATGTTAGTATTATTTTCATACAATCCGATTATATTGTAAAATAATCGGATTATATGATTTTTATATTAACGCACCTATGGTACATTGTCCAACTTGAGAGACGGTAAATTCAGCTTGTAATTGACCTGATTTTGTTTGATAGCATCTGTTGAATGTGTATAAAAAATATCGTCAATAACCAACGTTAAATTTTGATTATATTATTTAAACATAGATCACTAATCATTAGTCTCACAGACTACGGACTCAGAAAGCATTCAATATGCTGCGCATGCACGTCATCGCGTAATATGTATTCGATAGCAGAAAGGAAATTCATCCAAAGATGGAAAATGGTCAGGCTGGCGCTAGTACCAAAACCGGGTAACTCACTCAGATATGAAAGCTATAGAAAGAAGCTGGTCAGGATCCAACGGCAGGGAGCACTTTGAGTCACCACAGCATATAGAACAGTATCCGAAGACCCAGTGCTCGTGATCGCTGGACCTCCAGCCATAAAAAAGGGCTTTGGACTACGAAGATCCCAAAAATCGCAGCAAACATGACCAGAAACTGAGGGAAGCCTGGCAACAGAGATGGGATCAGTCCAGCAAGGGAAGATGGACCCACTGACTTGTCCCAGTCGTAAGTCAGTGGAGTGCCCGAAAACATGGAGAAACGACCTACCGATTGACGCAAATTCTCACAGAACGTTCAAACAAGCACTTGTGGTAGACGAGCTCAACGTCGAGAACATGGTCCACAACATGATACTGAGCTAGAAGAACTGGGACCTTTGGCGAGATTACATTGAAGAAATCATGAGCGCCAAAGAGGGCAGTGAGAGAGAGAGAGAGAGACGAAGAGCGGCTCTCCAATTCAACAATAGGGTCAAACACAGGACCAGACTACCTGTCCTTCCAAAGCAATGTGATGAATAATACCAGGGAGACAGAGAAGGGCAGAGTAGGAATCTGACACTACCCTGGGATCAAGCCCAAGATTCCCCACAGAAAATATATATATGTATTCGAAGTATGATTAATGATCTAGGATTAATTTTAAATAAACTATGTTTTTAGATTACCGAACAGGCAAAGCAATGCCACCTGGCCCAGAGACTACTACGTCGAATTCTCTAGCTGGTCTTCCTAATGTGTCGATGCTAAACGTGCTCACTTGCCCGACTTTAGCTTGATACAGTCCCAAACCAGACGAAGTAACCTAATTAATTTTAAATTACAAATCAAATTCATCTTCAGAGATAACAATTAATTGCGTTTGTAATTTCATAAACTATTTATAGGAATTTTTAACTACCTCCTGTCCAACGGCCGGCGGCAATACATTCGGTCTTAATGGACGGCGTGATACTGGAA
Organism: Stenopsyche tienmushanensis; assembly: GCA_008973525.1. Taxonomy (NCBI): domain Eukaryota; kingdom Metazoa; phylum Arthropoda; class Insecta; order Trichoptera; family Stenopsychidae; genus Stenopsyche; species Stenopsyche tienmushanensis. The sequence continues at coordinate 1,097,684 of WACJ01000017.1, forward strand.
CGCCATTATAGAACAATGCAACCGTATGTGGCGCTGCTCTACTCGGATGATATACCAGTTCGTGGCGGGTTCCTTGCGATCGTACCGAATGCGGTACACTTGCGCCACCACAACGCACTAAAGCCGTCAACACTCCAGCACCGGCATCGGCTACAGACACTGCAAGAGCATAAATAACGATATTAACATCTTAATATATCAAAACGATTGCGTCATTAAAACATCGTCTAACCTGTTATGATTGCCGGTCGATGACAATACGCATCACGAATGGGAAGGACTTTAATGAGGCTAGTATCGAAAACGTTAACACTTTTCGCCGATATTGTCGATCCGGACGAATTTAATATTCTCACGTTGTAATGTCCGATTTGATCGGTTTTAAATTCGGCGACGCCATGATTTGTTGTATGTGGAACGGTTTGATTGTCCGGTGCGATTATTTCCACCGTATGCGAAGACGTCGGTAAATCAATGGTAGCCGTTCCACCTGTTGAGCAATTTTGAAAATGAATAAATCCGCAATATTATTAATATAAACGAAAAGATTATAAACATACCGATTTGAACATGATTTACTGTCTCGTGTACATCGCACTGGAATGGACTCCCCGGTACGGCGGCTTCGTTAAATGTTATATTAACGAAATGAGCTTCGCAGGTCTGGGGTATAAATGTAACGTCGTATAATCCTCGAGCGCATGCAACCACCTAATTTTTTAAATTATATTTGTAATTTCATTTTATAATAATGCTATTGATCTATTTATCGTTTATTTTATAAATAAAAACCTCAGCTTTCACAGTAGATTTTGCTGTGGATACTACTAGTTCTAAAGTACCCTCTCCTGCGCTTGCTGCGTCTACACTGAATGTTACAGGTTTTCCCACTTCGCCTTGAATAGACTCGCCCAAACTTAATCCTTCTACCATTCCTTCTAGACCTGTTTGAGTTATTTAATTATAATTTAATAATATATATGATTATGTGTATAAAATAAACATAATAAATTAAGTACCTCCAGCTCCTAAACCGGTCACTCTAACTTTATCGACGTCATAAACGTTACAAGTGAACGGCGATCCTTGCACGTGGTGAGATGGTCCAGCAGTAATGGATATTTGATGACGTCCTACTTGTTCGGGCATCCAACGAACATTCCAAGTGTCTGCTGCAGAGCCGGCTGATAAATGTGATCTAATAGCAGTTCCACCCGGTCCCGATATTGATACTTGTGGTTCCGAGCCTAAAATATTTCATTTTTATACAATTTGTCACCGTGGTCAATTTTCATTGGATTAACGTGGATTTTTAAATTACCAGAAAATCCGGAGAGTTGAATTTCTCCATTATGGCCTCTTTGTGCCGAACGAAGAGATAATCCTCGAGCACGAGCACTGGATGGAGCTGTACCGCCCGCTGGACCCACTGGGCACGTGAAAGGTGATCCCGGGACAGCTCGTCCGTTAAATCTTACGGAAAGAGAATGGGGAGCTGCTTCCGTCGGTTTAAAATTGACCTATTTATGGCAAAAAATTAATTTATTATATTACTACGTCTATATAAAGACAATAAATTTATAGTTAATACCTTAAATCGTGCATTTCCTTCGCTGTGTACATAATTGGGTACGTTTCGTCCGGCGACTGCTACAATAATTTCCAAATTTCCAGCTCCTATAAACATAAAATGATCAATAAATTCCCGTGATAAATGTTTTTAATTCGTTTAATTAATATATATTTTTATTACCAGCTTGTGAAGCATTGATTGTAAAGCTGACAGGTTTTCCGACAGTTCCGGGAATAATATCAGTCACGGATACGCGTTCCGCTGAATATGCTTTCAATAAAAATGGACTACCTTCGACGTGTCCACCTTGCGGTAAACGTACCTATATAAAATATATAAGTTTTAAATATTGTAAATAGCAACCTTCCGTATTCATCATAGCAATCGATTATTTAATACCTCGATACTGTGATCTCCGACATCGATAGGCGTAAATCTAATCTTATAAGCTTGATTTATTGGCGATTTTCCAAATTCCTCTTCTATCCCGTCGTTGGGTATAACTTGTGCGGCGACAGGTCTACGAGCCGGTCCTAAGATCTCTACAGTCGGCGTGGTTGGACTCTCAACTGTGAATTCAAACGTCGAGCCCACTGATACTTTTTCGAGCGATTCTACATCAACGACGCGCGCCGGTGATGAAATAAGACATTGGAATGGACTCCCTGTGTAAAATAAAAACGATTAAATTTAACATTTCGACATATTTATATCGTGTTTAATTTAAGATTAAAAATATCTAACCGGGAACATCTTGACCGTTAAAACGCAGATCGACCGTATGAGGAGTTGGATCACGCGGAGTAAACGATATAGCGTATAAATGTTGTCGTTGTGGTTCGGCAGATGTGGGTACGCGGCCTCCATTGACCGTTACTTCCAAATTACCCGGTCCCGCTTGAGATGTTTCCACTGTATGAAAAATTTATTAAATACGTATTTATCGATATAAATTTTATAACAAAAAATGATATTATTAAAAAAATAAAAGTTCACCTAAGAATGTGACTGGTTTTCCTATTGTTCCGTTCGTTACTTCTTTCACTTTGATAGCGTTCACGTCGTAAACCTACGAAATTAATAGACATTGTGCGTTAATTATATTATAGATTGTGCCGATATGCTTTGAATGTGTTATGCGGGCTACCTTTGCTGCAAAAGGACTTCCCGGGATCGTCTGTCCTTGCACCATTACATTGATACGATGCTCTCCCACTCCTCTGGGCACAAACTCAGCTTTAAATAATCCTTCGCCAGTCTGCTGAACTGTCGCCGGAACACTGGATCCATTAGGACCTTTAACCCAGTACAACCCATTTGTTACGTTTGGTTTTACGCCTAAGTAATGTCAGCTCGTCGGTAATTTTTAAAGTCCATTTAAGCCATTTAAGTGTTCACAGAACAGCGTCTTCGATATTGTCCGTATAAATACTTTCATATACTGATTTAATGGTTATATGTTTTTTTATTTGAAAAATATTACGTAGTAATCATTCGTTTATTCTAATAAGCTATGTTAACTAAATGATGTGTGCATTTATTAAAATTACAAATGACCACAACCTTAAAGGATCTTACGGAATTAATATAAAAAGCCTTTAATATAATATTCAAAACACCAAAATTAATTCTTAAAAAAGGTAAATGGCAGTAAATATAATATCTTTATTAAATACTATAACTAATAATTCTAAACGTAAGCTATTGATAAACGTTTTGATTATGAATTGATGAGCATTTTGTTAAATTTAGCATTAATTAAGCGATTAATTCTATTAATACAAACGTGATATTTGTATTTTTAAATTAAGCAAATCGTGTTCTAATGTGACCACTTTAGATTCGTATGAATATATATGATAAATCTTAATATAAATTACAAATTTCACTTTTACTTAAAACTAAATACCACTTATTACAACGTCACACGTGGTTAAATTCAACTAGAACCTCGCGTTGAAAATCAATTGAGTGTCCTTTAAGAAGACGCAGAAGGTCCTTAAGTAATTTTGAGATTATCCTCGGACCAATTTTTAAACATAACATAGAAACGTGAGAAATTAATGGAGTTTTAACATAAATGTCCTCATTTTTCATTAATTTATTTAACAAACTACAAGGAAATATTAAGCACGAAGGCCGCAAAATTAAGGTTTCTTAGACGAGTGAGAATCAAAACTAAAATAAACAAAAAAACTACGAAAGATATAGAAAAATAATGAGCAAATATTTTTTGTTATATTGTAAGTAATAAATTTGTAAGCATATTTTTGAACGGACATTAATGCTAAAATAATAAAAAATCATATTATAATTAAAGACGATTCGTTATCTCTCTTTAAACAATTAAACTATGCGAAAAAGAGCATGTTTATTAAAAAAAAATTGAATGCGCGTTTATATTAGTTTTTAACTCCAGACGTTTAATAATAACGAAAATAAATTGTTCATAAGTTCGGTTAAATAATGTTAAAAATACTTACAAAGCGTTATTTGTTCCAACTGCCCAAGGTTTAAATAAAAACATACATAATTAATAGCATGATAAGCAATTTCATCCGTCACCAATATGCAAATTCGACATTGTCCGATAAAGATATTGAATTTGGATCGCCGACGCTAGAGTTAGTCAATCGAACCGAAGATATTTATTATGCTTCCGATGGCTAATATCGCAATGTGTTATTTGCATAGAGAGAAAATTTAAAAAAATGATTTTACAGATTAGTGAAATTAAATGGATGCGATTAAATGAAGATGTTGTTAATCCCTTTAATATTAATTCGGCACTCATTTTTCCGTAATCTACCACACGTATGTTAAGTCAGTCTCTGTACTGTCGACTCTAGACAGGCAATTCAATGCATGCTTGTGCATTTTCGCGTCAAAATGACGAAAAAGGGACGTCCAGTTATTAGATGTATTCAATAAATTTTTTTAGTAAAAGAGACGACGTCGCCCTGCAATGATACAGAAAGGAAAACAGGTAACTAGTATGACAGTGTATGTCTTTTTACTTCTTCCAGTTATGAAATTTCCTAATCTCGGCAAATATAGTTCGTAAATTTATCAACGCGTCTGATGCGTATGCTGTTAAGATACGATCTGGCTGACTTATCTATTGTCGTACGTCTTATTGACTTGAAGTTTAGCATTTTTGTAAATAAATACGCCACAGTAAAAAACCGTATTTGGTTGAAACGCGTTTTTACTATAGTTGAAACTACTGGATGTCTTTGTTACAACTAGATTTTAAATAAAACGCGTTGGCGGACACGTCATCATTGGCATTATGCGTCATCTTTTCCTTTGAAGAAATCCTTGGCCTGTTCCTATGGCTGCCGTCTTGGCTTTTTCATGATAAATCGGATGAACTTTGACCTTAATCGAAACAGTTTTAACTTAAATCCAGTATAAACTAGTTTCAACTAGTAAAAATGCGTTCATATATATGGTATAAATGGTTTTTGTAATCTTAACAGCACAATTGAAAATCTGGATACAAAAACATATTTGAATTATTATTTGCATTTCCTAAAATAATAATTTATGCATTTAATAAAAAACACATGGTGAAAAATTAGCGAATGAAAATCATTCAACAGAATGAAGAATCCAATGTCTAAAACCTTCAAATTTGAGTTTTTGCATCCAGACACATTACGCACGCAATCCATTACGATCGTATTCAGTTATACACCATCGATTGAACAGCTGCAAACAAATATATTTACGCGATGCCGACTGTTAATATTAACTGGAAAAAGTTGTCAATGTCTTTCAATCCGGTAGAAGAAAAGAAAACTTTAGATTGTAACATACAATACATGCTTTTCATTTTTTTGTTGGTATTTACAGTGCTTTGAATAATTAAATATCATAAAAGAACAAACAGTTGAGAACATGTAGAATATGTAAGAACTCCACCACTGTGCTATATTCGAACGAATATAAAAATCGCTTATATCTAACAACTATTCAACGGTGATGTCTCCCAACGACATCTCCGCTGAACGTTAAATCAATATTTAATTCCTATCAAATTCATAGTGGTATATTACAATCGGAATTGATCGCGTAGAACATCATCATTTCATAAAATACCTTCAACATTGACTTCAACGTCCTCGAGTCTTCCTCCCGGATGATTGATTAATAGTGTGGTAGCTTGATTTACGGGACCCGGACCCGGTAGCGATACTTGCGGACCGCCAAGTCCTCCCGAAACAGGTACGATAATTGGACAACCAGGGACTACCGTCTATGGACATTATTGAAATACTATCATCGCGTGCATTTTGACATTTTAAACGACGTTAAAATAATGCATTTATACATACCTTATTGAATGATACGTTAACAATATGATCACAAGCTTCCGCAGGTACAAAACTAACGGAAAACCTAGCATTACCCTATAAAATAAAATTAACGATGAGTAAATAGAGCATTTATTTACATTGTGAAATAAAAAATAAACATCTTTAACCTGAGGATGAACTTGTGTCGGTATATTTAATCCCAGTGCAGATATAGTTATTTCGAGATTTCCTTCGCCGGCTTGCGATGCATCGACGGTAAAATGACAAGAGCCTCCGACGACTCCGCCCCCTAACACGGCTCCCCCGCCGGAGACTCCTCCGACGGCAACGAGGCGAGCATCATATGCTTTTGCCATAAAAGGAGTGCCCTGAAATATAAATGATCTTAATGAGAATATCATATTACATTTTTATTTTTAGATATACGTTTATTTCACTAACTTGAACCGGATGTCCATTATAATCGACGGTGAGTGTATGAGGACCGACTATGTGCGGTGTAAATTCGGCAGTAAAACCGGTATGTGCATCGCCCGTTACTCTTACGGGCAATTCTCCGCGTGGTCCTCTTACGGCTACGGCAAGTTCTGCTGCGCCTCCTCCTCGTACGCTCAATTGAAACGTGCTCGGTGTACCGACGGGAATTAATTCTAAGAATTTTTCAGCGATTAAATCTTATTATTTATAAATGACGATAAATAATTTCAGTTTTTGTATCGCATACCTAAATTACTAAGATTCAATGTTACGCGGCTGGTGTCAGCGATATTACAAACAAATGGACAGCCAATCACCGTTTCTCCAGTTGAATTTTATATCAATGTAATGCGGTTTAGCTTGGTCTGGTGTGAACGATACTAAACAACGACCTCCTCCGACGACCTGGAAAATATTAGTTATTGTTAAATTTGTTTTAATATTAATCAAAAACGATATTTACCAGATTTTAAAAAAAAGTACCTGTACATGATTGGGCACTTCTCCCTCGTTAATTGAAATTTCTAACTGTCCTTCGCCAGCGGCACTAGCGTCCACTATAAATTAATAGAATGCACTTTTATAAATGATGCATATTAATTTTGAACACTCAAAAAAATATATCTTACCTCTAAATTGACAAGGCTGTCCTACGACACCGCTACTGACATCGTTCACTTGAATGAGACTTGCATCGTAGACCTTTGCGAATCAAAGGTCCGGCAGACAATTTATTTCCAGCGATGGAAACCTAAAGTATTTAAATAATAAATTCAATAACAATGTGTACAATTTTCAGACAATAATTGAATTTGAAGAACGTTCGGTCATCGCACTTAATTGAAGTCAATTCAATTCACATCGAGAAATCATTTTTAACTCACCTATGCTAATTTTTATCTGCGTTTAGCATATTTTGAATTTAGTAAACGCAAGAATACGACTTACAAACATTGATAAAGGCGTATGGCGTGTAATTTTCTTCATAAATAATTGAATCAATATTCTACGTGCAAATTTCTAAATGCAACGAATAGTTTAGATAGTGTTTGATATAAGCGTACCTCTATGACGTGCGTCCCCACTTCGTCAGGGATGAATTCAATCTTGAAGGCGCTCGGTTTACCCGGTGTATCCAATATTCTGGAAGGCACCAAATGTTTCGACGGAGCTATCACGTTAACGTTGATCTGCAAAGCGTTGTCAACTTCTATAGACATGTTAGACTTGTACGCTTTAAACGCTCAAAGAAAACTATCTAAATTGAGCCGTTGGATTGATACAAATCGAACATGTCATATTTAATGTGATAAATGATCGATTGCATCTCGAATATATTAAATAGTATCGCAATGTGGTATGGATCAATCGTGTGTGATAAAAATGTACAATATTGATCTATGACGATTAGATGAGAATCAGCATTTGATGTAAAGTACGCACTTCGCCTTTGGTGAAGGGTGCACTTCCAGGCGCGTTGAGGACTTCGAAGACGGCCGGAAGTCGAGCTGGCACCAGCCGGGTTGAGTCACCGACGATGGAGGCGCTGCCCCCGACGGGAGCGCCCACGCCCCCCGCAGACATCACTGAAACTTGCCACGGAGATCCTACAAGCATAAAACAATGAATGATGTATTCTTTTGAGATACTCGAGGCCTTTCAGCCCCAAACCATTTTTTAAAATAAATAATAAACATAAATCCGCACAATGGGTATCGCGTATTTCAAAGGACACAACGGTGGATTTAGCGAGTGTTGTTGGGTTTGGGAGGGGAAAATTCAACATAATTAAGTCATATTCTTAATAAGATAAGACGACTTTGATTCGTGTTGTCTTGAGAGCAGGCGTTTGTTTTGATAATTAAGATACTCGCATCATTCTTATCGTTGGCCAATTTTGTTATTCCCTCTTGACTGTTCTGGAGTGGCGTTATTATCCAAGTATCACCACTCCTTTGCAAAATCTACTCCGTCAAAAGATAACTGACAGACTTGCACGATAAAGTTAAAAGGTAAGTTAAAAATCAAAACCTCACAGTAAAAGGGACGATCATGATCTTTGAAATACGCTGTTTCAAAGATAATGATATTGTAAGCAGTGGCGAATTTGGCAATTGAGAGGCCCTTAGTGTAATTCAAGTTTCAAGGCCCCTTCCAAGGCTTCAAACTTTAATTGCTTGAACTTGGCTTCATTTAGTTTATTAGCCTGAGCCAAATTCTATCATTCATTCATTCAAGAAGATGTCCTACTATTTAAATTAAAGATTAGTATTTTAACCACGATTTCTACATGCCACGTAAAAATAAAACCGTGTATTTCAAAGGATAAGCATTGAGCAGAATATATGATTAATAAGGATATGAAGCACCCGTGGCAAGTATCTAACTCTCCCGCCTCGGAAATCCAATTATTTTTTCATGTATAATGTAATGATTTAAAATAATATACAAAAGTAGTCTAAAACATACCCGACCTAACGTATAATTACTTTCGTGATCGAAAAGATCATAGAAAATGCCGCAAAAAACCCTAAAAGTGATCACAAGGTTTGTATGTCCAATTGGTCTGCTTTTCGGATCGCTGATATGACGAATAAGCGCATGTGTTGCAAAGATAAGGAGCAGTCACTCCCCTGCCCGTGATAGGCATTGGCGAAGATCGTATAGCGAGGCAGACTGATAGAAAAAGTTTTAAAAGTTAAAGCCAAATTTCACAAATCTTACCAAAAAATGCTTAACAGCCAAACCTTAATCAGCAAATTTGATAATACATAAAGCCAAAAAATCATAAAATATGACCCAATTCCATTTTTTCTTTAATATTTTTTTAAGTTACTTAATCGTTAATGAAACTATTTCACACAAAATAAAATGCGTACAGACACAACGCATAATGTGCCAACGCGTCAAGTACACAATTTCTGAATGTAATTCAACGTCTATATATCGTCACGCCGCACTTTTGGCGGGGAATTTCTCGCAAAGATATAAAGCTGCTCTGCACTTAAACGATTAAATCCGATGATTTTTATATGAGCCACCATAATATTTAGTCTGTCTTCTAGAAATAACAAGGCAGAGGTTAGACACTGCTTCTGATGAATAAATTTGGCCTCCTGTAAATGCAATATGAGTCCCTTCGGGGTTTACAGCAGCAATGACGAATCAGATTTTAGACGCAAAGCAAAGTGGTAGAAAACTCGACTAGTTTAAATCGAGGTCAACATCTGAACACAAATATAAATATTTTGAATATTTTCAAAGCACACAATTGTGAAATAAAACCACCGCCCGAAGCATGTTTTTTTAAAACATTTATGACGAAATAAAAAAATTAGAAATGTGTATCATTTAACACACTGCTTGCGGGAACGGAGAATCATCGACATTCGCTGTCGCTCATTGAACGCGGAAGAAATTAATCTCTTCTTCTTAAATACTGCACGTCAAAAGCGGAAGACAAAATTAATAATCCATTAGTAGAAATTTTGGTATTTTTTAAAAATATTTTACATTATTTCGTACAATATTATCAAATTTAGCTTTGGTTGTGGAACCATCCGACGCAGTCATTTTGCGATTTTAGTCTTTGACAATGTAAATATTTTGTTGATTTAACGATGATGACTCAAGATACATCTGTTCTTTTTGTAAAGTTATGCCTTCATAAACGAGAATGTGTCTCTTCGTCATTATTATTTTGTAAAGTATTGATATTTTTAAAAATCTGGCATGTGTTTATAATGAACAATAAATAAACTGTAACTTTAAATAAATTTATTGAATGATATCTTTTTTAATATCCACCGAAGAAACTGTGCCAATTTGATAAGATTTGCGTAAAAACGTAAGAATGATAATTACAAAATATAAAAATGATTGTATTATGAAATAAAAGAGGCATGGATTAATACCAATGGAGTTTGAAGAGTTCATAATAGAATGAATGTCGAAATGAAACGATTCGATAAAACAGATCCGCGGTAGTCCGACCCCAGTCTAATCCGGCATCCCTTGTAGTCCGACATTCCAATACAAGTATACAGTAGATCCGTGGTAATCTGACAAACGTTTTGCAAGGCAATGTCGGATTATCCAATTTGTCGGACTGTAGAGTACTGGAGAAGTGGAGAAAAAAATAATAATTCGATATACATAGACAACACAACCTTCTCTTACAAGTACTCCTTTCAAAAAAAAAATCCGGACTACAAGGGGTCAGGGGCAGTACTCTATAGTTCGACAAGTTCGATAATCCGACACCGCCATGCAAAACTTTTGTCGGATTACCGATATAAATGTAGTTAGTATAACGACAGCATTCTAGTATTATTACATTTATAAACCATGATTGCATTGTTCTAACGAAATGTTAGTTACCAGGGTCGTAACAAGGGCGTGGCAAAGCAGGCGCCCGCCACGGGCGCATCTGGGTTTGGGGCGCAAAACGCAAAAAACCGACCCGGTCGATAGTTACACATGGTTTTTATTTTACATGACCATTCTACTTTACACGAACCAACACTGATTGATTCTATCCGTTTTTATAACATATACTAAGTTATCTAATTCCTTTTTTCTTCATTATCGCTTAAGCATTGAAAAATTTAAACAATCCACCCGATCAATCTTCTTCGGATGGCAGCCGATCGCGAGGCGCTCATTCGCCATATCAGCGGTCCGGAAAGCGGACCGATCGGACGTGCAAACTTTGTGGCCGCACCGTCGTCTTTTGGGGCATTTTGCAGCATTTTCTATATGATCACGGATTTTGTTTGTATATTATTTTAAAACATACATTATAATAGCATTTAATAATAGATTTTATTAGATACTTGTCACTGGCACTTCATACCCTTGTTACGGCTCTGTTAGTTACTCCTGTTTATGTCATCTACGAGATGATATTTATTCCTATTTAGCATATTTACAAAATGTTGTTCATGCACACGGTTGCAGCTATCTGCTTCTTCTAGCCATTATAAAGACGAAATTTTCATTATTTTTGCTACTTTTATCGTTACTATCTTAATTTATCTCATTTGTAATATGGGACATCTATTATCTTACTATACTAACTCAGTCAGTCTACTAAACCGTTACTATTTTACATATTTTCCAACTTGTTTTTCAATCATCATCGTACCCAATAGTATATAGCATATAAAACCTCAACGGTTCAGGCCCAATAGGAAAGCTCAAAGAATAGTACAAACACAGGAAGAACAACCATCAGATTGCCTTGAGGAGGGATAAGCGAAGAATTTACTTCGCAACATTATCTTCCGTTGCCTTCTATATCGCTTTGAAATCATAGAATTGAGATGTTCAACCCGAAAGAAGAAACCATTCAGTCTTGAACAGGGACATAAGCTCAGTTGTTGTAGGAGCAAATCATCAATTCCCTATTCTGTCGATTATTGGCGGTTGGCCTTAATTCTGCCGCGTTGAATGCATGCCGAATCAAACCAACCCCTGCTAACAAAGTGTTAATCAGCTGCAATATGGTCATTCGTCATAAAACTTGTCGATTTAAAATATGTCGAATATTAGAAAGTTAACAAGCATCGAATCTGCTTAGATGTGTTTGCAATTTTGAAAAAAATGCCGAAAAAGATGACTAACGAAATTCGCCAAACGCCTAAGGAAATCTAGCATGGATAATTCTAAAACGGCAGAAGAACGCAACGACCTAATGACTTTGTATTCCAAATCAGGAAATGCCATAATAATTACAAGATTGGCAGACAAATGAGGCGCGAAGATTCCAAATCGAGCCAGCAAAAATGACGTGCGATCATTGCGTCGAATATTTTCGATAAATCGTAGGATTAATGTCGAATTTTAGCAGGGCAAGGGTCTTCCATGACACGCGAAGAACTTCTATTTATGAGAGATCGCTTTACCTGTTCACACAATGGCGTAGGAATGCATTGTTGTGAGGTGACACCGAAATGGAAGAGTGGCCAAATGTTATAACAAGTGTGAACAAATCAATCGGTGTCGAACAGACGTTTGGAGTATTTGGTATTTGGCGCCGTTGAGACATCTCCGACCAGATCTTTGGCTGACTCTTCGCCTCCATCGTGGACTGTGAGGGTTCGCATCCTTGTAGGTCTAACGACAGGTGCATCGTTTCATTCAAGAGAACCGCTGCACTTTCTAGCGACCACTTTCTCTATATACTGCAATTGACGAATATGGTGGCACTTTCGTTTATTACATTTGCAATTCAGCTTCCGGATCGAAAACGCGATGCACGGAACGCAAATATAAATGCCAAGACACCAGCAGCTGTTTCTTGAAGCAGCTTCCGTATTGTACACTAACGACAATAAGTTTGGAAACGCCTAAAATATTAGGGGTGTCTAATTATTATATTAACCTTTCCCTACCGGTGATGTATTTACTACACATCGACTCTAATAATGCGAATATCGATATGAAATATAATAGATACGGGCTTCAGAATTTTTGTATTCCTCCGTAATATAATCACGAATCACAACAAAGTATTATAGTATATAAGTATTCATCTGCAGCGACGGAAATAAATAATTTGTCGGGAAATCGGGAATTTTGCAGCGAGTCTTAGTCCGTGTCTCAGCAGAAAGGAATTTTATCAGTCACATTGATGATGATGATGATACGAAAATTGGGGCTCACGCGGTCAATCAACTCGAACTAGCATTTAAATATCTGATGACGATACATCCAAAGAGTATGGACGGCTGAGCGTAGCATTTTCAGCAGCAGGTTGCCTGGCTTCCAAAATCAGATCTAGACTAAATGACGAAACACTCGATGCTTTAATGTTACTTCGGACATATTTTCAAAATATTTTTTTAGTGCTTTATTTATCTATTTTTGAATTGTATTTTTATCTTTCGCCTTCAAGTTATTTTTTATATCGATCAAATGTATCAATGTAATTTCTTAAACTATTGAAAATTCTTGTCCCTGGATCCCAGGACTGATCCCGGGATCGAAATTTTGGCTCGGTTTTTGATTTAAATGTGAAAAAATAAATGACTTTCTCAAAAAAAAAAAAAAAGAGGGTTTTTTGTGCATATGATGGGATATACAGGGAATTATTCATTATGAATGAATGAGACCGAGATAAACTATAATACACAAGTTTATTGTCGACAATTAGAAGTTTTGCATCAAAACTTAACATTTGACCAGTCAATGGATTTAAACGAATTTTCAGTGAGGTCTACGAAAGAGTTAACTGCAACAAAAAAATAGTAGTTTTCAAACTGTGGTGCGTGTACCAGCTATATTTTATACGATTAAAATATTGACACATGTGTGTACTGACATTCATAAAAATAAATTTAATCAAGTTCGTATGACTTTTTTTCCGAGCTAAAGTTACGTCATCCTCTGATCGTAAAAAGTTAGGACAGGAAATAACAGTTTAATCACGTTTTTTAAATTTGAATTCGAGCGTACTATGGAAGTCGAAAATGGAGCCAAAGAGCGCGTCTTTTCGAATATATTTAAATAAAATATCAGAGCGTAAATATTTTGAATTTAATAACCGCCCGGATTAATGACTTCGAAGGGCGGCGATGTCGTCGATCATAAATTTGAATTCGAATAAAAATGACATAACCTATAATATTTCAAAACACGATCTGTCAATATAATACTTTTGGGAAGCGGGAGACTCTGGAAGACTTGGACAGATCGACACAGATGTAAATTTGACCTTACTTTCTAGGCGGCGGCCGCAACGCGAAATCGCGGCGGCCTTCTATTGTATCGGAGCATTTTTGAAACGCGATGGTTCGAAAAGTCAACGAATCGGACCGATTTGAACGTCGTCGGCGCGCTTTTGAACCTCCGGGCGAAAGGCTTGCGTGCGCAGGCGCGGCTCGCACCGGGGGCGGAACATTCGTATGCGACATCTTAGAAGGCTTCGAACGAGTCAGGAGTTCGCGTCATGTCGCGGAATACCGCTAAGCGAAGGTATTAGGCACTTTTGGATCGACCTCGAGTCACACCCACAGCATCGGAGGAACGCCGCAAAGGCGCGGTGGCGCGGTGACGCGGAGGCGCGGACGGCGGAGGCGCAGAGAGCGGACGCACGAATGCACTGACGACCCGACGACCCGCCGGACGACGATCGACTGGCCTCCGAGAGAATTTTCTCGCTTCAGTAGTCGCAAACGCGCGACACGCGATACCGCGGGAGACATCGTCGAGTGGGCGCACGCAGAACCTCTTTCGTATTCGAATATTTCTCCTTAAAAGTAAACGTCGGTCCGTTATCGGCCTCGTTTCCTTCGTCCCGCGTGCCATAGTTTTTCAGACGGCGTCACTGCCGCTTCCGCATGCTGTCATTTTTCAGCGAACACCTCGAGATGCTCCGAAATGCTTCGAGTTGCTCCGAGATGCTTCCGCGAATAGCTGTCGAAACCTTTTGCGCCAAATCAGATCATATAACATATATTAGAGGTACCCGGAAGTAATGTCGTTTTTTTTCTCAATGTAATTCAAAATAATTTTTTTTAAACTCCATTCAACTTTTTTTTCATAAAACGAGGTGCAAAGTGCGAAAGAACAGGCTGCCTGTTATGTGGAGGTCAAACAGCAGTCGTGACATGCACCGTCGAAGAACTATTTACCAAATGGTCTGCGTGTCCAACTGGTCCGCTTTTCGGATCGCTGATATGACGATATGCTGATATGATACAAACTCTCATTACAAAACGAAGTTGTCCGAAGACTGATCGGGTGGGTTGTTAATATTGTTGTCTTTATTTTATTGCGGACTTATGCCGGCTGGGTCGGCCCAATACTTAAGCGCTAACGGAGAAAAGACGGGATTAGACAACTTAGTATATATTATAAAAACGGACAGAGTCAATCAGTGTTGGTTCATGTAAACTAGAATGGTCGAATAAAATAAAAATCATGCGCAATCCTCGATCGGGTCGATATTCTGCGTTTTGCACCCCAAGGCCTGTTGCGCCCGTGGCGAGCGCTTGCTTTGTCACGCCCTTGTTACGATCCTGCGCCAAATTAACAGTGACATTTTCCGTCTCTCTTCAGACGTAATGTATCAATCTGTGTCTATCGCGATCCGATAACAGAACGAACCCGCGTGCGAGCGCAACTGTCTTGGAGAATTCGTGGGAGCGGCCTGGTTGCAGTACGTAACAGTAAAATGATGCATTCAATCTATCCAACTGTTTAACCACGTGACAATACTCCAAGCACATTATTCCTTTAGAATCTCACCCTACACATAATAGCACTTTTATAATACACTGACCGTTTAAGAGTTGAAAAAGCCTCGTGTCTACGTTCTAATCATTGTTTTTTTCTTTCTTCGCGTTTGAATAAAAACTGCATTTATTTCAGTTATTTTTCTTGCAATAATCTGCTGATGTTGAACTATTGTGTCAATGCGTGCACTCCTTCTTTTGAATCTTATCCAACTTTAGAATCCTTTGAGTATGAGATTCTCTTCGATTGCAGACGTTAAAGCTGCTTCATCCGCTTGAATGAGTCATCTACTTCGAGAACTCCGTACTTAAATTTTTAAGCCATCGTTGGTATTTTCTGACATCTAATGTCATCATAAATCTCGCAGATGTTTTTTGTCGCTTCTGTCGCTTTCTTTTTCTTATGATATTGAAAAATCATACATCTCTGCAGATGTTATTCCGACGGATGTCTCTTCCATTTTCGTTAGAAGGCTAAAGGGGTCGAATTTTTTGTCTCAGATCTCACGAAAAACTTCAAAACACATCCCTACTGCCCAACGAACTGCTCGATGAAGTTTTCGAGCTTCCCTCTTCGTCGAGATCCTTTCGTATTAGAACTCTAATATTGGGCGCCTACCTGCAATGCGCCCTAAGCAGAACGACTTCAAATACGCCAAAACGATCATCCCTCCTTTGTTCAATCGCCTGCGATCGCTCGAGCCGCACCCAGCCTACTGATCTGGACTATCTTCTTGGTATATTTTCAATCTCCATTTTGATTCATGCAAAAATTCAAGGATTCCACGCAAGAAAGAGCACCAAAGCGCTCATTTGAGCGTTCAAATCGAGCTACCTAGGAGCAAGACGTCACTTCATCCGAGAGATCTCGATGATGTTTTAAAAAATTGAACAATACTACACAAACGTTACTCCTGTGAATAGCTACTACTAAAATTGTTCGGGATTACATAAATATTCATTGGAATAAAATGTACATTACGGTATGCGATGCAATCAACGATAACGAACCTCGAACCATAAATACGGAAGTATAGGCATTCTAGATCAAGATAAATCATCCAGCCAAATATAAACATTTTTACGCATACGTTAATTTTTTATTCCATTTTCAGTACAGTTAAGATGTAAAAGCAAAACGCGTAGAGAATTTCGCTACGGTGTCGATCTACACTGCCGACAATAAGTTTGGAAACGCTTAGTAATACGGGGGGAAACTCCTAATATAGCTCAATCCCGGGATCCCGGACAGTTTTAGGTGCTCATGAATCCCGGGACTATTAAACAAAATAATCGCAAAAATTCGGGATTGAAATTTTCGTCTAACAGAAATCGTACACCTCACCAGCACGATGAAGGCTACTAAATCGGGACATTTTCGCCCAAATCTGGACGCTTGGAAATAGTGGCGTAATTACTAATTGGCGAGCTTGGGCGACACCTAAGGGCAGTCTAATCTATGTATACATATATACATTACATATATTTTTCAAATTGTCATATTAACCTTTCCCTACCGGTGATGTATTTACTACACATCGACTCTAATAATGCGAATATCGATATGAAATATAATAGATACAGGCTTCAGAATTTTTGTATTCTTCCGTAATATAATCACGAATCACATCAAAGTATTATAGTATATAAGTATTCATCTGCAGCGACGGAAATAAATAATTTGTCGAGAAATCGGGAATTTTGCGCGAGTTTTAGTCCGTGTCTCAGCAAAAAGGAATTTTATCAGTCACATTGATGGTGTTATACGAAAATGGGGGCTCACGCGGTCGTCAACTCGAACTAGCATTTAAATATCTGCTGACGATACCTCCAACGAGTGTGGAGGCTGTTTTGAATTTTTTAGTGTTTTATTTATCTATTTTTAAAACTTCCATGCTCACATTGGAGTGAAACACGTCGTCAATACCAAGAAGAATAAACATTCAGCTGCTCAAAGTGCGCTCATAGCTTTTATCGATGCTGTACTACCGTCCAAGGAAAAGTCGGAACAGATCCAGAAACTTTTAACGCATAATGGAAATACCACCGAATATAATGCAGGACAAAAGAAGGAAGATTTGATTTAGTCAATAAAAATCTGACACTCTTTTCAGGTTTGCGCCCAAAAGGGTTATCTGCCCGGGAATGGAAGGAAAAAAAATGGTATAATGCATCCGTTTGATGGAAATCCTCATTTTTTTTAGCAATATGCTAGGCGTTTCCAAACTTATTTATATACAAGGTGGAGCTCGTTTGCGGTTAGACCGGGGTTAGTTATTTGCCCTATCAGTTCGATGGTGCATATATTTTATACTTCGCATTCATCATTCATCGTCGTCGTCTCCGTAGATTCAATCGAGAGCAGCTGAGTTCGTCGAACGGCCGAAGAGATGACATCGTCCGCTCACGCCGATTCCGGGACGCTTTCAAATCGACATTGTCTGCGTGAAATCTCTCGAACCGTATCTGACATTGATCGAACAGAAAATATTCCACGTGTCGAGTCGATGTTACGCATTTAACGTAATTTTGAATCTAAAATATGAAGAACATGGGAATCGTGTTACGGGCAGAGAAGATCGGAGTTCGAGCGATTTGCCATCCGAGCCGAGACACTTTCACAGTTCAACGACGAGCAGAGAGGCGGCTATGCAAAATTGTTCGGATTTAATCTTCTCGTACCGTTTGCTCATGTTTAATGTATGGTACGGACGGACATTGCTACGGTCCCAATGAAACGAATGGCATTCGACTCTCGAGGAATGTTAGGCTTGCCCGAAGCAAAACAAATAATTTGCTCGCAGAGTTGCTTTCGCTTTCCGAATGACCTACAAGCGAATTGTCTCAAACTACCGTTGTCTAGAGACTCCGCAATTTGCCACAGAGTTGAATCGAACAGAAGGACGAAGGATGATGTCCTTCCGATTGTCGAATGCATGCGTCACCGGAGATAATTCGATGACCTCATTCCCTTTCCTCAAACCGGTCCGCAAGAAATCGGCACAGATGACCGGTCATATGTGTAGAAAAATACCCAAAACTATTTGAGCAAAAATACCCTCTTTCTCTCGAGAGTACGCTACGAAGAAGAACTCGATTTGAAAACCTGTCTTAAAATATCGAGCAAAATGCGTACATTCGCCTGTCGTCGCACTTTGTTGTGAATAAAAGAAAACGTCGATAAAAAATGCACATGCAATGAGAAAAACTCGATGCAGCAGATCCCTAAACATTTCAAAGAAAATATTTTCATCCTACGAACTTATTGAGTGATGTGTTCTATTCGTGCTACTGTTTTTATTGATTGTTTACACTGCGCAACAAAACATCATATTTACTTCCATCATCTAACTCTGATCTTTCCATTTCAACGTCCAGTTCTTGCAATCACTGTCGCCACTACTTTCAAACTCATTTACATCAGTGTATTTTTTTGCCATTTTTTAACAGCTGTCACTTTTGCAAAAAAATATTACGATAAAAACATCAGAAGTGAAATGAAGTCGTTCTCAAGTGGGTGCGCCAAAAGTCAATATCAATCTGCCAAGTACCAATCTGGTCAATGGCCTCATATTCCTTGTTATTTCTAAAAGACTGAATATTGTGAAGATGTGTAAAATAAGTTTCAAAGAATTTAGCAGTTTGAATGCAAAGCAGCGTTATATCATTGTGAAAAGTTTCTGCCAAAAGTGCGACGTAGCGATATATAGACGTTGAACTACAATACAATACAATACTTGACACGGTGGTACGCTTTGTGTTATATCTGCATATATTTTATTTTACATCGATGTCTCAAACGGGTGAGACATAGGATCGGTAAGATTTAACGACGTTCGAATCAGAATTACGATTTATTAAAATCTTTATTGTCACAAAATTATTACAAGATACCGTTGACACGCCTGGTTTGATTTAGTTGTGAAATGCGCAATCGACATTTGTCAATAATACAGGAATTTATATTGCCACTTTTGAAATTAGCACCTACTCTATAACGCCACTATAACATAGAAACATTCGAGAACTTCATCCGATGTATTCCTCGACAGCTATAATAATATCTAATGAAGATAAACTAGTTCTAGTTGAAGCATCGAAGCACCTCGTTGCTGGTTTATACTGTATATCGCTATTCCAGCAACATTGCATCGATCAATGAGATTAATAATTGCCACAGCGAATATTAAAATCAAAAATCTTATTAGATAAGTCTAATACCCGTTTATTGCGATCCCGGCGAGTGCGAATTCATTGTACAGCAGACCCTCAGTAATCCGGCCCCAGTCTAATCCGGCGCCTCCTATAGTCCGACATTCAAATACAAGTATCATCCTAAAATGTGATTTTGAACCGCCTAAATCGTAATGATTCTTTTTGTAAGTTGTCAAGTGAGTACGGCGTAGTTACAGACTACAAGAAGTCCATAATCCGACAAATTGGATAATCCGTCATTGCTTTGCAAAATGTTTGTCGGATTATCGCGGGTCTGCTGTAGTACGATATTTTTTAATTGTTGCTTTTATCTATAAATCATCAGAAATTAAGCGTAGATGTTATGCAGGTTTGTTAGAAACAATTTAATATAATGAAAGCTATCAGAAACATCAACGAAGCGTGGAATGAAGTTACCCAGTCGTGTATGAAGGGTGTCATGGAAAAAGTTGCTCAGACAAATTGTTGACGATCATATCAATTATGAAAATGATACTCAAATTCCATCGAAGAGACTGATTTTTTAGACATTTCCGAAGACTTCGAAGTTGTTGAAGTACAGGGTCTTTAAATAGGGACGCTCGAAATTTATTAGATTATAACACGGAGATCCTGCGAACGACCTGCAAGGACGCGCTGAGGAAGGCTAAGAAATGGCTGACAGGAGCCGGTCTGGAGTTCGCTGTCCAAAAAACGGAGGCCCTCATTTTCTCAAGACGCAAGAAGCTTGCGCCCCCACCCCTGAGGATCAGTTGCGAGATTAAATACTCAAGATCCATTATTTGGAGGTGGAGATTGTTGACAAGCTCCGATTCGTCACCCACACGGAGAAGGCGGCAACGAAGGCGGCCAGCATCGCGGAGAACCTGGCTAGGCTGATGGTTCAAAAACGAACAGGAGGTGACTCTACAACGAGGTAGTGTACTCGGTACTGTTGTACGGTGCACCGATATGGGCTAAAGCACTACAAATTGAAAGGGTGAGACTCAACATGGCCAGAGTCCAGAGAAAAGGCGCTATCAGGGTGGCTGCTGCATATCGTACATTGTCGGAAGACGCCATCCTGGCACTGATTATCGCATCGCCAATCGACCTGATCGCCTACGAGAGGTAGGCAATACAGAAAAGCGAAGGCAATAATAACGCTAACCAAAGCACCATGGCAGCATGGCAGTCCCGATGGGACAATTCCGCTAAAGACCCTGAGAACCTGGGTAACCAGAAAGCACGGTCAACTGTGCTACCACTTGACCCAGGTCCTCAGAGATCAGAGATTTGTCTGCCCAGCATGGAGCACCGAAAGTGACATCCTACGGGAGGAGTCGGGAGTCAGCTCGCTCTTCCCTAGCAACATGGTAACTTCAATATTAACGGATGCTAGGGCATGGAATGCGTGGTGCAAATACATGACATCCAGGAGAACAAAGGACATGCAGGAGGACCCGGAAGGGAAGCATCCCTGCCACCCTCGCGCAATACTTAATTAGTAACCGGGTGGTAGTCGAAAAGGAGGGGGGTTTAGTGGATAAAAATCCCACACTACCACCAGAATGGTGGTGTCTTTTGAAGATTCCCCTCTTCGCAAAAAAAAATTACAACGGCCATGTTATTAGAACAATATATGTCAATGTAATGGTGAATTGTTCAATAGTGTATGACAAACCGTTATGGAACGAAACCAATCAATACGAGATACACCAGCACCAATAGTATCCCAAGTATGTCAATGTTTGGTGCAGATTTTGGTCTGGCGGAATCATCGGTCCATTCTTCTTCCAAAACTAAACTGGCATTGCCATAACCGTCGACGGCAAGTGACCTAAACAAGGTGATATGAATATCGACGACATACGGTTCCAACAGGACGGCGCTAGCACATGCCATGATGGACATTCTGCATAAGCGATTTGAGGGCGACTTGAGCTGGTTACCGAGATCGCGCGATTTAGCGCCACTAGACTTCTTCCTTTGGGGCTATCTTAAATTGCAGATTTCACAATTAATGCCTACAAAGTCAGCATAACAAACGCCATCCAGAAAATTCAGCCAGATCATCGAAAATGGGACCTCCTGAATGCGTGCCAACAAGCAAAGCCGCGGCGGACATGTGAACGACGTTATATTCCATACCCAATGCCATGAAATATTTTTTTAAATACAAATAAATTGATTGGATAACTCACATCATAGTGCATCATATTTTATATGAAATTGTATTAAAAAAAGTGTATCAATTTACGAACAACTCTTTTAGAAAATGACTTTTTTGAAGTTTACATGTGCTGAAGAAACCCACCAATAATTTGGGACAACGTATGTTACTTTCCCATGTTTTTGAAACAAAGCTAAAATATAAATGCAGGATTGTTTTTTATAACAAAGAATGCCAAA
Organism: Stenopsyche tienmushanensis; assembly: GCA_008973525.1. Classification (NCBI taxonomy): domain Eukaryota; kingdom Metazoa; phylum Arthropoda; class Insecta; order Trichoptera; family Stenopsychidae; genus Stenopsyche; species Stenopsyche tienmushanensis. The sequence goes on from WACJ01000017.1 coordinate 1,119,901, forward strand.
AATATACATTTCAGTAATACATACCAAAAGTGGATTTTGATGAAAGTTTTATTTTTTAACCAATTTGTGTTATCATTAAATGCTTATATTATGTCATTAAGTTAAAGATGATATGTTAAGTAATGTGCTTATATATTTTTTAATATAAATTATGAGTTATACTAAGCTTTTTTGAGAAGCACTAAGCGTTTCCAAACTTATTGTCGATTAACTTTCTCGTATGTCGAATTTTAAATCATTTTGCAACCTTTGAGAAGCGCTGCTTTGGCTAATTGATCGAGCTACGTCATTGAAATCCAGTTTAAAAGTTTCTTCATGTGATCGACTATCGAACAAAAATGTTAATGGACTAGTAAATGATCAACCTGAGCAAATGAGAAACTTGATCCCGAGAATGCAATAGTTCTGCTCTCAGCCATTATTTCATTTATTAATCTTATTACACAAATACTTCATAGAGTTCTTTAAAATGAAATAGGCATAATCATTGAGCAATGAATGCATTTTTATTCAATTACATTCTATACAAGACGTCTAATATTTTATGTGCGTTTAGTAAATAATAAGTTATCCGGCCGTTTCAACTTTCTCCATATCTATAACATCTACATGGTAGTTATTTTTAAATTACAATGATGTAATTTCAATAAAAATTCCACATATAAAAATTACACAAATTATTCCAGTAATTTATACATATTTTTACAGCAAACCACAATAATAGTATGTTAGTAGATTTTTTTAAATCGTGAACACATTTTTGAATAATTTACACAAATACTATGCGACTACATTAAAAATCTGATTTATAAATATTGCATGAAAAATAATTTAACAACGGAGAGTTAAAATTTATTCAATTTCATTGCAATATTTGAACCAAAATATTTAAATCATATTTAGATTGATTGGACGTTACAAATATCAATTGTTAGTCTTTAAGGCCTGCATAAATATTATTAAATATAACGTGCAAAGTTTACCTGGTACAGTTTCTCCGTTGAATGTAATTTGAACTGTGTGATCGGTGGCTTGATGAGGAGTAAACGCAGCGAGGAATCTCTGACCGCCGAGAGCTCGCACTGATGAAGTTACTCGTCCACCGTTCACCAATATTTCCAAATTACCAGATCCAGCTCGAGATCCGTCGACTGGACAATAAAAAATATATCAAATACGATGTTAATTATAATAATTTTTAAATAAATCAGTCGTCATACTTTCAAATTCAACCGGTTTTCCAACAACGCCGTTCGGTATATTTTGAACATGTACTGCACTTCCTCCGCCTTTATCGCCAAATGAAGAAGTCTGAAGCGATCTACCGAAACATTTAATTGTTGTGCATTTAATCATAATAAATTTAAAACGAAAATCATATCAAAATGCCAATAAAGTATACCGGAATCTATTGTGTGTAGCATCCGTTTCACTTAATGAAGTGTTTAACGCCCCCCCGACTTCTCGGGGAGGCTTACTTGATAAAAAAGAGTGTTTCGAATGGGAATAAGCCCCATCTTCAGTTGCATCTCTTCTCGTATAAGAAGTTGAAGAGTTTATGATCTGACTTCTTGATGTTTGATTGTAATCTTTGCTCTAAAAATATATTTATTTTAAACACAGTTCCTTCCATTAAAATTGAAATGTTATTTTTGATGATATACGTACAAAATATCCATCGGTACCGGTTTCGTCTCGTGATATAATATTGGGTTTCAAATCTAAATGCTTAACCCCGCCCACTAAATTATCCAATTGTTCATTAAATCCATCTTCAGTGTAGCTAGCAAATTTGTTCAATTGTGTATTGCGTCTCGTTTCAGAATCATGTTGACTGATTGCTGGTCTTCCGTATGATAAATCAGTATTGAGTTGAGATTCGGCAAGGTTTGCTAATGATTCCAAGCTGGATTGTTTTTATAAAGAAATATGTTAAATATCCAAATCCATATTAGATTAGTCATACAAAACAATGTTAATATACCTATTTGCACTCATGAGGTGCTTCGTTTTGGCAATGGCGTCCCATGAATCTCGACGTGATGAACCCTTAATGGCTGATAGTTTTATATTTGAACTATGATCGACACCCGGTAGATTGTCATCTAAAAATAATTCATTACGTTGACTTGTTTCGTAATCTTTGAAAAATAATCTGAGGTAAAATTTTTATAAGCGTACTTGGACTTTCATTCCGGTAGGATCTATTCATAGATCCTATCGATAGATTGCGTTCATCCTCTTGGTTGCTATTATATGAACTGTGCATGCGGTAATTTGATGATTTTTCAACTACTCTCGTCGATGACATAGACGGGCTGTCTCTTCCGTATTTGTTTAAATTGTATATCGGGCTGGCAGTTCTTTAAACGCATTAAATAGATTAAAATTAAGCATTTTATAAAAATCAATAGTGAATAAATACTTATTCGACCCGCATTATATTCCAAATTCAAATATTCTATAGGATAACTTTTATATAAAAAGGTTTACGTACTTTAAATATCAGAATAACGTAAGCTCAAAGAATATTATGCATATTATCATAATAACCTGTTTATAGGACTGGCTGTTCTTCCGACAGGGCTACCCGTTCTACCGATAGGGCTTGCTGTTCTATAAATTGGGCTAGAGGTTCTGTTTAAATCGTTACGGTGATCTCCTAAGTACTTTGTAGTTATGGGACTTGACGAGCTGTTACGAGGACTTTCAGATCTGAATTTGCTTGTTGAATTTATATCCTGTGTTTTATTCACTCTTGTTATATAACTGGAATCCGTCATATCGTAACTGGTCTTTTGCATATTATAATCATCGGTATAAGATGATTTGTACGCATTTGAATCATCATATTTGCTCTCGTACGACTTTGTTTTACCATAGTCTTGATTCAATCCTGATCCATCGTATGGACTACTCTCCCTATACTTATTGACTAAAAAAGTAAATAAAGATAAGTATTTATATTACCAATTAATATGAAAAACTGATGATAGGTTTCTACCTGGGCTACTCATCCGTGCCGGGCTCTCTCTAGCTTTGGACGTTGAATGTCTACTCTTATGTGAACCGACGCGCATCATAAACGGTGATCCTTTCACATCAAAGCCATTGAAATAAATATATATCTATAAATTAAAATATCATCATATTAGTCATGGATAAACTACGTTATTAATATGATTTAAATCGAATTTTTACCCGATGCTTTCCATTATCTTTTGGCATAAAGGAGACTCTATAAATATGCTGATCTAATTTTTCAATAGCACACATTACGCTTCTTTTATCGTGCACAATATCAATATTCAATTCGCCTTTAATTCCCATTCCACATCCGCTGGTATCCACGTGAAAATAATGAGCTTTGTGTGCAGTTGCACCTTCTAATCCTGACACTGATACGCCTGCGGGATCGAACACATCACAAGTAAATGGTCCCCCCTGATAAAAAAAATCATATTAAGTACTCGTACATTTATGCATATAACAAATTAATAAGCACTGTATAAATTTACTTGAATATTTTTTCCTTGATACGTAATAGCAATTTCCCACGTTCCTGGTTCGTCCGGTTTAAATATGGCACTACTCGTATCATCTACATGCTGTAAAGGACAACGTAACTCTCGTCCCGAAGGACTATATGCAGTTACAAGAATGTCTTCTCGTTTTGGGGCTCCTATAAATATATTTAATGGAAAGATTTTGTATCATATTAAAATTATATATGCGCTTATAATTCATGTAAACCGTTAAACAAATATTACCCGTGGCATTCACAAGGACCTCAACAAGACTGCCTAGTGCGCATGGAGCCATTCCAGGCGGTGCAACAGTTACAAGCCTCGGTAAAACCCGGAAGAAAAATCTATTATCCACCCTAAAAATATTGAATGGGTTAAAAAACACTTGTTCAAAATAATGTTATGCATATTTTGTTAAATATATTTTACCTTATATCGTCCACGTCTAAAACTATCTCATGCATTCCCATTTTATCCGGTGTAAAAACACCATGGCCTCGATTCTGTAATTTAATCGGATGCATTTGCTCAGCAGGAGTAACAACGTAAGCTCTTACTTGAGAATAATCTAATTCTTTGGAAAGCAAATCGACGCGGAAATTCATCTGAAAGAATTAATAAAAATACACTCAAATAAATTGTAGAAATGTGATAAAAGTAATAGTAAAAGGAATTAAAATATATATATGTAATACATACAGGTTCTCCAACTCTACCAGAGGTCGATTCCAAATGGATTTGAATCATATCACTTAGGGGTGGTCTCGGTTTAACCCACTGGAAATGAGCTGCATAAGCCATTACACCGAGATGTTCAACGTCGCGCTGTGACATGTCTTTCGCTGATAGAATTGGTTGTACATCTACCAAATACCATGAATTATTAATCTAAGCTTGATATAAATATAATAAATAGTACTTATATTAACATACTTAATTTTTTTCCAGCGTCGATTGCTTGTTGTAAATTATGCTCCCAATACGACGGATCAGACTTTAATTTTTCTGGAGCTGGAGCGGGACCGCCAAGCCCTCGGATGACTTCACAGGCCGCTTTACCATCATTCCAATCGGTCTTAAACAGAATAAAAATAAAACACCCATACACGTACGCATAATAAACTATGCATTTATTACTTACCGTGAAATTCTTAACGGATCTCTCCAAACGTGAATTCACCCATCTTAAAGTTGCATGAAAGCCGGGCGAATCGGGCTTCATAAAATAGGAGAGATACGTCATTCCTGATAGTTCATCCAACCACGGAGACGCTAAATACTCGGGTTCGAGCACTCGCGGAATGCCGAATTCGCGTTGTGCTAAATTCATCGCTCGCGAACAGTTCTCGATTGAATCATTTGGATCTGAAATAATATAAATTTGAATATTATTTTAATTGACATTATGTTCTACTCTGATATGGGTGATCTATAAAACAACATATATATATGTAAACTATTGTATGTTTTATTAATTGTTCTATGATGCAACATGGTAATATTGACGACGTCAATAAAACCAATTGTTTGTACAATACAATGGATTACTATTTTTTTAAACTTACTCAGAGATCTCCAATGTGAAAATAGACCAGGTTTACAGTAGTCAACCAGAGCACTCAAGAGAATACCGCTGTTCCAGTCGGTTGTAAGATTGGCAACTTTGCACTCGGGCAATACAGCTTGGAGCCACGCCAGCATCAATTTTCTGAAAATGATTTCAAATATCGATCAGATGTGATGCAAATGATGATTTATAAAAAATAGTATATTTATAAAACAGGATCATATCTATCTTTTCACAATACGAATATATTAAAGTGATATTATAAATTGTTTGCATATAAAAGCAGTGCTAGCGAAGAAAGTGTTGATACTTGACAATTTTACTTTGTATATATTTTTTTAATTTGAATCAACCTTTACCATATATAAATATCAAAGGACAAACTTTAAATAAAAACTAATATATAGAGAGTGAATATTTTGAAAGTTCCTTTGATTTTTTGATGGAAGTCGAACCCGATTAGATTTGCGATATACAAACTAGTTTTGCCAATGCTATATAAAAACTATGTTCTTCGTTATTAACAAGACTTTTTTCAGTTAAGATCAAAGCAATGATTGACAGAATATTATCGATTAGCAGTAAAATGATTAATAACGTGGAAGCGAATAAAATATTTTAGAAACTATACAACATTTTGGTCAAAATAATGTTATATTTTTATTTTATTTTATCGTATGTATTAAAACAGCTCATCAAATAGCCATGAAATATTATTTTTATGATATATATCAAAAAATATTGTGAAGAGAAATCTGAGTGCTTTTAACACTAACAGAACCGGGCACAGTCAAATGACCAATTTCAAAAATGAATTTAAAACTATACATTTATTGTTTTTCACAGTTTTAGGTGCTCATGAATCCCGGCATCAGTAAACGTAATCCCGAAAAAATCGGGATTGAAATTTTTATCTAACAATCTGGACGCTTGGAAACAGTACTAATAATTGGCGAGCTAAGGCGATGTCTAGGGGCAGTACCTTTAGCAGGCAGTACCCAGTAGCTTTTCCCTACCGGTGATGTATTTACTACACCTCGACTCTAACAAAGGCAATATCAATATGAAATATAATAGATACGGGGTTCAGAATTTTTGTATTCCTCTGTAATATAATTACGAATCAATCATCAATAGAGAAGAGCTTGCCAAGAAGAAAAATACCATTTTGCAAAAATAATACAGCAACTAAATCTTGTTTGATTTGTAAAAAATGTCTGCAGAAAATGTATGAAGGAGAAAGCTATCATCAGCAATTAAAAAATAAAAACATGACTGACTTATTTGAAACACATCGCTCAATAAGTTCGTAGGGTTGGCGCAACTATTTGTAAATCCATATGATTTTTAAGAAGGACCCACCTTCAAACAATATTTTCAAACAAAATTTCATAGCAATCTGAGGTTTAGTTTATAAGTTTTTTTTTAATGTTCAAAGCAATTGAAAAATCTGAATTTCGTTAAAAATAATTTATTCCAGAAAACATAAAGAAGTCCACAAAATAGTTTTAAGAAAGCTCTGTTCGAAGTAGGTACCGCATTTGCTAACGCTCGATCAAAAATAACAACGCGTCCACAATTCAGAGCGCTGTTTGGAGCTGTTTCGGCGCAATTGCCTTAAGAAAAGAAGAACCATCAATAGCGAATATTATATGGTGCGTTATTGATGCATTTTACGGAAGAAATTTCGAAAAAACGACCCCAAATGAATGAGAAAACAAAATTAAAGTGAAAAATTCGTATGAATTTATGTGAAATGCCGGTATGTTTAGTGTTAATAAAAACTTACCTCGGAGGGAATTTGCTCCTTCCTATCTGATATCTTACAATGAGGGACCATATCAATCCAAGAATCAGCTTCAGATTGCCATTAACGATGTCCACATTTCCTGAAATGAAAATAAATGTACAAATCAGATAGAGCTAACTTTTCTAACTCATTGATACATTTTGACATAACTATGTCATATCGTACAGTTTTTTATTAATTTTTACAATTGGAACAGCGTTTTAAGCATTGGCAACGGTATTTCTTATATCGTATAAGTCTTTTTTAAAAGTGGAAAAAGTATATGCCCTCTCAATAAGGCGGATGTTATTCAAAGCTGACGATTATGACATTTCAAAATAATCATTATGAATTCGTCGGTGCGTCGTCTTCTGGAACAGACCAGAACGAACACACCGACTTATGCTCGCACACCACATCATATTAAATAACGGTTTTCGTGTATGAAACAGCGACCTGTTAGAGCTTACTTTTAATTTAAAATCGCTCGCGAAACTATCGAGCAAATATGGTGAGCCAGCAACGAGTAGGTGTAGTTTCAATCGCGCTGGTTTAGACAAAACACCATGCAGATCCATGAATAAAAGCAAATAATGATGATAAGCGCATGACAAACATTAGCCAAGGTCCGACATCCTACAATCTGCCCACGGACGAAGACATTGTGGACACCTCGACTCGACCTTCGTCAATGGATACAATTTCCTCGCAGATCACCAATATTGGCAATTAATCAAACACATGCCTTCAATGAATGCAAATTTAAAGCATGGACCAGAATAAAAATATTAGTAAATCGGCTAAGCAACACGTACATGCCTCAATATTAATGGAACAAGGCTATATGTTAGATTCGATCAGCATAACATTAGAAAAATTATCAAATGCGTGCAATCAATGCTCATGGCTAGGGAATCCAATCCCAACAACAAATAATTTATTTCCGTCGCTGCAGAGGAGTATTTATACACTTTAATACTTCGATGTGATTCGTAATTATATTACGGAAGAATACAAAAATTCTGAATCCCGTATCTATTATATTTCATATCGATATTCCTATTATTAGAGTCGAGGTGTAGTAAATACATCACCGCTAGGGAAAGGTTAATATAACAATTTGATAAAATATATATGTACTGTATACAGTGGAACCTCGATAAACCGTTCCCGCATAATACGTTTTCCCGGATGGACCGTTCATTTTTTATAGTCCCGTCAAACTCCCATAAGAACAACGTTAAATAATCCCGCATTGACCGTTCCCCGATTTATCGATTTCCTCGATAAACCGTTTAAATATTTTGGTCCCGTCACAAATATTATCCCGATTGACCGTTTTTATTGCATATTTCTCCGTATCTCGGCAAGCAAGTTTGACACAGCCGAGTGATCGGTCTATAGTTTTCGGGATGGATCATTTTTTTGGACTGATTTTGGAATCGGAATTACCTTTGCAAATTTCCATAATGTGGGATAATAACCGATTTTCAGGCAAGCATTGAAAACTTTCGTGGGAAGTTTTTAATGATTGTATTATCAATTTCGCCGAACCTGTGTATTTTTTGTTTTTAATCTTTATTTTTTCTTAATAATAGTTTCTAATGGAGTGATTATTTTAGTTTTTAATTAATTAATTTGTTAAGGATTTAGGATAATTTTTGAAGAATTATTTTAATGATTTCGAAATCGTCTGTTGTGTGCTATTGTCGCTTAAGTGCTGGGAATCCTGGTGATTAGTCCCAAAGTTTTGGATAATAGGTTTACCTTATCTACGCTATTGTCGATTATTCGGAGATCGTCACTTAAAGAGGGAAAACCTATCGTCTTTTGTTTGACTGATTTGACGAACATCGGTGTCCAACATTCCTTAGTATCGAGGTTGGGAATTTCCCAATCCGTTTTATCTCTACGTTACAATGCAAATGTTGAATTGTTTAAAATTCATGGTAATAATGATTCCTGTACATACAAACTTTTTAGTCGCGTAGCTGAATTTGTACAAGTCAGTTGCGTTCAATATTGCCTCACATCTCGTATCGAATTTTTTTCCAAATTGAAACTAAAATGCCGCCACCCATGAAGAAAACTAGAACTCTAGCTGAGAAGCTGAAAATAATTCAAGACGTCGAAAACAATCCAGGAGAAAAACGAATTGACATAGCAAAACGTCTGGGATTAGCACCATCAACTCTAAACACGATTGTTGCTATGAAGAGTAACATTCGCAAAACAATTGAAAAGTGCGGCAAGACAGTGAATAAAAGAAAGTCTGCTAAGGAATCTACTTTTGGAGAGCTTGAAGATATTCTTTACACGTGGTACCAGCAGGCGCGAGCTGAAAACATACCCATTGATTGATCCATAGTCAAAGAAAAAGCTTTGCAAATAGCCAAAATAAAAGGGATCACAAAATTTTCTGTGGCGTTGAGACAATCGACTCATTATGTGATGCAATTAATGACAGCAGTGAAGAGGAAGATGGCGAAGAACATAATACCGAATCTATTCCGACATTTACAGAAGCATTATTGGCCTTCGAAAAAATTAAATCATTTTTCTATTCCAAGGAAATAGATGAATCCGCTCTTAGAAAAGTACGCGAGTTTGAGGCGTCTTTGTTCCAATTAAAGTGCCAAACAACAAAGAAGCAAACAAACATAAAGGAGTTTTTTAAAAAATAAATTTTATATACAATATATACAAGTAACTAATAAATAAATGTTTTTTTAAGATTTTAGTTGTTTTTTATTATTATTTGAAGCTTTCCCGCATTAACCGTTTCCCGCAATTACCGTTTTTTTTTCAGGGTCCCTTGGAAAACGTAAAATCGAGGTTTCACTGTATATGTATTCATAGATTAGACAGTTACTGTCCCTAGGCGTCGCCTAAGCTCGCCAATTAGTAGTTACGCCACTGTTTCCAAGCGTCTATTAATAAATTTGAACCTTTTTTTACTAAATACATGAATATTCTTTGGTCTCCCTAATATTATCGAGTTTTATTTACCACTGCGAAATTAAGGTTTTCCATTACACCATTAGAAGACATCAAGTCACTGAGACTTTAATGGATAGAAAAATACCGGACCGACCGAAATCTACTACACTTTTACAAAATTTTCGAATACTTTCGGGTCCCCCTAATACAATTTACTAGGAGCTCTTGGCTCTTTTGGTGTATAATATTAATAATTCCGATTGATAATTGATGATTTCATCCAAATCGTCCTTATATCTTATATTCCCATTCTATATTTTAAAAAAATCCTATTTTAATCTTATTCAAATCGCATTCATCGAAAAATATTATTTGTTAATTTTTATGACGGAAGTCCTATTAACCCTCTGAGTGCCGGACGCTGATATATCGTCGCTGGCAACACTTGCACAAAATGCCAACGACGATATATCTTTGCGAAATCTGTCTAATAATAACTTTATACAGGTTGCGGCAGGGAAACTACCTTAACTTACCTTATTTTAACTACCTCGTCTCGAAGGCCAACTTAACTACCGTATTGCGCACTACCAATATGCGCCAACATGGTGCATCCATACAATATTTTTACTATACCTATGTTACTCACGCAATCCATAGCAATAAGTAAACGAAGTTTTATCGCAATCTGATGAACCGTATGGCAGCGCATTACATACGAACAAAGTAAGATTAATTTTTATATATTAGAAGATATTTTAAAAATTATATCACTAAGGTCAATGCGTTGAGATAGTCGATCTTTGAAGCTACTTTTAACTCTTTCCAGTATATTAAAAGGAATATTGTCGATAACAGCTTGTTTTAATATTGCAATGCATTGACCAGCCATCAAAAAAATGGCAGCTTGCTGTTATGTATCCGTCGATGAAAGTACATAATTAGAGAAGTGGGTGCAAATTAGCACCGCATTGAGTTTGCACTACAATGGGTACATTGTTATCGGCAAACATTTATGTGATGTGTTTGAATACGGGCACCGGCCATTACACTATACCCCAACCGGCATTTTATGTGCTCGTGGGAACATCTCTACATGTGGAAGCAAACGTTTCTGTAATTAAACAACTACCGTGTAATTATTTGCACGCATTCGTCCAATGTCGGATCGATATCTTTTCTCTTTTTACGATCCGAAAGAAAACTAGACGTACGAACGCCCATTAAAATTCTACCGAAATAAGAAAGTCTGCGATCGTCTTCGTTAATTTTCTCGGACAAAAAAAATGTATATCATAAGGAATTAAAGTTAAGATTGAGTTGTAGAAAAATATTGATATTATAAAGTCGAAATGGGAGAATATTAGGTCATCCCGAAAGAAATCCATTATTTTCGCACGCTCTCATTTGTGTTCAATTTGTATCCAAACACGGTGAAAAAAGCATTTTTTTGTGTAATTAATCTTATTTTACTATTTAATTGGATCTGATCCTGGATTGCCTAATATTTAAGCGCAATAGATACCGAGTGATTAATATATCTCAAGCATAAATATGCATTTGAAAAGAAAAAGCCGGTCAACTAATCGGCATGGGAATCGACCTATCAAATAGGTGAATCGTTTTAAAATACCCACCAATGAGGTCGGTCAAAATAATTGAATAAAATTGAATGCCGGTTGAATGGATGCCATTTCGCGTATTCCGAAATATGAAGGCGCGGATGCCACATTTTACACGTTCCAACAATTGGGTGCATACGAAAAGAACGAAACGTTCACACCATGCTATAATGGCGCATACTGCATAAAACTGAGAGCGACGATGGCGTCGAAGATCTTTTGTTACCCGGCGAATCTGGGTTAAGGTCTCAGCGACCATACGGCGTCTGACTTCTTCACGGTGAACGTGTCTGCCGTCTGCTAAATCGAAAAAATGACGCTCGTTGTCAATTAAAAGGACTCAATCTAAAAATATCCAATTTGAATCCGATGATAGAAAGACTCACCTATGTTGACCAGTTTAACGCCATCAGCTTCGATGGCCCTCAGAGCGGCCGTCACATTTTCTAAGCTGTGGTGTCGACTTGCAGGACGAGAATGCCACGAGGGTTTCAAAGGTCTTCCCTGAAGCTGTTCGACCAAGGCACAGAGATGAGTTCCAGATTTCAAGTCCTCGGCGAGATCTATCACCTATAAATAAAGCACATCTTAAAATTCGATTGAATGTATGCATTTAATACCTTAAAACTGTAAAAATACAGATAAAAGTCAAATTATTGGCATTAAAAATATAGATCCCGCAGACTATGTGTTAGTAGCACTGCTCATAATGCTTCATCAGTTTATCATATTATCTATAAACCATATAAAGCACTATATTTTAAGTTGAAAATAAAGCACATATAAGTAATGTAATTTTTGGTACAACTGCGGCCGAAATACCGAATTAAAGCTACAGAAATTGTTTATCCTGGAAATGTAAAACCTTTTCAAACAATCTCTTTGTTTCGAAATACAGTCGCAGAAAGAATTACTGATTTGGCTGCCAATTCAAGGGATCAGATCAAAGCAAAATCGTCTAATTTTGAAGAATTTCCAAAGACAAGAGTGTGGATATTGGGGACGAGGCTCAATTAATTGTATTTGGAGAAGGACTTGGACAACAATGAATAATCGGAACGAATTATCAATTTCATAAGAATTTGAGGCTTAAGTTAAGCTAAGTACGTTGTTTATCCAGCTGAAGGGTTCTTAAACAATTCTGGGGTTTAAAAAAATAAATACACCCAAACATCTTTTTGTGCGATTTCGAAGTTATGCGGTTTTTTTAAAGCAATTTTTTCTTGTTTTTAAATCTTACAAAGAGTACGTATCGAGATATTTTGGATTATATAAGAATAAAATCATCAACACTTACCGAAATTTGAAAAAAAAAAAAAATTGGGACTGTGTATCATATCATATTGCAACATCATTTTATCTCAAGTTTTAATTAATTAATTTACTTCAAACTGGGTACGAATCTTTTCTATATATCCCTCTATTTCTCCTACCAGATTTATGTCAAAAATTATTTTTTAACTATTTAAAAAAAAAATAAAACTGTGTGTAAAAATAAGTCCCAAAAAATGACTTGACTGAATTTTTTTTTCAGTCACCATTTTGTGATATTTTTTTTTGAGTTAGGGGCTATAGTGACATCTTTGCTAACAATGATGACATTGACACTGGGTATATAAATTCTTTCGAAAAAGAGAGCGATTTTGAGTAATATCGAAAATCGCATTGAAACAATGATGCAAGACGTCCTTTAAATGTTATTTTTTAATTGCCTTGCTGTTTTCTTGTTTTTTTTTATTTAACTTTTTTTGTGCGATTTTAGATATCTTTTATATAGATGTTTCAAAGTTATGCGGTTTTTAAAATCCATGGAACGCATCTTCATTTTTATGTAAGTCATAGCGTTTTTTATGCGATTTCTTTTTGTGCGATTTTCCACGGAACGCACAAAAAAGGTTTAAATGTATATAAGTTTTTAATAAATAAAAATATTTTTCTTTTGAAAAGAATTTGAAAGGGAGAACGGATATAGTGTGCTCATGTCCGTCGCATACATTATAGAAACGCTATGCGCATGGGCACCTCTCTATTGGGTGTGTATCTATTTTATTATATATTACACAAACACAGCTTCATCTCTTAGCTAAAACGGCAAATCTTTTTTGTACTGTCTTAAAATGCAAATCATATATATTTTTTAAATTCTCTCAATCTGATTGAGAGATAAACCCTGTACAAAACTAACGCTTCGGTGATACGACGACAGATTTTTCTTGACATCAATTATCTTTGATGCGTTAGATGTCGAGGCTGAGGTCAGTGCATGAGGTCAATTGAAGTCTCCAATTCAACAGTGCATCGTACACCTATTATAATTATCGCTGAATTAATCTATAGTTAGGGCACATCAATGATCTCGATTAGAAAGCAGATGGTACTCTTTCGACTTCTGTGCCCTACGGACTGTCTTTTTACGACAAACTTTCAAATCCGGAAACGTGTGTTCGAGGCGCTCGTCCGATACCGTGGTTAATCTCAAGAATCCCAACAATTTCTCTTTTTTTCTAAAAACATTATCGTTTACTACAAAGAAGCACTTTGGTTCGGCTTATTCTAAGAGTCCTCAAACGCACAGGTAGACCGACATTCCTCAGCATGTGCGCAATGCCTTCACATACCGCTACTAAGTGATGATATCACCATAACATCATATTCTTTGACCTCAAAGTTTGCATTTACGAATGACGCCACGTGAACATCATATCAGATCGTCGAAGCCGAAATATAAAAGATGATCTGATAGCGTAGCTCGGGAGATTGAGAAGTCTCCGATGTTAAAATGAGTAATTATTCCGAAGCACATAGACGTAATCCACGGAATCTGGAAGGTCTCCACGCTATCCAACGACGATGCTAGATAATCTTGTGATGTAAATCATTTTGCTATAAGAATTTAAATTGCTTCTTTTGGGTTTCATTTGTGCCATTTGATGAAATAATTGCGACTCGTGATCATCGATAATCTTGGCTGATGGCGATTTTAAACTTTATTTGGGAATACATCATCATATTAACTGCAATCTCATCTACATCGTTATGCGAATTCGCATAAAAAAAATAAAAGTCATCCAAATTTAGAACATTCAAATTTAATAATAGTGTTTCTTCCGTCCAACACGACATATTTAATTCAGCCAGTAGATAAGGGCATCATTTCCACTTTTAAAAAGTATTATATTATGAAACTAGAGAATGAGTCATTAACTGTACCTGAAGTTTGGAAAAAAGTTTTTAATTTTGGAATGTATAAATAATGTTTCATGTGCGATATCTCAGATTACTACACACACACACACACACACTTTAAAATCTTGTTGGAAAGCAGTTTGACACGAATGTGTTACAGATGGCGAAATAATAAAAGCTTCGACATTATCAGCTGAAATCATTACTTTGGCAAATCAACTTGGAGAAGGCTTTGATACTTTTTATCAAAATAATGTCGATGAATTGCTTGAGGATACTCCCTTGAATGATATTATTGGTTTGATGTTATATGACAAGAAAGAAAAAGAAGATATTTAAGTGGAAGAAACTCCTGCTCCTAAAAAAATATACAAGAAACTAGTCAATCTGTTTATTGTACATGACTCAAATTCTGAAATAGCTTTCAAAGTCCAGCGTGAGCTTGAGAATTGCATATCTCCATATCACGGACTGCGTACAAAAATATTGCTTAATCTTCGCAAAGTTTTTTTATGCGATTCTTGCTACATTTCATCACATTGTTTTGAAGTTATGCGGTTTTTAATAATAACAGAACCTATCCCTCAGTTTTCTATGTAGTTCAAGTATTTTTTTTATGCGGATTTTTTATATGCGACTCCCCGTGGAATGTTATCTATCGCATAAAACCAGACCCAAGTGTAAAACTAAAACTCACTGACTTAAAATAATGAAATTGAAAATATTACCTTGTTGTGAAAATAATGATATGATATTTTTGATTTGATGATGATTCCACCAGTCAAATTTGCCAACTCTAAGATCTACCACATCGCTCAATAAGTTCGTAGGATGACTAATAAAACATTCTCCTTCAAGAGTGATGCATTCATTTCAACGCTTCTCTAACATTTCGTTGCTTTTTTGTAGAACGATTTATCTTTGACCTCAAAATAGGCTTCAGTTTCAGTCTTTGAAAAAATAGTAGTCGCTGGAAGTCAGATCCGGAGAATACGGTGGATGGGGAAGCAATTCGTGCAATTAAGCCATTGTTTTTCAACAAAAAAGCGTTATTGTCTTTGATCGAATGTGAGCAAACGCGGCACCCACTTCAAATAGAGCCTTTTCATAGGCAAAAGTTGATGCAATAATACATTACAATGTTTACAATAAAACAAAAGTAGACTGGGTGCCGTTGATAAACTTGCAAGAAACTATGGCATGTCACGCAACTTTAAACGTTGGCCTCTCACCGTATTATTTTCTATGCTAAATCGCTCAGGTATCAATGCTGTGATAACATGTTACATAATCAAGCAGAAAATACTAACATAAGTTGCTTTATTAATATCAAAACTGCTATTTGTAGAATATATGACCAAGACTGACAATTAGAGCCCTTCGCATTTTATGTTTAGAAAAATCTGAATTTAGTATGATATTTTTCTTTTGCATGTGCTGCAGAAACTGTTCTTGCACCATATGTCTGTAAAAACCAGATGGTGGGTCTGTGATTCAGGAAATTGATATATTTGTAAAGATATCCTGTATACTGTATAAGAAGAAGGAGGTCAGAGAGCAGTCAACTTGGTGAAAATGTGCTACTGGAATTAACTGACAAGTACAAAGTAAGTTAATTCATAACTTTCAATAGCGTAAAAAAAACTTCAACAGGCAGGGCTTGCTTTTGTTAGGACTATCCACCGGAATAAAAAATATATTCCTAAAGAAATATTACCAGAACGTCGTCTTCCAATAAATTCATCCTTTTTAGGATTTAAAGACAATGTTGTAGCTGTTTCATAGGCCCCGATAAAAATAAAAGCTTTTATCCCATTGTCAACTGTCCATTATGACACCGAAGTTGTTGGAGAAGTCCAAAAAGTCAAAGGTAATATTATTTTAAGCACACGAGGCTGGTTTTCAAGCTAACAGAGCAAGTAAGCGCTGGTAAGCTGGGAGGATAGTGCCTCTAGTTCCGTTTATTGAGCTAAAAAAGCTTAAAAACGAAGCTAGAGTTGCTGATTTGGTGGCACTGGCTCGCTCTACTAGCTTGAAAACTGTTTTTATGGCAACTTTTTTCTACAATATGCTGGATATTGCATCATTGACATCATTCATAGTTTATAAACAAAATAACCAAAGAACTAATCATCCCACCGTCAAAAATGGTTACAGATACAGTGTAGTCTCGATAATGTTGATGTTTGATGATGATAATGATGATATTTGTATCCTATCTGCCAAAACAAACGCCTAGCCTCATGTTTTAATTAACTTGGTTTTCAAAATAACCGAGCAAGAGCTTAAGAAATCTTATTACACGAGGCATAAATAACAACGAGAGTAAGATTATAAAAATGGACCAGTGGTGATAATAGCTTGGTTACGAAAACTAACCTGTATCGTAGGATGATCGCATATTTGCGAGCGAATTCTAGTGATTCAGAAAGAGCACTACAGACAGAGACGTTGTGGGTGACACGTTGGGGAATGAGAGTGTTAAACCGACTACTCGGCTTAACTAAGCTAATTTAAAATCTTCATAGTCTTAGATGCTATATTTGCTTGTCCGTCACTTATCATCCGTACAAATCCACATATCTGTCAGGATCGCAGCGGCGCGTGTGAAGCTTATATTTAACACTCTCGTCGCCCAACATGAATCGGTGTTGTTTCTCACGGGGCCCAAATTCGATAGTCGGAGCGTAAACAGAAAGAATAGCGATGCAATATTATAACGCACGGGATAAACACAGACGACATGCGGCGGATCTTCTCTCAGGTGTTGTTTTATATTAGATCGATAATCTTGAATCTGCCATTAATCAAATTAACAAAAAGTGAATATAAGCAAATGCGAATAGACAAGGGTAGGATAACAAATTTCGAGGATGATCTCGAAAGATATTTAGACAGTTATCATCTGGAAGACATTATAGAAAGACGATCGTATAGTTAACATTAGATTCGCTTTTCGGAGATACGGAGGCGCGCATATTTGCTGGACGCAGCGACGAACGAGTTAAATAAATAAACACTTTCGATAGCACAAAATCAATTAATTATATGATTCAATATTAATCGATAAATTTGAGTTAACGATCTATACACTCGTGCGATGTACGCAGGGAGCTCTCCGTCTCTGTCTGAACTGCGCTACATTTAATCCGCCTCTGTCTCTCTTCGAGCTCAACATACAAGAATGCTTTTTCTGAATCATTGGAATTCGCTCGCAAATACGCGATCATCCTACCTACAGGTATACTATGAACGTAGTGTTAAAATTATGAAATACAAATTTGTATTGTAAATATGGTATTACTACAATCAAAACCAAGTAGAAATTGATGATTTGGATTGACAATGTTTTTCAGTTATCCGTGTTTGTCATCCCCGGAAAATTGAGAGTCTACTGTATAGGAAAACAAAAAAATTGCATGATTTTGATTTTTTTTCATCCATTTTCATACAAAATGTATGGTCCAGCCAGACCCTTTTTTAATGAATGTAATGAACACATCTATCGACAGAAGGGTTAATAATGTAAGTACGTAAAAAGTGAAAATGATTATGTGTTAGGTTGGTAAACGTGAGTACGTCGAAAGGACTAACATAAGAGACATAAACGATAAAAAGCTCACCTTCAAGTTGGCCGGTCGCAAGTGTTCGTTGACCCAATTCCTGAAGGTGTTGGCTTGAATTTCAACCCAAAGGTCTTCTTTCCCTTTGATCTGCATTCCCTTCGCCGCCGTTCCTTCGGGACTCCTGGCCACCAGACCGGCCTGGGTGATCCTGCCGGCTCCTCCGTCGGCTGTGTGGGCCTTCAGGCCCTGATGGGTCATCCGACCCACAGGAGACTCCGACATGTTTGCAACACGCGCACCTCACAACACACGATTCATGCACTGCTTGTCATATTCGCACTCGCTCGGCAACCCTGCGACATATCAAATGCAATGTCTGCATTTTTAATAGGGCATGCAAAATATCATAACTCCACATTTACACCGGTGAACGCTCCGCTGATTGCGTTCGCCGTGAAAGGCCAATTACAATATACGGTACGTATAATTAAAATGCGATTGTTCCGAAGAGGAAATCGTTCGAGAAGAATATGATGAGTTTTATTTTTGTTGTGCTTTTTGTGTCACTATTGTGGCATTTTTATTCGTGTCGGTTTGTTTTTTAGAAACATAAATTAATACGAAGAACGTACAACACAATGAAGGCGACACAAATCCACGAATTTGTTGCGATGTACACGTTCTATTTGTGCAGTGCAAATTTAAACCGTCGCATGCCAAACGAGGGTCAAACGACACAGTTATCTCGATTTTGATTCACACCATCGGATTCAAATGAGCGCCTACATGAGCAATGCTGAAAAATATCGCTTCGTCTTTAACACATCTTATGCGGGGTCAATTTTATCAAAGTTTACACTTGTCGCGGGCGTTTACTCTTCACCCGTACGTCACGCAAACGCAAGGTCTGTTAAAAACATCGATGCTGTGCATGAGAGTGAACGGAAAATCCGAGGCATGCAATTTCTAATCGTTTACAAGAACTTAAACAAGGCAGAAAGACTTAAACAAACCTTTCTGGCTAACTTCAACTTGGCAAATTTTACGTCGGGGCTTGTGTTTACACCCGTTTAAAATCCAACTGACCAAGGAACTTAAGGAAAAACAATCAAAGATAAAAAAATGAGTGGATATCTTATACACAACATGTTTTATTTACATTGAAAAATCCTGTGGAAGCATACGGTGAGTGAAACGCCAATGACTGATATCCAAGTTTCCCGCAAAAAATGTGTTAATGCGAAAGTCCGTATGATTCACAAGTAGACCGAATATAATAGACATTTAAAAAAAGGATTCATTGGTTTTGTCCACGAACTACATTGGTAAAGGTTTGGCAACCTGTTGATCGAAGCGACGCAACATCCCGATCTACAAAATGATGATTCTTCGCTATGACAATAGATCTTATATCGCTACCGTAAACAAACGGATGTTAGGCAACAAAGACTGGTTGAATATTACAAATAACCTAGATTTGGCACCTCGTTGATATTTATTTGAACTTCTCAAGGAAGAATAACGAGTAAAAATAGAAACTTCAAGTCAGGTACCAAAAATAGAATTATGTAGATGTGATTGCGATACTGCGCAGAAAAATGCGTCTTAGTTTAACACTTTGCTTGCGGAGTTGGTTTGACTTTGATGCGCTAAACAGATTTTTTGAACAACTAAAACTATACTAGATATTTTAAGATTAAAAAAACGGACACTGTTGTAAAAAAAAATACCTATGATAGAAAGTGTCTAGACGCTACGTAGCTTCCGCGATCGTACATATAATAGGGAATGTCGCAAAATGCCCTGAACGAGGACGGAGTGGCCATAAGGTTTGTATGCTCAATCGGTCCGCTTTTCGGACCGCTGATAAGACGAACGAGTGGCTCGCGATCCAATAAAAAGATTATTTAATCTATTCAAATATTTAGAGCAATCTGAGTGTAAATTCAGAAATAAATTAAGAAAACGAAAATCGACCAAGTGAGGTGAAGCTGACCACGCCACAAATGCTGAAAAAAATCCACAAAATGGTATTGGATGATTAAAAATATGCGAGCTAGTAGACATGGTAGGCATTTTAAAAAGCGTTTTATATCGCAAATTGACAAAGGAATATGGGGATTCTCCACCGCCCCGAGCTGTTTATCAGTCCCGCTATTCAGGATCATGCCAGCCTATTCAACAAAAGTGTACAGCAGGGTGCAAAACCTGAATCTAATAACCAAGTCCGCGGAGATACGCTCATTCTCAACTTCGATTGGCCAGTAAGTAAGTTCTATGCGTAGGGGGAAGTCTAGTCTCACTTACGACCTCATTTGGCGCATGCCACATATTTAATTAGTCTCTGTGGGGACTTCCGCGATCATATTATACGCATTTATCAACGAAAATGTCGCAAAACGCACTAAAAGAGGACGGAGTGGTCATAAGGTTTGTATGCTCAATGAGTCCGCTTTTCGGACCGCTGAATGAACGGCTCGCAATCGGATGCCATATCTGAACATAACGATAACGAAGAAAAGAGGGATTAAACAACTTAGTGTATATTATAAAAATGGACAGAGTCAATCAGTGTTGATGCATGTAAAGTAGAATGGTTGAGTAAAATAAAAACCATGTGTAAATCTCGACCGGGTCGGTATTCTGCGTTTTGCGCCTGTGGCGGGCATCTGCTTTGCCACGCTCTTTTTACGACTCTGATTCCAACTAATGAGAGATGGTCTAATCCGACAACGAATTGTGATGATTATCTACTCCCGCAAGCAATGTGTTAATACAGGATTCAACAGACCGAATGTTACATATTTCCCTATATCAGGGCTGTCAAGCCGCCGATAAAAATGCACTTACTTTTGATTAAATGTCTTTTAAAATTATTGATGCGCATGTGCAAAAACAATCGGAATTAAAATATGAGGTTTGCGGCTATAGACGCGTACGGTCTGTGTGTCCGGGTTCTAGCTTGCGTCTATAGACGCTTATGGCACTTACATGGTTAAAATGACTTTTTTCCCAGTGTCAGCGCCGGATCGTCTCCAATATATGTCAGTCATTACGTTGTGATGTAAAACATGATGTTCATATGATTAAATTAACGTGTAAAAACAACCTTGAAAAGTAAAAAACGAGTATCGCGCATGAGAACGTCCACTGCGAAAAGTACATTTCATTGATTGTATGCAAAAAAATGCGACGATCGAAAATGGTGATGACATCCAGAGCCTGGTCGAGACGTGCAGAATTCAAGAAACCTTGACACGAAAAAATGCTTGAGGCCGGGACAATTATAAACGGAAGATTTCCAACGAAGCCCGCTGAACCGAGTGCAGACATTCTTACATCAGATGCAGTCGAATGAATGGAAGAAAGCTTATCCGCCATCGCGGTGTCGAACTAATCGAGTTTCCTTCCTCGGGTGGTGTAAGACTTCGCGCTTCGAACGGGATGCTGCGTGATTGCAAAGCGACCCGTTGAACGAGCCAAAAATTAAGAGCCTACATACGTCGTCGGTTGTCCTTTTAGAGCAAAACTAGGAATTGAACAGTCAACCCACAGTCTGCGGTTGCGTCATCGACCAGATGACGTCGTTCTTCGGCGAAGCCTGTGAATAAAGCGTCCGGTAATTGTTGCTCTGCTCTTCGCTCTCATCCAAATTTCTCCACACTTGCGTGGCCGACTTTTTATGTCAAGTTTGCTCTCAGAAATTCTATCGGTTAAATCTGAGAGAGTTCCAGCGAAATAATATGTATTGCTGATATATCAAAACGATTGAAATTCAATGGGATTGAACGAGGAAAGCATTAGCACCGCTAATATACATGAATAGATAAGAAGCAGAGAGATAAATGCACTTTTTAAAGATGCAAAATCAACAGTAAAAGGATACGCGAACAGTATTGAAAACAGATATGCAAAAATATGCTGGCCGAGACGAATAAGTAAAAGTAGGTTTTCATCAAGAAGGTGTATTGTACCATCATAAGACAACAGGAGAGTGAGACTTTGAATGGACAGGAAAAGACCGGACCGCCCAAAATTTATTATGGATGTTGAAGATAATTTTATAAAAAAATGTTGATGTAGATTTAAATTTATATTTAGGGATCATAATGCACACATGTGGTATAAAATATATATAAATGTCATCCGTTGGCAAATTATAGCAAATTGTATAAAAATGAAAAAAAATACAGATACATCGTTATTATTATATTATAGTCTTAGGGTTTTTTTTACAAATACATTATAGAATACGTTCAAAGACACAATTCAAATATAATTTTTATACAGAAAAATTAATTGATTGAATTTTGTTCTTATGTTTTGTTCGTGTGTTGCCTGTTTTTACAATTCGAGTAAAAACTATTTGCATTTTATCACGCTGCTGCACGCACCACAGATTGAAAACCATTGTTGTGTTTAAATATATCGATGCAATAGACTTTCTTATAGGCACTGTTGAAATTTCGTTTCAATCTATGGGCTGGTTTAAGAATTATATCAAATTTGCGAAGAATTAGAGTTTCATGGATTCGATGCGAAATCGCCCGGACTTATTGGTGGTGTTTAATGCGGAACGCCCGGACTGTAAAGTGTTAAAAATACGAGATTATCTTTCAATCCAAACAATTCCGTCATACTGCTGACGACATTTGCAGATCAGTCAAGGCTTAACATATCGTGATAATACAAGCATTTAATTGAAGTAACTATTATACCTTCGTTTTTCCCCTCTTATTTCTATGCTCCTTCGGATTAATAGATTTCGGTATCCTGCGATAGAATTCTAAAAACGCCGAGCGATCTTGACCGATTTGAGTGGCATGCCCGAATACTTGCTCCTGATGAGTTTCGTCCTTTTGGCCTTCCTGTCTTGGTCCATGGTCAACTGAGAAGCGACTAAAAAGAAAACGGCTGCGAACGTGCCGTCCATCTCCTTGACTAACACAACAAACGTCAGCGTTTAAATTGCAAATGTTTCAATCGATCGAACGAGATGAAGGCGTTTCGAGCATACAAACAATTTGCATACACTGAGAATTAATTCAGACGTATTATGAGTGCGTTCAAAGTGCTAAAACGGCCGTTTTAAAACCACAACAAACAATGTGCGCGCAACAAATTCACAATGGGAATGAAGATAAGCAAAGACTCGTGTGTAAATTTTTTCGCCGACTGACACGAACAAACGCAAGAATATAATAAAGGCATGATAAAAAAGGCGTAAACATCAGTGCGGAGTCTCGAGAAAAAACCGGTCCCGTGGATTCATTTAGCACCATCGACTAGACTCGAATTATAGCATCCTAAATTGCTATGGGAACAAATCCATGTACACAACGTTCGCATTGTTCATCGCAATTTCAAGGTTCAAATAAATTCAAAATCCCATTTGCAAACAGATTTTTTCGGATCAATTCAAAGTTTAACATCAAATTAATCGGACGAATTCACTGGAAAGGGTTCTAGGAACAATGGGGTGCATTTAAATATTGACCTTTCCTTTACTGTGCTTAAAACACCCGCGCGCTTCGATGATGTGTATTTGGTACACAATATAAAAAAGTGATTTAAACACGGAAAAAACTGAATATTCATAACTATTGCTTTTATTAACTATAATTGAGGTTATCATATCGATATCGCCATTATAACAGTCGTTGTTTAGTGAATCTATCACCGTTAGGGAAGGGTTAAATACAGCAGCATCGTCAAGAGGCGGAGTAATCGTGCCATTTCTTTCGAATTTGAGCTAATTTTAAATTGACGTAAACGTAGATGCTATCTATATTCATATGTGCACCGATTATCTCCCATACAAATCCACTTTTCTCTCAGGACTAAGGAATCCAATCTCGAGTCAAAATTTTGATCCCGGGATTTCGGAATTGCATTAGACCGGGATTAGATATCAGATATTTATATGCAAGTTCGAGTTGATGACCGCGTGAGCCTCCATTTTCGTATAGCACCATCAATGTGACTGATAAAATTCTTATCTGCTGAGACACGGACTAAAACTCCCGCAAAATTCCCGATTTCCCGACAAATTATTTATTTCCGTCGCTGCAGATGAATACTTATATACTATAACACTTCGATGTGATTCGTGATTATATTACGGAGGAACACAAAAATTCTGAACCCCGTATCTATTATATTTCATATCGATATTCCCATTTTTAGAGACGAGGTGTAGTAAATACATCACCGGTAGGGAATGGTTAATATACCAATTAGAGCCGTATTCGAGTTCAGCTATGTTCGGCTTCCTAAAACTTATGAAGAGAATAAAGTGTATATACATTGCGCCATCAGCTTGTTTGATTTACAATATTAACCCTTTGAGGAGTTCAATCGCAGAGACAGAAATGGAGAGAGTGTCTTACGTACATCGTAGTGGATAACCCAAATTAATGAATCCATTTCAAGTGTATTGTTTATGTTCACGCGAGGAAATGAACGAATATTTCATGCTATCAATAACGTTAAGGTACATTGGTTGATATACAAGCTTAATACACGCTGCGACGGTCCTGACAGATAAGTGGATTTGTACGGATGATAAGTGGCGGACAAGCAAATATAGCATCTAAAATTATTGAAAATTTAAATTAGGTCGCAAAATCGCGCTTAACACATTTTAACCGGGACGCGGCACTTTCGAGTGGAATATTTTACACGTTTTTTTTTCTAATTTATGTCTATTGTTATCGAGAGGAACATTTGTTTGACTTGTGTCGATGTCTACATAAAAAATATAGTATTTCTATTTCAGAAATGTTAATCTTGTGGAATGAGGCTAATTTTGTAAAGATATAAGACGTCCTGAAACGGCCGACAGTTGTTGCTGATGCAAATCAGCAAGTGACCAGCAAGTGTGCAAGACCTGTTGAGGTCATGATTTGGGTCGCATATGATTTAAAAGACGTTCATCCACAGATTTGACGCCGTCTATTAGATCAATTTAAATCAAATTAATTATACTTTGATCAACTTGGGAACTGTATATTGAATGCTATGTAGAGCTCATTACGGATGTGTATCAAGAGATAGAAAACCTCCATAACTTCCAACGTGCCCGCGTGCTTTCCTTATCGTTGAGCAACGCCAAATCTGCGTCCAACGTGAAGAAAAAATCCTGAGCTTGGTCTAGAAAGTACGTCGGCAGTGTTGCCCAACATGGACATGATCGATAATATGATTTAATAATTATGTCACGCCTCGAAGAATGGCGTGTGTCTTTGCATCGTAATCATGTCCGAAGAACAGCGGTCACGATTACACAATTCAAACAGGAAGGCATTAAAACGTGATATGTATTGTTTTTTGAAGATCTATTGCCAACTATCGTTTCTATGGCATGGCAAAATGGTCGCGCCCTGACAGTCACTAGATCCTTCTACAAAATAATACAACCCGAGCACAAAAGTTACAGGAGTCGACATCGAGATGAAATCGCCGAGAAAATGCTAATTTTTAGCACCAAATCGGTTGCTATCTTCAATTTATTCCAACACAATGAAACGCGACGAGATCATCTCCAAAACAAGAGCTGATGAACGGAGATGCTGATGATAATGACGCTTCGCATATTTGACTTTGCCAGAAGGCCAAACTGCGATCGTTTACTGATCTCTGTGTGTGGAACGGGTTTTTCGGATGCATTATCATAAAAAATGAATAAAAATCGTATTGTTGATTGTTGAGCGTGGGTAAATGAGAAAAATGTATATTTAGAAAGATACTGTTGCAACAGCTGTTGAAAGGCATGTTGGAGCACATGCTTGTCAAAAAACAATTGCTATTTTCTATAGGAACGCGGAATTGATGACGGCAATGACTATTGCGGAAAATCCCCATTTTCGAACATATTTCACGACATTAGATCCAAAATTTTGTTGATCAACAAGCACATGTGTTCATCGAGCGTTGAAATCTCCCCACCATTGATCGATCAATTAACACAGCAAAAGACCCGCAGCAACAATACCTTCAAATTAATAGGTCAAGAATTAAACACAAATAAATATTAAATTTTCCCTTACTGTGCTAAGAAGCACCTGCGCGCTCCGATGATATGTATTTGGTACACCATATAAAAAAGTGCCTAAAAATCACAACATTATTAGAGTCGAGTTGTAGTAAATACATCACCGGTAGGGAAAGTTTAAATGAAATATCTTTTTCGTTCTGTATATGGGTATAATCTGCAGATATTGGTGAATAAAAATAAAGAAAATTTATGCGGTCCGCGCAAATGCCCGCCGAAATTGTGTTAAGACTCGTGAATTACATCATATGATCTTGTATTGCGGAAATATGACAAACAATCAAGTACACTCAAACCTCTTTTTGTGCGAATTTTCGCGGAACGCATCTACCGCACAAAAAAAAGTTGAAATGTACAGTGATAGATTAACAATGGCTTTTTTTCTGTTACCAAGCGATCCTGAAAAATGCCAATTAAAAAATAACCGATAATAATATAGACAATGCATTGTGGTGTCATTTTGTAAGGCGTTGCGTTCTTCGCTCCTTCACAAAATGTCTTTGGGCATGCTTTAAAAAAAGGGTTCGTAGTTGAAGTCTCGCAGTTGGACCTGCTCTCTCTTCCAAAGCAGCTTAAATGCAGCGAAATTAATACTGTGTCAACGAAGACATTGATTTGAATAGCGAATAATAATATATTTCACATAGAACATTGTGTATAAGATTAGGACAATTACTAAATTAAGTCTTGCCATTTGACAGCATTTCAATACAAATAATCATTATAATAATTACGCTGTGTTCAATGTATGCTTTCGATTTTTTTTAAGAGCTTAACAACACGAACTGAATGGCACGCGATGGAACATCAGAATCATCTAATCATTTGAATTTGAAAAACGTTGAATAACGACGCTCAAAACCGACGAAATGCGAGCATTCTAAATTTGCGTCGTCAGTGATGAAAATTAGAATCGAAGAATCTATGCAAAATCGAATAAATAAGCTCGATTTGGTTTAAATATCAATGTGGGTTTTGTGTTTTTTTTTTTTTGGAAATTATTGGATGATTATTCATATAGATTTGCAACAAATCTTCAGATTGTCTATTTATTTAAAAATCATATTCATAGAGAATTAATGACGTGAAAGTGAAATTTAGAAAGTTAGTATGCATCCTTTTGGTCCACTTGATCTCCACGGTCTTGTGTCTCATGATCATCGCCTAATATCGAAAGGATAAACAAATTATATAGTAGAGAATTCATTTTTTTTAATTTTTCGTTTAACGATATCGAAATCATCAACGAAGCTAATGGATGAAGCGCTCCGTGCTCTCAGTTACCCTCCGGGCCGATTTCTGTTATTTGAACAACGCGGTAATCAGCAACCGCCGCAGCGATGAAATCAATACGGGGAAGTCGGCCAAGAATTCCATTACGTTACAAATGTTTTCACGGTTGAAGAAAACACACCTATGGATTTAAATTAGGGGGGAAATGTTTAAGACGAATCGAAGAGGCGGTCCGCAATCATATATAATACGGAAAGAAGTCGATAAAAAGCTCTCTTCATTCAGTTGTACCTATCTCAATAAGAATATAAAAATGTTAGTGTGTCAAAAAAGTAGAATGGCAATAAACGCGCATCCATTAACATAACGAGTTCGTCCAAAATGCAGCCATCTTCAACAGCATTCGAGCGGTATTTGTACCGCCCAAAAAAATCATGTGTAATTTTTATCCAAATTTAGGATTACAGATGGTTGGCTTATCTTCGCCTAAATGCTATGGCTTCTTCCGTCGACTTGCCGGACCAGTTTCTTGGAATTTCAAACACGTGTTCATATTATGTCACGACTTTCTGTTATATTATCATAAAGTACACCTTCCGGGAACCACCACGTAATATTTCGATCGAGCAATTGGGCAGGCGGAAAGCAACGCATTCGGTCTGAGCTCATCCGTGTTCGATGACGTCCGCGCAGAGCGAATGCGCTTATAGCGAAATTCAGCGGCTTAGATTTGCGTTCCGAACGAATTATTGAGTACTTTTTGAAAGTATTCACGCGTTTGATTGATTTTATTTATATAATGGCGTAGGAACTCGAACGAGCAGGCAGGCAGCAAACTCGTTCCAGCAACGCCTTAGATGAATCTCAAAATGGGCGGACTTGCCAACATAATTCCTCCCACTTATCATTAATAATATTTATCGTGATGACTATGTCGACATTCTTACGTCGGTCAAGCCTACAGCCCATTTTGAACATATGGCACCATCCAATGGCACCGTGTCAAATATTTGGACATCGTTCTTTTTTAGCAAAGATGCAAAAAATACAGCAAAAAGACACTCGAGCGTTATAACGTCGTCTTTAGTCTCGCAGAATAGAAGTTAATTATGCGATTCGCGTTATAAATACCCATCCGTGTCCTTAGTCGATGCTGATACAAGGTTGAGTGATGATCGCTCTTTAATATCGTCATGTATGATCTCAACTCTGTACATTATTTCAGAGAAAAAAACATTTAAGCTTGTATTAGTCAATAATATTAATTTTGGAATTTCTAAATTAACCCAATTTATGCCGGATATCAAATAGAAAGACTTTGCCTTGACGAAAGAGAGATCTGGCCGTGGGAAGTACGTCTTCCCGCGGTCAAGGCTACGACGACTTTTCGCGACTCCCGCCTCTTGCGTATCACCACCGAACCGACAACGGTGTCGTTATGTCAGACGCAATGTGTACGCAGTGCCACAGAAAATGTCGCTATCAATCTAGAGAATTAAATCTGCACAGATTTAACAGCGCCATTGAGCGGGGATGATATTTCGCCCATGCTACAATTTTAATTATAATAACTGCCTGGGATACACTGAGTAGTGTCTCCGATTTCTTAAGCACTTACGATTACTAAAATGGAAATGATTTTTTGGAGCAATCCTAATTGCTCAAAATATTGGACAGAAATAAATCCTAAATGCAATTAACGGTATTTGAACAATGGAAAATCATATTTTTGTTGTGTGTAACCCTTTCAAACCGGAGAACATACATGCTACGCTCTAATATAAATTCACACAATAAAAGCACACAATATTCCTTCATTTTTTCGGAATATTTTTCAATGTTCAACTTAATGGTATTTGCTTTCTGTTGTTCAGCTATTTTTGCGTATTAATGTGTTGCAAAAATAAAAGGACAGGGTTACCGTGCAAGTCTGTTAGTTTACTTATAAAAGAGTAGATTTTACAAAAGAGTGGTGATACTTGGCTAATAACGCCACTCCAGAACAGTCAAGAGGGAATAACAAAATTGATCAACGATAAGAATGATGCGAGTATCTTAATTATCAAAACAAACGCCTGCTCTCAAGACACCACGAACGAAAATCGTCTTTTCTTATTAAGAGTATGACTTAATTATGTTGAAATAAAAATATATTGAATGAAACAAAAAATTAAAGGTACTTGCGCTTGATCAAAGCATTTATCTTGTTTTGCATCCCATATGAACTGGTAGTCTGCGGACCACCAGGGTGAGCGTGTCGAATTCCTTCTTAATTAAATGCAACAAATAGGGGTTAGCAAAAAACTATTCGTAATCTGCAGTATGACATTGCAAAGACAAGTTCAACTGCTTATGTTGTTAAATGCTTAATTCCATCTGACTGTCATATTTTTAAGACGTTAGGCAATTCACTTCCAATTAAATTTTTACGTCAGTTAAGCATGTCCGATTCTGCTTAAAATTCATTTTTAATGAAGAACTATTACAGTTTCACAGAAGAGGAATCTAAATTATTTGATACAATATTTGTTCTTGTGTAAAAAAAATAATTTATGCATAGGATACTATAAATATATATATAGCAGCGGCTTTCGAGCGCAATAAAAACTAAGAGAGTCGACCGACAGTCTTGGCCGCGAGAAGATATGCTCTATCCGCTGGATTCTCAGCGATCTCACGCGTTTCTGATCAGGCGCGGTGAAATTTTATACCATGATAACAATTTTAAAAAAACGATTTACTAGATGACAAAATATTGAAGATAATCAAATCATTGATGAAATGACGAACGATCTGTGATCATAAAAAAAGCTGAAATAAAGGAAAGTTCCGTACTTAACGTGCGATATAGCATATGTTTCCTGCATAATTAAATACAATTTCAATAATTTACTTAATGCATACATATTGACTGTCGAGCATTAATTATGCCAAATCTGCTATTAACTCATCTGCTTTGACTGCTGCGATTGCGGTGTTAATTAATATATATATATATTAATAGAAAGCATACGGTGTGTTCGTTTCGGTGCAATAAATCTTTAATTAATATGAGCATTTGAAAAAATCTCTGCTTTTAATGCAAATAAGAAGAAACATATAACAAAAAAGCAATAAAGACAGATTGCTTCAACGGTGAAATTGATGCTCTATAAGAATTGACTGGAAAGTGATGACTTCTACACCCACCGAGGATATGGTGAAATTATCGCAGAGCTACTAATTGCATTCATACGAGAAAAGAACCAGATTAATGCCATTTACCTCTCATGTTGATCTAGATTCGGTACGCGAATAGATAACTGTGGTTGTTCAATGTCCACACAATCAATTATCAATCATCATTCGCCGATTGATGGGTTCTATTGCGCGCGCAATGAATTCGAACAAGTCAGGTCGCATAACGAGACGAACGAGCGAACACTTTACGTCCGGGCCGACATTTTTGCGTGAAGGCAGAACTAAAGTTTTAGCGCCATTTTTAGCATACATAATCGCATTCAAAATGCGATTACGGATCGTAATGAGTTAATTGGACGAAATTTTAAGCTTAAAAATCGACGCAGCAGTTCGAAACCACTGATACGAAAGTCTCAAGATTCGAACATACCAGACGTTTCAAGGTGATCGATGTCGTCCTACAGGAGACCTTTGCAGGACATTGTGCTATTTTTCCATCGCCCAAAGTCAAATCAAACAAACAACGCCCAATTTTACTTCAAAAACAAACCAATTTTAAGCAGCAAAGCGGCATTTTCAAATCCGAAGCATTCGGATGAAGTCGGACTAATCGACCATCAATGGAAATTAATCGATAATTTGCATGAATTATGAAACGGATTCCAAATAAAAAGGCATTTTTAAAAAATGATTTTATGTAATTTCCTTTCCGTCACGGCAATTACGTCAGTTTCCATCATCAAATATTATTACGTTCTAAACATTTTGAATATTCATATTCCATAGCACAACAGTTGTTGTTTAATCGCAGATATATTACCAAAATCAATGCCATTTGCATAGCATCAGGCCTTCGAACCGGAACGAAACCGATAACCGGTAAAAGCGCTATTTTTGTCGGACGAAAACCGTAACCGAATCGATATAAATGTTAGGAACGTAACCGAAGCCGAAATAAAAAATGATAACGGTTCGAAACTCTGCTTAACACATAAACTGTGGGAAGCAGAGCCGTAACTAGGGTATGATGCGCCCGTGGCAACAATCTAAATTGCGCCCCCTCCCTCCCATTTTTTCGTGAATTCAAGAAGTAGTTCATTTGTCGGATTTTTTCTATTGATCTGAAAACGAATTTTTGATTTATAATATGCGCAGGAGAAGAATATATATACCTATAAAAGTATAAAATTAAAAAATAAGTAGAATTTTTAAATTTCCATATATTGTTGACAAATTGTAATCCAAAAAAGTAATTTATTTAAGCAAAAACCTTAATACTTTAAGTATATCCAATCAACAATATTATAGTGAAAAACCTCCCAAAAATTCACGCAGGTCGATCAAAAACTTTTTAAGCCCCAACTTAGGTCATGCGGTTTCGATATAATCTCAATTAACCCCTTGACGCACAGTTACCGTCATTCGTCAGCAGATAATAACTGCTTATTGCACCAGATAAGTCCATGCATACCTTCTTCGCCGACACTTCAAATCATTATCGACGAAACTCATCAAAATGAAAACAAACTTAAGTGACTCAAAGACGGCTGTGTACGTCAAAGTGATAATACTGCTATGTATGTAAATTAACGCGTAATATGTTCCATGTCGGCTGAGAGTTAAATGCGGGCAGGACCATAACAAGAGTATGAAGCGCCCGTGGCAAGTGTCTAACTTCTCCCCCCTCCCCCACCTTCCCAGAAAATCCAATTTTCTTAAAGTTTACTAATACTATTATAAATGCAATATATTAAATACTATTATTGTGTATGTTTTAAAATAATATACAAAGATAGTCCCAAAAATACCCGACCTACGTATAGATAGCGATTACTGTTTTTTAAAAAATGCTATAAACGAAAGTGTTTAGACGCTACGTCGCTTCCGTGATCGTACAGATCATAGAAAATGCCGCAAAAAGCCCCAAGAGAAGACGAAGTGTCCATAAGGTCTGTATGTTCAATCGGTCCGCTTTTCAGACCACCGATATGACGAATGAGCGCCTCGCGATCGGATATATATATTATAAAAACGGACAGAGTCAATCAGTGTTGAATTATGTAAAGTAGAATGGTCAAGTAAAATAAAAACCATGTGCCATTCTCGAATGAGTCGGTATTCTGCGTTTTGCGTCCCAAGCCCAGTTGCGCCCGAGGCGGGCGCCTGCTTTACTACGCTGAATTTTCAATAATTTCACAAAATTGAGTACATTTTCAATACACAGATTGACCAAAAAGTCTTGTTTGAAACCTAAAAACTAAAATTACTGTCCACATACCAAAAATAAAAACAGTGAATTGCTATTAATTTTCGAGCTTTTTTTTCTTTATTCGTGCAATAAAAATGGTATTGGGTGTGTGAATAAGTTCATGCCGTTTCACCATCAGATTTTTCACCATTTTGGAGACCTATGATGATCATGCTCATGCAGATATTGATTTAATCGCTTCAAAAATGTTTAATGCTCGATGAAGATCCATGCCAAACACAAACTGAACTTGCAAAATCATTAGGAGTCGATCGAGCAACAGTTTCGAAACGTCAGCATTGGGAATGATACAACAGGGAGGATCTTGGTTGCCTTACGACGAATGGCGTCTTTTGTGGATGTGGAAAAGTGGATTATCCATGTTTCATGTTCATGTTCTGTATTTAATGGGATCAGCTGAACGTAGTGTATTACTGAGCTGCTCCGACCATCAGAGGAGATCTCTACCGAAAGCAATTGATGCATTCAATTCGAGCATTGAAGGAAAAGCGACCATAATATTCCCAAATACAAAACAAGTTGATTTTGCAGCATGACAATGCTAGGCCGCATGTCGCATCAGCGATCAAAACTTACCTAGAAACGATGAAATGGGAAGTTTTACGTCATTCGCCGTACTCTTTAGACATTGTTCCTTCTGATTACCACTTTTCCGATGGATGACTTGTGGCCTGGCTGAGACTTCTTATGAAGATACCAAATAATGGGTCTATTCTAGGATAGCCTCAAAAGACGTGCCGTTTTTTCGATATGGAATTCAAATGCTGTCAGAGAGATGGGCAAAAGTAATGACTAGTGATGGGCAATACTTTGGGATGGGAAAAACGGCAGGAAGTTATTCATACACCCAATATAAAATGATCCAAAACTTTATGAACATATTTTCCAATAGTTAAAACTATCGATTGAAGGGGAAAAAACTTATTTTTGACTCTCTAACCCAAACGACTGCCTTAATCCAAATAAACATTTTTTATAAATTATATTATATCATTAATTATAAAGCGGATTAAAAATGTATAACCCGCCCTATTTGAATCCCTCCCTCAAAGGCCATCAATATAATTTAAAATCAGTATAAAAACTTGTAAAACTTTTCTTTATCTATACCGATTGATTTGATGAATACTATCTCGAAAAAAATATTTAAATATGTCAGTTATTTTAGAAGTAATGGCGTTTTATGTAAATACACGTTTTTTATGCGCGACGTTGAAAGATTGTCCGCGTCGTGCGACAAATGCGTACGAAGTTTCCCCGCACTTAATGTGTTAACCGTTTTACATACGTGCAATTTAAAAATAATGTAACAAAAAAATATTTAAATTTATCGTATAACTCCATAGCGTTCTTAACGTGAGAAATTATCAAATACATACATCAATGACATGCACACCGATTTAAATTTTATTTGAAATTTTGGCCATAACACATCGAAAGGCGTGCATGTAATATGTACGATACTTTGTTCGAATTTTGCAATCGATCTTTTGTTAGGATTGTGAGAATAAAACGAATCCTCGTCGTTGTACGTCCCTCGTTCAGATCGAATGACATTTAATAAATGTTTCATATGAACGTTCCTCGTATTGGATTTTGACAGTTGAAATGGCCGTAGTATTATTACATTTGAATGGAGAAACTGAATATATATGTACACAAAGCCGACGAAAATAAATGGTCATTGAATCGTCACTCACTTTTCAACATCACCACATATTAACATAGAAAACAATTTAACGTTTGTTTTGAATAAATATAAATGACGCGACGAGAGGGCGGCCTTAAAACGACCGGCGCAACTGACAACCCCGAGAGGTCTGAGACAGCACCTGCACCTACCTTATTTTGTAATTCATCGACAGGGCTGCCAAAACACTAATCTTTTCATTTAATTTTTATATCAAATATACTTATTGTTATTTACAAACGCCTCTGCTGTTAGTTATGCTGTTTTATCTCTTGGCCAAGAAACGGAGTTGGGTCTTCAAGCTTTGGATATTTTAAAAAGCTATAGCTTTCTTCCATTTGCACCATGTCTTTATTTTTAAATTCCTCGAACTCTTCTACCTTTCGTTCCTTTATTAACCTCTATGGGAGTACTATCGAAGGGTCTTCGATATGACCTTCACTATTCAGAAAGAGCACTCTTGTGCATTGAAGCTCCGAGGCGGACAGAGACAGAGAGAACTTAGCGCAGTTCAGGAGACTGATACGGAGAGCTTTCTCGCATGCATTGCATGATTGTATAGATAGTTAAGCCCAAATTTATCGACTTATAATGATTTCGATTTCAAGTGTGTTATTTGTTTACGCAAAGAAACGACCGAATATTGTGTGTTATCGAGAGTGTTTGTTTATTTAACTGCTTGCTGTTCTTCGCTGCGTGTTGAATGAGTCTTTGTCCAATTATCATTTCCTTCTAAAGGAGGAGCAAATGAATCGATTTTTTGTGCATTGTTTATGTAAAGAAATGACGTGGTCTTGTATGCACTATCAAGTGTTCATTTACAATTGACTCTGCCTCGAATTGAAGATTGTCTTACGCTGATTAGGAGCTAACAGAAAGTAATCGGTGTAAAGCGATTATGACATCAACGACACTCACGACAAATTATCGAGCTAACCTTGACTTCGAGCAACTTCGAGCTGCCTTCGGGCAACGTTAATTTCGCATACCTACAGTTACAGTCTCATCCCCAGTTACAATCTGATATTTAAAAAAAACCTTTGTTGCCTTTGAATCAACTGCTCGCAAGTGAAAACTAGCCTTTTAACGTCTGTGTTTCAGGTTTATAATACACGTCTTGCTCTTTGAATCATTTCCATGAATTTCAACCGCACAGAAACTGCTTGCTAAATCACTCGCATTGATTTTGTAAGCTCCTCTTGCGTTTAACTCGGATCTTCATCAAGTAATACCTCCAATTCTTTGTCTTCGAATTTTTTTAGTTGTCCAGAGCGAGGTTTGTCTTCAACGCCGAAACCATTCCCTACGTAATTTATCAATTGGAGCATTGTCATCGAAGGCTTCCATTTGCAATTTATGCGCTTCAGCCGCATTTTTCTTCCAATTAAAGCAGAAAACTAAAACCTCCCACAAATGCTGCTTAGTTAACACAAAATTTGATATATTCAACGCAGTAAAAAAACATTTTTTTTATAAAACTCAAAGCGATATAAACTGAATATTATTTACAGATATCTAACTTCTCTGAAACCGCCGAAATCAGCTGTCACTATGAAGCATTCATAACAACCAGAGCCATTTTTTGAAAACGGACCGAACTAATTCATACTCCTAATACATAAACCACATTTGCTCACAGCCAGCTGAGTGAACAGCAGCCGGTGAAAACCGCTCAAAGCGATCAAAAACGCAAATGTCACCTGGTAAAGTTTTGGCCTCCGTATTTTGGGATGCACACGGTATTTTATTTATCTAATACCTTAATAAAGGAAAAACCATCAATAGCAAATATTATATGGAGTTATTGGTGCATTTAACGGAAGAAGTTGCGAAAAAAATAATCCCAAATGAAGAAGAAAAAAGTGTTGTTCTTTTACCAAGACAATGCACCATGTCACAAGTTGATAGTAATAATGTCAAAATTGCACTTTGAATTGGTTCCCCATCCACGGTATATTTCAAATCTGGCTCCCAGCGATTACCATCTGCTTGCAGACCCACAAATAATGCTTCAGAGAAAGAAAATTGGCTCCAATAAAGTCGTGCTTACCAAAACTGAAGCCTATTTTGAGGCCAATGTTAAATCATTCTACAAAAAAAGCATCGAAATGTTATGGAAGCGTTGGAATGAATGTATGACTCTTAAGGGAGACTATGTTGATGAATAAAGTTAAACAAGTTAACCGCGGGACAGGAGAATTTTTCGTATTCGCAAAGACTTATTTGCTAAAATTTATCATTCTCTTCCTCAAAAAAAAACGAGCAATCGTGACAAGCGACAAATCTAAATACCCAACCAAACCTTGTCATGTGTCCACATAAGGCGCATAGTGAAGCTCAATACGTTTGTATATTTTGTAATGTTTCTCTTCACAAAGGTGATTGTTTTAAAAAGTATTTCACACTTCTAAACTATTAATTGACAATTTAAACTTTCATTTGTATAAAACGATTTTTAATAACATAATTAAATATTTTAAGAATTTAAATATTGTTGTTTTTTTTTGTTTTGGTGCCTATGGATGTAATCTGCAAATATTGGCTAGTACAAAAAATATCCTGCAATTAATGTGTAAACATTTTAATAAATGATGAGTGACAACCCTGTCTTTGCATGGATTACGTCGCTTAACCATATTTGTAGTCACATTCGAATAAACATATGGCAAGCATCGGTATGGAACTGCCGGTTCGTGATCGATGAATACGGAAATTCGTTACATAAAAATACTCATAAAATTGGTTCATAAGTATTAAATGAAGAAAAAATGTAAATCACAAAGCTTCTCAAATTGTTATAATTATTTTATAGAAAATTCCAATCTCGTGAACCAATATCAAATTTAAAAAACCACGCCACGTTTCAAACTTAAAAAGCAAAGAGATCGCAGACTCTGCACGTTCAGCATAGCTATGTCTTACGACGAATTCAATCCCGCTTGGAGAAGGCGCGGTTCTTTGTATTGTAAGGTTGCTTGTCTACTATAGGCGAGATCAAAAGGAGGACTTGAAATAAAAGGGGGATAACTAAAAAATGGAAAATTGAATGGAAAAATTGACATAAACGTAGATGCTATATTCATATGTGCACCTCTTATCGTCCATTCAAATCTACTTTTCTTTCAGGATCGCGCAGCGCGAGTCAATCTTGTATATCAATAAATGAACCCAATATTCTTGCATTTCTTCGCATAAACAATACACATATGTGTCACACAATGAAACGCAAGACACTCTCTCCGTCTGTGTCTGATTCACAATCGTCGCCGTCAAAGAACATTTGATAAAGAACATCAAATTTATATATGGCATATTACAAACTATAGGTAAGAATTTAATTCCAACTATTGAATAATAAAAAAAAGCATGTAAAACAAGAAATATTTATTGTAATAATACATATGACACACAAATAAAGCCTTCAATTGAATGCACGTCAAAACATTCATAGCTAAATGCAATTCCTGTTTATAGCTTATAAATTACATACTCGGAATGCATTCAACATACATGCACAGAAATTGGGGACTCTTGAAGATTAAATTATTTCAGAAAAAGACTTAACGGATTGTTATTTCGCATAGGCGTCACTTTTGGTGACGAATTACAAGCAATTTTGCACAAACCGGCAAATTTATCTCTGTGTCTCTTTTTCTTGGCACTAACATTTGGCGTGTCTACTTTCACAGACGGCTTACTAGGTGGAACATTCGGCGATTGAGTCGACTGATATAATAAATGAGCATTTTTAGTCTTCTTATTGTGTATGGTCTTTTGAACGTCTTCAGTTTTTTGAATTGTATTCGTTTTTACGATATCATTTATATTGGTTTTAATGCGATTTTTCTTTGCATCGTTCAAATTTGCTATCAAATTACGTTTCGGTAATTGTATTTCAGTATTTTTTTTACAAACAAAACAATTTAAAACCTGCGAACGATTTACAAAAACACTAATTAACATTTTTAATTTCTATAAAATAATAATTATATACTAAACATTTTTTTCTTCAGTTCACTTACAACTTTATTTCCAAACAGATTTAATTTAGGCTTTGTTTATTTCATTTTGGCTTTTAATTCCATCTTTATTTTTAATTATATTTTTATATCTTCTTATAGCACTTTTACTTAAGTTTACTTTTAAGTATCTAGAAATATATATACATACAATTTTAATAACAAAATTAAAAAATAATAAGCGATTTAAATTTAAAAAAATTCAACCTTGGAAGTAAATTTGTTATCGATCCAAGAAGTGCAACAATTTGAACATCGAGATTGTGGTCCAAATATATTTCCAGGAAGCGTATATTTAAACGCTGACAATTCTACACACTTGCGTTCTGAAAAATCAATTGTGTTATTTTAGTCACACTGTTGATAATCTGTATGCTTAAATTTATATAAATAACGTTTTAATAATTACAAAATATGAGACTTTATCACAGTGGACACATGGTCGGAACCGTTCAAAACTGAAGCACTCTTACAAAGATATTTAATTGACGATTCCACGTTATTCATAGTGCAAAATATAAATGTTATTATATTGTGTTCTAACACTTTTCATAAGGATTAAATTTAATTTAATCTAAACTATTTACAAACAGCACATGCGAGTGACGTTTAAAACACATTCTTAAGAAATACGAATGAGCTTAGGCGCAATTATTTCGGCTATAACTTTTGAATACAAATAATAAATATTTTTTATGCTTACACCAATACTTTTATAAAATAACCAAATGCATACATTAAATATATAAATGATTTTTAAATTTCACTATAATTGATTAATTAAATGTCATAATAAATAATTTTATAATGATATTTGTAAATGAGCTACAAAAAATATACAAATAGGAAATTTAATTTTAAAAAATCAAGCGCCAACAGAAATTAATTGAAACACTGCATTGCAATAAATAAATACATTTATTATTCAATTGAACGATATATTATTTTGACATTGATATTTAATTTTTTTGACTTGCAACATTGTGTATTTGACGGTAAGTCGGTATGCGTTTCACCGCGGGTCTTCTCAATTCTTTGGGAAGAAATCGTAATTATTATGTCACAACTCCGATATTTTATGTTAACGCCGGTAAGTTATAATATGTTTAGTTTTTAATGTGAATTTTATTAGACGATTGGAAAGATCCTATTCATCAATTAATTTCATTCTTATGAGATAACCTTTTAATTTCCCTAATAATATTGTGCAGAGATAAACATTCAATATAAATTGATTCAATTGATTCTCCTAGTGTTTGTACATTCAGAGGCGTTGATTGGGCCAACGATTAAAATACATTTGTACGATGATATTTGATAAAAACTATTCAATTATTGATATTTCATTCCACTGATCGTTAATTTTGAATTGCGTATTTTTAAGCTCCCCACATTGGTCATTTATATTCAGCCATCATAGCTGATACAATTCAAAGGTTTCAAAGATTGCTGCATCCTAAAAGTAACATTATATTTAGTACGGGCACTGATGAACATGGAACTAAAGTACAACAGGCTGCTAAAAAAAATAACCAACCTTTAGATGAATATTGTAGTTCAATATCAAATCAATATAAAACACTTTTTCAAGACAGCAGGAGTAGAATTCACAGATTTTATACGTACCACTGAGGAAAGACATGAAAAGGCTGTACAACATTTTTGGGTATTATTTTTGAATTTAGTGTTTAACGCTTAACTGATTGCACACTCTACATTGACATGATAAACCAGCCAGGTATCACCAGCTTGGCCAGCCACTTTGGTGGATGCAACATTTATTCAAATATAGGATCTTTTAATAAGGACGCTCGATTTTTAAATGTAAATAAAACAAGTTGTGTGTGAGTTGCACGCGTTGTTCATTGCTATAAACATCCATGGTGATTTGCCATGTATTACTGAACAATTCACAACAAATTTGGCAAATGTTGCTTTAAAAATGTGGCTGCTATATTCTAACAAATTTCAAGCGTCCATATTGAAAGACCCTATATAATAAAAACTTATTTTCCATTTGTCGAAATTATAATAAATCAGTGTGATCGGTTAAGTGTTATGTTTTATTAAAAATAATTGTATGAAAATATATTTAATTTATGTTACAGAATGAGTTAAAAAAACGTGATCTTATATATTTGTCTCAATATTCCGGATGGTATTGCGTTAACGATGAGACATTTTTAACAGAATCACATTTACGAGAAGATATTCAAGATGGTAAAAAGGTAATTATTAATTTGTAATGTGAATAAATATTCAGTCTATTGAAAGAATTCTTTAAACTTAATGCTATTTGATATAAAAACTGTAATCATTAACATGTACGTCGCCATGTAACCCGTATTTAGGTGAAGATTTTCCTTTCTTTCTCTTAGTCTTTTATACATTTTGTTCTCATTTCCTGCCATTCGAGCATTTGTCGGTAAAATAGAGAGCAATTCCTTCGAATAGGTTTGCTCTATAGATTTTTATGAACTTTTAAATGGGGAGACGCTTTTTATACTTTCTTTTTTTCATCGTTAGGCATAGCATTTTCCGAGTACAACCATTCTCTAAATAACAGTTGTCGGAATTGTCTTCTTTCAATTTTTTAATTTACGATGCCACTTTATGCTTTCCACGTGACGTTTCCGCGAATAGAAGACTTAAAAATGTATGACTATTCATCCATAAATAACATGTTAAATAGAAATTTATGCTGAATTTATTATTTTTAGTGAATGCTTATTTTTTTTATTCAGGTAGTTTTATCTGCGGAGTCCGGTCACCCGGTAGAATGGACGGAAGAAGAAAATTATATGTTTCGGCTCAGTTATCTAAAATCAGACTTAATCTATTGGATAAAACAAAGTTTGTTCTATAAAAATATTTTTTATTGAATATATTTTTATATCAGCTTCTTAGAATTATCTATTTCATAACAGAGGGGGTAGTAACTCCTTCGAAATATCAAGATATATTACTTAGATTCATCAGCGAGAGCTATATTCCCGATATATCCATAAGTAGGCCATCAAATCGAGTATTTTGGTCCGTTAAGGTAAAATTTATAAAAGCAATTCAATAATGTCCGATATTCTTATATTTGTTGGTTTATTTGATTTTGTTGATGTTCAACATCAAGGTGCCTGATGATCCTTCGCATGGAATTTATGTATGGCTGGATGCTTTAATAAATTATCTGACTGTCGTCGGATATCCATTTGAAACGGATCCAAATTCTATATCAAAATGGCCTGCCGATGTTCACGTTGTAGGAAAAGATATTTTAAAGTGAGAAATTTAATATTTTAATAAAAAGATACTTTCAGCTATACCATAATTTTGAATTGTTATTATTTATTTTTAGGTTTCATGGATTATATTGGCCATCATTTTTAATGGCAATTGGTCTTAATCCTCCGAGAAGGATATTATGCCACGGTCATTGGACTGTAGATGGAAAGAAAATGTCAAAATCTTTAAATAATGTCGTAAATCCGTACAATGTATCCACTTCTTTAGAGGCATTAAGATATTTTTTATTACGAGAAGGAACGATGCATAGTGACGCTAGTAAGATTCAGGAGTTTTAGTTAAGCAGAACAGTTGACATTAGACAATTTTATTTAAATTTAATTTATTGTCAATAGATTACAGCGAAGTAAAAATGGCGAGAATACTAAATTCTGAATTAGCAAATACTCTCGGAAATTTATTAAATAGATCGTGTAGTGCATTGCTGAATCCACGACAAGAATTTCCACTGCTCCATTTCGATGAATTTAAGAAAATAAAGGAAAATGAATCTGCTAATAAATTAATTGCCTTAGTTGACAATTTATCAGGCAAGTGCTTGTATAGGGTTTTTTTTAAATAAGGACGCTCGATTTTTAAATGTATATAAAGCATTAAGTATGGAATATAACGTCGTTCAAATGTCCACTCAAATGGATGCAAAAAAATAAAAAAGAACTGTTGTACACAACAATCAAAACAGAAAAACGCAAAATAAGGAAACATTGGCAAGTAACGAGATTGCCAGAAATCAGAAGTATTCACTCCACACAATAACATGAATACTTCAGAAAGCGAAGATGAGATTCACCAGCCCCCGAATACAAAAAAACCAACCGTTTGCATCAAAAAATTCACAAGGCGAGAATTCAGATCAGTCATAGCAAAAGTTGATATAAAAAAATTGTCTGGCTACTGATCTCATTACGGGAAGAATGGTAAAGGAACTTCCTACCAAAGGATTTAAGTTCTTGGTACAAACATTCTGCGCTCTGTCTCTGTCTATCTCCGAGCTCAATGTACAAGAGTACTCTTTCTGAAAATCAGAGAGGGGATGCCAGGCTCTGGCACAGTACTCCTTTAGGGGTTAATGAATGAAGACATACACGAGTCAGCAAGATAAACGTCAAAAGAAGGACTAAATATCTCCGAGGATAGATTGTTTATATAATTTAAAAAAAATGTTCGCTGCGCTTTGGTGGCACGTTTTTGGGAAATACAATTTTCAATGACTATCCAATAAATTTGCTGGATGATGTTTTTATAATTGACTTTGAGGACATCAGTTGTTTGCGATTTATACGCATAGATCTGTAATTTAAGATACCTCAAAAAGAAGTAGTCCAATGGTGTTAAATCGCACGATTTTGGTGACCAGTTCACGTTGCTGCCGCACGAGGTAACCACGCCCTCATATCGCTTGTGCAAAATGTCCATGCGCTGTACAACACTATATCTACTGTCCATATCATCCAGTTTAGGTTACAAAAAGTTACTTATCATTGGTCTGTAGCGTTCACCGTTGACGTTTATGACAATCCCAGTTTCGTTTTGGAAGAAATATGGA
This sequence comes from Stenopsyche tienmushanensis, assembly GCA_008973525.1. Classification (NCBI taxonomy): domain Eukaryota; kingdom Metazoa; phylum Arthropoda; class Insecta; order Trichoptera; family Stenopsychidae; genus Stenopsyche; species Stenopsyche tienmushanensis. The sequence continues at coordinate 1,163,388 of WACJ01000017.1, forward strand.
CCGATGATTCTGCCAGACTAAAATCCGTACCAAACAGTATCATCCCAAATCTGACAATTTTGTTTTTTCACACATCCATTCATCCAAAATTGTACCTCGTTCCTAAATATAATTTTTTGGCAAAACATTTTTCGAATATGACACAAAATTGACAGACGGTGCTCTAACAACGTGGCCGCTATATCCTAACAAATTTAAAGCGTTCTTATTATTGGAAAACCCTATTTTTTGTGTATTTTTATTTTTTATTATAAAACTAACAAGAACTTTATTATTTCAGAGCTTTGTCGGGAGCATTATGAAGATTTCAACTTTTATAAAGTTGTTGATTGTGTTATAGCTACATTGCATGCTGCAAATGAGTTTTTCAACAATTTTAAGCCTTGGGAGCTGAAAAAATCCCCCGAATTACAAAAAGAATTGGACGTCGTCTTGCATATAACTTTGGAAACTATTAGAGTATCGTCCATCATCCTTATCCCGATAATTCCTAACATGGCGAATAAAATATTAGATAAAATGCTCATTCCCCAGAATTGTAGAACATGGTATAACACAGGCTACATCAGTTGGCAAAATGATGTGATAACCGAAACAAGAAATCTCTCTACGGAAAAGCTTCTATTGTTCCAAAAGATTCCCATGGAAAAGCAAAAAGAAAAAACTGCATCATAGTATTACTTAAATATTGACCTCTAATGGTTGATAATTGTTATTGTCAATTACGTTTGAATAATGTCTTCATTTTGCTTTTTAATTTGCTTTTGGTGCTATTATATGCATGCCATTATTATTGATATATTTAACTTGAGTCAACGCGAGAGAAATTTCTCAATAAATCATCTATACATCATTGTGATTGTGAACTCATTTTCTATGAACATTATTACCGTTATACCTGCCCTTCTGTGATAGGATCTTTTATTAAAATATGTAATCCTTTGTAGTTTTTATGGCAAAATGTTAAACATTTGTTATGAACAAATACCGTGTTCTTTTTTTAAAAATGAAATATAGTATTGTTTTGTTATTATAGTTGTTTTTCATTATGCATGTTTGAAATACAGAAAAGGCCGAGTTAATAATTCTAAAATGTGCATGATAATGTTTTAAAATTGTCACCAGTCACAGAAAGTTATGCCTAAAATTGCCAAAAAAGACTTGTATGAGCTTCTGATTGGAAACCTTTTCAAAGCAGACTCGTTCAATTATATTTCTTCTTTGCCTTATTTACATTATAATACAAAACTGAAAAATGTTTTGTAAAAAATACCCAATGTCGTTAATTAAAATATTTTATTTTCCAGTACACAAAATTGAGTTAAATCATCTAACGTTATAAATTTACAATGGACGATGCTTATCAAAATTTAATCTTATTGGGTGAGCTATTTGTTATTTCAGAACAAGAAACCAGAAGTAGTTACAGCTTTTATATATCTACTAGCAAATAACCCAGCGTGTGTTGCAATGCCACTCAAAGAAAGTTTTTGTATTTCCGTTTATTGTAATGCTTTTGGATACACAATATTTTTTGTTTCTCCATCTGATGCATACACTAATAAATCTGAAGGTTGCTCGACTGTTTCAGACGAACAGGCTTGAGCAGAGTGTACTTGAATGGTTTTCAGTCTTGCTTTCCGATGCTCGTCTGTTTCAGACAAACGGGTAAAAACAATGCGTACTCGAGCCTTTTCCAGTTATGCTTCCAGTTGACCATCTGTTTCAGACAAATGTGCCTGAGCGCTACATACTTGACTGGTTTTTCGTTTTACCTCCGTTTTTTCATCTGTTTTAGACGAACGAGCTAGAGTAGTGTATACTCGAGCCTTTTCCAGTCGGGCTTTCTTTTCCTCATCTGTTTCAGATAAACGTTTTAGAATATTGCGTACTCGAGCCTTTTCCAGTCTTTCTTCCCAATGCTCAATTGTTTCAGTCGAACGGGTTAGAGCATAGTGTGCTCGTTTCTTTTCCAGTCTTGCTTTCCATTGCTCTATTGTTTCATACGAATGGAGTCGAGCATTGTTCATTCGAACAGTTTCCAACCTTGCTTTCCGCCGCTCGGCTGTTTCCGACAAACGGGCCCGAGCTATGCGTATTCGATCGGCTTCCCGTCTTGCTTCTCGTTGCTCTTCTGTTTCGTTTTTTCGTAATAATTTTGACTTTCGTGATTGAGGTGTAGATTTACCGATTATTGGTCGTTTAGGTGGCATCATTCATTTGACAGCGAAAGTAATGTCTTCTGACAACAATTGCATATTCACTTGGAAAAAGAAAAGATAATGCCTGTGATATCTAATGTCAGCCTGCAATTGGAATTATCACACCACTTTAATAAAAACACGAACTGAAACGTCGCTGTTTGTATTTTATTGAATTGAATTCTGTCAAGCGTGCGCACTCATACACTGAAAACGCACAAGTGCGCTAAATACACATTTGTTGAAACGACTACCTATTGTAGAATGGTTGTACTCATTCAGAAACATTCGCGGACGTACACATAACAACTCACAAAACATTCATCGCAATCGGCTGAATGATATAGGAACGCATACGTAACGAATAAAGAAAATTCATTCATATATTTAAAAAAAAAATAATGTGAAGAGATAATATCTCAAAAATATTTAATTAAACATATAGAATCATCGGAATTCTCTATAAGACTTATTGTTTATTTTATTTTCTTATTTAGATCCGGTTGAAATATGTTTTTATAATGAGAGATATTTGACTTTTTTTAAATAACGATGAACTTGACGTTTAAATATTGAATATTAGAAAATACAACCGACTGAGGAATTTTCGTAAATACATCAAAAGGAATACTGAATCATTAAAGCGATGAAATCAAAATGAATCACCATTTCTACCTATTTTATCATAAAGTATGGATGACAAACGAGAGGTTAAGACCGCGACCTGTTTGCGAAGTAGTCGATGTTGATTTTCAAATGGGGTTAGCGGTGACGGGTGGTTCGTGTCAAGGTCCTGTTTTTGACCGCTCATTAGAAACCTTCAACCAAATTTCTAATATTTCCTGATCGTTCAAGATATTTTTAATTATTGACAGTTTTGAAATACAACATGTACGGGAATTACGACAACGTCAATGTCTATTAACCAAGTACAATAAGAATTTGTCACTTATTAAAATGTCGGTCGCTTTTTGTCAATATGCGGATTTCAATATTCGAGAACGAAAATTATGATTCGAAATTAATAAAATTATAAATACCAAAATCAATTATAAATTCAATATAGTTAATTCAAAATGAGTTTCTATATCAACCGGTTTGTTGATCTTGTCTAAATGGGTTTACTTATAAAGAGTGTAGGAAAGTAGTTTTGAGTTTGAATTTTTTAATTATTTTAATTGTAAGAACCGATGTTTAAACACGAAGTATTTGAGGAACATCGATATTTGGATAGTCTATTTGTGTGAGTTGTAATGTCAAGATGCATGTTTAAAAGTATGATACTTTTTACTTCCTAACAAATAATCCGAGATAATTGAATCCCAAATGTTATATTGCACACCCATAATGGTGTTTCAATCGGCAATTATATGCAATTGTGCTCAAATAACTACAATTTACATTGTACATACACCTCACTGAGAAGTATCAAAACTGAAATAATAAATATCTTAAGATTTGAGCGCTAAGAATCTTTAATGTTTCCGTTTTTTGCTATACATTTTCAGAATATCTGTATCAGGGGTGGTCACCCTTTTTATTCCTACCATCCATTTTTGTATCTTTGCAAGTAGTAAAAAAATTTAACCGCCCACATTAATTTAATTTAACACAAAAGTACTCATTGATTTTGAGTTGAAGCTTAGTAAAAATATGTATTTAATTTATCTTTATATTTCTACTTTAGATAATGGCATTAAGTCTGTTAAAATTATCTTTAATTAATTACTAACAAAATTCTTGATGCTGATACTGTGAAACTGAATAATTGACATCGGCTACAATTTTAGTAAGGCACAAATGAAGATCTCATCTTTCGGAAAGATTCAGCTGGTTTCTAAGCTTGATCATATCATGATTAACAGCATTAAAGTCTAATTCTACAAAATGAGCTAGGGAAAGATTTCAATAAATTGAATATATAATTATTGAAGTTGGCGAGTCACACACTCTAAATGTCTTGGAAGCAATTTGAATGAATTATGCAAGAGCAGAAAAGAGATTTACTTAATAATCTAGCATATATTAAACTAAAAAGATACAATTATACAACTTCTTATTTTCAAGTGTTCATTAAAAATGAAAAATGTCAATTTAATCATCATATATAGGTAAGCATCATGGTCACAGAAAAGTCCTCTAAACATGTTGAAAATGATCATAAAAAGACTTCTGATTGGAAACCTCTTCAATGCAGACTCGTTCAGTTGTATTTCTTGATTGTCTTGTTTATATTGTAATTCAAATCTGAAAAACGTTTTGTAAAAATATCCAATGGCGTTAATTAAAATTATACTTTATTTTCCAGTACACAAAATTGATCTAAATTGTCTAGCGTTATTAATTTACAATGAAAATAAATCGACGATGCTCAAAAGAGCAAGAATTTTGTTGTAGATTCACGTGAATGCTTCAGCTTACCCTAAATTAATCTTATTAGGTGAGCTATTTTTCATTTCAGAATATGAAACCAAAAGTAGTTACAGCTTTTATATACACCCATCCCTCGCTTAACACGGAAGATAGGTTCTGCCAGATCGCCGTGTTAAGCGAAATCGTGTTAAGCGAGACTAAATGTCTGATGTACTGTCTATATATTCTAGGTACTATTTCTTGTTTGAAATGCGCATTTCTATTCCTGGTATAACCTTACCGTTATTCTTAGAATTTCGCACAGCTGTGTGCACATCTATGAAACGTCGAAACATATATTTTTTTATCAAAACTGAAACCATGTTAAACCGAAACCGTGTTAAACGAGTATCGTGTTAAGCGAGGGATGGGTGTACCTACTAGCGAACACCCAGCATGTGTTACAATGCCACTCAAAAAGTGTTTGTATTTCTGTTTATTAAAGTGCTTTTGGATACACATTTTGGTTTGGTTTTTTATCTGTCACATTCTCTGATAAATCAGAAGGTAGCTCCCGTTGCTCAACTGTTTCTGACGAACAGGCTTGAGAAGCGTGTACTTGAATGGTTTCCAGTCTTGCTTTCCGATGCTCGTCTGTTTCAGACAAACGGGTTAAAACAATGCGTACTCGAGCCTTTTCCAGTCTTGCTTCCAGTTGATCATCTGTTTCAGACAAATGTGCCTGAGCGCTACATACTTGACTGGTTTTTCGTTTTACCTCCGTTTGTTCATCTGTTTTAGACGAACGAGCTAGAGTAGTGTATACTCGAGCCTTTTCCAGTCGGGCTTTCTTTTCCTCATCTGTTTCAGATAAACGTTTTAGAATATAGCGTACTCGAGCCTTTTCCAGTCTTTCTTCCCATTGCTCAATTGTTTCATATGAACGGGCTAGAGCATAGCGTGCTCGTTTCTTTTCCAGTCTTGCTTTCCATTGCTCTATTGTTTCATATGAATGGAGTCGAGCGATGTTCATTCGAGCAGTTTCCAACCTTGCTTTCCGCCGCTCGGCTGTTTCCGACAAACGGGCCCGAGCACTGCGTATTCGATCGGCTTCCCGTCTTGCTGCTCGTTGCTCTTCTGTTAAGTTTTTTCGTAATATTTTTTTCTTTCGTGCTTGAAGTGTAGATTTACCGATTATTGGTCGTTTAGGTGGCATCATTCATTTGACAGCGAAAGTAATGTCTTCTGACAACTATTGCAAATTCACTTGGAAAAAGAAAAAATAATGCCTGTGATATCTAATGTCAGCCGGCAATTGGAATTATCACAACACTTTAATAAAAACACGAACTGAAATGTCGCTGTTTGTATTTGATTGAATTGAATTCTGTCATGCGTGCGCACTCATACACTGAAAACACACAAGTGCGCTAAATACACATTTGTTGAAACAACTCGCGAGTCACCTATTGTAAAATAGTTGTACTCATTCAGAAACATTCGCGGACGTTCACATAACAACTCACAAAACATTCATCGCAATCGGCTGAATGATATAGGAACGCATACGTAACGAATAAAGAAAATTCATTCATATATTTAAAAAAAAAATAATGTGAAGATATAATATCTCAAAAATATTTAATTAAACCTATAGAATCATCGGAATTCTCTATAAGACTTATTGTTTATTTTATTTTCTTATTAGGATCCAGTTGAAATATGTTTTTATAATGAGAGATTATGACTTTTTTTAAATAACGATGAACTTGACGTTTAAATATTGAATATTAGAAAATACAACCGACTGAGGAATTTTCGTAAATACATCAAAAGGAATACTGAATCATTAAAGCGATGAAATCAAAATGAATCACCATTTCTACCTATTTTTTCATAAAATATGGATGACAAACGAGAGGTTAAGACCGCGACCTGTTTGCGAAGTAGTCGATGTTGATTTTCAAATGGGGTTAGCCGTGACGGGTGGTTCGTGTCAAGGTCCTGTTTTTGACCGCTCATTAGAAACCTTCAACCAAATTTCTAATATTTCCTGATCGTTCAAGATATTTTTAATTATTGACAGTTTTGAAATACAACATGTACGGGAATTACGACAACGTCAATGTCTATTAACCAAGTACAATAAGAATTTGTCACTTATTAAAATGTCGGTCGCTTTTTGTCAATATGCGGATTTCAATATTCGAGAACGAAAATTATGATTCGAAATTAATAAAATTATAAATACCAAAATCAATTATAAATTCAATATAGTTAATTCAAAATGAGTTTCTATATCAACCGGTTTGTTGATCTTGTCTAAATGGGTTTACTTATAAAGAGTGTAGGAAAGTAGTTTTGAGTTTGAATTTTTTAATTATTTTAATTGTAAGAACCGATGTTTAAACACGAAGTATTTGAGGAACATCGATATTTGGATAGTCTATTTGTGTGAGTTGTAATGTCAAGATGCATGTTTAAAAGTATGATACTTTTTACTTCCTAACAAATAATCCGAGATAATTGAATCCCAAATGTTATATTGCACACCCATAATGGTGTTTCAATCGGCAATTATATGCAATTGTGCTCAAATAACTACAATTTACATTGTACATACACCTCACTGAGAAGTATCAAAACTGAAATAATAAATATCTTAAGATTTGAGCGCTAAGAATCTTTAATGTTTCCGTTTTTTGCTATACATTTTCAGAATATCTGTATCAGGGGTGGTCACCCTTTTTATTCCTACCATCCATTTTTATATCTTTGTAAACAGTAAAAATTTTTAACCGCTCACATTAATTTAATTTAACACAAAAGTACTCATTGATTTTGAGTTGAGACTTTGGGGAGAGTCGCACACTTAAAATGTCTTGAAAGCAATTTGAATGAATTATGCAAGAGCAGTAAAGAGATTTACTTTAGAATAAAGCAGAAATGAGCAGCTTTTTTGAAAATAAAGTGTTTTGACCACAAAAGTCTCAGACTCCGACTTTTACGCTGCTAAGTGCTCAGCATTCTTCTGTTGATGTCGGAATCATGAGTCCTAACAGATATCATGTGCAAAAAGCTACAGACGTTTGAAATGTTAACATGCGGAAGGCTGCTGAAAATTCCAAGGACTGCCCAGAGCGGTCTAATGTTTTGGTTCTCTTGGATAAACAGCTCGAGATACTCAACATTATAAAGAGACATAATTTGGAGTACTTTGAATCATGTGATAATAAACCAGAAACATGATCTCTTGTGACTGATAATATAGGGAAAAATCTTGGATTATCAGAGTTAGGGCTAGCAGTTAATAAAGTCATAATGGGACTTCTAGTTGTCAACTTAGAGGACGGGGCACGTAAAGAAGAAGAAACTCCAATATTTTAAATTTGTATATAGATTTTCAATTTTTAATGAGTTTATTTTATTACTTTTCTAATTTAATCAATATAAACAATATTAAAAAAAATATCTAACATATATTAAACTAAAAAGATACAATTATGAAACTTTTTATTTTCTAAGTGTTTTCTTACAAAAATTAAATAAAATGTCGATTTAATCATCATATATAGGTGAACGCCATGGTCCAGATAAAACTCAAGAGGTAGACAAAAGAAAGTCCTGTGTCTAAACTTGCTGAAAATTATCATAAAGAGACTTCTGATTGGAAACCTCTTCAATGCAGACTCATTCAGTTGTATTTCTTGATTGTCTTGTTTATATTGTAATTCAAATCTGAGAAACGTTTTGTAAAAATACCCAATGGCGTTAATTAAAATTATATTTTATTTTCCAGTACACAAAATTGAGCTAAATTGTCTAGCGTTGTTAATTTACAATGAATATAAATCGACGATACTCAAAAGAGCAAGCATTTTGCTGTAGATTCACGTGAATGCTTCAGCTTAGCCTAAATTAATCTTATTGGGTGAGCTATTTTGCATTTCAGAATATGAAACCAAAAGTAGTTAAAGCTTTTATATATCTACTAGTGAACACCCAGCATGTGTTGCAATGCCACTCAAAAAAAGTATTTGTATTTCTGTTTATTAAAGTGCTTTTGGATACACATTTTGATTTGGTTTTTCATCTGTCGCATACTCTGATAAATCAGAAGGTAGTTCCCGTTGCTCGACTGTTTCAGATGAACACGCTTGAGTAGGGTGTGCTTGAATGGTTTCCAGTCTTGCTTTCCATTGCTCGTCTGTTTCGGACAAACGGGCTAAAACAGCGCGTACTCGAGCCTTTTCCAGTGTTGCTTCTTGCTGATCACCTGTTTCAGAAAAATAGGCCTGAGCGCTACATTCTTGATTGATTTCTTGTTTAACATCCAATTGCTCATCTGTTGTAGACGAACGAGCCAGAGTAGCGTATACTCGAGCCTTTTCCAGTCTAGTTTTCCGTTGTTCATCTGTTTCGGATAAACATATCAGAGCATAGCGTACTCGAGCCTTTTCCAGTCTTTCTTCGCATTGCTCAATTGTTTCATACGAACGGGCTATAGCAGCGCGTACTCGACCCTTTTCTAATCTTGCTTTCCATTTCTCCATTGTTTCATATGAACGGATTCGAGCACTGTTTATTCGAGCTGATTTCAGCCTTGCTTCCCGTTGCTCGGCTGTTTCAGACAAACGTGCCTGAGCTCTGCGTATTCGACTGGCTTCCCGTCTTGCTTCCCGTTGCTCTTCTGTTTCGTTAGCTCGTAATAATTTTGACTTTCGTGCTTGAAGTGTAGATCGACCGATTATTGGTCGTTTAGGTGGCATCATTCATTTGACAGCGAAAGTAATGTCTTCTGACAACTATTGCAAATTCACTTGGAAAAAGAAAAAATAATGCCTGTGATATCTAATGTCAGCCGGCAATTGGAATTATCACAACACTTTAATAAAAACACGAACTGAAATGTCGCTGTTTGTATTTGATTGAATTGAATTCTGTCATGCGTGCGCACTCATACACTGAAAACACACAAGTGCGCTAAATAAACATTTGTTGAAACAACTCGCGAGTCACCTATTGTAAAATAGTTGTACTCATTCTGAAACATTTGCGGACGTACACATAACAACTCGCCGAACAATCATCGCAATCAGCTGAATGATATAGGAACGCATACGTAACGAACAAATAAACATTTATTTATATATATAAAAAAAATAATGATAAGAGACAATTTCTCAAAATTATTTAATTAAACATTTTATTAAATGATCGGAACTGTTTATAAGACTTATTGTTTTATAAAAAAAAATATTTAGAACCGATTGAAGTATTTATATATTTATATATTATATATATAATCAGACATCTGGACGTTTTATTTTTTTAAATAACGAGGAACTTGACATTTAAAAATTATAAATTTAAAAAAAACCGATTGAAGAATTTTCGTAAATATATCAAAAGGAATACTGAATTATTAAAGCGATTTTAAAATGATAAAATAAAAATTATTCACCATTTCTACCTATTTTATCATAAGTTACACACAAACAAAAGTATGGATGATAACCGAGAGGTTATGACCACGATTGGGTGCGAAGTAGTCGGTGTTGATTTTCAAACGGCGTTGGCGGTGGCGGGTGGATCGTGTCAAGGTCTCGTTTTTGACCGCTTATTAGAAACCTTTAACCAAATTTCAAATATTTCTCGATCGTTCTAGATATTTTTAATTATTGACAGTTTTGAAATGCACCATGTACGGGAATTACGAAAACGTCAATGTTTATTAACCAAGTACAATAAGGATTTGTCACTTATTAAAACGTCGGTCGTCTTTTGTCAATATGCGGATTTCAATATTTGAAAACGAAGATTATGGTTATTCGAAATTTATAAAATTATAAATATCAAAATTAATTATAAATTCAATGTAGGTAAATTTAAAATGAGTTTCTATATCAACCGGTTTGTTGATCTTGTCTAAATCAGTTTACTCATTAAAAGTGTGGGAAAGTAGTTTTGAGTTTGAATTTTTTAATTATTTTAAATGTAAGAACCGATGTATAAAAATGAAGTATGCGGGGAATATCGATATTTGGATAGTCCATTCGTGTTAGTTGTAATGATGCATGTTTAAAAGTGTGATACTTTTCACTTCTTAACAAATCATCCAAGATAATTGAATTCCAAATGTTATAATGCACATCCATAATCGTGTTTATACAATTACATGCAATTGTGCTCAAATAACTACGATTTATATTGTGCATACACCTCACTGAGAATAGTCAAAACTAAAATAATAAATGCCTTAAATTTGGACGCAATGAATCTTTAATTTCTTCGTTTATTTGCTATACATTTCCAGATTATCTTTGTGTGGTGTTCATCCTTTTTATTCCTACCACCCATTTTTGTATCTTTGTAAATAGTAAAAATTTTAACCACCCACCGGCTCCACATTAGTTTAATTTAACGCAATGGCAAAGCACTCATTGATTTTGAGTTGAGGCTATGTATTTAATTTATCTTTTTATTTATTCTTTAGATAAAAGCATTAAGTCTGTTAAAATTATATTTAATTAATTATTAACCAGGGGAGAGGCACGCCTTATGAAGGGCACGCCTTCTGCACCTATAGGTAATCCCAACACTGAACCCAACTCATTTGTTTGGTTGACTGACTTCCGATCGAGTCACACCTATTTTACTCACTCAAGCATTCTTGGCTTCCATTATAAAAGTCTATATTTTGCAGATTATGAGCGACAAATATGCAGGCGGCAATTCCAATGAAATCACAGTCTGCCTTAAAAAGCTCTGTCAGAAAATATGTTCAAACAAAGGTAATTATAAGTTTTAATAGAGTAATAATGTATGTAAAGCAGACTAAAAGGGAAGAATCGTCTCCAAAGAAGACGATAATTCTGTGGTGCAGTGGCGATATATTAAGCGGTTGTCAATTTTATTTTCAGAGACAACAAAGAGCGCTTATCGAATGGCAGTCTCAAATATGGCTGCCATGCATGATAACCGGGGTCCACCTATGGAAGATGTAGTCTGTCATCGAATTCAAGAGAGATTGCTTCGGATGCACTCTGCCCAGCATCTGGATAAATTCAACGAATGTCATCAGCAATTAAAAACATCCGTACGCAGTGCAATTTTCTAATATAATTTAAAAATTAAACAATTTCATGTATATAAAATCATTTTCTGTTTATAACAGTTCGTTCTAAAAAACCGAACTGCCGTTTTAGAATTCCTATATAGTGTCGGTCCCGCCGAACCACACGAAGTAGAAATTCAACGAAGAGGTGTACATCGAGAATTAACAAAAGCGTCACACTTTGCATCCTCGTTGGAAAAAATCACCGATGACAACAGACACAGGACAATAGTAATTCATTTATTTCATAATCGCCATTCGTTTCAGTTCAATTCTGCATTTATACATTGAGCTCAATGAGATTTTAAATTTATTTGCAGCCAATGAGCCCACCAATAGGTTCCAGCATCGATACAGCGCAGTGCTATAATTCAAATTTTCCCTCGGCGCTCACCCCGTCGTTAATCAAAGAACCTTTTCAAAACAATCCAAAAATATATTCCACCTCAATTCAACATAGAATTCCCGGTAATTCACTTTTATTAAAATTCCTATTTAAAAGAATGATCGTTAAATAATACATATTTTGTATTTTAGATGACTATCCCGTATCAGAAAGAGAAATGATTCAAGACGTGTTATATGCAGCTCAAGGTGTAAAAAAACACGATAGCCATCAAGGCCAATTGTGGCGAGGAAAAGCTGGTTTGGTTGCGCGGATATCAGAGCTAGGTTTTCTGCATGACAAAATATGTTATTATATGGATCCATCATCTGGACGCACCCCCATTGGTAAATTTAACCGATTGTTTAAGAATTGTTATAATGTATCCAATAAATAAATATCTTTAAAATATAAATATGTTCAGGTTTGGTCGGCGAAGGGCTCGTTTCCGCTTTCAGAAATGAATTGACTGAGTACTATAGGTCATTGGCGATATTGCAATCACAGGTAGTAACATATTATTTTTTCTTTATTAAATATAATATATTATTTGGTGTGTGAATAAGCTACGTTATTCCGTACGTTAAAGTGTAAAGATCATTTTTTTCCATAGCGTAAAACATGTCGGATTGTGCCTAGTAAATCATATTTGCGGGGAATCTTATTGCACTACTTTATTGAAAATAAATCTGCCGCATTGGGAATGATATAAAAGAAAGAATATTGGGTGCCTTACGACTTGAAGCTGAGAGATGTAAAAAGGTGTTTTTTCGTGCGTGAACAGCTGCTCTAACGGAGAATAAAAACGGTTTCTTGTATTGTATTGGACTGACGATGAAAAGTGGATATACAACGATAATCCCAAGCGTATAAAAGCATTGACACCAATGCGGAATATCCATGGTTCCAAGCTTATGCTCTGTATTTGATGGGATCAACTAGGCGTAGTGTATTATGAGCTGCTCCAACCCAATCAAACCACCACAGGAGATCTCTACTGAATAAAATTGATGCATTTTAGCCGAGCATTGAAGGAAAAGCGGACACAATATGCCCTAAGACACGACAGAGTGGTTTTGCTTGCTTTTGATACCAAAAAATGGGTCGATTCTTGAATAGCCTCAAAAGACGTATCGTTTTTTCGACGTGGAATGCAAATGCTATCAGAAAGACGGGTAAAAGTATTGACTAGCGATGGGCAATTCTTTAATCAATTTCCTTTTTAAAATAAAGGGTTTATTTTCATGAAAAACGGCAAAAACTTATTCGCACACCAAATAGAGTTTGTGAGATTGATGCAAGTCACGTTTATATATTTTTATTTATGTTAAAAACGGGTATCTAACTGCGTTAAGTAATTATTTGATGAGTAAAATTTAAATTTTACTATTATATTTTAAGACTCTTGTACTCGCAGCTAATCCGCATCCATGAGCAACCTAAATGTGATTGGATGCCCGTTTTCGACGTAGATATTATATGATAGATTGTCCGGTTAGGAATGTCGTTTTTTAAATGAAAGAGTTAAATTCAACAATCTTTTCTATTTAATATTTTTTTTAGTTTCGGAAGAATAAAGGAGTTTTGATATAAGATATTTTTCGATTCCTTTTTTCACCTCTTCAATGTTTAGGTCGAGGGGTTGGTTTCTTTACCTTTCCCTTTGAAAGTCACTTTCTTTTCTTCTTCTTGTGGTGATGTCTATAGCCCTATGAGAGAGCCCTGGCTGCCGACAATGCTTGTCGCCATTTTCGTACTTCCTGGGTCTCATCTCTCCAATTGTCCAGGCCCAGACGTGCAGCGTCTTTTTCTATTTGACTAGCCCAGTGTAGCCGAGGTTTTCCGATGGGTCTACTGCCACTCGGTTGGTAGTCCAAGACGCCTCGGGGGACTTGGTGTGACGGCATCCGTGCCACATGACCTGCCCAACGGAGATGGCGGTGAAGGACGAAGCTAGTAATAGTCGCCTCGCCGTACATGTCCATGACCTTCGCGATTGGACCTCATGATTTCAATACCTGAAGTTTCATTCCAGAGAGGTCTGAAAAATCCCGAAAGGTTATGGTTCATATTTCACCTCCGTAAACCACATATTTTATATATTTTAGTTTTAGCCGATAGTGATTTGTTTCCCAATATATTCTTCAGGCCATGGTAGTACCGATTGCCGTATTAAATCCTGGAGGTTATTTCATTACACGTCAAGTTCTTCTTCGCGAGGATGGGTCCTAGATATTTAAAATCCTGGACCCTTTCAATATTTTTATTGACACTCACGGAGGTATAACCTCCAGTATTCACTTTCGAAACTGTCATTAATTTAGTCTTCTGTAGTCGACAGACATAAGCACTGCCAAAGCTTCCGACCTCGATTTCGCTACGACGTCAATGTTGTCCGCAAAGGCTACAGATACATTTTATCCTCGTTCCATGGATGTGCGTGTCCCAATCTGCCAGCCTCCCTCATAATTGCTTCCAACGCAATATTAAAGAGAATCGAGGGGAGGGCGTCCCCTTGTCTAACTTCCGTCATCACCTCGACAGGCTCCGATAGGACGCTGTTGGAACGTACAATGCTGACCGATCTGGTCACCCACATCCTCGACAGCCTCACCAGCTTATTTGGAATTCTCATCTCCAACATGGTCCTCTAAAGTTTTTACTGATTGATGCTGTCGTATACCTTGCAAAAGTCTACAAACATGTGGTGAAGATCGACACCGTATTCCGACATTTTTTGAGAGAATAGTTTGATCGTAAATAGTTGGTCCACAGTAGATCTGCCGGGTCTGAAACCACACTGATATTCTCCAAGAATTTTCTCCACGATGGGCAACAGCCGTTCGATGAGTCCGTGTGAACAATTTATATGCTATATTTAAAAGGGATATGCCCTTTTAATTGAAACACAGCAGCATATTCCCCTTCTTATGAATGGGACATATTACGGCCGTCCTCCACTCAGAGGGCATGACCTCGCTCTGCCATATGAGCAGTGAGCGTCCCGCCCATTTCAAGAACTGTCTTTTGCGTTTTTAATTTGAGTACAACACCAACTTTTCATCTCCAATCACAAGATATTGTGTAAAAACGGCTGTTTCTTCTCTTTATCGATTAAATCATGACATGTACTCCCACGCACCGCCTTGATCTCATCAGTAATGTCATGCGCTATTCACACCCTCTGTTTTAATGCCTTTCCGGAAGTATTCGAGCTTGTCTGTTGATTCTCATTATAGTTTTTGTTGGATTTGATTCAATTTCAGCACGCAAGATATCGTCATCCACTTTACCCTTTCTCTCACTTCAGATCTTATTTTCTAAACTAAAATTTTCACTTTTAAATTGTAGTCGACTGAGACACAACTGATGATCAAAAAGTAAATATGAAAAAAACGACATTTCTTTTCAAAACACATGAAACAATAAAACGAAATTTATGCGAATTATGTATATGTTATGTCGTGTATACGCATTAGCTACAATGTTCATTTATCTCGTAACTCTATTCACTCCGTCACCGTCCATCAGGTCGCCTCAATGCACATATATATAAATAAATACCGGAGCGTATTTACAACTCAAAGGATTAATCTTTTTGCTAATCTCTAATCATATCAATTTTTTATAGTTGAATTCATCACTAACAGGACAAGCTAGCACACTCACATTAAGACGTCTTTTAGTATGGTCATTGGAACCGTTACACAGACTTAAATGGTTAGCTATCATTGGCCACGCCAGTCAAAACAAAAAAGGTTGTCAAATAAATTATTGCTTAAAAGTACAATTAAAGCGATACAAAAACTAATGAACAATTTATCTTAGGTGGAGAACTTGCATCGTGTGTGCATAAATTTTCAGCTCATGGGGATCCTCGAGTCACGTCATTAGTGCATCAATTACTTTCCACGGTTTGTTATCCGTTATACGTGATGCTTTGTCGATGGCTCCTTGATGGTGAGATTTACGTCGAGCTTAATATTTTGTTATTTAATAAGATATTTATTTATTACATTTATTCGTTTAAATAGGAGAAATAGATGACCCTTACAATGAATTCTTCATCGATGCAAGATCTCATGTAACGACAGAAAGATTATGGCATGATAAATACAGAATAAGGTAAAATATCACGCTTTTTTTTTAAATATGATTTTCAGAAATGATTAATTTATATTTATATTCTTCATTTCAGAGAAGCTATGTTACCTGCATTCATTAGTAAGCAACAAGCTCAAGATATATTGGCAACAGGGAAGAGCGTTACGTTTTTACGAGAAGTATGCGGAGACAGAGGACAGTTGGGTGAACGAGAAACACTCAAAAGAGTTTTGGACAATAGTAGTGGTACATATTAATTTATTGATTTATTATGTTATTAATGATTGAAATATGTTCTAAACATTGTTTATTTTGCAGTTGAATTGCTATATTCCGGTAGTTCCGAAACTAAGCTCCATGCCGTCATGTCGTCTGCTTATCTGGGTGTATCTCGAAGATTATTAGACACGCTATTGGGTCCTCATAAACTTTTACAGCATTTACAAGCACTGCGGGGATATTTACTTTTGGGTCCATGGAGATTTCATTCAAATGCTTATGGTTTTATTGGAGTACGATTTTTCTTATGCACATTATTATATTATTATAATATCGTTTATTTAAATTCGTTTCTATCG
Organism: Stenopsyche tienmushanensis; assembly: GCA_008973525.1. Classification (NCBI taxonomy): domain Eukaryota; kingdom Metazoa; phylum Arthropoda; class Insecta; order Trichoptera; family Stenopsychidae; genus Stenopsyche; species Stenopsyche tienmushanensis. The sequence goes on from WACJ01000017.1 coordinate 1,180,125, forward strand.
TTTTTTCAGGCCAGAGTTAAACAAAAATGCAAGCCAGCTATACGTACATAATCTCACGTGTATTTTAGAATCGGCCATCAGGGCAACGAATGCCCAATACGATGATCAAGACATACTCAATAGATTATATGTTAATCTGTTTCCACCATCACCGTGTAAGACAAATATCAAATATTTTGAATAATCGGGTGTGTGAATGAGTTTTTGCCGTTTTTCATGAAAATAAATCCTTTATTTTATAAAAGTAAATCATTTAAAGTATTGCCTATCTTTCTGACAGTATTTAAATTCCACGTCAAAAACAACATGATAAATATTACCATGAAAAAAATTAATTTGCCGTCTCCCTCGATCAGCTGTAACTCGGGAGAAATGTTAACATATTTATTTTCGTAATCTCTGAGTTTTACTTTTTTTTAGATGATTTTGGCTCACTTTCTTCACTATCTTTAACTTTTTTTTTTAAATAATTCTTCAATCGACATTTGTTTTTAGTGGCTTTTCAACATGCTACTGAAATGAACCATAGCAACATCTTCAATAGCCCTAATAGCTGCTGCTTTATCTGGATGATTTTCTTCCATAAATGTTGGTAACATTAACTTCTACGGGAGTACTATCGGAGGATCTCCGTTATCTGGAAGGAAGACAATTTTTATAAAACTAAAATCCAAAATATTATCCTGAACATTATTATCCAGCAGGTATTTTTTTATCTCAGGACTGCAGCAGAGTCTATCCATTCAGTAAACAGCTCTTCGTCAGTCTATGCCCTGCTGTTTGGCCTCCACATAACAGGCAGCCTGTCTTTTCGCACTTTGCGCCTCTTGAATTCTCGCGTGTTTTCCGAAGAGTAAACAAAAGGTATCTTGATCCGACTAAGATCCAGTCCGATCCGGACCAAGTTACCGAATCAACGAAACTCGCTCATGCGACTCGTAACCAAGAACACTCGTAAGCCAAGGTTCCACTGTATTTCAATATAGGTGCATATCACCACATAAGCTATACGCACACAATTTTTATATTTGATGGTGAAACGGCAGGGATTTATTCACACACGCAATAACATAAAAGCTTTTGGCTTGATTAAGTTTCGTTTTTGCAGTGGATAATGGATGGGATGTCTTCTCACTTTTTTATCGTGTGGAGGGTCCACTCGGAACGGTATTAGAACCAGATGCGGATACACGTTACAGGAATGCTCTTCAGCCATTTATGGAGAGCCAAACGAATGGAATATATGCTTTCACAGATGTGGAAGCAGCATACTATCGAGTACAAAAGATTCTCAAAAATGTCAGGTCAGTATAATAGCATCGTAATGTATAGCAATTGTATCGTTGCGGTCAATAATTGTTTTTGTTTTATTCATTTTTAGAAGTTATGCCATTACTTCGACGACTTCATATACTTCGCTCCGAAATGGTTCATTTCGTCAAAGAGCTGCAATATGCTCTTTTTGTTGTGATTGAATGCGCTTGGCAGAGTTTTCTGTCCGATGCGCATCGAGCAGTTGCACTCGATCAACTTCTTACTGCACACAAGCAATTTCTCACGCTTTTGGTTGATGCCACAAAAGAGGTAATTTTAAATAAAATCGCATATAATTTAGCATAAGAATTCAGTCTTCATATTTTTATATTAATCCATAGGAACTTCAAGATTATCTGAGAAATGTGTATGAAGAAATACTTTCATTTAAACAATTTGAAACAAATTTATATAAAAAAATAGAAGTAGAGTATGATCGTCGAAAAAATATCGAAATACTCAAGGATGAACGATCTAAAAAAGGTACATTTATTTATTTAAATGAATTTATGTTAGTAGGCTATTTTCTCATATTTTTTTGTATTAGGAGAATATGGCATTACAGCCACGGAAGAACAACAGAATGCCAAGGATATGAAGCTATTTATGCAGTATCTTGTTGAGAAAAAAGCCGATTTCAATGTCTTATCACGATCTTACAGGTATATTTCACATTGTAATCTTATTAGAAATATGAATTAATTGGTTAACTGTCATATATGAAAAATTGAAGATTTCTAATTTTCTTTGGCGGGTTAATTTTAAAAGATTTAAAATTTAATTTTGAGGATTATAACAGGGTTCAAAATGCAATTTGTGACAGTTTTACTGTGAGTTGTTCATCTTAAAGTCACTATAGAAAGACGAGGATAGTAGCAAAGTTGTTATTTGGAAGTCTTCAGCGAAATGTGTCATGGGTTAATGTGTGGGTAATGTGGCGATAGAATGTTTCGTTACCGCCACCGATCCAGTCTATAAAATAAATTGGATCAAATTACCCCAAAGCTAAAGGAACTCTATCTAAGAGCCTACCTCTATTGGTGGAAACATCGAGGTTGCCGCAAAAGTCTTTTAGTGTTCCGATTTTCTTCTAAAGAAAATACATTTTCATAAAGACTTGGATACCTTCGTCACTGGAAGCCTTACACATGCCACTGACCGCATGATGATTCTCGAAAAATTGAAGCATCCTGCGATGGTGGAAACAGCTGTTTGATTCTCACGACTATGGAACAATCCTCTGAGGAATATGGAAATCCGAGCGGATGATAAAGCTTCGAAAGGCACCCAAAAAACAGTAGGATCGGATATAAAAAGTGTTGAAAGACTTGGTCTGAGTAACACCGTCGAAGCTTCGTAAACCAAAGTGGAAAATAAACAAAGTCATGAAGATCTAATCTTTGAAATTCGCCCCCTACTGAGACGTTCCTTCTCGCCGATGCTATGGATAATGCGACAGTCGTGGGTTATTGGAAACTCGCCCTGAAAATAATGTCGCCTTCTGGGGGTTGTGGTTATGATTTAAAAAAAATATATTTTAAATTTATATTACTCTCGAGTCTTCTTGCGACGCTCGAGCGAGAGCATCGCTGCACTCATTGCATCACCCTCGTGTTTTTTTCCGATTTCGCGACTGCAGGCTTGCCTCGTTGGCATCACGAGCGCCCAGGGACGACTCCCATCCTTCGCCCGCGCCACAGATCATTGCATGTTGACTAAATTACGATTGGGCTACTATTTTATATCTAGTGTTTCTGGCCATTGCTACTACAAAAGGCTACTTAATATTCATAGTCATTCACGAAAGACTACTTAGTTTTTGAATGCTTTGCATTATGTGACACTTTACATTCTGCATTGCTGGCCCAGTGGCTGGAAAACTAAAGGAAGAGAATAAGCACGAGAGGAACAACAAGCAGAAGGCCCGGAAGAATTCCCCTTGGCAACAATTACATTATCTTCCGTTGTCTTCTCTATCGCTTTATATTCGCGGGGGTAAGTTGCACATGGACGGGGATAAACCCTCAGTTGGTGTAGGAGCGAATCCGAGATGCATTTTTGCGTCATGTAGGACTTCACTCTAGCCCGGCAGTGCCCTCGCGAAGAAAGGATAAACTGGACTCCTTGTACTCCAGAAAGCCCTTTCCAGTAAAATACAAAAGTCGCCTAGAGTAGTTTTTCACTATCTCCTGAGGAAAACTACTCGGTCTTTACAAATTGCTCACACTCCCTATCGAAACAGTTGTGGAAGCGTTTGTCAATACGTTCATTCAGGGTGAGCGTTCTAAATGAACCTTGGAGGTTATTCTACCTTCAATATCGAACGAATGAAGAGGTGAATGTATGATACAGACGATATAGATGTAACCCCTTAGCCGCATCTATAAACCCTTGTGGTCAATTGTGTGCTAAATTGTTTTATGAATATCAACCAATTTCAACATAATGCTTTTATATTGAAATTTATTAAAAAATATTTGTTTTCGTATTTTCAGAAATTACGTGAAGGAGTTCATTTTAAAACTCGCTCTGCAGAATGAAGTGAGTTTACAATTTTTATTGTTCCGTTTGGATTACAATGATTTTTATAAACGGGGCGATTTAAAACTTCATGAACCCCTAACTTATCAACATAAAAGACTGAGCGAGATAGGCCTCGGAAGCAATAAACACAACGGAAATATGCGCAAACACGAACAAACGGGCAAAGGAAAAGAGCGCGAAGCAGTAAAAAAACACAAGTGACAGGAAATGTCTATTTTCGACGAGTTGACAGAAAATGGTGCGTCGAAGAATAGTACTATAAAGCCAGTCGAGAGTAAAGAACAAATGTCCGCCAGATATTGGTTGAGCTTATTTTTTTGTAGTTGGAGGGCGGGAATCAATTCTACCAAACATGATTAGAGATTTTAGCTATTTTTAACCCCCTTTCTATTAAAATTTTACACAAAACACGTGCGCTTTTTAATATTTTATATTGTTCAAATCATGCGTTGTGTTTTTGAATTTATACATTTATCCAACCGTATAAATTTAGATGAATTCTATTCCTTTGTTAAAAGACTCGTTGTTGTGTGTGTTTTGATCTTTCTTGTTGATGAATAGATTAAATATATTGTGCAGTAATAAAAAGGACAATGCAACGTTTGCCGTTTATAACTTGTTATGATGTTATTGAATGTTGATACAATATGAATCTCGTATTTTATATTCTAATATTTTGCAAATAAAATTTAATACGCATTGTAAATAATCATTGTTGAGAGATCTAAAGGGTAATGTTAAATTTTGATTGCCATATTTTTGTATTGTATACATAATTACAATGAAATACTAATTTAAATTTATGATTAAAAATTAACTTTCGTAATTTATTTAACTTTCCCTATTAATGTATTAATTTTACATTTTCTTCCATAGTTCTAATAAGTGTTGTGTATATATATCGTGTCTGGAACTAATTAAATCTAAAGCATAAATTCATAGAATAAACGATTAATAGTGTTTTGTCAAATTTATTGCATGTACACCATTTTCCCAATATGTCAATGATAATATTTTATTGCATCGTTCAGGTACATCTAATATTTCAACGTCAATTATTTTAACAAATTGCGTACTTTTAATCGAGGGCATCCAATACCATTTTGTGGATTTTCTTCAGCATTTCGGGCGTGGTTACTTCATTTGGTCGATTTTCGTTTTCTTTATTTATTCCTGAATTTACACTCGGACTGCTCTACATATTTAAATTAAGTGAATACGATTGCACAAAAATAAATTAAATAAACTTTTTTCATGGAGCCGTTCATTCGTCATATCAGCGGTCTGAAAAGCGGACCGATTGAGCATACAAACCTTATGGCCACTCCGTCCTCTTTCAGGGAATTTTGCGACATTCTCTATAATCTGTATGATTACAACTTTAAATTTAAATGTTAACTTTAAAAAATAAATTGGATTTCCGGAAGAGGAGTAAAGGGCGTTATATTATATAAATAAATAGAAATAAAAATATGAAAATTTACAATTTAATTAATACGTTTGAACCGAATACCTGGAAATCAGATGAAATTGTCAATCCAATTGTCGAGTGCTGCCGAAGATAATAATAGGATTCTAAGTGAAATTGTAATGAAATTAATCAAAGCACAATCATAATAAATTATAGCATCTCCGGATGCCTTCAACGTATATGGAGAGATAGAGCGAGCACACTTTTCACAACCAATATACGATGGAAACTGTGCATGGTCTCATTTATCTTGGATCCTGCATCTCAGACTTTGGTTACAACAAACTGGAAATTAAGAGAAGAATGGGAATGGCAAAAAATGCTACGTTTCAGCTGAACGTAGTTTGCAAAAACAGAAGCATAACCAACGCAACTTTATGAATGATATTCGAAATGTACTGTTGGAGACGTATGCTGCGAATTCCATGGACGACCAGACGCTTCAACTGTCTTACGATTACTTGGACACATTGCTCGTGGAAAATACGATAATCTCAAAATGTTGGTTGCTGCGGAAGAGGAAGAGCTCCTATCCGTTGGTCGGATTATATTAGAAATGCCACTGAGTTTTATTAGTACGAGTGCACTGCGGTTCACAGAGGATTTGACCCGCATAAGATTTTAAAAGTGTGAGTATCACGAGTTTTGTTTTAACAAGACTACACTTCACTGCCTTTAATATTGACTATAGCGCAATGTATGTTATAAACATATAGAATTTTTTTTAATATCAATATGAAAGCGTATAAAAATCATCGGAGAGAAATTCGCAGATTGATCTTCATGCGTATTTCTACTGCATCTGCGAAAGGAATCAAATCATATCATTGCAATAAAATTCATAATGAAAAACATATTCTAGCGATAGTAATATATTTAAAATATTAATTAAAACAAGTTTACATTGGTTAGCATTAACATTTGTTTTTGCCTTTACATGCAAATATAAATAAGAGCTTTCATATATTTACATATTTGTATATATGCAATATATATTTGGTGTTCTATTAGGATTCTTTTAGAGGTATGATCATTACGGCAGTGAAAATAATTCAGTACAATCCGCAGAAGAGATCCGCATTTATTTGAATAGTTTTCTTCTTACAAAGTTTATTCAATATATAAAAAGACCCTCGTATTGTTTTGCGTCAATACTGGAAATATTAAATTGACTTATGTATTAATGAACAAACATTGTATTTATATATGTATCTTTTTTTATCGATAAAAAAATATTATAACATGATAATTGCATAGTCAAATATTTCCTCGTTCTGATAATCACCTTTGGTGCATTTCTGAATTTAATTTTTTTTATGCGATGCACTCGTGCATGATTTTCTTTTTAGTTTTTTTTTTTTCTTAAAATTCTTGAAATATTCGCATTTCTTATGTACAATCTAAAATGAAGACGCATTTACATTTATGCTACATAAGATTTATTTTTATCTCACTATAAATTCTTGAAAAAATATATATATAAAAGCTATTTTCAACTATTTTTGCTGTCATTTACAATCCGTTTTTTAAAGGTGAAATAAATCAAACGAAGGATTCGTATATATGACTGGCACTCCAAATAAAATTTTCATATTCTAATACAATTAAATGCACTGTTTATTAACCTTCTTGGCCGTACGGACATTAAATTAAGCAATAATTTGGATAAATCACGTCGTAATGAAAACTATTAAATATATGCTAATCCTAGATTCACTTAGGATTAAATCGGACGGCACATTAAAGGTTAAAAACAGCTGCAACTTAATTTGTTACCAATACAAATGCTCGATACTAAAAACGAATTAAACTAATATTCATCGAAACATTTCAGAGTTATATACAAGGCACTTTAAAAGTAAAGATGGTTTCGTTTAAGATATTGCGCTTGAGATTATCCTGAAAACGTATCGAGTGTCTATAAAAATCTTTATTTTAAATGCCAGCGTTAATTCAATTGCACAAAAATAATACTTTAATACATTAATTCGACGTCGGAGTTAAATTACTCAACGTCATTTTTATTTTCATTAACGATTAGGTAAAAAAAATACTTTTTAATGTACATAGGATGTCTGAAAATCGTTCAAAACTGGTAATGCTGTTTTTGCCAAAAGCCAGATATTACAAGAGACAAACCGTAAGTATTATTTGTATACATTAAATCGGGATTCCAAGAACTAGATTAATTATATCGTGATTCGGTCTAAAAAAATTCCCAAAGATTACATAAAGGTCTTCACTTTTATCCAGCGTAAAACTATACTGAATGACCGAATTAAATTATAAATTCTAATATATATGTCAATCCGCTTTATAGATCACGGCTTAAGCAGATCTTGCTTAAGCAAATTACATCGGTAATCGCAGACACACACATGCAATAAACAAAAAAGTACGCACCAAGCTTAAAAGTCATTTAAACAGGGGGTGTTGCTGGGTACGTTCTCCTGATCCACCGTAGCTACTACGCGTATTTGCAGAGAAATAAGGGTTTGAACGATTCATTACTGATTCTGGCTGGAGCTGCTTTATGTCAGAATGATGAATCTATTATTATATCCAGATGCCAATCAATTGTCCTGATGAGTCTACATTTAACAAAAATGGAGTGAGTAGACTACGAAGTTATTCCCCGTAGAATACTCCTTCCGCATATTGGGTGCCAAAACTGTTTGAATGCGCCAAATGTCACTAGATCTGCGTATCAACCGGTCCTAAAGCGAAACCTCTGACATGGATCACAGGAGAACTTCCCGATCGGCCACCATACCCGGACGCATTAAAATAAATTAATGCGTCCGATCCGAGGAGACGAAACATATGCATATAATATCAAAGAGACGAACTCATCAATTTATTTATGTCTTCTTATAAATTATTAATTGGAGCCGAATTATGTGCGTTACAAAAGTCCAATAACCATCATAAATATAATATTTCTTACGCGGATTCCAGTTTATGCCACTCGCATTGCATCGGAGTCGATGCCGGCTTATTGTTATAAAAATAAATCTGTATTTTTAAGCTCAGTGTATCAATGCGTTGGGCAGCACTACCAGTTTATCCCGTTTCGTTCATAGGTTCACAAAAATACTTTACATATTAACAAAAATTGGGGCGTAATTAAGAACGTACATTGTATAACAAGCTGTTTGCACAAATTGAGCATTTCCGGCAACATTGGAACGAACGCACTTAATGACTTCTACGAGAGGCGATACAAACAATTGATATAATGATTTTACATTATTTTCGTATATAAATTTATTATGAAACAAGCTAATATTTATGAAAAAGGGAGTAAATACCAAATAAACATGATTTATAAGTATGCATAAATAGTAACATGTGTATCACTTATAAGTATATTTTTACAAACACATTAAAAATACAAAATTTACATATTTTTTTAGAGGTTTGCAATTTATTGTTTTTTTTACGATGAGATTTTTTTAACAGTTTATGAAAATTTCGTTGTGCTTCATTTATAAAAAATGTCATTTTTATATTATTGTACATTTTATATATAAATCTAATTATCTAGGATGATATACAAAACTATCTACATTTATGCTTAGTCACATTTTACTTATACAGTTCATCCCCAGGAGCAAAACGGATTGACTCTTTGTATATTTAACTATCTAGAGAAGGGCTACACTTGTATAATTTAACTATTAGTTTACACTTTATCAATATACATGCAAATATTAAACATGTAGATAGAAACATTATACAATATCACTATACTCTAGACATATGTATATAAAGGCTGTGCATTAACTGTTCGATCAAATTAAGCCTCCAAAACAATCCAGCTGCATTCAGCAATTATTAATCAAATCCTTCTTGTAAATATACTATTTGAATACCGACAGAAATTAGGTGAGCGTCGTTAAAAATATCTTAAATCCTCCGTAGTTTATCCCTCCGTCTATTCAATATTCATACAATTCTATTTGCCAAATATAAAACATTAATATCGGGCCATTTGTTAAAAGCAATCAATAAAAATGTATAACATTATGTGATAAACAATTAAAAGCTGCGATATATGCGGCATTATTTAGTATAACTATGTTATATATTCCATCATATTAGTATGGTAGGTTCAATGAGACTGATCAGAGATCTGATGACGACACCGCACACCCAATAAGACGCATGGAGAGATTTCCTACACAACCAAGTATTCTACGTGCGTTATGCAACATAAAAGAGCCTGAACGCACGTAACTAGTAATTGATGCATACACAAATTAAATACATTTTATCAATAAACTATAAATTCATTCGCTACTATCAATTGACTAATTCGCTACTTAAAAAACAACGAAACAAATTTACACAATAGTAATTTTGTTTCTTAGTTAACTCAACAAATTAACGTCCCTCATTGAATGCTAAAATTGATAAATTATTGCAATTCCTCGTTAAAAACCGTTTGATTTAGAAACAACGCGGTTGTATTCATGTAATAAAAAACCAAAAATATGATCTGATGCGGCAATGGAACCATAAGTAAATGTGCATAGTATTCATAGTGTATTAATTATAAATAGTTTATACGCAGTTATTTTCTTTGTAACGTCTTACGAGGGAACAAAAATAATTCAACGAGTGTCGGGTTATATGACGGCTTAGATTTTGCAATCAATAAACAGAGCAGCATCCGTTGATCGAAATAGCAAACAAATTAATCCTTCTCTAAGACGCTGAAACGCACGCATAGTTTTTATATGCTTAAAACGTCCAGTTCTGGGGAAAAATAACAGCTCTGAGATTCTGCTATCAGGCGACTGAATACGCAGCATCAGTCTAAGATGAGAAATGTGAACAGAGCAAAACCGTTTTAAGTAAAACAATCCGTTGTGTGTGGATGTGATGAATTGCTGACCGCACAGCATATATTAAGCACATTGAAAACTACATAACGTCTGCATTGGGCAGTTCATATAGCGCAGATACCTGAACATATCAGATTAGATAAAGTACCAAGTGGCAATAGAGCCATCGGAAGACGGCGTCTACGCTGGGATAAGCAGACATAGACGACACACGTCTGACCATGAGACATTAAAGGGAAGGACATTCAGGACAAACATAAATGACGGCACGCGTTGTTGGTGGCTGTCAGTATAGGGCTGTGTGTATGTATAAACATTTAATTAAATTTATACCGATCTACTTGAAATTAAACGATTAATTGAAATAAAATTAATTTAACGTTTAAATTATGACTCCGATGATTTATAAGCATTTATTTAATATATTATGTTCATATCGGGCTTACAATTTCTGTTAATCGTTAACTCAATTGCCTAAATTATGTCGCCATTATTAATTTAGTAGTGTTCTAAAGACGATGAAAACGGAAACGCGTAAGATCAACATGAAAATGTTGATGTATTAAAACTATTGTTGCCGATGTTATAACAATAATATCTGCCTCCGCCTAGAACTTTCGTCGCGTAAAATTGATTATGAATATATTATCGTTACTAAATATATTTATTTGATATTATTAGGCTCAATCGATATAGCAAATTCAACAAAATGCTGCAGCAATTATAAAAATAATAACGACGGTTTAACAGATTTGGTATTCTACGTCGGAACTAGCGTACGTCTGCGCATTATTTTTGTCTTGGCACTGAATTTATTTGGCATAAATGACCAATTGACCGTTACAAAACATCAATATCTCTATTACACATCAGATTTATCGTAAACGATTCGAATTTCAACTGTCATTAAATTAAATATAAGGCATGCTTATTGGGCGTTAACAGACTTATTCTAAATGGGAATATTGGATCATGTCGATAGTCTAATATTTAAATAAAATGACATAGATATATCGATATATTTAATTTAAAATTAACGTCTAAATAATGAGATTTGCTCATGCGTCTCAATCGCACAAAATCAATCTTAACTCTATAAAAATACTCCGAATATGTACATATTTTGTGCGTATGCCATTGTCAATCATTCAAATAGTATTGAAAAATATAATTTGAACTCATTAACGTTTTAACGCATGCGCAAAAGCTTTGGAAAATCATAAAAAATAAGATTGTCTCTTTATTTTCGGATTTACTTATAATATGCACGATATAACAACTTTAATGATTTAATTTTGGAATTAAAACGTTACAATTAACTTAAATCCCATAAGCGTTTCTTAATATACTATATACAATTACATATACGCTTTAATATATTCCAATTTTAATCCTACGTATACAATATAATGCAAAAACCTCCAAACAGAACTATAAAATAGGCCTCCGAGTAACATGTTTGGTGCATATCAACGTCAATACAAGGCAACCGGTAATTTACGAACAAATCAAAATAGAACAACCCCTATTGAATCATATACAAAAGAACTACGGATAATATTATTGTTTACGTACTAAAAAGTTGGACCCCATAATCGTACGTCATGTGATTCATAATGCAGTCGATGATTAAATAACAAGTATAACGCTCTAAATTTTATCCAATTCAAAATAAATATCATCCCGTGTATTTGGTCGATGAAAATAAAACTTGTAAGCGATATAAGAGTCAAAAGTTAGAGGGGACTAAAAGTTAAAATTGCAAAGCGTAAATACGTTAACAGATTCAAATCGGTTACGAAAGAATAACTTTTACAATTGGTCCCTTAAGTCACTTCTGGCTTGTGACCCTTTGTTTGCGCGTATTTAAATCCAATCATTTTGTAAGCCATCGATCCATATCAGAACTCAACGTGCGTAACTCAATATTGATTCAATTCAATTAATAAAAATGTCAACGCTTCATTTATTATTGTGGAATATTCAAATCATCAAGCATTTTACTTACCTCGCGTGCCTTAATTGAGGTCTTATCGTTTGAAAAATATTCATTTTGAATGACCATTGCCTAGTTTAGTAAGAAAGCTTTGAATAAATGACCGAATTCCTTCGTCGTGTGGCGATCGAAAGCAACAGATTAGATCTAGAAATAAAGATCTACAACAAAGCTGATGTTAGTCGATAAACACGAGCGTTTAAATCATAATGTACAACATACTATCTTTTTTGAAATCATCAACGATTTCTATCTCGGATCTCTTATATCCAACGATGGATAAATAAGAAGAATTGTAATGATCATATCAGCAATGATTTACCGCCGAAATGTTGAGGCCACTTTGGAAAAATTAGTCACGATGGGTGCCGTTGAAGGAAAAAGAGGAAGATTTATTGAGCCGAACAAATCAAGAGCACTACAAGCCGTTCAATGGTTGCAGTCCTTCGAAGAGCTGAAATCAGGGAAGAACGTATAGGAGCCGTATCGCCAGCGATGGACGCGCGTCTTACAATTACCAAATGACTCATATGAATTGCCCGTTGCAAGTCAATATGTTAATAAATATATAGTTTATGATCATGACTTGAATAGTTTGATATGTGTGCTTTCTACGAGGCCGATTCAAATATAACCAGGAATTTTGCTATACAAATTTATTAATGATATATAAAAATACAAATTCCATCAAATAGGAAACTTCTTGATCTCATTGCTGAATAAAGGAGACGCGTAATTATTGGTTTCGAGAAGACGTGAAGCACAATTCGATGATGCTACTTTAAGACCCAAGCGTTTGATTGGGCGCAAAAGCGCCACAATGTGAATGCGTCCTACTACTGCCGGCTGATAGATGACTTATAGATGAATCGCCCTCGTATATTTGAGTATAGTCTTGAAACATAAATATTAAAATAACGAGTCAAAGTATAGAGACGTATATATATTTATTTTGTTTGGGTACCAGCACGTTCCTCCGTGCCCCCACCGTGACCGAATTACACCACTGGTCAATGCAGACACACACTTGCAATAAACAAAAAATACGCACCAAGCGTAGAAGTCATTCAAACAGGGGGTGTTGCAGGGAAATAGGGGTTTGGACGATTCATTGCCGGTCCTGGCCGGAGCTGCTTTACGCCGGAATGATGAATCTATTATTCATCATTGTCCTCCATATCCAGACATGATCATAGTACGAACATATATAACATTGAATGGACATCAAGAGTAGACGCACTTTCCACATTAAAATTAATTAGTGCGTCCAATCCGAGGGGGACGAAAAGATCGGCCGAAACAAAACAACTTTGACGTTGTAGAAAATGATGCCAAACTATCAACGGAAAAGCTAAATTATAAATTCTAATATACACGTCACTCCGTTTTATAGATCACGGCTTAAGCAGATCTTGGGATATAAAAGTATAACTTTATTGAGTAGGATCAGTGACGACTTTACATTTTTTTTTTTTTGGGTACCGCCGACTTTACATTTTTTCCGTGTCCGCGTAAAAGTCATTTAAACAGGGGGTGTTACTGGAAACGTTCTCCTGATCCACCGTAGCTGCTGCAAGTATTTGCAATAGGGTTTCAGACGATTCATTGGCGATTCTGGCCGGAGCTGCTTTACGCCGGAACGATTAATCTATTATTATATCCAGATGCCAATCAATTATCCAGATGAGTCTACATTTAACAAAAATGGGGAGAGTAGACTACGAAGCTATTTCCCGTAGAATCCTCCTTCCGCATATTTGGTACCAAAACTGTTTTTATGCGCGGGCACCAGCCACTAGATCTGCGGTTTCCAATAAGTCCAATTATTGTACAAATATTAAATAATTGCAAAAAAAAAATAAAACAATTGCGTTGTTTGTATGCGACTTTAAATTTCAATTACGATATTTACGGTGCGTACTTAAAACTTTAAATATTTATATTAAATTACTCCGTTTCTCCGCAAACAAAGAGGAGGAATCCCTCGTGATTGAGCGTTGCAGCTGTCTTTTCATGTCCCGTGTCGTTTTTTAAGCGAATGAAAGGTTTTAAATTGCCGAATCTAAAAATATAGCCTCGGAAATGGTGTGTATTTGATGTAAAAATAAAAAAAACTCAAAAATAAAATAAAACATGTAATAAAGTATATTTTCAATCCATTGCTGATATAAAAATAATGCGACATTATCCATTCTCTAGAAACAATTGTTTTGATTGTTAATCAATAATAAAAAATAAGTATGCTTAATAAAAATACAATCATCTTCTCAGAAGTTTACGGATGTGCTAAAATGTAAGCGTATTCGCATTTCGCTATGCCATGCGTATGCGAAAATACAGCTTATGTTTTACATTCCCTTTCTATAAAAACAAAAAACATGAGCTGACATAAAATGGTTAAATAATGCATTATTAATCTTACATAAATAATTTTACTGTGTATAACTAAAATGCTGAACACATTGTGGCTAGTGAGTCATAAGATCGATTCCATATTTTCATATTTAAACACTGATGTATTATTTCATTTAAGTTTACATTCATATAAAGTAATCATGACAGGAGCTGCCATTAAAAAACCTATGCTTTAAAAATAGTAGGAGTGAAACAATCACATAAAATCATACATATTTGCAAAAAAAAATCTTACGATTACAATTACAAATGAACAAATTGTGGTGCATAGTATATTGCACAGTTGATAATTAAAAAAAAGTATTAATCGCAATCGTTACACAAGAATATGTACAATTAAACATAACATTCAACAGTAAAATAGGATGTATGTATAATATAAAAATTCATAACATAAAATATCATATGTACAATTAGTTATGATTCCTGGTTTTAAGAAGTACAATATGCTAAAGCGAAAAATATCATTCGAGAAATTTATAGACGTCGTCTCGTCACATTACACGGACTTGAAGACATTTTAAACAATTCAAATTAACGCTATTTTACTATAAAACTGCAACAATGCGTCGCCGCCTCTCATCAGGATATACATATGCTTTTCGTTTCTATTGTTTGCTAGAGGAACTGTATAATGCTCAGTAAACGTATATAAACACTGAACTTCTATCACTCGATAAGAACTTGATTTACTTTTATATCAAGGACAAAAACTAAATAGACAATTAAATAATATGAGTATTAACCGCATTCACCCCTAAAAGCATTTACTGATAAGACGTTTTGAATGTTTTTTAGCTCATAAACTTACACAATTATGTTAATCAATAACATACATTTAAAATTATCATAATATAAGACATCTTCCTCTGTTTATATGGCAGTATGATTTTTAATATCTAATTCTTCTATAGGATCCGCCCGGCAATTGCTCGCGTCGACGACGAACCGTCTTTGAATCCACGACTCAAAAAGCGCACGCGCGTCGATTCACCCGTCGGCATGAAACGATCTCGACGAAACGTACGGCATCTATACTATTTACAATCTAATTCGACGTCGAAAAATACACACAACGCGTATAAATTCGGATTCACAACCATGGTGCGCGCTTCTCAACCGAGGAACCGTGTGCAGATTGAATTACGAGCCGCAGCCGTCGATATGAAATACGCGACCGACAACCGAGTCGTACGGCTGAAAGATCATGACCGTTTCGCGTGTTTACGTCGATCCTATAAAACCTGTTTGGAATTATTACATTTTTTTCTTTGTACATTTTAACATTCAGAAGTATCTTGTTCGTTTATAACAGAAAAAAATCAAAATGTATTATTGTATGCGTCGATGGCGCGTTAATATTGTACTCGAAATGCCGTTCATTTACCGAGGGTAGTCCCAAAAGTATCCGATGTGTAGATGGCGGTTGTCGTTGGTGTGGACATGAGAAAGCTGTGCGTGCTGTGAATAATTGTGGATGAAATCCATTACTTCGGACAGAGACAAAAGAACAGTCAAAACAATGGACTAAAAGGGGAGAATCAAGTTGAAATATATTTTTTTTTGGTTACTTCTGGGACTATCCACGTATACACGATGCGGCAGAAAAACTATCTTATTTGGAAAACGCGCCTCGAAGCAACTCTTCCTTCGTCCACAGCATGATCGTTATTAAACATCAGGTCCTCATTCGAATGAACGCTAATCCACCTTTATCATTTTAAGACGCGCATTTCAAACAAGTCTCCCTGCCGCACATTGAGTATGAAGACAATTCAAATATTGACAAACAGAAAATAAATCACCCAAATGAAAATAGCTATTTTTTATAAATACAATTTTTCACGATATTACTTAATGCATCAAAAATATTACAATCTTTTAAACTAATAAAGATTTAACTTAATTTTCTGTTAGTAGGCATTTTTTTCTATTTGGAGGTTGTTTCAATATCACAGCATGAGTATTAAATAAACGTTTTTGTCGTAAAAAATAGCTTCATCGTCGCAATCCAATACGGCTTTAGATCGACGAAACAAATCTGTCTATACAATACACAAGCCTTTATGAACGCCGGCCGTTGCTACGCCAATTTAACAACGTCTAAATGAGAATAACCGTCAAAATACGCCGCATACTTGAATCTAAACCGGTAACAACATCGCGGGTCTATTCAACTAGAAAAACAGAATCGTATGTGGATATTGTAAAATTTTCATAAATTAAAGCAAAATTTATAGCTAACAT
Source organism: Stenopsyche tienmushanensis (assembly GCA_008973525.1). NCBI lineage: Eukaryota > Metazoa > Arthropoda > Insecta > Trichoptera > Stenopsychidae > Stenopsyche > Stenopsyche tienmushanensis. The sequence goes on from WACJ01000017.1 coordinate 1,196,962, forward strand.
TTTTTTAAAATCACATGTGAAAAAATTGTCTAATTATTGTATTCAATTGTCGTTATAATCGATTGAAAAAATCAATTTCAAAGCAAATTTAAAGCACAAATCACTAGCTCTTCCCTAATATAAAGCAAGAGAAATTCATTTATTAACTGGAATTGTTTTATTTAACTCGAGATATGCGGATGACGATACTATTACGTAAACCCAGTATTAATGTCGCATTTTCACAAATACAATTTTTAAACAGTCATCTTTACTGAGAAAAAAATTATCAAAAATTGCCTATATTTTGGTCCATCAAAGTGAGATGAACCTTAACACCTTAAGAAAAAGCATTTACAACCTCGAGAGTTTATGAAAAATTTATTTTTGTGCAATACGAGAGCGCGACTGAGTTTCATTGAAAAAATCCAACATTAACATTGGGTTTACCCAATATTTTTAAGCTACAAAATCAATTGTGCCGGTAATAGCCGGCATGCTAAATACATTTTAAAGACAGGTTTGCGAAGTTATAACATTTATCACCTAATTATTCCGCACATCTCAACAAACTCGCAGGCGCCTATTCCAATCGGATAGACGCATTTGTAAATATTGCGACTAATGAATTGCACTATCCGCGTATCTCTTTTTAAACCACCAGCACAGTTTGTCCCTCAATTAAAAACTAGTATTTAAAGATATATTGAATTCCAGCTGCATTTATCCCATATGAATTTTATTTTAAATGAGTCGCAAAACACGAGGAGATATATATATATAACGATACCAATGAAATGATGCATCTTATGATAATATATTAGTTTATGTAAATTTGCTATTAATTCAATAAAAAGAGCAATCATTTACTGCGCTGTTAAGCGTTTTGGATGATGGTACAGGGAACAAAATTAAAGCCGTCAGAATTAGTCTGATTATAAATAAATTATTGAGATAAAACACGCGCAATATGGCAGTAAACGTTAATGTCCTTCTGGAATGTGGAGCATTTTTGATTGAACATAAAAAACGTGTGTTCATAAAAAATATTATATTATATCGAGCATTTTTGTAATATCCACTGTATATAGAAGACGTAGACGAATAAAGTCTTGATGTATGTCCGTTGTGACTAAATACGCATCACGCATTGTAGTGCCAATTTTAAATAGATGGATTTTAAACAGCGGCGGATTTTCATGTACGCAACACAAGACCTTGGGCTTTATAAATTCAGGCGGCCTCCAAATTAAAATTCGTTTAAGGAAGGTGTCGCAATCTCCGAATACGAAAGACTTTGTATGTCAAATTTTATAGAATAATCTTTATAAAAACGCCCTCCTTTTTTTGTATAACATTTTGGAAATAAAACTATTTATAATGCATCGAAAAGAATCCAGGCAAATTAAAAACGATTCAAAGCCCAGTCTAAAATATCAATTGCCCATTGCGCTACCGATAAGTACTAAATCCGCTACCGATTGTAAATAATTGTCAGATAGTTGTATAAATTTGTAGCTATACACATACATACGTTCATATTTTGTCCACAAAATTAAAATTCATATAGGCGTTGTCCGGGTTTGAACATCAACGGTGTGAACTTATGCAAATTAAAAATGAAGACATGAAAACATGTCGAAAATGACGCGTATTAAAGACCTAATCATTGATTCTGTTCTCTGCGCGCTTTAAAATAACAATCTTTTCGATTTTGTTTTATCGATTGATGACCACAAATTTTAACCTCTCACCAGTGTAACTTTTTTTAACGCACGTTTTCCTCCCTCCGATACCTCTTTGAATATACGAGTTTTGAGTCGGTTGTAAATCCTTTCGAGTGCACGGGTTTGAATAGTCAAAATGAGCGAAGCCACTCCGAAAAACAATGCCTTATCACCTTAAATACTATGATAAAATATATTCTCCGTAAATATTTTAATAAGCATGAAATGCGTACGGAAGAACCCCCATACTAATATAACGTTATACTAATTTATGTGCACTGATATTAATTTTATTATAAATGAAATGATTTGTTCATCTTCTATTTTTTTATATCCAAACAGTTTCAAATATGTTTCCAAATAAAAATCATCGTCCGATTATAAAAATACAACATGTAAACATCTCAGCATGTTGAACATTTTAAAACCAGGCCAATAATAATCTTTATCATAAAGTGTGGAATTACCGTTATAAAAACACGATTAAAAACGTTTTTACGAATTATTCAATTTTAACATTACGCTATTTAAAAAAAGGTGGAATAGTCATGCCTAACTAAGCTGAAAATCAAAATTACTATGGTGCAAATTTGTCACCAAACTACAGGGTGCGTTCAATTGTTTCCAGACACGATACGCGGCGTAATGGATCGCTTTCAAATTTTGCATTCAATTTGTGAAGTCCCCCACCAAAATTTTGCATTTGCATTTTGCACCGCAGTGGATAAAATGTAACGCGTGTGAATGATGCCTAACTGACGGTTGAGCCTTCAATGGGTAGAAGAAATTCTAAACATAATAAAAACAAACGTTTATCGCATTGTAATTAAAGATTTGAAGACAAAGACGTATGGAAACTTCATCATGATAATGCGACTTTGTTGTCAATGATTTCCTGGCCAAGAACCGCACCGCATTGATTTCCTAGCCTCTGTAAAAGTCCCGATAGTAAACATTGGGACACGATCGAAACCATCCAAGCTCATGTTACATCAGCTCTAAAGGACGTCCCGTATAAGACCGCCTCCAGAAGTATATCGAAACTAAATTACTTTTTGAACGCACCCTGTATACATAAATTTAAGGTCCATTTAAACCGAAATAAGCTAAATCAAAAATTTGATAATTAAATGGTGTATTTTATTTACAATAACTGATAAACCAGTTACTCAAGCTAATCTGATAGTACAATAAGACTATGCCCAATAACACAAATTACTCCCTGGAACAATTTGAAATTTAAAATCCTATTACAACATATTTTCCTAGATTGATTTCAAGTCAAAATGTGAAAAAAATCCGTCACATTAATAACTTCAATATGAACTTCGTCCTTTAACACTCTGGTTAAGGATTCATATTCTTTTTTCAAGACAATTGTCAACACAGATAATAAGTAAAAATAAAATATTTTTCAGTCTTTAAATGCTTATCTATTTTATCTGCTAGAAATAAATGTGCAAAAAATAAAATTAAATCAAAATGTATTAAAACTTAAAAATCACACGCACAGCAAGATATATTAAAAATACTTCTATATCGTTCTGTGAATTCATTATTTAATTCGCCCCAAATATACAACAAAGAAATTAACATCTATTCTAGGATAAAAGGCGTCTTTCTTTTCAATGAAACCTAACTCTATTGGATTACGCATTGCATATTTAAAAAAAAAAAAAATCAACGAATGCACACCGGAAGTGTTTGCCTATTGAGGAAAAAAGTAATTCTAGCACAAAAAAATTAAAAACCTATGACTTGAAGGAATAACATTTAAAACAAAGTATGAAATACATTGGGAATTTTTAAAAATTGAAACACTATATCATCATCATCGATCGCGTTATATCTGCCATAAAACTGTCAAATTATAAATCATAATAATATTTAAAACTTATAACAATGAACACTTTTGTGAAATTAAATAAAACCTATGAAAACACTCACATGACGTTCAGTATAATAACCACTAAACAAAATGTATTTATGTATAAACACAGTACTTAAAAAATATTTCATACGTACGCCCGTTAAAACGTGAATATTCGCCATCGCGTCGTACGTGATTTAACGTTCGGGGAGCATCGAAGAAGCTCCACGATCTAAAGACAACGACGAAAGAAAAAATCTCACTAAATCAGAACAAATGGAAGACACTAACTGCATCAAAATCAAAAATTTCATCTCAAAACATCGATACATTGCTGATTATTTCTGTTATGTTGTGTTGCTTATAAAGAATGTGTGAAATTTCATCTGAATGCTAAACAATTTACAACTAATATATATATTGTATAAAGTCGATAACAGGATAACATTTGGAATCATTTCAATAAACTTAATTTTTACTTTTAGCTGATAGATTTTTACAGTTTTTAAGTTCTTCACTTTTGACAAAATCAATCTGAGCATAGGAAAATGTTTGTCTGTTGGCGACCGGCGTCTGGGGAGGGCGCGGACTACGATCCAACGCATTATCGAGCTCCAAACTCGCATAATGTAGGCCGCGACTCGCGCCTTCCCTCTCGCCCGTCACCGAAGCCGGTCGAGAATTCGTGGGCGTACTGCTCATTTCACTACTAACCGATGAGGGCCGCGAACGAGTTATATTACTTCCGGATATTTCTCCCTGCGAAGTCACACTGGGGGGTCTGCTGCCGGAACACCCGTTTCCTTTCTTGCATTTGTTATTATTTACAGAATTGGGTCTCGACGTGGATTGTTTGCTTTGAAATTGTCCGTTTTGACCACTTAATATTTCATAACCATCGTTTCGATTGGCAGACACTGAAAATTCAGATCTAACATTTTTATTATCGCCTAGAGTCCCCGCTAACTGCCTATTCAAAACAGATTCTATCGGTTTCGGCGAACCAGATTTCATAGCCTGCGGTTCGCTCAATTCGCTGCAAGAAATCGGTTTAAAATTGGTGGTAGTCGGTTGTGTCTGCTGTCCGGGAAAAATTACAAGAGCCGGCTTTCTTACGCTCTGTACTTGCTTTATATTTAAAATATTAGCATTGGATGTTGTCAACGGATTCGACATTAAAGTTTTGTTTGCGAGAGGATTCGACGATAGAATACCTTGCAAATCTACCCTATCAAAGGCAATATTTTGAAATGCCGGGGTCGACGTCTTTCTAAAAGGATTTTGAACTTTCGGAGCAGATATAGGTTGACTCGTATAAAGGCATTTTGTTTTTCGGCAAGATTCTACATTGGAATAAATGTTAGATGCCGATTCAGGTAGCGTTTTTGAATGCTTATCCCAAACGTCCACGCCTCCGAGAATAATAGACGGCTTCAATGTTATATAATCGGTCGAATCAGTCACATTCACACCATATACTTTGGTAGCGTTATTAATAAACTGTTTCATAAATTTGTCTACGCTGGATTCGTTCATCTCCTTTACTGTTGTGAGTGAATTACGATTCATTTCCATATAATCGGAACCTTCTGGAGACGATAGTTCTTTTGAAACCATGCCCATTGAGAAATTCACCATCGCTGGATCCATCGAATCGAGAGAACCACAACTATAAGAATCGGTTGCACATTTTTTTTTGAAAAAATCTTCATTACCGGCAACACTCACTTTGGGACTGCCGGCTTTCATTGGCGACGATGGAATATTAAAACTAGTCGGAACAGACACGGGTATCGATCCGGATATTGACAGCTCTTTTGAATTTCTTCGAGTCTGCTGTTTCCTAGCTCTTCGCTTCAACGTAGAATGAGGACTCTGAACGGTCGGGGTAATAGGAGACGCACCCGGTGAAGACTTTGGTGAAGATCTTTTAACTTTGGTTTCAAGACTGTCATCTTCACCCTTCAGCATAGGACTAAATATAGGACTAGCACTTGAAGATGCTGTTTGATTGCTTGCTTTGGTATCTTTTGGGCTATTTTTATGTATTTCTATAGGCAACGAGGGTATAAGGCTTCTATTTTGTGATTTCATACCGGTTGTCTTGGTATTGTTCCAAGACATTTCCATATATCCCTCAGGCGTATTCGCTGATAAGTGATTTGAAATTGGTGGAGATTTAGTGATTGAGGCTTTTCTTAAAGTATTAGGAATGACTTTTGGAGTTGAATTGCCGCTATTAACGGGTTCAACAGGTTTCATTTCAACGTATCCCGATTTAGTCATGTTTCCTGGTGACATGTCCATATAGCCTTCAATAATAGTATTGGAAGCTGGAGCACTCGAAGGAGATTGTACAGACGTACTTTGATATACAGACGTATCGACTGATGAACTATTTTTTGTAAAATCCATTTCCATTAAATCGTCCGGTTCGACAGAACTGGAATTGTAATGGTGTCTTAAAGGAGTACTCGCACTAGGAACGCCTGATAGCGCAGGAACACTAGATGATTTGCTACCAGATTGCGATGAGCTTTGTAAATGATGCATGTTGTGATGCGGCGGAGTCCCGTGATTAAATAATCTGTTGTCTTTATACTTAGACCGGCTACCCAGAGAACAAGCTCTGGTTCGCGAAGAATCAACTGTACTGATGCCACTGTGGATTGTTTCAGGTCTGTTAATTATTTTCTTGAGGTGATCAGGTCGAGATCCTACGCTATAGGCTCTTGCCGGTCTGCTGTCTTCGTCGTCTTCGGACGGTGTTAAAAATGATGAAACTTTTTCTAGGTGGAATTCGGAAAAGCGAAGATCGGTAGAGGGAGTTCCACTAGTAACAGAAGAAATAGAACCGGCCGGTGACATTGCCTGACTACTAAGTTTCTTCGATAGCTCCATGTCAACATAACCATCATCTTTTTTAGGCTTTGATGAATTGAGCTCTGCATTAGTTGCTTCTTCTATCAATGAAGAAGTTCTTGAATGATTTCCAAAGCTTGCACTTATACCTAAGTTTGATCTGAAATTTAAAAAAATATGTTCATAAGTCCGAATGAAGTCGTATAATTATAAAGAATACTTTAACACGTATCATGCTATTATAATTAAATAAGCCGATATAAAGGATCATCCAATCGGCAAAGACTTTTCAATGCATCTAATAATTATTAATGCTTTCAATTTATATCAACAAGTCCATTTTTCACAGAACATAAAACAAAAATTGATCAAAAAATATATCTTTAATTAAAGGACAAATCCAAGAGGCGACAAACTTACATTTTCAATGGCTCCATACTTGCTGGGGACATAGGCATATAGGCACCGTCATTTGGGGATGCTCCGAATATTGGAACAGGACTACTGGTATCTAAATTTTTTAAAGCGCAATATTTCCTTATGTGCTCCTTGACACTACAGCCAGCGTCAATTTCCTGAATATTCCAAGATTTTTCATGACATCCTTCAATCGGGGGTTGCCAAATGCCAAAAGCTTCATCGGTTCCTTCTTCGGGTATGGTTCTATCGTCTGGTGTAGATCTCAGATAACGTGGTACTTCCTGCGTAGAGCCGGGATGTAAAAAGTTATCTGTCTCGTCAATAGATATGCTAGAACCGGCACTGTCGGTAGAACACGCTCCTAAAAAAAATATATATAATAATTTTAAATCCAATTGTCATATTAAGCATTTTCAATTTATGACATAAAATATTTTTATATAGTTAATAAAATGGATAAATGAATTTTTTTGAAGGTTCATTTTATGCATAAAACAATAACGCAAGTTTGCACAATTTCATATTTGAGATCAAATTTTTACTCTTGTTATTCTACTTCGAATTATGGACAAATTCTTCTGTTTTCGTAATTCAATGATATCATTTAGAATTGTACAATATTGTGCAATTGTTTCATGTGTAAAATATGTTATTAATAATTTGTTTAAAAATCAAACCTGAATTTGGGCTGAGGGGACTATTAGTTACAATTGGGGGGGATTGTCCATGCCCGATGTACATACTGTGGGGTCTCAGAACAGAACTAAGGCGTGTTCCACTTATTGGTACTATATTTTGGTGTGGCGTAACTACTGTTATATTGGCTCGTGATGGAAGACTGTCGCATCGTTCACGGATTCCAGCAATGCTGCCCACTGAACCAGCTGTACATAAAAATAATCAAAATCAATGCCACGAATTGTCTCACTTCATCTTTAATTTGTTAAGAAATAAATTATCATCGTCGATAAATGTACAGAAAAATATCTAATTAGAATATAATAGTTTATTCTTTAAAAAATAAAAGTCCTTTAAAAGTATGCATACAGAATTATACCACAAATTTTGGACAAAATTCAAATGTATCATCATGCAATTATAATGTTTCCCGTAAAATTCCTCTTAAAACAGATGTATTTTAATAATACAATTAGGTTGTTACACATGAAACGTTCAATGTAATTTGGTATGTAATGAAAAGCCAGTATATGATTGCAGCGTGGAAATATTGCGCGTTTATTATTGTATAATTTATTAATTTCGGTCGTTAAAAGCATTAATATTGTGGGGGCAGATACTGAGGGTTGCGAGATGAACGCACATTCTATTTTTTGCATGGTTTAATTTTGCATTGCATTTCGCATCGAATTTGGAAGCCTCTATCTCGTGATCATCGCCGTATCATTGAAAATGGTAAATATCTTTCATTATTAAATGTCCTTAGTGTTTTAATTGTTTCAGTCTCTTTTTGAAGACCCTCCTTTTCACGGTTTGCGGCCGAAGATAAAGAGCCGCCTCATCTATGGGGATAAAAGATTTCCGTCATATACTGCAAGTCCATAGGCTCATATTGATACGGAGAGGCAGATTCACCGTCATTCTCGTCGAGGCCTACGATGAGGGCGCATCCAACCCTATCACGGGTCGGCAAACCTTTATATCAAATTGAAGTCTTCAAAACGTCTTCAGTTCATCTCCGCAAATCTTCAAGCAATCTTATTTTACTCAAATACGTCAACTACGCTTCCTTTTCCAACCATAAAACTAACAAAATCTTATTGCATCATCGGTAGTTGTTCCTTTTGAAAGTTGAAGGATCAATAATTCATAATGTTTAACTTTGCGTAAACTCTTTGAATAAATATGTATCCATACTAATCCAAACAATCGAAAATGCTCCAAATCCAGTAATTCTTTATTTCAAATTTGTCATCACCATCGTTTATATATACATCGTATATCTCAACAAACAAATTTTCTTAATCCTCTTTTTCTTTGCAAAACACATTAGACTTAATTAATATTTCCAATAAATTCTCCTTCACTAAATGATTAATAATACACAGAGTTATAGTGTTGGATTCTTTGCTTGATTCGCTGCTGAGTATCCAAGTTAATCTTCAGTTTCTGGAACATATCTTGTTTTCATTTGTCCATCATCTTTTTCACAATGAAGTAAATCGTATTCTTTGTTGACTAAAACAGATGCATTTGCACAGCAGGTCTAAATTTACAGACTTACCACTAACTAAAGTTTTATATAAACAGGCTTTAAGATGGATCATTCAAATATCAAGAACTAATTCCTCTTGATGTTCTGAAGTTCTTTTCATTTGTGGAATAACTTCAAAAACAGTATCTAATTACTCATTTAGAAAAGACATATATGAGAACTATATGAGAATTTGCCAATTAATACCTAATTGCATTGCATTAAATTTCTTGTATTGAAAGGCCAACATATAAGTGACGTCAAGGATAAGTATTGTTAAGTTAGATTATAATGATGAGATTTTATGGAAAATGCGTTTAATGATTTGATTGCCAATAAACATGAACCCACACATTTGATGACAACTTTATTATCATCGTGTATTTGTTAGAAATTAATAGATTTAAAAGTTTTCTGCCGAATGAACTATTGCCCACACACGAATTCTATTTATTTCTGATGCAAAAATAAAACTGGATTAATGAACATGTGTGATTTTTAGACCTCCTACGAGGAAACTGCATCCTCCCGACGCTTCTTTCCTATGATCTATAAGGGTAATCCATAAAGTAAAGTTACGACATTTACGTTAGATACAAAAGTGCTTGTATATTTTTCATGATAATCGCCATCGAGATTGAGACATTGTAGTTTGGACACCGGCTTTTGTATGCCAGTGTCATAGAAATCTGCCGGCAGCTTTTTTTGGATTCTGGGATGTAGCGTCGCACCCACGTCTCATCCCTCGTCACGATAGAGTCAAAAAATGCTTCTCCCTCCTATGCAAAACGATCCAAAAATTCATGTGCTTTCACGCGATTTTGATGGTACTCCATTCTGGGCACTCATCTCGCACAATATCACCAAGGAGATGAGAGAGAAATTCTTCATGAAGGCCATCAAGCATAACAAAGCAGTCATTTCGCACTCTTTTTGCACAAGTTCGTCAGAAATCATTGATGGTCTTCCACGCCTTACCTCGTCATGAGTATCAATACGGCCTTCTCTGAACAATCTAACTCACTTCATGACGTGTTCTCGACTCATCACATCACTATCATAAACATCCACGAGCTTCCGACGAGCGGGAGCATGCGACGACCTCTCCGTCGGAAGAATTTATTTCAAAACGATCAACAAACGCGCAGGATTGATGCCAATGCGCCAATTTTTAAATAAAACATTTCCCTCGTCCTCGTACAATCATTTATTAAATATTCTCACACTTTTACGACACATCCCATTTTCAGACGTACTAAACCCGAATACTAGCATTGGTTTAATTTTATTCCAAATGAATATGAATTCGGATCAACGTGTGCATGTTTATATGAATGTTATCAACGAAAAACCATACATAGGGATATTATAATATGAAATTAAAACTTAGCACATTTGTTTTACTTTTAAATTTGCGTGTATTTATTTTAAGCACTGCCATACACTTATTGAATTATTTAATGTTTGTCTTGTTGGGTGTACCAATATTAGTTTAAATATTCACAAGTTTAAAGAACGCGATATATACGAGGCATATCCACAAAGAGGACGAACGCAAATTCATCGTCAGCTCTCATAACTCTCGTCAACTGTGAGGCGAGGAAAATTCAAAACTGTTCCTCCTGTTCCTGTCTTTTAAAGTCGTAAATTGAATTGAATTTTTGCTACAGGAGGAAACAATAAATACTATAAAACACTAAAAACTATGGAGACTGTATAGTCTCCATACAGCCAACGCTGCAAAGCAATTTTTGGATTAATTTAGTTCGGACATCATCAAATCACAGCGTTAATCCGGCACCTTTCTGGACAAGCCTCGTATATGTGAAATTTTGTAAAACATATTTTATATCTAGTTAAGCACTTTTCATTTATTAAAAAACACTGTAAAATATAACAACCTAATCATGATTAACAACAGGGCAAAAAAATAATTATAAAATCAAAACCACAAGTATTTTATATTGAAATAGCTAAATTATTGCTTATTATAGAATAATTTCCATCACGAAAGACCGTTTATAATATTACACAAAACTAATTAATAAAAATTCATTTTAAAATAAAAAGACAGCTAAATAGATTCATAATACTCACCAAAACTAAAAGAACATAAAACATTCGAAACTCTAATTAAAAATAAATTAAACTAGTGTAAGTGATAAAAAGCTTCGGATATTTGTTACATTAACTACCAGCAAAAGGATATGACTCGGATAGATTCAAATTAGTGGAAAAAAAGCCAAAATAATATTAGTGTGTTCAGCAGAAATAATTAAAATTGATTACTCAAATATTAGATAACATGCTATTTACAAATATGAATGTATGCGAGTATATGTATACGTGTGTACATATTCAGGCAGACATGAGGGTGCAAGACGGCCATCACTTATGTGATATATACGTACAACGGCTGTGAGACGGTGACCATTTGACAACACGACATCCGGTGCTCGCCCGGCGGCCCCAATTCGCCTGACCAGACCCTTTCTGCAAAACCTTATGAGACTGATGCGTGCCGTCATTTTGGGCGTTTAATCTCACTTTCTCCGACGACGAATTGAGCGTCATTTTCCTGTTTATAATGTTTCTTATCTCGAAGGAAACATTCACGGAGCTCTCCTCTCCCGTGAGGGGCAGAGATCTCGTGCGTTCGTGTACCACAGTTAAAGCGGGGCAATCCTCTATTGGAGGTTTACCGGCAACGTGTGATCCTGATGATAACAAAAAATATTCTTGAAGACATTTATAGCTGACATATTCTCTTCAAAAGGATACCATGCCATCATGATAGTGTTTTATACTTGCACCATTTCATTAATAATATTTAATAACTAATAATCAATTCAATGTACTTATATACGTATCACATACAACAGAAAGTAATATTATTTTGAGGAAATTAAATAACAAACATGTCGCTTTATATACGCGCATCAGATGTCGTATTTAAGTTCAAAATTAATTCCTTTACAATAAATTAATAAGAAAATGGTTATTTTTCAACGTGGTCATCTATGAGAGTAATTAAATCATTATAATATACGTACGGACGTTAGATGTAAAACTTCTTAGCTCCTAGGACATTAATTATGCATTGCTTTTTATCCATTGGTTAAGGGAAATTGTTAGCTAAAAAATTGCATTGTGTGTTGTGTAATATATAATAAAATAGGCGTGCTACTGGTCTATTGATTGATTTATGCTACGTACACACAAACACATTAGAGATGACACAGCGCATGCACGTAGCGTCTCTATGATGTATTTTAATTCTAGAACTGACAAACGATTCTCAGTGTCTTTCCCACTAGTTGCCATTTGGAATTTCACTTTTTGTGACGTTCAAACCAATTTGCCAAAGGTTCAAAAATATTACAGTGGGAAATAAAAATAAATATCATCTCGTTGCCGACAAATGCAGATTATTCTGATTTTTTTAATGGCGTGACAATCTATATAATGATTGCAGCCAAGAAATTAAACAATTCAATATGAAATACTAATGTAGCATGTATTTCACCATTTGCTGGGCTCGTTAAAATAAGTTCTGCTGCAACACACGATATTATTTTAAGCTTATTAATTACCAAATTGCTGGTTTATTAATTATCTAGCATATGCATTATATTTGTTAATTCTAGCTCATTTTTACCACTATTGACATTTTTTATCAATTCACGATTAAAGTTTCATTCTCGGCGGTGCACGCGAGCGATGAAAAAAATATATAATTTAAATTCATCATTTTAAACGATAGAAATATAGAAGGTCACATCGACTTTGTCGCAAACCTGACGAAATATACGTTATTCACGTAATATTTCATCATGTGTCCGTGCCATTTTAACGTGGTTTCTAAAAACACTGAAGAAAAAAACACAAGGGTCAGTCATAATTATGATGAACGCCGAATGAGCAGTCGTAGTATGAAAAGTGTAGTTGATTATATTATGCACGTATTTTATTCTTAAAAATAGCACTAGCAAAAAGCACTTTTGATTTATTATTCCCATCGATTAGCACTTGTGGTAACGGAAACAAATTCAAAATATCACAATTTAGATATAACTCAATAAAACAATTACAAGTATTATATATTTTTAACTGAAAAACGGATATTATCTCGTGAAGATTGGATAATTTATCTTTTTATTTTTAACATGATTTACACTCACATAGTAAGTTTATATCTCATTTTTATCACTTATATGTGCACATAATTTAACAGCGATTCTTTCAAATACTATTTCCATATTTATACAGTAGAAGTAGTTAAATACTAGATGATTTTCAACGTGTCGGTCTCTCGCCGATATATAAATAGGTCTGGCACAGGGATAATTGGTTATGCTTAATAAATGAGTGCAATGATAAAAACATGAATATGCGAGTAATGTGTTAGTCGTTATAAATACATTTTTTTATTATTCAATGCTGTATGTTGAAATGAACACAAATCGATAGCACAAGTAAATGGAATCAAACTCATTACGACCCATATGTAATTTTTAATAAGACTGTTAATTAAGTGTTTATAGAGTCGTCCAAACCAGTGTTTTCGCGTGATAGCAGAAATAATGCTTTAACGTCATTTTCAACACGCATAATGCGCGAGCGGACGTTTCACGCCGTTCTGTTATCACGCGAACACGACTGTAACAAGCCAACATAAAATTCAGCTTAATCTTGATATATTTTACCTAATGTGTATACGTTTTTTTAATTAAAAACAAGCATTCAGTATTAATTGCAAACGCATGTTATAAACTTATTCAGTACATTAAGAAGCCACCTCGGATGTATGCATGCAATAATGATGACATTTGGATATCACATGGATGAATTTCTAACGCGTCGACGACTGATCAACTTAAGTATAATTATCTCGATAACCCGTGATTAAATCCAAGGATATGAAAGTATACTTATTTTCATTTTAAAACATTAAACATAAAATACATTAGAGCATAACCTGATATGAATTTCCATCCAGATTTAACAGTTTCATGCTGTCGAAAAATCATAGCACACAACAGTTACTTCACACGATCAACAAAAAGCTACACAGTATCAAATCCAATGAAAAATATAAATTATAAAAATTACTTCTTATAGGTAGAAATTATCCATCAACATGTAAATTTGTTTCATTTTTTTATTCAATTATTTAAAACATTTGTAATAAATATATAGTCGATGAAGTAATTGAGCCGTCAGTGTCAGCATATTTTCTTTAAATGGTAAACCAGTTATTACAATAGTCATATTACAAAGGACATTCAAATATGACCCGGAATTTTGCTATTTTTAATCACAGACCGACATGAGCAGCGCAACGCGCAAGTATTTGGGAATTTGGATAGGGGATACCTACACACACAGTCCTAACATATATGTTTGTCATTCCGGTACAGCCATGAGCGAGCGTGAAATAGCATCCTCTGTTGCGCAATGCATACTACTTAATAAAACTCAAATGTTAAATTGGGCCCAATAGTTTCGTGAATATGTGAAAGTCATAGAAGACCCTCTACACACATAAGACACTGTCTCACCGTCTGCAATGTCCTTCTTTTACATGACAACGCATACAGCAGCCGTAACTCATGACAAAATCGCCCAATTATACTTGGAAAATGTAATGTCCAGCCGAATGCCATAATTGTCTATAGATGCTTGCGATTACCGACACATGTAGTCTGTGGAGACAGTTTGTTTTTCAGACGGTTGATGTTTATACGGTGTAAACTATATAGACATTGAATGTATTTTGCAAAAAGTTTATAAACCTTGAACCCTGCCATGGAAGTGCGTACCCAAAATATTCGCAGCGGATAATGATAGAACATGAAACATGCCTCCAAACAAAATGTTGTTTAAAAAAAACGGCATTGTTAATAAAGCACTGATCGCAACATGTGCGGGCATATCCTCTCTGGATCACTCGATGCGCTCACACAACTGATAGCCTACAAAGTCTTTATAATATACCATTGATTTACGATAGAGATTCTTGCCTCGTTGCAAATAGTATGAATAATAACCATTCAGCTGCAATAGATACAGCCAAAAAGCAATTAATGAAACAAATTTACATGCAAACAGATTCTTCGTTGTTAAGTATACATCATTATAAAACATTAGCATTGGCAGTTGGAGAAAAATTAGTATATTTTCACAAATACAGATATGCATTCCCTAAATAGCGACAATGTTTTTTTAAAAATTATGATTGTTTTTAAAATTAACTGAAACCCAGAAACAACTAAAAAAGAATGGCAATTTCAATGTTATTTTTTTTTTAAATGTTAAATGATCTCATATCAATAAAAGCAAGTTCTGAAATAAGCAATCAAGTTTTCCAACTGGAACGTATCACGAAGACCAAATTTTAAATATTTGCTAAGCTTTATGTTATAAGCAAGTAGGAATAAAACGAACAAAAACCATTGTTGCGTAACTATATCCGAATATTATTGATGACGACGACAAAATGACTTACGGATAACATAAAAAAAACAATCGTTAATTTCAACTTTTATATGCAAGTGATCATGTGAACAAATAATGACGAGGAAAATGGTTTTAAATAATCAATGTCTGCATGGTTTTAAGGCAAGCAACAAATAAAGCCATAAGCCTTTTAACACTGTATGAATGGCATTCAAAAGATTTTGTTAGCGTACCAGTAACATCTACAACACCGTTATTAGAACTCTCCGATTTTGGATTGGTTTGCTCTGTCAGAGGCATGTCCACATCCTGGGTGACACAATAGGCACCGGAATTGTTTGTAACACACGGGCTCAAACATAAGCCAATACAACTACGTCCACCGCAGAAAGTACTCTCTGCAAAGACATCCAATTTTTGTGCATATCTCGACAATGAATAATTTGCTAAAAATTTGTGATAAATAGCCAATCAATGTTTTAACAAAAGTAAAAAATATTACAATTCAAATGATTACATACCAATTCTTCAAATGATATGATAAATTGATGAAACGCTTGGAAACTATCAATCAAAATATAAAATCAGGTAATCTGTTTTATGTATTTTTTTAATGACGGTTGCATTATTAAACAATCTACTAGTATTTTGGTTTGAATACTTTAGCATTAACCTATTAAATCAAATTATAGCACAACCAATATTTCGAGCTCAATATGATTGAGAGATATTCTGTGAGGATTTAATTCACATCGTTTAGCAAAGTTATCTCCCGATTGCACCACAGTCGGGACTCTTTTATAGCATTATACTTGGATAAATTGTTCGTTCTATGTTAAAAATTCACATTGTTTACATAAAACAAAAATATATATGGAGGTTCTAAATCCTGCTCCGCTGAAAATATACAGATAATAGCGAACCTCTCCAAAGCTTGCATATACTTAACACGTTGCTTGCGGGAGCAGAAAATCACCATCATTCGCCGCCAATCGTTGAACATGGGAAAAGGTAATCTCTAAAATATATTTCGTGGCCCAATATTGTTTTATCTCTCGATCTAGTTCTATTGTCAATTTTTAAAGTTTCCCTACGCTTATATCATGGTATTTTTTCAATAGGAGACATCTGGTTGATATTAATCACGCATTTATACACTATTAGTTATAGAATAGAATTGAAAAAATACATGGCTAAGTTAACCAATCTCAACATACAAAGTGTTAAGTGAGAAATCCTTAGTAATTTGAAAAGGGAATTTTCAGCAAAATAACATAAATATTTGAATAAGGAATTTAAAACATTTTACCCGCAAATTCTCTACTTCATCACTTTATTTCAATAATGCCCCAAAAGCTCAAAATAATAACCGATACTACTCAATAATTATTCAAAATAAACAAAATACAGTCGTAAACATCTACCATTTCAAATTGATAATGCACCAATTCCCATACAGACAAATAGGTGTCTTTTCTTCAGGTGCAGTGGATGCGGCACGAAATATTATCACAAAATAAACCAGTATTATTTTACATTCAATAAAGTCAACTAATGAACATGAAAATTATCTAAAATTATACTCATACTGATAAAAGTCTCCAAAGCTCAATTATGAAAATCTCTATTATTTTCAACATTGTAAAAACGTTTACAACAACACCTAAACTAAAATACTTTACACTAAACTGTCGAATCCTATAATGCCAATGTCTCACTTAATGGATGCATCTTTATTCACTGCTTGTTGAATGCATTACAACGTTAATATAATACAAAAAACGTATAATTTAACGGAACGGAATTATTATTGTACAAGACGTGTTCCAAAAGTCATGAAATATATTTTTTGCCACACCTATACTAGTCGCAGCATGTTCGAACCGGATAAGTGAGGTGAAAGTTCAGTCTGCTGCGAGCATCAGTAGAATAAGGATAGCTGATTTAAATTCGCCCTTGTTTCGAGACCACATCACGATACTTCCGAACAACATTCGACAAAAACAAAACTCGACAAAAAAGCTATAAAAAATAAATGTGATTTGTTGAATTCTAACCATCGAATCAGTATTCGATTATTAGCTGACACTCTGAGCATTCCGAAAGCTATTGGGCATCACATTGTTACGGATTACGGTGGTGATGAATCGTGGACATTTGAGTACAACTCAGAGAGCCAAATGGCACACCTTAGCGTCTCCAAAAACTAAAAACGGTCAGGATGAGCAAAAAATGAAAATGTCGCATGGAGGGCTAACATTCGGGGGATGGCAATTAAATTAAAAATATAAAATCATCGTGCTTGCGGCGAACTACAATTTCGCAGACCAAAAACATCTGGGATCGACCTTATCCAAGAATAATAGAGATGGTAATGCGGCCGTGGCCAATCGGGGGCTATTTAAGCCCTGGAGTTTTGACGGGCCTAGACCCGAGGATTACCATGAAAAGATAAGGAATTCTCGCCAGGTCGTCCGCCCCAGTACTAGCGGTCTTCAGCAATTGGTTATCGGGACTTGTCATGTAAAGAACCTCCACCGACTTAGCCATATTTTCTGCCTTTCTCTCATCTTTTCTTTTAATACATGCGTTCTTTTTGTTCCCGAGAGTCAAGCAGAAATCAAAGGATGCCATTTTGACAGCATTGACGCTATCAAAGCAGCAATGACAACAGCCCTGAAGGAATTCCCATAAAACCGGGAATGGGAGAGTCGGTGGAAGAAATGTGTAGATGCTCATGGAGAATACTTTGAAGAATATTAACAATTTGTACCAATATTTGTAGAATATATTTCATGACTTTTGGGACACATCCATAGTCCATTTAAATTTTTAAATTATCTTCCTCTTATTGATTCTGGAATATCCCACAATAATACCTTTGTATGAATTTTATTCGCTAGTGATCGAAAACTAAAGATTCTAAAAAGCCAAGATTATCTGACGTTACAAGGATCTTTATAAATAAACAATACGTAACACCAATCTTTGGACTCTTGTCATATATTAAATTTTTTTCTATCAATATTGTATGTAATACAAATAGATAAACATGTGTAATAAAATTAACCTTTTTTTTCTAAATATATTAAACAAATTATAATTTGTGTTTTCAATTTGTTAAGAAGAAACGCATTGCTTCCGTTAAATGAGACTTGGCTAAACAACATTATCAGGAAATAAATTTCTAAATGGTTTCTCCAAACGGAATGAGCTAACTAAAAACTATAAGTACAATATTAAAAAAAAACAATGAGAAACTTGAAAATGACAATGAACGTACATGAAGATACGGTCGAGTTAAAAATTTTATTAATAAAAACTGAAGCCACTACTAGAAATGCACGATCAAAAACTTGTCTTTGATTAAAGAAAAATCATACACCTACGAGAATATTATCTACTTCAACACTGAAACACTTAAACAGGCATCGATTACCACAAATATTCACACAGTATAAACATTTAGAAAGTTAGATAAATACATATTTAAATATATAACTAATTTAACAAGCACTTATCCTATTTTCAAATACAAAGACTTTGAAGGACTTACCGCTGGACGGTGAGAGCCCGTGAGATTTCGACCCCGTGTGTGTCTGACGACGGGTCAAAACGGATATCGGTTTCGACGCTTCGTTGGCAGACGACGATCTATTCCTGCTCTTGGGTTCGAGTTCATCTTTTGATGTCGATCTCGAAGACATAGCGCTATAAAAAAGGGTTTATCGAAAATTAGATCCTACGTATTAAAATCAAAGCGTTAAAACTTCAACGCTATTTAAAAATATCCAACCCCAAGATGGTGGTGTGCATGCTCTGCGCTATATTTGGGTCTTCCGTATGCATCCAGAGCTCTCCTGCACCAGTGGCCGCTGAACGTCCAACTTCCATATAGAAAAAACATTCTGAATCACCACACCTGTAAATTACAAGCAATGAAAGTATTTTTATATTGATTTTTTTTATTACTGTTATAAAAATATGCTTTTGAATCATTTGGGCAATGAATATTGATCGTGAGACTATAAACTTTATAACATTACTATACACAGTTCAATCGTTCAAATCGGCCTCCATGACTGAACATGACCATAGAACATGATCCGCTATCATGTCCGTATATGTGCAAGGACACTTCGAGACACTGCCTATACCGAACCGAAGGAGAGATGCCTTGAATCACGACAAGCTATTCGCGAATATATAGGTAGCCATACTAGGCTGCAGCTGCAAGTCCAGGGGTAGAAGACCCGCCAGAAAAGGCAGCTGAGATAGGCTTTCGTAATGACTATCAGAGCACTTCTCTATCCCGCACAGAGATTTCTCCGGTGAGACAAATTTATGCCCAGGCAGCCGCGTCATAACAAACGACATTTACAAACAGTGCAGTATACACAATTATCATGGCCTTACCGCCCATGCCTCATAAAGAACCTGACTATCTGGTGACCCTGCAGAAAACCCAGTTGGCCTTCATGACCGCAGATTTGACATGCTTGGTGAGCCTACACCAGATAGGACACTGAGGTGGTGGTTCAATAGAAACATTTGAAATTTGTTAGGTTATAGCAGTCATGTTATTAGTCCGTTGATAAGGAATTCCGCATATGCTGCAAATGGATTCGTACAGTAAGGGCATTCCCGCACGTTGATTGTGAATCAGAGACAGAGAGTGTCCTGCGTCTCATCATACATTTTTACGATTAAATTAATCGATAACATTAGTCCAAATTCATCGATTTCAAACTTCGACAAATGTATTCTTTTATTACTAAAATTGAAGACACACATGTGTATTGTTTATGTTTAGGTCCTGCGAGAAAGGTAGATTTATATGGACGATTAGTGGTACAATATAGCATCTACGTTTACATCAATTTAAAATTAACTCACTAATCAAAGGGTTAAAGCAACGTCTGTCAAATTTGTTATCAATTGTTCAATAGTGTATGGCAAATCATCATGAAAGGTTATAGCATTGAACAACGTGTGCAAATCATCAAATTCTATTTTCAAAATCAGTGCTCCGTTCAAGAAATGTTCTGCGTATCATGCGTTTTTTATCCTCGCCATAACTGCCCTGCCAAGTTGACTAGTCGACATTTGGTACTCAAATTCAAGTCAGCCGGTTTGATAAATAATCAGTACATAACACTTGTACGTCACCAAAACGCAAGGTCTGCGGAAAACACCACTACTGTTTGTGAGAATGTACGGGAAAACCTGAAACGGTCAAATTCTTATCGTTCATAAGAATATGGATAATCTCATAGGAACTAGTGGATATCTCAGACACAATTGGTTCTATTTTATTTTTAATTTGTTCTATTATTAGTGATTATGGAGAATCAATTTATTCCAGCATAACTTTTTGAGAAATGCATGTTTCTCTGAAGTTTTCTGTTGAAATTGCACAAGAAATCAAATCAAAATATGGTACTGTGACGTAGATGCTTACGATCGGAGTTGGATTGAGCTTCCAAAATTGTGATATATTTGCGTCGCTTCATCAGGTTTTCATATATCCGCACGCAGAGGGAATCGGTCAGCTTCAACGCGTTTGATGCAGAAATCCCTAGATACAAAAGCAAATGTGGATATAAAAGCAAACGGAGCTCATCGAACGGACGCCACCACAGTTCGGGCACGCGTAAATTTGTACTTGCTCCGTGGAGTTAAAACAACAATATCAAGATCACTTCACAGGTGATATTCGGCCACAATTATTCATGAAAGTTATACAGGATTCAGGGTTTGGGTCACAAAGCAACATCTTCGGGAAACTGTAACGACAGTCTAAAATCGGCCGTAACTTCCACAAATGCAAGAATATCGCCATGACTTCTACATCCGTGGATCGATCTATATATGCCTTCGGGATAATACATACGGGTCCGTCCGCGGAAACGTGAAACGCGTTTTACTCACGCCGGAGGACAAACATCGATAAAATAAGTGTCCGAATGGTCATCGGATAGCCCTCTATGCGATATGTGAAAATTTGATGAACATCGTACGATGATAGCAAAGGGGCTTGTTGCAGAAAGCGCCCGCCAGAATGGACCAATCAGGAGACAGCACCCTGTTGTAAAAGGGCGTGTCAGGAAGCGCACAGAACAGAGAAACTTCAACCTATGGAGCGGACACATCACCTTCGGACGGCGCAACTTCTCTGACTCGAGAAGATGTTCAACGACTATAGAAACGGAGAAGCATCAAGCGGACATTGAGTAGACCTGCACATGAATCGCCATTCATTTCGCTCGCCTCGCCCTGCGTTTGCCGCCTTTGCTTTGAGAATTCACCATTACCCTCGCAGTTTGCCATTTTGTCGACGGTTCTCCAACCGTGGAGTGTAAGGAATAATAAAATGATTTCTTTACGAAGTTCCGACGTTTTGGTTGATCTCCCTCGACATTCTATTCTGGTTTAAACTTTCGTCACCTTGGATCGGATATTCCATCGTTTATCACCAACCAGTCTTGGATTGAAGGCAGCTACTTTGGAACGTGTCGCGGACTATCATATCCGTGCATCGCCTCCGTGAACTTCCAACCTCGGAAGCTGCTTGACCCCTTACGTCAGTCGGAGCCATGGACGCAACAGTACAATTACTAAGATATATAGCGGGTTTTACGTCAGAAGAGAAGGTGAGAAGTGTGCGGGGAAAGACTACGCAAGTACC
The DNA here is from genome assembly GCA_008973525.1 of Stenopsyche tienmushanensis. Lineage (NCBI taxonomy): Eukaryota > Metazoa > Arthropoda > Insecta > Trichoptera > Stenopsychidae > Stenopsyche > Stenopsyche tienmushanensis. The sequence continues at coordinate 1,219,179 of WACJ01000017.1, forward strand.
TACCACAATGCAGAAATGCAATCTACCCCCAGAAAATTACGTGGTGGAAATGTTGTATCAGTCCATAAGCCTAAAATAGTTTAATAATCTAGATTATACATAAAATATGGATGCTGTAGATTGTGTGGATCAACGTATCGACGTATTGTTTACTGCGAAAGTCATTGAAATGGTGGAAAGTTTTTTTTTGCAAATATATATTTCTCGATGTCTACAAATCCATATACAGTGAAACCTCGATTTTACGTTTTCCAAGGGACCCTGAAAAAAAAACGGTAATTGCGGGAAACGGTGAATGCGGGAAAGCTTCAAATAATAATTGTTTGACGGGACTATAAAAAATGAACGGTCCATCCGGGAAAACGTATTTTGCGGGAACGGTTTATCGAGGTTCCACTGTAAATCCAATATCATTATAATACCGTCCAGGATAGTTCGGAGTGCAAAGCGTTAATCAACGAGATTCTTGAGGCTAGTACTGTGTTACTGAATATTTGATATCGACTTCAAATTTCGGAAGGAACAAACGTAGGTCGAATCTTTCGGAAATATTCAGAAAGTTTCTCTATTTGGTCATAATATGATTATGATCACATCCCCGGCGTAGACCCGAATACACGTCGAACAAAAGCGTTTTAATTTCGGCACTGATGCGATTACGTGTCCAACCCGAAGCGCGTACATATGAATATTTTAATGATGCCATCTGATTTTTGGCGTTGATGCAAATATGTATTTTACGACATGGTAAAATTTAACAAAACAAAATGCAAACGCACTTATTTGATACTATTTGATAAATAAAATGACAATAATAAAAAAAATAATTAATACAATTAATAAAATTGTTAAAAAAAACAAATTTAAATATTTTTTTTATAATTATATGCTTCAAATTAAAAGAAGAAAATAAATAGATTTTTTTTTAGAATTAGAACGTATTTTATAGATGTAACAACATGATAAAATCTCTACCGCACAATAGTGGGCAGTAGGGATTACGTTGACTATCACTGATATAGAACAATATATTATTAATTCAAGATTCGTAGCGAGATCTCGACGAAGATATTTATAAATCGTTGAAGTGTAAACCGATTGATTTCTATTTAATTGGAATGAAAAATGAATAAACAAACCTGCGTATGCTCATCAATGGAAATTCTATGCCATCTGCTGTTCGGATATCGGGAACGAGCGAGTTGCTGTTGGATCTTATTTTCACCAATGTCAATTTTTTATCCGTCAGGCAGAGGTTATACAGGCCGAGGATGCTGCGCGAGGCTCCCAATCCTTTCTTCTGAACGTTCACTTGCCAGACGTGATCTGCGAAAAGCGACGATGACGCATTAGATTGACAGTTGTCGGAAGTAAATATTTATACGTGTGAAATGCGCGTGGTGGCACGATTTCGCAGAGGCCGTCGGTGACGCGTCGAATTTGCGCATCCCGACTCTTCGCGATTTGCTAGCATGGCAATTTTCGAGAGCGGACGGATTATCTCGAATCTAACCTCGAGATAAGAAATGCGAAATGCCACAAGACTCACGTCGGGGCTGTGGCGCGTCGTCCTGGGGCGCGTCTCCATGCATGAGATTCCACAGGGAGTGGAGCCAGTCGCTCATGTCGTCCTCCCTGTCGAAGACGATGCACATGCAGTCGTCCTTGGTGTAGAGCGCGATCACGTACTTCTGCTTGGTATCGAGGCGCGGCGCGATATTGAAGCACGTCTTCAGGGACACGGCGCGCTTCGGCCGCCCGCCCATGCGGAACTTCTTCTCCGAGTCGTAGTACTCGAGACGGGCCGAGCGCTCCGGGGAGTCGTTCTGCAACACGAAATACTTTTTCTTCATCGTCTTCAGCTTCCGGAGGTAACCCTGGCGCACGACGGGCGCCGCGCCCGGGCCGGGCTCCGCCATGCGCCGCCCGAGCCGCACGCCGCCGCACGCGACAGCACGCGACAGCACGCGACAGCACGCGACCGACCAAAACAACAACACGGCCGACTGTTGCGCAATAACGCGCAGCGCGCTCGCGAACGCACCCAGCCTTCTACCTCTTTTAATACACATGCGACAAATCAAATTCGTATATTTTTCACGACCCTTTTATTCGAACTAGATACATATTCGCGATTTTCCAACTTTCAAGTCGCTTCTCGATCGCTAAAATATACCTTACGACAAAAAAAATAATTTTGAAAAATTTATCGACGACCATATATAGCATCGCACGCGTCTCATTTAGGCTTCAAAATCTAAAGGACCTCATTTTCAAAAACATTTTCAAATAAAAAAATCCGTCGCAAAAGCAGCTCGTTCGAGAAACCCGCGTTCGCGAACCCGTCTGCGATTCGTCATGACGCCCAGACAGTAGACGAGTCCATCAGCGCCCTTTCCGTCCGGAGACGGAAAGTAACTTCATTATGAATATATCTTCGTATTATTCTCAAAAACATGAACATAAGATAGAGCACTAGCACGCAAACTATATTCTCAATCGCTAAAATATGTGTTTCCAAAGCAAAACATCAATCGCTTATTTTAACACATCATCATTTTTTGACACAAAATACTACAATCAAACAAAAGCAACGTCTGCTTAAATTATTTTCGGTCAAAATAATTTTCATACGCATATTCAATGGAATATCTTGCACAGAGCTCATTTAAAATGCAAATAAAACTTTTTATTTTTATATTTTACTTATTACTGTATATATATATTATTTTTATAGCGAATATATTTTTGAAAAATAAAGCGTTTATTTTACATTCATCTTTCGAACAGATTAGTTGAAATCAGCATTAATTTTTCTTTTTATAAGAGACCATCGCCATAAATTTAAATTACATCCATCATCTAACTGTATAGAACATGAAATGATTTATTATATTATATTTATGAGAGATTATTATTATCCAAGATACATTATTTAGCTACAAATATATATATACGAAAAAAATATTATGTGAAACCCTCGATGATGACTCGTAAATCATCTTTTGATAAATTGCGTGACGGAATAAAATAAAAAATCCATATTCTTGTACATCATAAATTAAAAATCGAAAAGCGCATCATTGGAAATAAATTGGCGCAATCTCACCTCATTTACAATGACTTCATACGCAATTTTATTTTTAAGATTGACTTTGAAAAAAAAAAACAGAAATTTGACAGCCCGCGGGCTCGCCGTCAAATTTTTCAACAAATAAAACTTCAGTCCTTGCCATGTTTCAATCGGACGATTTCGATGAAGTGAAGAAATTTTAAATCTTCAAATGTTGCGCTCTGAATAATTTTCTACTAAAAGTTTAATGCTACATATACAGTTTGTTATTATAAAATTACAGGCGTTGGCAGATAATCTCTTTTCGTTTGGCGAGAACGAATATGTAAAAAAATCAACGGACATCTCTAGTACTGTCTCATCGACGGAAGAAAATCTTAGCACTTCACTCGACGATGCAAACAATCACGGGACTATTTTGCGTACTGTCAACGTTGAGCAGCGTATTGCCACATGCAAAACAAGAGCATGGGCAGACAGGTTTGGACACCGTGGACGTGACAAGACGGCGAGACAAAGCCTAAACATTGCACAACGGCAGCCACTACTAAGAATCACTGGAGCGTACAAAACAACTGCTACAGACAACCTCCCCGTCCTTGCAGGGATCATGCCACTAGGTTTAACAGTGCAAATGAAGGCAGTGAGGCACCTTAAAAAAGCACGTAGAATAATTAATGTTGGCAACTCCACTCTATCAGCTGAGGATGGAATTCTTAGGGATCCTATTGCCACCAAAAGGTGGGCTTCAAACGCGGCAATTGCCAATTGGGAATGTAGTTAGTCTGAGTCGCTTCACGGTGGCTACATGCTGAATTTATTTGGCTCAGTCTCATCTCACCTCAAGCTAAAATGGGTTGATCCCGATCACTGGACTTCCCAGTTCCTGACGGGGCAGGACCATTTTGCGGCATACCTGGCAAGAATGAAAATAAAAGATAGTTCACACTGTGCGTGCGGGATCCTTTTATGGACGCGGATCACGTTCTGTGGTCGTATTTGGGCATGTCGGCCGAGAGAGATGCTCTCCTGTGCCGTATCAGAGGTCCTTTTTCTGGTCCTCTTGGCCACAGGGACTTGGTGGCCAGCCCTGGTGCCTTTTTGGCGTTCAAGGCCTTTTGCCATAGTTTCCGAGCCAAAAGCGCCTTGGACGGATACTATTTTTAGTATCAAGAGAGGGGGAAGATGTCATTGTAAATCTGACAAATTAAATTTGCTCAGATTAACAGTGCTACTTCGAGGGATATATTGTTACACTCGTAAACAATAAACGGAGTTCCGTGCAGTTTATGTGTAATTACTAAAAATTGTACGACTATTCCTAATTCTTTTTCCGGTTTAGTCTACACATAGCACATTATAAATACTAGTCCAATTTGTCTAAAAAAAAATTGCTGTTTGTTTATTATATACCTTTAACTATTTAAAAAATATATATTTTGTTTTCTAAACACATAAGCTTATTGTTTACATTATTTTTGTGCAACTGTTGATGCATGCAACGCTAATAAATTGTTAGAGAGATAACAATATTACGAGATGTACTATCAATACATATAAAAATGAATGTGGTCTGTTAGTTAGTTCGTCTTGTATACGTTTCTATACCATTCATCCGATCACGATGAAACTTTGACGAGTTGTGCGCATCTCTGTAAACATTTTTGAATCAATACAAGCATTATTTATGTATGTGCAATATGTTTTGCGAGACGTTTAAGGAATGCACCATGTTAGCATATATTGATGGTTGCTAAGGTAAACAAAGCTTAGCAATCATCGATATGTTGCATCATGGAGTGGGGGTTAAATGTCGATTAGAGATGAAGTTTAACACGGAATGGGCGTCTTTATCTTTCTAATATTTAGCAAACTTGATCATGGATCAAAATAATTGCATAATTAAAATAAAGTCAACTAAAAAATAGATGATAGAAAGATTTTCAGTTCGCATACACATTTTATTTAGTATTTACATTCAATGTACAAAATTATAACGTATTTAATAATTATTAAAAAACAATATCACTGGATGATTTATCATTTTTTTTGTCGATGTTCCTGGATCGGATGCCGGACAATCCCGTGTTACGGTTTATTAATTTCATAATAAAAAACCAATTACAGTTTTTATAATTTTATTGCACACAAAAAAATATTTAAAATTTTACAATTCACATTGAACGCAGTTACTCAACGGGGTGGAATAAGAAAACAATGCTGAACTTTTAATCAAATGTATTTTTTTATCAGACTTCGCGTCTCCGTCCATGAAATTCCTCAGGGAGTGGAGCCAGTCGCTCATGTCGTCCTCCCTGTCGAAGACGACGCACATGCAGTCGTCTTTGGTGTAGAGCGCGATCACGTACTTCTGCTTGATATCGAGGCGCCGCTCGATATTGAAGCACGTCTTCAGGGACACGGCGCGCTTCGGCCGCCCGCCCATGCGGAACTTCTTCTCCGAGTCGTAGTACTCGAGACGAGCCGAGCGCTCCGGGGAGTCGTTCTGCAACACGAAATACTTTTTCCTCATCGTCTTCAGCTTCCGGAGGTAACCCTGGCGCACGACGGGCGCCGCGCCCGGGCCGGGCTCCGCCATGCGCCGCCCGAGCCGCACGCCGCCGCACGCGATCGACAAAGGGTATAATCCGATTCAGTGCTGACGCACTCACACTTTGGACAGCACCAAGACCTGACAACACTATGCGCTTTTTACGCTTTGTTCACAGTTTTCACAGTGACAGACGCCATTTTGTGTCAAAACAAGACGCGAAATTGGCGTCAACCTTATTTCTTGGATAAATCAACGGAAATTAGTTGAGTTTAAACAAATTAGTCGCATAAATTATTTTTACAATGGCTAAATATGTAGATGTTTCTATTTATTTGGAAGAAAGCGAAGAATTGCTCAATTTAAAAGTTCTTCCCGCCGACGCTATTTTAGCTCAGAGTGGTAAGTATTTATTAAAATGGGTGATATTCATCCAGTAAGTAAATGGTGAATTTCACTTTAAATCTGGTTTTCTGATATGTTGATGTTAGGGGCCAGATTATGGTAAAATTTGCACTCTACTGGATGCAGGACCGTAACTAGGGCGTGGCAAAGCAGGCGCCTGCCACGGGCGCAACTGGGCCTGGGGCGCAAAATGCAGGATACCGACCCGATTGAAAGAGTTGCACGTGATTTTTATTTTACTTTCTATTCTAAATGCATTAATTGACATAGCAGTATTATGGAGTAATTTTTGGTATCTTGCGTGGGGTTCCTCTGCGTCTTCGTTTGCCTCCTGCGTTCCCCTGCGTCTTCGTTTCAAATTTTACCTTATCCAAATATAGTACAAGAAAAATTGAACAGGATCCTCTGTCGCAATAAAAATGTTGAAAATAATTACTTCTCATTCTCATTACTCTGAAAATTGACTCGAGGTAGATAAAGCCACTGGACAGATAATCGATGTCAAGCTTGAGAGTCTTTGAGCCACTTAAGTTTGTTTTCATTTTGATGAGTTTCGTCGATGTGAGATAAGATTTAAAGTGTCAGCGAAGACGCATGACGGTATTTGACGGTATTTGACGGTAATTGTGCGTCAATGGGTTCGTTTTCAGATCAATAGAAAAAATCCAAAAAATGAACAACTTCTTAATATTACAAAAAACATGGGGGGGGGGGGGGCGCAATTTAGATCCTTGCCACGGGCGCATCATACCCTAGTTACGGCCCTGACTGGATGAATAGGTATTTGCCTGTTTTGAAACTCAGTCAATGAGTGCCTATCTGTCTTAAATAATGGTGCACGAAAGAAATGGAAACAAGTACTATTTATATTAAATATTTATATTTTAGTGCCTGCAGTTTTACTGCCATTAATAAATGCAGAACAAGAACGGAGAGCTCAAGCACAACCGTCAGTATCGTCACTGTCTGAACAAAGGACAGCTAATAAAGGTAATTGTTAGATTAGTATTCAGTGAAATAAATAACAGGTGTAGAATTATATGTAAGAAGACATAATGTTTACCACCAGCCCAATATATTGAATTTTGTTGCAGAAAATGAATCTTCATTATTTATATGGACCGCCCAGTGTATACATCTACTTTTGTTGTTGTACGAAGAAAATCAAGTAGAATTTACATCGGGAGTCCATAGACACAAAAAAAAATATGGAAGACAATCGCTTTATTAATGGAGCAGCATGGTCATAAAGTTAATTGGGGACAGTGCCAGTCCAAACTAAATGGACTGAAGAAAACATTTAAAAAAACTTTAGACCACAACAACAAGTCAGGAAATAATAGGATCACCTGGCCGTACTTTGCAGTGAGTATACAATATTATATTAACAATACGGCTATTTCTTGTATTTTATTGGTTAAATTGGATCATCTATGTAATGAGGACTGGTTTCTGTTCCATCATTGCAATTTCATTACTTAAATTAATTTAAATGCTTTAAGGTTTCTGTATATTATTGATTTTTGAAATTACATTAGTCTTGGAAAGAGTACAAAAGCAGCATTTTAATTTTACAGAAAATGAACGATTTATTTGGGAAAACCAGTTGGGCTCACCCAAAGGCATTGGCTTCAGAGGCAGGACCCTCTTCAACATTATCAAGTTCTTCTGTCTGCGAAGAACCAAAAACTCCCAAAAGAAAAAAAATAGACTTAAGTGCATATATGGAGGATTGCATATCTTCTAAAAATGAAAGCGAATTGAAGAAAGGAGAATGGCACGATATCAAAATGAAGAAAATAGACAAACTTATAGCTCTAAAGGAAAAAAAATTGGCTGCAAAGTTAAAAAATATAGCTCTAAAAGAAAAAAAATTGGCTGTTAACTTAAATATTATAGCTCAAAGAGAAAGACAACATGAAGAAAAAATGAAGGTCAAAATTGCACACTTAAAAGCCCTATCAAAAATTAAATAACTATGCAATTATTTTGTTTCATGTTCTTACTTTATTTTTAAGTAAATACAACATTATTGATTGAGTTTAATAATCTTTTTAATGTTTAAGTATAAAATTAAGGATGTACAAAATATACCAAAAATGTCAGTTTAATTTTTCCAAAAATTATATTATATAATTTAGATTTTATGTCAAATACATTTAGAACTAGCAAATTAGAAGACTAACTCACCAAAGATTTTTAAGTAATTATAGTTTTATTGATTATCAAAAGTTTATTTGTGTTATTAAAAAGTACAAAAAGATTGAATAAACAATATCAAAAATATATATGTAATTTTATTAAAATTAATTGTCTCTCAACATTAATGTATTCGTAATTTGAATTTGTTTGCGTGCACCTTGAAATGCACTGTCTTGGATCAACCTCCTTTGGTTCCTTACGTGCACCGATTCTTGAAAAGATATTAAATCTTGTTTTAAAATACAAATATTGTGCAACACGCAAGTAGCTAACAAAAATTCAGGTATTTTTTCAATTTTTCTCATCGGTAAACAGTCTAGAATTCGTCGCCAACGTCCCTTCCATAATCCAAACGCTCTCTATTGACATTCTTGCTGATGACAGGCAAAAGTTGAATTTTTTCTGTCTTGTTGTTAGATGTCCATTATCTCTAAACGGTGTCATAATACACAGATGTATCCCAAATGCTGCATCACCAATAATATGAGAATCTGGTGGAAAATATTCTTCCTGTGTCTCAATATATTGCTGTACTGGAGATAACGGAAAGACACGAGCATCATGCACACATCCTGCATTACCAGCAAACACACTTGTAAACATAAGATTCTGTGTACAAACAGCCTGGAACAAAACATACTAATTGAAATATCTTGAACTAATTGTATTACACTAAAAGTAAGTATGCATATTAGAAATTAACCTTACTAAATCAACATAAGTGGAATTTAAACCACAATGTAAGATAGGTTCATCATTAATATAAACAGCATAAGCTCTCCTTAAAATATTTACATACAACTATTGATACACCTATTATTATGATCGGCAAAGCGACGTTTCTAGTTTGCCAAATGGGAGAGCTAGACGTTCACAAATAGACCTGTAAGAAAATATTCAAAACTTAAATATAGTAAAGTGGAGACCAAATGTCAGAATAAAAATAATGTTGATTTATATATTTTACCTTAGTGAATCTGGAGCTGCCATTATCCAAATAGCTAATAAAAGTTCTTTCTCTGCTGGTATTGGTTTTCTACCACTTACTGAAGCAGTAGTGCTTAGAGCTTCTCCTACCAATTGCAGAACAAATTCAAATGTTTCAGGATACATTCTTTAATTATTTTAACATGTTAAATATCATTAGCATCTGTGTTCAAAAACGTGGTTTAATAATTATTACCTATTATCAACATACCTGAAGTGTGATTTGAATTCTTCAGCAGAATATCTTGGCACCGCTCTCTCAACGTAATTTTCTATACGATATTTTAAAATTAGCTTCTCCCTCTGTGTCCGTCGCTATTTGATGAAGATACTAATAATCGTTCAGTTTTGCTATCGTCACTTTCAATATTCACAGAAATTACTTGTAAAATAGCTCCTTTGTTCATGTGACGTTTGAAAATAATTTGCAGGTTATGTTTACAAGTTTCGGTGTTTCAATGCGGTGGAGCGTGAGTCCGGAGTTGCCATTATAAAAAATGTCATGATGACTGTTCACGCTGCTACCTCTTTTACATTGAGCACCGTGAGCAAGTATGACGTCACAAGGATTAAATTTGAAAGTTCTTCCCGCCAACGCTATTCGAGCTTAGAGTGGTGTTTATTATTAAATGCCACTGAATATATAACGAAACGTTTATTCTAGTCACTGAGCACCTATGGCTGCTAAAATGGGCGATATTCATCCAATAAATAAATATCTTCTAGAAAAGAAAGAGAAGTGAACAAACAAGAACGACACAAAGTTAAAACAATGTACATATTAAAAAGTAGCTAACAAATATTCAGGTGTTTTTTTCAATTTTTATCGTCGGTTAACAGCCTAAAATTCGTCACCAACGTTCCTTCCATAATCCAAATGTTTTTTCTATTGATATTCTTGCTGGTGACAGGCAAAAGTTGAAATTTTTGTCTCGATTTCTGTTAATTTTGTGAACAGTGTGAAGAAATCATAAAATGTTGCCAGGTCTAAAGTGTGTGAACGTGGAACCTGAATCGGATTATACCCTATATTTTTGAAAAATAAAGCGTTTATTTTACATTCATCTTTCGAACAGATTAGTTGAAATCAGCATTAATTTTTCTTTTTATAAGACACCATCGCCATAAATTTAAATTACATCCATCATCTAACTGTATAGAACATGAAATGATTTATTGTATTATATTTATGAGAGATTAATATTATCCAAGATACATTATTTAGCTACAAATATACATATGAAAAAATAATCATGTGAAACCATCGATGATGGCTCGCAAATCGTCTTTTGATAAATCGCGTGACGGAATAAAATAAAAAATCCATATTCTTGTACATCATAAATTAAAAATCGAAAAGCGCATCATTGGAAATAAATTGGCGCAATCTCACCTCATTTACAATGACTTCATACGCAATTTCATTTTTAAGATTGACTTTGAAAAAAAAACAGAAATTTGACAGCCCGCGGGCTCGCCGTCAAATTTTTCAACAAATAAAACTTCAGTCCTTGCCATGTTTCAATCGGATGATTTCGATGAAGTGAGGAAATTTTAAATCTTCAAATGTTGCGCTCTGAATAATTTTCTACTAAAAGCTTAATGCTACTTGTACCGTTTGTTATTATAAAATTACAGGCGTTGTCAGATAATCTCTTTTCGTTCGGCGAGAACGAATATGTTAAAAAATCAACGGACATCTCTAGTACTGTCTCATCGACGGAAGAAAATCTTAGCACTTCACTCGACGATGCAAACAATCACGGGACTATTTTGCGTACTGTCAACGTTGAGCAGCGTATCAGATCCGAAAATAGGCCCAATTCTGAAGCCGACACCCCGAAAAGAAAGAAAAGAAAATTTCCAGGGCCTGCAGGATTATTGCCTGATAGTTGCAATGGAAAAATGTCTGAAATCAATAATACAATTCAATCTTCACAGGTAAATAGTCTTACCAATCATTTCATTTTTATGATTTCAATTTTGTTTTAATTAAACTAAAAGAATAATTTTAGGATTATGCTTCATCACAAAATCGGCTACCACTGTCAGTATTCGAAGAGGGCCCATGGTGTGTGATGAAAGATGAATTAAAATCATACGGGCGAGCATCTACTGAATATTGTATATCACAACTAAAAAATCAAGCAATATCACACAAACTCGTAGGGCAAAGGGTGCCACTTTTAGGGGCTGTAATACAGAATATAGATCATAGTTCACAATATCCATCTATCATTCTGAGGGATCGAACAGGTAGATCTGAATATATTTGAATGTGAACGATGAATTATTGAAATAAAAAGCTATTTTTAAGCATTCTTTTAAAATTTTCCAGATGAAATTCAAGGCACTATACATCGTGACGCCTGGGACACTTACAGTTGCTATTTGGTACCTCAGTATTCAGCCATTCTTTTAAAAAATATTGCAATTTTAACTACGGGAAACTTGTTAAAAAAAAACTATTTAAATATAACTTTAAACAACATCGTCGCCGTATATTGTGATGATGACAATTCCTATTTACAAAAAGAGCAGAAAAAATTAGCTAGGATCCAGAAAGAAAATAATTGTAAGACGTGCAATATTGATACTGTCTTATGGAATTCCATGGAAATAATAGTCTTAAGAAACAAATCCATCGTACAAGAGTCTTCGAAGAGAGGTAATTATACATTGTCAGTTAAAAATATATTTATAATTACGCTTTATCTTTAAAATACAATTGGACAGAGTATACTTTATTCAATTAAAAGAAGAATATTAACACTCGCGGCCCTGGTGTATTCGGACAAATAATACCATGTAATCCCACACATTTCTGACAATTTTTTATTCCGGGTAGTTTTCATAAAAATATCCATAGTGTTTTTCTTATATACGATGATTTATTTTGCACTGCAAATGGATATTTTTAAATTAATTTCACAAATAAAACATTATTGACGACAGTATGATGTCAAGTTTTTGTCGTATCGAGCAACTTTAAATTGCATGACATTGCATTTTATGCATGCATTGCATATTACAATAGCATTAACCGGGAAAAAAAACGTTGAAGATAGTAATCTCGTGTGAGCTGGTGAACCTTATTGCATTGGAGGCAATCATGAGTTGGCAGATCGGGACGTGCAGATTCTTAGAGCGATAATTTAATACACCTGGTCTTTGTGGGTGACAGCCACTCTCGGCTCCGAAACCATGAAGTCCAATTGAGAAGTCACGTCACTTACCAGCTTCATCCGAACCCGCCGTCTGGATTGAGCAGGTGATGTAGCAAAAATGTCGACTCACAGAGTGAGACGAATAAACTTACTTTTGCAGCGTCAAAATCAAAAGCGATTATGCTCAAGGGCAAACTTATGCATTATCCATGCATTTGGCTGGATGAAGACCGTATAGTTTTCGATAAAAACGTTGTCTACCTGGGCGTAACAATCTCTGAGGGATGCAGATTCAGAGAAAACATTAAAATTGCAACCGGCAAAGCGGCCAAGGCTTTTGGTAAAATGTCCAGACTGGCGGGTGCTGATTGGGGTCTTGGGGGCAGACACCTCAGGATTGCCTGTGAAACCATCTACAAGAGTATTGCCACATACGGAACAAGAGCATGGGCGGACAGGTTTGGACACCGTGGACGTGACAAGACGGCGAGACGAAGCCTAAACATTGCACAACGGATCAACTACTACAGACAACCTCCTTGTCCTTGCAGGGATCATGCCACTACATTTAAAAGTGCAAATGAAGGCAGTGAGGCACCTTAAAAAAGCGCGTAGAATAATTAATGTTGGCAACTCCACAGCTGAGGAAGCAGATGGAATTCTTACGGATCCTATTGCCATCAAAAGATGGGCTACAAATGCGGCAATTGCCAATTGGGAATGTAGTTGGTCTGAGTCGCCTCACGGTGGCTACATGCGAAATTTCTTTGGCTCAGTCTCATCTCGCCTCAAGCTAAAATGGGTTGATCCCGATCACTGGACTTGCCAGTTCCTGACGGGGCCGTTTTGCGGCATACCTGGCAAGAATGAAAATAAAAGATAGTTCAGACTGTGTGTGCGGGGATCCTTTTATGGACGCGGATCACATTCTGTGGTCCTGTTTGGGCATGTCAGCCGAGAGAGATGCTCTCCTGTGCCGTATCAGAGGTCCTTTTTCTGGACCTCTTGGTCACAGGGACTTGGTGGTCAGCCCCAGTGCCTTTTTGGCTACTTTGAGGGCTATATTGTTAAACTCGTAAACAATAAACAGTTCCGTGCAGTTTATGTGTAATTACTAAAAATATTCCTAATTATTTTTCCGGTTTAGACCACGCATAGCATATCATAAATACTAGTCTAATTTGTCTAAAAAAAATGCTGTTTGTTTACTATATACCTATAATTATTTAAAAAATATATATTTTGTTTTCTAAACACATAAGCTTATTGTTTACATTATTTTTGTGCAACTGTTAATGCATGCAAATTGTTAGAGGGATAACAATATTACGAGATGCACTATCAATACATATAAAAATGAATGTGGCCTGGTAGTTAGTTCATCTTGTATACGTTTTTATACCATTCATCCGATCACGATGAAACTTTGGCGAGTCGTGCACATCTCCGTGAACATTTTTTAATCAATACAAGCATTATTTATGCATGTGCAATATGTTTTGCGAGACGTTTAATGAATGCACCATGTTACCATATATTGATGGTTGCTAAGGTAAACAAAGCTTAGCAATCGTCGATATGTTGCATCATGGAGTGGGGGTTAAATGTCGATTAGAGATGAAGTTTAACACGGAATGGGCGCCTTTATCTTTCTAATATTTAGCAAACTTGATCATGGATTAAAATAATTATATAATTAAAATAAAGTCAACTAAAAAATACACAATAGAAAGATTTTCAGTTCGCATACACATTTTATTTAGTATTTACATTCAATGTACAAAATTATAATGTATTTAATAATTATTAAAAAACAATATCACTGGATAATTAATAATTTTTTTGGCGATGTTCCTGGATCGGATGCCGGACAATCACGTGTTACGCTTTATTAATTTCATAATAAGAAACAAATTAGTTTTTATAATTTTATTGCACACAAAAAAATATAAAAAATTTTACAATTCACATTGAACGCAGTTACTCAACGGGGTGGAATAAGAAAACAATGCTGAACGTTTAATCGTATATATTTTTTTATGAGACTTACAAATTGTTGCTATGAAAAGACCATAAAATACACCTCCCTCCGTTCTGTTACGCAAATAAGAACATTATCAGGTGTGAGATTAACGAAGACGACGAACTTAGGTAAACATGTTTTCCTTTTGCGTAACATAATTTCTATTATGAGATCGGCTTCAGTCTGCTCGTTGAAGGTCTTTCTCGGAGTCATCTGAAAAAATGAAAACGCGTTTATATATTTTGCATTAAAATATCAAATACATTGTATTTATTACACTTACTCGGATCGACACTTTGCTTCGATTTCGTCGTTAGATTTTGGATCTCTCCCCGGCAATTAATATTGCAATTCTTAAAATAAGCGAGAAAGATCAATCAGACTTTCAAAATGTATTTTCTATCGCACCTGAAAATATACTTTACCAATGAGATCGTTCATTGTCAACAAACAGAATATATATAATTAAATGAATATTAGTAGGCCTCATCTGAGAAATGTTAGTGCTCGATGCAAATGCAATGATCATCAGATTTGTGTTGTTTAAGATCCATTATTTGAATTGATTTTTTACAGACTGGGCATTGCAGACGTCCAAAACCGATCAGAGCCCAAATGGAAATCGAGATAATCCAGACGAAGCAATCGCAAGAGATTTACTCAGCGGAATGGACCCAAATGCCTTATTTGAAGATTTCGAATGATGAAGAACGTCATACATATTTTTCTAATTCTTACATTTGTGTTTCAATATCATTCAGTATATATAAAAACTACAAAAAATTATATTTGTATGAAAATAAATCACATTCTTGTTATATTTTAATTATCTTTATGTCTGCGAATAAAAACTCAACACAGAGATAAACACAGAGAATCTGCATCGAGTCGTTATTCCCACGCATGTATGTGTATTAAACGCGTTACGTCCTCGGTTCGACCTCGAAAGTTTTCCTATGCACGCAGGAACTTAATTCTATAATCATAAGCGGACGCTATTTGTTATTCTTTTATTGACATTTTTGGAAAAAATGTGACATCTATTATAACGATTACATTCATGCTATTTAAGATTTACATACAGATGAAATTCTTATCATATTTATGTTGCAATAAAACGGACAGAGTTCCTACTGTGGATGTCTGTTACAAAATGTATTCATGTAATGAGAGAGTGCTACGGGATTGTGTTAATTCAGTACATGAAGAAGCATATAGAAAAATAAAGTGAGTACTGCGACACTTGAGTCGCATATAATATATAAATATATCTTTACATAAATTAATAGACTAACTGAGACGCCGAACTCGAAACGTCTCCCAAGCTCGAATTCCTCCTTTTCAGAATTGTTCCTCGTCGTCGAAACTTCGACTTAGACTTGCAGATATATGGGCGCCGGCAACTCGATCATCGGCTTTCGGTCCATTCGGATCCTGACCCGCATCGGGCCGAGGCTCCGCTCGGTTACGTGCACGCAGGTCCGAATCGCAAGCGTTTCCAGGCGGAGACAGTTTTCAGCTACCGCGCTAAAAAATAAATCAACATAGTAGCGGAGGAGGAAGGAATGTCGTAACGCGAGCTGAACAGACTCACTTTATGCCGATGTCGGTGACCCGCTGACAGCAGCCAACGTTGAGATGCCTCAGGTCGGCGGCGAATTTCGACATGACGAACAAACATCTGTCGTCGACTTGGGGTACTCCTCGCAGCGAGAGGATCTTCAGTTTCGTGAACTTTTTGAAGAAGCTGATTAGGCAAGCGCTCGATATGAAATTGCAGTATGAAAAGTCGACCTCCTCGAGCTGGCTCTGATGGAGAGTGAGAGCCTCAATCGCCCCAGGTGTGAGCCAATCGCATCGCGACAAATTGAGAATCTTGAGATTTGTGCAGTGGAGAACGACCGGCTGAAGAGACTTGGTCGTGATATTTCTGCAGTTGCTCAGATTGACGCTCGTCAAGTTTTTATTTCCGGAGAGGAATGGAATCAGCAGAGGGTCAGTGAGAAATTCACATTTAGTAAAATTTACATCTCTGATTTTCTTACACATCCGAAGTGCCTGAGAACAAAGAATACAGACGAGTGTTATATATTTTTCAATACATACACTAAAAGAGATAGTTTAAATCGATTGATTCAATTTAACACATTCCTGTTGCATTATCATTGTCTTTTGTCTGACGCACACGTGCGTTTACTAATAATATCTGAAAAACGCACATATGTGTAACTCGATGGATATGTCGCATTTTTTAAAAGCCAATGATTCACATTGTAAAAGGCGCAAGGACGCGTCTACTGATAGCATACGAAAGATGTATCCTGCCGGGAATGTGTTAACGTAGATAAACTAATGAGAATAGACAATTACAATATTGTTTTGAATATTGTCATTTTAATAATCAAATATTTATGCAGAATATTGCATGTAAAACAAATTAAGAAAATATTGGCAAACTATATAATTTAAATCTATTTCATTCTATCTAAATTCTAATGATCTAAATACAATATTAAATTGAAACATTCAATTTGATAGAATGGAAATTGACCGGCTGAATGACAGTATAGAGGATTTGAAGCTGAACCGTTGAAATTAAGCAATCTTATTGTATTCTGATTTTTTTCCTCCCAAGTCAATCAATTTATTTTTCTCGGGTAATTGGATGTTATTTAAGAGTTTTTAAGCTCGACAGGTACAATTGTCAATTTTAAAAGTAAATATAAGGAATGTTATATTTGTTTGTTTACGTTTAAAATACGCATTTTACGCAATGTTTTCGTTTGGATTTTGACAGATGTCAAACGCGAATTCGTCCTATTGCGATGCAAAATGAGCGTTCGGCAGTTCGAAAAGTGAGGAGGGACGGGGCGCTGATCACCTCGAAAGCGGCAGAGGGAAATTTGCGACGATCGATGATCGCGATGCTCTTTTTCGCGGACAAGTGACGATCGACTAGAGCGCGGCAACCTCGAGACGCGCCCCGCAGAGCGAAGCAATCTTGCAGCGTCAGCCGCGACACCACTAGCGGGAGAAGCAAATCGTCCCAGTTGAGGACGGAGAGCGACCCGAGAGACATTTTGCTGTCGATCGTCGACCGCTTCGACGGCAGGCTCGCGAGTGCGCGACGGCGCAGAGCGCGACGTTGCGGGCGAGGCCGGCGATGCACCGACGCGACGGAGCGACGGCCGGCCGTTCGGAAGCGCGTCGAGTTTCTCAGATCGGCCGCGAGACGATCGGATCTCTTGATGCGATTTTGATATTTTAAATTCTAGGAAATTCTAAGCGGAAGAGAGAGCCCTCCGTCGAATGTCGCTCCGTCGACGCGCGTCTCGCGGCGGCGTCGCGGGAACGGCCGTTCCGTTCTCGCGTCGGGTCTCGACGGGGCTCGCTCGTTCGGCAGGCGGTCGAGGCGCGGGCATCGGTGCGCTCGAGAGGCGCGTTCGGGACGCTCGCGGAGCGCTCCGGTCTTCGCGCGGCGGTGTTCGCGAGACGGCTCGCGCGCGTCCGTCCGGCCGGGCCGTCGGCGCCATCTTGAGAGCGGAGTGCGTCGGGCGTCGCGAGCGATGGCGGGCGCGTGAGGATGGGCTCGGCGGGCTGCGAGAGCGGCGTCACCGCGACGGCGACGGCGACCGCCCCGGGGCCCGCGGCGGCGACGCGCGGCGAGGTCGCCGTCGCCGGGCCCGCGGACCGCGAGTCCTGGCGCGAATGGATCCTGAAGGCGATTCGCAAGATCCGCTCCCAGAAACAGAGACCGAGCGTCGAGCGCATCTGTCACGCCATCCGCCAGCACCATGATTACCACGAAGACGTCGTGTCGGAGCACCTCGACCTGGCCGTCAAGGAGGGTTTCGTGCTGAAAGTGTACAACAAGGGACAGAGCTCGTACAAGGACCCCGGCGGCCTGCAGAGCAGGACGCTGAGGCTGTCGAAGGCGAGCGACCTGTGCAAAGTGTTCTCGCGCGCCGTCCGCGAGCTCGGAGAGCGCGATGGCTCCGATCTGCAGTCGGTGGAGCGCCACCTGCGGCAGACGCACGCTGTCGAAGTCGACGACGGCGCCGACCTCGGCCGCCTCCTCCGCCAGGCGGCCAAGCGCGCGCTCTCGAGGGGCTTCGTCGCGCAGAGCGGCCGCGCCTTCAAGTCGACGGAGCGCCCTCACGCCCAAGTCGGCGCGGGGCGCTCGAAGAAGAGGAGGCGTCCCGAAGACGGAGATCCGAAGGTGCGTCTCCTGCTCGGTCCCGCCGCGCGATTCCACCTCGGTCCTGACCGTTCCCTTCCGTTGCAGATTCCCGCGGTCGTCAAGCCGATGCCGATATGCACCGAGTGCCTCGGAACCGACGCGAGGAACGCGGCCGGTGCGCCGGAGAGCCTCAATTACTGCTCGCAGTGCAAGACGAACGTTCACCTTTCGTGTCTGAACATCGAAGACTTCGAAACGAATGCTCCCATTTACAAGGTGAGTCATTCTTTTGCACAGCGAAGGAATTGCGACACATTTGAGACTCAATTTATATATTTTTATTTAATGTTTTCATGTCGTATTTTATGCCGAAGAAAGCACACAAAGGCAACATTCAAACACATCTTTCAAAATTCATTCAAACATTATGAAAATTAGTGAAGGTTTAAAACGTTGCATCATTTCCATTTTCGATTCCATTCAAAACGTAAATATTATTGATGTTATTCAGTCAATTTACATCATAATAACCTAAAGTAAACGTTGTTGATAAAAAATACAACCATTTCCGAAGACACGATGCCCAATAGTTTTTAATACAATAATTCATCGCAATAAAAGAAGATAATATGGGCTTTACAATTACACTGTTGATAAAAAGACAACAAAACATATCAAATAGCAGTTGTATATGACATTCTGCACGTGACTAAAATCTCTCGGGTTTCATATTTGGCTTGATGTTTCATTTCATACAATTTTATGCACAATTTCAGTCAGGTCAGTGGGCTTGCTCCGAATGCGAGTCATGCGAGGCTTGTCCCGGGGCCGACGGCGTTGGATGGCTCTTCCGATGCGCATCGTGCGTGCGGCATTATCATGTCGATTGTGCTGATCCACCGCCGGAGAGACGCACTGTCCGACGTCCCTGGCGCTGCAGATATTGCCTCGAACATCACCAGACACCAGCCCCTCATAAACCGAGCAAGATCAAAGAGAAGAGTCTCGAGCTAAAAAAACGGAGGTAACATTTGTCCGATCCTACTTAGTCTTCATACAATTTTATGATTAATTTAACACATTCCGTCACTTGGGTGAAGTTTCTTACGGAGCGCAAATTCAATAATCGTATAGTGGTGCGATATTGTAAATACGGCAACTTGTGGAACATCTTCCGGCAGCTGTTGTTTACCAATAAGCTTGGTCATTTGTCTGCCTGTAAAGATAAGCTAGGTGGTAGCCACATCATAAAAAAGGATCCTGCGAGCAAACAAGGCCAGGAATACAAATTTCAAGGTAGATCTCGAAATATGTAACAGTGAACGCTAGATTTAGTTATTATTAAAAAAGAGAAACAAATTCTCGACCGCCAGGAAGCCAGGAAAAGTGTAAAGAAAAAAGACAAAGACAATATGTGATATGTTATATTTTATTTTAAACATAAATTTATACATAGTATATTTATATTTTAATGTTTTTAGTGGAGGAAAAAAACGTAACCCAAATATGTGTGTTGTGCCACCTGCGGAAGAACATCTGGAGACATGACGACCTCCGTGTTAATAGATTTGGCCTTGCATAGATAAAATCTAACATTTAAAATACTCCAGTTTTGAATCGTTCTGGTTCAGGAATGTTCTTTTTGTTCCGTGGGATCAAAAAAAAGTTAAACACGAATAGAACACGTAGCTTATTTATCACTTTATATTTATTTTCGACTTAGTATTTACATGACGCCGGATATATTAACATTTCAAATTAAAAATGAGACCGTTCTTTGCTTTTAGATTGTCAACTTCGATGGTGAAAAGCAGAAAAAATAAATTAGCAGTGGCCAGTTCGCCGGAGACCGAAGATGAGATTTCCGAGGGTAACGATCTAAATATCTCCAAGTCAGTGATCAATTCAGACCAGCGCATGTCGAAGGAAAAGCAAAAATTTTTCAGGCTTTCGGCTTTCAATCCCGTTAAGAAAAAGACTATTAATAAAGACACAATTTCAACCAATTGGGATAGTAGTTCGAATAACGTTAGTGATAGGATAGGTAAGAAAGATAAATATTCAATTTTAACAGACTCAGAATCGTCCGGTGACGATAGAAGCGCTTCTGCAAATTGGCCTCTGAGAAAACTGTGCAATGCTACTCTCGACAGTGCTTCCTTGCTAAAACCTAAATTCTCTCCCGACAGTCGAGATGGCAAGTATAATATGCCATATAATAATAGTGTTAAGCTGCCGCCTTCTAATAAAATTGTGAATAAACCTTATTCAAAAGTAAATTTAAAACCTAGAAATTCCAGTAGCTCGAATAGTGAAAGTACCTGCGAAGAGAGTTCCAACTCTTGCACGCCAGAATCCAGAGATTCCAGCGACAGTTCCGACAGCAGTCTCTCTTGTTGCGATGTCGACGAATGCGGAAAGAGAGTCGCAGTCGAGGCTCGTGCGCCTCCGCCCGCCGTAAATCATTACAATCCCACTTTCGATCGACTCGGTGCCAGCGTGACTGCAGGCTCCGACGATAAATGGGGATTCGCGGCGGAAGCTGAAAAAAAGAGTTCGCTTCCGCAGAAATTGAAACATTCGATGGAATTGACGCGCACTTTTGGCAGTTTTCAACAGCCCAGAACAAAGGACCGTCTCTTGAATACGCTGTTCGACGGTCTCTCAGAATTCTACGCCGTCAGACACGGATGTAGAATAAGATCCGCGGTAAAAAAAGACAACGCCGAACTGACGAATCAGCGAGAGGTCTTGAAGGAAACCAGAAGCACGTTCAAATCGCTCAACAACGCGATAGAAAGTAGTAAAATTTTATCAGAAGCCAAAAAAGAAAAATCTAATTTCAATTCCAACGGAATTCAATACAAACTAGTGCCGACGGAAAATAAATACTCTGATCACTTGGCGGTGAGATTACCGGAGATGTATAATCTGAAGGAGAACGCCTACCAGACGGGTGATTCTTACCGCCTCGCAAATTTTGATTTTTCGGATCGATTGACTGAGAATAAAATCTATATGTCGCCTTCTAGTCTCGTAAAAACGGCAGTGTACGCCAAAAGGCACGAGTTTGAGAGTCGTCAATTTTTCAAAACGTTCACCGCTGACTTGGAAATCCGAAACAACGTTAGCATCATGAGCACTCAGACTGTCAAAAATACCCAGTTGGAAAACAATCATAACTTCTCGAGCACATTTCAAATGAGAAAACAGCACTTAATTTCCGAGGAAACTTCCATCAAAGAGACTTCATTGTCAATCGTCCGGTCATCCACCAATCAGACGGGTAAGAACAGTTAATCCACCACTCAATCTTACTCCCTTTATTCCTCCAGTTCCCGAAGGGTTTGGTTTTCTTATTATTTCAAATATGCCTTGTGTTTAACATTGCATTTATGTTTTCGACTCCTGTAACTATGAAACATCATCCTTGAGCCATGATTATCGTATGTCTGTTTTCATTTTCGACTATGTCTTCCGACATATATATATCCGATGTACACATACCAGTTTTTTTATTTTTATATTTACACACACATTTACTTAGTTAATATGCTTTTAAAGTTTTCTTGGTCTTTTGAATTATTATAAAATTAAAAATTCCTGCTTCCTCACCACCACCACAACCAATCAGTCCTTTTCTATAAGTTAAGTGTTTTAATGGCTAACAATTTTATGGAACATTTGTATAAATACAACAGCATTAAAAATGAGATGTGCCAACTGCCGAACGGTCCCGTCCTACTATCCCTAGCATGAAAAGGTAATGTGTGGTGGATTAGTCCGGTTTCTCGACCATCTTGCAACTCATAGCATAAGGTCAGTAGAAACGTCAAATATAAGGGAGCTGTTCTTACTCGTGTTTTGATTGATGACATTTTTATAAACGAAATACATTTTGTGAATTTGGGATCTGATATATAAAAATTTTCATGCCTGGTCTGATTGTTTTTACTGGCCATATTATGTATATTTTTATATGATAAAGATCAAATTGTTTTTACTTTCTCTTTTGTGTGGTATAATCCTTACGAATCGCTGTGATGGTAACTGGACTAGAACAGTATCCACACACTCACCTTTCCTTGCTTTAAAAAAAATGTTAATTTTAAAATTACTTATTATATTTTAACAACATTATCTTTTTTTTATTTTAATTATGATTTCGCCAAATAGGATAGATCTGTCGAAAGGATATTATTTATAACACAATGGAGTGATTCAAATATTTCATCATCTTGCATAGTTAATTACAAATGCTATTGAATTAATTGAAACACGCTAAAAATTACATCTTTGAAACGACCGATACTAAGATCTTGAATTAAATGCCTATTTTGAGCTATGTTGAGAAATTTAAATTAGCACCAATCCTATAACAAATTTTTTGGACTGTATTCAATTCTATAGTTTGTGTTATTCTGTTAGTTCATGTCCAACTAAGAATCCAAGTCCAATCACAAAAAGACAACGAAGAAAGGTGACTGATAATCACTCGTTTACTCAGAAATTTAATTCATTATCTATGATCAATTGCATGAGCTTTTTAGGCGTTGATAAATGGGATTTATTTCATCCCACAGGTTTAAAAATTATTTTTATTTTCTTATTCGACCCATTTTATTTTGTATCTTTATACATAAACATCCAAAGTATCCAATGATATCAACTCTTTCCGATTTGCTTTATTCAGAACGAGCCACGCTACCCCCCGGCGTAACAGACAAAGACGTTGAGCTTTTTAAAGAAGCCCGCGAGAAAGCAGCGCCAGCCAGTCCTATAAAAATAAACGCAGATCTTTCTCCGACGTCACGTTGCCATACGCCGACTCTGGGCAATGTGGCAGCTCCCCCCACCATTGTGCCTACGCAACCGAGATGTCCTGCTGCAATTCAATTTGGACAGTGGGAAATAGATACCTGGTACTCCAGTCCCTTTCCTCAGGAATACGCCAGGTAAAATTTGTATAACGCATAATGCAGACGTCCGCCAAAGCGTTTGTATAATATATTATAATTTTGTCTCTGTTTCGATTGCAGATTACCCAAATTGTTTCTTTGCGAATTTTGTTTAAAATATGCCAAAAGCCGAGCCGTGCTGTCGAGGCATTTAGATAAATGTTCGTGGCGGCATCCTCCCGCTACGGAGATATATCGCTGCGGAGACATATCAGTGTTCGAAGTAGACGGAAACGCTAACAAAATATACTGTCAAAATCTATGTCTACTGGCGAAACTTTTCTTAGATCACAAAACGTTGTATTACGATGTTGAGCCCTTTCTGTTTTACGTGCTCACCCATAACGACAACCAGGGGTGCCATTTAGTTGGATATTTTTCGAAAGAGAAACATTGTCAGCAGAAATATAATGTATCTTGTATAATGACTATGCCGCAATATCAACGACAAGGCTATGGGAGATTTTTGATTCATTTTAGTGAGTATTAAATATATTTTTTATATTAATATCGAGCAATTTAGCGAATTCTTAATGTCTGATTATTTTTATTTTTAGGCTATCTTCTATCCAAAGAGGAAGGTCAACCTGGAACACCGGAAAAACCATTATCTGATCTAGGCCGTGTCTCATATCATGCTTATTGGAAATCAGTCATTTTAGAATTTTTACACTCGCATCGTAATTTACCAATATCCATCGAAGAAATCGGACAGGAAACTGGGATGTACAGCCACTGATATTGCTTCAACGTTCCAGTTATTGGGTTTCATTAGATACGTGCCGACTCCCGAAGGATATAGACTCGGTCTTTGTATAAATTGGTCTAAGGTCGATGCGCATATGAAGAAAGTAAACGCTTCAATTAGGTTACATATTGATCCCGAATGCTTACGCTGGACGCCCTTGCTGACTACATCGGTTAATCCGTTTTCCTGAGTATTCCTCGGATATGGACGCTTCAACTGAGAATATGGACAACAGCACTAACAATTCGCAATCTGACGAAGAAGAACAAAAGGTGGCAATCAAAAAACCGTTGAAGAATAACGCGTTATCTAAGAAAATTGAAACTCCGACTATTGTTAAAATCGATGAGCCTATTTTGGAGACGACTTCTTCGGGAAGGAAGCGTACAAGGCCCAATAAATATAACGAGACTACATATCATACGCCTACTGTGACATCCGATCCTCCGAATAAACGTAAGAGGAAAATTGTTGAAAGTGTTATATCTGCTTTAGAAAAACCAAACCATCAAGAAATTACCACTAAGAAAACAAACGATGCTATCGCATACATACCTCCGACGGCTCTCGATACTACACGAAGCAGCAGAAGCAGGAGTTTATCCAGACGTATCAGTCAACGTAATAGTTCTACTACTGGTCAAAATATCCAAGAAAATAAATCTGTACCGAAACAGTCAAAACCGATTACTTCTATCAAGCAAAAGAATTTGAAAACTCCAATGCGAGCCATTACGCCAGATGCTAAAAATATAAATGATCTTTCTGATAGTCAAGAGAGTAACGACGTGCAACAAAAGAAACCTGAAATAACTGAAGAGCCAGTTGTTGTAAAGCGGAAACGTGGCTGGGCAAGAGGAAGACCGAGAAAGAAAATAAATGTGACCAGAGATTTGAGAAAACAAACTACGATTTCTGAAATGTTCAAAGATAAACAAACTAAAAAGGTCATGGATAAAATTCATCAAAACGTCAATATACCTCACTCTGAAAGCCCGGGTAAATATTCCGAGAATGACTCGGATGAAGTATCTCCACAAAATTCCTTAGCAACCGAGTCAGAACTTCAACCATACATATCCATAGAAGATATTGCAAAACAAGGTGCTTCACAGAATGATTCCAAAAAGAATAAAATCTGTAGAGAAAAATCTCACAACGAAACTACGGAGGATTCATCTGCTGAAGCCGATGACGAAATGGAAGTGGATGAAAATGATTATGAGCTTAAATCTTCAAATTATGAAAAGGATGAAGAGAATAAAGCCGAGAAGGAAAATGTTATTTCGGCCGTATCTCCGGTCAAAGAACCCAACGGTGACGATACACCTGCAAAAGAAACGGTTCCAACGGGCATTGAAGATAACACTAAGAAATCAAACGATTCAAGCAAAGAAAAGCCATTACAAACCGAAATCGTAAACGTTAATAGCGTTGGAAAGAGTGAATCTTCAGCTTACGAAAATTCCAAGCCTCAACAAGAGAAGGATAAATCACCACCAGAACCGAAGGAAACCGCTCAGAGCACGACGAACATAATTTCTAGCATTCCGAAATCGATATTCTTAGAAGAAAGAGAAACGATCGTCATATCAGAATCCGAAGATTGTAGCAATAGTCAGCCAGAATTTAACACCTCCAAAGAAGACTGTAGTGTTATAGTGGCGTCTGAAAATGTAGGCGTGTTCAATCTGGGCGAGAAAAAATCCGCCGAAAATTTAGATTCAAGTATGGAAATTGAAAAGGAAGACAAGTCCGAAAAAACATCATCGAACGAAATAAATTCGTTCCTTGAAAATCAAGACGCTGAAAAACAAAACAATCTCATGACCCTTAATCAACAGACTGGGAATAATCAAGAGAAAATGTCACCTCATTTGAATGATGTCGCCACTGTCACGCACGCACTTGAAAATCAAAAAGCTGAATGTTCCGCGCAGGATAAAACGACTCATATAAACACCGAGAGCGCGGTCTCAAGCTATGAAAATATCAAAGAAAATGACTTAAATAAGAGTTTTTTTCCGCCCGAAATTAGTGCCGCTAAAACCAATTTCGATGCACAAGAATTGGATAAATCAACTTACATCGATTCTGCTATAAAATACAAGCATAGCGAAGAATCTAGTGAATCTGATACTGAAATGAATAATGACAAAAATGTCAAGGAAAGTTTGAGCAATACAGAAAATGCTTCTAACGAAATTGCATTCTGTAAACAAAACATTGATAAGGACGACGAGTTGAAAAAAGCCATTGATGAAAATTTTCACAAGGAAAATGAGAGAAGTTGCGCTGTTGAAAATATGAATTCTTCTAAAATAATTTCTAATGTTGAATTTTCCCAAAAGTGTCCATTACCGGACAACTCCAACAAACCCTCGGATTGTGTATCCTTAAAAAATAATTTCGCAGGTCACGACCAGTTGATTAATCCTTGCGTCAAATTAGTCGGCGAATCACAAATACCAATCTCAAACATACTGGCCTCGAATTCCATGCACGAAAGCTCTGATACCACTAATCAAAATAGCGTTCTGAAATCGAACGATTTTCATTCTGACAGGGTTCCCACGCTGAATCAAAATATCACTAAAATGGAAAATATTCCAGCGCCTATAATATCGCCGTCGGTTACAGAGTCTACGAGCAACAATGACCTACAAACCGGCAATATGTCAAATCATCAGATTTGTACGGATTACATGCAAAAAATTGTCACAAGCTCTGCCGCTCCGTTGTGTTCGCCGGTTAACGAGCCGAACTTATGCAGTCAATCGCCTATGAATACGTTGCCTACGAATAGTCCTATTCAACCGAATAGAGAAAATATGCAATTCGGCTTGAACACGACAGTCCTCACTTCCACTGAAGAACCCAAACCTGAAAATGTCAATATAAAACCAGCCAGAGAAAAAAGTAAATTGCGCGACGTCAGAGTTAATTCCTCGCACAATAAATTTGATAGGGGAGATAGAAAAATAACAAAACCCGAGTTGACATCGCAAAACAATTTAATTCAACCCAAGACATTTTTTCCGGAACAAGATGCTTTAAAGAAAAGTCAAGACGCTGTGGCTGGGAATATGTTGAACGTTGTAAATAATATGCCTCTCGTCTGCAAAGGCGAAACGAAACCGCATAACGAACCAACGAAAAAGCAAGAGTTTTACAAAAAAGAAAAAACTGGCGTCAAGTCCATGGATAAAAATTCTGTAATGAAGCACGATAAAGGTTGCTCGAAGACTGATCAGAACGACTTGAATAAAGTTCTTCCAAAATTTAAATATGAAAATGACATTGTTAGTAAAGCTGAATATCAAATACCCAATTATCATGCTACGCATACTCAATATCAATGGCCGCACTGGGATCCTTCGCGATTGCATGGAACATGGGACCAAAATAGATTTCTTGATATTAAAAATCCTGAAAAAAATTATTTTGAAAAGTTTCATATGCCTCATTTAGATAATATGCCCAAGTCGCCTCAGAAAATTCATCATAAATACGATCAAAAGGATTTTCATAATTTAGCATATACGGCACTCTCAGCGTCTGTATATCAAGCTACCAGCCTGGCTCATTACAAAGAAACCAAACCAGCACAGCCAAAGTTGCCTGAATTCACTCAAAAAACTGATTGTAAAGTGGCATCGAGACAATCGAAAAACTCTTCTTGTCAAACACAATGTGATAATAAAACTAAAGGATCAATAAATGCTTATACCAAAGATGCTCATATTAAACACATAATGGACCAACATAATTCAAATAACACCAACAAATCGCCGACGGACAGTTCTGGCTGCAACATTTCTCAAAATTATGATCGATCACAAAACAATCAAATGATGAACGTCAACGCTCAATGTAAGAATTCATCTGACCACTTCAATCACGCCAACGTGACCAGCCACCAGGGAAACGCAAATCAATGCGGACTGCAAGATAATAAAAACGAAAAGAAAAATACGCATCAGAGCTGCAAAAAGGAAGACGTCTCAAAGGACAACGGGTCACAACAACTCACGTCCCAAAAGGAAGAAATCTGTCAATCCGTCAGTCCTGCATTGCCTTCTATGGGCGTCTATACGCCCGATTCGACCAGTAATTCTGTCCACAGCGTTCCGTATAATCCGTGCGAGCTGGATGTCAGCCAACTGGGACTCGAATCGCCATCCAGTATTGCTTCCGATCTAGCGTCTCCCTGCTCCATGATACACATGCATCCGAGCCCGCAACATGCCCCGCATCCTTTACATTCCTCAATACACATTCCTCCCATCATGTCCGGAAACCAATCTAAACAAAAAAATGTTCACAACCGAAATAGGTAAAGGAAAATTATATTTATTATGGTATAAGTAGTTATTTGTGTTTATTTGTATATTACAAAATCTAATGTCAATTTCTAGAGCTAATTCAAACAACAATCAGAGCGGAAATCAAGTTGGCAATGCAAGTGGAAATGGCAATGTAGACAATCAGCAGAAAAATAATGGTGGAAACGGAAACAGAGGTACGGGAACACCGCCTGCGCGTCATCGAACAACTCCTCCTATGACCCATCAACATCACGGTAAATAATCAGCATTTTATTTATGATCGACGTATAAGAGACGCTTCTTCCTATACTAATGTCATTTACAGTTGGCGTAGTTTCACAACAAGCAGTTCACGGTGGAGGAGGCACTATGAACTATCAAGGTGGACCTATGGGCTATCAGCAAGCATTAGGTTTCCAGCAGAGTACCACTCCTCAAGGATATCCGCCTGCTCAACGCCAGGCGTGCGCAGCCGCTGGACCTTTTTATGCCCAACAACCTGGCTCGTGCTCGCTAGCACGTTTACAACAAATGGCAGAAGGCGGAGGAGCGGGCGGCGCTTCTACGCCGCCTCATCAAGGCCCTACACCTCCTGCACCTCCGGCCACTCCCCATTATCACAAATATTACTCCCAATCTCCAGGTCAAATAACTGGAGGGGACCCCACAGCAGCTACTCGTAACCCGAGAAATATACCAGGTACTTATTGTTTACATTTATTTTTCACAACTGTCTTAAATTCATGAAATACATTTTATTCGCTAATATTACGTTATCAGGAAATGTGACAACGATGCAGCATCATATGCAAATGGCTTCGCACCCGTCTAGCCGAATGAGTCCAATTAATCACAATTTAATACCTACGCCGTACGGGCTCAACGGCTATCGCATGACGGCTGCTCAGCAGGCCGGTGCGGGTTTCAACGGAGCGGCTGGATTTAATGCGCCCCAATTGCCGTCGGTCCAAATGATGACTGCTGCGCAATACTACAACAATCAAGACTCGAGGGCCGTTTCGCAACAACAGAATCCCGTGTGTACAACGTACGGATATATAAATTCGGGCTTGATGCAACCGCTCAACACGATGAGACGGTAGTCCTTTGATTGCGTAGACATTTTAAATAATGGAATACTCCAAAAGTATTTTTATTAACATTGAGAAAATTAAATGACCATAGAACCTTGTTTATTTAGAAGCATGTATTTTTTACGGACTCCGTTTAATGTTTTTATTATTAAAACTGATGTTGATAATCAAAGTGTAGACAAATATATAAAAAAAAATTAAAGAAATATATTTACAGGTTTTGTATTTCAAGTAATGTTAATATTAAACTCTAAATGGTTATCGTTGAGATCGTCTTATTTCGAACCGAGTGGCTTTATACGTAACAAGGTTATCGAGATTATTGAAATATTTTTTTTTATATCATATGATTTTAAAATATGGTAAAACGCGTAAAGTGACAACACATTTAAGAAAAAGTGATAAGTGTCTTAAACGTAAAGATGACGGTGGTGTCCTGCTAAACTTTGAAACACTGTGCGTGCGCAAAGAACATATACATGCCTCCGTTGAATTATGTACAGACTTAAATCCTAAAAGGCAAAAATGGATTATATCTACAAGAAAATATTTTAATAATGGTTTATCAAAGTTTCGTTATTTCCGTGGATCATTCGTAAGTTCTGTGACTAATATTTGTATTGTTGACTAACAATGTACATAAATTATTAGTGGGATTATGCACGCATTACTAAATAGTCGTATGAACTTCAGGGTTAATAATAAGACACTTGTTCACTTTAGATGCCTAAACGGGAATCTGAACGAAGGGAAAAGCACGTACGAATCGGTTTATTCAATGCGGCTCCATGAATCAAATATGTTTTTCGACGTTATACTCACGCGTGTTCAATTTTAACACACGATGCGTATGTATTTATTATTATTGTGCGAGTTTCCTCTTTTTTTACGGCCCGCAAGTATCGATCATTCAAATAAAGTATGGTAAGCATTGGATATTCTCTTAGGTCTCACCAGAAAGCTCTTAAAGGTTTCATGATGCACGTAATTGTTTTTTGATTCAAAAATGTTGTGATTGTGTCCATTATAGATTTGTCGTTTATGTTAAATAGATCATAAGTCAATTTTGTTAAGATATTTTTATGATTAAGATTTTTTGTTTTCTTTAAGTATTGTTAAACAAACTAAATATGTAAAAAAATAAAATGTACATAACGTTTATTATATTCAGATTCATTATTTTGTACATTAAGAAGCTTTTATTAATTTTATTAAAAGTCATGGTAAGTTTTTGCTCTTATGAATCACTTACGAGGCATTATTTATTTAAATTATTTGTCAATGATGCATAATTTAACATTCTCATTGCTCCAGTGTTAAATTGGGATTTTACTCTGTCCAGTGTTTTGGTTTATTTTCATTGTTACATCAATAATTGTTAATTTCTAAGATTTACTCATGTTACTAATCTCAACGTTTGTCAACTAGGCTTGCGACTTCTTTTTTTATTTTATTTCTGTGTTACATTAAATATATAATACGTGCCTATACATGTTTGATATTTTTTACACACAAATATGCAATATGAATTCCATCGTACTAGTTTATTAGAAAAAATTAATTCAATATAACTCATCGAAGACAGTTTACTAACATTGTATATGGTCTCTTAATTTTACATATATTTGTATATGAACGTCCATATGACTATTGACTAATCGATTTCTTTTTGAGCAATAGTTTTTATCGATCAACGGAATACACCTGGTTCGTGTGGTTATGCAGTTTGGTGCTCTGGTTTAATTATATTTGAAATTATTTATGTGGATCTACTCGATCTGAAATGTCACACTACGTGCGTTGAATGTACAAGATCTGCTGACAAATTTAATGATAATAGTAATATAAAGATAATTAAAATTGTTACTTATGAGATATGTGTAAAATTTATTGTAAATATTGCAAATAAGAATAGTTGTAACTGGTGTTATTACACAAAATATAATTTTGTGAAACAAGTTGACGTTTTTTATTTATACTTATATTACAAACAGACGATATTAGAAGATGCCTTTTAAATATGGAATATTAACCCTTTCTCTCGCTCAAATTTTTTCAAGAAGGGGTCCGCGGACTATATAAGTTTAAGAACTGCTGGTCTACAGCATGATGGTGAGCAAGAAGAACTGGGACCTTGGCGAGATTACGTTGAAGAAATTATAAGCGCCAAAGAGGGCAGTGAGAGAGAGACAGAGCAGCTCTCCAATTCTAGAATACAGGAAGATTCCCCTCCTGCAGGAAAAAAAGATTCAGGACCAAATAGCAACAAACATCAAAAGACCTCATCTATGTTGGATTTATCAGGTTTCTAAAGATGGAAGAGGAAGGAGATTCAGGACAGACTATATAAGCTAGAATAACACAATTCGCGCCGTGTGGACCATCCTACTAAAACCAGACATTTCGCACGTCCATTTCTTCAAGTTTTGGTAAAAAAAACTCCTCAATCGTGTGGACATAACGAACAGAATTGATTGTAATTGTCTGACTGTTTTCTTCAAAAAAAAACCACGGTTCAATGATGCCTATTCTGGACAATGAACATCAAACAGGCGTCAGGTCCCACTCTTTCGAATAAACGCCATTTCACCCTTCTCGGAATAACAATCATTTCGAGGCGCTTTTCAAATAAGGAAATTTCTTCAAAATTATTTATAAATCATCTTTTTTTACATATGAAATAAACAAAATCTTTCACATTATTCAAAATATTTTTTTAATTGCACTTTTCTGGCTTTCATTTTAACAAATTCATCAATTAAATCATATTATATCAATCATAATCAATAACTCTAATGATTCAACATTCAACTAAAACATGGAAATATTAGATAATAGATTGGTTAAGCTCGCCAAAACTTCTTTCACACAAAGCAACGAAAACAGGAATATGAATAAATTAGTCATAAAGAACATAGTTTAGTAAAATGTTTGAAGTATACAAACACATACTGTGAATGTTATGTAAATAAGTCTCCATCAAGATCCTTCGGCTTGTGTAATTATGTTTGACAAAAATGTTTATATCTTATGAACCATATTCCAGGGCTTCAAACCGATATTAGCGTTATTTTTAGTAGAATGTAAATGTTAGGAACGTAACCGAAACAAACAAAAAAATAGCAGTTCAAAGCCCTGCAATGTAGATATAAAACAAGCTAATAAGAAAAGCTTAACGAAACATAGGACTTCAAAATAAATAATAACTAATTACTTTAAAAGGCATATATTTCGTTAAAAAAATATATATGATTCGAGAGATTTGGTTATTTAAAAAAATCATTAAATGTCAGGTACATCTATATCAGATAATTATAAGTACATTCTTGAAATTATATACAGTTATAATATCAGTTTATTGCTTTATATAATTATGAAACCAATAAATTAATAATGTATTTATTGCAAGTGAATCATAACAAATATCACATTTATAAGATCCATAAATGAGATTGCTCAAAACGCTTTTTTTTTTAACATACACATGCTTTTATTATTGAGTGAAACTAGCTTTTCCCACGTAGGTACACCCGGACCGTTGTATTACTTCGGACGCTGCATAGATCCCACATCGAATGCACTCCTCCATGGGTTTGTCAAGAATCAACTGTGACAAGAATCCTCCGGTGAAAGCATCCCCGGCACCGTTTGTATCGACTATTTTATCTTTGGGCAGAATTATTACAGGTATTTCGGTTACGCCGCTGCCGTCCGTTAATAAGACAGGATCGCAACCTTGCGTTATGATAACGACTCTGCGTCTTTTGGTGTTTAATTTTGGAAGTTCGCAAATCTTTAGCGCTATATCTTTCATATTTTCAACGCCTAAATTCATTTCCTTGGCGAATGTAATCATTTCCTGGAATTAAAATATATATATAGGAATACATGATAGTAAACTTCATATACAATAACGCGTAGTATTGAAAATAATTAGCTTAATAATCAAAGTATTAGGGGGACTGAAAACTAATCAAAGTATCATCTTCATATAGGATGTTCCAAGCCCTCGAATAGCACTAACAATAAAAAAGGTCTTTCTTATTGTGTGGTGAAATTTTTCTGGAGTTCTGGAGTTCAAACCCGGTCAGACTTATACTGCGATTGTTTATTGTGAACAACTTGAATGAATGAAACATGAGGTCATAAAAAAACAATCTGTCGATTCTCCTTCACAATAACGACGACCTTACACTGATCACTCGGGGTGACTCTAGAGCGGATTGAGATTGAGAACATTGAGGTTTTTGCAAACTTCGCCATCACATCTCTGTCGGAGTGGTGAGTTAAATAAGCTTAAATTTGCTTCGGCAATGACTTGTGATACAGATGAAGAGTCATTGCGCATGGCCTCCCACTATTAAAATTCATAATGTGCCAATTCCATTTAAAACCTCGGTGTCTTATCTGAGCGTAATCCTGGGGTAGAGGTGTAGGTTCACGAAGCATATCAAATCTGCGGTCATGAAGGCCAAGCGGGCTTTCTTCAAGGTCAGCAGGTTATCAGGATCTGTATTGGCGTTAAAGCCATCATAATCGTGTATACTGCACTGTTTGTCAATATTGTTTGTTATGTTGCGGCTGCCCGAGCGCACATGCCGGACTATTCCAGGTGGCACAGGTGCCGGTGCATAAATTTGTGCACTAGAGAACTTTCTGTGCCAGACAGAGAAGTGCTCTGATAATCGTTACAAAAACTTATAGGACAGTTTTAGTTGCGGCGCTGCCTGTTCTGGTGGGTCTTCTACTCCTGGATTTGCAACTGCAGCTAAGTGCGGCTCCCTATAGATTCGCGAATAGCTTGCCTCGATTCAATGTATCTCTCCTTCAGTTTGGTATAGGCAGTCTCTCGGAGTGTCCTTGCACATATACGGAAATGATAGCGGATCACGTTCTCCTGTGTTGTGTCAGAGGTTCCACTTCAGGACCTGTTGGACACGCAGATCTAGTGGCTGGTCCACCGTGCATACAGCATATTCAAAATGTTTTGCAATAGTTTTGGCACCAAATGTGCGGAGGAAGGATTCTACGGAGAATAATTCCGTAGTCTAATTCTACAATTATTGTTAAATGTAGAATCTTATAAACAACTATCTGGCATCTGGATTTAATAATAGACTTCTAATTTCCGGACTAAACTAGCTCCTTCCAGAACTGGCAGTGAGTTGTCCAAACTCCTTTATTCCCTGCAATTACTTGCAGCAGCCACGTTGGAGCAGGAAAACGTTCCCAGCATCACCCTCTGATTTATTGACTTTTACACCTGGTGTTACTTGATTTGTTTTTTTTTATTACTGTTTTAAAATAAAGGATTTATTTTTATGAAAAACGGTGAGAACTTATTCACACACTCAATAATATAGGAAAAATAAGAGAGCTTGGATTGATCAGAGATAAGATCTCGTGCTATCAGATTTGGATAAAAATTGAATACTTTTCGGCCCACCTAATATAGTTGTACAAATAACAATAAATAATTTTCTTACAGTTTCATTTCCAAAAAGGATATCGACATAAGGCAACACTTGCATCAAGGGTTCTTTATAAAATTGTGAAACAAAGGGTGCACTGAGATTCATAGCAAATATATTGTCATTCTTGAGCGCATGTTCTGCTAATCGAATCACCGACGGAGGACTCACAACCAGGAAGAATCCCTTAAAAATAAATCAAAATAATTAACGACACATTCCAATATATATTCACATGTTTTAATCGTATAAGAGATAAATAAAGCCAATAATAATATACTATTTTATTCTTACCGAAGTATAAAAGCATTTCGCCTTATTTATCACGTCGACATTTCCTAGAGTCTTTAAATGATCTTCGGTGAAACAATTTGCCGCCGCTAAATTAGCGCATAGCGATCGATGAGTACCGGTAATGAGTACTGCGCACGTGCCCGTTACTTCTTTGTCGGTGTATTGATACTGAACATTCACACCATCTGTGCTAAAATTAAACAATGTGTTAAAAACGTTTTTTTAAATTATCGTCAATCTTTTAGCGTTGATCGCGCCAAATTAAAAAAATTACCTAGCCTTTTGCTGTAAAATATCCGCATAGTCATCTTTTCCTACGCATCCAAAATAAGTCGACACGTATGGTTTCTCCAAGAACCATTGGGCGACTCGTAGAGAATTTTGCACGCTGCCGCCAGCGATAAATTCTGCATTGTATTTATCTATCAACTCCTTGTATAGAGGTTTGTGCATCTCCTCCGCCATAATAGCGTCATCAGGTTTCATATTATATTTCGTGAGCAATTCTTTATCTACTAAAGCCGATATATCTAATAACGGATTACCAATCCCTACCAATAGTCCTTCCCTGAAAAAAATTAAAATAGTTGAAAACTATTTTTATATCTTGTCATCAAATTAGCCGAGAGGTTATCGCAAGCACAAAAATAAAAGCACAATTATAACACATCAATTGTGACATATTATTCCATATATTATCACAAGCGGCATTACCGAGGAAAAAAATGTCAAAACAAGATAATTATAAATACCACTTTGATAAAACACGTTATATTGATTGAACGATGTAAAAGGACAGATGGCTGTTTATATCTTCATATTTCGTATTAGAACGAATAAATTATAATCCCCATTTAGCAACAATTTAGTTACTGTTAACGCGCCTTAAGTGCAACGGACAAATATTATGGAAACTCAAATTGAACAGCAATAAATCTGAATTTATCCTATTTTCTGCGATCAACCGATGGATTTATATCGGAGTG
This sequence comes from Stenopsyche tienmushanensis, assembly GCA_008973525.1. Classification (NCBI taxonomy): domain Eukaryota; kingdom Metazoa; phylum Arthropoda; class Insecta; order Trichoptera; family Stenopsychidae; genus Stenopsyche; species Stenopsyche tienmushanensis. The sequence continues at coordinate 1,255,646 of WACJ01000017.1, forward strand.
AACCAATCTCACATGATTTGTCTATATATCAATCTGGACACAAAGCTAAGCTGGGAAGAGCATGTTTCTTTGTCTTGAAGATTGGCAGCTCTGGGAGCGTTCTTATCTATATAACGTAGAAGGAATGTTCTATCGAGCAACAACAAACGTCTCCTATTTAAGGCAGCCATTCGTTTACATATGCCTCTCCCGTCTGGAGCAATGTATCCCATTCAAATTTGCTTTGTACACAGACTTAAAACGGCTCCACAAAGCAATCAAATTGTCCACTGTCAAATATGTTTACAGACTTCTACACAAAGATTCCTGTCCATCAATAAGCATTAATAGTGTCATTTCTCCTTGGTGAGCGACGTGTGTAAGTTGGCATATGAATGCGTCACGTAAGAATGAACAGTCGAATGAATAGGATTAGCTATTTATTTTAATTCGTACGCTAGCTTAATGAACCAATTTCAAAGAGTATTTTACAAGCCATTTTTCTTTTACCTTAAACATTATATGTAATTAAATTAATTATGATTTCAACCCTAGATCACTAATCACTAGTCTCACAGACTACCGACTCGGAACGCATTCAACATGAAAGCATGATCCCGAACTTTCCCCGCCATGCCCCACTCAGTGCCATTCTAAATAAGCAAATTAGTGACTCAGGCGTACTAACTGCGTATGCACATCAATCATCAAGTCATCATCACATAATATGTAGTGACAGTGTTATTCGAAAATATGATTGATGATCCAGGATTAATTTATTAATAAATCAATCTCTATGTAGCTTGGTAGAGGAATCTAGAAAAACCGATTTGCCCCTAGTGAAAATTAGAAGTCCTATGTTATATGCGTGGTTAATTAATATTGAGCAATAGTTGAGGTACCCTGCGCGATTGCTGCCACAGAAGTAATAATTCCAAAAAATATTGTTTGAAATTTGAAAGAGTTATCTTGTTTAACTAGGAATGATATTTTGTTGGTTTTATTATAAATATGAACAAACATACAAACATTGATTTTTATATATTAGAAGACTATGCCTATGCAACCCGCATGATCCTTGGCAATAAGTAGACGAAGTTTTATCGCAATCCGATGAACGGTATGGCAGCGCATTTCGAACGAACAAAACCCAATTCATTTTTATATATTAGAAGATGAATGCTTAGTATTATTTCAAGCTCAATTAGCGTTATGCAGAGGAAAGACGTTTATTTATGAATATCTTACCTAAGTCTGAATTTCTTCAACTTTATGATTTAACGATATAGCCGCTGCTGTTAGACAGCGACGCCTCGATAATTGAAAAATTATGTTTAGCCTGGATTTGTATCTGAATTTTTACAGTAAAAATTTAATTGACGGTGCCAATGTGATTTTAGCAATTGTGGAATACAAAATGAATTTATACAATAAATACTAAAATACCGATAAGCAAATTCTTTTAGTGATTTTCTATTGTTATTTTTCAATACCCTCATTGCTATTCATATGAGCATTCGGTTAAGAACTAAAATGAGAAACTACTCGAGACAATTTTGTTGATTTTATTGAAAAGGGCTTTCGTCGCCCAGACGTTGCCTTTATCTTATTGAAATTAGGACTCACAATTCAAAGTAAATCATTACTTTTTTGGAAATATGAATCATCTTATATAATTGCAGGACTACACAGATATTCAAGTGTAGATAACATATCAAATAGATCCACGTTATGCAAATAATGCTATAATGTTCATCTATTCTACTTTACGCACTCGATGACTTTTTCCTTCTAGTAAACTAGCAATTCGAGACAATTTTTGTGCTTTACAGGTACTTTAAAATTATTTTATACTCAAACAAACGTACACAAAAAGTAAAATTTCACTTATTTGAAGCATTTTTATACGTTTCTCGCTTGTGTAAATTCTAACGAGCATTGATATTTCGCTCTCATTTGTAAAATAGAATGATTTTAAAAAGCAATCGTTATATATGGCCGTTGTAATATTATTTACGATATGAGAAACGGATCTATTATATATATATGGCAATCGTTCATCAAAATTTTATTAGTCGAGTACAAACTGTAAAAATATGTTCAGTGTAATAACCTTGCTTATCACTATTTTATCTGTAAGAAAGCAAACAAAAATATTTAAAACCTGAACATTTACGTAGCATTTACAATATTCAATTCGGAATTACGTGAATACAATAACATATCGGCGTTCATATTTCGAGGCTCTTAGATAATTTTAAGCTCTTAGTTGTGGGTTTTTTCAATGTTTGATTTAAATGCGTATTCAAATCATGCTCTGGAACGCTTAACACGTCGAAATCAAACACACAATATGAATCAAATATTGCAAGCCATATTTTGGTATATTAAAGACCGATAAGAATCAAATCAATCACTCAATGACTCCAATGAATGAATTTATACGTTACGTGAAAAGTTAATACAACCGGTTTATCAAACGAGGTCAATATATTTAAAAACAAGATAATTGTACTTCAAGACATTTTGATATAACGTGCATAATGGCATATTCAACGAAATCATGCTGTGTCTTCTATCAATATCATGGTTCCGTTTTATCAATTTCTATAGAATTTGAATGTGTTAAATATCATATCGCTATAATACATTTTCATTCATATACGTCGTCTTGTAAAAAGTACAGTTTGTCGTCTCATTTTGAGCACACCTTGTTCAATAAGTATTTACAATAGAATAGAACAATGCGTAAAAGAGACCCAACTGTATAATGTCATTGTACTTCTAATGCCATGATCCTTATTTTCAAATATTATCAGATAGTATCAAAGTCTAAAAGTCAACATCCTATCTTGAAGCATAACAATTCTTATTTTAATACTTCTGAATATAAAAAAATGGCTTTTAAGGTCACAGTTCAACAAATTTAGATACGCAAATGGTTTTGTATTCTTAATACAATTTTTTTCATAGTCTTTCGTTCAGAAAGATCTATTTTATCATATATAAGTTTTTATTCGAGGGTTATAGTACTAGATCTATTTCTCCTCGTCCGTTATAATTTAATAAAATAAAAAAATCATCTTGAACTCATCTATTATACTAGACATTAAATCAAAAGTATAAAAGGGAAAATAACCAACGTAAAAAATTCTATTGCATCATTCATAGTATTCAAACTATTGCTTTAAATTTACATAATGAGTCTCTCAAATACCATAGTGAAATAGTCGAACTACAAATAAATGTAGACAAAACGAAGGTTCTCGTATCTCATGTTATTTAAGTTCTGTATAGAAAGAGGAATAGACTGAAGAATAGAGACTGCATGGCCTACGAAAGAAATATTTAAAGGACCGCCACAAAAATTTGACTGGCTCCCTGTTTAACATATGCACGCAAAATAAGAGCATGCCAAAAAGGAATAGAAAGATTAACAGAGAGTAGGTGGTCGCAAACTGTAACAAATTGGAACCCATTATACAATAAAAGAAGGCGAAGCAGGTCATCCAAGCTGTGGAATAATGACATCGCCGAAATCATGAACAAAGATTTACACAAGACAGAGTGGTTCGGTGTAATTTGGAGGAGGCTTTCACCGCAATACTGACGACCTGTACAACTGACAAATACTAACATAACATATTAAAAACAAATGCAATAAAAAGAAAGTTATCCATTAACGCGTTAGGTAATAAATTGATTGATGTAAATCTTCAACTGTTGCTGAACGCGGCTCAAAAATATATTAGAGGTCTCTCGGAGTGTCCTTGCATATATACGGACATGACAGCGGATCACGTTCTATGGTTATATCCGGGCATGGATTGCATTTTAGTTAAAATATTGGCAAAGATGTTTTTAAATTTCCATTTACTTTGACTATTTTATAAATATAGATTGTAATTAAAACAAGGGATACACTAATTTATTATATTTTTAAAAATATTTTTTCTATATTTGCCTATTTAAACATCATTGCAATTTTAAATTCAACACGTTTACAAGCATTACGAAGACGTAGGTAATTAAATACAAGTAACATTCTTATATACATATAAATTCATTATATTATATATTTTAATTCATCTTATGTTTTAAATTTCAAATACAATTCAAAAATATATCATACACTCATGTCTTTTTAATGATGATTTAAATGAGTTTCAAAATTGAATATTTAATTTATAATTTGGCAAGTATTAATAGAAAATATTTGATTCATTATAAATAGATCATATATATATAAACGAATGCTCGGATAATTCAAGAAACGTGTGTTTAAACTGAGAACAAATTTAATGTGAAAATGTGTATATTTTTAGCAGCCCTCGGGTCAGCGCTGCGAGGATTTCAAAATGTATGAGCACCCGTCGTTTCGGACGGGTTGCATTTTTTCATACAGACTGCGTCAAAATTAAAATTCGTTTCAGTTCGAATACGAGGATTTGAAAGCTCACCTGAGAGAACTCATTTCGACGCACGAGACAGACAACCTACACACGTTACGCGAGACCAACTAATGCGCAGTGGTGCCAATCCACTCGCGATTTTAGACACATGTCAAACTTACGAAAAATTGAACGAAAAAATTTATATAACGCATGAATTCTTATTGTAAAATATAAATAATCAAATATTCTGATCATCTCGCATTAAATAATATATATAACATTGTGTAAAAATACTTTTTTTTTAATATTCATATTATGAAATTCGTTGATTAAAAAAAAAATCGGCATTTATTACTCAACCTTTAAATAATAATTTAGCTATGCTATTTTCAATTATATATTTTTTTAATTACAATTGCCACGCCTAACCGTAAAAAATAAAGAATTTAAAATAGTTTGTATATGGTCGTATTTTATAGGCTAACGGTGACTGTCAAATTATTATCAACTCTGCTATGTCGTGTCGCTGTGATTTTATCTTGACGTTTTATTTATTCATCTACTTCAACGATCAAATTAAAGACTAAACTCTAACAAAAGAGCTTTCGCCAAAATCGATATCTATCCTGGGAGATTATAACGAAAAATGGCATCCCTCATCGAATCTTACGAGCAGCAGTATTCCGTATTGAGTGCTGAAATAACTGCGGAAATTGGAAAATTAAAACTATCGAAAACAGGTATTTATATTATATACAATCAACAAATGTATAAATTGAAATATCTAACTTTTTGTATAAATAATATAATTTCAATGCACTATTGATTGGAATCCAGACATAAATCATACGCTATAAATCTTTTTATATTATATTTTTCAGAAGACAAAAAGAAACTGCTGCCCGCAATTGAAAATTGCTTCGAGGAAGCCAACGACTTGGTAAATATATTTTGACTTGATGAACAATATTATTTTGTATGATGCAATTTGTATGATTCATATCTTTCAGTTAGAACAATTGGAACTTGAAATAAGAGGATCGAGTCAAAACCATTTGGTTTCCCGCTTGGCATGTTACAGAGCGGAATTAGCAAGAATCAAAACTGAATTTCAATCAGCTAAACGTACAAATAATGGCACATGTAAGTTACACTTTATACTCGGCAAAAATGTATAGCATTATTTTTATAGATTAGAACATTTTTTAAATTATTAATTCCTTAATACTGTGTAACAGCTTATGGAGAATCTGACGAATACTATGACGAATGGAATATAACACAAGAACAAAAAGCAAAGTTGCTTGATAATTCAGACAGGATTGAAAAGACAGGAAAGCAATTGACCGAAGGCTACAGTGTACTTTTAGAAACGGAACAAATAGGGGCCTCAGTGTTAAATGATCTCAACACTCAAAGAGAAACTATTCAACGATCAAGAAACAGGGTATGCTATTATAATGTCTCGTTAACATTAAGGCACGCAACCTTGACATGCAAAACATTAAACTTAATTCACTATATATTATGAAATACCACTCGCGGCTTAATTTTTGAAAATCGTTCTAAATAAATATTTTTTTAATTACAAATTATAATATATTTCTGTGCAAGTATATATTGTATGACTTTCATTATCGAAATACAGATGGAAAAAGTGGTGTATGTCATCATTTGTATCAAATTTCATTCCTAGCATTCCAGTGAAAGGAAATCTTGGCGTTAGATCAAAAAATTGGCCTAAATTTCTCATTTCAGACCAATAAGTATTTACCGACAATACAATAATATATGCATTCAATGTATTCATTGAAGATGAAGTCGATTCGGAATCGTCAAGTTCAAAAATCTGTTTCTTCATTAAGTCTGTATGCTTCACAAACATAATTGTTAGTAACCTCTGACAACGAGAACCTTACAGTACTCTGTACAAATTTAATTTCACGCTATAAAATTTCAGAATCCAAAAGATCTTTTATTTGAATAAAACCCCTATATGGAAAAAGTTATAATATTATAAATCATTTGACCGAATGCCTTAATGTTATAATGTCGTATAAATAATTACAAATCGTTTAAGTATTCTTATAATGTTTATTTTTCATTTCAGCTTAGAGAAACAGATGAACAGCTCAACAGATCATCGCGTATCATGAACAGTATGTTAATGAGAACATTGCAACAAAAGTTTATTTTAATAATATTTTCTATTATATTCATAGTCATAATATGTGTTGCTATTTATTTGTCGATGAATTAAAGCCATTCTAACACACAATATCGGCAAGAGACTGACGAAAAATTTATATGTGCAATGTTTTCTAAAGAAAACTGCACACTAGATATTTATTTATCAATGAAATACATCTAATAATTATTGCTACAATATTACTTCATGCGACTTTTCATATCAATGATTAAGATTCTAGATTAAATGACATGTATGTATGTTCCTAGGTATTATAATTTTGCTAAATTCCACTTTATTTAAACGATTACATCATAATTAATCGAGCACTCGAGCGGAATCTTGATGCCCCAAAAAAATGTATAATAATACCATAGTAATGTGACAATAGTTTTTTTTTATTTGTGTATTAAATATTGAAACCTTTTTAATGTTGTAAAATAATTTTTATAAGCTTATTTATAATAAAATGTACTTTGATTATGAAGCGTTTATAAAATACACTAATGTATTAATTTAATTGTGATACTTTTTTGGGATGGCTATGAAGAATTTAACACATCGGCTATAATATTCAATTCCATTATTAATTAAATTAAGGCCAACATTTATTACCTAACTGACTTTAAATATTTGGATTGTGTCTATTTTATTTTTATGTAAAATTACTTATATTAGTCATTATGTGATAAAATATTATAATGAAAGGACAACAACTTAAATTCAGTCAAAACAACAAGTTCAAACATTCCTTTATAGTTATGTGTATTCATTAAGAAATTTAGATTAAAAGAGCAGTGCTCAGATCACGAGCGATTAACTGCTTATTATCAAAATGAGATTCACTTAATGTTAAATAAATATCAAGGCTTCGAACTTTATAAAACTGTTATCGTATCGGTTTTTTCGGTTTAGTACAACGCATCTTGCGCGAAAGAGATTTTGATCGATTTTTATGTTGATGTAATATACGACATTCACCATTCTTATCAGCGGCGGATTTGTCTATAGGCACAGAAGATGCGCGTTCAAGTGTTGAAGTTTCACTTTTGTGCGGCAACCTTCGATTAAAAAAATTAGGCTGAAGATGACATATTTGTCTTGGGTTTAAAAACCAAATGGGTCCAAACTTAAATTGCACCAAGGGCCCCTCGTGTGCTAAATCCGCTGCTGATTCTTATGGAGAATTTGTATTAATTTGATAATACTGTGATCTTTATTCATGCTGTTAAATCAATACTTCCGATAATATTGTTATCAATCCTAATTCCAGCTTGTAATCTTAAGTCATTATTATGTATTTTGTTCAGCTTATCGATTTCTATATATTTGCTATATACCCAGACTGAAATTCCCAGTTTTCAATTTGTTTCCCAATGTTATGTACTCCAAGCTGGAACTCCCAAACTTCCAGTAAATAAGCATCAGATCAATATCCTTTCGTTTAATAAAATATATTATTATATACTTTTAGTTCTAATTATTATACCTTCAATTAATTATTTGTATTATATTTGTCGTCTACGTGAATTTGAGGGTGGATCAAATGTCAAATGAAGACCTTTTAACATGTTTTTTTTTCCCTTCCAAGAAGTATCGAATCTTAAGACATATGTTTCGAATTCGGTACGATGATTTTTTTTCCATACATGACACTTATTTTTTTTGCTCTTAAATTGAATATTGGTTTAGTTTTACGTGAACCGTCGTGTCTTTCGTTTTGTTTCATGATAAAATATAAAATATTTTTTGCAAACCGTGTCCCGATATTAACATAAGAATAATTAAGTGTTTTAAGCATGTAATATTTTTTTTTGTGTTTTGGTGCCTATGGGTGTAATCTATAGATATTGATGAGTACAAATAAAAAAAAAATATTAAGATATGTTAAAACTTTGAGTTACGCGTATTTTAGTGAGAATTTAAAAAAATTACAGTACTGTAAAAAATCACCCGCGCTAGAGCATATGCGGCCCGCTGGTATTGTGTTAATAACAATTTTTGAAAACTGAATAGTTATGCATACCGGCGCTAAATTATAATTTACAAAGCTGCTTTTTTGTTTACAAGTATTTTATATCAATTATTATTAAATAATCGTCGTGTACATTCAATACAAGATGGCTAGGGCTTGGATAGACGTGGCTAAAGTTGTAACGCGGGAACTTGATCGATGTATTGCAACTTTCAAAGCATTTCAATATTGAATACATATAATATACAATAAATGAGAATGAATCAGCTTTGTAGAAATAATTATACAATTAATGCCGTTATAAGATTTTATTCAGTTTCGCTTCAATAAATAAGATTTCTGTAGTAAAAGTAATTTTATGTTTTAATGGAAACTATATTATTGATTATTTTTAAAAAAGTAAAAAAAAAACACAATTGAATGTAGCAGTAAAGTTTAATGCACAATATCATAAAAGTCAAAAAAATAATAAAAAACCTTAGCTACTAAAAAGAAAAAAAATATGATAAGACAGTATTTAAAAAATCACTAATTCTAATGCAATACAACATGATGCTTATATTAAGATATTCTATGTATTTTTATCAAACTTTTCTTATGGATCTCATTATGGAGAATTATATATATACAATTATCTACAAATTATAGTGATCTTATTATTAAAATAACAATATTTACAATAAACTTCTTTATAATACAAATACTCAACAACAAAAAAATAAGGCAAAAATATCGACTGTATGAATAATTTTAAACATGATCTATGACTATAATGTCACAATATATTATTTTAAAACTAAAAACAAATTGTAGATCAAAAAAGCTACGAACATTTATGATTTTTGGAGATAATATGCATGTATTACAATCCTATAATGTTTATATAGCATTTAAATATGATAACTTGATATATCATTTCATCTAAATATAAGTTGTAAAGAGTTTGAGATCACCTGTACCGACCATCCTTGAAGAGATTTAAAATTAAGTGACGAATTCTACAAAGCAAAAATTTCACAAATATGAATCCCTCAAAGCGTAATTGTAAAAACATATTCTATACATCAATAGCAAGGCACAAACCATATTTAAACATAAATTCTATTTTAAAATCATAATACACTTTACAAGACACACAAAAAACACTATCGTACACGGCTAACATGGATATTTCCTGTCAACAATCAAATGCTTGTTCGTGGAAGTGATAAGATTTATTTTATAAACAACTAAAAATTACCAATTCAAAAAGTGATTCATAAGCAAACACTATTTAGACATTCTGACTTGAACATCGGGGTGGTCTATATTTTCAGACTTTTAAATATTTGGGCGGTCACCCCGCCATATGATTTTCTGCCCTAAAAAAATGAATACGTGTTGTAGAGGTCTCTAACACAAGTCAAAGTTTCACTTAACTATACTAACTATTAGTTCTGTTATGTTTATTAGTCTATTTTGAAGTGGAATAGCGTGCAAAAAGACTCACTACTTTACTACAATCAACCCTCCTCCCCTTTTCTTAATTCTTTCCTGCGGGTACGTATTGAGATTGAGCCCTGCCCTACTTCTCACTTCAAATTCAGTCATTAGCGAGAGCACGCGCTTTTTGTTTCCCCAATTATACATACTTATTTCAACTTATCACAGCGTCCATAAGCAGTTAAATAATTAAAAATAAAACCAATATTTAGCTTGTCGACCAATCAACACCAAATATGCATCAGGTAAAGTTACCTTCTATTGGTGAAGTATTACGTTTATGTTTTAACACTACAGCTGTAAACACCGGCTTGAGAAATTCTTCTGGAGTAGAAAATGGAAAAAAGATATGCTTTGGCTAGCTTGTCGCCATCATATAATGGTAATTATATTAGAAGCTATAGTGAGTCAATCGCTTGGTCCATTTAGTGCTCCTGATATCCAATTGTTTAAAAGATTTAAGAAGAACTGGGACAAGATAGAGTTACTTAAGGCCCGATCCACACAATGGTGCCGTTAACGGTTCGATCTCGGTCTCGGTCCGGTCAAATATTCTCATACAAGAAACGGAATTGGAACGATCCGATAGTGTGAATACTCTGATTGTTTCTTGTGCAAGAATATTTGATTGGACTGGGATCGGAAAGAAATCGAACCGTCAACGGCACCATAGTGTAGATCGGGCCTAATCTTTCCATCGTTTATTATCCTGAAAAAGGAGTTTTACTTAGGCCTGCTTGTCTTCACTGTGCTGAATGGATGGCTAAAGCTATGTGTTACTTGATTTTTTTAAATTTAAACATCAGTTTAAGGGGGGAAACCAGTTTAGACAATTCGAAAAATTGATTTATTTTTTATTTTATAAATTAATAAAACTATTTCACTAAGTTTCACAACAAAATTCCGATTTTTTTCCAATGTTATGAGCACTATAGTGTACGTAAATCGGTGCTAGAGCATGCAACATGTAGTACGGAATGGCCGCACAGTAGACCCTTGTTCACTACCTAGTACTATACTCCTGTATTACAGGAAGAAAAAAGAAATGAAAGAAGAGCAATATATCTACAGTCGTTCTTATTTGTAAATTCTTAGAATAGAGGTCTTAACTAGAAGCGTTGGTATCGTTTCGACAGAGCGTCGATTATCATCAGTTTAGCTTTGGCCTTCCTAGTATGTGTTGAAAATTAGAAGTCAAAATATAATTTTATTCGAAAGGAAAATAGGATACCTCAAACGGATGTAGCAAACCACATAACAGATCCTTCCATGGAAAACAACATATCAAGAGTCAATAAAGTTTTAGTAAAGCTGCAAGTGCCAGAAAAAAGAGCTAAAACGCTTGGAACCTGAAGTACACTTTTCTCCATTGCACCCCCGACCTTCAGAAATAAATTCTTCCAATATATATAAGATTTGTCGAAAGATGAATTACTGAAGAGATATTTAGGTGGTCACACGCAGAATGCAAACTAAAGTTTCAACTCGACGTTTGGCGATTGGCTCCAAAGTAACTATATTCTGTCCTAAAATTAATCAAAGTTGCAGCATTTTGCCTTATTCAATGAAAGGAATTCAATTTGTGTAATGATTATGAATGAGCTGAAAGTAGTTGTTGACTCGCAGAGCTTTAATTATGTACGGCAAATGGATGAGCAGCGCGTCAACCGACAGAATAGACGCAGCGCAGTGGAGACCAAGGAAGCTCGGAAAGCTCGAAAAGAGGAGATGCAAGTTCAAAATTGTACGTATGAAGAAGACGAAGAGTTGCTATACGGTGCTGGAATAGCTAATTAGCCGCTAGGCAATTTATATAATTTATTACTGCCTTAAATTTCTCGTTTTCGGTAATTTTATTTTCAAACGCGTTTTTCTCGAAACAACTTTTTTTCAACTAGTGGGAACTCTAACTCAAAAAGTTGTAAACCAATTATTATTGTTTAAAATGTGATTTTTATTGCAAGGAAGGTGCAAAAAAAATGGTAAAATCATAACATTTTGTTAAGATACTCCTAAAAATGTAATTTGTAATTTTTTTGGTCAAAACTGGCTTCATATTCTTAAAAAATATATTATTAATAAAATCATATTATATTGATTTTTATTGAAAATTGTTACTTTTACAATTCCCGCCAATAGCAATCTCTGATGGCGACCTTCCATTTACAGCAGCTTATAACTTACAATTATTAAAAGACCTTTGGTATCCTTTGAAAATATAAACTAAACAATGGCCAAAGTTGCTATGAAAAAAATATTGGGCCATTTATGGTACTTTTCCGAAGAATTGGTGTCTTTTGCATTTTCAAACGACGAACTTTCAGTTGAAGATAAGCAAAAGTTGTAAAGAAAAAGCATTGATGTCGAACACATCATCGAAAAAAGCATAGAAGACTTGATGACGAACAATTCTTTAAGATTTTTCTATATACTGGGTATCTTATCACAGTTTTTGAATTAAGATGTTGAAACTTGGAAGGATGACTCTGATTTTAAGGCTGCAAAGAAAATGTTCCATTCTATGTGGATAGTGAATGATATTTCCGAGCGTGGTGTTGCCTTAATGAAAGAATATAATAATAAATTGATGACAATCGACGAAGAGCAAAAGCAATATTTGCTTTGTTAGTAAAAGCTCATAGAAAGAAATATCCTTATACAAAAAAAAATCAACGCTTGTATCCTGAATATTTTAATATTAAAGAGGTGTCCTTATTCGAAATCTAAACATTAATTTTACATGTAAATGCTAAATTTAAAAAATACAAACTAGTCATTAAAACAGAGCTTTAATTTTTTTATAAAAATTCAAACCTTGGTAGCGATTATTTTAAAAAATTGAAAAAAAAAACTGAAATAGTTTTGTAGGGTGGAAAAACAAATGAGATGTTGACCGGTTGAATATTTGAAAAAAAAAATTTTTTTGACCCAAATAAGGACCACCCTATTGAATATTCAACAAAACATTCCTTCAGTATTCAGATTATATGCTGAAAGAGTTTATCCCGAATGTTCATTGCGTCGCAGTAATATTTGTATGCATAGTATGAATTTAGCTGAAAAATACACAAGGCTCCTACGTAAAATTACATAAACTCTTATTTAATCTAATTTATCGCTAATTTTCTTCCGTTTCAACATTTTCACCGAGAGAACACAATTTCATTTTGTATTGGGTCTCTTTGATATCCTGAAATTTTAAAAGTGACATGAGTTTCTGAAATAAAAGTGTGATGTTATGATTTAAAAAGAAATCAAAGCCTTTCAGTATACTTTCTTAAAAGCAAATTTAAAGTTGGAATTGGCAAATTACAGCCCGAGGGTTAATACAAAGCTTGTTCACAATTTTCGCGCAATTCGCAATTGAAGCGCAGATATAAGAAAAACACAGACAAAGAAGAAGCCCAGGAAGAGTTAACTCAACAATGGCAGAAACGCTGGAACACTGAAACCAAGAGAAAATGAACCTCCCGTAAACACGGAGAGCTCACCTATCTCCTGACCCAGATGCTGACGAGACGTGGGTGCTTCAGGTGCTTACCTATTTAAAATTATCGAGGAGGACTCAACATAGTGGCAACACAGTGGCGAGGATCGCGATGACGCAGAGCAAACCGTCTTCAATTGTGAGGCATGGGCAGATGATAGGCGAGAATTAGCGAAAAAAATTGGAGAAACCCCAACTATATCCAACATGATCACCACAATGACCAAACCGAAAGAAAATGGGAAGCGTGGACAAATTTCGGTAATGAGGACATTCGGAAGAAAGAAAACGGAGAAAGAACTAGAAGAGTGAACACCGGTTCATAGAAAAATAAATCCCACCCCCTTGGAGCAATGCGAAAGCGGATTCCAAGGAGGTCAGTGGAGAAAAAAGGGATGGAGGTTTTAGTGGGTAAGAATCCCACACTACCATGGTTTTTAATCATGGTGTCTTATTGAAGATTTCCCCCCTCCCAAGAGAAAAAAAAGCCTGCAATGTAGATAACTAGGGATTTTATGTTTATTAAATCGAAAACCGTAAATACAATTAAGCGGAAATAGAAGCCTGAATGAGAAATCATTAAAAATGTTTATTTTGAATATATAAATAGGATCATAATATCATTTAATGATGATAGAAACATTTAATAAAAGCATTGGATTTATCAGCTTTGATTGAGCAGATGCCTGTTTCGACTCTTCATTCAAATTAAAATGTTTATTCCGTAAATTTATTGAGATATGATTAGAAACAATTATTTTAAATAGCTGGACCCAGATTATTTTTTTGAGATTACTTATCATACATAGGCGATATCTGCGAGGTTTCCAAGTCACCCAGATCACTTGGAGCACCCGGAGCTCTAAGATGTATTTAAAGTATTGTTGAATTGATGGAAAAATTACAGAAAATTATGAAAAACACTTTTTTAATTTAATTAAGATGCATTCATAGACTTTGATTACTTTTCTATATATATTTGTATATTATTTTACCTGGTCTGCTAAAAGTTCTAAAAGATCGTCTTGATCAATTTTTAGTTTATTTATTTCGGCTGTTAACTCGGCAGTTTTGTGTAATCGAAATAGCGAGTTTATTTTCTAAATCGATGTACTTTTGATTGAGTTCATTCAATTTACTTTCATATTCTAGAATTAGATTATCTTTTTCTATGGAATCAGGCTGAGCCTCGATAGGAATTATATTTTGAACTTCACTAATTATATTATCATTTGATTGTGAACTATTCATCTGTCCCGGAGAGGACATATGTGCTGCAAGCTGTGCTTTTAGTAATGTGTTTTCATCTCTCAGTTGCGCATTTGAAGACATTGCTTTCATCTAGTTTTGCCTGGATAAATACGATTAAACAATATTGAGTTAAAATGACTATTTTAAACATGAATTAATGTTATCAAAAATTTGTATACTTGTAAATCCAAACTTTCCTTGATAATTGCTCATTTTGAGCTTTAAGTTCTTGCAATTTAGCATCTTGTTGTCTGATGAGATTTTTGTATTGAGGTAGTAATGGCGTTTCTTCTGAGCCAATTCTATTTTCAATTGGACCCTCAGTCGTTATATTTTCCTCAGATGCGACCGTTAAGCTAGCAATAATGATGCCTGTTAATTGTAAATTAAAAGTTTTGAATTAACATAACATAACAAACAGAACAATGTTTCTTTTCATACAAAAAAATTCATAAATCAAGGTGTTGTTAATTATATTATTGGGTGTGTGAATAAGTTAACCTGCCATTTCACCATCGTTGCGGAGAATTTTATGGCACTACTTTATGCAAAAAAGTCTGCAGCTGAAGTACAACTCCTAATACAAAATCATTAGGAGTTGATCGAACAATTTTGAAATGTCTTACAGCATTGGGAATGATACAAAAGGATCTTGATTGCCTTATGACTTGAAACTAAAAGATGTGGAAAGGCATCTTTTCTCGTGGAACAGCTGCTCCAACGGCAAAGAAGAAAAGGTTGTTTATATTGTATAGTGACTGGTGATGAAAAATAAATATACTACGATAATCCCAAACATACAAAATTATAGACTAAACCCAGCCAAGCAAAAGCATCGATGCCAAAGTGGAATATCTATGGTTCATGTTCTGTATTTAGTGGGATTAGCTGGGTGTAGTATATTATGAGCTGCTCCAACCCAACCAAACTATCACAGGAGATCTCTACTGAAAGCAATTGATGCATTTGAGTCGAGCATTGAAGGAAAAGTAGCAATAATATGACCAAAGACACAACAAGGTAATTTTGCAGCATGACAACGCTAGGCCGCATGTACAATCAGCAGTCAAAACCTACCTGGAAACGATGAAATGGGAAGTTTTACCCCACCCACCGTATTCCCCCGACATTGCTCCTTCTGATTACCACTTTTCCGATGGATGACTCATGGCCTGACTGAGCAGCACCTTCACTTCTTATGAAGATACCAAAAAATGGATCGATTCTTGGATAGCCTTACAAGATGCGTCGTTTTTTTGACAATTATTTTAATTGATTTGTTTTTTACTTCTTGTTTAAAATAGGCAATTTATTTTCAGGAAAAACGGCGAGAACTTATTCACACGCCCAATAAAAATATGGAATTCTACATAACATTTAATTTGCGTTCTTACTTACTTTCTAAAGTTTTAAATAGTTTACAAAATTCGTAATCCAGAAGGAGTTCTCCCATACATCTGGCTCTAATTTGTGGTTGTTTGGCAGCTCTATTGTACATTTCATGCTTAGAAACTTCCCCAAGCTTTGCGACAAATATTTCCGATCCGATCCTTTTGATGAGCAACTGTCTCAATCCTTCTTTGGTGTAACTTTCTACGGAGTCATCGTTAAAATGTATACAGAGAGCCATGAGAAATGCGCACATTCCTTGCAATAAATACTCATTGTCGTCGTGCTCGTTTGAACAAATCTGAGCAACCAGAAATCCAACACTCCCTGGAACTCCTAAAAAGGCGCTGATAGCTTGGGGACAATAACTTAGCCACATACACAAGAACATCAGTAGAGCGACCTAAAATTAAAATAAATTTAGTCTAAACATGCATCTAATATCATTTTAAAAAAATTGATGTCATCAATACCTTGGAGTGCAATTTCGTGCCTTGTTGTAAAAGGATTGTGCATTGATGTAAAAGAGAAACAGGCGACGTTCCAACGTTAGTCGCTAATAATACTCTCAATAGTTGTTCTTTCTGCGCTGGATTATCGATCAGAGCGTGCATCAAAGATACAGCTGAGAACCAATTAGATAAGTTATCTGAACTGAAGAGACCTCCGCATAATAGCTGTCCAGTAGTCAAATTTGTAACTTCCGACGTGGACGGAAGTAAAGTTTGCACCAATTGAGTCTGTCCTACTTCATTTTTGTACAAGTAACATTCAAAACAATAAACAACTGCACATCTAAATAATCAAGAATTTTATATAAATTTCAGTTCAATGTATGTATTGGATTTCAAAGTATTCAAATAAATACAGACCTAAGTGTAAAAGGTTGTTTTTCATTAACCATAGACATTAGTAATACCACTATCGCCGGACGAGGTGGACTGGACGGTGCCAAGACGTTACTCAAAAACTCTTGATTGCTGGGATTGCCTCTTATTACTTCACCAACGGAGTTGATGGTTTCGGTCAATATATCAGTTGGAACACCACTAATCATTAAAGTGTTACAGAGCATATCCAAAAGATGAACATGTCTCATTATCTTTTGGGAATTTGATACTACGGCAGCAGAATTTAGTGGCGATACTAATGTTCTTATGAGCTGGAGCATGCAATGAACATTTGAAGCTTTCTGTGGGGACCAACCCAAGTCGTCTTGCATATCCGGAGTACTAAACATAGGCAACATTCTTTGAATATAACTGCCCTCTTTGAAAAAATTCTGATTGCTCGTGTTGTTCTTTAATAGATTAAGCATAAGCAATAAGCAATCTTCTACAACTATTCCCCCTTCGGAAAATCCTTCAGCGGCTATTACATCAAACAATCGATCGAAAGCGTTTTCGAATGCGACTATCTTTTGTATGTTGGCATTGCCTTTCGTAAGTTGTATGAGTAACAAGAGAGCCTCATTTCTTATGACTTCTCGACTATCGCTCAGTAAATCCATCAATTTTGAAACGCCCATAGGACTGACAAGAATAATTTCTTGAATATCTTTAGACCGATTGGCTAGCAATGAATTTAAAAGCTTCACAGTCGGTAATCGGACACGATAATCATATTCTTCCAACAATTCCAATATTAATTTTACATTTTGCGGATTTTTCAAAAACATTTCAGTAAACTGTTCACCAATATTTAATGGAATATCTGGATTATCTTTTTCTTCTTCGAATTGCTCTTCGGATATAACATTGTGCAAAGTATCTAAGCAGTAACTCACAATTTCACAATCGGCCCGATCTAATTCTATAGCCTAAAACATTCAGAATTTATCAAAATACAGATTTAAGCATTTAAAGGTATAAAATAAAATTTACAAATGAACTACCTTAACAAGGTGATCCAATGATTGCGCTCCTACTTCTATTCTATAATTGCGAGAAAGAGCTTTGAGCCCTCGACATGCGTCCCGTCTGTCATCCAAGAGAGTAGAATTATTAACTCTTTGGACGAGACGTTCGACCTGATAAAAAAAATTTTTTACGATTAATAAATTATAATGGAAAACTTCATTGAAAACTCATTTTGAAATTAGAATTATTATTGAAACCGTCTCATCTACCGATATCCGATGAAGATATTAACAAATTATTATTTTTGTAGAAATTATAGACGAAAACAGTTGTTTCGATAGACGTGTACTTAAATTGATCCTTATGGAAAAATTGAACTAGTTAAATCTGTAAGTAAAAAAGTAAATGCCTAACAATTTCTGCACCGGTTGGTTGTGTATCTGCAGGCGGCGCTCCCAGCACACTCTTCAAACCGCTTTTCAGATATTCCATTGTGAGAATCCACCGCCTTTACAAAACGTCACCCGGTCACTTCTACTTGACGTACTTAATTTGGCCATAACATTGTCCTAAATGACCTTATTTTTACCAGTTTATCTAAACAAATGCTTGTTTTTTTTATCAGAATTTATAAATTTTCAAATTTTTAAAAATTAGAAAAATATTGTATCAGGTCAAAAAAAACGACGACGCTATTTTCATGAATATTAATTTTGATATTTATCACAAGAACGCATTTACATATTCTTATATTAATAAATAAAATAATCTGAACTTTTTGGCTGTACAAATTATTTTGAAAGCATTTTCAAACATATATTTTTGTCATTGATGTTTTTTTAACATTAAATCAACTTATTTATTAAATAACTTTTTAAATATATTCATATGATAAAATTTGGTTTAAATAAATTAATAGTCACCGATAATATACATTATCTTATTATGTTATGAGTACTAATTTTTTTTCAACTAGGCAACACTGAGATACGGTTCGTATCAAATGTTGATCCTCTGCCTTTAAGTTTTTGAAGTTGATTAGTAGTATTGCCGTGCTTGTTGGTTGTGACGTGTCTTTGTATATCAGGTACGGGTGACCCTCGTTGATAATAGAGGATTATTATTTTATTATTAGCTTTATTTATCGCTTACAAGAGTAGATACAAGTGAATATATAACTTTAAAAAAAATTGCCTTGTTCTTATGTCATTTGTTAGTATTTATTAGATATAGCTTATTAAATATATTAGTATTTGTTAGTTGTAAGGGTCGCTAGTAGGATATTTAATAAAGATCATTTCAACTATCCTGTTTCAGATAAAAACAATGGGACGAATTAAAGATAATACATGGGTGACTTGTCCTTATGATAGCAGCCATCGGATTCTCGAATCAAAAATACACAAACACCTTATTAAATGTCAGCAGATCTATCCTCCACTTGCGATATGCATGTTTAATGCAACGCACAGAATGAAGGAGTCGGAGATGAACGATCACTATGAAATTTGTGAAACAAAAATCCAACTGATGAATCAATCGGATGTAACTGAAATATCTCCAAAAGAGTGTTGGTCGCCCACAAATAACAGCCAAGAATCGTGGGATTGAGAAGCAAACTATTTGCTATCTATTTTACATACTCTAACTAAATCAGAATCTTTCGCATTAAGAAAAACAAATGTTAAAGAATGATTCTAATATAGCTCAATTATCCAAAGGCTGTGTATAAGAAGTCCTCCAGATGGTGAATATAAGAAATATTGTAATATTTGTGGGAATAAATAATAAAAAACAGATATTTTTTTGCAAAAACTCAATTATTTTTGTAATATTTCATTTTGAAACTTCCTCCTTATTGTATCATATCTAGGGATTCTGTATCAAGATGTCCCGGGACTTTCTGCTGTATAGAGTCCTAGGACTATCAAATCATATAGATTTTGTTAATCATCAGGTTCCCCTTGATAAACATCTAGAATAAAACTTAGTATTTCATACAAATGATTAAGTTCTACCAAATTCCGACACCTTGATGAATGCCTACAAGACAGACACGACCTGCACTGAAATCGTTTGTCTTCTTCAAATCAATATACAGAGTGTGAAATGTTCAATGAAAATAATTAAATTGCATTAAATATGTTTTTTATTGATCTATAAACAATTTCATTTCATATATCTTTATACAAAACATTCACCTTTGCGAATAAACATCCATACATGTTTATATTTCATTAAAAATATTGCTAAATAATTCTATATATAAAGTATTTAGTAAATATATTAAAAACTAATTTTTTGAAATATATCTTACATCGAGTCACAATATAATGACGAAAACAAGGCATAAATAATATATTGAACATAAGAATTTAGTATATTTAATGGCACTAAATTACCAAATGTTGTGGACGTTTCATAAGAATCACAATGGAAAGCTCAATGTCTCAAAGTGTTATTTATGCTACGGATTACGGAAAAATAAATACAAATTTTCGACGAGACATTTTACTCTATAATTCGCCGTTTTAATGCACGCCTGAAGGACAAATTACTAGAATATTTCTTCAGAACAATAAATTGACCTTAAAACAGGCAATTATTTATAAATTCAACATATTTTTTATTTAATTTTAAGGAGCTGCTGTATAAACGTCTATCATAAAAATACTGCTTCAACCCTTATGCGGTTAATTTGTGTGCACAAACACATTTCGGTATGATGAACTTTTACTATGCAATACTATATAATTTCTCCACATATACAATAAAATGTATAATATTAATTTTTTTGAACCATTATCACATTCCAAAGTCTTCAACAATCGTTTCATTTTATAAAATATAGTCAATAATTGTAAAATGTTAAATATTATTCCAAGGTATGAACGTAGTACAAAATACGGCAGGGGAACTTCCTTATTTGAAACGCGCACCCTGAAGCGACAGTTATTCCAAGAAGGGTGAAATGGTGCTGATTCGAATGACGTTTAATTACGATCACACAGTGGATGAAGAAAGAGTGCGCTATAGCCTTAGAGGCGTCACCCCACCTTTCTTGGAATAAATGTTGCTTCTAAACGCGCGTTTCAAATAATTAAGTTTCTCTACCGCACCCCGTATAATATACATTTGTTGGCCAATTTAACATACTGACACCAAGATCCTTCTACGCAATGAGATGCATTAATTCACCTTGAATCTATCCAATTATTAATCTTTTTTTAACAACATTGATTACAAAAATGTCGACACTATGAAAATAAGTCATCTTTTTAAAAAAAAAATATACGTAAAATAGTCACCATCATATTACTACAGACCTACATATGTCGACTGGCAAAAATGTATTAATAAAGCAGTTCACCCATTCGCGATAAAGTACACAGTAATATATAAACATAACATTTTCTGTATCGAGTGCATTACGATATAAATTTAAAAGCTCTATATAACAGCAAAACATTAATAGTAAAGCGTAGAGATGTGCCAATTTCATACGTGCTTATCAACTGTAAATAAAATTAAATTTTGGGAATACTTAAATTAATATATAAAGCTACTAACAAAAGACAAGCAATCACATTTTCAAATCGTTCAGGTTAATTTTTAATATGGCACGGTTTTTACTTCTTTACAATAGGTTGCCAAATATTTACATTGTTTTAAAGTAATCAAAAAACATACTTATATGTATAAGGCCCACCAGACAGTGTGTTACCAATTAATTGTTATACTTTATGAATCCAAACATATTTTTAAATTTATCTGGTTCTGACCCTGTGAGGAATATGTTTTTAAACTATCCACACTTTAATATCAATATGTTTAGAGTATATTTGTGCGTCAATTTCTAAATGCGCAAGAGAGCTTCAACAACCCAAATCATGATCTGAGCTCTTTTGAGTTTTCTCTTTTTATAGCAACTTACTAACACATTACTCAATAAGTTTGTAGGATGACATAGGATACCGAAAGAACCAATACGCTATTATAGCAATGTTATAGGAGAAAGTCCTTAATATTATTCAAATATAATTATCAAATGGGACTGAGCTGCAAACTATTGACAGGTCACAGGTAGCGGATAGTAAACGAACTTTAGATATAGAAGTTAGCTGCAAATATAGAATAAGCAGTCCCCGACACAATTAAGAACCGTTACTGTGATTTAACAGAAGACATCGCGAAATAAGAAAAAGTGTTCTTTCAACAAGACTGTGTCATCGATCACAATGGCAATATTGCACTTTGAATTACTTCCCTATCCACCGTACAATCCGGATTTGGCTACCAAATACTAATATCTGGTTGCAAATCTAAAAGGAAAGCAATTTGGCTCCAAAGAAGAAATGATGGTCGAAACCGAAACATTACAGAAGCGTTGGAAGTCTTACATTTATACACTCTAATTTAAAGGTTGCAATTCGTTTCAGATCACAACGATCTTTCCAGAAGATTATCAATCGCTGTTTAATAAAATCGATAACACGTGATCTGGTTTATTCGTTGCTTCAAATTACATCAAAAATGATAGTTAAATTGAAATTAACAATGAACCGAGTTTATTTATATTACATTTCCCTTTTTAATCGCCTTCTCAATAATACTTTTTTATGCACGCATTCAATAAGTTATTGGTCATTTATTGTGCATCAGGTTGAGTAGATATTATAAAATCTCTGGAAGAAAGCATCGATATAGAAAATAAATCCTTTGGATTAAGAATTTCATTAATGAGAATTTAAAAAATTGGGAAATGTATCACAGTACACTTTAATAAATTTCGGTTGAGAGTTTTAATCACTTAACCGCCAGCGGACTGTTTTTTCGTAGAAAAATAAATATTTTTTAATACTTAACAATGTTTACGCTACGTACAAAATTCGGTGAATCTAAAAATGTCTTCACATTTCGATGGATCTTGGTGTTTACATTTTATTTTTAAATAAATTCAACAGAGTTCATCAGGGCTGCCCATTGAATGATAATTGCTAAGTAACTGAATCTATTGGTCAGAATGCCTCGTAAAAACAACATGCTTTTTATGTAATTTCTTATATCTCTAAAATCGCCGGCGGTCAAAAGTTCAATAAAACACTCCAGCAAAGGCAAACTTTTATCACCGAGTATATATTACTTAAGGACCCAAAGAATAAAGCAAAGATACAATCGCATTAAACAAAAAAATGATAATAGTGATGTGAATTTTATACGAGAATATATTACAAACTCGCTTAGATCAATGGATCAATTGTTGTCTGTGGGGTTGGGTTTAAAAATGTACTTGTTGCTTCACAAATTGGTATATCAATGCATCTTTAAGTTGCACGATCTCTACAATAAAATGAGATAAGCACTTTATTCAACAATCTCGATAGATTATTAGGTAAAAGGGAAAGACATACTTTTTTCTTGAAATGGCGTTAAAATGATTTTTAGATATCGCGTTTAAATTTGTCTCTCTAACAGTATGTTTGATTTAATTAAAATAATCTATCGGAGCGGATGTTTTCTTCAATTCATTCAACATTTCAGTCTCCTTACATCTCTCTCGAATCAACATTCAATTTCTATTATTCGTCAGTCATATATAAATCTTGCAAAATAACACCTCATACCTCATAAACATTCAATCATATCGATACAAGTCTTATTATTCTCCGCGGGGTTACGTTGATAAATATTGACGAACAAAGTGCTAGATCTTCACGCAGAGTACATTGATAAACCGGATGATGCTGATCATTTTTAAAATGAAATAACGCGACACACGAATACTTGCGATAATCCAAATCTAAAGGGTCGTATAAAGTTCATAAACAAGTCATATATGTTATATATATATTATACAATATCTTTCAGTTCTCATACTGCCACATTTGCAAATTATTTTTATATTATTACAAAATTCATCCACATTCCATAAAATCACATACGGAACATATGCGTGTAGAATTGAACTGAATTTTGCAACATCACATTTATTTTTTCCAGTAAAAGAAAACACTAATACTTTATTGTCATTGAATAACAATCGATACCTCCGAAATAAATATTTACGTTTTAAATAATCGTCCTTCTCGGCGACCGCTATATAATTAATCAATTTACATTTTAGTTTCTAGAGTAAAACGTTTTTATAAACTTTTATCACACAATTTACAATTAAATGCTTACTTAAAAAATTACAATAATCACTGCACGTAAATTCTATATAGTATTTACAATAATTTCACCGGCGAATTACAAAGAAACGAGTCCCTTCTACATTTGGAAAGTGTCTTCTTTACTCTGAGAGCCGTGAGTCTCACGGCCGGATTTGTATGCCAGCACTCTTGCATTAGTTTATTCATAGTGGACAACATTTCGTTGGTCTCCCACCGGATGGGGAGCTGAGGCCGTATGTTTTTCACGCACACGACGGCGCGCATGTCTTCGAAGGACGGATCGTTGGGAACGCAATCGTGATAGGGCAGAGCGTACTCGTCGACCGTCAGCAGATTCTCGCCCGTCGTGCACCTCCTGCATATCTCCCAGAGCACCAGGCCGAACGAATACATATCGGCCATTTTGAAGGCTTCGAAGTTTGTTATGTTGAGAGTCTCGTTAAGAACTTCGGGCGCCATGTATCGCCTCGTTCCGACTCTAGCGTTGGGCGCGATGTCCACGATGTTCTGTTCGGCGACGTATTTCACTGCCAGGCCGAAGTCGGCGATCGCGCATTCCCCGTTATATTTCACGAGAATATTTTTGCTCTTGATGTCGCGATGCGAGATGGCCGGCTTTCCCTGGGTGCCGAAGATCTCCATGTGGAGATGGGCGAGGCCGCTCACTAAAGAATAGGCCATTGCGAAGAGCGAGCTCGGATCCAGGCTCACATTCTGCAAGTAGTCGTAGAGAGATCCGCGCTCGTGATAGTCCGTGATCAGAATCATCTGCGTGCAGGAACCCGTTCCTTTTATGTCGGCGGCGATGAATCCCAAAATGTTCTCGTGTCTCATGAGTACGGTCTGATATATCTGCGCTTCCCTAAGCCAGGAATCTTCTTCGGTCGTGAAGAAAACTTTCACGGCGACTTTTTCGCCTCTCCAATGAGCCAGCCAGACCTCACCGTAGCGTCCCTTTCCGACAGACGCGACCATCTGTATCTGTTTGGCGATCGTCCTCTGGACGAGACGCGGCAGGCCGGAACCTGACCCCGAGGACAGATCGTAGAGTTTGGATATCGACGATGAGCACTGACAACTGATTCAGTGCCGAATTTTTTTGTTTTCGACATCGCATGCGTCGTCTTTTGATCAACACGAACACTATCAAAATGACGAACAAAGCGAGACCGAGCAGCCCGAAGGACAGAAACAGAGTCTGGGTGCCGTCCTGGCACGTTTATCACCGCCGGAGACGATGTGGACTTTTCTGCCAGGATAGGTTCCAAATTTTTATTGCACATTTCTGAACTGCAGCATAATATCAGCTTTCCTCTCAGATGGGGAACGAGAGAGCCTTTGCACTGAAAAAAAAAAAACATAAGCAACATAAAAATCTTTGCAAGAAAAATTTATATCAAACTGTTTGAGCGCTGGCGTCCGAATAAACTTCTCACCTGCATGAAGCCGCTCTCATCCGGAGGCAAACATCCGTACGACTTCTCCCATACCCACTGAGAGGTCTCCGGCTCGTACACGTCTTCCACGGCAGCGAAACACAATCCTCCCGGGCGGGTGACACAAGTGTCATTAGCGGAGCTCTGGGGGCAGTTGCCATCGCAGTAACACGTTATGCCTTTAAATTAAAAATCATATACTGACACCTGGAAGTTGTAATTCGAGAAAATCATCAGCGCGAGTGAATTTTCAAGCAGTGCCTGTAACGAGGGAATGGCGAAGGAGGAACAGAATTTGGGGCACAAAACAAAGGATACCGACCCAATTGAGAGTTGCATGTGGTTTTTATTTTACTTGGCCATTTTAATCTACAAATTTCAACTTCAACAGTAAGCAGTATTATTAGATAATGCTCCTTCTAGAAAGCATATTGAAAACAGACGGACTTATGGTTGCGAATTTTTTGCCCCCAAATGTGACATTGTTATATCATCAATGAAACGTCAAGTCCGTTTTCAAAAGATGCCTCTGGCTGTTATGAATGTTTCATAGTTTCATAAAACACCTTGTTTTTTAATGTGTTGAATGTGTTAAATTTTGAGTTAACTAAGCAGCATTTATGGAAGGTTTTAGTTCTCTGCTTTAATTGGAAGAAAAGTGCATCTGAAGCGCATCGAATGCTCGTGAAAATGTATGGTGACATGTTTCAACTGATAAATCGTGTAGGGAATAGGTTTTGACGTTTTCAATCGCGAACAGCTGATTCAAATGCAACAAAGAAAGAGTTTTTTACATCATATTGTGATTGGAGATGAGAAATAGATACTCTACGACAACCTCGAGAAGAAAAATACTAGGCTAGGCTTGGTCAATCATTTCGATTGACATTAATATCAATACCAAAGCCAAATATTCATGGTTCGCTGTGGCAATTCCATTACGGCCAATCAGTATAGGCTACAATCGATTCGTTTGAGCCGTGCATTACGAGAAAAACGGCCGAAATACGAGCAAAGACAAAGTTATTCTCATGTCGCAAAAGCCGTAAACGCTCAAGTGCGATATTTCACCGCACCCACCGTATTCTCTGGACATTGTTCCGACAGATCCTGCACAATTTGGCAAATCACTGTTTCACTTCTTTCGCCGAGATCGAAAATTGGCTCCCATCTTGGATCGCCTCAAAAGACGAGGCATAAAAAAATAATAGCCAGCGACGAACAAAATGAATGATTGATCATTTTGTTCTGAAATAATTGTATTTTTGACCACGGACCGAACTAATTTGTACTCCCAATATATACACATTTCTAATTATATTTTGATAACGCTAATGGCTATGCCCTTCATCCACCAGTATTAGCCCGGATAATCTAGAATTTACTGTATTATTTTAACATATACCCCATGTATTTTATTTTGTCGCCATTGACAAATACGTGATTGTATTTGGCGATTCATTTCACGGGGTTGATAGTATTTAATACATTGCGTTTAGTAAAATTTAACTGGTTACATTAAGATTACGGAGAGGCGCAAGTTAGATACTCGTCACAGACGTTTTATACCTTCGTTATGGCAATGAGTCTATGTATGAAAATATTTATAAAATTCAGGTGTTATCGCAGACCAAATATTTTCTCAGTTTTTATTGTGCGTGAATACATTTCATCGACACAAATGCAACAGTCGGATGCCGAGTGACGTTTGCTCGATGCAAATTTGATTATGAAATTACATACTATTTGATGTGCTCGTTGGCTGAGCAAATTCAACACAGTCGTTGAGATGATTTTTCAAGTTTTTGTTACCAAATGGGAAACCATACGACTCGATCGTGAAGCCTTAGAGATGCGATTGCCCGTTGAAAATTGATTTGCACTCTCTCTATACAAAATTGTTCTCATTTTAGGAAAATTAATTTGGGAAAAATGACATTCCTCTCCATGACACTCCGTCGGGCGGCGCACCGTTCGGCGTCGAGAACTGAATGCGAAATGATATCATACTGATCTTATCCGAGGATCCGAAGAATACTTATTCATTTACGTGTAATTCACACTCGAGCGTAAAAATAAATAAAAACATAAAATTTTCGACCCCCGTTCGGAATTTCGGGAATCACATCGCAAACAAATAATACGATCGATAGTCATCAAGCCAATAAAATAGGGGCGGTCCGAGTGTATTGACGATGAGAGCCGGGAGGGGTGCGGGGGGATGCGGGTCAGATGCGAAAGATGAAAGGGAGATGCTGGACGGCTGGACGCGATCGAGGTTAATCGTTCGGACGCGCAGTCGGTGCGCATTCCGCAAACGATCCCTCGGGGGAGGGCGGCGCCAGCCTCGGTGCCTTTCCGCGTCGCCCGCCCTGCCGTCGATCGCGCGTCGACGCAATCCGTACCGTGAGACTTCATGTTGCGGCCATGCCCCGAAACGACGTCCGACGCGGACACACAACAACACGTCCGACCTGGGCGCGCTCCGTCGCCCGACTGCCGACCCGAAACGTACGCCGCCCGCCCCACACCTTCGACATTCCGCCTCCTGCGACGCGCTTCACTTCGTTTCTGTGCTTGCGAATACTGTCCGCTGTAATTTCGTCTTCTCGCTTCCATAACATAATATATTTATCATTTTATCATTCCCATTCGGAATCATTCGAACTGATTCACTGCTTGTATTCGATGAAAGGATCAAATACGCTATTATATGCTCTATTTTATTCGTCCAACGCCTAACTGCGCCTCAATTTGAGCGCATCGAGATCTGCGATTAAAAAGTGATAACGAATCATATTATCGAACGATGGAATGCTTTAACACGCGATTATTCCAATGGCTAATTTTCATGATCCAAATAGTGAGCGAAATACTCAAACATTATTTTCGAGCTCTCCCCCTAACTATTTATATGATATTGGTTTTAAATCAGCATGAAGAGCGTTTGAAACAGCATTGAGAGAATATTCGAGAGCCATTGAACAATTATGTATTTTTAAATTGCAAACGAAGGTGCATAATTAGTATCGAAAGTGTGCGGGTGAGAGCCGACAGTGTCGCGCCACGCAGAACGATCTCGCGGGCGGCCGCAGATAAAGTCGATCAGCGGCCGACGGAGTCGAGCGAGCGGGGAGGGGCGCACATCGCAGCCCCGAGACTCGAGACTCGAGACGCGACACCCGAGACCGATCTCCTTCGAAATTCAGACCTAGTCTCCTTCCTTCATGAACGCGCGCCAAAAAACCTAAAAGAACACTTCGAAACAGAGATGCCAACTGTCAGATAAAACATGATCGTGTCGATTTCTGCTCTGGTCTAAACAGCACGATACGCGACCGTTGCCATTTTATTCGCTTTTCAAATTGCACAATGGCTAAAAAATCAATCAATTCTGTAATTTTTATCGTTTTAATTTAATTTCTTTCGTTATTAAAAATACGGTTAATTTTTACGCCAATTGACAATACAATTTAATATAGGCTAAAAGGGAAATTATTAAAAATCGACTTTCGAGTCGAGGCGCGCCGAGTTCGTTTTTTATATCAGAACCTGCTCCTACAGACGGTGATTTGAATTTCAATACTGAACAAACGGAGGAGCCTCGTATTATTAAGTTTGCTAAAAAATAATACGTGGAAAACGGCGAACGCGCCGTCGATGGCTTTCGAAAATTTAATTCAAAAGTAGCTTTCGGTCAATAGATTGAATTCAAAAATCAATGCCGACAATGAAAATGTGCTCTGCCGTGTCCGTTGTCGTTTCAAACGCTTCCTTAAAATGAGTTTGTATAATTTTCTCAGCATTATTTTTGAAATCTACTTTAGATCTTTAGGTATCCAATCCTAAACGGGATCACCAAGCGGGATGTTCCTCCTCCTGAACTGTCGTAGATAGTATGCAGATAGAATATGCCACTCCAGCCCTCAGAATCTTAAACCCATCGTCGCGCAGGACGAAAATATTATTAACAACATTTGAAATACATATGTGATCAAAATTTAAATTCAATTTTTTATGTTGAAAAACCATTTTAAGGTCCATAAACCATAAATTAAATAGTTGAAATGCTAAATCCAGATTCCACAAATTGAAAACTTGTTCTTCCACACCTTTTCTTTTATTTCCGCCAGGGCCGTAACAAGGGGGTGACAAAGCAAGCGCTCGCCACAGGCGCAAATGGGCTCGGGGCGCAAAACGCAGAATACCGACCCGGTCGAGAGTTGCACATGGTTTTTATTTTACTTGACCATTCTACTTTACATGGATCAACACTGATTGTCTTCCTCTTTTCTTTGTTATTGCTTAAATATAATAAAGACAACAATTTTTTCGAGCGATTGTAAAATTTAAACAACCCACCCGATCAGTCTTCTTCGAGCAACTTCGTTTTGTAATGAGAGTTCGTAATCGTTCTGTGGACATGTTCAAGTTGTGAGGCATCTTTCGTCACGGTAGCGGTCCGAAAAGTGGACCGGTTGAACACAGAGACCTTGTGGCCACTCCGTTCTCTTTTAGGGGTAGTTCTCTCAATACGTGAAGGCATTGTTACTAAAATGCATTCAATATTATCCAGAAAATGAGGATCCTCCTGAAGGAAATCTTTGGATTAATAATATCTTCATGGAGGACGTTAAAATATAATCAGTTTTGAATAGCAATAGAAGATGAATATCCATCTTTAAGCTGTAAAGTTATACATTTTTTTAATATAATTTTCAACAACATATTCATGCAAAAAATCATTTTTGTCCATGTTCTCAATAAAATCGAAACAATCGCACTGCAGCCAAGAATATCCAATATGTTAGCAATGATACAACAGCAGGTTTCGCATTAATTTGTTGAAAATGGTTGGGAAACACTGATATGCATCATAGAGACACTACGAACATGCGCCGCGCCACTTTTACTATGTTTATAGCACAAAGCAATCACTACACCACTAGTAAGCCTACTTTATTATATATTACACAACACACAGCATTTTTTTAGCTAACGATGTCTTTTAACAAATGGGGAAACATTTTTTTAATTTATCACATTTCGAGAGTTTTCTTATACTTTCACGGTTTTCTATTTTAAGTCTTTGAAACCTTTAATTTGATTTTGACTTACCTGGTTCAAAATAGACAACTGACATATAAGTATCAATTGCATTTACGAAATGAGTGCGAATTATGAAAAGAATAATAACATTGTTGGAGTTTTTTTCGATATGGTTCCTTTGATAATTTCTGCGGTTCCCGTTTGTCTGATTTTTTTGTCGAATTTCCCACTTGCTCCCGGAAGGAATGGAGAAAATTTTAGTCGATTGAAATGAAATCGATGCTAAAATATTGTTGCCCCGCATGTAATTAGACCACCTCGTTGCGAGACTTCTCTCCCGACGGGATCCGAGCGCGAGGCGCCGGCCCTGTTCTATCAGTGTTAACACATCTTATGCCGAGTCACTTTAATCAAAGCTTACACTTGTAGCGAGAGTCTTTGCTTTTTTTCAAGTATTATTTTACATGAGAACTTGTCACATTATTTTTACTAATTTATGTTTGCGAAAATATTTTGATATTCGAGAATATAGGATGCGGCAGGGAAACTCCCTTATTTGAAACGCGCACCCTGAAGCGAAAATTATTCCGAAAAAAATAAGATGGCCCTCGTTCGAATGATTGGAATCTAACGTTTTCTATCATGTAGGTTTAGTAACGATCATGCATTGGATGAGATACAAACACATGAACGCGTTGAAATACACAAGATTGATTACAGTTATCCGCATACGATGAGTACCTCGCCAACGACAGTGATTCGAGTTTCCCTCAAAAGATGAGTTAATAAATACAAACAAGTCGATCTCGAAAAAACTACAAATATACAATATAAAAACGCTTATTTGTGCTTATGTAAAAAGCATCTGCAAGATTGTAAGTAAAGCACGAAACCGCAGCGAAACGGTGGGTAGTACTTGGAAGGCGACTCACACGACTCCGTGATTAATTGCGAATATCGATGCACTTGATAATTGAAACTGGTTTATGTTTACTGAGAATCTCTCGAAAGAAATGTGGTAAGTGGTAAGTGGTAACCAGTATTGCCAATTACAGCATGCCGTCATTCATTCATCTCCTGGTGGCCGCATTATCTGTTATCGCCCGGGGCGTATTTCTACCAAACAGAAGCCGTTAAATCATCGCTTTTCAAATCCCACACCAGAAAACTATTCCAGATTTTGTGACGAAGAACAAAATAATTACATCATCTTAGAACTGTTAAACAAAATAGAACTTTAACAATGGATTTACCATAACCGTAACGAGGGTATGAAGCGCCCGTGGCAAGTATCTAACTTGCCCGTGGAAATCCGACTTAAAACAGTTATAATACTATTATAAATACAATATATTGAATGTATGTTTTAAAGTAATATTCGAAAATAGTCCCAATAGTAGCCGACCTAATGAAAGATGGCGGTTGTGGTTTTAAAAAAATACCATGATAGAAAGTATCTACCTTTTAAAAACTAAAGTTTTAAGATGCTACGTTGCTTAGTATTTGTTTAGCAGCCATAAACAATGAACATTTTTTATTGAATTTGTAAGCATGGAAAAAATGGTTGTTGTAAAGTGATACAATACACCCATCCCTCGATTTACGCGGTAGATACGTTCCAAGAGAAAACGTGTCAATCGAATCCGCATAAATCTGGACTTCAAGTTCATATAACGTAGAGGGATAGATTCCAGAAAACCGCGTAAAACGAGTACATTGTATATACACATATATCTGTATAAAAAATGTGTTCATTTCTTGCTGGAATTACATGATTACGTTCAACTTCTTCTGACCATACTACTCTCTAACAAATGTTTAATGTTGACTTTTTAATTTCTTTAATTGCTAATCCTATATATTTCACACAATTTAAGATCGTAAGCTTTTTTAATTTTTTTCTGACCGCGTAAAAGGGAAACCGCGTAAAATGGGTATCGCGTATATCGAGGGAAGAGTGTACTTTTATTTTAAAGGTCTTAGTTGAACTAATATCAAATCCCAGCTAGATTCTACTCTCGGAGATACTGGTCCTTCGTTTACAACAGTAAGATGTTGGGTGGCAGAGCTCAGTGTTCGACCAAATGAGGTAACCACCTCAGAAATCATGAAGAAAATCCACAAAATGTTATTGAATGACCGTCGACTGTAAGTGCGCGAGCTAGAAGACTTAGTAGGCCTTTCAAAAAATGTTGTACATCACATATTGACTGAAAATTTGAACATGAGAAAGCTGTGCGCAAGATGGGTGCCGCGTTTGCTCAAATTAGATCAAAAACATCGTCGTGATGATTTTACAATTAATTTACATATATTTACACAGCAATAAGGCCTCGTTTTTGCATCCATTTAGGATGAGACATCACTTCATATCTGAAACAAAGGAACTCCAATTACCCAAGCTATTTGTTGGTCCCGCTATTCGGGAGCATGCCAACCCGCTCAACAAAAGTGCACAAAAAGGTGCAAAAGCTAAATTTAATATCCATGTCCGCAAAGACACGCTCATTCTCAAATTTGAGTGATCACTAGCGCTCTAAGCACGGGATAGAAACTAGCCAGATTGTATAAGTTAAAACTAAAAGGCTTCTGTGATCGTACAGATTATGGATGATCCCAGATACGCATTTACCCCCGAAAATGTCGCAAAAAGCCCTAAAAGAAGACGGAGTGACCACACGATCTGTGTATCCAACCGGTCCGCTTTTCGGATCATTGACATGACGAATGGACGCCATACCTAAACATGTCTATAGAACAATTACGAACTCTCTTATTTTTTATCTCTCTCCTTATTTTAAACAATTTATTCTAATTAAAATCAATTAGATAATATCGAACGAACACGAAATATGATGGAAGTAAATTTAAAAAAAAAATGATTTTAACCAAATGCCAAGCTTTTGCAGGAAGATTGAAATTGGATATCGTCTTCATTCTGGCAAAGTGGCAGTTCAAGTGCATTCTTCAAAACCCATACATATATGTAAGCTATAAGCTATGTGAAAAAAGCCTTCCAGATGTGTCGTCATCCCCTGGTTTAAGCGTTCACCCCTGCATTCATCTGCATATGATGTCGAATTTATGACATACTGATATTAGAACAAACTTATTTGGCCAAACTTTACTATGTATAGCTATTAAAGGGTCTTTCAATAATGGTGCTCTATTTTCAAATGTAAAAAAAAACAAGTTGTGTGTGAGATATCCACCAATTTTGTTATTTATTTGATAGAATACATCGTTCAAATATCCACCGCAGATTTGCTTGGTGGCACGTATTCGGGGTGTCCAATTTTCGATGACTTTATCTCATAAATCTGGCTGAATTTGCTGGATTCATCAAAAAATGGGCCTGATTTTGAAAATAAAATTAGATTATTTATACACGTTCTTCAATACTATAACATTCTGACAAATTATGAGCATCCTTGTTTAAATACTCTGTATATCAATACCCAGATCCAGGAGAAGTCGCAGAACAAAGTGATGAAAGACAAGGTGCAGAAATCATCTTTGAAAAAGACCATGTAACGAATTCCTACTTCGCAACGATAACAACACTCTCATCCGTTACTATGAAGATGAATCCAAGATCAGGTAGGGCTCCACCTAAGCGTTTGCAAAGAAAGAGGAACTCGACCCAATGTATTCCAGAAAGCTCTGTTCACGTCTAAAATATATACATTCAAATAGTGTATATGAGTAGTCGAGCTCTATGAAAAAGAATTATTTCTAAACACCGTATATTTTGTTTTGCAAGCTGCCAAGTATCATATTGTATATTTGATGTTTTTGAAATAAATTGTATCATCAGCACTTGCGCTATCTTCGTATCGAATACATTTAGTTTCGCATTAATCCCGTCTCATTCGTATTAATTTAAATGACATAATCGCATTTTAAAACGAGCAAGAAGTATAAATACCTGTTGCAGACGTTGATGGACAAAGAAATGTATTTTGAGCGACATTCAACATCCTAACTCTTGATAGCTACGCAATTACTCTTCCATTGAAGTTTTCCACAGTCTCTCTTTAACGTGCTTTTATCAGTTTTTATTCTTTTATAAAAATTATTGTAGACTTCAAAAATATCATTTATAAACGATATATTGTTTAATGTAATATTTTGCGATCCTTCGACTTGATATATGATCTGACTACGTTTTAGCGTCTCATTACAACTCACTGCTCCAAGCTATTGATTATATTCAATAAGGAATCGTTCAATATTTGTACATTCATTCATTTTTGTCCTATTAATTTACTCATCAAAACTACATTTGAAGAAAATTATATGCTTACTGACTATATTGATATAATATGTGACATTCAGCAATTTTATGGAGAATTTCTGTAATCGCATTCATCTAATAATACTGTAATATTTACTCTTTGTTCCTCCAGTTAATTGTCCTGTTAAATCAATATTTCAGATAATATTGTTATCAAGCCAAATTCCAGCTTGCAATTTTAAGTTATCATTATATATTTTGTTTAGTTTATCTCTTCCTATTCTCGGTAAACTGGGCAACTTGTTGCCTCAGGTCAATATTGTTTGAAAAAATATAAGTTATTATATCGTAGTTAACTTTAAAATATAATTACATAATTTTCATGTGCTCACAGTACAGTATCTATTTAAATTAACTGTATTATATCAAAAACGTTTTTGTAATGCTCAAAAACAGTTCCCTGGTGTATCACCAAAACAATATACATTCAATCCTCTTTTTGTGCGATTTTTTTTGTGCGATTTCGAAGTTATGCGATTTTAAAGTTATGCGGTTTTTTTAAAGCAATTTTTTCTTTTTTTTAATTTCATAAAGAGTACGTATCGAGATATTTTGGATAAAATAGGAAATAAATCATCAACACTAACCAAAATTTGGAAAAAAATTATAATTTGGGACTGTGTAAATCATATTGCATCTGCTATCGCTGAATTACGACCACGACCTTTATTCTAGTTTAGAATTATAAAAAAAAATGTATTTGTTTTAAATTTGGCCCATGTTATCCTTTGAGTTTGACGGCTCTGCTCTAAAACATATTTGGCCTCAAAACCAGAAGAATTTTACAAATGGAGAATTGAAAAACTCGAAGGAAATTATGTTTTGTAAGATTTAAAAAATCAAGGCAAAGACTTTTCGACACAACTATTTTAAGACGAAGAATTTGAATAAGTACATATATCCACATCATCGTATTCTTGCAATCCTCATCGGCTCAATTGTGTTTCGTTTTTGAGAGCATTTCTTTCATTTTTTGTCCAAAATTGATTATAAAAACGAATAGAATTGAAATGCCGGCATCTTTAAAATATTTTATAAAGATCAAGGGTCTTATTTGAACCTTTTCTTCGCTGTGAAAGCAGACGTGATCGAGCATTCGTATGGTAGATTAGCGCATCGGCAGGTACACACAAAGAGAGACACGTATTGTACACAATCAAGCTTTTTTCCTGCTTTTTTTTTCTTTGCTTCGTTTCTTTGTTGTTATTCAAGAGAGAAAACTCGCTCGAAGGCTCCATGTGTGTATATTTCTTGTGTGCAGAAAAAAATGTGTTACCTGCTATTGTGTTTTACATTCGATAATAGGTCCTTTATAAATATGCGTTCATAGACATATTTCGCTCATTTTAATTTTACTTCTTTCCACGTTTGTTATGTATAGCATAAATTCATGCGGATGAATTGAAAGAATATGAAAACGAATCATTCAGTTAAATGTGTGGTTTGTGGATTCTGAAACATTTTAATTGGCAACAGATTAACCCTTTTGAAGTCAGACAACGCTATAAAATCGTTGACAACACTTACGCAAAGTCGCAGCGACGATATATCGTTCGTGTTAGAAAGATAAATCAACGACTGAATTAGTGATGAAATGTAGCAAAAAAGATGCAAAGACTTAAACTTAGTCGATGAATTTGGGTTAACGATCTATACAATCGTACGATGTACGCAATATACTCTCTCCGTCTCTGTTTATCTCCAAACTCAACGTCCAAGACATTTTCCGTCTGTGTATCTCCGAGCTCAACGTGTAAGAATGATCTTTCTGAATCACTGGAATTCGACCACAACTCTATATCTTAACTCTTTAAAGGATTAACACAATAAATTTAAAAAAAAACGAGCAAAGGAGGGATTACAATTAATGCATTCTTGAAATATAGTAAATTCAATATGATCGTCTTGGGTAATTTTTCATTATGATTCAAGAACCCTACTCATTCTTAGTAATTATCTGAATTTCCCACCAAGAAGACGTCTTTCGACACGTTCACCCAAATTGATCAGTGGATGAGCGTTCATTAATGAAGCTCAGAAATCATGCTACTTTCATTATTGAGCTTGCAAGGATGTGAACTAAGTATGATACAGACGATATGGATGTGTTTCTTTCTTATAAATGGACATTGATGAGGCCTTAGTACTGCAATGGACTGCGTGTGGCTGCATTATGATGATGTATAAAAGTACAAGTTTAGCTACCAACTCTTCATATCGAGTTATAAACAAGTTAACTTGTTATGCCGTTGAGAAGTCTGATGATTTTGCAAATTGTCCAGCTCGCCAACAATTCAGTCTTCGCTGATTCAAGGACATCTCAAGAAATTCTTCCGCATTATCAAAGCTTAAAATGCTGGAGGAAGCCTCAAGGATTTTGTGCAATGGACCGATATTTTTTTCTGGAAAATTACCTGTGCTATTGACGCAATGTTATACAAATTTCGCAGGATTTATTTTTATTTTGCAATCTTTCATGTTTGAAATTTCATTTCTGAACGAGGCTTTGTTCAGATTTGATTTCAATCTCAAGCGTTTAAAATGATCAGTTGTTCAACATGTTGGCCTCTCATTGCTACTTCCAGTGGGCTGACTTGTTCCTAGCTGATCAACATTGTCTTTGTCTTTTAACAAATCATAAATACCCGACTTTGATAGAATGTATTGACCGATTTTAGGAAGAACTTTCTGCAAACAATGTATCATCAAAACCATTTACGCGACCACGTTCTGTTTTTTAGCCTGCTTAACCGCAAAGTCTTATCATCATAGTGGTTTTAAACATACCCAAATTGACAATGATCGTGTATTAATAATTAATTGTTTGATATGTGTGTGGTAAACACTGCTAAATTATTTTATCCAAGGAATAAAACATGTCCAATTTATTAATACAAACGATAATTCCTTGTAAATCGGGGCCACTCGCAGTCTTTTCCGCCGACGGATTATGCAATAGTTGACTCATTAGAGATTAAACGATTGTAAATACGATTCTTAAATAATTTGAATCGCAAGTTGAAGAACGTATCTTGGCTGTGGGTCGAAGCACTGGTGCTGCTAGATCGGACAGTGCACTGATGGTGGGCGGCCAATATTTAACAGCATGGGCGGAAGAAACGGTGAAACTACAAATCTATAGAAAACTCGAATCGCCCACGGAGGTCATCTTGCAAAGCACTTTTCAACACTTGTTTCAAAATGTTGGCTGACCTCACTTCAAGTCTATGATGAGGATAATATTTAACCCACGGTGGATCGAAGATGTCCTCTGGAAGGAGCAAGAACGAAACGCTTAAAACATTAGATGAAGATTTCAACCTTTCCGTTAAAATATGTGTTTTACTACACATTAACATTGTACAAAGAAAAAAAAAACAAAAAATGTAGTTGATAATGTTGGCAAAGTTCTAAGAATCAACAATGCGAAAATATTCCTTTCCACAATTCCACACTCAAATAGAAAAATCACTACTTATTTATTACAATAATTAAGCGACTTGTTCTTTGCTACTGTACTATACTTATTTTATTTGAAAAAGTGCAAACAATAAATTGGCAAAGTTTTATCGCAATTGAACGAACGGTATAGTAGCGCATAAAATACGAACAAACAAAATTTTATTTTTGTTTATTAGACTATGTTTATGTTACTCGCGCAATCCTTAGCAATAAGTGGACGAAGTTTTATCGCTATTTGATGAACGGTATAGTAGCACATAAAATACGAACAAACAGAGAAACTTTTCCTATATACATATTTGTTATGTAAACAGAATAGGACTTCCAGATTTCAATTTGTTTCCTTGTGATTTGTATTCCATGCTGGGAATCCTAAATTTCTAGCCAATAAGCAATAAGTCGATATCCTATCGTTTAATAATTTATATTATTATATAATTTTAGTTCTTCTTTAGGAATTGAACCGAAAACTCGTTATTTTTCCCGGAATGAAAATGGTAACCAAAAGCGATATAAATGTTCGGAACTTAACTTAAACGGAACGAAAACCGAAATGAAAAAAAAACAGCTCGCCAAGGGCGCAACTGGGCTTGGGGCGCAAAATTCAGAATACTAATCCAGTCGAGAGTTGTACGTGGTTTTTATTTTACGTGACCATTCTACTTTGCCTGAATCAGATTTCATTTTGTAATGCGAGTTCGTAATCGTTCTATCATATTTAGGTATGGCGTCCATTCGTCATGTCAGCGGTCCGAAAAGCGGACCGGTTGGATACACAGATCTTGTGGCTACTTCGTCCCCTTTTAGGGCTTCTTGCGACATTTTCGGGGATAAATGCGTACCTGGGGTCTTCCATAATCTGTACGATCACTGAAGCCGTTTACTTTAAGTTATAAAATCTGGCCACTCGAAGCTGAGAATGAGCGTGTCCTCGCGGATATGGTTATTAGATTCAGGTTTTGCACTTTGCTATGCACTTTTATTGAGTAGGCTGGCATTATCCTGAATAGCTGAATCCCCATATTCATTTGTCTCATGTGAGAAGCGATGTTTCATGTGTAGTTATGAATCAACTTAAAAACTTGGCTTTATTGCTGTGAAACCTTGCCAAACACTCGATTAAAACATTTTCACGATGCTGTTTTTGTTTCATTGCGCACAGCTTTATCATGTCTAAATTTTCAGTCAATGTGCAATGTAAAACACTTGTACAACACCATGTCTGCTATCTCGCGTACTTTTAATTGAGGTTATCCAATACCATTTTGTGGATTTTCTTTACTATTTCTGACGTGGTCACCTCACTTGATCGATTTTCTGATCGACTGCTCTAACGTCATATCAGCGGTCCGAAAAGCGGACCGATTGAGCATACAAACCTTATGGCCATTCCGTCCTCGTCTAGGGTATTTAGCGGCGTTTTCTATGATCTGTACGATCATGGAAGCGACGTAGCGTCTAGACACTTTCTATCATAGTACTTCAACAATAACCGGCGGGGGGGGGGGGGGTGTTGGGCGTTAAGTTAGATACTTGTCACGGACGCTTCATACCCGAGTTACGACTCTGGTGCTAGTATTGTACTTACTTTGCAAATAATTATCATATTTTATTTCCATCAATAATCAAAGTTGTATATTATTTACTTATATTTTGCTTCCATAATTCCATAACCGTTGAACTTATATATAGAAATTTCCTGAGTATACATTCCTATACCATTCATCCGATTGCGATGAAACTTTGATGAGTTATTGGGGGTGTATCCAAGAAGTTTTTAAATAAGTACAAGCATTGTTTGTGTGCAGAATTTATTTTACAAGACGTTTGACGTATTCGCCGTGTTAGCGCATATTGTTCTGGTAGTCGCTAAAATAAACATAGCACAGCAACTGTCGATGTATTCTGTATTACGCTTTGAATTACATTGGATTTGCAACCCCCTAATGTGACATCTTTGATCCAGCTCATGTACCAAGGCGTTATAGCATCAATGAAACTCCTTTATTGTCACAGTCGACTGAAAACTCTTGCTGAGAAAGATGACAATCGGCCACCCTCAGGAATGTAAAACCACCGTTAGTTGGACTTATTTATACCTGTTAATGAGCAGAAATAGATATATGAGTCAAATATGCAAAAACAAGGTAAATATGATCTTGAAACTATGATGTTATATTTTTTTTTGTGTAGTATAATATTTTTAGGAGGCGCCCAAAGGGCCGCCCCCCATAATATTCTTCAAGCAGTCTTAGATAAATACATGAAGATCATTTATATTAATGCGACACAATGATCTGAGCATGTCCTCGTTTTCATATAGCCACTTGCCGCTCCAAATCATTGATGGACCTCTTAAATCTAAAAACAGCTCATTTATTTATTGATGGCTGGTCGTATGAGAGTCTGCTCAACTGAGAAGACTATGAATCATTTTCATTCACATTTCATATTAGAATACAGGAAGAAAAAAATGAAACACGCTATGAAAAATTATGGCAGCATTAATATTTAGATGATGTGTGAAGACTTGTTGTTTAACGAAGGTCCATCAAGAAAATTCGGAGAGCCCATCATCATTCATTCGTGGACTAACAACTCAATGCAGCCTAATGAAGTTGATATCGCATTTTGTATTTCTTCAGCCTCCAACAATATCGCTGATTGAACAAAGCTCGTCGAAAATCAAATTTTTACATTGGAATTCTCGTCGAAAGCATTGTAATACAACGATGCCATCAATGAAAAAAAAACAATCAATGATACAAAATCTATTTTTATTGGCACTAAACGAAAGTAAAGCTAATTCGTTTCACGGGATGGGTCAAAAGTTCATCGTTTATTTGTCAAAAGCCAATTCGGATTTCCCAAAGCACTCATAACCGGTCTGTCATCTTAAATTATGCAAATTATTGGCGAAATGGTGGGTCGCTCTTTGTATCTAGTATAGCTTTATACCAAGCCCACAAATTTGTTCATATCACACGTCGAAAAGGCATCCGATTTCATTAGACAAGCATATATTGAGAGATAAAGAGTTTTTTATGTTAAAATATAATATAACCGCAATCGGAACCGCGAAAGAAGATTCAGGAGTATACATACATTGACGATTACGTATCGATTGAAGAATGTTCTTTATGTGCTTGCAATGCGATATGATAACTAATATGTGATAAGTTGTCAGAGTTGTAACAAGGGTATGACGCGCCAAGTGTCTAACTTCCCCCCCTCATATTTAATAAATGCAATATATTAAATAATATTATGTTTTAAAATAATATACAACGATAGTCCAAAAGTACCCGACCTAGCGTATAGACAGCGGTTAATGTTTTTAAAAAACACTATGATAGAAAGTGTTTAAACGCTACATTGCTTCTGTGATCGTATAGATTATAGAAAATGCCGCAAAAAGCCCTAAAAGAGGACGGAATGGCCATAAAGTGTGTATGTCCAATCGGTCCGCTTTTCGGACCACTGAATGTCGGCTCGGATGCCATACCTGAACATAACGATAACGAAGAAAAGAGGGATTAGACAACTTAGTATATATTATAAAAACTGACAGTCAATCAGTGTGCACCCAT
The DNA here is from genome assembly GCA_008973525.1 of Stenopsyche tienmushanensis. Classification (NCBI taxonomy): domain Eukaryota; kingdom Metazoa; phylum Arthropoda; class Insecta; order Trichoptera; family Stenopsychidae; genus Stenopsyche; species Stenopsyche tienmushanensis. The sequence goes on from WACJ01000017.1 coordinate 1,297,657, forward strand.
GGCGAGCACCTGCTTTGCCACGCCATGGTTACGGCCCTGTAAGTTGTTGCTTAGAATCACATCGAATCCTAAATATGTCTATCGGGGCGAATTTATGTTAGTTTATAGAGACAATTAAACTAAAAGAAAAACGCTATAGCTTTTAATACACTCGTACATTTTCAAATCATCAAATAATATTATAAAACGCTCATTTTTTCTTGAGTTTGCGATGATATTGAATTTAAACGGTTCTTATGCAGTGACCGTGCCCCTTAGAATTACACATGTCAGGAGTATCCATAAGTATTGTCGTTTTTTCGCTGCACCAGTCTATAACATGGTTTTCTTCAATTTGTTGAGCTCTAAGAACCGTGTGTCGTGTGAGCTATTTATCAGCATGACACAAAAAATCGACCTTCTTGATTCTTGAAAGATGTTTCTATTATCAACATACCAAACAATACCAGCATTATTCCCCTCGCAGAATAATTGTTTTACCCCTGCAAGGGTAATTACATCCAGATTAGGAGACGCTAGCCTAAATGATCGTTGCATTTAAATAAAAGTGCTATTGGGTGTATGGTGGAATTCTAAAGGAATCATTTGATTGGAAGTATTGGCATAAGGTGAGAGAGTGTCGGCAAAGTTCTATTCTGTCAACAGTTGGATAAATTGCATTGATTAAAAAGTAGCCAGCTTTGGTGAATAGACACTTTTTGATAACCATGCCCTCAAATCGCTCGTGCAAAATATGCATCGTGGCATGCGCCGTGTAGTATGTAGCACCGTCTTGTTGGAACCACATGTCGTCAGTATCCATATCAATCAGTTTAGGGCACTAATTGCTTTTAATCGATCTTTAGCGCTCGCCATTAACGGTTATGGCAATGCCAGTTTCATTTTGGATTTTGCGATATAGATGACTTGTTACAGAAAAAGTCCACTAATATAATTTGAAGCAGCGAATGAAGCATGAGAAAGCGAGAACCAGCTGAGGTCATAATTTAGATTATGGTAGATATGTTTATCATCACACAATTATCCGGGACAAAGACTGTTATAAAACATGAAACGGATGAGTGAATAGTTTTTTTTTAATATTCGATATGGTCTTTCTTTTGTAGCAATATTATTACTATATTAGTACAGTCTCTAGGAATTTCTCTGTCGACTTGTTTATGTAAAACGCAAGCAATTACTGCTCAAACTGATGTATTCACAATATTACCGGGCAAGTATTAGAAAGTGTTATTATGAGTTATTCACCTTCCATTATACAGTAATAGCACTTGATTCAAATTTATTTGATATGTATATTAATGTACGCTATGCAGACAGGATTGCAATTTGTGTATCACTTTAATACTATAATGATCCTCTCATATCAATGACAAGTAGGGTGTGTAATGACCCCGCTGTCGACGTGTTAAAAATATTTCTCGACGACTATTAAATGTCGGACGCGCAATACACTATGCAAGGTATGTTTTGCTTCTCGGAATGAAACAGATAAATCAATCGGTTTCAAAAAAGGGTCCTATCTGGACGCAATTATCTCACGGGTCGTCGGAAGATTAAACGTTTAAAAGGTGGGTGCGCTGGGATTAGTTAATGACTGTTCTCTCAACATAATGACTGCTCTAAATTCGACCGGTTGCAAATGTCTACTCGTTTTGAATTCCCACAGGCGACATGTGCTTCGAGGAATTTCGCAGACGAAAGGAATAATACAATATATTAACACCGTGTTACACGGTGTTGGATGCTGAAATTTTTGTACCTGAAACACGGCATTATTCGACAAATAGTCCATCTTGCGGCGCTTTTGTCACTGGATACATCTTGCGAAGTGAATCCCTATTTGGAAAAAGCACCGAAAGGATACAACTTTCCGACAGGACAATGGCGACATTCGATTTATGCCCGATCCCGAATGCATATTATGTAGTTGCCATTTTCACAAACGTAAGTGTGCTGGAACGAGTTTTGCCATGTGCATAATGATGAAAAAATAAAGGACCTTATACGGCGTGAGGCATTCCGTATAGAATCCAAATAAGGGAAATTTGAACTATTCCATTCTCTTTGTGCTGGCTGCCAAGGTAAAAAGTGGATTTGTAATATGTGAAGAAAAAGGCGACAGTTAAGACGACATTATTTTCCATAGTTCATTTATATAAACATTACGAATGCCTTAAGCCAAGAAGCCTAATGTTAATCACTATTTAGCCTGATGTAATCAAACAATAACAGCAGACCTGCGATAATCCGACAAACGTTTTGCGAGGCAGTTGTCGAATTTGTCGGACTATAGAGTACTGTCCCCGACCCCTTGTTGTCCGGACCTTTTTGGACTAGAATACTTGTAATCCGAATTTTTTGAGATGGGAAAATGATAAACACAACGTCCATAGAAGTTCTAAAAAATAACTTTTTTTATGTAGAAAGCCTTCTTTTTTGTTATATACTTGTAAAACAACTTTGCTTTCATAGCCAATATGCGCCCAAAAAGAGAGTTCTTCTTTCCCGAAGAAACCACATATATAAATTTTCCTCCCCTTTTGGGTGCTTAGCTTTCTTAAAAGTTCGCCTCTACTGTAAATATGTACTATACTTGTATTGGGATGTCGGATTACAGGGGGCGCCGGATTAGACCGGAGTCAAATTATCGCGGGTCTACTGTAATTCTAAATGAACTCCTCTTATCATACAAATTTTTACGTTTTTTATACAATAGATATTTTCCTAATTAATAATTCAGAAATATAGGAGCGAAACATGTTGTGTTTTTAAAAATATGTATTAAATAAAGACTTAACTAGTAAGCCTGCATGTCGTTTATGTTTCTTTAAGGACTAACCTAGGAAAAACCGTTATTTTAAGCAAAAATTGATTTTAAAATATCGGTTTGATACACGTCTTATACGAAAGAGAATTTGGTTTAATTTTGTTTTGAGCCCCAGCAATACAAGTTACACTACGAGAGACAGCGCGAAGATAGATGATGTTGTTGCTGACATTTATAATAAATTTTGATACCTGTAAATAAATGTTTTATAAACGTCTCAAATCTACAAAACTGAAACTATGTTTTAATCAAGTTCCCGCGCTACAAATTTAGCCATGTCTTCCGAAGCCCTACCCACCTTATATCGAAAGTAGATAACGTTCAATTAAACTTGATTAGCATAAACTACTTGTAGACAAAAAAGCAGCTTTGTAAATTTTGATTTAATGCCGATGTGAATGCTTGGTAGACTCGGTAGAGTACCATTCCTTAATAAAAATATTTGCAACAAGTGTCCACACAATTTCAGATGCTCTTTAGATGACAGCAAAAACGTTTTAGGCGATATTAAAATTACTAGAGTCTATTCAAGGTGCCTTATTATAGAAATGCTTTTGTAATTTCAAATGGGGGAATCCCATACAACCTTTTATATCATGTGTCGGAAATATATTTTGGATCCATTTATCCAAAACCTATTTATTTTTAAAAAAACCCTCGGCTGATATAATTATACTTTAAGATGTTCCAATTCTTTCATAAAAAATATGCACCTTTAATATTACAGATTTGCACGAAGTGTTAAATTACCGCGTAAAAATGTTCCCTCACACGCTTATCGAATGAACATATGACGTGGAAGTTGAGTATTGTACACATTCTGAAAGGGTCAAATGCGATTTTTTTCAATTATTTTAATTAGTCATCTGATTCATTTTCATTTGTAATGATTGTCGTTGCTTCGTAATGAACTGATGTCATTTGAATCGGACAAAATCAGTTTTTTCTAGGAGCGCTTTGTTTGTTCGCTCGTCATCTTCAATGCCAATTGAATCCTATTTGATTTCCCAAAGAGGCAAAGTCATTGTTTTTATTTTCAAAGACAAAAAACTGTCAAAGGGACTTGAGTCAAAATCGATTTTCGCGGTCAATATAGTCGAATTCTTGTAATTAAATGATGATAAGTCAAACATGGATTTAACGCGACCTCCCGCTATCGTTTTCCCTGACTTTGTTTCCTTTCTTCCTCATCAACATGGACAATATATGCAGAACTCTTGGATGAACTGTTATAGTAACGGAACACGTCTTGAACAAGGAATTACACAAGGATACAGAAGATAGTAGCCGAAAGATTGCACAAAGATAACAACATAATCTTCCGTTAATTCCGCATCGTTTTGATGAGATCAAACTGGTAATTGAATATCTAAGGGAATGAGTAAAAGAGCGATTGGACTCTATGTACTCTTCGAGCTGTTCAGTCATTGTTATCATCATGATACATACTATAATACTTTATCAAATTCGATTTGTTTCCATAATTTATATGCATAGTTCGCCAGATCAAGTGTTTGTTGGTCTTCTATTTGGTTGCCACCAATTGAATATTGAACAACATATTTTTATTCCATCCCTGGAGTCAAGAGCTTCGAATTCTTATATTGATTTTGGCTTCGGTTACAGTTTTCGTTCGGCAAAAATAACAGTCTTAACAAGGCGAAATGCTATAATGGAGGTCTGAAATTAGCGTCAAATTCTTTAAAAATTGCTTCAAAGATGAAGCTTCGGTTTTAACCCCTAAATGAGTACTATCCCAGGGCCTGAGATCCCCCCTCCACAATTCAATTGCTTGTTAATCGGTAGTGCCAAAAATTCATGCCGTCATAAACACAAATGTTTTTTGAAATGGCAAAATACAACTTTATACGTGTGTCGAGCTTGAAATCTGAGACTTGATCTTTGAGACTCATAATTAGATTGAGTCCCAATCGAATATTCGATATTCGAATATATTTGCCCTTTTTTTTGGCAATATTCGTAAATTCGAATATTTGTAAACTTAATCGGATATTATTCGCTTTTATTGTTAGGTAATTTAGAAAATTCATTCGTAATAAATTCAAACAAATATAACTTATTTGAAATCTTGGATGAATTTTTATTTTCAAACTAGTTAGGTGCGAGCCACGGAATAGGACACGTTCTCAAACAAAGAAATCCAGTGGTGTCAGATCTGGAGACAGCGCAAGCCACGGAAAAGGGTACGTCTATAGATAAAGAATCGACTTATTGAATGATTTGTATGACATGTAGCATATCGTTGGAAAAGGTATAAGCTAAAAAACATTTTAAAACCAAACAAAGTTTAAAATAATTTAAAAATTTGAAGTTAACATTGCTCATTTTTTTGCACATTTTATATGACTTTGGAAGCTCAGAAGTAATTTTCTTTATATTAATTGCATAAAATAATGATTTATTTAGATCAAAAATACATTTCAAAATACGAAAACAGTTATTTTGTGCTATTACCACTATAGATTAAAAAGTTATATCGATTTGAAGGTGAGTTTTTGGATATTTTTTTAAAATTTTGAAAAAAACCCATTTTGACAATCCTGACATTTAGCACATAGGGCCGTGTGTGAAACCTAGCAAAAGCCCCTCTAACCCCATAAAAAATTGTGTCAGCCCTTGCGCCAAATAACCAAATAGCCAAATACTCGAATATTTTACCAATTTCATATTTGTTATTCCACCTACTCATAATCTTATTACCTTTAGTACTTATTGTATTCGAAATATATAGAGCGATGCATGCTATATGTTCAAGCATACTCTCTCTGGATCACTCGACATGTGAGTGCATACTCATCAAAGGGTTAATATCGTGATTAAAGCAGAAAGTCCACTAATCATTTAGAGCTGTAAGTGGTCCTTGCATGATCTGATCCTTGTTGACCGTCAATTCGGTTATTTTGATGAGGACAGTAGCATTTGTAGGCAGATTAAGCTTGATGAACTGCCTACCTACAATTTAGATCTAAAAAATTGTATATAATGAGTATTATTAATCTGGACAGACAAGATACCTTTTGGATTGCACCATTAAGCATGCAGTTGCAAGACTTGAATCCAGACCTCCTACATATTTGGAAAGATCTCCTCGATCGAGTAAATTAATCTAGGTCATTGAAATATCACTTTATGTACAATGTTTTGAAGTAAACATATTTAGTCGACGACATATTTCTATTTTAAATGAATTATTTCGAGTCACTGTTTGGCATTCCGATCGGCGGATCCTATCAACGGAGCAAAATGTCTAGAAAAGGAGTCGATAAGTTATTGCATTCTCGAAAGAGGAATTTCCCAATGTCCAAAGTTGTGCAAATAACATACGCAACAGAGAACAGGATCTCTCTTTTTACCAAATATGTCTATGGAACTGCTCTTTGTGTGTTTGCTCATTTCGAGTATTGTGTCTCGACACTCCAGAGCAAACATTTTTTGGTCTGTTTGCGCTCTGAGAAGGACAACCGTCAAATATGGAAAACGAACGCCTTCAATTCACTTATTTCGAGCATTGAAACTAGTTTACTAGATACAGAGTAGAGTATCAATGGCGAGGCAAAGCATTCAAAACGTGATTCAAACGCGTGCAAACGGAGCGAACGCTCGCCATTATCAGATGGCAAGAAAGAACGGCAAACCTGTTATTTGTAAAAAAAATATTGGGCATGAAAATTTTACCAAGCCTCCAGCGAGATATGCATATTAAGCCGAGACTGCAGAATCATATTTCGGTTAATGTCGCTGATCTGATTCGTTCCTCGGGATGAAATCGTTTTTTGCGAGCGCCGTCCTCCGAGAAGAGGGCGAATAAGGCACGCCGAGAGGAGAAGAGTCGAATTTTGGAATCTAGATGCGCTCGATAATACAATGAGGTTCGATAGGCAGCCAAGGTTGGTGGAAGATCAGGTCGCAAAGGAGGAGGAGGAGGGATGGGATGGGATGGAGGAGAGATTTATGGCGCGAGATGTGTTCGGCGGGATAAGGAGCCAGCGCCTCGGTTAATTCGAGGCGACGGCGGCGGCCGCCCCGTCCAGGGGTGTTGCAAAAGAACACACCAAATATTCCCATGTCCACCATTTATCGTCCACACATATCTACTTTTCCCCCAGGAGCGCGCAACGTGAATCAAGCTTGCATATCAATAAATGAACCTTAACACTGTTGATAGCACACAATATTAGTTCATTTCTTCGTCTAAACATAAATAATACGTGTGCGTGTCTTCGGTTTTAGTAACAAAAAAAAGCATTTATTAAAGCTTAAAATCGCTCATCTAGGCCGATCGATACAATAACTTTTGAAATAAAATTACTTTTATTACAATGCTGAGCTTTAAGTATATAATTGATTTATTTGGCTTTCCACTATTTATTATGATTCTAAGAATATCATTATAATTTTAATGTTTATTTCATCGTCATCTGTTGATAATTGATGTGATGACTCTCTATTTTGTACTCCACGAAAAATAAATGTTCAAATATTGTATTTCTTTATTGAAATACCACCGCGGGCGCAAAACGCAGAATACCGACCCGGTCGAGAGTTACACATGTTTTTTTTTTTATTTTACTCGGTCATTCTATTTTACATGAATCACCACTGATTGCATTGGGGCGACCCAGCCGACTTAAGCCCGCAATAAAACAAAGATAACAATATTTTAAACCGATTGTAAAATTTAAACAATCCACCCGATCCGTCTTCTTCAGACAAATTCTTTTCATAATGAGTCGTCATATCAGCAGTCCGAAAGGCGGACCAATTAGATATATAAACCTTGTGGCCACTCCGTCATCTTTTAGGGCTTTTTACGATATTTTCTAAAATCTATACGATCACGGAAGCAATGTAGCGTTTAGACACTTTCTATCATAGTATTTTTTTAAAAACAGTAACCGCATCTCTACGTTAAGTCGGGTAATTTTGGGACTATTTTTGTATATTTTCATCACGGGCGCTTCATACCCTTGTTACATATTCGACGTTGTATGCCGGTTTTTCTCAATCGAGGCTTGAACGCGATTAGGGCCACAATCACCATCGATTGTATGGACGGACCAAATCTAGCGATAAATGGATGTCAATTTTAGTTAAGACGCATTAAATGAGGCGACAGAAAATTACAGGATGCCTCTAAATCAAGACGACCATCAAATTTGTATGGAGATATGCTGCGATCTTTAATTGAATCAGATCCTCGTCAATCAATTGAAGAATTATCACAGACAATCTCATCTTCAACATTAACCGTCATCGGCATTGCCCTATCGCCGAAGAAAATTGCTCGATCTTCTTCAATTTCAATCTTCAACACTCCCTATCGAGACGATCATGCAAGTGCCTTTCGATAGCAATTCTTGGAGTCCAGTTATCTTAAGCAATATCCTCGGGGCGAGTTTAGTCAATTTTTATGATAATTTATTATCTTTAGAATAAAATCAGAAAACCATAAGGTTTTTAAGGTATCTCCAACTTTTCCATGTTATACATCGAAACACAAAATAACGTTTTGAACATGACTGTCCCGTTTTCAATGCTTTGAATTTATCAATGTACATTTACACGATATTGATGTTTCTTTACGAACGTCCCACGATCAATTTAAATATAAAATTCTTCTAAATTCACCCAATATTTAATTATAACGTCTCCACAATGAGCAATACACTAAAATAAATGTACAAAGTGACACAAATAAATTTATTAAATATGCGATTGCCCGTCGGTTAAAGTTTAATGTACATAACAAATGATTTCCGATAATATTTCGTAACTATTTATTCTTAATCATTGTGGTGTTTGCACAAATATGTTCAGAGGTAGGAATTGATTTATTTTCTGGATCAAAATGATTACGGACGAAATTAACTCAATGACGTCTGATTCAAATATACATTCAGTTAATACTTGTATCCGGTCGATGATAAATCTTTGTCAATTGTCGGTTAGCATTGTATTCCAAATGATTTCATGGAAATAGTGAGATAATATCCAGATAAGAAAACTGTTCGCATAGTATTGTTAGTGCGTTTCACGATATTAAAGTAACGATTTATACAAATAGTACACTATATTATGATAATCTCCCAATATCAATATCTCGTTGCATTTTTTTTTTATCGACTTAATCCTTAACACATTCCAGTCGGGTTACGTCTATGCGCGTTGTGTACTATTATGTGAAATATAATGCTAAGCGTAATCCGATGGGAATGTGCTTAGAACAAACACACATCTTTTGATTGTTCGCCAAACCAAACCACCAATCACTTTCTTCAATTTGATATAAGAAATAATGAAATATTAGTATTGAGTGATTTAGTTATTGGAATCCACATTGGTTAAATACGACCTGAATAAATGTAGTTTAACAAGAACATATAAAAAATAAATTTGGGGATTTGTAGTTGACGTTAAATTTTTTCGTCATTTGTTCGGCGACATCGACACTGAATTTGATTTTATTATAATACACAATGCCGACCTAACGTATAGATGCCGGTTTCTGTTTTAAAATAATACCGAGTATAAACGAGACTACGTAAATGCTGTACATCGCATATTGACTGAAAATTTAGACACGAGAAAGCTGTGCGCAAAATAGGTACCGAGTTTGCTCACAGTGGGACAAAAATAGCGTGTAATAATATGTTTAAATCGATGTTTCACAGCAATAAAGCTGAGCTTTTGCATCAATTCAGGATGAAACATGGGTTCATCATTTTACATCTGAGACAAAGGAACATGGGGACCCTCAACTGACCCGGAGTGTTTATTGGTCCCTCTATTCGGGACCTCATTACGAACTCTCATTACAAAACGAAGCTGTTCGAAGAAAACTGATAGTTTATTGTTTGTTTGTTTTTTTATTTATTGTTTGTTTTAACGAAGAAAATAGGGATTAGACAACTTAATATATATGTTATAAAAACGGAGAGAGTCAATCAGTGTTGAATTATGTAAAGTAGAATGGTCAAGCAAAATAAAAACTATTTGTCGTATTACTATTGGTCGGTATTCTGTGCTTTGAGCCCTAAGCCCAGTTGCGCCCGTGGCAAGCGCCTGCTTTGCCACCCCCTTGTTACGGCTCTGCAACTGCCTCAGAAATCCGGATGGGACTTGGAAAAATGGAAAAAAAACCAGGAAAAATGAGATTTGTCGCTATTTTGACTATTTTAAATTTGAAGTTTGTCGATTTAGATCATTTTTAAAATTATTTTGCATTGGTTTTTGTTTATAGAAACCTGGACGCACTTCGAATTTCATAGATATTAAATAGCTAAATTAGTCGGTTGATATAAAATTGCAAGAAAGACTTCGTAAATCAAATGATAGATTGATCTCTAAAAGGAATGCTAAAAACATTGATAAATCAGATAATTTAGCACTTGTCACACTTGGAACATTTATTATTAACGGACAAAACATCAGACTAAACGTGGATCGAAACGTTCGATAGGAAATATTAATATTTTCTAAGGTAATTAGTAAATTTGTTGGTGAACCAGGTTCTAATTAGTACTGGAACCCACTTAAACTGCTAAATTTTTTAATAAGAATAGGTAGACTTCCTATGCGTGTTTTTTTAAGAATCCTCGTACATAATCCATTGGTACTAAAATATGGTTGGGTATAATATTTTTAATTTTGAAATGGATAAGAATAGTTGAAGAGTTTCACTTGAACAGCCCGGCTACGCTACCTGCGGGCAACAAAAGAGCTCACACCTTTGCTCCGGTCAAAGGCGAGGGAAATAAAAGGATACCCAAAGAAAAGCAGACAATGGCTGTAGGAATGCATCTCGCTGGTATTCCTACCACCAGCCTCAGGATGCTACCACCAACTCATCTCATCAATATATGTGCATATAAAGGGGATCCTCTCCACGTATAATAAGCAATTCTAACTCTTAGATAGAGATCAGGAACCAAACCATTTTGTTCTTTTTTTAATTTTGTATATATCACTCTCTGCAAGCCTGAACTTCGCAAAACTCCATTAAATTGGCTTTAAGTACGAAAGCACGATGTCTTCGAGACGCATTCGAATTATTTTTATAATTTGTTTAGCCTCTTCAGGGCGACCATTTTTGGAAACACCGATAATATTATTCAAATCGCAGCAAGATTAATGTGAAATACAAATCGTTCTGGGAACGATCAAACTATCTTGGATCAAAAAAACCGAAAAAAGATCAATATCCCGCTGCGCCGCGTCGGATATTTCATTGTCAGCAACACCTTATAAATTATCATTATCCTAACGCGGCTATGAAACGTTTATTCCTAAAAACAGGTTATCAGGTATAAGATAATCATCAAGGTATTAAAAAAAAAAACGTTTTTGGGCACCGAAGCGTGGTGGAGAGAAAAACGAGGAATTACGGTGCGACCAAAATGGTATTTAGTGTACTGAATCGGTCGTTATGCTGTGGGATTAAAACTCATTTTTTTCGACATAGAAGAGACATTGGTCATCTCGGTGATGCCAAAAGACGACTTTTTAAATCAAATTAAATTCGATAAAACTCATCGTTCGCACAAATCCACTTTTTTCTCAGAATCGCGCAGCGTGAATCAAGCTTGTATATCGATAAATGCACCTTAACACTGTTGATAGTACACAATATTCGTTTAAACATAAACAATACCCATTTATTGCAGCTTGAAATCGATAAATTTGGATCAAACGATATAATAGCGTTTGTTGCTATTATACTTAATAATCACGCTGATTTTTAAGTATATAATTGATTGTTGTGGCGCGCGCGTTGATCTTGCAGTCTTAAATACATGAAGATAATCTATATAACTGCAACACAATGACCTGAGGATGTCTTCGTTTTTGTATAGCCACTTGTTGCTCCAAATCATTGATAGACCCTTTCAATCTAAAAGAGCTCTTTTGTTTATCGATAGCGGATCGTCTGAGAGTCTGCTCATCTGAGAAGCTTATGAATCATTTTTGTTGAAACTTCCCTCATCCACTGCATGATCGTTATTAACCCTTTGATTAGTGAACTATTTAAATTGATTTAAACATAGATTCTATATTTGTATGTCCACTACTTATTGTCTACACAAAACCATTTTTCATTCAGGATCGCGCATCGTGAGTGAAGCTTGTATATCAATAAATGAACCTTAACACTGTTGATAGCAATTAACTTTTGTTAGCATGCTGAGTTTTATTGATTGAATTGATTCTAAGAAGACCACCAACCATCTAAGAAGACTTCATACCCCATAGAAAATGAAGTTATATGGATCGCAATATTTGATAATATTTAGACGTGTAGCGGTACCTTTACAGCACGATTTTGCCGTTGATGTACGAGTGTATGATGAGACGCAAGACACCGCACATCAGCTCAATTCAACTCACTTGGGTCCGAACGCATATATGCGCGAATCCTAATCAACGGGCTAATATCAGAAAAATGATCCCATAAATTTTGGCTAATAGCCAAAATTTTTATTAAGAAATTGAGAAAAACGACCCCGAATGAAAAAGGAAAAAAGTTTAAAATGAAAAAAAAACTTATTGAGTGATATATACATTTGTACAAATGAACTCTTTTGAAAGCTTTCAATGTTGCGGATATTAATAATAATTTTCGAAACTAGAATAATTGTACATAACGACATGGAATTAAAATCTACAAATCAGCTTTTTTGTACACAAGTTGTTTATGTTAATTAGTGTTAAATAAACATCATCTACTTCTGATACAAGGTGGCTAGGGTTTCGATAGTCGTGGCTAAAGTTGTAGTAACTTTCAAAGTCTCAACTCAAATTCAAAAACAAAAGTCGGGCAACACTTAAATTTCCCAATTAATTATAATTATAAATATTCATTTCAAGGAATGAAATTTAATTTAATCGCCTGATCGATGCTTTTATTTCAAAGCTATTTATTACATTTACAATTTGCCTCGAATTAATACTCACAAAAGATTTGATTAGCACCAATCTGACTCCAATCACAAGAAGATCGAGCCAAATATGCTCATTCATGTTGCGATTTTTTTCCTATTTCAGCCATTCATGCAGAGATTCCGTTAAAGATTAATGAAAAATACTAGTTTTTGTACTGTTAATTAGCATGCCTCTAAACGACGTCCAATTAAGCTCAGAAGCAGGATGTTATAATTAGAGAATAGTAATAATGTTCAACGTCCGGCAATCAATTTGTTATTTTATGCAAGTCTTCGAAAAACAGATGTAGGCTCACCCTAATTGATCTTATATTAAATTAAGACTCATTTTGAATTTCGTATTTCTTTGAATGTGCTCATTCCGGTTTTTATGGACGTTATGGTGACGGTTTGGATGCATGTAAATGAAGACCTTCATAAATTTTTCTAATTGGATTGACTGTCCAAATTGGTCTCTTCTGTGAACCAACACACGTTCATTATTTTTATGTCTAAATCGAAATACAATCTTCAAAAAAATGCACAATTTTATAAATATATAGGCAACAAAGATAGGATTCGCCAGACAAAGTGCTATCGGAAAAACCGTTATTTTTGTCAAGACAACAACTGAAACTGAACCGGTTCGAAAATATGAACTTATTTCGGTTCGCTACACGTCTTATGCTAAATAGAATTTGTTTTGATTTTGTGTTGAACTTCAGCAATATAAGCTAAGATCTTCTTTGCTTTATATCACGAAATGATAGAAACGGTTCAAACTTTTATATTTATATTAGGGAGATCCGAAAATATTCGAAAATTTAGTAAAAAAATGACGAAAATTTTGTATACAGCATTATACACTATTTCCTTCATTATTCAATACATTTTCCCATCGTTTCGGCAGTCCTTTAATGCCTTTTTTTTAACCCTTTGCACTCCAAGCGATTTTTAGTGAATTTGACTAAGATTATGTTTATGTTTAATACATTGGGTAAAAATGGTATAATACCTAAATAAAAATGGTTTTCGATATTAAAATACTTTATTCTATACATATATAGATATCAGTGATCATTTTTTCACATTGATTTTTAAAATTTGACAAACAAATAGCTCTAAATAATTGTAAACTAGGCTGAAATAAAAAATGTCGAAGCCACCTCGACATTGGAGTTCATAGGGTTAATCCGACTTGGAAGCAAAAAAATGACGATAAACTTGAATTAGAAATTTAACAAAAGACTATTTGAGAGTAAATCTTCAATGAAAATGTAAGATCTAAAAATATACACACGCTTGCAAATATTAGGGGTATCGAAAAGTATTCGCGTATTTAGTGCAAAATTTTCAAATCAACAAATTCTCATCGCTTTGGCAGTCCTTTAAAACCTTTCTTGTAAAAAGGTTCATGGATCTGAAAATGTGTCTGGGCCAAATCCGGGAAATATAAGAAGGATGCGATAACACTTCCCAGTTTAATTCCCGTATTTAATCCAGTGCCAATTTTGCTCTATGATGGTGCGCATTATCATGAAACAATATCGTCTTCTGTTCTATAAATAGGTTGTCAATAATAAGCTTGCGTAGTTTCTCCCAGTTTCATTTCATGCGCCCGCCACGGGCGCAACTGGGCTTGGGGCGTAAAACGCAAAATACATACCGGCCCGATCGAGAGTTGTACATGGTTTTTATTTTACTCGACCATACTATTTTACATGAACTAACACTGATTGACTCTGTCCGTTTTATAATATATACTAAGCCGCTCGTTCATCATATCAGCGGTCCTAAAAGCGGACCGATTGATTACTCCGTCGTTTGGGGTTCATCCCTTGTGCTTTTATTGTCCGACTTAAATATCTGGATTCAATATTGGTATCTGCGGATTGTCACCATTTCACAATGAACATCTTTGAATATTTTACTGGTTTTTATGGCATCCCAACCCAAATCAAAAAAGCAGCGTACAATGCCGAATATGGACTTCTAAAAATCTATTGCACAAAAATAATGTTTAATTGTCCAAACTTTTTCAAATATTTTGGATAACATTATTTCTCCAAAAAATAGCTTACCAAGATTTTTCCGTTACTGTGTCTGAAAGCACAAACTGAACTCAAACGTAAGGTCTCAAAAATTTCCGAATACTTTCGGGTAGAATGACTCGTAACGTACAGAGAAATTTGTATAAATAAATTGAACATCTATGACTGTGGTGGAAACAAAAACAGAAAATAAAACTTCAACTGATGAACTACATATCAATAATTAATATCGATGAAAGCACCAGGACCTCTCTCATACTTTTTGAAATTTGCTCGATTTCATTGGATTTCGTTGATTTAATTGGAAATCAAGACGCCAATTGATGGAAGAAGGCTTAAAAAACTTACGGCAATTAATTTCGATTACTTTTCGATATTCCTAATAAGACTTAGGCACAGTTGGCCGAGGACATAATGATATTCATGCGTCGGAGTCTCACCATGTCGCGTCGTCGAATCGAATTACACAAGAGCTAATACTCCACCTGCTGCTTTTAATTGAATAAGATGCCATAATTGATCAGAAACGGGCGAAGATCGATAATTGCTTCTCGAAACTCATATCACATAATGAATTGTAAAACATCGGGTCCGTAATGGCGCAATAGGAAACATCGAATCGTGCTCGTTAAATCTAACATCGTCCTCTTTTAGATATAGAGCCGAAGTCTCCGAATTTACCCACGGTCCATCTCGCAGGATCTCTCGATGGACGGGTGACTTAATAAAATTAAAATACGTTTATTTTTTGTTAAATCTGACGCCCCGACAACACCAAAAAAATCTACATTCATTCGATTCGTTAAGGCTGTCACAGGTGGTGCCATAAAGTCCGACCACGTCGAACCAACCCAAAATCAAGCGAAGGGAAGAGCTTCGAGACGGAGCAGGTATCGGCAACCTCTAGCATCTGTCTGCTCTTTGTTCACCCATCAAACTCTTTGAACATCTGGATTTCATTTATTTTTAAAAATTAATACACTATAAACCATCGGATGGAGTGTTTGCGCCCGGACTAGAAGAAGTCATTGATTCAAATCCAACTACAGTAGACCTGCGGTAATCCGGACCCAGTATAATCCGGCGCCCCCTCTAGTCCGAACACCCTAATACAAATATAGAACATATGCACGGTAAAGCTTCGTCAATGTAAATTAATCTTTTTGTAAATTGGCAAGTGAATACGACGTAAGAAGATCCACAATTTATGATACAAAAACGAACCGCGAGATTCAAAAGTTCGCCTCCACCATTGATTATGGGCCAGGCAATATTTAAAACTTCAAGAAAGCTAAAAATCCAGAGGTGGAATGAAGCTTTGTATATGTGGTTAAATTTTTGAGTCCATATTGGCCATGAAAGCAAATTTGTTTTACAAAAAGACTTTGTAGCTAGCAAGGAATGGTTAGAACGCTTTAAAAATCGTCAAGGAATACATCTGATGACGGTGACAGATTTATATTTTTTATAACTGCTATCATTTTGCTTAAGACGTTAATTCTATAATTTGAAATCTTGTATTAGGTCGAGTCATAAATAATTACCGATTTTTTTATCGAACGTATTTATCTTTGAAAAAATAACAAAGCAATATTACTCTATTGCATATTCACCATTATTATTTATAACTCGATAAATTTAGGCTATCGATCTATACAATCGCGCGATGTATGAACGGGGAAGTTCTCCGTCTCTGTCTCCCGAACTGCGTTACGTCCTCTCTCTGTTTCTGTCTATGAGCTCAATGCACAAGTGCTCTTTCTGAAAAGTGGAGGGGGGGGGTCCCAAGCCCTGGGATAGTACTCCTTTAGGGGTTAAATGATATTTTCGATAGTGCCTTGTGGCAATAGACAGTGTGATTTTCTTTATTACCCTCACACCTAATTTTTCGGACGTTTCGAGTTGAACTACTACTTTGTTATATTAGTTATTTTTCTTAAAATTACTGAGAAACGATTATATTAATTCAGTGTTTCATTTTGAATGATAGTTTTGAAACCACTAAGCACTACTTACCTCGGTTTACAGTTCTAATCGTGAAGAATTAATTGCCATCCGTCCCGACTGAAGTGTGTTAAATAAGTCGATGATGAGCTATCAAAGTGTGACTGGTAAGCATAGGCTCAGACAGCGTATCGTTTGAATAAGACTCATTACCAGGGTCGTAACAAGGGCGTGGCAAAGCAGGCGCCCGCCACGGGCGCAACTGGGTTTGGGGCGCAAAACGCAGAATACCAACCCGGTCGAGAGTTACACATGGTTTTTATTTTACTCAACCATTCTATTTTACTGTATCAACACTGATTAACTCTGTCCGTTTTTATAATATACACTGAGTTGTCTAATCCCTCTTTTCTTCATCTAAACGCGAGTCGCTCATTCAGCGGTCCGAAAAGAGGACCGATTGAGCATACAAACCTTATGGCCACTCCGTCTTCTTTCAGGGCATTTTGCGACATTCTCTATGATCTGTACGATCGCGGAAGCGACATAGCCGCCATCTATACATTAGGTCGGGTACTTTTGGGACTATCTTTGTGTATTATTTTAAAACATACATTATAATAGTATTTAATGTATTGCATTTATAATACTATTGGTTAACTTTAAAAATTAAATTGGATTTCCAGCGGAGGAGAGGGGGGGGGGGCGTTAAGTTAGATATTTGCCACGGGCGCTTCGTACCCTAGTTACGGCTCTGCTCATTACAACCATGCTAACCTCAAATTCATCCTCATTTTTTTGTATATCCACATCTAAATCCAATATAGCATCGTGTCTGATGCTACAAAGTAGATTATTTGAGCTTATTTTAGAATTGATATAAATTTATGTTTGATCCAGGTATTGGTTTGTAATTAAAAGACATTCAGGTCCCTATAGGATAGATATACACACTAGATAAAGTGCTTATAACGCATTAAAATGATTACATTTTAAACACAGCCATCATTGTAATGGTTCGCAATATATGCTGTGAATAGTATAGTCAACCCTTATATAACGCCGAGATAGGGACCACGCACGCAAGAAACAAAACGCTATAGAAAATTAGGCACCCATACAAAATTTGTACTGTTTAGTTTGTCTTAGTATTGTTATTGCTTGCGTAAAAGATGCCGCAAATGAAGTAGATGCTATAGGAGGATTGACTGTAATCGTACCAATCAAGTCTTAAAGTGTTATGTTAGGGAGATTGAAAAGAAATCACGCATTTTATGATCATCTGTTCGAATGCTGTGTCCAGATACGGTGAAGTAAGCACGTTTGTAAGTTTTTTTTTAAATTAGAACTATTGTTTAGAATAATTAAATGTATTATCATGGTAAAATGGACATTGAGAAAATTGTCCATAAACCAGAAACTGACGAAGAAAAAATTAGACATTGAATGTTTACCTTAAATCGGGAAAAATCATGTCCTCTTAAAACAAGAATGAAAGTATTATTCTAACGATGTCCCGAAATAGACACACATAGAATGTGATTTGCAACGCAAATCCACGTGATTAATTGATATTCCCTCATTAATCGCAATCCCCCGTTAATCGCAACCATCTCCAGAATGAATTTCCATTGATCAACTAGTGCTATATGCATGTTGATGATTAGTGTATTTATTTATTATATACGTTTATTAATTGGGGTTCGTTTGGGACTGTTGATAAAATGTTATGGACACCCTCACACATTCGATGCATAGATTCATTGGATAAAATAATTGATTCGGCATTATATTGCCTTCTACCCAGTTAAGGTTACGAACTACAGATCTATCCTGTGACAGTGAACCGTATTCAGAGGCGCCGTCTGAGAGGTGCCTGCAACATGAGCTCCAGCTATTCAAGTCGGTGCCTCCGAAACTGTGGCTCGAAAACAACCAAATATCCATGAATCAGGGCTGCAAATCGATATTTTAGAATGATTTTGATGAATGTCCTTAATTCTTAGCGAGATTACGATATATTATAGGCATTAGATAGTTAAAGGGGGACGACATTGTTTTAGCTACCTGCTATTATCCTTAATATGCCGACTTTTAATTTTTTTACCTGGCACGCTTCGAAGACGATACCCAACATAAAAAAGGTTTTTTGACAATTATAACGCTATTAAGATATTTTGAGAAACGCCCAGGTAATTTTATGCAAATTCTCAAACACTTTACCACGTACAATTCGTCTTCAAAAACTGGCGAAAATAATTGCACCCGAAGGCTATACGTGAATCCATTTGAATTTACACAGTGACCAAGAATTATTTATAATTTCTAATTAGACTGCAACAACAACAAAAAAATCGACTCCATTATTCATTTGAAGTCTGCCTGAGATGACGGGCCTCCAAATGAGAATCCAAATGGTTCAACCCTTGTCAAGCGCCAAAAACTTATACCCACAATAATGGACTCCATGGGCGTGCTTCATGCTTTTTAAAATGCACATTAATGTTACACATCAAGGCTCTGTGATAATTATGTACGCTTGGAACGACAAAAAATGGACCAGTTTGGCACCCACGCAGAATTATTCCAGCATTAATGAAAACAAGTCTCAAATTTGATACATTTGAGCCAACATATGTATGCCAATGTATTTTGATCGATTTCTAAAACTGGAACCAGGAAAGTTACAGTCTACCAAACGTACAACAATTGTCGAAACTTGAATAATTTTACATAAAGGCATTAAGTCAATATGTACAAAGCTGTATTTTTATCTACAAGTAGTTTACATTAATTATTGCTATGTAAACATCGACTACATTCGATACAAGGTGGTTAGGGCTTCCATAGACGTGGCTAAAATATAACGCGGGAACATGATTGGAATATTGCAAATTTCAAAGCATTGCAATATTAAATTAATATATTTATTATAAGCAGCTATAACATATTTTCAGTTTTGTTCAGACCAAGTGTTGGTATAGTGGATTAGATCCTGAACTCTTATTATATAAATGTTTGGGTTCAAATCCAAGTTGTGGAAAAAGTTTTCACCACGATCCTTACGTCTGATGGTTCAGATATGCCAATAAAACAACATCATCGCGATAGACTGCCGTGTTGTTTACTTACAATATCAAACAATAAAACGAGAAAGAATCAGCTTTGTAGGAATAATTACACAAATAACGTCGCTGCCTCCCGTACTGAGCCTCCAGATGACGCTATGGGGCCCACTTTCATCCTAAAATCAGAACTAAAAAGAAAGGTCCGCCCTTTAGTAACACAGGCTCCAATTTTGCTCAATATGAGACGGAGTTCAGTTTCGCGGACAAGATAAACGCGGCGGCGGGTGAACCGATACAAGTTAGACCCGCTCGACTCGCTTCAAAATTCTTACTCTAACAGCGCCTCACTCTTATTCAAAATATCGGCGGGTGCAGAGTTTTAACAACAATTATTTTGACCAGCTTTATCTTTATTTTAAGTTTACAAATTTATTGCGATACTTTGCTCAAGGCTAAAAGAGCTTTAAATGGCGATTTTAGATTAACAATTCAACAATGATTTGCTGAAATTCTTGATCGCAGGAGATATTCAATCCTAGAATAGTCTTATATGAAGATTATTTAGATCAAAAAATGAATATGAATGTTCTAATATAAAAAAGATGTGCAACTTTTTTATCATGACAAATAATTCGTCCTTATTCGCATTAAGCCTTTTACACCGGAGAACATACACGCTATGCTCAAATATAAATTCACTTTTCTGTCAGCTCCGCCGCCTTGATAATGAACCAGGCTCAATAAATGAACCTTAACACTGTTGATAGCATACACATTATTCGTACATTTCTTCGGAAAATCTGTTGTTCAGCTATTTTTGCCTATTAATGTGTTGCGAAAATAAAATAACAGGGTTACCGTGCAAGTCGGTCAGTTTACTTCTGAAGGAATAGATTTTGTAAAATACTCGGCTAATGACGCCACTCCAGAACAGTCGAGGGGGAATAACAAAATTAGTCAACGATAAGAATGATGCAAATATCTTTATTATCAAAACAAACTCCTATTCGTAAGATAACATGACCAATCGAGCTTCTACTTCAAGATACTCATTTTAGTCTTAATAGCTTATCCGACGATAGCAATTTCAGTTAATTATGTATACCTAAATTTTATGACGGTTAAAATATTCTTTAAAATAGTGTTTTTTGTTGAATAGCAAGTATGAATATTTACGAGTTTCTACAAAAAAAAGAGAATGTTTAGACGTGTAGGGGTTCCTTTACGGCACGACTATGCCATCGATGAACGAGTGTATGATGAGACGCAAGACACCCGTCTCTGTTTCACGATTTCCGATCCGATAGGGTTAAGTGATGACTAAAAAAAAAAGATCTATGGCAAAAGGAAAAAAGTCATATTTTAATCAAACATCTAATAGTTTTTATAAAAAAAGGAAGATTGATAAAAATCTGAAAATATGTACAAAAGTTATAAATAACGTTATATTTCCGATAGCCCTAAAAAATTTAAACTAATGCAAATAATAGAATTACAAGTGGTTTTTTCTTAACCACAATTGTGTGATTCACTGCTATGAATCCTTATTCAATGAAGTCATTTTCGAGCAGATTTACTTTTAGCTATTAAATAAGAAATTAGGGTGTTTCTTGCAATTTCTCGTTAATGAATTGGTCAGAGTTGGGTCGAAATGGTGTCAGAACATCTTCATGTGCACAAACTGCAGAGCAGAGCAAAACGACAAGATCTGCTCTTAAATTATTTGGACAATATATATGTATTTGGGTTGGAATGCCACAAAAGCCAGTAAATTATTCAAAGATGTTTATGATGAAATTTAAGTCTCTAATCGAGTTACATCCACGACAAACAATCGAGGAGTTATCGCAAAGATTGGGATTCCCATGGACTACTGTGCAAATGTGCAATGGCATAACGAATAGGATGGGTGCTATGGGATAGGATGGGTACAAAAACGAACTACGTTTTACGCTTTCATGACAAAACAAAAAATAGTTCTTTAGAAATAGACGATATTGCTTCATAATAAAATTGACAACTGGATAAAATACAGAGATTGAACTGAGAAGTGTTACCGCATCTCCACCTTTTTAAGTCCATGGAGCACAGCCTCAGAGAAAAACCGATTTAAAATAGTTTTTTTACTTCTAAAACGGAGTTTTTACAAAAAAGGGATCGAAGTACTGCCAAAGCAATGGGAAAATGTGTTGAATAATGAAGTCATATATTTCCTAATGTTGTTTATAAAATGTATACGAAACACGCGAATACTTTTTGGTCCCCCTAATATTTATATAGAAATCAAATCAAATTAATTTTCTACACCTGAGAAAAAAATCTATTGAATCGAGAAGTCCTTTCCGGAAGATTACACCGTGAATGGATCACATAGTTTCAATGGATTTTAATTTTTTTTAAATTATATTTTTAAAATACAGACGCCACTGGATGAAATCGGATTAGGTGCATGTAAAAAATGTAGGAATCGACCTTCGCCAGGCGCCTAAAAATCACACAATGAAGCTGTCGATCAACGATTGCCAAGGCTCAATATGATTATGATCTTCCATGATATCCAGATCTGGATGCCAATTATTCAAGTAGTCCATTCAATAAAACTGGTTATAACAGCCAATACCATCGACACGAATACGACAAAAAACCGTTATATCCAAGACAGATCTCCCTTTCTTATGCCTGAGACCACTACGTTACCAGAATCTTTCATATTCATAAGACGAATCCATCTTTTCGACGATATTAACACGGAAAATCCTTTAAAAAAAAAGGAGTTACAAACCATATTATGGCCCCCGGAATCAAATAGAATACAAATTAACGACATTATTTCATCAGTGATTATTAATGTTTTGCTAAATAAGCTAATTGTGGATATACAAAGGATATTAGTTTAAATAAAAACCAATTGTGTTAGGATTTATCTGGATATTATTTGTGAAAGATTTTTGAATTTATCAATAAGCTATTTCTAAATCTAACAGATTTACATTTACGATAAATATAAATCTAATAAAAATATATATAAGCAGTATGAAATAATTATTTATATAGAGTTTTATTATCACACAAATTTTATTTAAAAAAATACATTAACAAAATTATTTTCGCGGTCGACCAGCAGCTTTTTTGCCTCCCGTTGAAGGTTTGTCTTTACCCGTAAGCATAGGATGCGGTTCGGTTGAATTAATTTTCAGTCCGATATCGTAAAATTTGACTTTTTTCTTTTTGGCCGGAGGTGATTTCTCAGGAGATTCAGTAGCAACAACTTGCGAGTCCATAGTAGCAGCCCAACCTTCCTCTGGATCTTCAATCTCGGGCGCAATCGGTAAAAATAGAAGCATATTTTCATCATCGCCGTCTTCATCCGAACTGCAAAATGCAGCAACAGGTTCGCACGTTGTTACATCTACTTCGGTTTCTTCATCGTGTTGATTTTCGCCTTCTAAATTTACGCTCTTATCTTCATCAGTTGTATCGAATTCGGATTCCCGTTCTTCATATTCTACGTTTTCATCCAATTCTTTGAAGTCTGGTGCAAAAGCTGACCAATTTTCTACTTGGTTTTGTGCCCATATAGAAACAACACCCGAACTAATACTAGCTATGATAGGTCGTACTGGATGCCAGACAACGTCTAACAATAATTCTCCTTTTGTTCCGTGCAATATTTTAACAAGATTTCCGATTGATTTCTCCCAAATATAAAGAGCATGTTGGCGAGCAGAACCTGCACAAATATATTCTCCGTCGCCCGAAAAACAACACTTTTTCCATGTTGTTTTATTTACTAAGTCTTGTAATTTTTGAATCGGTTCAGGCTCACCGTTTTTACCGCATTGTAGAACTTCTCTAGCATTGTACACTCGTATTACTCTATCGGAAGTATTAGCCAAAAAACATTCTCCTCTTCTAGCAAATTCGATACTTTTAATACTTGTCGTGCTCGACGCTCCGACAGTTATTTTAAAGCTTGCTTTGGTTTCCAATGTTTGAGAGTCCAATATTAATATGCGACCTTTAGCGTTGCCCGTGTATACGTGATCTCCGCGCCTGTCGAAAGACGCTATGATGTTTACATCTCCGTCGTCGTCCAATGGTAAAATTTTATAATCACCTTCTAAATCTAAAAGGACGGCAGCATGTTTCATGGGGCATACTAAAAATCTTTTATCGTTTCGGGGATCAAATTGAACTCGTAATATTGGAGTAGGAAATCTGTATTGTTGTTCACATTCTCCAGATAAAATATCCCAAATACAAACATTGTGATCAGTCGATGCCGATAATAATTTTTGACAATTTCTAGACCAACTTAAACTACATACAGGATGTACATGTGCAGATATAGATTTGGCAATTCCTCTTGTTAGAAAATCCCATATAAAAATTCTTCCATCGTTACAACCTACGGCAAGCAATGTTCCTCTTTTATTAAATGCGCATGTTGCAGCTAAGCGATATGGAGTCTAGCGTGCCATCAAACTCCTCAGGATAATTTTGTCCAAATGACTCTAATAGCTCAAGGTTCATTTCAACTCTCTTATAAGATTTTTATAACGTGTATCTGAAACCCAAATAAAAACAATTTTAACACAATATAAACAAATTAAATCGTTGTGAATATTTAAATAAATATAACAATATAAAAATTATCACATATAGTTATAGAACAATACATATTGATATTCATTGATAAATATGCCGATTTTTCATGGATTCATATAACAAACACAATGAAAGAATGCTACTGACAATAATAATTATAAATTTCAATTAAAATACACAGTCAAACAAAGAAAACACTCCAATTTCAGTGTAAAAATATCGAAATAATCGCTCACCAAAACCCCGCTCACAAAATAACCTTTTGACAGCGACAGCGACAAGCATGCAACTTAACCACAAGCACAAACAATACAACCGGGATTCGTTTTTATTGTGACTTTTTAGTCAAATTTATAATAAACGCCATTTCGAATATTTATATTGCACTATTAAATTGAATTGTGGCTCAAATAAAATAGTTGCTACAGTTGAATAATAAAAAAATATTTTTTACAATATTGGCTAAATAATCTTAATTGAATAAATAAACTATATCGAATTATTAAATGTTTAATGCTGTTATAGTTTTTAATATCAAATTAAAAATATATCTATTATCTGTTTTTATATTCAAAAAATATGTTTGTATATTTGTTTGATTTATATGAATAAACATTTAAATGATGATTCCGTGAGAATCTTAAAGAAAAATTATTGTTATTAAATACATATAGCGGCACTTGAAAAATGATTTAAGATTTTCGTTGATATTTTGTAATTATGGTCGTATTTTACGGTGTTAAGGTGTCTGTCAGCGGCGTAAGGTCGTCGTGGGTTGCGTTCCGGCCTTTCTTTTCCGTCGCGGGGCTCACGTCGAGCATCGAGTGACATCCCCGCTCAACAATGGTGCAGCGGCTAACTTTCCGTAGGAGGCTCTCCTACAACTCCAAATCCAACAGGAGGCGCATGTTAGTTTAATCTATAATATGTATTTTTGTCCCATCACACTTGATGGTCAATGTGAAAAATGTTTCCGACATACCGCCATGATTGCTATTTATTTTGAACGTTTAACGTGTTTCGATATGTCGATGTTATCCGGATTCAAATTTAATGTATTCGGACGCAGCTTTTATGTTATGTAGCCCTTTATTATTTTTATTTTCTGGCATTATAATACCTAGTCGTTCCATACTCATAACCTCAAAATCGAGATAAATCTTCGGATAGTTGTGTTTCATAAATGTCAATATTTTAAATAATTCTGAATGAATTTATTTTGTTAGCCTCCTGGCTATGCTTTACCGGCGAATCAGTTAAATTTTCTATAAGTTCTTAGTAAACAAATATTTATTGAACAGTTTTATTGCTATCGTTTCACATGTTTTAATTACAATAAAGCTGTTTTACAAGGAATCATTATTTATATTAAACTGCATTTTTACTTCTATTTCAGGGTTCGCACTCCTGGAGGAAAACTCGTATATCAATATTTGAAGAAACCCAAACGCGTACCTAGATGCGGACAGTGCAAAGAGAAACTTAGAGGCATCACTCCTGCCAGACCCACTGAGAGGTCTCGCATGTCCAGAAGAAAGAAGACCGTAACTCGCGCATATGGTGGTGTCCTCTGCCATAAATGCGTAAAGGAAAGGATCCTCAGAGCATTCTTGATCGAAGAACAAAAGATCGTCGTCAAAGTGACAAAAGCTTCGGGCATCAAACCCAAGAAATTGAAAAAATGAGCTCTGTAACTAAGTTTAAAATAAAATCCTTTTTAATTTAAAACTAGTTTTTTTCTTAAATTACCATTTGAAGAACTTCCATCGATTTCCAAACATTGAAATCAGTGCATTTAATAATAATTAATTTTTTGAATCAATACTTCTAGTTATATATTATTAGTAAATTCAACATTAATGTTTGATTTTTATCAATGAATTCAAATATTTTACAAAGTAATTCCATTGTTATCTATAACGTTGTTCCGTTTTGATTTTTAAATTGAAAAACTCAGAACGGGCCGATTTTATCTCGTTCTTCAATGATTTAAAAAAGAAATTTCTTCCAAACAATCGGTCTTTGGATTTGACCTATTTTTTTCAGGCGTATTTGAGGGCTGGATCCAGGATACACTGGTCATTGATTTTATATATTGCTGGAAATTTTTAGCTAAAAGATGAAGTTAAGAAATAGGCAAACTATTTACTTCTGGTCTAAGTCACTATACACGTAAAACGTTGAAATTTCATTCTCTTGACTGCACCTTAACAAGTCAAACATCAAAAGACACTGATTAAATCTATGGATCATTGCGGAAATAGAAAAAGGCGCAGAATAAGGCAAGAAGGAGTTCTCGTGTGGATTTAGCAGTTTCAACTATTTTATTTATGCGCGCGCCTATGCAAATTTCATTTCAAAAAACTCATTTATAATTCAAATATATTGACTTATTTGAATAAAAAATAGTATAATATATGTAGATTCGTGATTGACGTTCCGGCCATCTCTGATACACCGGGTGTGGCAGGGAAACTACCTTATTTAAAAATAAATAGCATGAACAATATAAGAAATATCAGTTTGATTCTTTTTTTCCATATTTCCAGTTCACTGTATGATCGTTGCCTACATGACGGAAAAAGTTAGATCCTTGGAATGAGCACCACCCCACACTTCTCGGAATAATTGTTGCTTTACGGCATGCGTTTCAAAAAAGGAAGTTGTCTTGCCGCACCTGTATATTAAACGCAATTATTTGAACACAAACTGGAGTAATATATTATCAAGATAGCCATATTTTACAAATTAAGATGAAATTCTTCATTAATTTATAGCAACGAGTATTTTATAAAAGATATACACTAACGTACTTTCATATATTTCAACAATAGGATACTTTAAGGCATAGTTTCAGTTCATACAATACAAGTCCAAATCAACACGTCTAAAACAAAACATTGCGGAAAAGTTTTAGATTTAGTGAACAAATACCAAATCAACTGTTTTCTTAAAATTCAAATGTAATGAATCATCAGTTCAAAAAATTATCCTAATAGCAAATTATTACTTTACTTTAAAGGCAAAATTGACATGCAGTATTATATTGCAAGGAATATACAAATTATTTACGAAGGAGGGAATTTAAGAAAAAATAAGAGAATCGTCAAATTCCACCAATTGTAAAGACTTCAACATTGCCGGTATAGCATTAATTTAAACTGGGAAAAATCATAGAGTGAGCGATTGGTAATAATTTGAATAATTGACTTTTAAATCGCGTCCAACTGATAATTGATTCTATCCAAGCAACAGATTATTTATGGAGTTGAAATGTAAAATGAATTCAGTCAGTGAACAAAAAAACAATCTTCTTCAATACTAAATCATTTTAACTATTAGAATAATATTGAACTATAAAACAAAACATGAGATAATTTGTAATTGAAAAAAGTAATTTTTTATGTATGGAAATCAATTTTTCCATCATAAGTCATAATTCATTTCAGAGTGTTTTATTGAGGAGCTCCAATAATAATTAACCAACTAAGTATCAAAACAAGAGTTACACGCGAGTCTCCATTTCAATTCAAAATCCTGCTAAAAATATTTTTATAATATATAAATATAAATGTGCGTCTTTTAGTTTTTATCTTGGCCCAGGATAAGGAACTTTGCTAGTTGTAGAAATTGTTTAACTATAAAAAGGGGAAGATTATTCGATATGCCTATAATAAAATGAGATAAAGAATAGCTTGGGAAGTCTTGTCACGGAACAACTTCCTTATTGGTACAAAACATGTCAATCGAGGCGCTGATTTAATCACATTCTTAGCTTGAGGTGATCGAGTGTGTGATAACTCGTCGTGCTTGCATTTGTCTGCATCCACCTGAATCGTGATAATCCTTGTTACTATTATGTCTTCATTTATCCGAACTTCGAACTGATAGTTGAAAACCCCGCATATGCTTTATCATTACCAGAAAAGTTTCGGTGCTCTTAAAATAGTACGATTGGTAGCCCTGCTTTTAGCATTCGCCGATGACGCTTCGATTACGGCATAAGGAACAGCGAAGTAAAAGTAATTGACTGCCTTTAGGAAAGTACAAAAATAATCTAATGCAAATAAAAGTTAACCAATTAAAATTTGATTATGGTTTCGATTTTGTAATAAAAAAAATAAATAATCGAGGATTATTATTTCAAATATGAAATTATTGAATATGGTTAACATTTATAATTTTATTACTAAAATATATATCGTCGTAAGATTTCATAACAAATTAGAAAACTATTTATCGATGACGTACTCCATAGCTAATTTCCAGTCACTTTCGAAAACGACGTTCTCGAATACGTCGGCTGGACGGAATTCGCTCCGTCGAGTCCTCGGTCGCTGCGGTTGGTATTTCCTGCGGCGTCTCGCCGCGTCTCGCCGGCCGGCAGCCATTGGCCATTTCCCCAGTAGGCGTCGGCGCGTGCAGTGCGCCAATTCGCAGCCACGGCAGCCCCCTCCGCCCCCGCCGCGGTCGCCCCGGAGGCTCCCGCGCCCGTCGACGACGGCGAGAGCCCGCCAGCCTCCGTTCCGGCGTCCAGGTGAGTGCCGCTCGGTTCGCCGGACTCGCGTCCCGATTCACTCGCGAAATACAAACTGACCTCGTATTCGTCGTTTCAGACCGATCATGCCGGGCGCCGGTACGTTCAAAATCTTCATCGGGAACCTATCGGAAAAAACGACGTCGAACGACCTGAGGCCGCTGTTCGAAAAGTACGGTACGGTTGTAGAATGCGACGTCGTCCGCAATTACGGGTTCGTTCACATGGAAAACGAGAGCGTCGGGCGCGAAGCTATCCAGAACCTGAACGGGCACGCGCTGCACGGGCAGGCGATCAAGTGCGAGGCCGCCAAGTCTCGCCGCGCTCCCTCGACTCCGACGACGAAGATCTTCGTCGGCAACCTGACCGATAAGACGCGCGCGCCGGAAGTCCGCGAGCTCTTCCAGAAGTACGGGACGGTCGTCGAGTGCGACATCGTGCGCAATTACGGTTTCGTGCATCTCGACGCGGCCGGGGACGTGAACGAGGCGATCAAGGAGCTCAACGGAATGACGGTCGACGGCCAGCGCATGAAGGTGCAGGTGTCGACCTCGCGCGTCCGCCAGAAGCCCGGCATGGGCGACCCGGAGCAGTGCTACCGCTGCGGCCGCGGCGGCCACTGGTCCAAGGAGTGCCCGAAGGTGCTGGGCCCCGACCGCAACGGCTTCCGCGAGCGCGCCTTCGGCCGCGATCCGTACCCGCCGCCGCCGCCTCCTCCGCCGGCCTTCCTCCGCGACCGCATCATGGCCGGATTCGGGGTACTCGTCGGCCTCGCGCCTCGCGATCGCGACCCGCTCCCCATTCGGTATGCCCCTCCTTCGCGGCCCTTCTGACGGTTCTCTCTTTGACGGCAGGACGCGTACGACAACTATTACGACCGCTATGACACGTCGCGGGAGCTCTTCGAGAGGAGATACCCCGCCATGGGCGGCGGCAGAGGCGGAGAACGAGGAGCCATGGGAGGCAGGGGCGAATTCATGACCCCGCCGATGCGACGCGAGCAGATGCCGATGCCCCCCATGCCTCCCATGTCCAGGTCCATGGGCGCGATGAGGACGTCCTACGACTCCATGTTCAGTCGACGCAGCCCTCCGAGAGGAGGTCCGCAGATATCCAGAGGATTCGGGTAAACGGCTGCTTCTTTCTCTCCTTCTTCTGTTTCAGAGCACTCCGAGACCGCACATCGATCGCGGTAACTCTAAAGACGATCGTCGTCGGGTGCGATTCGGAGCCGGTCGTCCGTCAGCGCGTTCGCGAGACAGGTCGACGTCGATTCTCACAATGTCGAGAGACGACCGCGGAGATCCGACCGCTCGCAGTCGGGCGCGATCGAAAGAAGTTCCGTCGCGAGCGCGCAAAGGGAGGCGCGTTCCTCCGACGTCGCCTCGGGCTCCGCTCGGAGCGACCGGGAGCCCGCGGACCGAGTGACGTCGGAGACTTTGGACTCTCCCGGAAGGCTCCGAATCTAGATCGATCTGCACGACTTGCAAAATTTAAAATTTACACGTAGCGCCAAAGTCACCCGCTTGTAATTTTCTAGTTTTCGTCTAAATTAAGTTGGTTTTTTTCCATTAATTGGTAGGCTATTCATCAAGTGTAATTCTTATTGTTACAGAATGTTCGAGGACTTTAGTCGTGATACCTTTGACGATAGAAGGTAAAAATATCAACATATTTTTAATAAATATGTTGATATTTTTCCGTTACGATGATCTATTACATTATTTATATCCCGGAGCTTGACCTCTGAGCCGTTAACCGTTTGAATCTTGGAAAAATATCAACATGCCGCGGTTGCGCCTCGCGTTTTCTCGGCGACGCGACGCTCACCTCCGGGTTATTTATAATTTCGCTTCCGTAGCTCGATCGAACGGACGCCGACGTTCTCCGCCCTCCCGATCGGAGGCGGAGGGACCTCGAGACTTGGGATACTCACGTTTTCGATGTCTTGTTTCAGGCCCGCGATGAGAGGACCGTCTCCCCCTCGGAGATACGCGCCGTACTGAGATCGACGGACGGACGCTCGCCGAGCGGAGTCTCCCTGAAGGGAGGTTTCGCCCGATTCTCCTCGACATTTTAATTTAGACGCGCAACAGTCCGACCGCGCGTCGGATCGTCTCCTCCGGTGCGGCGTCTGCGCAGCGCATCAAATTTGAATCCATAACCGAACATTCACTCCTGTGCGAAGCTCGCGAACAAACTGTGCGACGACGACTCCGTCGATCGGACGGACCGCGGCATCGGGACGCCGTCCCCGCGATCCGCACGGACAATTTTAATTTTTCACTTTACACTTCAGATCTCGGCGAGTCGCACGCCGAGGAGACGGACGCTAGAAAAATCTGTGTTGAAAATTTTTTTATAGTAAATTTGTGATGCATTTCACTCGAGCGGAACATCGTAAGCTTAATTTTTTATCGTACGATAACGTGTGTGAAGGCAATTTGAATAAAGATTAAGTAAGATACTGAGGATGTGAGATTTGTAGAAAATATTTTTTTCAAATATAATATGATCAAAAATAAAACTATCTTTGATTTCTCATCTGCAAAGGCACCGCCCTTTGAAAGCGTGATCGTCGAGTCTGGTTCCGCATCGTAGGAATGAACTGTTCGATACGAACGTTGATAGAATGGAACGTTCGCAGAATACAATTTTGTCTTCTGCCTACTGTCTGCTCTGTGAATGTAAATTCAGACTACTTTAGTTTTATTCGACATCTCATAAGATGTAGAACATAACTGAATATATTTTTGTTCAAAATACCATATTAAGTGATACTATTGTAAAAATGTTCTTTTTTTATTAATAAATGAATTGAAGCTATATCCTGATTGTTTGACATTTGATTGATCCGAAGAAGTGGAATATCTCATTAAATGTTTTTACATCGATGGAATATCGAAAAGAAAAACGAAGCGAGAGCGTCGTTTCGACTCGACGCTTACGTAACGACGAATATCGGGATTCGAGTCGCCCGCAGAGGGCTCCGGCTCGGGACGGAAGGCCGCTCGCGGGCATCGAGAGGCTGTCGACGCTGAGACATTTTTCACTCGCTGTCGCACGTCGTACGAAACATTCAGGAGAGAATGATTTTTTCGGTGACTGGTGAAACGTCGAACGACTCTTCGGACAGAAGGTGGATATTTTTTATCCGACCGAAGCGACGCGAGTGCCGCCGCGTACGAAAACGGTCGTCGGAGGACGCGTCGGGAGCTGGCCGACCTGGGAGGCGTCGGGGCCGCCGCGCCTCTCGCCGCCCGCGCTTCTGTTGTCGCCCTGACGGCAGTCGTCGGTGTTCTCGTCGCCGGCCGAGACTCCGCCGTCGTCGTCCGCTGCATGTTCGTCCGGTGCGTCGGTGCGCGCGCCAGCGACGCTCAGGTGAGGGCCTCCCGTCCCGCGCTCGTCCGTCGCCCCCGGGCCTCGGGGCCCCGGCCCGCGTCCGGTCCTCGTCTCCGCGCGCCGGCGAATCTCGATTCGCGTCGCGATCCGACGCGCGAGATCTGCGCGCTCCGAGGCCCCGCGATTTCGGATCGACTCGGCGCGGTCGCCCCGGCGGGACTCCGCTCCGTCCGAGTCCTTCCTCGCGGTCTTATCGATTCGGTCGAATGTTCGTCGGCATTCGAATTCGAACGCTTTTCGTCGATTCGATCCGTCATCTGTCAGTTTCGTCGCGATCCGACGGCGCGTAAATTTTCAAAATAATTTTCATCGAACGAAGCGAAGCGGTCGAGCGTCCGTCTTGGAAGCGAATTGCAGACTGTCGGATCGCGCGGGGAAATTGAAAAATCGGAAGATCCTGTTCGAATTGTCTATGGCGCTCGTCGCGAAGGAAGAGCCGACTTCCGCCGCCGCGACGTCTGCGGTCGGCGTGCGACGTCTCTTGCGACGCGTCGCATGAGCGAGATCGCGTCTCGGCGACCCGAGCGAATTTCGAGTCGAAACGATGCCTTCGGACGACGGACGTCTCGGGTCGTCGCGGATCCGAAGTCCGAAGCGCGAGTTTTTGAACTGCGGCGGGAAACCGGCGTTTCAGCAGATGTTGCGGCTTTCGATGCCGTCGTTCGCCGCCAGGGGCGCCCGCGTCTCGGCGTCGCGGCGTCGCGGCGGCTGCGATCGATACCGCTCTTCTCCTCTGCGCTCTTTCCGAAACGCGCACATCGTCTAAGAAAGATTATCCAGATTGCGTCGGCCTTCCATCTGTGCTCGTCTCGAACGAAGAGACGGATGATGCCGGAGAATGTTTATGCTCGTGCGCTTCCGTTGTCGCCTTCGAATTGTTTGAGTTTACATTGCGCATACATTTTCACCCCACTTTCGGGAAATAGGGCTGCCGTCGAAATCTTTCCTGTCGAGATCGTCTTTGCATTTCGATTCAGATTCAACCGGGATAAAGTTGACGAGTCGCTCAGTATCGTCCTTTCTCTCGTTGCTGCTGTTGTGTCCTTAACAATTTTATTAGCGATTTTGGTCGTCATTTATGGTTTTTATGCTCAAAAATGACGGTTCTTAGGAGGAAATGTTGCGCGGCATTTTTGACAAAAACGACACTGGGATGATTTTGAAATATATTAAAATCTCGCAGGACAGCATGTGGTATACATGCAGATGCAATTCGCATTTAGACAAACAAGTTTTTACGCAATTTCTAATGTCTAAATTTGCTAGCAGTTAAAAGGTTAAGAAAACATGGATCAGCAGGTTGCGTCCGATTCGAGCTTCTAATCTGCGGGGCTCATTCAGAACCTGTATTTTGTTTTGTTCATTACATCGATACAAAGATTCATTACTTTTTAAAAAAAGGAAAAAAGATTTAAAACAAACTCAATACAAGGTTTATGTCATTTTTTTCAGATGTTTGAGAGCAATTTTTCGCATTACCTCAAAAAGTAAGCAGTGACCTTAAAATATAAGGAACCGTAATATTACCCACCACCATTGCAATCAATAGAGTTTGTTTATACGTCTCACTATTTTTCCCATAGGAATCCCATAAAATTTGAGATATTTGAGCAGAATACGAAGAAAAGCTCAATTCGGTCGGACGAAGCCTCTCTTCTTAACTTTGACGACGAAGAAGTCAACATTCGTCGAGCAGACTCTTTATTGTTTATTTTTATGTACGGGTTTTCCTCGTCTGGGAATTTGCATATATTCTTGTAGCACTAGTCGAGGGCGATCTCGTCCGCGGGACGGACGCGCCCGGTTTAAAATTTTTGGACAGGCATCATGTTTTCCTGATTCTCGGAGATGTCCATTTTAATCCGATGGCTCCTATTTTGAATGTGAATTGATATGTTTGTATTTAGCATACATTTCAAACCTTTTAAATTCTTACTAAAAATGGCAAAACATAACGAGCAAATTTGATGACGCGCAAAATAAAATAGAAAACTTTAAATATAAGCTGATTTAATTTATTTTCTTAGGATTAATCGCGTGTGAGACTATTGCACACCGAATAAAATATATGCTCTCCGATTGTAGTGCGACGTCTATGTATCGCCACGCCGCACTTTTATAACGCTGCTTTGCATAGCGGTTTTTGTGCAGCAGAATTGTGAAAAAGAACATCGATATACATGAGTTTGGGGACAATCGAATCCTGCTCTTGTATTAGATTCTGATTCGGATCGAAACATTTGGGTTCCTGTAAATGCAACACGAATTTTCAGAGTTTCAGCAGCGAATCAGATTTTCGATCAAATACATCCGCTTCAATTGCTAGTAGTAGTCCACTATGGAAAAATGTTTCCAATAATGATGATGATAGTAATACTTAATTAAATAATACTATTATAAATGCAATATAATAAATATTATTAGAATGTATGTTAATAATATACGAAAAAAGTACCCGATCTAACATATACATGCCGTTTGTTTTGTATTTTTTAAAAAATCTAAGTTTAAACTAAGCCGCTAAAGCTGCCGAAATTAAGAACACAGTGGTCGATCAAATGAGGTGATCACCAAAGGTCTGTGTTCAACCGGTCCGCTTTTCGGACCGCTGCCATGACGAATGAGTGCCTCGCAACATGTCTACAGAACGTATAAAATATCCCACTCGAATATTGCGCGGAAAAGATGCGGAAATATTCGCTACAGATGTAGTTAGTCTTTGATTGAATCGATCCTGCATAAGATGTGTTAAAATATCTTGATTAGTAAGTAATTATTAACACCAGAAATAATGACAAATTGAGATGAATAGCTTAATTCAATTTGGCTGACTATTGTATGCAGTATCTTCGTTGTGGAAGATGGAAGCTGAGGATCATCGACGTGTTCGGAAGAAGCGTGCCTTATCGCTTTTCGATTCCACTCTATGTTGCATCAGTATCGCCTTGCACTACATCTATGTCTGTCGTACTATATGATCGAGAAAGATTCGAAGATATTTTACGTCGGCCCATAAGTCTTGAAGAATTAAGATATTGAAAATTGACATCTACTATCGCGTTGCGGATCGACAGTGTTTGGGCTGCGCTTGATTCTAGATATGAAGCTAATATTGATGTATGTGTTTAGTGATGCGATGAATAGATATGGATTATCGATCGAATAGTTTCTATCGACTGCGAGCGATTGATTGTGAATCTGTCGCGGAGCATCATTTAAAAGGCGGAATTGGCGAAAATGTTCCCGCCTCCCGATTTGCCGCATTTCTCCCGCTTCGCCTTGCGGCACAGCCTTGGAGAATTCGACCGAGTCGCATTTGAGGACTCGCCAATAGATAGTCGCTCTTTCCTGGTAAATAATTTTGCTAAAACGCAATCATCGACTCTTGCGGAGCCTCTGGATCGATTTTTAGTTTACACGTGTTGCTGTAGTTCTGGAGGAATATTGCCTATTTTCGAAGCTGGATCGGTTTCATGTTTCGTCTATTGCTGACGCTCGAAAAAATCCTCATGAAATTGGAGAACGCTTCGAATGTCCGCATTTGAGAAATTGTCTTTTCGGCGATTTCTCTCTGTGAATATCAGCCGCAATGCATGCATAATAAGTCAACCTGTTTTAATTAAATATTTCGATCGTATTTTGTATGCACATTTTATTTTTTGTTTGTCCCAAAGCTTTATATTGGTTCAAAGGATTAATGCAAGAATACAATGTATAGGGAAGCAATACAAAATGCAATTTTGCCATTGTTATGATCGAGTTGCAGAAAAAATCCTTTTTATTTCGCTGAAACAGCTCCAACAACATCAACTGTGAGCAAACGCGGTACCCACATCGAACAAAGCTTTCTCATGGACAAACGTTGATGCAAAATGGTGATTGGCAATGCCTTCTGATATTTTTAAGGTGTCAGCCATCTCACGCAACTTCAATTAACAGTCGACCAAACTATTTTGTGGATTTTGTGTTTTCTGAAACAAGTGCTGAATTAGAAAAAAAAACAATGCTTTTTATCAATACACGAAATTCAGATTTTTACATTGTTTTGGAAATTACAAAAGTAGCGACACTATAATCATTGTTTCTTGTGAACTAAACATCAGATTGTTATCATCCTACGTACTTATTGAGTGATGCGTTATGATTTGAGCAGGTCGTTACTTTCTCTTGGCTAGTCATTGTTTCAAACTATTAGTGATCTCCCTCTACAATCGAATAGAAAAAATTAAAAACTCATGTAGTAGTTATTGATATGTTTTGATTTTTCTTAATTTTCTTCAATGCTGAGCGTCACAGTCTATTAACTTTTTGAGGAG
The DNA here is from genome assembly GCA_008973525.1 of Stenopsyche tienmushanensis. Classification (NCBI taxonomy): domain Eukaryota; kingdom Metazoa; phylum Arthropoda; class Insecta; order Trichoptera; family Stenopsychidae; genus Stenopsyche; species Stenopsyche tienmushanensis. The sequence goes on from WACJ01000017.1 coordinate 1,334,351, forward strand.
GGAGCATTCATTTGCTTCTGCTTTAGAAGAAAATGATAATTGGACAAAGGCTCATTCAACAAGCAGCGACGAACAAGAAGCAATAAAATAACTTAACACTGTCGATAGCACAAAATATTCGGTCATTTTTTTGCGTAAACAAATAACAAACTTGAAATCGAACTCATTATTAGTCGATAAATTTGGGTTGACGATCTATACAATCGTGCGATGTATGCGGGGAAGCTCTCCGTCTCTGTCTCTCGAACTGCGCTACGTTCTCTCCCTATCTCTGTCTGTCTCCGAGCTCAATGTACAAGAGTGCTCCTTCTGAATAGTGGAGGGGGAAGATCCCAGGCCCTGAGATAGTACTCCTTTAGGGGTTAAGAAGCAATTATCAGTCGTCCTGCCTAAAGTTTTTTAATCATGTGTATTACTGTCAATCTGATTTATTATATTTTCTAATGTAACACGTTTAAATTGAGTTTCGTTTTATAATTTAAATAAGTGCATTCCAAGAGCAGGTGATTGCAAAGCTAATAATCAATATGTATGCAACAGTCTACATCCACTTTTGCCGGAAGCACTAAAACATCCGCTTCCGAATGATCAGCCGTACGGAAAGTCAAAGAAATGTTTTTCTTAAGCTTCTTTCTTCAACTTAATGTCATTGCTTACTAGTAAATATCGTCGACTTTTAAATGCAAAATTCAACGAGGCACTGCCTTATGCTACATTTCGATAGATTTTGAATTTGGACTACCAATGAAAACTGTTTTTCGTCAAGCACTTTATTCACTAGAGCAGGATTTGCTTGTACTGAAAAAAATGTATTCAGAATTCAATTTCTTTTGAAAGTAATTTGATTTCTTTTCATCCACATGCACATCGTCATTATGTGGTCTAATGGCGACTGGAAAATATGTGCCTCATTTCTCGTCAGAGGATTAATTAGTTATACGAAGAAAGCGGGTAGCAGTTTCCATGTTGATGAATGAAAGCTGATGCGTTCGAACACCGGCACAGGACAAGAGCGGCAATTACCATCGAGTGCCGGTTTATTTCACGAGAAAGGGTTGTTAAATGGCGTTAATGAACCTGGGACGCAGTTTACCTGCCTTCCGCCTATGGGCTTTAAAATACACCCCCGGATTATTCGTTCGCGATTATCAGCTGGCCATCGGCAAAATTAGCGCCGGGATGAAAGCCTCCTCTGTTGCCGGTCAACGCCTGCGAAATAACAAGGGCAAGGGTGGAAACGTTTCGCTTTGTAGTTAATGGTGAGTTAATCGAATCGATGAAACAATGTTCATGAACGACGCCGTTCGAATCGGGGTACGGATCGACCCCGCTGATGCTGCTCTATTTATAATGTCTCCGTTGGCATTCTTATCTGTGCTTTCTAACGATCTTTGTATTAGTAGGAGAATCAAGGTACTCTTGCTCCATTGCAAATGTATATTTTTTTTAAAGAAAAACATGATTAAGCCCATTTCTTCGTGATTTAGGGATTAATGATGAGAACTGATGTTTCTATTCAAACGTGAATAATAAAAAACAATGGTTTAGTATGGACAAAATGCGGTTTCAACTCCTAAACGGTCGGTGCTTTCAAAAAAGTGCTTTTGATTGCACTGCTGAGAATTTCAGTTCTATAAGAAGGATTGAAGACCGCCTTTTCAGACTATTTTCAGTCAAAACCCGCCGGATTTTACGAGAAGGGCATAGGTGATTTAAAGCAATGCTCCCCAAACTTTTAACACCTGCGGACCGGTTAAAAAATGTTTTTTTGCGGACACAATACTATAATGAAAATGGTTGTTTATGTAATCCTTTTTTTTAAATCTTACATTGTGACAGATGTACATAACTATAATTAACAAAGAATATATCCAATTAATTCGAATTTACGAATATTAAAAATGGGCAAATATATTCAAATATTCGATTGGGACTAGGGAATTCGATCCCGGCCAGTTTTAGATGCTCATGAATACCGGTATTAATAAACGTAATCCCGAAAAATTCGTGATTGAAATTTTTATCTAACAGAAATCGTACACCTCACCAGCACGATGAATGCTACTAAATCAAAACATTCCTGCCGAAATCTAGACGCTTGGAAACAGTGGCGTAACTATTAATTGGTGAGCTTAGGCGACGCATAGGGGCAGTAACTGTCTAATCTATGTATGCATATATACAGTTTTTTTCAAATTGTTATATCAACCTTTCCTTCCGATGATGTATTTACTACACCTCGACTCTAATAATGGGAATATCGATATGAAATATAATAGACACGGGGTTCAGAATTTTTTGTATTCCTCCGTAATATAATTACGAATCACATCAAAGTATTATAGTATATAAGAAATAAATAATTTGTCGGGAAATCGGGAATTTTGCGATTTTTAAACCGTGTCTTAGCAGAAAGAAATTTTATCAGTCACATTGGTGGTATTATACGAAAGTGAGGGCTCACGCGGTTATCAACTCGAACTAGCATTTAAATATCTGATGACGATACATCCAACGAGGGTGGAGGCTGAGCGTGCATTTTCAGGAGCAGGTTGCCTGGTTACCAAAATCAGATCTAGACTAAATGACGAGACATTCGATGTTTAATGTTACTTTGGGGATATTTTCAAAATAATATTTCAAACAAAATAGTAATTTTTGATCAAATTTATCAATGTAATTCCTTTAACTATTGAAAATCCCGGTTCCGGGATCCCGCGATTGATCCCGGGATGGTCTAATGCAATCCCGGGATGATCGAAATTCTGGCTCGGGATTGGATTCCCTAATTGGGACCCATAGTCTGGATATCAGAGTGTCATCCGAAGATAACTCTATCAATTGTTCTTTTTCTCTACTCGTAAGAGTACAAGAAAAAACATCCTCCATGAAGGGATTATTAATCCAAAGGTTTCCTCTACGAGGATCCTCATTTTAGTAGCTTATTCCGCATTGACGAACGACGCTGATTCTCTGCTCCCGCAAACAATGTGTTAACATCAATGAATCTAGCGTTGTTCTGCAAAATATATGCAATTTTATTGTAATATTTTTTCAATAATTTTATTTAGATATGTGAACAAGAATTGAGAGCTGTGTATTTTATGACATTTAATAATCGAGAAAGAAAGAAGTTCATGGAGATTCAAAGAAGTTGTAAATATCCCCCAATGTTCCCACCCTTGGCTGCGCCTATGCCAAAAAGTCGCCCGCTTGCGCACGTTCTTTGTCAAATACGCACGAATTTATGGACGACGTTGGAGATTCACGTGCACGTGACCGAATACTTTTAATTTCATTACGGATTGGAATTCGACGTTACATCCCTCGAGACGAAAATAAAAACACGATTGCGGAAACTGCGAATGATCTATAAAAAGCCGGGGGTAGAAATCCGAGCGAGCAATACATGCCACTATTTTTAGCCCTCCCCGATACCTTTATTATGAAATCAATTACGAAGCGAGGTCGCACATCTCATCTCGTAGTATTATCTGAAAATGTGAAACGGCAGGCTAATTCGGGCGCTATTTTTAAATCCGTCCAAAAGCGAAGTTCAAAAGCCTTAGATTATTCATATCCGAAGACGACGACGTCATGTTTTCTAAACGCTGTAACGTTTCGCAATTTCGAATTTCGTTTTTTACGTAAAACGATGAATTAATAATGGGATTTTATTCACGGCGACGTGTCTAAATGATGAGTTTGAAATGCTGACATTTCGGAGTTTTTCCCCGATTCGAAATGACGACACATTTCTGCGATTGAAGTGGATTTTCTTCCATTAACCCTATCGGACCGGAAATCGTGAGACATAAACATGTGTCTTGCGTCTCATCGTAAACACGTGCATCGAAGTCGTGCCGTAAAGGTACCCCTACACGTCTAAAGAATATTTTAACCGTCATAAAATTTAGATATAATTAACTGAAATCGCTATCGTCGGATAAGTTGTCTTGAAAGCAGGCGTTTGTTTTGATAATTAAGATACTGGCATCATTCTTATCGTTGACCAATTTTGTTATTCCCCCTTGACTATTCTGGAGGTGTGTCATTAGCTGAGTATCACTACTCCTTTGCAAAATCTAATCCTTCAGAAGTAAACTGGCAGATTTGCACGGTAATCCTGTCCTTTTATTTTCGCAACACATTAATAGGCAAAAATAGCTGAACAACAGAAAGCAGATATTGTGTGCTATCAACGGTGTTAAGGTTCCTTTATTAAAGCTGTGGAGCTGATAAAAAAGTGAATTTACATTAGAGCGTAGCGTGTATGTTCTCCGGTGTGAAAGGGTCAACAATCAATTACCCAGCAATGGACGCAGCCGATTGTTGTACATTTGCAATTTATTTTTAATGCATATTTTATGCGCTTTGGAAAATCTATCGCACTCAATGTTGGAACAGCGCGAGACGACTCGCATAAAATTTTGTTTGTCCTATTTATGTTCGATAATTTTCGAATTTATGCGTTTTGTAGCGTTTAACGTGGTCGGTTTTACGTCGCTTTGCCTACTTAAAAATGCAAGCAATTCGAAGTTTACGACGGCTCGTACGCTCTGTCGCAATACTGCAAATGCTCGACATACCGTTTGTGTTGCAAATTAATTTTTATGACTGCGACGGAACATTGCTTTTGCCATAATCAACTGGTTTAATGTAACTTACGGAACATTAGTCGCGAAAATTGCTACGTCGGCTGTGGATGTTCAGTCGACGATCATAGAAAAGGTCGCAATCCCAATTTACGCTTGTGCGTTTCTCTGTGTCATCCCAATGTGACACCTAGATTTTTTTTGTAATGTTTTCTCGAGTTGTGTGACATGTAGCACCTTCTTGCCGGAAATAGTTCATAGATCAATTGTGTCAATAACATGTCATTCAACATTGTTTGGTATGGCTCAGCACTCACAGCAACAGTATTTCCAGCACCATCTTCGAAGAAATGTGGCACAATGATTCCATTTGCTTAAAATGCACACCAAAACAGAAACTTTTTTTATGTCCATGATTGAAATTTTACTACCTTATACTAAAACAAAATGGCGTATGGCTTTGAAAAGATGTAACGTTTAAACATTATACTGTGTTGACATCTAGGCATCGCATTTGGATGACCCTTTATTTTATAAATATATTTTCATGTCGTAGTAATTCCAAAGCGTGTTTGTCATCTTGATTGAAATTATGAATCTTATCACAGAGTCTATTGTTTCGACGACATTCTTATTTTATTTGGTCGCGAATCGTCATGACGCAATTTGGGTCGGTCGATTCCTCAAGTTTCTCAACGACCAACATTTTGACGTCTCATCCCCGTCCCATTTGCTTCTGGTCTTGCTTTGAATTGAGCGCCAATTTGTAATTCTGACATTCGTCCGCTATTGTTGGAAAGTTACAATATGACCAGCATGATTCATGTTTCAAGATAATGCCGTGAAGTATACCGGCTTTCTGCGTTTCGCCACTGCGATGATCGCACACAATGAGGCGACTCGAAATATACGGCGACGTAATAGTTTCTCGATGCTGATGTATAATTTTTATCGTTGTTTTTATAAAAGCATTCCTAATTGACAGAGTCGTAACTAGGGTATAAAGCGCCCGTGACAAATATTACGGTTATTTTTGTAAAAAATAATACTATGATAAAAAGTGTCTAGACGTTACGTTGCTTCCGTAATAGTACAAATCTTAGAAAATACACATCCGCAAAAAGAGGACGTAGTGGCCATAAAATGTGTATGCTCAATCGGTCTGTTTTTCGGACCGCTGATATGATGAATGAGCGTATTTAAAATTAATTTACTGCTAAAAGGGTTAAGCAACATTGATTCTATATTTAAAGGCAACTGAAGACTATAATACCTTTGTCAATTTCGAATATGTAAAATATTGCTTAAATATTTTTGTCAATTATGGTCGATCTTTGATTTACTTAAATTCCAAATCTCAATGTAGCACGCCCTAATAGAATGACCTCCGAAATATATTTGTGAACTCATTCAGCGGATCACCCGAATTAACTTGTAGAAGGACGCTTTCTCTATAGGGAATTTGGGCAAATTTGAAGACGTCACCGCTTTCATTGGAGAGTAATGAGAAGCTATTCAAGACGACATTGTTGATTTTAGTTAATAGATCTTTCTGAAGTACATGGGGTCCTGTCCCTCTTTTTTTGCCAAGGCTAGGACGAAGAAGCTACCCTCGAGAAGTGCATATAAAAATTGCTTCCACATTCGAAACGGTTTCCACCTTTCTAGTTGGAAGGCAAGAAAATAATGTCATTATCCTTTTTACCTTGTTTCAGTTTCTTGTTCTTGGTTTGTTCAATTTCTTCTCCATCTATGAACTATTCGCCAGAATAAGTATATCGAGGAAGAAGCGTTGAGAAAAATAGTTAGATGATTGTGCTTGATCCATCGTTATAGTTCGATCACTAATTATAGATGTATATATTAAGGGGATGGAAGGTTATATATACACGTATGAAGTAGTAGAGGGCTGTGGTGTGTGTGGGGCTTGATCGATCGGCGCTCGCTGACGTCACGAGCAACGTGGGCGGTAAGGGCTAATAGTACGGGGGCGGGCAGTTATACACCCAGTCCTTACCCCCTCACACGTACCCTATCGTTCGCTTAAATTAATTCTTCAAATCGGCAAAACGCGTCGTCTTATTGCCTCCTTTAATAATTCATCTCTCGACTGATATTTTCGCCGTCGAAGGTTCATAATGGCCAAGAATGTGGCCACGCACTTCCAAATTGGAAGCCTTGCGAATCATACGAAAATTTGATATTTAACATTTTGCGAATTAAATTTAACATTTCGGAAACCGCAACTGCGGTCTGTCGGTGTTTAATTGCGAGTAGATCGCGCGGGATGACATCTAGTGGACAAGATCGTGATCGCGCGCCAAACATTCGCACGACTGTCTTAGTTAGCTGTCTTCCAAATTTCTCTTTCTGTTCTTCCAAAATGTTAGGTTACCGCATGCGGCGTTGTTGGGTCACGGGGGGTTTAAGGCCTCTCTCCTCAGGTTCAGGATTTTCCAATTTTTGGAGTGCCCATGCTGAGATCCGTTCATGGACGCATACCATCTGTGGACATGTCCGAGCCAGGCGTCCGATCACGAGGCGCTATTTTGATGTCAGCGGTCGAAATTTTGGACCGGTTGGACACGGAAACCTTGTATCCACTCTCTTCCACTTTAGGGCTTTCAGAGCTTTTTGCAATAAATTTGGGGAAAAATGCATGTCATGGACATATACGGCGAAGCGTCAATTGTCAGCTTCGTCCTTAGCCGTCGTCTGCCTTGTAGTACGGATACAGACTCACATAGTCCCTTGTGGCTTATTAGATACGGGACTGAGTGGCAATAGATCCGTTGAATGATCTCGTCTACGTTGCAATAGACAGGTAGATATAGACGCCTACTCTGTTTTGTAATTCGGGATAATTAGCATATCAGTTGCCGGGGATGTAAATACATTTTCCAATTTTGATGTGAAACAAGTCTTTCGCAGGACCTCGATAAATAGACACGAGGAAGATCCAGAAATAAATCTCAATGGTATTCTATTTTCGGTAAATTCGCCATTGTTATATCTATTAGTCTAATTCAAATTAATACGGTAGATGGACTTGTTATACAATTAATACTGCTTATTCATTATGTTATTTTAGCACAGTGGGTGGATTCTTTACGGGTAAATTACGAAGGATTTAAACTTATAAATAATATGATTTAGTCATGATGGAAATCACGCAATCGGCGATTCTTACATTTGGAAGGCTGCACCTTGAATCCGAACGCATATGATTCACGATCATTATAACTTTCACGGATGTAGGTAGATGACAAAATCGTTTCTGACTTTCGTCGCATCGACGTCGAATGACCGCATTTTTAATATTCACATATGACGATGATGTCCGCTAAAATCGTCTGATTTTCTTCCTGTACACTGTAAAATGTAATCATTCAATTGGCGTCCAATTTCAAAAGTGCCCCCTTTCGTCGTGCATAAATTTACATACGCACATTCAATAATGGAGGAAAATTCGTTTTCGAAATTTATTGCGGATCTATAAACACAATTTTAAAAATTCCACCGTCTTGCGTTTCTCGCGGACGTCTGAAAGAGAAGAAATTCTCGATTGCGCCAGTAAAGTGAATAGGCGGAGACGAGGGTAGCCGAGAATAATAATAGCCATTCATATCTTCTTAAATATGCCGAGATTGAAAGCTTTCAAATTATTTCTGCTAATTCGAATGAAAAATCGAAAATTTTCATTACATCATCTGCCGTACCGAGCGTAATGGATTAAGTATGCAAACCTGTTATAAATGAATGTTATACGCCGAATTTAAAAACCGAGTAAAGTACTCATCCTCTCAGATTTATTTATTCCGCCCATCCAGTTTTTCCGTCCGCTCGTCTCGCAGCATGACGTGCTCCGCGGCTTACCGCTTCAATTTCCGACGTTCTTTCATTACATTGATCTTATATTCTTTTATGTTCGATGCTGGATGTTGGTTTCCGTGTTGTTGATTTTCATCGTTATAATTATATGAAGGAAATCGGATTTTAATCCAAAAATGTTTCATCTTTCTTTGCTTGACATTTATTTGAAATATTATAATATATTCGATTTTTAAATTCCAGTCTGTTTAAAGATCTTTACAATCACATTTTTTCGTTTCGGTTCAATTAAAAAATATATATCGGTTCGATTTTTCGGTTTTCTGTTTTAAAGTTCAGCTCTTTATAAGATAAACGCTCATTATTAACCTGTATGGTAGGATGATCGCGTATATGCGAGCGAAGGCCCGTGTTCGTTGAGCTCGGAGAGAGACATTGTGCATGGAAGACAGAGACGGAGAGCTTCCTGCGTACATCGCATGATTGTATAGACCGTTAACCCAAATTCATCGATTAATAACGATGTGTGAATGATATAATGAATCGATTTCAATTGTATTGTTTATGTTTACTTGAAGAAATGACCGAATATTTTGTGCTATCGACACTGTTTATTTATTTAACTCATTCGTCACTGCGTCCATCAGATATGCGCGTCTCCGAAGTCCGAGTCTCCGGAAAGCGAATCCAGCGTCTCATTGTTACGTATTTCTATGATGACGAGTTCGCCCTCTATACTTGCATTCCTACCCTTGTTTATTCGCACTTGCTTATCGTTACTTCTTGTTAATTTGACTAATGACAGAGTCAAGCTTATCGAACTAAAATAAAACAACATCCGAGAGAATATGCGCCACATGTCGTCTTTGTTTATCCCGTTCGTTATAATATCGCATCGCTATTCCTTCTGTTTACGCTCCGACTATTGAGATTGGGCCACGTGAGAAACAACAGCGATTCATGTTGGGCGACGAGAGTGTTAAATATAAGCGAGTACACGATAAGTGGCGGACACAAAGGATTAAGCCAGGTAGTCAGTTTAACACTCTCGTCGCCCAACTTGTCACTTACAACCTCTCTCCGAGCTCAACGTACAAATGTGCTTTTTCTGAATAACTGGAATTCGCTCGCAAATAAGCGACAGTACTCCTCAAAAGGTTAATATCAGATTTGTTTATTTTGCATTATTTTGTATTTTCGCTTATTTAGGCCAATCTATCATGAGTTTTATGTTTCTTGCGCGATCAAAGGCCTTTTCAAAATCTATAAAACAGATGTGAACAGTTGTGGATGTTGGTATATGATGGGTTAGTATGTCATCTTGACTATATTTTTATGTCTTCTGTTGTATTACTATATATTGCATGGAATGAATGTCAATCGTTTTTTTTTACATTTTATAATGAGTCCTATTGTGTTTGAAGATAAATTAATTCATTCCATTTTGAATCTAATATATGAAAATATATTCTGCATTTTTACTTGCATTTCGTTCGCTCCGTTCTGTTTTCACAGAGCAAAAACGTGTGTTATCTAGACTGCTTTATTGTCGGTCTATAAAAATCATCCGTCCCATAAAATGTCTCAAGTAGTTTCAGCTACCTACCTTCGCGTCACTTCTCGTCTTGTTCCCGTGCAAATGTAGGTTTATGTGTATATTGTGGGATGGGTTGAGAATCGCCTTTCCCTCGGTAATTTTGACACACTTTACGTTTTCCCGATACCGAAAAGAATGCGAAGTTTTCGATTTTTCGTCGCCCAAACCTACGGCGCTCGTTCGGTGTTGGATTGTATACATCCAGATGTTGTTTTCTAATTTCAATCCAATGGATTAAATTTACATTTGACTAAAGCGAAAAAAGGTTCTAACGCGTAACAGATTGGAAGTGTACAACTGTCGACATGATTAATTACCTTCATTCTGTATGCTCACCGTCAGTCTTCCAAAAGCCGCAACGAGATTAAGCAGCGCTTCTCAATAATTAAAATTTGCATCGCAGTTGGACGCGTTCTCACTGAAAGCGACTTTTCGCTACGACGTGTGGTTAGGTATCGTTTTAATTGGCTCGCACTACACATGTTCACATTCATGCGGACGATCTCACAACAAAGGGGATGAATAGTGGAGGCTTTGTGCAGAATGTGAATTGTCGCCGCAGTGGAACGAGAGGATAATAGCCACACGGACAGAAAAAAAGTCGTTAGGACGTCTAGCTTGATTGATGCTCGGATCGGGAGAGATTGGAAAATGAACTGTGAGCGTACTTTATTCTCAAAATCTAATATGGATCGGGTCGAAATTGTACAACATTTGTCTTGTAGATTAGTAATTTGAGTTTAAAAAGGATTTGTACTTTCATTTACGATGCGTGATGGACTAACAATCCATTTATAATACCGGTAATTCTCGATGGCTACGGGAGGTATGATATGATAGAATATCGCGATCAACGGGGGAATATATACTTATCACATGATTCTGCGTTGTAAATATAATATTATGTTCCTTGCTACTTGTCTATTTTTATTTTTTATAACACCGTGAATGTGACTGATAAAATTTCTTTCTACTGAGACACGGACTAAAACTTGCAAAATTCCCGATTTCCCGACAAATTATTTATTTCCGTCGCTGCAGATGAATACTTATATACTATAATACTTTGATGTGATTCGTAATTATATTACGGAGTAATACAAAAGTTTTGAACCTCATGTCTATTATATTTCATATCGATATTCCCATTATTAGAGTCGAGGTGTAGTAAATACATCACCGGTAGGGAAAGGTTAATATAACAATTTGATAAACATATGTGTACTGTATATATGTATACATAGATTAGACAGTTAGGCGTCCCTAGCGCCTAGATTTTGGCGGAAATGTCTCGATTTAGTAGCCTTCATCGTGTTGGTGATGTGTACGATTTCTGTTGGATAAAAATTTCAATCCCGAATTTTTCGGGACTACGTTTACTTATTTCGGGATTCATGAACACCTAAAACCGTCCGGGATCCGGTATCTTGCTTATAATGATCATCTTATCATTACACAGTTGTGTTATTAACAGATCTACAGGCTTATGAATGTCTTTTCATCCGTTGGATATGCGAAATATATCTTTTTTAAGGGTTGATATTGAATTTGTTTCGATTGCACGTAGCGTTTCGCTAAAATGTGATACACTTTTATACGTTACAAATTGACAATCTTTGAAGAAATATTTTATTGCCGGCAGTCCTGGACCTTCCGTCAGCTATTTTCTTCCGCATGTTCGAGTCGCAGGTGAGGGATTGCCTTTATCAGCTTAGGTTTTATTTTCAGCGACGGGCGGTGGATACCTGGAATACCTCCCTCGCCCGTAATATGATTTATCCGCCTTTAGGACTCCGCTCATATTATGGTTGGCAATAAAAAGTGTATGTACGTGAATTTTCTTGTTATGCTTAACTCCCCTTTATTAACGCAGCTAATATATTTTGTGATTTTCATTCGACATGTCTTCGCTATTGTGCATAATGAGATTCAACTGCCATAGCAAACGCTCATTATATCAAATTATGTGCGGTCGTATGGTAAATTACTGCAGTGCATTGCGGTTCGTATCGTTTCCAATGGTAATTGTATGAAAATAAATCATTCATTAGCTCACTTTGTCGTCAACATAGTTCAATTCTATTTCGAAGCGTTCCCTTTCTAGCTTTGCTACAATAATATTTGTTCTTCCGTCGGGAAGCTGTCGATCCGTGAAGTGCTATCGTTTCATTCAGATTTTGTCTCCATTGAATTGTCTTCGAGGCGGAAAGACGCCAGCCTCTGTGTGAACACTGTTATCGGTGCTAATTTATCTCAGCGAATTTCAAAATGGCGCAGCCCTTTAATTTGCGTGCACGCTGAAGTTGCCATGGAAGCCATAGTTGAGTGAAAAGAGCTTTCAGCACTCACAACAGCTATTGTGTGTTGTTTTTGCTTAATTTCCTCGCCGGCTAATAAAGTACTCGGGCGCATATGCTCTAAAAATACACCCCGACGAATGATTAAATTAGTAGTCAATTCCCAATACGATAAACTCTCGATTATTCGAGGCAAAAGGGAAAAAAACAAGGTCTCAAACTGTATTTTTTTTCGTTTCGGTTCAATTTTATAAATATATATCCGTTAAGTTATTTTGTAATGAGCATATTATCTGCAGTGCCAGAAATAAGTGCCGTTTTTATATTTCTGTTAAGAAGATTCTATTGCCAGATTTCAATCGGGCAATTTTTCATTGTTGGACGAATCAAGCCGTGGGAGGCATAACATACTGGATGACGATGTTTTAAGAGATTTGATGGGGACAAATCCAGGTCTTTCAAGCAATAAACGCATAAAGCAATGGATGGGTGAATAAATGACAACGAAAAAAATTTCAGGCTCGAAGTGGGTTGCATTTAAGAAAAGTGATGTGCGTTTTGTGGGATAAAAGGATCGTTAATTTTGAATTGCTGCCAAACATTGAATTGATCACTTCAGACGTGTATTGTCAACAATTAGATATCTATATTATTTGAAAAAATGCAAACAATAACTTGGAAAAGTTTTATCGCAATCGAATGAACGGTATGGCAGCGCATTACATACGAACAAACAGATATTCATTTTTATATATATATATATTATTAACCGAAGGATTTAATTCATAAGATCTCGAGCTAAATGACCAATATGTTCTATTTTCCGACGCTTTGTGGTTTTTAGAGACGTACGCTTTCTATGGTTTACTTGGAATTACAGTGTCGTTTTTCATTCGTTCGTTCTACGAAATGCTCAGCGTTTATCTATGATATTCCTTGTCTTTAACTTTGAGTCAAATAACATCGACCAAATGCAAGAGTATAATGTTTTTAATGAATTTAATTTTGACAACAGTTTTTCTAAATGACTCGGATTTGACGATGTCTTCAATCAATATTACACTGTTTCTATTCAATCAATTGTATCCTGATTGTCAAGCGAATTGGCTCTTTTGCTCACTATCATTGATTTGGTTTTCAGCACATTTATGGGCGATGTCCCACTTCTGAAATGTTACACAAAGCGCCCGACAAAGATTGTGGCTTCAAAATCTTCTGCAACCGCGACCGTATCGTCTGCATATTTTATATTATTGATCACTATTCCAATCTGTATGCATTGGATGCGATTTTCAAATCCTTGCCTTGCTTATCGGTAAATTTCTTCCTTTTAGGCTTCTTATTGTCCACTTCTACAACGTTGTCATTGCCATAAAAATAGTTCGGTTAATCAAAAATATACTGTAATATTGTTTTAAATTAAGTTTTTTTTCCCCTGTATTTAAATAGTATTTTTATTTGTTTACAGGTAAAAATCACTACGTCGAGATAATATTTTTTCATGCCTGAGATTGAAATCTTTATGTGGTAACGTATAACAAGCAAATCCTTCCCACATGGCGATCATAAACTGTTTTCAGCAGTTGAAACCCAGTTCCATGTTTAAATACTAAAATTTGAAAATCAGTGGCAAAGGTTCCGTGGGAATGCTATGAAAATAAAATATCGTTCTGAATTATTTTTACACATCCGATTTTATAAATTAATTTAAACATGAAACACGGTTCATCGCCTATCCATAGTTTAATAAGTAAATATTTATTTCCAAAATATAGTGATTTTATATCGGACACTGGCTTTTATTTTTTGATCATCATAAAATTATCCTCATCGTGGTCAGGGATTACACCTTTAAATTCTCATAAAACCTATAATAACAAAAAATATTCAAGGATAGAAAGTTAATTATAATATTATTTTATAAATTTGCTTTTGGTTTTAGCAAATTAAAAAATCAGTATGTGCAATTGTGATCAGGTTGTTATAATTTTCCTTGCATTTCACAAAAGACCTGTCGTAGAAAATATTTATAATATCCAATCCTCCATGCACAAACAATTTACATAAAATGTGTACAAGATAAAAAAGGCAAACATTATTTTAACTCTATTCAGGGCTCAGAGTGTTGCTTTTTTATCGGTTAATAACTCAAACCCACCACCTCATTATAAATTTACTTCCAGGAGTAGCCTTCTTTCAATTGCTCTTTCATTAAGTACTGCCTCTCATCAAAACAGGCGGGGAAATTTCAAATATCTGAATATAAATCTTTTTTTTTAAATTTCATAACGATTCATCATCATTCGTAGCTCTTAAAATTATGCCGTTTTTGAATAATCCACAGATAGAATGGCGATCATAGATGTGGCAATGATTGCTGCTGAAATTTAAGCAATTCGGCACCCTATATGACATATATGTTAACCCCTTAAGTGGATATGACGTATATATCCGTCAAGACGAAAGTCCTTGCAAAGTGGGTATGACGGATATATCCGCATTGTGAAAGTTAAGCAAACCTCAATAGAAAATGACAGATATGTCCGATTGCAGTGTTGTATGCTTTAGATGTAAAAATGATTCATCTCGGAAATTTATTTGTTCGAACTTCATGATTTACTATTTTCGTATACTAGATATGACGTACGTATCTGCTAGCGGTGAAAAGATCGTGTCACTACGGATGACACTTTTAACAGTGATACGTAACGTTGAAGGGGTTAACAATATAATGACCGATGATACAACATGTGTGCCATAGCCGAGACGGCCGTACACAATCGATATTTCTGATTTAAATTTTATTTTCTACAAATTTAATTTTTCATCAAAGATGCATTTATTAAGCTGCCTTAAATCTATTGTTGAGCGTAGTTAGTTATTTCGTTTGGAAGACAGTGTTTTTTTTGTTTGTCATATCGTCTGCGAGGGTGGTAGACACTTAAATAATCGAAGGCCCCATCTTATGCGACAACCCCCGCATTTATCTTGTTTTGCCATCCGTTATCCATTGTGTTTGGTAATGTGCATCGGTCTTAATTGCTGGAAACGGAGACCGACGTTTCAATTGCAACGTCCCGAATTGAACCAGTCGAGCAAATTTAAATTGGCGCGAGTCAAATTGGGACACAATCATGATAACTGCTCGGTTGGAAGGTTGAAATTTTAAAGGATTTCGGTTCAACAGAGTCTTCGATCGTAATTGAAATTTTAGGATGAACTCCTTTGCCCGCATTTGGAATATTAACTCGATGGATTAATTTAATGAAGAGCGAAAACAACTCTGCAAATGAAGCAGTCGTACCGCATAATAGTTGGAATTAATTCATTAGTCGAATTGCAATTCAACTCTGGAAGCGGTGTTCAATCAAGATTCGTACTGCACTGCCGTGAAAATATCTCTAATGAATCGCACTCGATGTTATCAGATTTTGAAGTGCACCCTGGTTTTTCTGCCAAAGTAAACAGAAATAAAAGACTTTCGAATGTAATTTAAAATGATTGGGTGACCTATAAAGACGATCGGCTCACTATTATTTTATTGAGTCAATTGAATATTTGTTTACATTGCTGAAATTAAATGGATGACAGAGATTGAATCATGCTACTTATATACTGTCCTGTGCATATTCATATTTGCGTTTGAAGGTTAAACTGTTTCGTTTTTCTAGGATCGAATTTCAAAACGTACCTGATGATCCAAAAAAGTTTTAATCTTCAAGTTGAATGAATAATGGCGACTAACATTGCTAGACAGCCATACGGTCATTGTTTAGAATGAAGACCCGCTATTGCGTGCTGTCATGTTAGTTTGTGATTATAATACGGTTTATATTTTGTATTGCTTTTTATTTATTTTTTTTCAATTGTACCGAGATGGTACCATACGAAAGCTTTCAAAATTTCCCTAAAGAATATTTGATGAATTTCATTCAGTTTTCGCCGTCGTAGCTTATCTTTGACGTTTTCTTTTAATTTTTGTTGTAAAACTTCTAATTGTCGACAGTAAACTTGTGCGGTTATAGTTTTTTACAGTTTAATTCATAATGAATTACGAGGCATATCCCGAAAGTAAGTGTACTAATTTTTTATATTTTACTAGATAAAGGGTATATGAAAAAAATACAGGATATTGTTTTCGTTGATATTTTCGTTCAATGCATCATCTGATGAGCCATGGCACAAGCTTATTTATGCCCACCTCGAAGAACTCTCTCGACAGCTCCTTCCCCCCACTTCAGAACCTCTTTCTGTACCAGTTCATCGTTTAAAATTTTAATTCCACCCTGTGTTCTTTCAAACAGGGGAAAATATGACAATCTGAAGGCGCCAAGTCAGAGGAATACTGGGTGTGGTTCAAAACATCCAAACCAAATAAATCCAAGAGCGCCTTGGTGGCTTGGTGGCATGCAAAAAGTCCACTTCTCTTGTCAGCATACCAATCCTTTTGTTTTGAATGCTTGAGATTTTTAGGGTCTCACAATATCGTTGTGCATTGATGATCTCTTCCTGCGGCAAAATTATGCATTTTTGATCCCAAAACAACGAATTGTGCTTTTAAATTTTTTGGCAGATGGGAAATTGGTGTGACACCACTGTGACGACTGTCTTTTGACTCAGATGTGTAATGAGCCACCCACTTTTTATCTCCAGTCACAGCAGAAATCGCGTAAGAAACTCGCGGGCGCTATTGATTCGCTCGGACTTTCACACAACTACAACGTGAATTTACGTACTACCGTGTTCCTGCTATGCTCGTTTTGTCAGCAGATCCCCCTATAATATTCACTATACACTTACTTTCGGGATATGCCTCGTATTCCCCGCATATCCCACCGTATGCACATAATAATCTTTTTTATAGTCAATTCGGGCTTAGGCGTTTTGGAATTGGTGTTCGGTCAAGGTGTATGGTACCCATCTTACTCCATAACACCTATCCTATTCGATTTTTGAGTAATTTGTTCGATTGATCAAAAAAAAACATACAACTGCTAATTATCCTGTTAAGCGGGGAAGTTTGTTTCCAATAACGCAACATACAGTGGGCGTGCACATTTTCGTTAGGACGTATATATACGTCCCGCCCTCTTGGCGTGAGTTCATATTAATTTTTTTTAACGATGCTTAAAATTTATAAAATAAAATGGAAACATAGAGTTTAAAAAAATAAAGTACATATATTCATACATAAATTCAAAACTCACCTTTTATACACCAGTATGTAGATTCTTTCCCTTTTTTGTAATAAATTCGACATTTCCTGGCTTTAGTTCCCTTTCATCTGTTCTTTGAAAATGCCTTTCAACTAAGCGTAAGGGTTATAGTGTAATAATGTTTTTTGATGGCATAGGTTGGCTTTTTACTATGCTGTCTGAATTGAGCATCAATACGTCTTTTTTGTCCTTCCATTTAAAAACTATGAGTTTGCCTTTGAATCTTACCTTATGCTACTAGTTACTGTTTACTAAGTACACGTCCACTCGAGCGCAATAGCGAAATGCAACCAATTTGCTACCTATCTTAAATTCATATCAAAACATGTATCGATAACTTTCGTTAAATAAAAAAAAGTCCTGCTTGCTTTAGGATTCAACATATATTTCGAGGACGTATATATACGTCATAACCAATTTTGATGCAGTTTACGTTGGACGTATATATACGTCCCGTATAATTATCAGGTTGATATATAATATATAATTATTATAGTATTCGATCGATTTGTGATTTTATTCGTTTTTCGGTTTATTTCAACAAAGAATTCGCTTTCTTTGCGCATTTGCTGTGTAATATGGCATTTGATAATTTCGGAGACATCGTGTCTCCTCGGCTACCCTTTCCACGGTTCTATGGAGCACTTTATTAGATACGTACGCTGTTTATGAGAATTATCCGGAGATGCTTCCAGAATAATATTCATAGGAGCTTGAACGCCAACCGCGCCAAAATATTTTTTTTGTCAAAGAAATATCAGCGCTTTTTTTTTCCAATTGGATTTAGTTCGAATATCAAAAATTGATCGACGACGCTTCGCAAGATCTTGAACCACCGTGAATGATTTAGTGTCCTTGCTTTAAACATTTTGGCCAATGTCCAAAGTCGATTTTTTTTTCTGGCTCACATGCCGGCGGCCGCCTCAAAGGGTGGAAAAAAATCGTACTTAGCTGTTAGCTTTTTTCCCCCCCCGAAATTTCTCTATATTTTTGCTTTGTTTTGTTCCATCTCGGGATGTTATTATTCGCTCGGTATATTTTCGACTGGCTTTTCCCGTGTGATTTATGAAGCCAACGGGGTCGTTTGCTCTATTGTTTCGGTGCTCAACACTTGAATAATTTGCGACATGTGGAAAATTAAAATCGGAATGCTACAGTGCGAATTTGTGCCCGAAATTCTCGTTTTGCGCCGTGCAGATTTCGGCGGGTTGGAGTTATTGCGCTTTCATTATAAGCGCTCTTAAATTTTCACGTAGGGTCAGCTCAGTATAACTCTCTGTTATATCCTGAACATCAGAGCAGAGCACTTACATAACTGCTAGACTAACAGTGATCATTTAATTGGGATGGAAACTCGTACAATTCTCAAATATATCGTTTGACGTCGCGTATACCCTTTTAAATGTTAATATTAGTCGAATCGACTAACATGTTATTTTTCACTATGAACAGTGGCACTGTATACATATAGTATTCATGCTATATAATATGAAAAACACATTATAATTTTGTTGATATTTGTAAGATACAGCAGTATACATTTGCGCAACGACATAACACGTAGATAAAAGTTTTAACATTCCAATTCTAAATGGAATCCCTGAGGCGTCTTTGAGGAAGTCGGAAAAGCACCTCGGGGAATACACATAAAGGATGTAACGTCTCCGGGGTTGCCTTTATTTAGAACAGGTGTGTTAATTTGAACATACATTATCCGTGATTTCCTGGAATATGAACTCAATGCAAGAGTTGGTTTATACACATCGAAGATATTGCTGTTTCAAAGTGCTCGTATAAATTTTACGTATGATTTATTGAGGGGCGATATCGCTTCGACGACGCTATAAGCCGTCGAGATAGTATATTATTTTCTATTGTGTCGATCATATTGTGCACATTTGATATTAAATCTTGGCGAGGTCGACATTATCATAATATATGCTGTTAATTGGAAGAATGAGGTGTCAAAAAAGACATTTTTTTAATCATTTTTATTATCTTTATCCGATGTAATAAATGTGTAAAATCGTTGCTGATGTCGATATGAAAATATTGGTCTCAGTCTGTGTCAGTACACGATGGAATAATCAACATCGAAAACCTTTTTGAGTAAATAATTGGACTTTTTGTTATTGCGGATTAAATGTACACTTTAGAATTGTATACTGTTTTATCCGAACAAGTTGAAAGCCATCATCTTCACTGAATAAAATGCCGTAGTGTAAGCATTTTCATGTCAAATTAACAGAAAATTTTACCAATGACTCGAACCGGTACTGAATTGAAAACTAGTAAAACCGTTCGTAGAAAAATCGTTATGTAGAGACATGTTCAGGTATGGCATCCGATCGCGAGGCACTCATTCATCATATCAGCGATCCGAAAAGCGGACCGATTGAACATACAAACCTTATGGCCACTCCGTCCTCTTTTAGGGTCTTTTGTGGCATTTTATATGATCTGTGCGATCACGGAAGCAACGTAGCGCGTAGTATTTTTTACAACATCAACATTCATTCACCTCCTCATTCGCTCGATATTGAAGGTATCATTACCTCCGAGTATAATTTCGAACGCTCATTCAGCAGGCCTTCTGAATGAACGTATTGACGAATGTTTTCGCGACTGTCTCGATAGGGAGTGTGTGAAGTTTGTAAAGACTGAGTAGTTTTCTATGGGAGACGGTGGAAAACTGCTCTAGACAACTTTTTTTGATTCTACTGGAAAGGGCTTTCTGGATTGCAGAGTCCAGTCCCTCCTTTCCTCGCTAGGATGTTGTCGGGCTAGAGTGAAGACATACGTGACGTTCATTGAGCTTATGTGTGCGTGAGCGTGAGCTTTGTATAAACAGAGCTTAAGCTATGTTTTTAACGTTTTCGTTAGTGAGCAAATTTAAAATCGATGAAGTCGTTGATGTCATAATCGCTTTACACCGATTACTTTCTGTCAGCTCCTAATCAGCGTAAGACAATCTTCAATTCGAGGCAGAGCCACTTGTCATGAACACTCGTCATTTCTTTACATAAACAATGCACAAAAAATCGATTCAAGTGCTCCTCCTTTAGAAGGAAATGATAATTGGACAAAGACACATTCAACACGCAGCGAAGAACAGCAAGCAGTTAAATAAACAAACACTCTCGATAACACACAATATTCGGTCGTTTCTTTGCGTAAACAAATAACACACTTGAAATCGAAATCATTATAAGTGGATAAATTTGGACTTAACGATCTATACAATCATGCGAGGAACTATCCGTCTCAGTCTCCTGAACTGCGCTAAATTCTCTCTGTCTCTGTCCGCCTCGGAGCTTCAATGCACAAGAGTGCTCTTTCTGAATAGTGAAGGTCAAAACGGATATTTCCGTAAGTACTCACAAAAGGTTAACACACTTGCTTTTTCTATTAGCTTGAAAACCAGCCTCGTTTGCATCGCCAAGCATCTTCTCCATTCTCCCGTCAACACTTCCCTTGTGCATGCTGTAAAATAAAATTACCTGTGGCTTTTGAGCTCCTCCAACAACTTCGGCATTATAACGGGCAGTTGACAGTGGGATAACTGCTTTTGATTTTTCAGAACATATGAAACCGCTGTAACATTGTCTGTCCATTGTGGATAGTCTCAACAGTCGAGACCTTGCCTGCTGAAGTTTTTCCACTACATAGAAAGTTGTGAAATAGTTGTCAGCAATAACCGTCTTCCCACTTCATTTGGTACTTGCTGGTTAATTCTAGTTGCACCTTTCACCTAATCTGACTGCTCTCTGGCCTCCCTTATTTCGGTATACAGGGTACCTTTACAAGGATATTAATTTCCTAAATCACAGACCCACCATCTGGTTTTTACAGACATCCCTAACCTATAATGCGAAATTATTTTTCTACGAAGAAGTCCACCTGAGAAATATGATAAAGTATTGTATGGATAGAAAGGATTAAAATTTATAGGTGTATAAATAGAAATATCCTTTTTTCTCGAAACACAAGTGTCAAATTCTTCCTGTGTTTATTTTTTGCTCAGATATTTTATGGCCCAAACATCTTTTTTATGATACACAAAAGTATCAAGTTCAAGTATATCTAGTGGTCATATTTTTTTATGCTTTTGTAACATTGGGTTTATCATATTTTGTATTATATCACGCCGGTACGCGCAGATCGAAAACTTCTATTAAATTGATGCACCAAGTCCTTGTGAAGGCACTCGGAAAATGTCGTTACATTCCGTCTGCTGCTTAAGAATTATATCGATTTTTACATTAATTCCAGACGACAGTTTATGCAAAACATGGTGGTCCGGAATGTGTTAATGCTGATAACAGCATATCACTTTTTTAAAAAGTATAAGTATAGAATTTTATCGTGCCAGGGAGGTATTTTTGCAGATATACAATGCAAATAATTGTATTGATAGGATTTGGTTGTTGTTTCGCAAGCAATCGGCGGGTATTGTTTGTTGCACCCACGTCTTCGCGAATGTCATTGTTGAGCGCGAGTGGGATATAACGAAGCAGCGACCAGACGGGAATTCGGGTGATATAATAAGACGGATTTAATGAAATATTTTGAAGGACAAACCGAGGATGCGCTTGTGAATGAATTGGCTATTTACGACCGTCGCGAGCTTCGCATTCCAACGTCTCGAAGATGAGCCAAACATATTTCCGAGAGACAAAAATGAAGCAACGCATACCGTGACAGACAGAAGACCTGACCGCCCCTCATCTTTGGCCTTTTCCCGCCATCGATCCTATTTCTATGGCATCTGACCCAAAGTAGTCATGTTACAAGCCCATTTAGTCGTTGCACACTTTTTATACGTGATATTTTCTGCTTACACTTTAATCGGGGGCTCGTAGCTCTTTATATCTAACCGGAAAGCAAAAACTATGGTTTCAATTCGTTGCACAGCGGTTTAAACGATTTCAGACTTAGAACAATGCCATATCAATGTAAAAGAAAACCACAAACTAGAAACACTTTCGGTATCAATGCATTGCTATGTAACGTTGGCACACTTTTGTTATCTGATTGATTTACTCTGCTACAAACTTAATCCAGTGTAGCTATCAAAATGCTCACTTTTTTAGGGGAAAATACTACGATGCGAAGCCTCTGTTAATCGTCGCAAAAGCATTACACGAGATTATCAGCGCAAAAAAAGTCAATCGATAGCCTTGGCAGCTGAAAGAGTTTTCTTCCCGCTGGTTCCCCAGCTGTCTCGCAGCTGTGGTCTCTCTCTCAATAAAAAAATGATAAATCTTACACCTTTTCGAACTATCCGCGATCTGCCAGCATATAGACTTGCGTGAATTACTGTTTTCATTCTGAGTTCTTAAAAAATTGAATCACGTTGTTAGAAATTTGATGAATCAACGAGCTTTGAAGTCTTAAAATGAAGCTCCGAATTTGGATAAATCATTTCAAATGGCTCGATTAGATTCACTGCAGCGAGAAGACATTTTATTCGGCAATAAACAAAATTCGCCGTAAAGATTCGAGCGCGATGCTACACGATGATGAGATTCTTTCGTAAAAATGTCACCGACACTCGTTCACAAATTACGGTAGACCAGAGCGCTTTCGTGTCGGTGCCGCACTATCGATTTCGAATTATCACTCGGCCACATTCCGGCTTCCGATTTTTTCTTCATCAGCTCGATACGTCGCACGGGGTGAAATTTTTCAGGCGGATATGATGAATACTTCGGGGGGAGTTCGTGTCGGGGTGAAAATTTTACGGTCGAAATTTATTTTTAGACCGCTGAGCCTTCGACACATTCGGCGACTGAGCCGCGCTTAATCACGAAAGGGCTCGGTTTGCGGCGAATTCCATCCGATCCAAATTAAACTTTAAAACGAAAAGCTCCACTCTATGGGGAGCGAACTTCATAAATCCGCTTGTTTGTGAATCGGGCTCTTTTGCCACACGGTGTCAAAAACCATACACTTTCCTTTGTTCGTTTTGAAGGGATTCGACAGAGCGAGGTGGATGCGCGCGTCGGATGTTAAACACTTTCCGATCGGTAATAGCGAATTAAAATATGCAATTAATCTATAACGCAACAGGAACACTCGAGAAAATGCGTTGAATGCATCTGTTGTTCGAAACCTTAGCGCATCTGCGGGCAATTTTAGTGTCAATACTAGATCGATATCGGTTTATTTTGTTATGATATTGTAAGTAAACAAAACAGCAGTCTACCGCGATGATGTTGTCGCCGATATATAAACGTGTATGAGTCCTTTTGACAGAAGTTGCAATACTATAAATTTAGCCACGTCTATCGAAGCTCTAGCCACTTTGTATCGAAAGCGAACGACGTTTATTTAAAAATAATTAACGTAAACTACTTGTAGACAAAAAAGCAGCTTTGTAGATTTAAATTTAATGTCTGCAATGTTGAAAGTTGGGTAGACTATAATTATTCTAATTTATATTGTATGAACGCTGATTGAAACAATATTGAGCTTTGTAGAAATCGGTGTAAAATTTCGATCACCGCCTCCCGCACTAGACGATTGATCTCCAAATGAGAAAGTGTTTCCATTTTCGAATTCGCAATGGATAAGATCGAAAGCAGAGACGACTTTATGCACTCCAAAACGCATTTTCTAGTAAAATCATCATAGTCGTCTCGAATAGTATTTTATTACATTCTGAAAAAAAAATTAAAATTGAACCCCAATTGAGAAGACCGTTTGTATTACCTTCAATATTGATGGTAATTATGAAAATTGATGGCAACGGCGGTTAGTGTTTTACGGTAAAATGAATAAAATTTTTGCACACATTTAAAATTAAACAATTTCCGGTCGCATTCACTAGTTTTTTCACGTTCTTGAACTTCTGAGAATTCGATATTTTCATCGGTGGCAGTTTTCGTGCAGCTTTTATTAATGAAGTGTAGAAATCGACGTCTTGCGTGCGACTGCAAATATTAGGACATGCCACATGAAGAGTCGGAATTTCAACTAGTCAAAGATCGACCGTGATTGAGAATGGCAATGAAGTTAATAGAGATTATTTAGAATTAAATTTATTATGAATAGTTGGTACCCAGCGCGTTGTCGCCACAGAAGTAATAATTCTAAAAATATCGTTTGATATTTGATAGAGTTATCTTGTTTGATTAGGAATGATAGAAATAATGAAATTTATTTTATTTTGTTGGTTTTATTATAAATATGAACAAATATAGAAACATAGATTTTTATATATAAGATCTACTCAAAGTTAATTTTACTATACCTATATTATTTGATTAAGTGCAAACAATAAGTTGGAAAAATTCTATCGCAAACGAATGAACGATATGGCAGCGCATAAAATACGAACAAACATCTTTTTATTTTTGTATTTCAGACTATGCCTATGTTACTCGCGCAATCCTTAGCAATAAATGAACGAAGTTTTATCGCAATCTGATGAACGGTATGGCAGCGCATTACATACGAACAAACAGAGATTCATTTTTATATGGCCATCAGGAGAATGTATTGTTTTGAATGAAAAAATAGGATCGGAAGCGCAATCGAGTTTGAGTTTTAGTTTGGAGGGATGTGTCGTATGCAACACGCGCCCCGTAGGAAGCTTTGCGTCGAGGGATAGAAGGAACGAAGGTAGATCTCCCGGCACGTGCGCGCGCACCACCCCAACTCGCCCCACCCCATCTCACCCAGCCCGCCCGACGCAGCGGCTCGCGGTGTCGTCGCATATGCTCACTATACCGAGTGCTATGACCTTCGCCATTCTAATATTATGTTACCATCGGTGCACGCGTTCCATTATGAAGGATCGGCTTCAAATCCAGATTGAACAAATACATATTGGAGGCTGCCATTATTATTTTCAATAGTCCGATCCAGGCATATCCCGATGTCCGATGGTCGTATACACAAAAATCTAGGAATGTTTAATTGATGCTAATTGATGGAGTTGTAAGCCAATATTTTAGCATCCGAATTCCACAATAAGTTTCGAATTTCGCTCCACGAGGGACATTCAAATTTAACTCGGAATTTTGCCGCATACATTTATTAGTGATATATAAAATGGAAATAGTAAGATGGCGCACGTATTGTTCGACCGCAGCGTTGTCTCGAAATCGTTGCCCTTCTAATACCCCTTTCAATGGACCGATCATATGGCAGTCATATGGGGCCAAGTCTGGACTGTAAGGTGGGTGTTCCCAGTATAATTGGGTGTATAACGAGTCCCAAAATACCGTAACCATCACCTTTCCAGCAGACTGTTTCTCGACTTTCAGACCTTTGCGAAATTTTTCGACCCAATCAAACGTCTTCTCAAAATGTCACTTGATTTCACGCCTTCGTTTATGAAAAAATAAATAATTGCGCGTTGTGCAATAGAGGATTCTTCTCGTCTTCTTTTTTCAGCGACGGGATCGAGAAACCTCTTATCCGATAAAAAATGCTACGTAATTTTCAGACCATGATGAAATGTATTATTTTATTTGAAATTGTCGATCGGTTGCATTCGTCGCGCGCTGAAAGATGATTGTGTTAAAGTTCGATGAGATTTTAAATGTTTGTCGTTAGGCAAAATCTTGATCTTGTTTTCATTCAAAGCGGCGAGTGGCCGCAACGAAGCGAGGACCCGCTCGGGTCATGATTGTTGACGGATTGTTTTTTTTAACTTAATTATATAATTGATTTTAGATGATATGGCCTATATAAATATGTTTGGTCGTTAATAGTCGTTCGTTTTAGTTTTTGCCGGGTACGTCCGCGTGGGAATGTGACGCGTTATAACGAAACCGCGCAACGATGAGCGCGGACGTGGGGCGCAGGGCGCAGGGCGTAGGGCGCAGGGCGCGAGTCGGGGTCGGAGCGGGGTCGGGTCGTGCGCGTCAGTCTGTCGCGGGTAGAGCCCCCGTGCGGCCGCGCCCCCAGCTTGCGCGCCTCTGAGGAAAATCGATACTCGACCACGTGTTTTTGTTACAACACAATACCGACACACTTCCAGCCGGTAAAACAGCACCCTCGAAGATCCGCCTCCGCCCCCTTCGCCTCTTCCGCCTCCTTCGCGCCGTTCGCCCCGTTCGCCCCCTTTTCCCACTGCGACAAAGCTTCATTCATCGCTTGCCGGTTTGGCGTCGTCCGCGTGCATCCCGAGTGCCGACTGGACGTCTTCCGCGACCCGATGTTTACGTCGACTCATAAACAAACGGCGTCGTCCTCTCTTCTGCGATATTAAAGCCTCTTCATTTTTTCTCCCCTCGTCAGTGAACGTAGCGAATCTCGAGGACGACGACGACTCTCGCGAATGAGTCCCATCGATCTCCGAATTCGAGTGCCGAGATCCGAATCTTCCGACGCGTCTTCGACAGAGTGAGTATTTTGATCGCTTCCGCCCTCCGACCCGCCGGCATCTCGACGGTTGCATCGCGACCGAAACCTACAACATTCCTCTCCTCTCGTCCTATCGATTGTTTCGCCGTGTTTCTTTGTCTTCACGTTCGGCGCTCGATCGAATTTCAAAATCATCTGTTCAAATATTATTCCGAGATGATGCGAATTCGCCGCCGGCGGGAAGCGAACTCGGTCAGATTGATTGTGTTCGACGTCTTCTTTTGCATCTCGAGCGTCGTTACGTAACGCCGAACGAGCAGATCGTCCTGCGGATCCTGAGAAAGAACCTCGAAGATCGTCGTCGCCCGTAACCTTCGACGCGGGATGTAAAAATTACAATGCAAATATTTTTAAGCGTTCTGCGATTTGATAAGTTGCATTTATTAATTCGTACGTCATCGTAGACGATTTGCGTGCTGAACGTTTTATTGACATTCTTTATCTCGAGATTGCAACGTTCGCGATTCGACGAAGGCCGTTTTATTTTCGATTTCAATTTTAAACGACGTCAAATGTTAACTCTTTACTATCCGTGCCCGCGTTTACGCTTGATGGAATCATAACGTTAATGCCCGTGCCTGCATCAACGAATGACGTAACTTTAGCTTGAAAAAATGTCGTACGATTTTGATACAGATTCAAATTTCTTTTTAGGGATGACGATACACAAATGTGTCATGGAATACGTCCAAATATAATTCAAACCATGCCTATTCATACAGTTCACAGATTGAAAATCACTGTTGTGTTTGAATATATCGATTGCGAAATCGCTCGAACTTTAAAGTAAAGTGTTAAAAAAACACACCGAAATGTATTGTTTTATCTATTTAATCAATTATTACACGATCATTGTCTGTATCGGATTGTTTGCATTGCATTATGACCCAAGCAAGTCCTTGCGGCTTAATGACAGCTCGCCGCTCCAAATTATAGATGAATTTCCTCATCAACATATCGAAATGACTGCGAATATAGAATCATTTATTTTTTTATATTCAAATCATTGAGATTCTTCTTTGAAGCTATCGATGATGCGACACGCGATAATTCTCTTCGCTTGACTGTCGGAATTCCATTGCGAATTTTTGTTTGTATTTTTAATTCTGAACAGAATGTCTCCCACGCCTTGTAAATAATATAATAAACTGGCGCTTAATCAAAAATGAACACGCTATTATCAGCGTTTTGACAGCTGCAATAAAGTCGCGTTGCGAGCTTAATAATATCAATTCTGATTTATAACGTCTACGCCCTTAAATCCAGAGCAGCGTATTTTCAAACGTGAAATTAGCAGACATGCCATTTCTGAGAATGCACAAAAATTACATTTTTTGGCGTATCGTATGCATTATTTGCCATCGCATGCCTCAAAAACCGCTCATTAGATTCGGGCTTGAAAATTACTTTCGGGGCAGAGCAGGGATATCCAATCTATATGTACACATTTCAATCTAAACAATTTTTGAAATTCATAAAAGAGTCCTTATATCATTTTTTTAATTACTGATATATTGTTGTCAATGAGCGACCTTATGTAAGATAAATTTTCAATAAGGCAAATATTTTAAGCGATGCTGGTACTAGACAGTTTGGCTCGCTATCAATTTTTTTCACCGGGTATTTCAGCATTTGATGTATAAAGCTGAAAGGAAAATTCGGCAGTCGAATACGCTCGAATAGCGGCCTTTGTTAACATTCTTGAGATTCGGTAATGGCGTCTGCGCCATTGTGACTGTTTCATTAGTCCATCATCAGATCTGCGATACTTGAATCGGGATTTGCCTCCGATCGATCGATCGCCCCGTTGCCGCGCATATCATCGACGATGGCAAATCTGGAAAAAATATTATGCTGATGTTGGGGTTCGCGCGGGAGAAGCCTCACCCTCTAACTTCCTATGCGAAAGTGGACATGCCGATATAGCGTTAGCATTATCGAACCGTCCCGCGTAGAAGCGACCCCACAATTGGAAATATTCTTGCCATAATAAAATTGTGTTTTGAAGAAAGAATGCTCGGTGCTTCCCCTCTATGCGATTTCGCTTCAAATATTGCCGAATCGCCGCCGCAGGGAAATTTGTGCAAAAAAGCACACACTCAATTATGCAGTTCGTTGTATGAAAAATACATATCGGACTCTAGGCTGGACTGGCGAGTTTATGCTAAATTTGAATTGTGAATTCAATTTGTAGTTTAATAGTCTGTAAATTTTGAAATCTTATTAAGATATGTATATGATTTTTTTTGTGCGGAAAATCGCACAAAAAAAAGCTATGACTTTCATAGAAAAAGTGAAGATGCGCTCCATGGATTTTAAAAACCGCATAACTTTTAAACAGCTACATAAAATATATCCAAAATAGCATTAAAAAAGTTAATAAAAAACAGAAAAATAATAAGGCAATTAAAAATATATTTTTTTTGTAACATTTGAAGGACCTTTTTGCATCATTGGTAAAATTTTAAGGATGTCTAACATCTGGCATCTCAAATGTCAGACATCCACTAGAGAAATACTAATTATCTTAATTACACACTATTATCGCTTTATAATAATTTTCGTTGCGATTTTCGATATGACTTAAAATCGTTCTCTTCTTCGGAAGAAATAATATACTCAGTGTCAATGTCATCATTGTTCTGTGTAGATTTTCTCTTTTCAACAATATAATTCATAATTAGTAAAGATGTCACTATAGTCCCTAATTTAAAAAAATCACAAAATGGCGACTGTTTAAAAAATCATAGTTTTAATTTGTTTTTAAATAGTTAAAAAAAAAATTGACATAAATCTGGTAGGAATAATAGAGGATTATATAGAAAAAACTCCTATCCAGTTTGAAGTAAATTAATTCATTAAAACTTGAGATTTGATGTCAACCGTGTTGAAAAAAGTAGTTTCGAGATAAACGCGTTAAAAGATTTCGTTATAGTAGGATCTGCCAAGTTCCCGCTTCACTTAAATAGCTCTAACTCCGTAAGTAGTTGGAATTTTGGAAATTCCGAAATTGAAAAAATTGCTCTAAAAAATCCGCATAACTTCGAAATCGCACAATAAAGTCGCACAAAAAGAGGTTTGAGTTTATATAGTTTTCACATAATATTATATATTAGTTAATTAATATTTTGGATATTATCGTTAGTATTTGAATGGTGTATGGATCTGAATCTGCTGTACGATGGTTTGTAAAGATAGTCAAACCATCGTATAAAAAGTGCCTAAGAATCTTGCTGGTATTTGAATTTTTGCTAAATGTATTTTTTTTGTCGGTATCCTTGTATGATTGTAAATTTTAGTCAATCCTTCGATTACATCATTGTTTAAATGTCTATAATAACAAACAATTGGATTCAAACAATATTAATTTTTGCGTCCCCCGTCATTAGGGATTCTGATTTCTTGATGTTTTTCATTTCTCCAGAAATGAGAATTTTCGGTTTCATTTCTCAAATTTCTCGAGAATTCTTAAAAAAATTTGATAAACAGAAAGTTTTAGGTAAAACAGTAAAAAGTATTGCGTATAAATATTAGTGTGTAATTGAAATAAAACAATTAGAAATAAGGCTAACATCTAAAATTAATTTACATTGCTTCATATTGTTTTTAAATTAACCCTTTAAAAAACCAGGACTTGTTATTTTTCATCTCGGTTTCGTTCCTAATATTTATATGGGTTCGGTTACGGTTTTTATCCCGCGAAAAACACAGTTTTTCCGGTTATGGCGAAATGATAAATTTTAGGACGTATCTTTTGTTTCTTAAACAAAGATAAGATGAATTTGAAAGTAAGAAATTTGGGATTTTGTCATATTTAGAACCTAATAAAAACTTTCAAACAGAATGCATTTTGGCAGAAATTTGAGATTTGTCTCAAAAACATTCGTACAAATTGTATTTTATTCAATAAAAATTTCACGAAAAAAGATAAATTCTCGAGAAGAAACACTATTTAAAAATTTCACATGTGACACATTATCGTTAAAGGAATTCAAATACCTAAAAATCAGTTCTTAAAATGTCGTATCAATTGTGAGGCATAAGGAATCTTTATATGCGAATTATTTGAATAGGATCTATGAGTGAGTGGCGAAATTATCATATTTTTTTAATCAATCAAGGATAAAATTGCTACGAGACTTTCAATCGAAAATATTGATACTTTTCAACTCCTTTATTTGTTGGTATGGTGAAAGTGTATTCCAAAACCTTTTAAATTGAAATCGAACTTTTATAATTAGTACAAAAATTCTAGGCACAGATCTACTATGCCAAAATTTATTGTTCAAATTTTATACAATTGAATTTGCGATGGATAGGTCCCTTTTATAGTCACAGCTATATTTTGATCTATTCTATATATCGAGTCTATTGAAAATGCTTATATTTTCTCACATTCGTATCGAAATGAAAGCTTTTCTTTTGTGTGAAATAGAGAGAATCGATTCATTTTTTTTTTCAATACATTTTTTGGCGAAAGTTTCGTCATTTACGGTTTCACGTCACGCAAAGATTTGGTAGTTTCGTAGAGGGTAAAAATAACGGATTGCTGCGAAAGCGCTCTGAACTCAATTTTCAAATTCAATCGGCACAAATTCACCGTCGATCTTGACCCGTGCTTTAATGTTAGATAATCTTTCAAGGCAGTGTTTCATGGGTAGAGTAATTGACCTGAAATGTGTAATAACCCGATGGACTTCGATGTTTTCGTTTATTTATTTGCCTTTTTACGATTTCTAAGGTCGCGCACGGGAATCGGCGTCCTTAATTCCGAACGAAGGAATTTGTTTTACCCCCCCCCCCTATGGACGTCCTAAATGGAAGATGAAAATAGGGGCAATAAAAGCGGAGTGAATATATTCAAATTTATATTTGTTACGAAATCACCGCATTGCGGTAGAACGGAGCGAATAAAAAATCCGACGATAAATCTTCGAATTCCAATTATGCCAAACTTTTGTTTTCCATGTATGGAAAAAAGTTTCATAATTGAAAATTGACAGTGTATTATCGGGGGGTTGCGGAATGCCCGCGCAGCCCTCGCGTTCGTAATTTAATCAAGACGATACTCTGCACCGCGATAAAAATATTTCACCCTGTTAACACACATATTGCTGCGTTTTTTTAGCGATCGCGGCGGTAAAAAATTTCGCTCGTTCGAATAAAAACATCCTGGTCGTAAATAAAATTCAGTCGAGCCGCTTTCCACTCGGGAATGACTCATAATGTAGTATTATTTATAGTGTTGTTCATTTTTCTGGAATTCTTTTTCGTATTTGCTCGCCAAGGGCGAAGCGTTCCCTTTATGAAGTTACGTCGCGTCCGACGTTGTCATTTAATGGAGTACAATAGTGCACCTTTGTCAGCGAAATGAAAAGGTTGCTACGTTAGGCAATCGTATTTTTATGTTAGTCTGTATAATATAAAAGATGAATTGTGCTTGATGAATCTTTGGTTCCGTGTATACCGCTCCGAATGATTTTGATGCGCATAATAAATTACATCTGAATATTTTATCGGCTATTATGATTCTCTTTAATGCCCCAATCCAGTTAGGAATAGCCTGAGACAATGTTTAGAGTCTGCTAGATCAAGTATTGTTAAAATATTCAATGATTTACTGTTGTTTTGTGTTTGTGCTCCTAAACATCTGGTCAACAGTTCATCTCGTGATCAATCTTCTTAGATTGATTTAATGAGTTTTTGAACTTCTGCAGTCAGAGGTGGCTTATGGTGGTGGAAATTATTGAGTACTCTTCTATAGGGAATCCAATCCCGAGCCAAAACTTCGATCCTGGTCATGATTGAAGGCGAAATGATTTCATTTATTTAAGAAAAGATAAAAATACAATTCAAAAATAGATTGATAAAATATTATTTTGAAAATATGCCATAAAGCATCGAGTGTTTCGTCATTTAGTCTGGATCTGATATTGGAAGTCAAGCAACTTGCTGCTGAAAATGTACGCTCAGTCTCCACACTCGCTGGAGTCGTATCGTCATCAGATATTTAAATGCTAGTTCGAGTTGATGACCGCGTGAGCCCCCATTTTCGTATAACACCATCAATGTGACTGATAAAATTCCTTTCCGCTGAGACACAGACTTAAACTTCGGCAAAATTCCCGATTTCCCGACAAATTATTTATTTCCGTCGCTGCAGAAGAATACTTATATACTATAATACTTTGATGTGATTCGTAATTATATTACGGAGGAATATAAAAATTCTGAATCCCGTACCTATTATATTTCATATCGATATTCTCATTATTAGAGTCGAAGTGTAGTAAATACACCACCGGTAGGGAAAGGTTAAGATAACAATTTGAAAAACATATATGTACTCTATATATGTATACATATATTAGACAGTGACTGACGCTAGGCGTCGCCTAATTTCCTCAATTAGTGGTTACGCTACTGTTTTCAAGCGTCCAGACTTCGGCGGGAATGTCTCGATTTAGTAGCCTTCATCGCGCTGGTGATTTTTTCGGGATTACGTTTACTAATTCCGAGATTCATGAGCACCTAAAACTGTCCGGGATCCAGGATCCCGGGATTGGATTCTCTACTCCTCTAGCTTCAACCTTGCGCATTGCATTGCATCTTGCGCCAGCGGCCTTCGCCTGCTGGATAACTTTGGATTTGAGGATTTGCATGTGTGGAACATTTTCGGTAGAAAGTTGTACAGATTTCGTTTCTTTCATCGAGTTTGCGTGTCGACATGAATCAAATTTTAGGTGCTCAGTCAAAACTAAACTAATCGTTATATTCAAAACAAGAAATTAGTTTAGAGAATATAACATCTTCCTTATTGTGTACAATAGAGAAGTGTTTTTATTAAAACGCTAATAAACCGAAGTGCAAGAGACGGAATCCGATTTTCCACCTCAGATCGGACCGAGACCGGAGCGAGATCGAACCGTTACTGGCACCATAGTGTGGATCAGGCCTTAACGTACTGTAAAACATATTTACGATTCGGTAATTTTTCAATGTTTAAACACTAGTATTTGATTAAATATGAATCTACTAATAATTTGGAGCAGCAAGTGGCCATGAAAAAGAAAGATTTAATTTAGGTCGTGATTTGTATCATCGTGATTGCTCTTCTTTCAGGTTTTTGACAAAATACCATAGATTTCAAGTGTGAAAAACGAAAAGCAAGATATGGACGATTAAAAAAATTAAACAATGACTGTCAATCATATTATCCACTTATCGAATGTTTTCTAATCCATATTTCTATATATTTTTGTACGCAAGTCGCTTAACTATCATAGTCGATGTTTTATCAGTTGCCGTGCAAATAAAACGGTAGATTTTATTTGAGTTTCTCCTGTTTCGTTGTGGGTATCTACTGTTTTATTTTTTGACCTCTGCAAATTCTCAATTGCCAATGTCAGCCACGATATAACATATCATTAAGCTATCATTAATTTCTCCAATGGAATCTAAATTGCTTAAGAAGACGACCAGTTTAATTTCAACCTTGATGTTAATATTTTAAATTTTAAAATATAAACCACGAACGAACCGTGTTGAATTTTGAAACATGATTTGAAAAGTGCTCAAATCGGCTATAATTTTCATTGATTTCATCACAATACCAATGAAATGTTGCCCTTTCAACAAGGGCGTTTGTTGATTTTGCATGGATTAAATCTGTATTTATGGTTCTGAAATTGTGCTTTGATTAAGATTTGCTTCGTTCGAAAATATTCATAGTAATGGTTCTATTCCGGCGTGCGCCATTTGCATTGCTAATGCTCTTCTAGATCGAAATTCGCCTTTATCGGGCTCGAAAAGTCTCGCAATAATGTCATGGCGTATTCTTTAAATAAAAACCTTATCTAAACCACTGCTCGATAAATTTCCCTCGCTCGCATTCGAGGGGTGAAAAACCGACCCGTCTATGGGTGGTCTGTCTAACCCCCATTCCAGAAATAGCTCCGCGGGGAAACTATGTTAATACGAGTGAGAGCTGGGTCAGACTATCTTCTGCACTGTCAAGAATATATCCGCGTCATGTTGGCCTTTTTTTTATACGAACGAGCATCTCAAATTCGGGATCGTCGAAAAAAGGCATTCCATAAGGAGCGAAACTTTGAATGCGAAGGGCCATCACCATCGATTGTATCGGAAGCATCAATGTGCTAAAAATAAGGGTCTTCAAATTTGTTTTGAGTGTATAATGTGACCTTTAAAATGTGAATTTTGGGGCGCACGTGTCTGGAATTAATTTGTTATTTTAATATGAATACCGGGCAGAGGAAACTTTGTATCCTTTCAGCTGGGATACTAACTGTTGGAGCATTTTATAAATCATCAGGAACGTTATGGTTAATTAAGAACAATGCCACAGAAATGTTGTTGTAGTGGGAATAAAAAAAAAAACACAGTACAGACAGAATGTTTTTCAAAGACTACCGTAAGATTGGAAGCAAATGTTAATATTTTTAAACATTGATCATTCCCATTAGAATTCATTTTTTATTACTGTTTTTGGCGACTTACGGTCTCGCGTTATCATAGTGTAAGATTATATCGCGCCTGTTGGAGAATTTTACTCATGTTTCAACTACAATCTTATCAATTGCTTACTTTATTTGGGAGTTGATCTAAATTGAAAATTTTCCGTGCAAAAAATTTGGATTCAATTCTGGCTTTATTTTCTGTTGATTGCGATTACTATAAAAGATATTACAATTTTTGTAAAAAAAAATGTGTTTTACGGTTTCTCCACCACCCGTAGCCAATGTGTTAAGACAGGACTAGAAGAATTAAACGATGTCATTTCAAGTCATTAATACACTGACTGATACCATTCACCGCAGACTGACTTCGCGTCCTTTTTTTTGTTTCAGTGGACATCTTTTTAAAACGCATTGGGAAAAAAAGGGATTTCCAGATTGTTAGGGCCGAGACTGGGATCAAGGGTCGCGCATTAAGCATTCGTTCGATGCTTAAAAAAGGCATCGCTTTCTTTGTGGGCGGTGGCAGGTGCGGCCAACGTTTGATTTACGACTCAAGTTCTTCGATGTGAAATTTAACCATCCACTCTCTCTTCGCTGCTGGAAACCGACCACCCTCTTCCTACCCTTACATTACCCGGGCGGAATTTTCACGAGCATCGATAAAGGCACTTGCCCGGTTGTTCGGAGAAGCGGTCACCGTAGTATACATGTATCGGCCTTTGCCACACAAATTTGTAGCCTCCCTTTTTTGTGTGGAGGCTTTTGTCACACTTCCGGGAACGAGGAAAATCATGCGACGGATATTGCTAACCCCTCAGTTGTGCCGTAAATATTCAAACAGTGTGCAATGTCTGGGCAGAGTTATTACAGAATCATATTTTTGCAGCGCGTTTTTCCTTTTAAATATTCAGAGTGGATAGGATGATGGGTAGCTATGCTGGTGCCTTT
This sequence comes from Stenopsyche tienmushanensis, assembly GCA_008973525.1. Taxonomy (NCBI): domain Eukaryota; kingdom Metazoa; phylum Arthropoda; class Insecta; order Trichoptera; family Stenopsychidae; genus Stenopsyche; species Stenopsyche tienmushanensis. The sequence goes on from WACJ01000017.1 coordinate 1,370,693, forward strand.
TGAGGTCAAGCGGGCTTTTCTCTTGAAGTGGAGGGAAAACATGAAGGGTGAACGTTCACCAGTCCTCTTCAACGAAACAAGTATTACACAACGAAATAATTATGAAAATGAGATATTTTAAAAATAACTGTCGTTTTTTGTGAATTTTATTGTCTTTCCTTGTCTAAATGAATACATTATTAAATTATTCTATTTGTGAGAATACTACCAATCTTAATAACGAGGAGATGGTCTCTCAATGCCCTTTATATCGTCAGCATTCGTTTATTCTTCGACTTTCAAAATGCGCCAAGCGATCGTACGACGGTCTTGCATACTGGTTTAATAAAGAATTGTTTCACCGATAGTATGTGGTTTTTTCTGAAGCTTCTAAGGCCTTTTCAGAAACCGTAAAGGCAGAATTCATAAATTGTTTCTCTTTTTAATTTGGTTCTAAACGCCTTTGAAAATATTTTTTATCCTTTTTGACGCAACTGGGATAAATTTAGATGGCGATTTAATTTATTGGGTACCATTGCTTCGTTTGATAGCTGTTCGCTGCAAATGATGCATTGTGGCTTTGGAGCTGTTTCATCACCACATCACGAAAATCCATATTGAATGTAGTCTTCGTTGTGCTTCTTTTTCAGTCTTCTTTGGCATTTTTGTAGTGCTTGTGCTATGTTCTTCTGTGTGTAAAGACGAATCTTTTCCACGGAAAATTGTATCCATTGTAACGTGGGCGAGAGCCCTCAGCTGAATACTGAGGCCCAGTTATCTTCGTCATGCTTCTGTCGACCAGTCCATGTTATCTTCGTTCGAGCTTCTGACGACCCGCGGCTGCCGCGTCCTTCGTAACATCGACGAGAAGGGCTCCACAGGGTGGTGGTGTTGGATTTTAAAGACGATTTTTTCTCCACGGTATGCTTATTTGTTCCACTTTGAACAGACTGCGGCTGCGAGGCGTGGAATACCCAAACTCGAGCTCAGAAGTGAGTCTGAACTCAAGCTTTCAAGGAGAGGACTTCGCAGACAGGACTCAGAGTAGTCTTAGTTATACCATATTTAAAGAAGTGTAAAATTTAATATTAATCACATGAAGAACGCATACAAAATTCATTAACACAACTAATAGTAATGAATGGTAACTACTGCCGCAAGACGAGTGAATGTGACGTAGCACGGTAACACGACTAAAGTACGCTGATCGGTTGGTAATTTGTGGGATCGTTGCTATCCTTGCCTAGTTTTAGCAAAGGAATTACTGGTTTTGGCAAAGAAAATGGCTGGGAAATACCTCATATTTAGGCACGCATAAAATATTTTAGTTATATGAATGGCAGATTTTTTTATTATCGTATTATCGATTGTGTCAAAACCCAGGGACTTTTTGTTTTTTAGTTTTCTAATGATTTTTGTTATTTTTAAAGGAGTTACCAATTTAATTTTGTGCATGTCATTATTTGAGCTTTCACGGAAATCCCTAATTGACTTTTTTAACAGCTTTCTTTGTTTTGCTGTCGCTCATATTTTCGAAAATCTTGTGATTTAGGCACAAGGTTTCTGCAAGCATGTTTGTCTTTTCTAAATCGGTTTCGGCTATCTTATCGTTTTTAACCAAAATAGGAATTCTCGTGGCTTTGTTTTTGTATGATTTGACGGTTTTCCAAAGAGATCCAATCTGAATTCTAATGATCAGTCAGCACGATGACAGATTAATCCCGGAATAGAAATATTAATATCTGGTTTTAGGTGTCTGGCGACATAAATAGGTGACAAGCGCTGGAGGACTATTGAAAAATATTTTAGTTATAATATTGTCTTATTTGACCTCTAGAGTCATCAATATCAATTCACGGCGTGGAAAGCGACGTTCGAGTAGTATATTATCTTCGATTGTCCATAAATCACTGTAACCTTTCGCAGTAAATTCGCCATCAGCTTGCTTACACGCTCTTAATCTTCCGGCGTCCCTCGAGATCGAAACCCTGGAAAAAACACTGTCCCGGGATTAAAAAGAATAAGAATAGATTCGGGCATGTATGATGGATTCTTCCAATATTCAAACTGCGGAAACCAATAGGTACATACGTGATTGCGTTAAAGGTACCCGCGTTTTTGCTATGGAAATATATCGCCGTATCTGATTTTGTTATTTCTGATCCTTTCCAGGGATACGACCCGAGGGACTCTCGAGGAAATCTTATTTTTTCCTCGCGCTCTTCGTCCTATATTGATGTAATACCTTGTCTTATATTCGTCTTTAAAATATTCAATCGCAACACGAATTTTTCTCCACTTCATATGTGTGGAGAATGCGTCAATCGATCAGATTTTAGTAGCATCACTTTTTTAAGATTATTCAAAGATGTCACTATAGTGACATCTTTACTAATTATGAATTATATTGTTGGAAAGAGAAAATCTACACAGAAGAATGATGACATTGACACTGGGTATATTTATTTTATTATTTGTTGTTTTCCTGTTTTTATTTTTATCAACTTTTTTTAATGCGATTTTGGATATATTTTATATAAAAGATTCAAAGTTATGCGGTTTTTAAAAATCTTCACTTTTTCTATGAAAGTCATAGCTTTTTTTTGTGCGATTTTCCGCAGAACGCATCTACCGCACAAAATAAGTTTTAAGTGTATATCACTATTTGCTTATCGATTGTTGTGTATGGTTTTCTCTCTTGTGTGAAAATAACACGCTGTGATTTGGGCTTGTTCAATTTAATGCGTCATTGGTTGGTCCAGTCATCAGCTCTGTATATGGTGTTATATTGTAGCGAATTGCCTTTTCACCAGTAAACGCCGAAAAGATATTTTCTTTACCCAATGTCGTTCAATTATTCTGATCAGTCGTGGTGCGTTTGCATCGTTATTTAAACTTATGACTCAATTTATTTTTTTCAATTTACAGTCATTGACGATCCCGAGGCGATCAATTCAGCCGATTAAGATCGCTCATAAATGATTGATTTGCAAATATTGACAATTAAAAACTTCTTGGAAGTGATGAATCTGTACAATTATTATAATCACTCAAGTTTTTATACCAAGATATATTAATACTTCTTTCAATATTACTTGGGACTCGATTTTTAAAGAAGTGGGTTGTTGCATTTCATAAATTGGCGGAACTCTATCCCTCCCAATTTTTTTCGTTGCTTTAAAATTGTCATTTGATACTTTTTGTGCCGAAATTGAATCGCTCGTTAGTGGTTATTTAATGAGGGGAGTTTTGGGAAAGTTTTTAGAATATCACCGTCATTAATATTGGATTCTTAAGAATTCTATGTTTTACATTGCTTATTACGTTTTAGCTTCTTTGTTTCAAAAAAGTTTTAGTGCGATTAATCTTCGGTAAATTTAATTTTACGATGCGGAATTTTTTGTTCGACATTACTTCGCAATTTAATGTATTGATATCTAGTGATGGTGATTCGTAATGTGCAATATGCGGTCGGATCATATAATCAGAATGAGTTAATACGAGGGTCATTCAGGAAGTTAAATTGTTGTCGAAATCGAGACATTTCTGTAGTCAGAGCACCAGCTTTTGCATACCAGTGTCGTGTCATTGGATTACCTCCGCCACTGGATTGTATTTTGGGTTCTGGGGTATAGTGAAACAATCACATCTAGGTAATTCAATCCCGAGCCAAAATTTCGATCCCGGGATTTCGGGATTGCATTATTAGAGTCGAGGTGTAGTAAATACATCACCGGTAGGGAAAAGTTAATATAACAGTTACTACCCCTAGGCGTCATCTAAGCTCGACAATTAGTAGTTACGCCATTGTTTCCAAGCGTCCAGATTTCGGCGGGAATGTCTCGCCTTTGTCGTGCTAATGTGGTGTACGATTGCTATTAGATAAAAATTTCAATTCCGAATTTTTCGGGTTTACGTTTACTAATCCCGGGATTCATGAGCACCTAAAACTGTCCGGGATCTCGGGATTGGATCTCTTACTCTCATGTCATTCCCCGCCTCGATAGAGTCCAGTAAATCTTTTCCCTTTTGTGCACGCGATTCTGACGGTACTCCGGTGTGAATATTCTGGGCATCCATCTTGTACGCAACTTCTTGTAACCAAGTTTTTCCGATCACCAAGGAGTCTTCGACAAATGTCAGGAAATTCTTCATGAAGGTCGTCAAGCATCACATGGCGATCATTTCGAACTTGTTCGTCAATTTTTTACACAAGTTTGTCAGAAATCGCTGATGGTCTCCCACTTCTTGCCTCGTCGTGAGTATCAGCACGGCTTTTTTTTTTAAATAAACTAACCAACTTCGTGACATGTTGTCGACTCATCACATCACTGCCATAAACTTCCATTGGATATTCGTGGCGGTGTTGTTCTGTAAAGTCAAAAAACGGATGGTCGCGCGGATCTCGCACGGACGGGAGGTGGCGGTAGCGCGCGATGACTTCTACATCGGAAGAATTTACTGTAACCAAACAAAATGGCCGACAAATAAAAATTGACCGTTAAGATCTCCCACTATATACTAGGTGCGCCAATTTCGAAAAAAAAACATCACCCAGCCTTAGGAGTTCTCGTAGCAATATAAATTTATTACTTGTTTGTTTGATAAAACCACATAGATCACACTAATTTTAACTATTTTTATGTCTTGAATTAATCAAATTTGTTGAGATTTCTTGTGCTTCATTGCACATGGACTATATGAGATAAATAGCAATTTCATATGGTCTAATTAAATAACTTTTAAAATTTATTTGTTGATTCGTTTTTATTTTTTACGACTAAATATTGCATCATAATCGAATTTCAGATTATAACTGAGTGCCTATTTGAAAGCTCGCTTAACTGTAGAAAAATAACATCGTTTTATTTAGTCCAGGTTGCATTTATTTTTCGTATTTCTACTACATTAAAAATAATGCAAAATGGTGATTTTATGAAAACATTATCTGTTCGTCTCGCTCGTTTGATTGAGCCTCATCCATAGCAGAGAACTCATCTCGATGAAGGGTTTTTTCGTTGTTGTTTATCGCGGCAGAACAATGCTATTCATTTTTTGCGCAGCGAAATTCCGCAGTACATCAGCACACCGTGGCATACTTTTTTGTTTGCACTGGTCGATCCCGTTCAAACCCTTTTCGGCTTTCGGTCGTATTTCAAATCTCGACGATGGCATAATAGCCCTTCAGACTGACAGGATTTTCACTCGTTCGACCCTCGTTACGAGCATTAATATCAATCAAACGGTTTTATTTGCCCAATGGTGAAAATTAAACGCGAAGTTTTGACGGAGCAGTTTTTAAATTAATTTTGGACGTCGCTGTGTCGGATGTTTCGTTTTCGATTAGTGTCACCGGTGCGGACTTTAAACGGGATTAGAGGCTATCCTCTACGTTTAGTATTTTTTAAACGCGCTTCGTCCGAGGTAGATTTTCTCGTCTGCCCGAATGTGGTTAATGGATCGGCGCAAGACTTTTTATAAATAATTCATTCTTCGAACTCGAGAGCATTCCGGTAATTTCTGCGAGATGTCTCTTGCGCTTCCTGATAAAATTGAGCGCTGAAAGCATTTTAAATCAGTCCTTTGTCCTCGGTCTTCAGTTTTTAATGAAAGTCGCGAAATGGATTGTCGTCGTTTGTGGAGCGCGCTATGAAAAAGCAGTCTGGATGGATTTATTTAAGCACAACTGGAGTGAATCCACTTAAAAAATGCATTAATGTCTAGACACGTTCGTTAGCGAGCACTTGTCATTTGGCATATTTTACTCGGTATAATCGCTTTGTGATTAATAGCAGGATTTATAATGAATTGAATGTATATTTTTGTCCGCTGCGTACCCTATTTCGCGATTGGGGTAGTGGGCATGGGACGCAATGATGTATAATGGCATTTATTGATCCGTTTTTTGGTTTACATATACAGTGTCTAGTTGTAGGTTAATGTAAATGTTAAATCGATAGAGAATTCTTCGTGTTGCCGAAAATAAGGGCAGAGCGACGCGCACAGCACGTTCGGGGCTAATGATTTCTTTTTCGTTCGTAGGCCATGATATTTGCGCTAGAGCTTTGAGCTGTTTTGTGCTAATGCTTCGGAGCTTTGAAGCTTTAAAGCTAACGGCCCACCCCGGGTAATGAAATATCCTGGGGGATCGAACCCATTAAAATGTAATGATACAGGGTCGTAGAATAACGCTTTTATCGCCGAATTTACTTATTAAACGGGCACGCGAGGCTTGCATGCTCATTCATTGTCTATGGCACTATCGTAGAGTGCCACCAAAAAAAAATCAATTTTATAAATAATGCCGATTGCATCTTACCAAAATATCTCCTAATGGAAATGTGGTCCATATCTTATGAGAGGTTGCTTTAATCGAAACTTATACTTACAGCAGACATTTGTTTATCATTGCGTAGATGTTGATGGCTGTGAATTTACCGTAATCGTAATCGATTCTATTGCCCCAGATATGTCTTATAATGCTAAATATCTGCCGATTGGATAAATAAACATAGTATTTCGATTTTAGAAACATCGGATGTGTATTCATAGATATTGTCCATGAATACAAATGTATTTAAATAAACAGGATTGTGATTAGGAAATCCAATCCCGAGATTCCGGACAGTTTTGAGTGCTCATGAATCCCGGGATTAGTAAACGTAATCCCGAAAAATTCAGGATTGAAATTTTTATCTAACAGAAATCGCACACATCACCAGCACGATGAAGGCTACTAAATCGAGACATTCCCGCCGAAGTCTGGACGCTTGGAAATGTATACATATATACAGTACATTTATGTTTTTCAAATTGTTATCTTAACCTTTCCCTACCGGTGATGTATTTACTACACCTCGACTCTAATAATGGGAATATCGATATGAAATATAATAGATACGGGGTTCGGAATTTTTGTATTCCTCCGTAATATAATTACGAATCACATAAAATTATTGTAGTATATAAATATTCAATGTAATTTTTTTGAATTATTGAAAATCCCGGTCCTGGGATGGTCTAATGCAATCCCGAAATCCCGGGATCGAAATTTTGGCTCGGGATTGGATTCCCTAATTGTGACCACAGTTACCTGCGATCGCGATTAGTTTTTGTATAAAGTAACATTACATTCTCCCATATATGGCGAATAGGGGTACCATGGACTGAGATCAATGTTTCTGTTGTGTTAATGTTAATGAGATGAGTGCATATGCATGTTTGTCAGCATGATCATGCAGACATGTGCTTGAGAATGAGTGTGCGGGAGACGAGAGAAATGGTTGCGATATAAAAAGTTTTCTATTTAAATTTCTAAGTATATAATAAACTTAATTTCCGATCTCACTGATTTTAGTATATATGAGGATATGATAATTTTTGTTGTTGTTAAGTGGTTTGATTTAATCTGGCCTTCATTATAACACGAAAATCTCATTTGCCCCGTTGACGAAAAAAGTTGCCCTCCCCTTATTTAAATAATATTTGACTGTTATTAGATCTGTTCATGGCGCCTATGCGAAATATAAATACGAGTTCCCAAGTAGAATTAATTGCACATCGATATATAATAGTATGTTCTTCTTTCGCATCGTGTGTGGCCGGACGGATGGATGGGCGTCAGACAAAAATATTCTCTTCTTTGGGTAGATTTTTATTCAGCACGCGAGAAAGAGATCTGGCTGCGAGAAGGACGTTCTTCCGCAGCCAAGGCCAACCGACAACTCTTTTGAATCCCGTCTTCCGCGCGTCACTTTCTAATCGGCAATGATGCACGCACAAGAAGCAATCGGTTGGTAATTGCATGTGCTTTGTACAGTTATTTATTTCAAAATTTAATTTCATTAAATTCAAAATAAAATGTTCGTCACATTGTATCACAAAGTTTAACAATTGGATCAATATACATAAAAGGATGGGATAGAAAATTTTGGTTAAACATCAGTTTATTGTAGGACGCATTTGGCTGTAACTCAATAACCGATATGGGCAATGGACTTCAAACGTAATAGCTTGATTGGATTATATTTAGTTCCAACTAACTAGTTATGGTTCGCGTGCTCAAACATCTAAACTTTAACAAAATGTTTATATGTCGTACCATTAAGCGTGTCGGCCAGCATTGCTAAACGCAATGATGCAAAATATGATCCAATCCGCTTATTAAAAAATTAAGTTTCGTCGTTTTAATGGACGAGGTCTTGGGTATAAGCAGAAGAAAGTAAACTTTACGTTTAGTACCTATTATTTTCCAGAACAAATCAACTGTGTCTGGTTGAAAGTATTATAATAAAATCTATCCATGATTAAGAGCAGTGAGCACCCTTGAAAAAATGAGCACTTGCTCAGGTCTTGATTTGAACGCAAATGACGCTGAAGATTTTTTTATCGCGCAATTTTTTTGTTGTTGGAAAATTGACAATGCATAAATTAAATTAAAGCATTGATCGCCATAGTGGTGAATTATTTTTATTATGTAGAATGAAAAATTTGCTCGCCTGGCAGTAAATACACTCGCATGTGTAGTATTTGCCATCAGGGCTGGATGAATCCAATGTGCTTCAACGGCACTAGACGCTTTCGCATGTTCATAATTTTTATAATAGCCCTCAAAAAAGTCGGATTATTTAGCAGTCATAAATTAAAAGCCGGGGCTTTCAAACATCGATTTTCGCCGGCACTATGTTTTTTTTTTTTGGTCGTTGTTACATTTTAATATTTCGATATCCGACGACGTCAACCCGGCGTAATGAAGTCAACCTCTTGCGCGTGAAATTGTCCGGAGAGCGCTAATTTTTTTTTGTCGTGTTGTAATACAAAGGATTATGGAGTTTATAGAAATATTTGCTACCCGGTGTAATAACAGCCCAAAAAAAGGACAGTGATGAATGGGCATAATAAACGAAATAAATTACCGTGTTTTAAAATCGTAATATGGCCGAATAAAAATATCAACATTTTCGGCGTGGCCTTTGGGCGTAGTTTAATTTTGATAAAATCGCTTTTCATTTGTATGATTATGTATGTGTTTTTTAAATGTGATGAATTCGGTCTCATAAAACGCGTTAATTAAATTTTCTTAATTATCGTATGCTGATTTGCAATAATGTATATAAACGAACTATCTGTTTCTGTGTGTGTGTGTAAGTAGCATAAAGCATCCACTGTACCAATAGTGGATGTTTTATACTATTTTATTATATATTACACAACACACGGCCACATTTTTTAGCGAATAATTTTCGTTAACATATAGCAAAAAAGCTATGCATAAAATCAACATTTCTTTGTTGATCATTGCTGACCACTTTGATGTATATAACGTTTTTAAAAATGTGACCATTACATTTGCACTGGTTTTTCATAATCGAGCACCACGCCTTTCCTCTTGAATTTCTTTTTACATAGAACTAATTGTATGGGCATAAATCTTTCCTGTTATGATAATCTTTTTTGGCATGGGTTATAATTACAGAACTCTCATAATATATATTTTTTTTTAGGGTTAGAGGAATCTTTTTTTTCTACATGGACTCCATTCTAGATCCAGAATGTTTGTTATAGATCTCAGCTTTGTGTTCTGTGAAAAAAGTTTAAAGTGAAAAAAATCCTACGAACTTATTGAGCGATGTGTTAACTTGCCACGGTATGCCGCGACACTCTTACTCTTACTTTCAAAATGATTGAACGATTTTTGTAAAAAAATATTAGTTGAATTAAGAGCGTGTGCATGCATGGTTATGCATGTGTATTCGTTGGCGTGGCATGGCGTCGCGAGTGCGAGCTTGCAAATTGAGTCGAGCTGGTAAAGTCTCCCCATAGTTTGATTGAGACTTTTCACATACGTATTTCAGTTGATTTTCCAGAATGCTGGAAGTGAGATATAATTCCTAGCTCCCATTGGAGCCATCAATTGTCCTGTTTTTAACTCTGGCTCACAATTCCGAAATTTCGCCGCGAGTTCGCTTACGCCCGAATTTTTTAACCGTTGTTTTTTTTACCCCAGCTAATATTTTGGTTCGTTATTAATTACCTTCGAATCTCCGACGGGGTGGCAATATAGAGTTTTGAAAGGTCTTCTGTGTCCCTAAAGGGCGCCAAGTACCAGTAACCTGACGGCTTACGTAATGCTCCTTTTGTATATTCCTCTTGGTTTTCTATGATTAATGTTTATTTTTTCATTTCCTTCGCAGAAACATCATACACCGCTTCGCAGCTAAACTAATAAATCTTCGTAACTCTGCAACTGTAAGTTTTGTTATTTTTATTACTCTCATTTTTATACGAATAACAGGACGTTTAGTTATTTTCGACTCAAGTTCAAAATTAAGGGTCCACCGTGCAGATCCGAAGACATAATTCATTTTTAATTACTTACATATGTAATTTTTCGTTGAAAATTGCATTTGAGAGTTTTTTAAATGCTAAAACATTTTTTCGCAACGGATTGTAATAAAATTAGGAAATTAGCGAACATTTAGCAAACGAATATTTGCGCGACAGTAAAAATTGAACATGTTTGTTGATAATTTTCAATATGGGCACCTTTTACGACCCTATCGAGGTCAGGTACAGGAATGCATTTTTCCCCAAATTTGTGGTAGAAAGCCATGAACGCCCTAAAATTAGAGGAAGTGGCCACGAGGTTTCCGTGTCCAACCGGTCCAAGCTCAGGACCGCTGACACAACGAAATAGCGCCTCGCGATCGAACACCATGCCCGGACAAGTCCATAGAACATAGTCTGCGTCCATGAACGGATCTCCGCATGGGCACTCCGAGAATTGGGAAATCCTGAATCTGTGAAGTCTTAAACCGCTCGTGTCCCATGAGGAACTGGGACATCCACCTTTCATTGATTTATTTGGCTACATATCCTTTTTGGCGATCCTGATCCTGATCGTGATTAAGCGGCAAGACTTGTAACTAGGGAATCCAATCCCGAGCCAAAATTTCGATCCCGGGATTTCGGGATTTCATTAGACAATCCCGGGACCAGTCCCGGGATCCCGGGATTGGGATTTTCAATATTTTAAGAAATTACCTTGATGAATTTGATCAAAAATTACAAATAAGTCCATTTGTTCAATATAAAAAATCACTTGAAGGCCAAAGAATTTTATTTATTTAAGAAAAGATAAAAATACAATTCAAAAATAGATAAATAAAACACTAAAAATTCAAATATTATTTTGAAAATATGCCCGAAGTAACATTAACATTAAACATTAGTGTTTCATCATTTAGTCTGGATCTGATTTAGGAAGTCAGACAACTTGCTGCTGAAAATGCACGCTCAGCCTCCACACTCGTTGGAAGTATCGTCATCAGATATTTAAATGCTAGTTCGAGTTTATGATCGCGTGAGCCCTCATTTTCGTATAATACCATCAATGTGATTGATAAAATTCTTTTCTGCTGAGACACGGACTAAAAATCGCAAAATTCCCGATTTCCCGACAAATTATTTATTTCCGTCGCTGCAGAAGAATACTTATATACTATAATACTTTGATGTGATTTGTAATTATATTACGGAGGAATACAAAAAATCTGAACCTCGTATCTATTATATTTCATATCGATATTCCCATTATTCGTCGAGGTGTAGTAAATACATCACCGGTAGGGAAAGGTTACTATAACAATTTGAAAAACATACATGTACTGTATATATGTATACATAGATTAGACAGTCACTGCTCCTATGCGTCGCCTAAGTTCACCAATTAGTAATTACGCCACTGTTTCCAAGCGTCCAGATTTCGTCGGGAATGTCTCGATTTAGTAGCCTTCATCGTGTTGGTGAGGTGTACGATTTCTGTTAGATAAAAGTTTTAATCCCGGGATTTTCGGGATTACGTTTTCTAATCCCGGGATTCTTAATCACCTAAAACTGTCCGGGATCCCGGGATCCGGGATCCCGGGATTGGATTCCCTACTTGTAACTCAATCGTCTCGTGTTCGAATCTACATTTTTAAAAACATGTATACGCTATAAAAAAAATATGTCAAAGTGGGTCGGAAATGATTTTATGGAAGGGAACTAAAAAGGCGAAAAGCCAGTTAAAAATATTAATGTTTCTTTCCCAATCGTAAAATGTCATTGTTATTAGAAAATTATGATTTAATTGATATTTCGTTGCAGCTATAATAGGTATAGCTTCAAATATTTTTGAATTGTTTGCTTATAACGCTTCGCGATAATTTTCAAACAAATATTGATTGAAAAGATAATGTTGTATATATTTAGATATGACGTATACAGTGGCCCTCATAAATTATATTCCATTTATAAACACGAGTATTTATTCAGTTTGATGTCGATTTCTTTATGGGCAATCTAAAAAATAATATTTCTGATATGGACAAAATAAGCTTAGGATTATTTTGCGAGTCTCATAAGCTGATTCTGCATAATTATTTATTATTAATCTGTCTGGAATTAAAATATCAAATTAGGTAATTTTTGCACTATTAAATTGTGTCTTTTGAAGATCCAAATGAATAATATGATTGAGCCAAAACCGGGAAATATGGAGGGCGTGGTAAAGCCTCTCAGTTTTTAACTCCTGAAATTTGTCATGGGTAATTTTAACAGGGTGCGCATTGTGGTGAAGAATCGCCTTTTTTTACAGTTAATTAAACTTGGACATTTTCAATCAGCTTCTGCTTCAATCTCTTCAGTTATTTATAATGAAATTCCACAATGATCGTTTCACCTAGTTTTATCAGTTTGTCAGACTGCAAAAAATCTGTTAAATGCAAAGGGGGACCTTTCGGAATGTTAACCTTTTGAGGAGTGAGCAAATTTAAATAAATATTAATATATGCTCTAATATAGTTAACATATGCGCATAATAATGCATCAATTTATAAGCAACATATACAATAGCTCTTATAGACACTGCAAAATTATTGTTAGCATACTATTTACAGACTTACCACCCATGCTTCAATCTCAGTAGGAACTGAATTATGACAAAATGAGAGCAATCGATTTCTTCTCTGTCCGGTGAACGCCCGACGTTCCACATTTCAAGGCTTCTACTCGCATAAAACCATTTTATCCACCCTTCCGTCAATATCATTAACCGAATCCATGCTTGAAATATTCACACACGAAAAATCGCATCGTGTGTTCAAGCGCTTGTAGCTCAAGTGATTCGCGTGAGCACTGAATATATATTTTAAACGATTCAGCAATCATAGGAGAAACGAGAGCTTATAGGTAGATTTGGGATAAGCTCGTTTATTTACAGCATCAAAGAGGATCCATCGAGAATGACACACTACACTGCTTTAAATCGAGGTTCCTTTGAAAAGAAATAGAAGGAGAAAGCTTCCCTTGTCTGCACGGAGACCTTCACAGGTGGCTCGTATTTATTCGAGTGCACATGCAAAGTGCAAAGGAAATATACGAAGCAAACATTTTTTCATTTTTCGTTCAAAAGAATCTGCATTCAAATACACTGTACTTGATTTTATCAAACCCACGCATTTTATTGTCATAAATGCGGTTTTTGAAAATTTAATGATCTTAATTGACAACTGGGTTTAAAATATTTGATGCATTTTTATTAATTCCAGCTAAACATGAAAAATTCACCCATTTCGATGCTTGAATTATTATTAAATTATGAAAACATGACAGTAAAATTAATATTTCAAAGACGAAAGCGATTCATATCGCAACCGCTTCACACATCTCCCGCGTCCTCATTTTCAAACGCATGCTTGCATATTCACGCTTATAAACATGCGTATGCACTCATTTTAGCAACATTATCACATCTTTTGCGGGAAACTAATCGACGGTAACAGTGATCTTAATCCTGTTTATTTCAATACATTTTTATTTTAGGCGACATCTATGAATACACATCTAACCTTTCAGAAATGGAAATATTAGTTCTATTTTAATTTTGATTATTCAGAAAGGTACTAAGCGGGGTGGTAAAGGTTCCGGAATATGCATATATTTCGAATGCGTTTCGATTATGTAGTCTGTGAGACTAATGATTAGAGTGATCTTGGGTTGAATTGGTCCCCCGTATAAGTTGTGTTATAATATCGAAGGGTTCCTAGTTAGGGAATCCAATCCCGAGCCAAAATTTCGATCCCGGGATCGGGATTTTCAATAGTTAAATTGATAAATTAATCAATTGATAAATTTGATCGAAAATTACTTATAAATCCATTTGATTAATATAAAAAATAATTTCAAAAATAGATCGCAAAATTCCCGATTTCCAGACAAATTATTTATTTCCGTCATTGCAGATGAATACTTTTATACTACATTACTTTAATGTGATTCGTAATTATATTACGGAGGAATACAAAAAAAATTGAAACCCGTATCTATTATATTTCATATCAATATTCCCATTATTAGAATTGAGGTGTAGTAAATACATCACCGATAGGGAAAGATTAATATAAGAATTTGAAAAACATATATGAACTATATATACGTATACATACAAATACTGCTCCTAGACGTCGTCTGCGCTCGCCAATTAGTAGTTATGCCACTGTTTCCAAGCGTCCAAATTTCGATGGGAATGTCTCGATTTAGTAGTCTTCATCGTGCTGTTGAGGTGTACGATTTATGTTAGATAAAAATTTCAATCCCGAATTTTTCGGGATTACGTTTACTAATCCCCGAATTCATGAGTACCTAAAACTGTCCGGGATCCCGGGATTGGATTCTCTATTCCTAGTCCTGTAGTAAACTGTGTAATAATAATTCTTAAAATGTATAGCAATATTTAATATGATGGCGTTGCACGAAAAATTTTAATATAGACGCCACGCCGAAAAACCGCCTTGTAAGTGGAATTTATTTTCCGGTATTTTCAAAAATAGAAGGACAGATTTATTAATAGAAGAATTACCGTTTATCAGTCGAGGCTCACTCCCGTTGTTGGCATTGTTCCTGTCGGTGCCCGAGGGAAGCTCGCCCGGCTGCCTACTAATGAATACATTACGTCAGAACTAAAAAGGGATTCCGCCAACAATGCTGATGCTAAAACAAAACAAATGTTTTCATACACGCCATCATACAGAATATTACATTTAATGTTTGTCTGACCGCTTTACGCCGGACATTTAGCCGAATACGGCCGAAAGATATGACTTTATTAATTACTCGTTTATTTGTGTGCCCCCGGTCCAGATTTTATGTATTTGTTTTTGAGCGCTTTAATTTAGTGCGTCCCGAATGTTCGCTCCCCGGATACGACGGGACGCTTTAATTTCACACTGCATTAAGCTGTCGGTGTGCTCTCCCGATACGCGCTAAAGTGCAAAAAAATGGCCCTTTTGAGCGATCTCAGTGAGGCGAAATGATATTTGTGCGATAATATAACGGCGATGTATGCTAAATGTTTCGGTGGTCTTATCATTTTGTTGCATTGTGCCAGCGCCCTTTGCGACTTTATATATATCTGCGCATGAGCAGTACTATATCACAAATTATTCAATTGCTTAAACGAATACTGTTACGCCATTATGTCGGCGACATGGCGTTTAACGTACCTCTTAAATAAAGTTGCTGAAAAATAACATATAAAATGATTCGCAATCAAGCGTGTTAAGCCATAAAGAAGTACTATCCCAAGGCCTGGGACCCCCCTACTATTCAGAAAGAGCACTTTTGTACATTGAGCTCTGTACATCATTTACTTCTAAAGCAGGAGAAAATGAATCGTTTTCTTGTCTTGGGCCGATAGGAGCTGAAGGAAAGTAATCGGTGTAAAGCGGATATGATATCAACGACTTCGTCGATTTTAAATTTGCTCACTCCTCAAATGGTTAATGCCATGGCCGTTGTGCCGGTAATCGATCTAAATGTTTGCGATTTCTATTTGTAAAACGGCGGCGAATTTCCTAATATCATTTCCAAATAAATGTGACGTATTATCAAGTGTAATGGACCTTCAAACGTATTTGAATTAATTTCAATACATTTTTTTAAAAATATTTTGAAGAACTCTTAATTTATAAATGTGGGGAAGAAGTTCTTAAATATTCAGGTCATATTTTATGAGCGCATTTTAACGATTTTTTGCATTAAAGCATTATTATTAAATGCAATAGTGAAACTGAAATATATTTATGATCAGACAGAGCAGGAAATGCTGGTATTTTTCTATATTTAAACAATCTTGCAATGAAAATCAAAAACCACTATATGAAATTGTTTATCACTAGAAAAAAATATTAACACATTTTTTGCGGGAGCAGAGTATAACCATCGTTCGCAACCATTAATTAATTGCGTGGGAACGTATCTTCTTCGTTTTTTGGTTGTAATGTATTTTTTAAGTTTAATTTTTTTTATTATTAACACGAAACTCAAACATTCAACTGGTTGACATTTATCAAGCATACCTTTATTTCATATACATAATATAATCCAGTTTATTTTCGATTTGATGCATTCATTTTACGATATTTTATCTGTTTCACTTGTTGTTATTTTATTGTAAAATATTAATTTATAAATATCTGCATATAATACAAATAAAGTTTATAAAATATAAAACTATTTCAGTATTTTTTTCAAATGATTAAAATAATATTTAGGGGTCGCTAACGAGGTTTGAATATTCTTAAAAATATTAAAACACTGTTTTAAACATTAACTTGTATTTATTAATATAAAACATTTATATGTAAAATTAATGTTTAGATTACAAATAAGGATACCCTTTTAATACTAAAATCATAAATACTCAGGATACAATGGTTGATTTTTTTTTTGTATCAGGATATTTCTTTCTGTAAGCTTTTACTAACAAAAGCAAATATTGCTTCTGCTTTTCGTCGATTTTCATCAATTTATTATATTCCTTCATTAAGGCAACACCACGCTCAGCAATATCATTCATTATCCGCATAGAATGGACCATTTTCTTTGCAGCCTTAAAATCAGAGTCATCTTTCCATGTATCAACATCTTTATTCAAAAACTGTGATAAGATATCTAGTAACTGGAAAAATCAAGAAGAGTTGCTAATCACAAAGTCTTCTATGCTTTTTTCTATGATGTGTTCGACATCAATACTTTTTTTTCGGGCAATCTTCTACACCTTCGATTCTTAGTGCATCTACCATATTTTGTTTATCTTTAACTGAAAATTCGTTGTCAAAAAAATGCAAAAGACACCAACTCTTCCGACAAGTACCATAAATGGTCCAGTATTTGTTTCATGGCAACTTTGGCCATTGTTTGGTTTATTTTTTCAAAGGATACCAAAGGTCTTTTAAGTAAGTCTTAGTTTTAAAAGACGGGTCTAAATATGAAGTGTTTTTACGCAAAAATAATTTGATGCATTTAGTATTCAATTCCTGTTGTAATTAATGATTTCTTAAGAATCTATTGTTAAAATTCCATATATAAATCCACTTATTTTTAGCTATGAATAAACATATTATGAATTATTATGTGGATCATTTTGACTTTCATCTCTCAATATTAATTTCGTAGTATATAAATGGAGGAATGAGATAAAAATAAGTTCGTCTTTCAATCGTGCTCGTTGCTCATTATCAAAAGACTCTATGTAATTGGATCCTTCTGGGTTCATTAGCATTTTTAACCAACTCATAGACTCTGTGGGGAAATTAGCTGTCGAGAATGCTGAAAAAATTAATTACAAAAACTATATAATTAGAACTACTGCCTCGCTAGTATTTAGTATTAATACTATATTCGATATTTAATACGATTTTGAAAATAATTTGTGTATATGTCATGCGATATCGTTGATTATTATGATTAGACGCTGTTCAAGTTTTTCAATAAGCTTTCAGAGTGGCAGATGTCTACTTCGGAGTATTTTAATCTAAATTTAACCCCAACTTCAAGAGTATGGCATCAGATGATACGTGCTTTTTTCGCTGTGTTTATTAGGGTCGCTCTCGATTCCACTTGGTTTAATTGAATTATAGGAAAATATACGGCAGCAAATGTGAAAAAGGTTGTTCGTTATTTTTTTCTTTTTTTTACATATTCCGCAGAAATTGGAGTGATTCGCTCAGACTTTACGGTGTCAAGGGCCTACGGCCGATATCTGCTCTCAACGTGGAAAATTCAATTACGGCCGAGTTAAAAATGTAAACGTTGTCCCCCCCCTAAAATTTATAGATTTATTACTTAATAATTTCATTCGATTGACAATAAGGACGAGATAAAGTCATCGGCTTTTGGATGCTTAAAAATAATCCAATTTAATTAATTCAGGGCACACAATCGTCTTCACATGTTATTTCTCAGCAGAGTTAAATTTCAAATAGATAATATCTTATTTTTTGTCTAGCCTATGATCAATATTGTTGTTATTAACTATCCATTTTTCATTTCTAATCCACTTTCTTCATTCAAATCGGTCCATTTTAGGATGATTTCTTGTATCCGATGATGAGCAGTTTGTTTCATTCTTAAGGTCTTACGCGACCAAAGTATCTATTTTCTGACGTTTTATGGTTTTGAGAATCGTCAATCATAATGGATCATTCAGAGCATACTGTCCGTTTATCACTCATTCGTTCCATAAAATCCTTAACATTCGTCTATGGCGCCACATTTCTTCAGCTTCAAGATACACAGCGTCGACCAGATGTGGCAGCGAAACGTTCGAAAAGATATCGATGAAGAGATATTTGTGCAGTTTTTTATTATTTTTATTTTGACCATTGCGTTTCTGATCGATTCAATCTTCCTTTTATCTCGTTAAACGAAGACGCTTTCTTGCTGATTGTCATCCGATCTTTGAAAACAGTGTCCGTATCGTCTGTATACATTTCAATCTGAACATCTTCAGCTTTTGACAACTGGAATACAGATTCATTGAATAACTATCATCGATGATAATATGTAAGCTTAAGTATTTCAAAATGATAGGGTATCATGCAGTTGTTATCAGGCCGAGCTTAGGAGTCGGTTTTTCTATCTGACCCTTCGATAGCCATTGATTTTTGTGTTCATAATTAGAGTAAATAATCAATTTCTCATCTCCAGTTCTTTCGGACGTTTTCTTCCTCCATTTAAATACGATTTAACAAGTTATTTATTTTCTATTCAATGGAATTAGCACATGCAAATATTAAATAAACAGAATATAATAAATATATGTGTATATTTAACATATAAAGGCATAAAATTAAAATAACTAAAATATACATATAAAATATGTTTAAATGTTATAAAATTATGTTTAAAATAAAATATAACTTTATATAATGTTACCACCTATTCATTGAAACAATTCAAACACATGAGGTGATTTTGGACGATTAGGACAACATCTTTCGACTTTTTTTGCATTTTTTTTTCGCTTCCCGGAGATCGAGAATTTGTCAGCCAGTCAAACAGTCTCCAAAAAGCAAATCCAGCGTCTCCCTGTTACATATTTCTACGATTTACAAATGTTAACTTTACGAACGTCTTTCTTAAATGTATTTAAGACAACTGTCTAAATATCTTTCGAGATCGACCTCGAAACTTGCATTCCTACCCTTGTCTGTTCGCACTTGCTTATCTTCACTTTTTTTGTTAATTTGACTAATAGTAGAGTCAAGCTTGTCGATCTAAGATAAAACAACACCTGAGAGAAGATGCGCCATATATTGTCCATGTTTATCCCGTGCATTTCAATTTTGCATCGCTATCCCTTCTGTTTACGCACCGACTATTGAATTTGTGCGTGGAACGTGTTAAAAAGGTATATATATATATATATGTATGTATAGCAAAAAATATATCATTTAGCAAAATTTAGTACATGAATAAATCTTATTTTTTAAATAACGATTCAAAATTGTTTATTTATTAAATTTACAAAAGAAAAAAATAATACAAGAGAAAAATTAAATATTCTTCAATTCAATCTTAAATTTGGAAAACCGTGAAAATTTGGAAACTGAAAATTTAGAAAATAAAAAAATAATATGCTAACTTTATTCATGTTCACCACAAATTTTGCAAATTATTGGGCTATCGAAAGCACATTTTCCACGCACATATTTGCTGCATTTGAAACAGAATTTTGTAGTTTTGTTTTCTTTGCAAAAACCTATTTAGCACCTTTTTCGCATTTCCACACGAGAATCCGAACTTGAATTTGTTGACGCTTTCTGCATAATTTCTTTTTCTTCCTATTGCTCATGTTGAAAATCTTCTGCAAGTTCTTCAGCTAATTGGATTAAAATTGTTGTCTAGAGTTTTTATTTTTTTTCTCTGTATAAAACCCATGGTTGGTCAAGAATATTGAAGAATATTTTGTATCACAACCACACATACAAATCTTCATGATATCACATGAATCTTTGCACGGGTCAAATGACCCGTTGCGGTAGTTATGGCAGATTACATATATTTCTCGGCAACAAATCAACAAGAAGGGAGTAAATATTGAAACATATCAATGTATTTTTAATATAAGTAGTAAAGGCAAATGGTTATGTAATAATGCTTTTTTCCAAGAAATTGTTTTTAACCTTTTTAGTGCCGAACAATGATATATCGTCGTTGGTTATACTTGCGTAAAGTACCAACGACGATATATCGTTGCGTATGTGATGGCGCTCTAATATTCGCATTGCGCGAGAGCTTTGTTTCAAAATAAATTTGTATTTATTATTTAATAGGTAATTATTATTCCCTTTATTTCGTAATATTTTCTTGTTTAAATTTTGAGAATATTTCATCTTCCAAGGAATTTTCTTATTTTATGCGAGGTATGTGAGGTAAATATTTGGTTGTGTTGCCTGTTACCGATGTCTCAATATGTCCAATTTTATCTCATAAAACACAATTAACGGCTATTTATATTCAGACGATGTCCCACCCGTGACCTCAAGTGGCCCATACATATTTGTTTACCTCGAAATTTTGTCGAATAAACATGTTTCGTAAGTTGCAAATTGGCCGTAAACGACGCCTCTACTTATCTTGTATCCATATTGTATAACAACGAGGATTTGGACGATATGTCACGCGCTCCGAAAAGGGAACGCTGCGGTTCCTATCCGGGCAAACTTTAATGTACACACATTTAATTTAAGGACTTCATTATGAATATTGTGCGATATTTTCGGATCGGCCCGGGCAACTTGAGGCTCGTCCTGCGATGACCTCGGGTTATAAAAAGGCTCCGAGCCGCGGGGCCCGTTTGACGGATCTCGATAGATGGGAAGATCTGAAAAGTTTTCCACCCCTTTTAACTATAAAAGTTTACGTTTATTGAATAATGAATCGAATATCAAAAAGTTTTCAGAGCGCTTCCACAATTATGTATCCTTTCCGAAGCGCGTCCGTATCGATCCTCGACACGCACGGATGGTTTGCCTTTAATCATTTTGTTGTTTGATCCACTTATGCTCTCCATTAGCGTAATTAGGTACATTATCGGGTTGAACCCGAAAATAATTAACCCTGCGAGGGAGCGTAAAATATCTTGTTGAGTTTTTGTATAAATTAAGCAGCTCATTACGTCGAGCTTCATCTTCTGACCGCAATAAACTCTCCTCATAATACCCGGGTTTCGACAAACCCGCTCCTCTGCCCTACATTTGCATACTTTTAGCATTTGTTTGTGTTTGCTTAGGCATTTTTCCGTAAATAATGCAAATTCACTTACTTTTTAAATATGTGGTACTTTGCCACACCGGCGTTCTGCTCAAATACACCGCATTTGCCTAACGCTGTTTAACGCCAAATCGTTTTGCGGCTCAAAAATATGCGGATCGAACAATACTCTATTTTAATACTTACGAACTGCCAAAAACTACGAACTTACGAAAAGGCTGTCTTTATAAGAACTAAAAAGCAGGATAGGGTTATTATTCATTGCTTATTCGGCATTCATTTTTCATGCTATCTTCAATCGCACTATTATATCTGGCCGCGTATGCATTCATTCAAAGTGTCGGATTGATGTTGAAGATTTTAAAAATGTTCGTTTGGGTCCTTTCCGCAGGTAAAGTGTTAATACAGCGATTATACGATATGTCGGGCTGTTCAACAACATGGAAAATATTCGAGGGGAAAGCTTCTTATCCGTCGCCGAATCTTTTGGAACCGGCATAAGCTCGTTCTAATCTCGCACGGAGCTTTTGTACCGAACGTCGTAATTTGAAACCGCCTTAAATCATTCTGCCGCAGAACGGGTTGTAAGTGTAATTTCATGTTTTTTACGAGCCGACTTTCGCGGACTTCTCTCGTTGCTCGTAATTTTCAGCTGTAATTTAATCACCGTATAACTCGATGGCGACGTACATGCGCTGCGACGACTGTTGACGTTTATTATTTATTTCGGAAGGAAAATTCGCAAAATAAAAAATAAATAACCGCGTAATTTATATTTAAATAGCGCGAAGCGTCCGCGAAACTGTCGGGACGCTTATTTCCCCAAAAAGGAAAAAGTGGCACACTTTTCTGTTTGAGCGGGCAAATTTAATATGCGGCTCTTTCAATCAATTTTCATATTTGAAGAGGCCGTGAAAATTCGAGGAATGCGATTACGGGCCTACCCGATCCTGCTTCACAATTCGTCGTTAAGTCTATTTTCGCCGCTGATCCGAGCAGGAATCGACGTTGACAAAGTTACGGAACTGATTCGTCGACATTGTTTTTATTCCTGCGTCCCTTGCCGAACCCGCAAAAAGAAAATGCGGTAGATTTTTTTTCCTGGGCGTACTTTACACCTGTGTTATCGCCGCATTAAGCCGCAAGATTTATGTATACCCAAACTTTTAATGCTCTGAAAATATTATCTTCTTGGCTACTTCAAGCTTATGCGCATTATTTACGTTCTTGCGAAAAGATAATACAAATTTATGTTTATTCTGTTATTAAATAATTTATGACTGCAAAAAATTGCACATCATCTTAGATTTGTTGTATTATTTGTTAAAATACCTTATTGATTTCATGTTAGTTCATGGGTCATGACATCGAATAGTAGTGTTCCGTTTGACCCCTCGTCGTCTCCAGGTCTGCCCACAGCGTCGATGGGACTCCGCAGCCCCGAGATTGACTCGCAGCATATGCGACGGAAATCCGTATTTTACCTCCGTAGAGGGGGAGCGATGCTTTGTTTCCACCCGCTCATTTGACCACACCGAAAAGGAGGAATCCCTAAACCTGGAAGGACACCCGTTTATAATATTTTTGAGTAAGGATATCTCAGAAAAGGATTCGACTAACATTTGTTGAGCCATTGCTTTGCTTGATGCAGATTTTTTCATTGTTTTAAAAACAAAAGTAGCGCCACTAAAACCACGTCAGATTGTTGTACAATTTTGAAACGTGTTATTTGAAAGTTGGTACTTCTTAAACTGTATTTGTCAATAGTGGGGCCAACTATATGTCATCCTACGAACTTATTGAATGATGTGTTATCCAAGAAATTTCGGTATAATCAGAGCCAGGGACTGATTTAGATGGCTATGTTTGATAAATATTGACGGTTATCTAATTGTTTGTTTCGAATGTTGTGTAACGTAGGAGCGGGGGCATTCTTGGGGCAGAGTCCCCGGGCGGTTCCCATGTGCTCGTCGGGATGGCCGCGCTAGCGCACGAGTCCGTTCTTCTTTCGGATCATGATGTAGCCGGACAGATGGATGGGCGTCGAACAGAAATATTATTTTCTAGGTAACTCTTTACTCAACACGAGAGAGAGGGAGATCTGGCTGCGGGAAGGACGTCCTCTCGCTGTCAAGGCTAACCGATGACTTCCTCCCGACTACCGTCACCTGCATATCACCACCCAACCGGCAACGGTACACGCGCAAAAACGATCGATCGATATTGCAGGTGCAATGTCTCCATAGGGCCACAAGAGATGGCGCTGTTAAAATAACACATTGCACCTAAAGAGAGACGTTATATCGCTGCTAATCTGGCTGCTCAGACTAACAGCGCCATTGCATGGGGATAGTAAATCGCCCACGCTACTGTTGCATCAATTTCATCCTTGAATTTCAAGATTTACATCTTCGCATGTATCTTTTCAGTTTTGTTCGGGCTTTATTATTTTTAGCTTTATTTTCTATCATCGCATATCATCTAATAATGCATGATTAGGCTATAAATATTATAGAGTATTCAATATAATAGTGTATTCAAGTCGTCCGAGTGATTAAATCTCGAAATTTCGAGATTAAAGTCTTCTATTTTAATCACATTTTATCAGAATAACATCCGAGAGCGCTTAGGGCCCTCCGCTGCGCGGTTTACCTGCATGCGTATTTATAGATACAGGACAGCCCTTCTCTTTTGTGGGACAACCCTTCTCGTGGGTAGAAGCATAAAGGCCCAACCCTCCCCGCTGCGGAAGGACTTAAAATATTCCAGATATTAATAACCTAATCAACTGTGTGGATCGCGGTCTCGAAACGGTTTACTTGCCGCCCCTCGCGCGTGTGTGCCAATATATTCCACACGGGGGTGTTAAATACAACAATGCCCTTAGACATACCATGAGCGCATCGCGGCTTTAGTTATCCGCACAAATTCATAATGCATGTTCGCAAATTGACACAATGAAGAGTGTCAATTTACTCGGTCATTGGATGTTAAAAAGATCGATTTGAAGATTCGAGTACTGACGCCTTTTACCAACCTTCATTCGGTAAATATTTTCGACATTGTCTTCAATTTCTAATGATGATAGGAAAATAATTGTCTATTAATGCTGAAAGATTGCAAAAAGTTTCATATAGAACAAAAATACCTTAAATATTATAGATACGCTATTGTAATTTAACCCATTAAATGCTGGTAAATTAGTGTGCATATTTTAAATGTGACCTTTGAATTTATTCTGCGATTCTAAAAAGAAATTCTATGGTTGTATTCGAATATTTTTGAACGGATGTTTGTCATTTATTCATAAAAAATAATCTTATCTACGATAGATTATTTTTCTAAAAAGTATGGCACGTATTTTTGGCACTAAAATCTTAGATTGGAGCAAGGGATGCATATAATTACTAGTACTCATCACTAAGTTTTTTTATTTATTTATTTACGATTTACGATATTAAATTCTCTAAAGCAATTCAATGCATTTCCCAACGGGAATGAATTATAGAGAATTTGGAGGGATTCATTTATTCCGCGGCGTTGATCGCTAATTGGAAATTTATTCAAATGCTGGCGGATCAGCCGACGATATTGATTATGTCTGCTTCTTATTTGTTCGCCTTCTATATCTGCATCTTTTTTATTGTCCCGAAAACAGCAATACGTATAATTTCCAATAGCCGTTCTGCTCGGATCGCTTCTAAATGAAGCGAATCAGTAAACCGTTATAGATAATTTATGCACGGAAGAATATTCGCAATGTTTCGGCGGGGAATAATTCCGCTATATTTTTTTTTGATACATGGTAATATATTTATGAATATCGGAGAAGGCAGAACATCAATAGCGGAGGTCGTTTCTTTGAGAATGAATGGCCCCTGCCTTCGTGTATTTTTATACGAAAGATCCTGGCGAATCATATTCAAAAATAAATGTTCATCCCCTGCAAGAACGCGTCGCCTAAAACGAAAATAGTCACATAAATGATGGATTATTTTATTTATCCATCGGTTTTGTGTGTTAAACATATTTCGATGTCCAAATCTTCTCAATCTATCCAAAAGACACTAAGATGATTGATTTCAATGCGCTTCAAATCTTTCTGCTGCATTAAATTTGAGCGTTTTCGCATGATTTATTACTATCGCCTATTATATGCATTATCGAAATAATAAAAATAAATAGCGCATATAACTTGTGATGGTGGGTGGTTGGCATGTTTAAATTGATAATTTATTTACTCTTCAAAGATCCATAAATTATGCGAATATCGATCATCATGTTCAACACTATTGAACTAGTCGACTGATAAGTTGTGCAATAAATAAGTCAATGTTTAATGAATAAAACTTTTGAAAATTATTTATAGATGTCCATAAATGTTGTATCTGCTTATAATAAATATTCAATCCCGCGTTACAATTCAGCCACGTCTACCGAAGCCCTAGCCACCTTGTATCGAAAGTAGACGATGTTTATTCAATAGTAATAAACGTTAACCATTTGTAGATAAAACATCAGTTTTGTAAATTTTAATTTAATACCGGTATGTATCTGGTTTCGAAAATTGTTATTAACGTCCGCATCTGTACATCCATGTTCTGCACAGACCCAGTTATTAAATACCGACCTTAATATTTGATGAGTAGATTTGGTTCAATTAATCATTAATGCTATTGGAATCCTGATGAATATCAAATGATAAATGTTCCATGTCGTTTTTTGCGTTTTTATTTGATTAAAAAAAAAACAAATTGTATACCTTTGATACATGAAATATTCTCTTTTCATCTCTTTTCGGGTTTACACGCTCTTTTTATGTAGTTAAAAAATGAAATTCATGGAAAAACCTGCCTCTAGTGAACATACAAATTTTATTCACGTAAGTCTTAAATTTATTATTTAATAATATTTCTTAAAGTATTGTATATGCATAACATAAATAATATGTATTCAAATTCATGCACGATAAACTCCTTAAAATTTCCTATAGCGTTTATCAATTTTGAATTTAGGAATAGCATTGATTAATGGAAGAATTTGTCCTTCAAATGAAACACATAGCATAGATCTTTTTTATTACAAATGCGTTATAAAATAAGTTCAAATACACTCAAACCTCTTTTTGTGCGATTTTGAAGTTATGCGGTTTTGTTAAAGCATTTTTTTTATTTCATAAAGAGTGTGTATCGAGTTATTTTGGATAAAATAGGAAATAAATCAACAACACAAATTTAGAAAAAATATAATTTGGGACTGTGTAAATCATATTGCATCTACTCTCGCTAAATTACGACCTTTATTTTGGTTTAGAATTTTTTTAAATAATTTTTAAACAGTCGCCATTTCGTGATTTTTTTTTAAATTAGGGACTTTAGTGACATCTTTACTAATTATGAATTATATTGTTGGAAAGAGAAAATCTACACAGAACAATGACATTGACACTGGGTATACCAGATGTCAGAAATCCTTAAAATTTTACCAATGATGCAAGACGTGATTTAAATGTTACCAAAAATGTTATTTTTTAATTGCCTTATTGTTTTCCTGTTTTTTTTTTCATTAACTTTTTTTATGCGATTTTATACAGCTGTTTCAAAGTTATGCGGTTTAAAATTCATGAAACGCATCTTCACTTTTTCTATATAAATCATAGCTTTTTTTGTGCGATTTTCCGCGGAACTGAAATTTCGTTTCAATCTATTAGCTGTTTTAAGTATTATATCAATTTTACGAAAGAAGTAGAGGTTCATAAATTTATTGCGAAATCGCCCGGACTTTGGGCGAAATTTAGTGTGGAACACCCGGACTGTAAAGTGTTAACAAGCATTAGTGAGATTGTAATACTTTAATCAGTATAAAAATAATGAACATACCCTAGTTCGCATGTCAATCGTTAATAACACGAATAATCTCGTTCAAATGTTGATCAAATGAACGACTTCATAGTTGTTGAGCCTCAAATCTTAGTACAATTTAATTGCATTGCTTAATGCATTTTCCAAAATTTCGTTGCAATTGATTCATAATTTTAATCCAGGGCTCAAATTTGCATCCCAGATAGCACATAAACACGCCGATCAAATTAAATGTGCTTGAGCGCTACCAAATGCAATAATATTAGTACGTGAGTACAATTATAGTCTGCCTTCGTTCACCGGGCGCCGAGACCAACTTTCCTGTTCTTCAGCATCTCTAAGGCTCCGGACTTATAAATTAGTTCGCAAGAGCCTGTCGCCGGAGACTTTCCCGAGATTAATTTCGAATTCTGCACGTGCCGGACCATTTTGGTCGTGCCGTTTGAACGGAAATTATTCGTCGAAAATGGCCGCAGCGGGATTTTATTTCTCTGTGTCTCGACGAGTCGGTAATTTCGCCGAAATAGTAATTGTTAGCCGGCCTACATAATCTGATGCGGTCGCTTTAATTAATTAGGGGGCTTAATTATACATGCGTTTGATAATTCGTTGCGGGCTCGACTTGCCAGTTTTCGCCACCCCCGGAGCGTAAATGTTTTAAGTCGTTTTAAATATTTAATCATCTTCTGACCTCACTCGTAATCCGGCCTCTGAAGGTATGATAATCAACTCTTCAGTCGAAGACGAGCTCTGAAAACTTCTTATCGCCTATTCCAGGAGGAGTTCGTCGTAAATTACTATGTGAAAGTCTTATATTAGTATATTTAGTAAAAAAGAAGTTATTCAACACAATTTCTCATCGTTTTAGCAACTATTCGATCTCTTTTTTGTATGGAAAAAAAATCCGCCGGCTTATAAGCAAAAAGCGATTTTAAATGCATTTCCACTTCAGCTGCATTTTTGCATCGTTTTTCTCTCAGGCTGTACTCCATGGGACTGAAAAGGTGTAGATCCGTCGGAGTGAGTTCCGGTGAATATGAAGGATGTGGCAACACTTCCTAGTTTAATTCTTGTATTTTATGCAGTGTCAATTTTCCTTTATGAGGGCTCGCATTATAATGAAGCAAAATCTTGTGCAATTATAATTGTGTTCGTTGAAGGCGAGCAGTATCCATCCTACCCCATAACAATCATCCTATTCATTTTAACCTTTCCCTACCGGTCATGTATTTCGTACAATTTTATAACTTTACAAAAATTGTTACATTTCAATCTCAACTAAAGTCAATAGAAGTAATAATGGTGTACCAAATACATATCATCGGTAGGTATTTTTAGCACAGTTGAGGGAAAGGCTAAATGTGTTTCTACAGTGGTCCATGGGTCTTTGCGATAACTCCTCGATTATTGCCATGGATCTGACTCGATCAGGGATTTTAATGCATTGTTATCAATATTAAAAATTTCTCACATTCTCAGTTCATCCCTTAAGCTTCTACTGTCCTATTTAAATTTATGGAACCAATATTGGCCTCTGCCAACTGTTAATATTTTACCATAAACGTTCCCTCTGGATTTTTTGCGCAATACATTTTCAAGCATTTCTTATTATATTTGCGAAAAGGAAATTCTCAAATGATATATGAATGTGGTGTTGGAACACAGTAAAAATTTTAGGCATGCATTTTATTACGAGATATGTAGAGAGTGGATTGGAATGTTCTGTGTACGTTCCATCTCGCCTTCATAGAGAACGGTGCACTAAATACACAGCTAGGAAGAACCGAGACAGAACAGGGTGACGTGTTTATTAACCATTCCGCTCAAAACTAAAGCAGAAGTTCATAACCCCAGAGCGACGATCCAAATTTGGAACACAATATTTTTGACATAATCCGCTTCTTTGGGTGCCATATTCGTTATCATACGAATTAGCTGATTTCCATGTGGCGTTTTCCCATTACGTTCCAAGATTGGTTTAAATCTTTTGGTTAAATTTAAGATAAATGAAGAATTGATTGTATAATTTACTTTAATGTTGTTGCCAATATCCCACAATTGATTATCGTAATTGAAGTTCCAATAAAACATGAGTTTGAATAAAAATAATTTAATGCTTGCTGAACTTGGTTGCCAAGATAGCGATGTTTTATTTTTTGTTAGATTTTACTAATTATTTGCAAACATACTTCAGAATGGCGTGCCCATTTTTGTCTCTCCATGAAATATGTATGGCTACTTGTTGGGAAACGATAACGGGGTTGCTCCATCTTCAATTCGATCGATCGGGCTAAACCCTCCTATTAAATGTCCCGTATTTAGAGGCGGGTTCGAATTCTCAATTTCTTATTGACATTGTACTTATCTCGCTGAGCCGATAGCGTAAGAAAACGTAGACAAAATAATTCCTTAAGATAAATTGATATTTGTGTTCGTTAGCAACGATAAATGTGTCCTCTCCTCCTCGAGAACGCCTGTTCTGCTCCATTGCGTATTTATACTTGTCATTTTCGCCAATTAATCTTCGCCTATTTGCAAGTATATATTTATTTTATATTTGAAACACTCGGGTCGTTCGTATTGAAGATACGTTTCTTTTTGCAACACGTCTGATTGGGTAGGAAGTGTACTTTTTTTAAATATATATAAAAAAAAATGTGTTTACACCCTGTGTATTTGCAGTTGATTGTGCTTGTTGAGGGTGCACGGTGAAAGGCAGTCTGAAAAGGGCATGAAGTCCCTGTGAAAGGCTAAGACCGGAAAGAGCGAGCGACGCTGCACAAAAACACCCGAAGGCTAAAAGCACACGGATAGATAGAACCTTCATCCATTCAGCTCGTTTTGTTCACAAAAGCGACGGAGCTTTCAGTGATTTGGAAACTGCATCCCGGACTTGCAAGGCTCACTTTATCTGATACTTGGGCGGGGGAGCACTGCGACGCGATATTATCGAATGAAATATTTTTATTATTAGATTTGCAACAATTATGCATTTGATATGATAAACGACGATTCAAATATTTCTAAAATTCAGCTTATATATGATAAAATTATTGAATATTAAAAAATCTTATCATGCCATATCCAAGACATAAGCGATCTCCATACATAATATTTGGAGATTTTAGGTGATAGATTGTTATTATCAAGCGTAGACGATATTCATATAAGCAATATTGTTGTTATTATATCCCAAATTTGTTGGTATAGTTAACCCTTTATAGCGTCGAGATAGGGACCACGTTATAGAAATTTAAGCACTTATACATATGTGTTTAGTTTGTTAATAAGTACAAATGTACACGCGCAAGTTGTAAACGTTGCTTATGTAAAAGACGCCGCAAACAAGCTTGACGCTATAGGAAGGTTGACTGTACACTCAAACTTTTTTTGTGCGATTTCGAAGTTATGCGCTTTTTTTAAAATTTGATACGTATCGAGATATTTTGGATAAAATAGGAAATAAATCATCAACACTAAGCGATATTTGGAAAAAAATATAATTGGGAACTGCGTAAATCATATTGCATCCGCTATCGCTGAATTACAACCACGCCTTTTATTCTGGTTTAGATTTTTGAAAAAAATGATTTCGTTTTTATTGCATTTTTCCAATCTATTTTTTATTAACTTTTTTTATACGATTTTGCATATATTTTATATAGCTGTTTCAAAGTTATGCGGTTTTTAAAATCCATGGAACACATCTTCGCTTTTTCTATATAAGTCATCATTCTTTTTTTGTGCGATTTTCCGCGGGACGGATCTATCGCACAAAAAAAAGAGGATGGGATGTATGGGACCATTGCCAAGCATTTTGACATAGCGAATATGTTTTTTAGAAATATGACACCTGTATATTTGAACCTACGACGATTGAGTTATTAATTCGACCGCTTAATCGCGGGACTACCATTATTAAAGTCAGGTCAACTGATCTCTTTGCAACGTCATACGTATGTGGGTTATAAATTCCGGCTGCCGTTGCACACATGTCCATTAACGCTTTCGCGCGCGGTATCGTCATTTTAATTGGTTTCGTGAATCCGATTGCCGACAATATTCATGAATACCGATTAGTGCTTATAAGCAATCGCCAAAACAAACAATGAGTCAGTTATTCTGTTTCGTGTTTGCCTCTTGATTTCACTAATCGTTGTTATTGATAACATTCCAGCGATAAGACCGAAGTTTTATCGCCGTCGAACCATTCATCATTAAATTAATTGATTCACACGTTTTTTTAATATGTTCTTTACACTTTTCAGTGATTTTCAACCATTGTATTTTCTTTAATAATAAAACTATTTAAACCATCGCTAATACACACAATGAAAGGTCGATCGTTTTGTCTCGTGTTATTGTATTAGAGTAACGGGAGTCGAAAGCACACAAGCAGAGCAGGATTTTTTTGGGCAGGTTTGGCATCTCCATGAAGTCTCAGTGCGTTTATTATTTTTTGAACACCACCTGCCACGCAAATAACATATTTTCTTTTTATAATTTTTTGGAATAGGATTTTTTTCCAAAAAAATGACTAGAGTATTGCCTATTGTTGGAGTAGGTGTGACAGTTACCAATTCTCTACCATCTGTTATATGGGCAATACATAATAAGGATTCTATTAAATTGTCTCTAAATTGTAGAAAACTTATCACCTTTTCCATTTTAATGCGGTATAAAATCCACGCATTAAATACTGACATGTCTAACAAATGGAATATAATTTTTTTATACCACCGAATTGTTTTTCGGGGACAAGAATAGTATGCTATGAGTTGGCCTGACCTGTCAACACCACCCATAAATTTATTGTATTCCACAACTTCAATAGGCTTTATTTTTATGATTCCATATCTGTTAGTTTTTTCGATGAGCTGAGGGTGATATTTGGTTGTAATGCTTAATACGTCTCTAGTATCGTGCCATTTTGAAATATATATATTATTTTTTCTTAACCATATGTGTTCTCCCTTTTTAACCTTCTTCTTTGTTATTTCTGCTGGATTTCCTCTTCTATTTGCACGCAATGTCCCTATTGTATGCGTCCTTTTTTCTAATAGTTTAGTAGATAATGAAATGTTATTAAAAAAAATGTCCATAAAAACATGATGACCTTTGTGGAGAAATGGATTCATCAATTTAAGTACGATCATCAATCAAAGGCATCAATTTTGGTTCCTCTAGGTTCGTTATCAAATAACCTTCCTCTATAGATTTCTAGATTATGGATGTATCCATTTGGGGAACACAATTTATAAAATTTGATGCCATACTTAGCTTTCTTCCCTTTCGTGTATTGCCGTAACCACAGTCGCCCTCGACGAAGAAGAGATTCATCTAAAGAAATTTCTTCCGATGGAGAATATATATTTTGAAAATTCGAAACAACGATGTCAACAGTGGGCTTATTTTTGACATCCTGTCATTGTTATTTATCGTGCAATTTAAAAATCTCAATATTTTTTCGAATCTTCTACTCGACATAATATAAGAAAATATTGGATGATAATACAATGAAGCTCGTGAAAACATTTTTCTTAGTGTTGGAAAGCCTATATGCCCACCGAGCAGACACAGTCCAAAAAATTTTTCCAATTCCATATAATTTATTTCATTGAATTTGGTCACCATGCAGTATCTTGTTTTTGGTAAATTGTAAAAGTAAACTTTTTACCATAAGCATTCGTACATTTTATCAACAATTTATTAACTTCCCCAGTCCAAATACTTGTAAAAAATTCTATAGGTGTATCTCCAATATCTTTTTTTATTCCTGAAGATGTAAAATCAAAACCAAAATCTGGTATGAGAATATTTGACCGGACCGGGTATGGTGTTGATCGGACCTTATGATCCGCGAAAAAAAATTGTATTTACGTAAAAATATTTTGGGAATAAACATTATTTTATGTGATTTTGCCGAAATTGGTAATCCGAAACGTAAGTACATAATACTTTTACGTGGGCGATGTTCATAAAATGTATCTACTCCAAGTCGGTGCATCACAAAAATCGAATTATTAACCAAAATGAATTTATCTTACTCGGAAAAGTTTGGGAGTCTTTGATCCATGTTTTGTAAATGGTTTGTTATTGTGTCCCTGAAGGCGGCAGGCATAGGACTAATCCGGCGCGAGAGGTTTAGGTTGAGCGAGCTTTATTTGCACTCATGTGCTGCAGCGACGAACGGAGTGACGATATGCGCGCAGGAAAGCGTTAATACTGGAATTGTTCTATTGTTGAATGCGTAAAATATAATAGTAGGGTTTCGTTATGGTGACCTATTTATTATGGCGATATTTATTTTTTATAATAAACCAAATAATTTATTAAAATATTATGCATGCAACCAATTCATATTAATTCGGATGCATATTTAATGCTATTTTCTAGGATGTATTAATACATTTTAATATATATATATGTCAGTGAGGCGACATCTATTGAATTTTAGCAACAGCGTTTATTATATCAAATGTATTAGATTGTCGTTTTTTTTTAAGCAAAGTTTTGACTCGATCAGTCGAGGTTCGCCTCTTGATAACTGACGACGCATTCAACGTCTCTGACCCTTCATTTCGATATCGAAAATGAAATTGCGACTATGAATGTATCATGTCAGAATTGCCAAGCGAATAAATAGCACAAAACTTTAAATTGTCGTGTGAGTGTTTAAAAATAATTGACAACTAATCAAAATATATTTGAAGTGTGTGAGGTGACGTTTGATATCTACAAGTGTAAAATATTATTTGCATCGTTTCAAATTCAAGACTATAGCGAAGATATATGGTGATTTCCCAAGTTTCTAAATTTGTTCATCCATCATCAGCTCATAAATAAAACCATTTCGGTATTAAAATATTTTTCATTTGTGTATACGAGGGTTGTTCGAATACGTTTTATGGTATAACAGTGGATATATTTTTAACTTTATATTGATTTTTCGATATAATCACCTTAGAACTCGTTGCATTACGATCGTCGTTATTCTAATGCAGTTATTCTAACATTATAAATCGATTTGTATACATTCGCGAAATAGTCGTATATAATCTCTATGACCTTTTCGTTCGATGTTAAATACATACCCACTACTCGTTTGATCGCAGTTGTCAAAAGTGAGGAACAAGGTAAATGTGACAATTCGAAACGTAATATGGCAGTCTTATCTTGACTTCATTATTTGACTATTGCAATAAGCCCGCAAAACGCTCCGTCTTATCTTTAAAGATAGTCGATGAAATTTATTCCCAAAAATAGTGGACAATATCTTGTTTGTTGATGGAATTATGTATATATTAATACATTGTCTTCCTTGTTGTTGGATCACTCACTGTTTTATAGCGTAATCCAATATGGATATCATTTGCGCGATGTTTTTAACTATCAAATTGCGGAAGAATTTAAAAATGTTCAAGAATCGTATCGCTTAACACACTTTAGTCGGGTGCACTGCAGTGCATGCGACAATATATGTTCTTGTAAAAAACGCTATAGCTTTTAAATTATTAAATAATTTAGAGAATAAAGAAGAAAATACATGTATGTTTACTACTTTTAAAATGTACATAACAAATGTATATTATTTTTTAATGATATTCTTGAAAGTACTTCTTTCTATCAAGTGAAATTTCACAAAAATCACTAAAAGTTGCATATTTTATAGGCTGCTTAACTCCTTGTGGAAATGACGTATATATCCGTCAAGAACAAAATGCGGATATATCCGTCATACCCACTTGCATTGATTGTGACGAGAATATGATTTTGGTATGTAATTTAAAATCTACATCAACACTTTCATTACCTTCAGAGATATTTTCATAATTGATGTGATCATCAATCATTTCTTGAAACAACTGTCTTCAAACAACCTTATACACGACTGGTTAACTTCGTTCCATATCTGAAAGAAGTATCTGGCAGCTTTATATGTTTATCTCCGTGGTAATCATTCATTCTTCTGTAAGTTGCTTGAAAACGCAGTGCCCCGCGAAAAAGGCGCGGAGATGCTATAAATGTAATATTTGATTAAACTGGCCCCGCATATGATGTGTTAATAGCGCAAATATAAATCGAAAAAAACTGGCGTAGGTCAACGGCAGATAACGTCGTTAATGCCGAATACGAAGAACTGGCCGAGAATAGAACATTTTGACCTGCTTAGAGGGTGTTTGGCAACGATGTCGGCAGGAGGGGAGGAGTTGTCAATAAAATTGTCAATTATACAGCAACACGCGAACTCGCCGAAAACAACCCTGGACTCTAATGGCATTGCGCATTGATTATACGCTTCTCTGCGAATACTTCGCCGAAATTCGCTCATATTTTTTATGAGAAATAATTTCGCTCCGTATGAGCTCTCTTTCGACGATTAGGCGTCTTTTTATTCGCTCTTTTAATATAATATTTTTTCCTCAGATTTTTCGAGGGCTTTCACGCTCCGCAATGACGCACTCGTCCGCGTGCACGCGTATACGCGGCGGTACGTGCGGAAATAATAACGCCGGCAGAAGGAGCTAGTGTGAAGCAAATAATAAAGAAACGTGAATTTCACTAAAGTAAATAGGAGCTTTCCGCGCGGCTTTTTTTTGTTGTTGTTCGGAATTGTCCAGGAAGTTGACTCTATTTTGCGCCCGAGAGCTTTTCATATTGAGCTGTTTTCCTCGGCACGTAGTACCGAAGCGACTCTCATTTTAAAGTGGCTCTATCCAATTTATTCTTACAACCTGCGATTCGAATAGTTATTTTAATTTTTGCAGTTTGCAACTTATTTCATGCTCGAAAGTTCCATCCCGCTTCGGCAAATTGATTTATCTCGCCCCGCAGTCGTTTAAAAAGAAGAAACCTTTTTCACGGCTGCTACGTCCACTATCATCATCGTGCGACTCTAATTGGATCTAAATGAGCTTTCAACCTTTTAGCTGTCATATATAAAAAGCGCAAACTGTCCCCATACAGCCATGATATTTTAAATATGATTTTAAAAAATAATTACGTTTAATACCTTGGACGTTTTTATTCACAAAGTAATGTAATTTGAGAATTAAAATATTTGGTTTGCGGCTATAGACGCACACGGCTCTGGCTAAAATATGCACTGGCGTTGCGTGAATTTTTCGACGAAATACGTCCGTTAACACACGCGACCTTTTGCATCGGGTCGTTTCGAAGAATAACGAGTCTATATATCATGGCAATGTTGAATATTATTTTCCTTCTTTTTTTGTAGCTTTGTTCCCCGTTGCGCCCGCTTGTCTTTACGGAGTTCTTTCAAGCTTCGTATTTTCGATGCAACTACCCCTAAAAGTTTTTCCGGGAATCTTTCTTGGCACAACTTTTGAACGGTATTATTTATTGTACATGACAATAACCCTTTGCATTTCAATGTGGGGGGGAAAATCAACAATCACATCATATTTTTGATTTTATTCGTTATAAAATCTTTATTAAAAAATTTCTTTATTATCTATAATAAAAATGTATCTTTATCATTTGCTCTTCGTACAACGTTTTTATGATGACTTTTTATTCCAATCCATTGGTGTCTTTCTATTTTCCCATAAATGATGAATCATTCGAATTATAGTACTTATAGCATCGCATCTATGATAGCAAGGAGCACTGACAAGATCTAATGTTGTAACATTAGAAGTATCATTTATAAGGAATGACTTTTGTAACGCGTTTTTCATTACGACTAATGTATTTCTAGCCAATTCAATCTTCATTTTCTTCGATCTTCGTCATATTGTTCTTGATCCGGGTTTATTTATTGGATTATCTTCCGATTCTCGATTGAAGTGACTTTCTTGCTGGTAAATTTAACAAGAAGTAACAGTTGCAAGTTTTCGGAATTCTTCGCGACAATGCCTATATCGTCTATTTATTTTATGTTATTGATCACATTTTTTCACAATATTTGCGTCTTCAACATTGATCGATCGAACTGAACCGGTTCAAAAATATTGTGTGTATTTGTTCGTATGTATTCATCGGATTGCGATAAAACTTTGTCAACTTACTGTTTACACTTGCGGGAATACCATAGACACGGTAAACACATTATATGGATGCACCATGTTGGCGCATATTGGTCTGGCGAAATGACGCTTTGGCTGCGGGGACGGAGAGAAAAAGAATCAAATACTTATTAAGCGCTTATGGCATTGCAATGCATGCCAGATATTCGCTAGTAAGTAATAAAATGTTCTAAATTATGTTATACTTTTTTAAAAATACAAACAAAAACACTTAAGATAGTCATAAATTAATCGCTCGTAGCTGATCCGTAAACCCAAAAAAGGTTATTTTTTTCGTAAGTCCTGAATAATAGAAAACATCTCTTTATACTTCAATGAATTCTGATTTACTTAGTTTCCATAACGTCTACTTTAACAGCTTCTTATAGCCTTCGAAAAATATTTTTGACCAGCTTAATATTGTGTCCGTCGATTCCAACACATAAAGCTTCAATTATTTGTATGTGTTTGATTCGGTCGAAAGCTCTTTCAAAGTCTGTACGTTTACGATTTTTTTTCTCTGCTGAACTTCAAGCAATATATAATCCGCATTTGTCTAAAAATAAAATACTGTTCTCGATTACAATTGGAAGAATACTAATAAACTGTTATATAAAGTGCTTCGAAACCTAAAAAGTGTTATACCCATTTCTTTCTGCGATTACATAAATTTCGAATATGAATGAAATAAATTGGAATTGTACTTTTCCCCATGTAAATATGCTGCTTTATATCGATCGTGCGATGACTAAAATTGGCAATGTCCCTGAGTTTTTCCTGGAGCAGTTTCAACACTTTCTACTCTAAATGTACGCTTTCGGTCATAAAAATGTTCCGTAATACGGTACAATGGAAGAGTTTTGCTTAAAAATGTCATGTAGCGACATTCGCCCCGTTCGGACGAATTTGTGGAATATATTCTTTGTTGTTGCGTAATTGATCGTTGAATTTCTCAACCCGCTGAACAAATAATTCCGTGGGCGCATTTGTGCGTTGATGAAATATTTGCCACCACATGAGAGGGCGAAAAAGCTAAGCAAGGAAAATGCGCCGGGATGGTCGTTGAAAAATGCCCCAACCTTCAGAAACTCGGCTGAAGCTCATTTTTTCGGACGAATTTCGACGCTAAGAAGTTCAACATAAATAGAGGTAATTTTTTGTCGGACGTTTTTGCGGATATTACGGGTCAGTGGGTTGAAATCAAATTTATACGTATTAAAGTAAACGCTTATGTAATTATGGCAAGAAGTATTTTTTTTTCTTTGTCTTTTTCTTTTTTTTTTTCGTCCCCGAGCTGAAAGCTTCGGCAATGTATCTTTGCCGTTAACTTTGCGGGTGATACTTAAATGGTTAAATATAAATGTTGTTAGCAACTTATCTCCTGCCCCTTGGGATTGTTCTGTAAAGTTATTCTCAGAAATAAATAACAAAATGTGAGGGAAAAAAATGTATTTTAGATGTGAGTGATGAGTAAAGTTTTACCAGCGTGATATTAATTTGTCGGGATTTTATACTGGGTAAATTAAAATTCGCAGAAATAAATGATGAACTTTGATTGAAACGTTTAATAAGTACGCTTTAAACTGTTGCGTAGTTGTTTAAACTTTTTTATTGCTGAAAGAGGATTAAAAATAATGTATAATGATGTCGGTAATGATACATTAAGTACATATGACGACTTTTATAAAATATCTGTATTAATAAATTTGCTAGTTCAGAAGTATACATATTTCTTATCGATTTTTTGGATATTAAAAAGGGAATATTGAGAGGTTTAATGAAGTCGACCTATGTATGTTAATTTTACCACTTGTTATAAATTCTGTCTTTTCTAAAGATTCCTGTTCAAATGATTTCATCATAGCCTAACCATTTATGAATTTAACATCTACAAACATCTTAAGAAGAACCATTAATTATAATTGTGGAAAACACCTCTGACACGAATTTTAGGTTTGTTTTTCCAGGATAAATATTATTACATATTCTTAAGGTGTCATATCTGATTTTTTCATCTGGCGATTTCCCATTTATCTTCCATGTTTAGTAAATTTGGGAAAGATTATTTGCATGGTAGTGCAATTATCATTATTTTAAAATGATGTTTAATTATTGTTGCAAATTTAGTCTCTCATTGGCGTCCCTGCATGAGAGGAAATATGGATCGAGACAATCGATTGGAAACACAGTGTACTCTCGATTATCCAGTTTGCGGATTTTCGAGCCTGAAAAATGTTAATTAATTTTTAAAAATCATTTGCTTTCTTATATTAAAAAAAATATTGTGATACTTGGATAATAAGGCAACCCCCAAACAATACACGAAGTAAGTGCTTTATACACAGGTCAAGTCTTTATTAAATAAAATGAAGGCGTTATAGTATCAATGTAGCATTGGGCGGGGTTGCTCTCACGCGGGTCCGTTTTGCTCTCGGACCGTTATGCAGCCGAACTATCTTAGATAACTTTTTTATTAATCACGCGAGAGAGATTAGGACACGGCAAGCACTACTCTTGCAGTGGAAGATGACAACTTGATCAATTTGTGGGGAAAAAATTACAATATTTGATGTTATACATGGAATAACACAAGCTTGATCAAAAGTAAAGCCAGAAACACTTGTTCGATCATGGAGGAAGATTCTTCCTAGCATGTAACATATTATGCATTCTGAAGAGAAAGAGAGCAAATGATACATCTGAAATATGTGGATCATTGGAAAATTTAAGAAAAAATGTGGCTCGATCATAATTTAAATGATCCAGTTTTCAAAGGAACGAATGATGTAAATATTGTTAATTTTGTTTCTTAAGAGGAAGAAAATGAGAATTTGTCTTTGAATTATGTTGAAACATTGCTAGATTTTTCACTTATCTGCTTAACTATGAGCGTTTTTCTTGATAAATATGAATATTATGAAACAAAAATTTGTATTGTAAATATGATATAATCGAAACCAAGTGGAAATTTTATTATTTGGATTATCCGTGTTTTTCCTCCCCCAGCTTCTCAGGATAATCGGGAGTCTACTGTATTAATATTTCCGATTTCAAGATCTAAATCACTGTATCAAGATTTGTTGTAATTTTTTTGTGATCATTCCCATCTTTAACCCTTTAACCACCAGCGAATTTAGAAAAATTAATGTTTATTCAATGGGCAGCCCTTATGAGCTCTGTTAATTTATTCGAAAATAAAATGGAAATATCAAGATTCATTAAAATGTGAAGACATTTTTTGATTCATCCTAACATAATAATTTTTAGGCATTAGAAAATATTGTTTTTTCTATAAAAAAACAAAGACCGACTCACCAGTGAGTCACTGGTGCTTGAGTGGCTAATAATTCCCAAGAATGAATTTCCGAGCGTATCATCGGAGTATAAATATATCATTTTCTTAATACATTCTTAGATTGTTTTTCAAAGCTATTCGTTGTTGAAAGTTTTTTTTTTATTTCTATCAGATTAAATAATTTTGAAATTGGATTTCAACATCTTTCAATTGTAAATGCCATTTTAATGCTCACCTTAGTCGCATATTTCAAAATTGTTTTGCGTTTTCCATTTTACTTCCGAGTATTTTTTTTTCATCTCGGAGCTTATTCCCTCAAGTGACAAGGAAAAATCATCGCGTGCAATTAACATTTGCCCACAATCTCGTGTACGTTTTCCGGATTGGCATAACTAGCCAGCCCGCTGGAAGTGGCTCATTTGCATTAATGGTTAGTCGTTGTGTTTGTTTTTTTTGGGTTGTGAATAAAAAGTTTATCTAAAAAATTACATACAGTTCCATATTTGCTCCATTTTGCATCAGAAAATACACAGGATCTGTGTTATTTTTAAAAACATCTTTCTGGAGCGTAAGCAAGTACGTTTCTATACTATAATTTCATATCTTTCGTTTAACCGCCGGTTTAATATTGGACGAATTCAAATTCGTGTTTAGCATGCAAACAAACATGTCATCCAGTTAGGGGACGCCTTCTAAAGCATCGTTATGCTAAATCTCCGAGTGTTCTCGATAATTGCATTAAGGTATCGGAGTCGCTTTCGCAGCAAACGACGCTATTCTGAGCTTCCGAAATATTTAACACTTCATTAACGATCATCATTT
Source organism: Stenopsyche tienmushanensis (assembly GCA_008973525.1). Taxonomy (NCBI): domain Eukaryota; kingdom Metazoa; phylum Arthropoda; class Insecta; order Trichoptera; family Stenopsychidae; genus Stenopsyche; species Stenopsyche tienmushanensis. Next base: position 1,412,275 of record WACJ01000017.1, read on the forward strand.
TGGACTTTCGCAGGACGATTAGTGCGTTTTACGACGGGCTTGAATTCGAAAATTTAAGCAAAGGCGTGCGTAAACACCGTTAATTCCTCGGGAATGAAATAAGTTTCGCCGTGCAATTATTTGTTGAATAATGGGCGCGCGAAAGACATTCGGGCTTATCCTCGTTCATTGTGTAATTCGCCACGGTCCGAAGAGGCCCCGGATTATCCTTTAACACCTGTGTATCCTGACGTTGATTCGTTTAAGTTTTATTTTATTTATCCTCAGTTTTCCCTCGCTCGTTTTTCGCCCTTCGCACACGCCGGCTCTATATTGATTTTGTGAAACTTTGTTATAACGTGATTTGAAGTACACGAATCGTTCATTTCCCCCGTGTTTATGGAAGCCTCAAGGTTTCCATCAGCAGCATTCGACTAACCGCCACTATGAAATAATGCGATACTTGTTATTTATATTAATTATAGACACCGAAGTGAACTATATATATAGTCTTGTTCGTGGTGTAAAAACATCATTTTACGAAGTATGGCGCATACCCTACAGAATTCTCGACGACCGCAGAAGCTTCGGTGAGATCACAATTCCAAAGAAACTCTCTCCACTTTGTAATCATTCGGTCCATTTAAATCCCTCGGTGACTGTCAGTTGGAATTAATATTGTTTTAATTAATTGTGGGCTGCTACGATACATACAATAAAATTAAGACTTCCCGAAAGAAATCCATTATTTTCGCACTGTTTCACGCAAATGTTTCGCTGAAGGAAACGTTTCTGTATTTTTTTCCTTATTTTATGGAAGCAAAACCTGTAAATAATCCCCCAATTAAACAGTCGGACTCAAATCTACAGGAGATGTGGCTGGTGATTCCATTTTCAAACATATATATATATAAGTTATGAAAAACCATGTCAAAATGGTTCCATAACAAAAAGTAACTTTCCTGGAAATGTTAAGAATGCCCTTGCAAAATAAACAATGATTAGAAACGTCTTTTTCGGCATAAAATAAAAAATAGAAAAAAATGGCTCAAGAGAAAGAAATTTTGCTTAAGAGGGGGTCCGCGGACTACATGAGTTTAAGAAGCGCTGCACTAGACAAATAAATGCAGTGAGACTCACAAAAAAGCGTGTAGAACAATTATATTTGGTAACTCCACTTTATCAGCTAAGGAAGCAGATGGAATTTTTACGGATCCTATTGCTACCAAAAGGTGGGCTAGAAATGCGGCAATTACCAATTGGGAACACAATTGGTAAACCCTGATCACTGGACTTCCCAGTTCCTGACGGGGCACGGCGTACCTGGCAAGAATGAAAATAAAAGATAGTTCGGTCTGTGTGCGGGGATCCTTTCATGGACGCGGATCACGTTATGTGGTCGAGTTTGGGCATGTCGGCTGCAAGAGAGGCGCTCCTGTGCCGTGTCAGGGGTCCTTTTTCTGGACCTCTTGGCCACAGGGACTTGGCGGCCAACCCCGGTGCCTTTTCGGCATTCGAGGCCTTCTGCCACAGTTTCGAAGCTAAATGCGCCTTGGACAGATTCGTGTCACCATGGGTTGACCATATCCCTATATCAGCTTAGGTGTGAATATAAAAAAAAATCACTCTGGATATGACCATTTTGCTTATTGACGAATTTATCAATTTCTATGAAAATGTAACTAGTTCCATTCGCTGCATGCTGAAAAATTAATTTCATTTGACAATATCTAAACATATGAATAATAAAAAAGTGTGCCTCCTGAACATCGATTGGCCATGCAAAAACGAAGACCATCCTAGGTCATAATTCCCCCATTTTTGGAGTACAGCGTTAAAATAAACGCACACAAACTATCGTAATATGCGTTTCATACCGTCAAAATAAAATGAAACCTTCAACGAAAATCGAATCGAATTCGGTTTATAGATTTGAATCGAATTTGATTTATTTTGTATGTATTAATAGTAGGACGAATTTATCCATTGTTTGATTGATCTCTCGTTTTTTAATAATAAAGTAAACGCGTTGTTGCAATATATACATATCCTTCTACTAAAACATCTGAAAAGATGTCATGTGTAATTGCAATAACGCCGAATGTTTTTCATAGAACAGGATTTCCTTGAAAAAGTTATTTAAAACTGTATTCAATAGAATAGGAATTTTTGATAAAAAATGATATTTACTAAATGTTTAACAATAAACCAGAAGATCAATTAAGAACTGCATAATGAAAGTGAGCAATTTCTCATCAAAGATTTAATTAGAGATAAGATTGTGATGGATTTCAATGGTGAAGAGATGCAAACAACCACGTTAGGAAGATTGATAGCGACAGTAATGAACGATTAATAATAGGAGCTTCTTCAATGAGAACGAAAATTAGCTTTTAATGTAATACCCAGCACCCTTTTGTGTGTTTTTAGAATCAATTGATCGCGTTTTTTTAATTGAATTGAAATACATTGTACTCTCTATTATGCGGGCGCGGATTATCCGTGCATAAAAATATATTTTTTTAAATTTTTGATACTGTGATAATAAGGCAATTCCCGAATAGTACTGGGGAAAGTAAAACAAACACCTGTTCTCATGTTTTAATTACCTTATTTTTCAAAACAACTGATGAAGAGCTTACGTAATTTTGTTATACGAGGCAGAAATCACAACATGAGATTGTAAAAATGGACCCGGGGTGAAAAGAGCTTGATTACTAAAACTAATCTGTATGGTAGGATGATCGCGTATTTGCGAGCGAATTCCAGTGATTCAGAAAAAGTACTCAAATCGATTGTATTTTATTTAATTTAAATTTTTGGCCAATCTGTAGTTCTATATCCTTAGAGATTCGCCTAACGCGGTTGAGGCATCTTTTAATGAAAATCGAGATGTAAATTCTTGGCAATGCTCTTGTCGCGTGACGTTTTCATCTCGTCTGAGAAAGTTGCAACGGACGATGCCAATTGCAGTTTGCTAATTGGTAACCGTGACCTTTTTCAGGTTCAGACTGAGCTTGGCTTTGTCCACTTGGAATATTTCGATTATCCAAATCCTTTTTGACGCGATATTTATTGGCGTTATTCTTGTCAAATAAAATTCTATATGGGTTAACATGCGTCACTCTCGTGTTGACTTTTTTGATATCCTAGCATGAAAGCTCGATTCGTTCGATTTGGCTGTAATTTATGTTGGGTTTGATGGTTTCGCTTTCGGGCTCGGGGTCGGGAAATCCTTTTTCCATTCCGTATGTTGTATGAATTTCACGGCGCGTTAGGTCGGTGTCCTCCGGTCCAACAGATGAACGTGGCGTAGATTAAAGCGCGTTTGATTGACGTCCTTTGCCAAATCCTTCAGCGGGAGTCTTGTCACCCCCTTCGCAATCATTCGGTGCGTGATTGATAAGCGCGCTTTTATGCTTTTTGAATTCGCTCAAAATAAACACGCATGAAATACTCCGACGGAGTGACAACAGCCGATCGGTGGTCGTTGTATTTCTCGCTGGGAATGGAAGTTGGAAAAGTGTACTCGCGATAGTTGGGATTTTGTTCTTTATTCTTTTGGAATTGCCGGCAGAAGTATTTTTAGATGACATCGCCAGACGTGTCTGAGAATTTTAAATTGTCATTTTCTTTACGCAGGGCCGTACGACTTGCATGATTTATGCGATGCAGCTAAAATGATTATACGTTATTGTATAAGGGATGTATGATATACAAAATGGTAAAAACAGACGGTGCAAAATTTTGAACTCCATTGTTCATGGGGGGGTGATTTCGATAGCTGGTTGCGGCGTCACGCGATTGCAACCAGCTATCGAACTATTGTATAATTTCCTAAAATATATTTAATATCATCATTGTTATTACTCAATATGATACTTTGTGTTGGCATGCAAAAAGCATCAAATTGTATTTCTAAAAATACTGACCATCAAAGCGATTTACGATGACGACAATGCCATATTATATCATGAAAATGTAATTTAAATTTAATAGATCAAATAGCTTAATTATATTCCTTTTAATTCAAGATTTAAAAACGTGTTATGATGTCAAATGTCAGAGCCGTAACAAAAGCGTAGCAAAGTAGGCGCCCATCGCGGGCGCAAATGGGATTGGGGCGCAAAACGCAGAATACCGACCCGGTCGAGAGTTGCACATGGTTTTTATTTTACTTTTCATGAATCAACACTGATTGATTCTGTCCGTTATTATAATACATATTAAGTTGTCTTATTTCTCCCAGCCTGGCATAAGCCTGCAATAAATTAAAGGCAAAAATATTTTCGACCGATTCTAAAATTTAAACACCCCACCCGATCAGTCTTCTTCAGACAACTTCGTTTCATAATGAGAGTTTGTAATCGTTCTGTAGACAAGTTCAGGTATGATATTCGACCGCGAGGTGCTCATTTGTCATATCAGCGGTTCGAAAAGCGGACCGATTGTACATACAAACCCTGTGGCCACTCCGTTCTTTTTTAGGACTTTTTGCGGCATTTTCTATGATCTGTGCAATTACGGAAGCAAGGTCTAGACACTTTCTATGATATTATTGCCACGGGCGCTTCGTGCCCTTGTTACGGCTCTGGAAAATGTAACTAGTTCCATTCGCTGCATGCTATGAAATCAATTTCGTTTGACAGTATCCAAACACATGGATTAAAAAAGTGTGCCGAAAACACTTGCTAATAAGCCTCCTGAACATCGATTGGCCATGCAAAAACGAAGACCATCCTAGGTCATAATTTCCCCGTTTTTTGGAGTACATCGTTTCGCTTGTTTAAACCATATTATGTTCAAACGCTGATTATAAAGTTATTTTTAATCTTATTCAATCGCTTGAGTGACTCATTATCGGGAAATTTATCACGATATGGGGTTTTAACTCGGTTTATAAATTTGATTTGAATCAACAATTTTGAAAAGATTTCCATATAAGATTATTGTATAAATATATACACAAATGACTAATAAATTTACCATAGATATATTTTGTATGTATTTAATATTAGGATTTTTCTTATATTGTATACCATTGTAATGTGTGATTTAAAGGCGCTTTAACCGGTGCTCAGGTGAAAAAATCCAGGAAGTAATTTAGAATGTTCTTTTTAATTTCAGATCCTGTCGAAAGGGAACCCCCGCCTGTCTATCTATCCGTAAAAACTCGCCCGCTCTCCCAGAAACTTCTGCTCACGTATTCATTTTCTTCTACGTCGGGCGTGTGACCGTCGGGGTGAGTTTTCCTTTTCCAACTTTAGACTAACTTTTTAAACGCCAATCTGAATTTAAGTTGTCGCCCGCAGTGAAAATAACAAAGGTTTCTTCTTTTAGTGGGAGGGAAACTCTTCAAGTCGCTCTTTTCCATCACACCCGAATTCGTTAAATCGGGCTTGCTTCTAATTCTTGCCTTGTACTAGAATAAATTATGAATGGTTCGTCTGATGTTTTAATGTCAGATTAAAAACCTATTCGATCGGAGTGACGTCCTTTTTTTTAGTACATTGCGTACATTAAATATTAACACACTTTGTTCGGGTGCCATCGCGTGATAACTTGCCGTTATAGGGGGCGAAATTGTGCCCCGCGTACGAAAAAATACTTTCATATAAAAATCGCTACAGAGTAGCGCCATTTTTATATCAGTTTTATAGGGGTAGGAAGAACAAACATCAATAACATATCCTCCCTCTGACTTTAGTTTTTAAATTCGAAAAAAAAAAATAAGTGTAAATGTCGTATGAGTTTGATTTCTCTCCAATTTAAGAGTTATTACTGCGATAATTGTACACGTACAGTGTACAATTATGTACGTACAGTATCTGTCACATTATATCAATAATCACAAATTTGAATACTATAATGTGTCCCGATTAAAGTTAGTGTTAAATGTTTTAAAAGCGTCTAATACATTTCATCTCTAATTGTAGTTCACCAACATTTGAGGATTCGCAATTGACACGTACTACTCATAATGAGGGACGGGATTTTTTTCTACATCTCCTTTTTATATCGCAACTTTTAGCAATGCAGTAGAATGCGGTTGTATTTCTTTCGTAGTGTGACAGAAATGATGAAGGACATAAGCTGAACTCTCATATGAATGCTTCTGTGCTCCAACCGCGAGTGCACAATTCTTATCGTTATTTCTGCGGCATGAAAATTGCTAACGAGGAGAAAATTCACATTTTAATACCGGCGACATGTCTGTAAATTTTCCTCAACGATTCATAAACGTGAAGTGTCTAGCGCGTTAATTTTGCCTTTATGGTATCCATCAACCGACGATATGCCAGCAAATTTTCATGAAAAGACTTTTCAGTATCGTCTAAATGTCATTTCTCTCATCTTGTCTGTGTATACAAAACATGAGAATATGGAGGATATGATAGAATTTCCACGATGAATTCATATATTTTTCACAGGTTATTTCTGTAGGGGCGACCAGTTATCTACTTTAGTTATTTTTGATTAATGACTTAACTCAATAATAACAGAGACGGGTGTTTTGCGTCTCATCATACACTCATGCATCGATGGCAAAATCGTGCCGTTAAGGTACACGTCTAAACATTCTCAATATATATATATATTTTATGGAAGCTCGTAAATGCTTATATTTACTATTTAACAAAAAAACGTATTCTCACGTCGTAAAATTTTGATATAATTGACTGAAATCGCTATCGTCGGATAAGCTAATAAGCTCTTTCAACAAAGATAAGACGAATTTCGTTTGTGTTGTCTTGAGAGCAGGCGTTTGTTTCGATAATTAAGATATTCGCATCATTCTTATCGTTGATCAATTTTGTCATTTCTGCTTGAATGTTCTGAAGTTGCGTCATTAGCCGAGTATCACCACTCATTTGCAAAATCTAATAAGTGGATTTATATTAGAGCGTAGCGTGTCTGCTCTCCAGTTCGAAAGGGTTAACCTGTTTTTGTATATCGAAATAAATGATTCGAAGAACATTTTTTAATGTTAACCCTTACTTGAAAACGTCATATGATTTCGTTTTGGTAAAAGCCCTTGTCTAGTGTGGTGAACATCGATAGTTCACTTTTTTTTCGTAGACTCGATGTTAGCAAGTTTGGCTACAATTTCTTTCAGCCTGAATTCTTGGGCTCTCGTATCTTATTAAGTTTTATTAAACAAGATAAATCTAATGCAATAATTCCTCAATAGTCAATAGTTAGTATAACCTTAACGATTTATGAGGTTTCATTTGCAATTGTTTGCATCTCGTTATCGAGTCCTGGTCGAGGAGTTGTCGGCAAGAGCAGACCAAAGATATCGTAAATAGATAATGTTTGTGCTTTTGGGCGATTGGAATTATAAAGTTAGCGAAGATATTTCAGTCACGCGCCAAGTTGTGCTCCTCAACTTGCCTGCTAATTTTCACTACCGAGAGTAGAAAGCGTATTTGCACCATTCCAGAGATCACTTCCTGATCTCCGTTAGATGCCGTGTGCATTGCGATAGTTGGAGTTTTTACATTTTAATTAGCATATATACGTTTGTGGCGGACCCTCCTCCGTTTAATTCCCGTCAAGTTCGTTATTTTTACGTGTTCGTGTTTTGTACATTTATATTTCACCCATTTCATGCTTATCTCGTGCAAAAGTTTACTTCCAAGTATGTAATTTGTTACACGTTGTGTGTCGTGTTTCAGATTGTATCGCTCTTTCTTTTTTTTATACTTACATTGTTGGCCGGTCAGAATATTCGTTCAACTCTATTATACATTTGTGGAATGAGATTAAGCGAAAATATCAATAGCATTGTTGTGTCTGAATTTTAACCTTTGTTATATCCGAGCTAGAAAAATTATCAGCTGCTAAGTTTAACATAGCGCATGGGGGGAATTCCCATTAAGTGTCCGATGATGAAACAGATTTTGAGAGCAAGGGAAAACACCAATGAATCACGAAGACGATGATTGTTAATATTTTCATCAACGCGTATTGGCATGTCATAAATATGATAAATTACAATTACAGTTTAAATCATTTGATTTCGAATCCAGACTGTTGAAAAACCATTATAATATCAATAAATTTGAGAGTTCTGACGTATGAAAATCTTTCATTGACATCGTGATTTTCAGTATGAACGCTTTTATTTTGTCCTAATACTTTTAACATGCAAGTCATTTTTAATCTGGCTCAAAATGCATAATTCGTAATGTCCTTTTGAGGTCGATGTGACATTTCATATGTTCAACTGTGACAATATTGAAACTGTAACAGGGAGCTTTGAACTCTGAAAGCCTTTTAGCGCTGTCGTCAAAAAGCTGCAGTGCAACGAATTTATGCTCTAGTTTTTTGTCCTTTTATCTTTGGTTCTTAAAAGGGATCACATATCCCCCGGAGATGGAGTAAAATATTAAAATTAAATCAGGAGATAACATCCCCTTCTTTGCAAGTTTTGATGTAATCAACATGAATTTAGTAATATGGACATAAAATCTCAATGGAATATATTGAATGATTTTTTTGTTATTTGATAGCAATAATTTGATTTTGGTAGTGTCAGATTTTTACTGACTAAACCCCTCCCTTGTCCTTCTCTGCCCCCCTGGTATTGTTTTCTACATTGCTTCAGGACGACAGGTAGTCTGGCCTTAAGTAATTAGCCCTATTCTAGTGTTGGAGTATTCTTTTGCGCTCAGAATTTCTTCAACGTAATCGCGCTAAAGGTCCCAGTTCTTCTTGCTCAACATCATGCTGTGGACCATGTTGTCAACGTTTGCTTGTTTCAACGTGTTTCTCTGGGATGTCCAAGCCTCACAGTAAGTGATGGTGGCATACCGCGGATGCTTCCTTGCCAATCTGCTTCAGGTATGCACCGAAACATCCGTGTCCAGTGAGCACCTGGGTCAAGCGGTAGGTCGTTTCGCCGTGTTTTCGGACCCTCCACCGGCTTAAGGCGACCGGGATAAGTCGATGGGTCCATCTTCTTTTACTGGACTGCCTTACTCGACCCATCTTTGCTGCCAGACTTCCTTCTGTTTCTGGTCCTGCTCGTTGTGGTTTTTGGGATCTTCGAAGTCCAAGGCCCTCTTCTTTGCTTGGAGGCCCAGCGGGGTATTCCAGCGATCACAAACACCGCTTCTTCAGATACTGTTCTGTATGCTGTGGTGACTCGGAGCGCTCCCTGCCTTTGGACCCTTGCCAGCTTCTTCCTGTAGCTCTTATGTCTGAGCGACTCATGCCATATTGGGGCTCCGTACATAATGATTGAGTGTATAACCTCGTTTATGGTTCTTCTTTTGCACGACTTTGGCCCTCCGATGTTGAGCATGAACCATTCGAGCTCGCTGGTTACGAAGGTCAGCTTTTTGTCCATGAGAATCCCGAGGTATCTCAGCGTCTTGCTGTATTCAACCTCGTGACCGTTGATAACAAACTGTTTGACGCTCGGTCTTCTTCTGCTGCAGATCATTGTCTCCGTTTTCTCTGCCGCCAGCTGCAGGTGATTTTCCCGCATCCACGCGTTGATCCTAGCAAGGGTTTTGGTGCCCGTCGCCTCCATTTCCCATGGATGCCGAGCTGTCGCCAGCAGTGCGATATCATCAATGAGTTCTGTTCCTTCTAGCGATTTCAACTCCAGCAGGCTGTTGTAGAGGACGCTCCATAGTGTGACTGATCCCTGCGGAACGCCCATCTCCAATTTCTTTGTCGTATTAGTCTTGTTGTGATGGACACATCGGTCTCTGAAGTAGTCGTTGACGAGCTCGACAGCGTACTCCGGGACTCGGAAGTTTTTCCTTAGCGCGCCAACGATCAACTCCCAGCTGGCAGTGTCGAACGCGTTCTTGATGTCCAACGTGACCTCATCACAACGCCTCTGCTTCTTTTGACTGAGCCTCTCCACGCCTTCCGGATTATCTCCATTGTTTTCTGTATCGCTCCAAGCGTGGATCGGCCCGGTCTGAATCCATATTGTCTATTTGACAGGTTCTCTTCAATTTTCTCCTGGATCCTCGTGAAAAGCAGCTTACCTAGTGTCTTTCCGAGACCGTCTAGCATGCACAGTGGCAATTTCAATGTTGCAAAAGTGTTTGCTGAAGGTATGTTAGCAGAAAGCTTTTCTCCGTTCTCTGATACCAAGTTATTCTTTGAATTTTTCAAGCTAGCTCGAACTTGCTTTGAAGGTGGAATCTCCAAAAGTGGATACAATTATCAATTTAAATAGTGCATCCGAATAACGTTTGAGAAGCGCACTGCCGGATTGCAATAATTAAAAAATGAACGAATGACCATTTTCCTATTTGCGGTGTCCGATCGGGAGCGGTGATTGGCGGCTCAGGCCGACACTTGCCAAATTGATTCCAGTTTGCATGACACCCTCCAGCTTTTCCAGCTTCGGGATCATAATTAGTTACCGGCAACCCTGTTTGCTCAACCACCCTTGCCCTGCAATTTGCCTAGAGCTGTTCAGGATTTCGGAGTACTCGCGCTCGTAAAACCCTCACAAATCCATCCCGACGTGCGCACGCCGCTCCAAACGACCTGGGGTGAAACCATATCAGATACATTATTCAATATTATCTTGCGCTCCCCTCGCACTTACGCATCCATTGTCTCTGCTCCTCTTTTCAACCACTGGAAAACATCATTTTTTTTCAACTCACACAATACAGTTAGATTGAGAGCGGATCGTTCTACGATTCACTGCTGCTATAATACTTCTCTCGAAGATCGAAGCGTACGGGTTCATGAAGAAAAATCAATATTTAGTATAATTTTATCGGCCCCGGAATGTTTCCGTGGGCGTTTGGATTCTAGCTTTTTGCATGATAGGGACAATCTACGATGTGAATTATTCAGTCGGCGATGTGTGTGTATTCACACGAGAGCATGACGATCGTGTGTGATGAAAATATTTTGTGCATTGCGAACGCCGCATAAAGGTTAAGAGGGTGGAGACACAGACCGGGAAGGGTGGCACATTTGAAAATGGCACTGTATATTCATAAAGGTAGTGGAGGGCGACCTCTATTGTTCCGGAGGGTCGCCACGGGGTAACGGATTTAATATTTCTAATAACATGAGTCGTTAATTAACCCTCGTACACCGAATCAAATGCGCATTTTTAAAGCTCGGATGAATCTCCACAACGTCTGTCATTTAAAACTAGGAGAGGCTCTTTTAATGATATACGAAATTGATACATATAATACTGGAGGCAGCGACATTACTTTTGCAATTATTCCTACAAAACTGATTCTTTCTCATTTTGTTGTTTTGATATTGTAAATAAATAAAACGGCAGTCTACGACGTTATTGTTGTTGTCGACATGTCAGTACTACAACTTTAGCCACGTCTACTGAATCCTTATCATATATTGATTATTTAGGGCTCAATAAATGTGTATTACACCTTTGAAATTTGATTTGCCCTAACTCTGAAGATTTATGGAGTGCTCAATATTTTTGGACAAAGTCGTATTGACACAGTCGTTCCCCTTCACTGATAGAGATGCACAAAAACGGAAGACATCCAATTTCATTAGGGATATGTAAATATAAATATTTACATTACAAACCCGCCCTCGTTCAGTGGTGATTTTTTTCGAATATAATCGCTCCGTCATTGCGATTTTTTTTAACTCTCCCCCCCGGGGTGAACACTTTTTTCGATCGAGACAAAAATGAAGACGGGGAAAAAACAAAAAGGGCAATCATTAAAGACATTGAGGATAACAATACTCATTGTTTCTACTATCCGAAAGGCAGCGAGGGAATCTCACGAATTGTACTTATTCTTGAAGAGTGAAGCGAAAGGGTGCTCCTGACAGGTATGAAATCTACTCATCTGAACAGTCAACATTCTGCTTTTAATGAGAATTATACAACTTTTACGGGTATACAACTTTTAATTAGCGAAGCCGTATAACAGAAAATAAACGCATTTTTCTCGAGCGCCATAAATAAAGCCCCTCTTATAAGGGAGAGTTTCTGCGAACGTTTTCTTTGAGCATAAAAAAAATATTCGTCGGCATTGAGGATTTACTACGTATTTATATCGCTGTGGAGCGGTTATATTCGATGGCTTTATTTAGATTGGAAGCCGATATTAACTACCCCTTGACCTTTTCGATGCCATGGAAATCTCAATGCATTCGCTCGGGAAAAATTTCGTTTGTTGATCAATTTTGTTAAATTTGGACGCAACCGTTTGTGTAATTTGCTATTCGGGCCAGCAATTCTGAATATTTCAAAACTTCTCGATTAATACACTGCCTTTGCCGTCGTCTAACGATTCAAGTGCGCCGTGGACATAATTAATGAAATACCCGCCGAATGCCTTGAAACGATGCCAGAAAAAGTACGCTAGATGAACACATTTATTCGCATTGTTTTAGGCGCCATTTGAGACAAATTTGCACCGAAAACCTATTCAGACGTGATTTAAGGAGCGTCTGATCCCTCCGACACCGTAAAAATAATCTGGCGCGGGCTATTTATTAAAATGAGTTGGATCAATTCATGAATATCGATGCAAAAACTGGTTGATTTTAATCATGCGCACCCTTATTTCGTACAGTTTGTTTAATTTGAGAATTTATAATTGATTACACGTCCAAAAAATGCACCTTGATAGCATCTCTTTCATAGTGCCCCGCATACAAGGTGTTAATTGATTTTATAGTATATGACGTATTTCAAAATTGGTTTTAATAACTGTGAAATTTCTTAACTTCATTATTTTATGTATTTCTTTGCCTGGCTCACACCTTCTTTCCAATGTACTTGTACAATGGAAATTGTTAGCTAAAATATGAAGCTGTGTTTGTGTAATATATAAAAAAAAGTGCTAATGGTTGCTATGGTATATAGAAACAGATGAGATGGTGCTGCGCATGCGCGTAGCTGATCTATGATGTATAAGTTGGAGAAGAAAAGAGTAGAAACGATTCTCCCTCTCTTTCAGACCAACCGTCGCTTACAGTTTTACTTTTGGTCTGGTTCAGTCCATTTGCTTCTATATATATTTAAGGCTTTTTTACTCCAAATAGCCTTAGACATTGAGTAGTGGCTGATTGAATATTCTTATTGGAATCCAGCTCGAACCCACGTTCACCGCATTATTTACGCGATTGGTGGTAATAATTAACGAGAGCTTTAAATTCTTTTTAAATGCCATTATCGACAAATTTTCCTAGAATATAAATGTAGCTTTTAGATTCTAATTCTGATCCGATGATAATTTATTTACAATACAACCTCTCACTAGCAATATAATATCATATATACAATACAAATTTTTATTTCATAATTTTAATATTCATTATTTATAAGAAAAACGCTCATTATTAACCTGTGTGGTAGGATGATCGCGTATTTGCGAGCGAATTCAGAAAGGTAATTAAAACATGATATCGTGGATACGGATCAATATTTCAAAGCTGTGCTCGAATTCTATCATAATTTCTATAGTTTATGTTGAATTTATATATGATATTGTGCCTTGGCTAATAAGTAATCTTGTCCTACATACGGTAAGTTAGTTGTTTTTTTCATTATTGAGACTGAGGTCGCTCGTGTTCGAATTACATAAAGCCAATCGATCCGAAAACATTTTTCTGTGTTCGGTTTCTTCGGTTCGCGAAGACAGACAGGCGACCTGTCAGCTTGTTTTCAACTGGGGGGGAAACGTGTCACAATGTTTTTGCGGAGATGTGACATCCGGGGTTGCAAACGACAATCGTTCGAATTCTGTTGGGAGCTGTCGTAGGTCGTGACGCGTGCCCCAAACAATCGCCGTTCGAAGTTCTATTGGCACGTGGAAATCGTAGCGTTGTGGGCAACAACGAATATGAAATTTCTACAGCGTAACCAAATATGGTCACTTTGGTCACCAGACCATAAGTGGAGTCGTGTGCGTTTATAATGTGACACCAGTCAGTTGTCTCGAATAGGTACTATTGCTGTGCGGGCGTCATGATTGTGACATTTCCAACAATATAGCCAATTTTCGAATTTGCCATTCGTTGCATATGTATACATCAAATGTGCATCGAATACCAATGAGTCGAATCGCATGCGGTTCCCCAAATATGTAATATTAGGTTATCCCGAAAGAAATCTATTATTTTGTTTTCAAATTAATATGAAATACAATCGCCTTCATTATTAACAGCTAACTTCCACTTCTCCTAGAAGCTTTCTATCTTTCTTTCTATAGTTTTGTATATTTATAGTTCGACCAAAGTGTATCAACCCTTTGAGTAGTGAGCCAATTTCAAATCATCATAATCTTAGATGCTAAATTTGTATGTCCGCCACTTATTATCCGTACAAATCCACTTGTCTATCAGGACCGTCGCAGCGTGTATGAAGCTTGTACATAAATAAATAAACACTGTCGATAGCACACCATATTCGCTTATTTCTTCAAGTAAACATAAACAAAACATTTGAAATCGATTCATTATATCGTTCACATTAGTCGATAAATTTGGGTTAACGATCTATACTCTCTGTCTCCCTCCAAACTCAATGTGCTAAACACGCTCCGTCTCTGTCTGTCTTCGAGCTCAACGAGTAAGAATTCTCTTTTTGAATCACTGTAATTCGGACACAAATCTGTGTCTTTTCTCTTTAAGGGGTCAATATGTAAGTGCGTCTAAATAAAATGTTACATCTCGTCGTTAACCAACTGTTCGATTATTATCAATTGTTGGTAACATCAGAAGTGAACTCGTGAAACAGATTCAAACTTCTATCGTTGATGAAATCCATTCACCTTAGACTTGTTTTTCCGGTGGATTGCTTTATTGCTTTGAGAAATGTACATGTAACTTAAGATGTAAAAGGCACACATTGACACGCTTCAATTCATTTGCATGCGTTAGTTCGAATGGCACTCGATGGCTTAATTTAAAAACTCGATCTCTATTGGCCAATATTCATATATTAAATTTCTTAAGACATTGTCTTCCAGGTATTCCTGAGCGTGATTTATCCAACAACAAAATGCTATATGCATACATATCGCAGATTACTTTGTGAACTTGAGGCGGATTCGTTTTAAAAACGATTCGTATGATCACAAGCACAAATATCAAACATAGTTAAACGTACTGAATAATGGCTGGTGCGAATTCTTGGTATAAAGTAGACATTAAGACCGCACTGTTTTTAAACTTTGTCAAAAAGGCACGTCCTAATGGACTGAGCAAAATTGTTTTATTTGAGATTAGCGAAATTTTTGTTGTTTGTGCATGTATTGTTTTGGGGGTTAAAATGAATAAACAAAGGCAGATGGCGACGCTTAGAATCCGTAGGGGAGGGTTATGGTTGAAGTGATATTATTGATTGCATCCCGTTCTTCATCCCCTTTTCGGCGCGCTGACGAAACGGGAAAGGTGGAGAGTCGAAAAGGGGCCTTTGGGTATTCAAGTCAGAATTGCTGAAAGCTAATACCGGCGCGTAAAGGGACGAGCTTTATTAGAGGCCAGAACCTGTAAAGTAACCAAGAAAAACGGATACGCCGCTCGAAACTTCCCTCACGGTTAAATATCTCCGAAGCCAAATTCCCCATCTTTCAAATATAATAAATAGCCGCTGCTTGAGAACTCTTCAATCGCCTTCCTCTTGTCGGAATTCCTTCTCGACCGGACGTCCACTCGTTTTAACAGCTTAAGGGCCAACGACTCACCGGTGAGTCGCTATGCTTTTTAGTAGAGATCCAAAAATGTCTTCATATTTTAATGGACCTTGGCGTTTCCATTTTATTTTTAAATTCAATTGAATTCCCATTGAATTATCTTTTTGGACGTTTTGGTCAGAATACCTTGTAAAAAACTGTTCTTAGAATTATTAGCAAATTGAGGCAACCCTAAATAATCCTAAACAATAAATGCTCAAAAGCCGTAAATGATCCTGCAGGATACATGCATATGCTAGGAAACAAGTTGCCTTTAGGCAATTAAATATATAAGCCAAACAACTTTTTCCGCAATTTTTAATATCTATAAATTCGCTGACAGTTATAAGGTCATGCTTTCAATATTCAATATTATGAACGGCGATTATTTTTGTGAATGTTCGATTTTCGCGAATGGCGAATGTATAAAAGGAACGCTATAGTTGCGCACGAAGAAGAATAATGAGGCTAAGAAACTAGGATTTGGGAACATAAGAAATGGTTGTGTTGGGATTTTCCCCACTTTAGAGCGGTTACGAAGGCATCGCTAAGAGTTCGGCGTACTTCTCAGACGAATAAATTTTATTCACTAGAAAGATGTTTTCTCTTTTCCAAATTTGAACCCGTGCCAATAGGCACCGGGGCTGATCAGCGTCACGATGGCGTCGATTTTTTTATTATTTGGAAAATAAGTCTGGAAGCGAACAAATCACCTATTCGATGGAGTCGTCTGCTTCTGGACCTTGGTGTTAAAATGAATTGTCCCGTTCTTAATTATTCTGGTTATTAACACTTATCGTGCCGAGAGCTATTGATTAGATCAACAAAGAAGTATTTGGCGACAAGAAATACACTTTTACTGGAATGCATGATGTTAAATCAGACAAATGAGTTGGATGGCTTGGAGCATTATTAATCAAAAGTAAAGGCTAAAGTTGTAGAGAGTAGCTTTTAACGGACGGGTAAAAATATTCGGTAAATCAATTTTGGTGCGATTTTGGGGAATACCAATAACGCGTAATGCTGAAACAGCCTTGAATGGGGTCTTACTATATATATGAAATGCTGGTACAATTAGTATTAAACTTTTGGAGGGGGGGTCCCAGGCCCTGGGATAGTACTCCTTTAAGGGCCAACAACACATATATATTTAATGCACGACAAACATCAAATTTAATCAATTAAGTAAGTAGAGCTTTTCCAATGTCATTTCATAGAGTAAAGATCCATAATATTTATGTCATACATTGACATTGATCAAACAGTGGGTGACTTGGGCAAACTTATCGAATGGGTAATTTCGTTGCCCACTCAATAGAGAATTCGGGTGATTATAAGGATCCTTGGAAAGTAGATCTAAATATAATTATATAGAAATATTATAATGTCAATTATGTATCGTTCTTTAATATCTGAATAAATTCTGATTTTAAATTTGAATAAATGCATTTTAAATGTTTTATATGATTGAAAATAAGTTAAGTTATTGAAAATATTTCTAGTTGTGAGGGCGTGCTGAATTTTTGAATATCGAAACAGTCCACCATTTTCGAACATATCAGAGAGATCATAAATAGATATTGTATGATAGCGATAAGGAACAAATAGCAAAACCCGTCACAAAGACATACATACATTACAGCGATGGTAATGAATAAGATTTAATAACTTAATCCGGTTTGACATCATAATTTGAATACATGTCATTGTAAATAAAAGCACTGTGTAGTGCTGTCCGCAACATGTGCGTGCATACTCTCTCTGGATCACTCAACATGTGACTGCATGCATACCCATCAAAGGGTTAATGTTCTATCAACTTTATTATTCAAATTTCGTTATTTTCGCTTCGCTTGATGCAATATTTTTAAATCAAAATACGAACACAGTTAAATAGGGCCCGTAACAAGAGGGTGTCAAAGCAAATAAAGACAATAATATTTTCGACCGATTGTAAAATTTAAATAACCCATCCGATCAGTCTTCTTCGGACAATTTGATTTTGTAATGAGAGTTCGTAATCGTTCTGTAGAAATATTCTGCTATGGCTTCTGACTGCGAAGCGTTCATTCGTCATGTCAGCGGCTTGAAAAGCGGACCGGTTGGACACATAGACCTTGTGGACATGGATATTAAATTTCCTCGTGCTCCTTTGTCTCAGATGTGAAGTGATGGACACATGTTTCATCCTGTATTTATGCAAAAACTCGGATTTATTGCTGTGAAACATCGCCAAATACTTGATTGAAACATCATCACGACGCTGTTCCATTGTGAGCAAATGCGGCACCCATCTTGCGCACAGCTTTCTCTTGTTAAAATTTTCAGCCAATATGCGATGTACAGTATTTTTTGAGAGGCCTACCATGTTTACTAGCTTGCGCACTTTCAGTCGACGGTCATCCAATACCATTTTATGGATTTGTGGAATATCGATATGAAATAGATACAGAATTTCATATGGTGTACCAAATACATATCATAGTAGCGCGCGGGTGTTTTTTACAACAACCGCCATCTATACGTTAGATCGGGTGCTTTTGGGACTATCTTCGTATATTATTTTAAAATGTGTATTATAATAATATTTACAATAGTATTATTTATCTTTAAATGATGATTTTATTGTTTCGCTAAGAAAAGGTGACATTAAAAACGGGATGGCTTAACATTGAATTGCGCCTAATGTGAATCTAAGAATTTGTATTACAAGCAGCTGTTTATTACCAGACGATAGCCTACCATTGTGACCCTATAAAGCCAGACGTGTTTTTGCCTCGCGATGATTTATAACATCTTTAAGCACCGAAAAACGTATTCTTGCTAAATTTTGCTAAGATATTAAAGCAATTTTTCGATTGTACTTTTGATATTTATTACGAGCCCGTCGGATAACAAAGAAGGGGCAGAATGAAACTTATCTCTTGATCGATACCGAATGGGGTGAAATTATATATGCAAGAGGCAGCCCGTGCCAAGAGATTATTTTGTATGTTAATTTTATGTACGGTGCGAATATTTTTCATTTTAGATGCGGCCATCCGAGCCGTGTAATTCTAATGATATGAAGAAAGCTAACTTTAATAAATATCTATCCCTTGAGCTTTGTGTCCGCGCGTTCGTGGCAATATCTCTTCTAGCTTTCGGATGGTGCAGCTTTTCTGCCATAAAAGCTTTCGTGTGTATTATAGAGTTTCTCCCGGAATATTATCCCTTGTGAATTTTGGATTTACTTTTATCGCGGCTCATAAAAAGGCTCCCGCAGGAAGATTATCGAGTGCCGGAACGGCACGATGGGAATTAAATAAATTTGTCAACATCCTAATAAAAATCCGCTATGGTGTGCAATACGGGGCAAAGAATTCAATCTGGTCGCTCTCGTGTCGAACAGTGTGTATTTTTATTTAATTTTGTCTGATATTTTTATTAACCCTTTGACATCTGGTCATCGCTTTTGCCACGATCGAATTCGGTGCGAAAAAAGCGGACCGTCGCAAAACCGATGCTCGGTTAGCATCATATTGCATAGCAGATTTGACATACATTCCTACAAATATTCAATGTGTTGTGTATGTATTACTTAAATATGTAAAATATACGCTCATCCTCCGATTTACACGGTACTTTTTTGCGCGGTTTCACTTTAATATTATTTTGAAAATATGCCCGAAGTAACATTAAACAGCGAGTGCTTCGTTATTTAGTCTGGATCTGATTTTGGAAGCCAGGCAACTTGCTGCTGAAAATGCACGTTCAGCCTCCATACTCGTTGGAGGTATCATCATCAGATATTTAAATGCTTGTCCGAATCGATGACCGGGTGAGCCCCCATTTTCGTATAACACCATCAATTTGATGATAAAATTTCTTTCTGCCGAGACACGCACTAAAGCTCGCAAAATTCCCGATTTACCGACGAATTATTTATTTCCGTCGCTACAGATGAATACTTATATACTGTAATACTTTGATGTGATTCGTAATTATATTACGAAGAAATGCAAAAATTCTGAACCCTGAATCTATTATATTTCACATCGATATTCCCATTATTAGAGTCGAGGTGTAGTAAATACATCACCGTTAGGGAAAGGTTAATATAACAATTTGAAAAACATATATGTACTGTATATACGTATACATACAGTAACTGCCCCTAGGCGTCGTCTAAGCTCGCCAATTAGTAGTTACGCCACTGTTTTCATGCGTCCAAATTTCGGTGGGAATGTCTCGATGTAGTAGCCTTCATCGTGCTGGTGATATGTACGATTTCTTTTAGATAAAAATTTCAATCCCGAATTTTTCAGGATTACGTTTACTAATCCCGAGATTCATAAAACTGTCCAGGATCCCGGGATTGGATTCCCTATTCCCAACTCGTTTTAAGCATCAAGAACATAAATAGATATATTGATAAAACGAGTACAAAAAACATTTTAATATTTTTCTCAAAAAAATGCTTGCAATAACACCTAAAAATAAATCTAAGAGGGTAATTTAAAATAGGATTGCATTTAAAAAACGCTATGTATAATGTGAATGTCCTTCGGCACAGGTGTCCTGGATTGCCTGGATGAATTTCAGAAACGCTCCCCGAACACAAGATGGATTCTACTTACGTAGAAACATTTTGTGGAAAGATAACGCTGCCGAATATATCCATCATTGGAACAGCTAAAATTAATTTTGTTTCGCTTCTTAATTGTTTCTTCGATTATGCTCTCATGGGTGAACAAGTCAGCAAAAAAATTATGAGCGTTTCTGAGAAATTTAAAATTAAATCTGACATTATCTTTATTTTATCATAAGATATATGAATTGAAATGAAACGTGTATATTACTTTTGAATTTAATTACAATTTTAACGAGACAAATCTTAAGAAGAAGAAAATGGGTGTTTGTATTCCCGAGAAGATCATTTAATTTAAAGCTAAATTTTTGTTTTACTCTTTTTCTTCCGAATTTATTATAATGGTTTACAAAAATATGCTTTGGATTATAAATATTTAGATTTTGAAAATACATTTTAATATGCACTTCAATCGATTCAACCTGCTGTTTAATTTGCATTTCACATAATGTGCAAAAGCAGCACAATCTATATCGAATGATCGTTCCGTTTCATTAGTTATGACATTTATGATTATGTGAAGCATGAATTTTTGAACATCCTTTGAAATTATTTTATTTTTTGTATACCTAAAAAGTTTATTCGCTCAATGGTCATCCTGTTGTTAACTAAAATGCATTTTTGTTATACTCGATGTAGTATATTTTTACGAATTAAATTTAAAAGGGAATGTATTTTTCTTTGCAGAAAGAACATTTAGAGATTTGGGATTTACCCAAGATCTCATTGAGGAAGTAGAAACAAAATGAACTGTAAAACTTTATGGTAAGTTATATCTACTTTGCTTTTTGCTAAGAGATATATATGCGGATTGAATCTTTAATCCCAAAGAATATTATAAATTTCAAAGGCAATCATCAATTTAAAGTTTCTTGTCTGTACAATTTTAATTTTATCATGATAAATATTTTGCGAACAGGTATAACGTGTACTTCTATGTGACGTTTGCTAAATTATTTACATTAAATTGCCTTAGGTACTTGATTGGTTAATGTTCACTTTATAATTCTTAATAAATATATATTTTTTTTGTATTCATTTCAGACAGAAAATTTACATATATTCTGTCAACAGCAGCCTGGCACTTGATTGTTTGTAGATTTTATCTGTAAACTTCTGTAAGCCACATTTGTTGTGATACATATCATAGACTGATTATTTTCTTGTTTACTGAAATCATCTCCGGTAATGTCTGAATAACTCAGTGTCCTGTACGTTGACTTGTAAATTTTTCTCACTAAACATTTGTGAGAATTTAAACGGTAAGCTAATTTTATTATTACACATACATTGTATTCCTCTCCCAAGTTTATGGTTGTATTGAATTGTTCTCTGATGTTTAGGCGAAAAGGCCCTGCCGCATGCCGCACGCAGCGCCCCCGTCCTCCCGCGCCATGTCCGCTCGCCACGCCTACTTCTATACGGTCGAGGTGGGCGACACAAAATTTACTATCCTCAAGCGTTACCAAAACCTTAAACCAATTGGGTCTGGTGCGCAAGGAATTGTCTGGTATGAGTATAAATCATTGAATCTTATTTTTATAAAAGTAATGCACTTTATAGTTATATATATAAAATAAATAGTTTTTTTTTGCACATTAGTTAAATTTTCTTTTGCCTTATTATGGATCTTGCATTGTTTCTTCTCGAGACTAGTTTTTTTTTATTGCTATGTTATTTTTTACTATCTTAGTTATTTTATTTTTATATTGTTCTATAACTAAAGCATCTTATGCATGAGGAAAAGGGAAAAGCATTATATACTACTGAATTGATATTGTTAAATCAATCACGTACCTTTACATATTTCTTTCACTATATATTAATAACGTAAGGTATAACAAATGTATTCATTTTTAACTGTGTCGTCAATTTACAATATGAAGATATAAAGCTAAAGCAGTTAAACATGCTTCTGGTACTCTGCAATATATGAATACTGTTAATCAGTAAAACACACAGTATTCTGTAAACCGTATAACTTATAATCATCATAAAAATAATAGAATTTGCATATCATTATGTATTGAAAATCTTCAACAAATGATCGGTAAATGTTCATTCATAATATTTTCCCTCATTCCAAATTTTTGTTTTTTTTATTTTTTTTACATTATTATTTTTATTTGTTTTCCCGTAGCTGATCCTGTCAAAGACTGCATACTGTAATGATAGTGTGTTTGGATTTTTAAGATTAAATAGTCGTTATAATACTGAAAGAACATTTTTCACATTTATCGCGCGCCTGTTTTGATGAATCTATTCAGGGGTTGTTTTTATTTGGTACAATTGGAAGAAGGCTTTTTCTCTTAATCGAATAACTCGTCGTTTATTTGATTGAAATGTTTAATTCTGTGGAATTTGGGGACACCGAGTTCTGCGTGCCAATTCGCTACAGAGAGCTCTCGCCGCGTGGGCATGGAGCTCAAGGGACTGTTTGGTAAGCATCAATAGCAATACCATAAACAACTCTTAGCTATTGATAATTCTAACTTTTAACTATTTTAAATATGAAGCAAAAAACATTTCCCTGAATGCAATATTCTGCTTTTTTCTATTTTGCGTAAATAATAACAAACGTATTATATACAATTATTGAAATTTGTGAAATTTTTAAGGGTACTAGTTTAATCCGAGGGTTTTTTTCTATGTTTTTTTTTTGTTTTTGTTTTTTTTTAACAGTGTGCAGTACTCGATAAACAATAAGCTGCTGGGAAATATTATTTCAAATCATTTACATCAAATCAACCACTTATTCATCACATGTGTACGCATTAAATTCCATTTATCTAAGGAAACTTGTAAATATTACATTCGTTCAAACATATTTGAAATGATTTCCATGCATAAATGTTCAAAAAATATTAAATGCATGGTAAAATAATTGATTAGTATGTCTTATTTTTAATCACATGTTAATATTATTAACTGCAAGTTTTTGATAGATAGTCACTAGAATAAATTGTGGATTTTTTAATTTTCATATAATAAATATAATTTGCTTTTAAATGAATACAATCAATGCCAAAAATATGTATGGGTAATTTATTTATTAAAAAATTTATTTCACTCTTTCAAAATTGTATAAATATTTGTTAGTAAATGCTGCACGAACTGGCTCCAACAAACCAATAGCAGCATGTAAATATTTAAATAAATATCGCATCTGGTGTGACTAATTACGCTAATCCTGTGAAGCATGAGGTAGAAATATAAAACACTTGTAGATAATATAACATTAGTTATAAAAAAAGAAGCAATAACGAGGGTAAACGATTGTTCTAGTTCGTTTTTATTTATAAACCGCTCTTAATTTTGATGTATTTTTTAATTTACACTTAAAACACTACATATTTTTGGCAAATTCATTCAACATCTTAAAAAATAAGCATACATATTAGAATTTAGAAGCATATTTAACATTTCCCGAGTAAGAAAATCATCAACTGAATATCACACTATAAAAATATTCAATTTAATACATTATCTATGAAGATCGTCTTTGTTCGTTTTGTGTTCATGGATTTACTACAATACAATAAATATCATATTATATATTACACTAATCCCTTGGTGCTTTAAAGGATACTAATATTTAATAATTGAAATGGATTCTGTTTGTGTGAAGTATAATTTTCGTGTTTAAAAATACAAAAATTAACATAGGTGGAGGTTTTCCATTTTTATTTAATAAATTCTGGCTTTTATATTAACTATTTAATGCATATAAAATATTAATACTATTTATTTTTCTTTACTGAAAATAAATGATTGTCAAATGTTTTACTTTGTACAAAAATCAGCTTTAAAATATAAGCTATTTGAAGTGAATTATAAATCAAAAAATACAGGATGCGGCAGGGAAACTTCTTTATTTGAAACGAGTGCTTCATGCAGTGGATTGTCTTTAAATGTCTCTCCGTAACAAGGAAAAAATATACTGTTTATGTTATTCATTTATAAAATAAGATAGTTTACCTGCCGCACCCTGTAGTAAGCAGTAATAATTCACCGATAATAAAAGCAACATCATATTTGATTTCAGTGCGGCGTATGACACAGTCACTTCGCAAAATGTAGCCATTAAAAAGCTCTCGAGGCCATTTCAAAATGTCACTCACGCAAAAAGGGCCTATCGAGAGTTTAAACTTATGAAGCTTGTAAATCATAAAAACGTAAGATTTCGCTAAAAATATAATAATTTAGGGCCAATTTATTATGATCGCTGTAATTTCAAGCATTGTTTGTGTGTTTAGATCATCGGACTTCTCAATGCATTCACACCGCAAAGGTCATTGGAAGACTTTCAAGATGTATACTTAGTGATGGAATTAATGGATGCAAACCTGTGTCAGGTTATACAAATGGATCTAGATCACGAAAGAATGAGCTATTTGCTTTACCAAATGCTTTGTGGTATAAAACACCTTCATTCAGCGGGGATTATACACAGGGTAATTAATAGAAACGTTTTAAAATTATATTTTTACACTATTGCGCTCGGTCTTGATTCCGAAAAAAATTGTTTTAGGATTTGAAACCGTCCAATATAGTTGTGAAAAGTGATTGCACATTGAAGATTTTAGATTTTGGGTTAGCGAGAACCGCCGGAACAACATTCATGATGACACCCTATGTTGTTACACGGTATTACAGGGCTCCTGAGGTAACAAAATTGCATTGAACAATATTTCGAAAACTTATTTTCTTGGGTTTTTTGATCAATTTTTATTGCTGTAATTTATAATTTGTCTCGAAATAGGTTATTCTTGGAATGGGATATACTGAAAATGTGGACATTTGGTCGGTAGGATGCATTATGGGTGAAATGATTAGGGGTGGAGTTCTCTTTCCAGGAACTGATCATATTGATCAATGGAATAAAATTATTGGTAAAATATGAAATTTTTATACATCCAATATTTTTCAAGTGGATTATTATTTATTTTTTACAAAACGTGTTTATTTTACAGAGCAACTTGGAACACCATCTTCGCAATTTATGACGAGGCTTCAGCCGACGGTGCGCAATTATGTGGAAAATAGGCCACGTTACCCTGGATACTCTTTTGATCGACTATTTCCAGATGTATTGTTTCCTTCAGATAGCAATGAGCATAACAGGCTTAAGGTTTTTATTTCCATTTTTTTAGAGTTATTTTATTTATTTTATGTTTAACCTTTTAGTTTCGGGACTCGTGCACATGGACGGATCATGAGAAAGCTCTGGCTACAAAACACGTGCAAATGGTAAAAGCATGTCGTTCAATTTCGAAACATTATTCTCTTATTTCAAAACGAAAAGAGTCAGCTTCTATTACAATTTAAAAAAAATATCAAATATTTTCTGGTATATATTTATTCATTCATTTTCTTCCCACGAGTCGGAGTTGTACCGCCTTAATTTCTTTTTATCTGCCGCTTTCGTAACTGAATGATATTTTTATGAAAGAAAATGAAGCTTCTCTCCGATGAATTCCTTGAAGGACTCCTAAAAAACTGCTTAATGTCTGTGAATAAAATTAACCTAAACATTGTAGCCTTTGCTAATAATTTTGCTCATTTTTCACTATTATAATAATAAACATTTCAATTAAAAGTTATCATCTCTTCGTCTGATTTCGATGAAAATCATATTTTTATAAATGTATTCATTTTGTTATCTCTCCTCCTTCACTTGTTCATTCATATAAATGCTTTAATACGGCTTACAATGTAATTGTTACGTTCTTTAAATATCATCTTCCTCTTTTGACTAACAATTTGTATTGCTTTGTACCAAAAATTAATGAAAAAATAATTCGTATATTGTTTAAATGTTCGTCAATGGTGGCTATTACATTTTTTCATTAGATTTTATATGGAGCCATTGTCCATCACATTGACATGGTTTTCTAAATGTTTGTACGTTTTAAAAATGTGATCGCCAATCCCTTTTAGATTTCATTTACATTCTGTAGATTTGTACCCGAAACATTTAAGCAGGACTACCTGCAGATATAATTGAGATGACATGCAGGTATGGTTAGAATAACCCGCATAGCTAGCTAATTGCACTTATAATACATTTTTGAAGCACAGGAACAAAGTTCGCTTAAAAACGCTACATCTTTATGCTAAAATTTATTCAAAATTTTGTTTTTTTTAAATCACATAAGGATTAAAATTAATTTGAGACATTCACCTAAAACAAAATAGCATATCAAGATTTTGACTAAATTTATGTACAAAGGATTATGCATAATAATTCAAATTGTCTCATGTATTAATACACTCATAATTAATACGTATATCTCTTGTATGAAGGTACAAATTATATGCGACGGATAAAAAAATGTATTTCAAAAAGTAATCAAAGTTGCGCTTGACGTATTTAATACATATTATTGTGATTAGCATTCCAGTAATAGATTTGCCTGTCCTAAAATTTGAATGCACATCAAAAACTCAATATTATTTTTAATGACATTAAAATAAATGATTATATTTGTGATCATTTTCATTATTTCTATTTAGACATCCTGAAGAATAAAAAATATTCATATGAGTAAAACCAAACTTCTCGGCCCCGATACTAAAGGGTTAATTTTTTTATTTTTATCTAGTGTGCCGTGTGCATATTATTTATTATATATGCTTTCTTTGATTTTTTTATAAAATGAAATATGTCGTTTTAATTCTCTTTTTAATAAAATTGATATTTTTCAGGCTTCTCAAGCACGGGATTTATTATCTCGTATGCTAGTTATTGATCCTGAGCGGAGGATATCTGTGGATGATGCGCTGTTGCATCCGTATATAAATGTTTGGTATGATGAAGGGGAGGTTAACGCTGTTAGTATCTTTTTTCTATTTCAGAATGTTAATTATTGCGTGCGTGAATAAGTTCCTGCCGTGTCACCATAAGATCGCGGTTGAAGCTTTAAAATCAGTGCGCGTCAAACTTCTTTACTTCGTTCAAAAGAAATCTACCGCTGAAGCACATAGAATCCTTGTGGAAATCTTTGGGACCCTTTGGTGATCATGTTCCGATGGAAAATAACATGTAGAGATTGATTTAATCGATTCAAAAATAATGGTTTTGATGAGAACGCAATAGTGCATCAAAAAAGGCTCAGGCTCAGACGTGCAGATTCTTTTTTGATTTGATGGCCGTGCGTGGCCGAGGTCTTCCGACGGGTCTACTGCTATTCGGCCCATGATGATTTGATGAATCCCGTACATGTCCATGACTTCAGAGTCAGAGGTCTCGTCCCGGAGGGGTCTGAAAATTTTTCTTTTGAACCTCTCCAGGTGCATTGCGTCGCGGATTGTCATGGTCCATGTTTCACCGCCGTAAACCACTACCGGCCATATTAATGTTTTATAAATTTTAATCTTTGTTCTTGCCGATAGTTATTTATTCCCCAATATGTTTTTCAGGCCATGATAGCACCGATTACCGTGTTGAATCCTGGAAGTTATTTCGTTTCTCATCAAATTCTTCTCCGTGAGGATGGATCCAAGGTATTTGAACTCTTGGACCCTTTCAATATTTTCACTATTAATACTCACGGAGGTGTAACCCCCAGCATTCACCCTTAATACTATCATATATTTCGTTTTAGCATAGTTAATTTTCATGCTGAAATTAGCAGCAGCTCCGTCGATAGGCGTAAGTGCCGCCAAAGCCTCCGATCTCGATTTAGCCGCGATGTCGACGTGGTTATCAAAGGCCAAATGCATTGCATTATCATTTCATGGATAATTGCCTCCAATGCAATATTAAAAATAATGGGGAGTCTGACTCCCGTCGTTACCTTGAAAGGTTCCGACAGGGCACCGCTGGAGCGAACTATACTAACAGATCTGGACACACATCCTCGACAGCCTCAGCAGCTTACTCGGAATTCCCATCTCCAACATGGTCCTCTAAAGTTTTTTCCGGTTGACGCTGTCGTATGCCTTGCAAATGTCATTAAATATGTGGTGGAAATCATCACCGTATTCCCACATTTTTTCCGAGATTCTTCTCATATTGAATAATTGGTTCACAGTGGACCTGCTCGGTCTAAAACCGCATTGGTACTCCCCGAGAAATTCGTCCACGATGGGAGACAGCTGTCCGATCAGAGCTCTTGCAAATAATTTGTAACCAATATTCAAAAGGGATATGCCCCTGTAATCTGATCTTGCAAAATCATTAAGAATTGATTAAATTGATTGAAGCCGAGAGATGTGAAAAGGCTTTTTTTTGCATGTGAACAACTGCTCCAACAGCAAAAAAGAAAACGTTTTTTACATTGTATCATGACTGGTGATGAAGTGGATATACTACGATAATCTCAAGCGTAGAAAAATTATGTGCTAAGCCTGATCAAGCAGTAGCATCGATGCCAAAGCGGAATATCCATGGTTCCAAGCTTATTCTTTATATTTGGTGGAATCAGCTGGGCGTACTATATTATGAACTGCTTCAACACAACCAAACCATCACAGGAGATTTCTACTGAAAGCAATTGATGCGTTTGAGCCTGTGGCCACAATATGTCCAAATACACGACAAGATGATTTTGCAGCATTATAATGCCAAGTTGCATGTTACATCAATAACAAAACCTATCTAGAAATGATGAAATGGGAAATTTTAACCCACCCGCTGTACTCTCCCAACATTGCTCCTTCCAATTACTACTTATTCCGATCGATGATTCATGTCCTGGCAGAGCAGTACTTCATTTCTTTTGAAAATACCATAAAATGGATCGATTTTTGGATAGTCAAATACTGCCCGGAAGATGTGCAAAAGTAGTGGCTTGCAATGAACAATATTTTAATTTGTTTTCACGATAAACGGCATGAGCTTATTCACACACCCAATAATAAAATTTTGAATTAGGATTTGCATCGATCAATTTTTTTATAATACTGTATTTTTAATTATTTAGCCTGCACCGGGGCCTTACGATCATTCTGTTGATGAGCGTGAGCATACAGTTGACCAATGGAAACAACTGATTTATCAGGAAGTGATGGAATATGAAGCACAGCATAATCCTCCAGCCACTACGCAACCTCAAGCGGAGACAGCAAATTAAGCAATTTAATTTTTTAGAGTATATGAATTACTTGGTTTTTTAAAGAGGTCGACGAGGTCTTGTTAATGTTTAAGGCATATTTGTGAGTATTGAGCACTCTGAAATATTTTTTTTTCTAAAATCATAGTGCAATGTTTCAGACCGTACTCACTGAGATGTCTTCTTACCATCACCTTGAACATACATTAACTATAGGGCAATGTGTTTAATTAGATGTAATATTAAATTGGTTGGTTCCCACAATATTTAAGATGCAAATGCGATAGGTAGCTATCATTTATAATTACGTAACATTATGATTAACCGATTTCATGATTGATTGTCAAATAAAATAATGTTATCCTCATTACTAAATTCGCTCAGGATTATTTTTATGTTCACGTTGTAAAAAAGAAAAATTGACACGATTTTATTTTTTCAATGTGCCATATAAGTCTTTTTAAAATATTCAGAAACGATACTATTTCAATTTTTTAAATTTACTTGTATTTTATCACTAAGAATTAATGAGTTCTCAATACGCTATGAACACATTTTTATTGAGTTGCAATATTTTTAACATATTCATAGGACCCATCTATACATGCAGTTGTAATTTAATGTGAATTAATTATTATATGTAAAATGCGATTGCAATATGAGACATGATTTTTTTTAATGACAACGCAGATTAAAATGCGGAGAGGACTCGATTTTCAAAATATAAGGATATAATTTCGATTAAATTCAATAGTTAAAAAGTGAATTAATTGTAATTTGATCTGGAACATGAATGACATCAAAATGATCTTTATATTTACATGTTTTGAATTGTTTCGTAATTGTCCGAATACAATTTTAAGCTCTCCGCGAATCCGTTAATCATTATATATATAAATATATTATTTAAAATCTACATTCGTGACTTTTATATTATTGTATATATACTTAAGTATTTTTTGCATTGAATAAATTTCATGAATTATTAGAATTTTTTTAATCGTATTCGATGTTTAACATCACATTATGTTTTTAAGTCTTTAACCCCTTACCAGTGACACAACGGCAAACCTTCCAGCGTTTAATTGTTGAATTATAAAAAACTAAGATAGTCACTAATTTATTATTTATTATTAATATACATTAATTTGTGATAATAATTTGTATAATAAAAGAAAAAAATTGACTGCATTATTTTTTTTAAAATCTCATCCCTTATCATTTACACCATTTATACGAAACGAACATTTTTGATTTTATATTAATCACAGATCGTTTAAAGACTGTTTGCGAGACGTGTCCCCCGTCGTTTGGAAATGGTGTAAAGATGATTGTACACTTGTCAATTTTTTTTTTGCTTACTATTAAAAAAAAACACAAACTGGTAAGTGGTTTACGCAATATGGTGAAAATTATCCCGGAGTTTTATACCCATGTAATTCAGAATTTTCACTTAAATATGTATAATTTTCATTTTGTTATTTATTTATATATATACGGTATAAACATATTCTACTTTTTATATTTATTACTTTAATTTTAAATTGTAAATAATTAATTAGAAATTTGTGAATGTAAGAATGAGAAACGAAATGATATGCAAGTATTTAATTATAATATATATTAGATTTTTATGTTATTTTTATTTTGAATGTATAACAATATTGATCAATATGGAATTTTTGTTTTTGCATTAAAATATCTCATTTTGTATTATCAATCTAAATATAACTATTAAGGCGACTCGAAAGTATTCGCAAATTTGAGATCTTATCGTTATCATGAAACAGTTTCGTCGTCTGCAAGGCTTCTTTTGTTGGTCGTTATTGTGTGGTACCCATCCTACCCCATGAAACCCATCCTACTCCATGACACCCATCCTATTCGTTTTATCGATGAGTTTCAAAATATGAAGATCGTCTTGTTCTCGGTTCATCCCTTAAACTTCTATTTCGTGATTTCAATGTTGTTTACGCCATTGTGTCTGGACATAAACTGTTCTCAAATTTTTCGAATACTTTCGGGATTGAAAAACACAAAATATTCTCCTCAAAACAATATATAAGAATTTAATACTGAACCATGCCACTAGATATATAATACAGATTACTGTTCCAATGAAATCGGTTTAAAATAAACCAAACACAGTTTTATCATACAATGCTTTAAACGATTGATAAACAATGTTTATGAAATAAGAAAAAAGGCACATTTGCACAATATTAAACATTTTTCAGACTCATGGCATGTCGATGATCTCAGTTTTCACAATAGCATATTTTTATTTGAGATTAGAAAATTTAATTTATTCGATCATGTAACAAAAGTGTATAAATATTTTAAATAAATATATATACTAGAGTTTTTGAGAATTATGTGAGTCATGTTTAAACGTTTGTTAGTAAAAGTCAATTGGTGTTTTCGTTTTTGCTCGACTTTTATTAACAAATCTATATATAAATCATTTAATACGCTCTAAATATTTAGGATCCAGCATTATTACCACTCACAACCGATGAAATCTGTAAAATAATCTATTATAGTACAATTAGAGCCGTTAAATTAAAACGTTTAGATATTTGGCCTTGTTTGCAATAATTTCAAATGTGTTATATACGTGTATGAAAATACTGTTTAAACTTGTTTGTGATTTAAGGGTGATCGATTAAATTCTACCGTATTGCAATTTAGACCCCGACATATTAAAGTGATCGACTTGTGATTTTATTTTTCGTTCAGACATTAAGTGCAATACGACTGCGGCAACGTTTTGTATGTGAGTAAAAAGTGCAATTACAATTGATATTGGAAACTTTTGAGATTGTGAATATGATAAGTATGTGTAATGATTTTGGTGTGTGTTGTTCATTATCAAGCCAATAATTAGATTTACATAATATGAGAAAATTAACGATACAATCAAATCATAGTTGTAAATAATTTATTTATACATATATTTTTTGTTATACAATTAATA
Source organism: Stenopsyche tienmushanensis (assembly GCA_008973525.1). NCBI lineage: Eukaryota > Metazoa > Arthropoda > Insecta > Trichoptera > Stenopsychidae > Stenopsyche > Stenopsyche tienmushanensis. The sequence goes on from WACJ01000017.1 coordinate 1,444,582, forward strand.
TATCATTATTAATAGCAAACTGTATATTTTTTTCATAATTGTAAATACAAAATTAATTGTTATATAATAAGTAGCTATGTTAATCATGATTTGTGACAGTAAAAGATAATTGCAATACATTATAGTATCTACTCTTGTACGTCTATGCCTATATTTTGCATCTTTGTAAACAGATTTATTAAATAATGTTTATAAATAAATAAGTTTGTCTAAATGCAACAGTCCGTTCCAATAAGTAATATATATAAAAACATTTCTTTCTGTATATCTTTATAGTATTTTTTTTATGAATAAATATACATAAATCGTGTAACAGAATCATGCTCAGATTGTAGGTAATTGCCAAATTGTAATTTTTAAAATATATGATCATTGTAATCTTAATAATGCAGAAAAAAACATTTGTAGAAAATTAAAAAGTGTCTTTTTGTGAGCCATTTGATTTTATATTCTTCCAGTCAAGAAAATCCTCTCTAATTAATTACCTCATTCGTTTTACATTAACAATCGTTTATATTCTGAAAATGTAATGCTTGATATGAATTCTTATAGACGACGCTTCATACGATATTAAATTTTCAATCACGTTGGTAAGATTACGTATGCGCCAATATTAGATAGGGATATGAACATATTCGGATAAACGCTGCGTCTATTAAAAATGGCCCACAAATTGATCGAATATTCACTTAGTTTTTTCTCATAGTCCTCATTTGACATCAATTTATACAGATAATTGACTAGGAATTAATTTATGGATGAGTCGATTTATGTATTTAGGTATGAAATATAATAATGCTATTATTTACAAAAAAAAAATGTTGATTTTAAAACTTTTCTTTGAAAATATGCAATCACGGGAAGTATCCATGCAATTAAAATAATTTGTAAATTGAATACAGTTAAAGTAATCATTACCTATTTAGATATGCAATTTGCAATTTATATGTGATGCCAAAAATACAGTGTACTTTAATATTAACACCATCGCTACCGCACTGGTGACCGCACGTTCAATCTAAATTGCACTGTTGCATAATACCAAAAATAATTTGTAATGAAATTTTTTAGAGATTATTAAAAAAAAAATCGTGTCCAATCCCTGCAAACAATTAAAATTAGCAGCAGCTCCGTCGATAGACGTAAGTGCCGCCAAAGTCTCCGATCTTGATTTAGTCAATGGGGAAAGGCCATCCCCCTGTCTGACTCCCGTCGTTACCTCGAAAGGCTCCGACAGGGCACCGCTGGAGCGAACTATACTAACAGATCCGGACACATCCTCGACAGCCTCAGCAGCTTACTCGGAATTCCCATCTCCAACATGTTCCTCCAAAGTTTTTTCCGGTTGACACTCTCATATGCCTTACAAAGGTCATTTAATATGTGGTGGAAATCATCACCGTATTCCCACATTTTTTCCGAGAATCTTCATATTGAATAATTGGTCCACAGTGGACCTGCCTGGTCTAAAACGGCATTGGTACTCCCCGATAAATTCGTCCACGATGGGAGACAGCCGTCCGATCAGAGCTTTTGCAAATAATTTGTATCCAATATTCAGAAGGGATACGCCCCTGTAGTTGGAGCACAGAAGCCTATTCCCCTTCTTATAAATGGGGCATATTACGGCAGCCCTGGCAGACCTTTGTCTTGGGTCAGTTTATTTCCGGACCTAATCTGTTGTTTCGATCTCTACACGACGACGTTTCCGTGTTTTTGGCCATCAGCGTTGTATCATCAGAATATCTAAGATCCGTTCCAGACATACAGTGCGCTTCGCGTCAATAATTCTCCGTACAGATTAAATAAATCTGGAGACGGGATGCATCCTTGACGTACTCCTTTACACAGTATATTCCGTTGACTTTTACTGTCGCAGCGTTTTTTGAGTCCATGTATGACTGAAACGAGGTGTTCTGGAAGTCCCATCTTCGTATTTCATAATTGTATTTTTGGCATTATCTATATAAATTTAAATCTTAAAAAACACAGCTATTATGTGAGCACATCCAATATTTTAATTACTATTAATTATTGAATTTTGAGCTTAATAGAGACCTGCTAGTTTTACGGATTAATATTAATTGCTCTGATATTTTTTCGATTCGAGTGTGATTAGAGGCAGTTTATAAATCAAAATGAATGCTAAACGTAAATCCTATTCAGTATACAGAGAGTGGCTATTGTTTTTATTTGATTTGTTTTAACGCGGCGATAATGCGGTCATGAAAGTAAGCGCCGCCCTTTTAACTCTGTCAAAATAATAAATATTCTAAATAAGATAAATAAATGGTATTGAATTTGAAGCGAAACATATATTTGCTATATTTCGTATGTGAATCTTTTGTTAAATAGCTTTTTATTATCCTCAAAAATAACAAAATACGCTATAACTATTACCTTTCAGTTTTATTACGATATTAAGTTGATTGAAAATATTTTAATAAAATGTAAATATATGTACATTCATAATGTGAGGAAATGGTTGCCACTAGACTTATATAAATTTGCTCCCGCAGTGAAATATCTTAATCCTTGGATTAGAACTGCACGTTTCCATTGGTTTTGTACATTGGACGTATAAAACTGAAATATCTGAGCAAATTTATGTATGAAAATCAACGTAGAGCGCATTCGCACTGAACATGAATGTGTGTACTCTGAAATTGACAAAATGTATTTAAGTAGTGCAGTGTTGGTACTGTGATCGCTTTGTAGACTATGTTCACTATCTCTCATTCACGGAGAAAGTTGTAGAATTATTTGAAATATGAACTTTAGACACATAAGAGAAACTTTCTTTTGTAAATGTAACGATCTTACCTTTGTTTTCTTTTTTCGTTATGACTCGTAATATGTACACAATGTTACACATTCCATTTTTGCGATGAATATATCATCAATCATGTCGAATATTGGTATAATTTAAGCGAACGGTAAATGATTCGACTCTATTCGATATGGACGAGTCGAAAAGGAGTGAAGGTATAATACGCAAAAAAATATTATTACTACTAAGAATGTTATGCACCAGTTTATGATGAATTTGAAAGATTATGTATCTATTTGTGACTTTGAAAAATATTACAGACTTTGACTGTCTTCCTCGTCATTTAATTAAATTATATTAGTCATCGATAGTCTGTTTTATATCCTGCAATAGATTTTTTCATATGATTTTCCTGTTGTGTACATTGTTATTGTGAATACCAAACATTTAAACCAAATTATATAAATGAAATTGCTACATTTTTTTAATATCTCTCGAGTAACCATTGAACCGTGTATCTATAACATCTACAATAAAAAATATTAATAAAAGGATTTTTATAGTGTACAGCTAATTATGTAAAAATTGCAAGATATATATAAATGATTCAATAAGAACTCATCTCATTTTTTATGAATTATCGGTGTTTGTGAAAATCATGTCCTTTTATTTCATGCCGATGTGTAAATATGCTCCTTTGATCATATACAAATTAGTGCTAATGAAATGAGGTATCGTTGTTAATAAAAGTTTTTCTATAAAAATATGATTACTAGCATATATTTATACAACTTCATTTTAATAAATTAACAACTCTGTAGAATAACAGAATTTAAACTCTGTCCGATATTGAATCTCAGAGGACACATGAACACTTCCTTATTTGAAACGTGCGCAATGAAGCAACAGTTATTTCGAGAAGAACGTAGCGACGCTCATTCGAAAGAGCGGACCTAACATTTTCTATCATGTAAATTTAGAAACAAGGACCTTACGGGTGTAACCCCACCCTTCTCGGAATAATTGTTGCTTTATTATAGATTAAAAAAACGCTCACTTAAATTAAAAAATCGCATTTTTTATATTACAAAAAAAATTAAACTTATAAAAACACCATTAATTCAAGTATTACTTTCATAATCAAGTCCAATCACTATATATATATTTAAGAAATACCGATACAGTTATTTCTCAAGGATGGTCAATTATTTTGAATGCTTAAATATGCATTATATACAAAGAACTGATCGATAATTGATATAAATTTTATAGCTAATAATGATTGGCTTGATTTATATTGACCCTTTGGCATCGGCAGAAATTTCACAAGTTATTGCAAAAAGAACTGGCGACAAAATGGCTCAGTTAAAAGTATTTTGGTAGGATGGTATGTTTTTGTCTGAAAGTTGGTACAAAGTACGTTCATAATCACTTGTGTTCAGTAAGTAATGCCGTCACGTATTATGCTAGCCGTGAATATTACGTTATGATGAAATGTTCCGGTCAATACCTATCTTAATATTTTTTTCCTTTTTGTAAAGATTCATTTTGAACAAACTACTAGGAATGTATCAATCCGTTAAGCCAGAATAACTATACAGTGGAACCTCGGGTTACGAATTTAATTCGTTCTGGAAGGTAGCTCGTAAGTCAAAAAAATCCATTTAATAATAAATAATATTATTTAATAATACCTATAATTATGTTAATATAAGTATAAAAGATTGAAACAAATTGTTTTTGGCAACTTTTCAACACCCTCATCGTGCGCATTATTAAATAAATTAATAGCCGCTGCTTTATCTGGACGATTTTCTTCCACAAATGTTTGTCACTTTAACCACACTCTGCTGTCTACAGTTTAATTTTCTCCCTCTCCTCTTCCTCCGTTCCTGACAGAGCCTCCTTTAGTTGCTGTGGTTCATGCGACTCTTTCAACTCGTCGACGCTGAGGTCCTCGCTATGTTCTGAAACGAATTCAGTGTTCTTGAGACATCTTGCCATGCAGCATCAATGAGTTTCAGGCACCTTACGATATTAAAGTGGTTTTTCCAAAACTCTCGAAGAGTAAACCCTCGGTGATGTCAAAGCAGAGTTTGAAAAGCCTCTTCGTATACAATTTCTTGAAGATCGAGATAATTCACTGATCCATGGGCTACAGGATAGTTCTGTTGGGTGGAAGGAAGAAAATTTTTATAAAACTAAACTTATCCAAAATATAATATGGGTAGGAACATTATCCATAATTAGCATGGCTTTCAGAGCAAGATTATTATCCAGCAGATATTTTTTCATCTCAGGACCAGCAGCAGAGTCTATCCATTCAGTAAATAGCTCTTCGTTGATCCATGCCCTGCTGTTTGACCTACTTTCAGACTGTCCTTTTGTACTTTACACCCCTTGAATGCTTGCGGATTCTCCAAAGATTAAACAAGAAGAGGCTTTATCTTGTCGCCACTCACATTCGCACAAAAGTGGAGTGTCAAACGGTCTTTCATCGGTTTATGGCCTAGTAACCATTGTAACCAGGAACACTCGTAAGCTAAGGTTCCACTGTATAGATGAAAACAATTTGAAGCCTTTGCTTAGTTAGCTTTTTATCGTAGCAATATAGAAAGTGTACTTTAATTGCCATCAGCTAAGAAAACGATTTAAATCTGCTGCTATCAGATTGATTTTTTTCAAACAAGTGTATTGACAGTTTCTTCTGATGGAAGAATCACTCTTAAGATTAGCAGTAGAAGTTATATGTGAGCAGGTTCCGTGACAAAACATTTAAAAATAAAACCTTAAATTCAATAGCTTGACTTGCCATGTCAATTAAAACATTTTAGAACCACTTTAATGTTAAAATGATTGATCGACCAACAAAGGAACACTGTCCGTTATATCCGAGCAAAATCTACGAGTCAACGATACCAAGAATTGGTTAGTTTTAAAAGGAAGTGTTTTACATTTTATCATTTCCGTTAATATCTTAAAATTAGCTCACTTATAAGGAAAAATGTACCTAAAAATATAAATATTTTACTTAAAACCACAATTGATAGTTACAATATCAGATCCTGTTGATCTTCATTCAGAATTTTATAAAACGAGACTCAAATCAAAAATGCATAATAAGATGATTTTTACCTTAAAAAAAAGAGTAAATAAAAACATTTAAATAAGATAACAGATAAAAATAAAGTTTATTTAAAAATATACATCAGAATAGACATTCATCATTCAGAAAATTAAATTAGTACAATAAAACCTAGACTTAGCGGGTAGGTCAATGAGTTAATTGTATAATGTTTTAATCCGTTAAATCGAGGCTTTACTGTATATGTAGAATATACACATTGTCTTTAATTTTTTGAGAAGATATTGTTCTCGTTTCGTAATAAAATTAATACGACAGTACGACGGATTCTCAAACATCAAACGAAGCAGTCGCACATTCTATGGAGGGAACGTAAATATGCACAAACGATCCTCTCCCTTTGGGGATCCGGGATGCATTCATCTGCGGCTCTGTCGTCGCTTTCGCAACTCTTCGACTGCGATCCTGCGTGACCGAATCGACCTCTCGATGAGAGATCAGTGTTTTGCGAGGGATCTGCCCCTTGATTTTCCAAGGTCCAGACGAAATTAGAGGACGTCGTAGTCGTCGTCTTCGCGTTTTCGCTTGGCCGCACCGGAGTCATCGGGTTCCGTTTTGATTTGTCGGTCGGCAGAGGAGGTACGCTGCTGCTTGTTGGGTTGTTTACCGGCCGAACTGAATTTGAAAACGGGCTTCGGTACGCTGACAGTCTGCGTCTTCGAGACGGTGACGAGCGTCGCCGGCTTCTTAATGACGAGATTCTGGTGGGGCTGAGGTTTTGCCGGCGGCTTGGAAGCGGGCTGCGGGCGCGGATGCGGGCGGCGCGCGCGCGCCAGTCGATAATTGCAAGCGGACAAGCAATAGCGATCCGGAGGCAGTCGTAGGCCGCAGTGCGGCTTGACTAGGGGCAGCGGCGCGAGGTTCTTGCAGCGCGTCAAGTCGAGCAACACCTCGCGGGGCGGCGGCGCCGTGAAGGCGCGCTCGGCGAAAGCGCCCGCCGCCAACCGCACATCGTCCGCCTCGACCGTCTTCTTCTTGGCGTGCGCGGCGAAAGCGCGCGCATCCTCGAGAACCGTGCTCACGTACCGGTACGCGAACTCGAGCAACTGACACAGCACGCGCGGATCGTACTCCTGCACTCCCATCTCTTTCAGCATGCTCGTCACGGCGGCGGCATCTTTGGGGACTTGACGGCCACCGCCGGCGCCGGCGCCGCTTCGCGCGCGCTCCTTCTCACTCGACCGATCGCCCATTTCTGACAGCTGCCAGACGCCCGCCCGATGTGATCCTAACCCTGCATTTGTCGGCCTAAATACTGCAACGAATTTATATTTCAAAAATAAATCTCAAAAATATCAAATTCGTTTCTTAGATCGATTATTTTATATTTAAACAACCCAAAATAATTTATTCAAATTAAATTATATTTTTACATACAATATCAGATAAATTTTTAAAAAATCAATTATTTTAGTGTAATATTAATTTTGGCCATAGCAATCTTTTCGTTCGGGATATCGTCGAAATCAATATGTCAGATTTTGTTTTATTTTAATTTAAAAATTATGAATATGTCATTTCAATCTTCAAAATAATAGTAATATCGAGCATTGTATATATGAATATTTTATTGAGCTGAACGACATTGAAAATATCAATGTTGCGGTATAAACGTTATGGTCGCGGAACACAGACGGAGAGTTCGTTGATCGCGAGAAGTCGGTGTCGGGCAAAGTCCGTATGTTTAATTAGGAGCGGTCCACACTTGCGCCTCAGCTTCCTTATCGATCGGTTGTCGTGTGCTCAATTTTGTCCGATATGTCAGCCCTCGTGAAGCACGTTACCGTCATAGGCGGAGGCCTAATGGGCTCCGGGATCGCACAGGTAACTAACTTCCTTAAACTTTCTCTTTTACCTGCATTCATCGTTTCATATTGCATTCCATTAGATACAATGCTATAAAATGAAGACATTAATTATTATGATAGTCTTCCATTTCCATTTATTTTATACTGCCACCAGAAATATTTTTAATTGTAAATGATTGTCACCCATTTCTTGTATACTTAATATTACATTGAGTTATACACCTAATTACTTTTTAATAAACATCAATACAAGAGGAGAAACTTAAAGTGAGATGACAAAACTATTTTGAAACAATATTAAACATTAAAATGCCTAAAGTAAAAGTAATATTTTAATTGATAAATTTCAATTCTCGTCAAAATTGATTGATGTCTCTATCTATTATAGTATCAAATGAACGTTACGCTATCAAATAAGAGACTATAATTATAAACTGTGGCCTGTGAAATTTTCAAATTTAAACCGCTTGAATAATACATCCAAAATTGTATTAATATTTGAGAAAGAAATTGTATTGATACAAGTCTTATAATAAAGTGTTTGTAGGTTCATTATCTTTTACTCGCTTAGAATTTCAGATTACATGCTTTTTATTACAATACTGTAAATTATCCACCTCAGTGTTTTCGTTATTATATTTGATACAAAATCTCACAATATTAAAAATAGTCAAAATCTCTCATTATTAAAAATAAATATTACTTGAAAGCAACGTTTAATCTTCATTGAATGATAAATTAATTTCCGTACGGTTCCTTAAATTAAACATATTCAAATTTCATAAGATTGTTGCATTATTTTAAATCGTGTCTCAATGTATTTTATCGAAATAAAAACATTCTAAAGTGATATATTATAATCGATTCCTCGATAGCTCTCGTCCTTTCTAAGCTCAGTATTTATTTTTAACACTGGCTTGGATTCGAAATAACTACAAACAATCTGGACATTGGACTTTGGAATTTTTCAGCGACAGTTTAAGTCCGCAATCTGCTTATTAAAATGATGGTCCTAATACATAAAGCATATAGATAAAACGGTCCACGACGATAGTAACGAGCGAATTTGTCTGCAGTCGTTTTCTGATAATACCGTCTGTTGATAGCATAGATAAAAATTGTTTTCATAACGAATAGTTATTTTTACATATCGAATGATGCATTTTGGATAAGTAGAAAAAATAATATGATTTAAAAGTGTACGTAAAGCTCACATGACGTGGCCCCGCATCATGTTATATTGTCATAAATGGATGATTTATTTAATTTGACTGGACAATTTGTGGGATTAATTTATAGGTGTAAAACTTTTTGGACTTTGGAATTCCAGTGCTTAGATACTATGTCACAAATGTTATCTAATACACATTACGCCGTTAAAGTATTCTGAATTACTTTAATATGTTGATGTAGAAGGTATGTCTTAACCGTAGCAATTTTATAGTAATTTTTCATTGTTTTCCGAGGAAAACTGGCCTATATTTTATATTTTGATACATTCATCCAGTTGACCCACTGGATGAGCGTTCTAAATGAAATTTGGAGTTCATGCCATCTTCAATATTGAGCAAACGAGGAGGCGTTGGAGCAAACAGCACAAACCTAGTTTTCCATCTGGATGTAAATAAATAAAATGTCATTTTCTATTCAAATGCTGTTCCCCGTCTCTATTTCTGTGAGCCCTAAAATCTCCAATGAGTGACATAAACAGGGATTATCTATAATTTTTATGTTTATAAATTATTATATCGACGTAAGACTCATGAACGATGCACAGAATGATGTACACAAAAATACACAGTCGAAAACGAGACGTTGATGAAAGTGAGATGTGTTCTGTACTTATTTTGTGTCACTACCCAAACCCCGGAATATCGTATTCTTTTATTCGTATCAAATAGGCGTCAATACACCGTGATTTATGAGTGCATCTGTGGATCAATGTGCAGAATACGATGTCTTTCATTCGTATCACTACAAGATGTATTGACATTATTCAACAATTTAATTATAATAAGCACATATTAATTAAACGTCCAATTCATTTTATTAAGAATGCCTCCATGTGATTCGCAACATCGGCCATATATCACTTTCTGTGAAGTGATTCATATATTTTTTTACTTTATGTGAAAAATATTTTTATGATTTCTCTGTGACGTTAAAATCGGAGAAGTAAAATGCTTCATATTTAATTCTAATTGACGGTAACGTCTGCGGTATTTCAATAAGATGTTGTATATTATCATTGCCGAATTTTTAGGTGGCAGCTCAAACAGGTCATCGAGTCACGCTCGTCGATGTCAACAACGACGTCCTCAAAAAGGCAGAAGCTTCCATCCAAGGGAATCTACAAAGGGTCGCCAAGAAATTGTACAAAGAGGACGCCGGCGCCGGTGAAAAATTCGTCAAAGATGCACTCTCTAGATTGGATAGCTCGGTCGATATTAGCGAGGCTGTTAAATCTACCGATCTCGTTGTCGAAGCCATCGTTGAAAATATGGCCATAAAACATAAATTGTTTTCCACCATCGATAAGGTAGACTCCGACGATATTATTATATACTTCAATGATTTTCAATGATAACTATTTTTTTTGCATCGTTTAGGTTGCACCAAAACATACAATCTTTGCTTCGAATACTTCTTCGTTATCTATCGGCGAAATTGCTTCCGTCGTGGATCGCAAAGATAGGTAGGGATGATCTTTTAATTTTAATTTATAAATGATAAAAATGTCATAAACTAGTACTTCAAACATGTTGGATAAGACTATCGAGAGCCTAGTGTATGAGATTGGCTTAAGATAAAGGCGAATTGAAAGATGTTGAAGTGACTTTCACTATATAGTGTATTTGCTAAATGTAATTTTTATTTCGCTTATTAGGAGGACCCGAAAGTATTCAAAAATTTAATTTTAAAAAGTTCAAATTTATTAATTTTATATATAACATTATAAAATATAATTCCGTCATCGCTTTGGCACTCCTTTGATCCCTTTATTGTAAAAAAGTTTCCGGCTTGGATACAAAAAATGATATTAAATGCATTTCCACTTCAGCGCTCCACGGACCTGAAAAAATGGAAATTCGTCGGGGCGAAATCCAATGAATAAGGAGGATGCGGTAACAATTCCCAGTTCAATTACTTACTCACGGTGGCGCTATTTTCGCCTGTCCTGGACCTCCTTCCTCCAATTGCCCAGGTTCACACGAGGTCTTTCGACAGGGCTGCTGCCACTCAGTTGGAAATTGCATCCGTGCCACATGACCTTCCCAGTGGATTTGACGGTTTCAGACGAAGATAGTAATATTTGTCTCTCCGTACATGTCCATGAACTTGTGATTGGACATCACGATTTCAGAACCTGTGCTTTTGTCCTGGAGAGTTTGTTTTATTTGTTTCACCCCCGTAAACCACTACCGTCCTAATCAACGTTTAATTACCGTATTTTATCCAGTGTCAATTACTAGTACTTTACGAGGGTGCGCATTATCATGAAGCAGTATTGTCTTTCTTCTGTTGAATAAATACGGATATTCCCCTTTTAATTTTTGTTCCAATAATTCTAATTGTCGACAATAAATTTGTGCAGTTAATGTTTGTTCCATGTTTCATTAATAATAATCATAATGCTACATTCATTCCACCATCCATACGCACAAAAGAACCTTTTTCATATTCAATCCAGGCTTGAAGGTTGAAATTCATTCAAAACGAGTCTATTTTTTGTGTTGTTAAGAATGCGTAGCACATGTTTTGTTGTGTTCAGTGAAGTAACGATGCTATTCAAAAACGAACTATTTTATTGTGTAATCAAAAAGGCTAGATACATGTTTCGTCGCTCGTCATTTTTGTTGTGTACGGTGAAGGCGTGCAATACCCATCCTATTCCATAACACCCATCCTACTCCATAACACCCATCCTATTCGGTTTGCCAATGAGTTTTAAATGGTCCCAATCTTTTCAATAGCTCCTTAATTATTTGCTACGGATCTGGCTCAATTAGGGAATTTAGTGCATCTATTTAAATTTCTGGTACCAATATTGGCATCTGCGGACTCTTATCACTTCACCATAAACGTCTTAGAGTGTTTAACAGGCTTTTGTGGCATTCCAATTCAAATTTAAAATGCCAGATGTGGAGTAGTAAAGAATTATCCATAGCATTATCCACATGGTGAACCCTTATGCAATGAAGAGCTGCAGGAATCAGAGTGCCATATCACGTCTTAAACCCGTGCAAAAACTGAACAGCTGAAAATGAACTATGATCAATCGTATCTGTATCGTCGATAAAATAAAGATACTTGATACTTTGGAATCCATTTAATGGAAACCATTTTAATATTCACGTGATATACAATGGCTAACGTCATTTAATAAACTCAAAGTTGAGAATTAATTTTATTCTAAGGATAATAAAATATAATACATTGAAGCCTCTATCATATCATTGTTTAATACGTCTTCTGTATTTTGTACCATATACCAGTCTACCCGTCGCTAATTGAAAAACAATAACAAGAAGAAAGTACACTCTTATAAATTAATCATAGTCTACGAATTTAAAAACAATGTAAATGCCTCCGAAATATCAAAATGCGTTATCGTCGCACGATTGACAGCTAGATTATCTTACTCTATCTATCGAGATATAATCCTCTTTGTCAATCAAGCTCGTAACTCGTAACCGCTCCATCAAATTATTATATTTTTTTATTCATGTATTAAATACATATTTAAATCAGATTTCCTAATTATTTTTGTTTTGCGCTCCGACGATATGTTTTCGTCGCCACGTCTGACCCTCGTATCTTATATTAGCGACTTGTCATTTCAAATATTAATTAATATGATTTATAGGAGTTTGCTTATATTTAAATAACAATTCAAATGTTATGTAATATTTTATCAGCATTTTTTTATAATATACAACACGATATTTTTTAGATTTGGCGGACTTCATTTTTTCAATCCCGTTCCAGTCATGAAACTATTGGAGGTTGTCCGCATTCCGGAGACATCGGAAGAAACGTACAAGATTATGATGGATTGGGGGAAGGCAGTCGGAAAGACTTGCATCACGTGTAAAGATACGCCCGGATTCGTCGTCAACAGATTGCTCGTCCCTTATATGGCCGAAGCTTGCCGTCTTTACGAAAGAGGTCGTTAAATCTGTACAGTAGCGTAAATATTGTGAGAATCGTTTATTTGCATCGTGGATTTTATTGCAGGTGATGCGTCAGCTCGGGATATCGACATAGCTATGAAATTGGGAGCCGGATATCCGATGGGACCGCTCGAATTGGCCGATTATGTCGGTCATGATACGACCAAGTCAATTATCGACGGATGGCACGCGAAATATCCCGATAATCCACTCTTCAAGCCTTTGGAGAGCCTCAATAAAATGGTAGCGGAGGGAAAACTGGGCGTTAAATCCGGAGAAGGCTTTTATAATTACAAGAAGAAATAGAACATTTTTAATATCGATAGTGAATCTCTGCACAAAATGTTCTAAGCATGCAATAATGTAAATTTAATATATTTTTATGTATGGTTGATATTAAATCATAAAAAATATTTTATCGTCTTCAAACTTATTCATTAACATGCCTTGCAAACGTTATACATCCAAATTTACAATTTTTCATATAAAAATGATCGCCCTTGTTGATTTAAATTTAAATAAATATTTTTGTTTTTGGCCAAAAGTAAATTAACGTTGACCATATATTTAAAAACAATAATAGCGGAGTATATTGATTTTTCACATTAAATAAAATGATTTGCATTGTTAAATTTAAAAAATCGACAGCGATCTCGTTCAATAAATGATTATTTGTATTTTGTCACGATGAAGTATCAAAGATGTCTCCTTTTATTAATGAATTTTACGGTTATTAAAATTTTGTATTGAAGATATTTATGTGCTCAAGTTTGGCAAATTAATGCAGGCTTTCAATCGATTCCTAGCGATATTTAAAAGAATCATTGATTTTAAAATATGTACAGTTTAAAAAAATACTAAAAGTGACATCTATGGTTAAAAAATGATAATAGAAGCACATAAACAATAATTTTCTATGGCCATGAAAAACCAAACCTTTATTTGTATTATTTTAAGGTTATGTTGCAGTGAAGTGATGTAGTTGTTAGCTTTTCAATTGTATATTTTACTATTTTTAATTGGATTTCATCGAACAAATTACGTATACGATCCATGCAGTATTATGGCTTATTTATTTTGTGACAGATTTGCGATCAAATTTTAGAATGACACTTTGAAGGTGAACTACTTTTGACAAGCTTCTTAGCTATGATATTGTTTATTTAGTCTTTTATAAGACTGTCATTTATAGTCAATTCGCATTAAATATATTTACATTTGTTCTTGTTTATTTCAATGTTATAAACAAAATTTTATTAAACTTCAGCATAATCAAGTAAATAAATTAAATGTATTTAAAAATAATAATTTTAAACAACTCATCGATTTCGGAAGCCAAAGTCTTCATTTTTAGACTTGAATATCATGTATCGTTGAATATCAACAGTTAATTCTTATAAATCATGACTTATTTCTGTCGCATGTTTATACATGGTTTATATATGATTGAACTCGACGATTAAATAATTACATTTTATAATTTTATTGAAGCAATCTAAAGATAATATAAAATTGGTCGTATTTAATTATAAAATAATACGTACGGTTTTACTTCAAGATAATTTGGTAACAATCAGATTATACTAATCAGTTATGATATTGCTTTATTTGTATCAATGACTTCAATGACATTACAAAATATCATTGGCATAGATTATTATAAATGTCTCCTGCAACCCTACAACACTGTGTGAGTTATAACGCCTTCAATAATTTGATTCGTGAGGTTTTCTTGTGGCTAAATATTGAATTTATTTCTCCGTTGTCCAGCGTTATAAAATCATTCATTTATATACACCCAATAGCTTATGTGATTTCGATCATTATTTATATTATGCTGCTCGTATTTAATTATTGATTTATTAAATAGTGGACGAATTAAATTCATTACTTTAAATAACACGTTAAAAAATATTTTCATGGACGGTTCTCGTTGAATCGGACAGGCTTTATCATTTATTATTTTATTAAGACAGTTTATGATTGACATCATATTATACTATCTTTTCCAATCTGCCTAATTGCTCGGTTATTTAGCGTCAATATATTTAATCGTGACATCCAACGAGATAATTTTAAAAACGACTTTGAGATTTTTAGCACAAACAAAATGTTTGCGTGTCAATAACGGCATAAATCTTGTAAAAAGTGAGCAAAAATGTGAAAATATGGATTTATTATATACATCCAAGCGTATATTTATGACAATATATTAAATAAATGGCAAAATGAAAGCGTTTGGGTCATTATTTTGTCGAAAGATGAAATTTTAATCCAAAATATCACCTACACTTTCCCATTCCATCCCATCTCTGCTGCCAGGCTTCCTTCAGTTTCTGGTCATGCTCGTTGTGGTTTTTGGGATCTTCGAGGTCCAAGGCTCTCTTCTGAGCGACTCATGCCATATCGGGGCTCCATACAGAAGGATTGAATGTATAGCCTCGTTTATGGTTCTTCTTCTGCACGGCTTTGACCCTCCGATGTTGAGCATGAGCCATCTGAGCTCGCTGGTAATATCTCCTACACTAGTACCGGCAAAATAGCCCCTAATCATCACTGAGCCGCCTCGATGCTTTACGATAACAGCAATATACTCTTCTGGTACGTTCACCCGCATATCTTCTCATGAATATTCGTCTTTGGGTAGCGAACTCTCCAAATTTTTCTCCAACTTCTCCAAATTAATCCTATAGTATGCAATGCGTTGATTGTACCGATAGATCACATTTGTTTGAGGGACCTTTTGTGATTCTTTTCTGTCCCGTTACATCTGTTTATATTAATTATTGGCTCGAGGGTATCAAATTTTGTAACAACCGTTACAACAAAATTATCATGCCACTTAACAGCGAATACTTAGTTATTACCATCAAATTTATAATCAACGGTTCTTTTGATAAGGCTTTTATTGTTTGAAGTGGACGGGAAGTTACTAAATTCTCTTTCACTGTACAAGTTGCAAAGGATTTCATTTCTGGCAACGAGATAAGAAGATTACGGCTTGTGAAGTATGTTATTTTCAAGATCATGAACAACTTTCAACAAGTCTTCTGTGAACCTTTATAACAAGAATCCTGGATTTAAACCACTCTTCCGTAATATTTTGCGTATCTCTTTATCGTCGTTTAAACTAGACATAGAAATTGTTTTTACTTTGAATATATTCGATTGAAAACAACTCTAATAAGGGAACTCTGACGTTGCATCAGCGCAACAGATATATAAATCGTTCACTGCCGATATAATTATTTTTTCAGCTCGAATGTTCAAACATTATAAATATATTAAATATTTAACGAGTCGTTAAATTGCAACATTCCAACGCAGATCAAAAAGCATTAGCATTTTTATCATGTGATGAGACCTCGATAGTACAATAATAAAATAATTTCATTGAATGATTGCCTTAGATGCGTGATTGATTACGGTATTCTAAAATATAAGCCATAAAAAATACACAGATAAAGTCACGAGGTGTGAAATGATTATTTCCACTTGATAGCACATATCTATAGATATTTATTATTAAACTAAAGAAAGTGTAAGTTGTAACATCAAAAACACACATTGTATTCGTAGCGCGGTAGTATTTTGTGAGTGAATTATTATTTTTTATCAAAGTCATATGATCTACTTGTTTAAATATGTGCACTTTAGTTTGTCGCGTAGCGAAATTCTAATGCTTTCGTATGTTTGCTTTTGATAGATGTGAGAAAATATGGAGAGGGAAAGACCAAAGAGGCAAAAATCCATTTCTTACGTGCCGTTTGGAAATAGGAAATACTCCATAAATGAATCGTCAGAATTTCTGCCGCCGGTCTTCGACAACGGAGTTCCGAACAATGAAGAATTTCAACTATTGGAGACTCAAGTGGCTGGCCATCAATTCAATTTCGAAAAAAACACCATAGGTGAATAGTCTTTGAATTGTTTTTGTTCTTGAAATTTAATCGATCCATATGTAGACTTCATTAATAACATCCTCCTTGTAACGCGTTTCTATGTACGCATTAATTCTTCATCGAAGCGATTGTCCTTTAGCCATTCCTTTACAAATCACTCACTCACACAATCCACTTTATTGACTCAGCGCAATTTGTGATGTCCATTCTCAACATTTTATGATCAAATATAAAACTTATATGATATACATTGCTATATTTTCAGGCTTATTAAAATGTAAAGACGGTACCGTATTAAAACCTGTTACGAAGAAAGAAACCGGTCTGAGAGAAATACATTTTTATGAAAAACTGCAGACCACAACGGATGTAACGTTATTAGAACTGAAGGAATTATGTCCGCAATTTTCAGGCACTCGTATGCTAGACGTGCACGGAAACAAAGTAGAATTTATAATACTGGACAACATATCAGACGGAATGATTGAACCGTGCATTATTGATATTAAAATAGGAAAGATCACGTGGGATCCAACGGCAACCGATGAAAAGATTGCCAAAGAAAAAGAGAAGTATTCCCAGTGCAAAAATGACGTTGGATTTTGTATACCGGGTTTTCAAGTTTATAAACTAAGTACAGACAGACTGCACAAGTACAATAAAGATTACGGGAAGAAGTTGAACGGCAAAACAGTATTAGATGGTAA
This sequence comes from Stenopsyche tienmushanensis, assembly GCA_008973525.1. NCBI lineage: Eukaryota > Metazoa > Arthropoda > Insecta > Trichoptera > Stenopsychidae > Stenopsyche > Stenopsyche tienmushanensis. Next base: position 1,462,088 of record WACJ01000017.1, read on the forward strand.
GTTTTTCTGTTTATTGATTAAAATTGCGGCATTTTAAAAATGAATAACACACAACAAATTACGTATATAATTATGATGGCATCCGTTTTGATCAATGCATTGAGATAGTCGAGTTTTAAAGCTTCTCTCCGCTCTTTCCAGCATATCGACGGGTATGTCGTCGATAACGGCTTGAATATTGTTCTTCAATTGAGCCAGGATCATTGGATCGTCGATGTAAACTAGGGATTTCAGATAGCCGTTGCGCCATCCTGATGAAATCGGACATCATTTGGTAAATAACACGCCTCAATCATGTGGACATAACGAACACAATTGACCGTTTTCTTCAAAATCCATGATCCAATGATGCCTATTAAGGATAATGCATACCAAACTGTCGCACATTAGATCTCATTCTTTGTGTTATTCATTTTTAAAATACGGTAGTTTCCCTGCCGTACCTGTATTTTAAAGCAATTATAAAATTTCAGCATTACGGATATTTTTAAACGCCGATGGAAATCATATTTTATGTAGAGAATTAATAGTAAAACTGTTATCCAGTTTATGGGAAATACAAACATGGGCGAGGAAACAAAAGAGTCTAAGACTCTACTCGACGTCGTTGCTTATGGCATACGACTGTAAAAAATTAAGAAGTATTATGGACCAAAAAAATAGGTACTCAAGGTGAATTTTGAAGCATTTTTTTGTAACTGTAATTTCATTCATGTGTAATTGTTTCAGCGAACAATTTCATCCTGTAGTTAGACCTCCTTTAGTTAGAAAAATATCGTTCAACTCGGCGGAGGGCAGCGTTAAAGTGATCACTACGAATTTCAGCGGTAAAGTCGCGTTGACTTCATCGGCGCCGAGCACCCCCACGACGTCGTCGACATTCCAAAAATTCACGTCATTAAATAATTCATATAGTGTTACCGAAAACGGACCGTTTTGGCAAAAGGACTTTCGTAAGATATCCAGAAGTCATTCATTTCACCACAATTACAATGATTATTTGTGTAAGATAAAAAAAGATTACCACTCGGCGTTGCAAGAGCTGATCAATGACAAACCGAATAGACCATGGTTTAACGTGAAGATCATTGACTTTGCGCACATTTTTCCCGCGGAGGAATTCACTCAAGATACAAATTATTTAGAAGGAATAGATAACCTTGTCAAGATCTTTGAAGATTTTTTGGATATAGCAAAATAGAATGTTCAATGGTTACCGAATAACTTTAGAAGTGTTAAATGTGTGACAACTTTAATTGAAATGCAGTAAAATTATCTATATTATACAAATATTATATGTATACAAGTATTATTTGATTAAATCTATTTTTTAATATGTGTGTGTGTCACCTTTTAAATAACTTTCGGTGTCAGAATTGTCACATTTCCAAAAATTGCTTTATCAACTTTGATCAAATCTGATTGATTAACGTGAATCAAAACGATCTAAAATAAATATGTAAATTTGAACGCTGTCAATGAATTTAAATTTATATATGCATGCTATTTATAAATTATCTTTTACTTTCCATTATTTTCTACGAATTAACCGGCTTACTGGTGTAACTCAATTTTTTTTTCTTGTATTGCACTGCAAGGAGTAAGATCTATTGCCAGATAAAGAAACCAAAGACGCTGAGAATAGCTGTCTCAGTATACCAAGTGATTTATATCAAAGTACCGAAACCCAAGCGAGCTTTGATTTGCAGCCCATCGAGCCTTTCAGATTTAGGGCGACGGCAACAGTGAGAAATCGTTCATAAACCAAGATCTAACAATTCTGATTATGTGGCCTGTTTAGATGCTTTTCATTACATTTCCTAGGGTTGTGAACGCTCCAATAACAAAAGTTTATTCACACATCTGAATATATGTTAATGTACTGCATTGTGATGTTTTCACAGGTTTCCATTTGATTTAGACAATGATCCTCAAGTTCAAGAACTGTGCAGATGAAATTTCACTTCCTCTTCCTTTGGATTAACACTTTCTTCATAATAAAACAGTAAGTTTTGCTGCTCCTGTATATGCATTTATTTTATTTTTACGCAACGTCCTGCAAAAACATTGGCGAATAGAAATCTTATTTTGATTTTATTAATTGCTGCCCGGAACAATAATCATGCGCTAAGACCACAACTACCAGAGGTTCTTCAATCATAGTTTTCTGCATATTATCAGGCGCAAGAGATCATATTTCTGATCTCAAATGTGGTAGAATTTTCAGTATCCTGTACACCCACATTACAAGCGCCTGTAGCCTATACATACAAAGGACCAGACTCCATCTGGCTAGAGTGCAGAGAAGAAGTGCGATCAGAGTCGCATCAGCATATCGTACAGTGTCAGAAGACACAGTCCTAGCACTGACTGCGATACCGCCAATCGCTCGCAAAGGAAAGAACAGCTATATACACAGGAGAAACCAAACAGAGCGCCAGGCAGCACATTATGGCGGAATGGCATGCCCGATGGGACAGCTCCGCCAAAGGCCGATGGACACATCGGTTCATTCCAGACGTGAAGACCTGGGCATCCAGGAAACATGACCAGCTGTGCTACCATCTCACCCAGGCACTCACTGAACACGGCTGTTATGGTAGTTACCTGTTTAAAATTCAAAAGAAGGCTGGTCCGGAATGCCATCACTGCGGAGCAGAGCTGGACGAGAGCTGAGCCGAGAGCACGCACATGCTATTCAACTGCCCAGCCAGGAGCACAGAGAGGGACGCATTGTGGCAGGAGCTTGAAGTTAATTCACTCACACCCAGTAACATGGTCCTCGTGATGCTAACCAATGTCAGGGCACGGAACACGCTGTACAAATACATGATGAGCGTTATGCTGCAGAAGGAGGATGCTGAACGACTGAGACGTCGAGCACACATTGAAGCATCCTCTTCCTCCTCAGCCTATGAGCGAGAAAACCCAGCGGATCACATAAGAGGTCCCGAGAATATTCTACAGGATAGGACAACATGCTAAGTGTTAACATGAGGTCCAAGAGGGATACATTCCGCCACCCTAGAGCAATACTTTATGATAGCCGGGTGGCGGCGGAACCTGAGTAGTTCTCCTGCTCCTGAATAAGGGGGTTTGGACAACTCATTGTCAGTTCTGGAAGGAGCTAGTTTAATCCGGAAATTAGAAGTCTATTATTAAGTCTGGATGTCAGATAGTTGGCTGTAAGATTCTACATTTAACGACAATTGAAGAAGTAGACTATGGAATTATTCTTCGTGGAATCCTCCTTTAGCACATTTGGTGCCAAAACTATCGCAAAACTTTTTGCCAAGCCATATGCGCAGGGATCAGTCACTGGGTCTCCATGTCCAACAGGTCCTGAAGTGGAACCTCGGACACAATGCAAGCCTCCATGCCTATAGAACCTGATCCACTGGCATGTCCGTATATGTGCAAGGACACTCTGAGAGACTGCCTATAGTGAACTGAAGGAGAGATGCTTTGAATCACCAAATGAGACAATTGGACAGACAGCGTCTTATTGGTATATTGGACTCTTTAAAGTCCTTTCCCATTGCGGTGCTGTGCGGTCTGTTCTGGGTATCCTCTGACTAGCCACACAGGGTTTGTCTTCCACTTACACGAGTCCAAATTTAGTTTGAAGGGGGCTGCAGCAGATGACGGACTGCAGGGGCTTCCCATTCCCCATGCTACTCGTATCGGTTTGGTAATTTGTAGTAACTAGCCATGGAGACGAGTCACTGTTCGAGCAGCCTAAAGCCGTTTTGCCCTGTGTGCACAAGGCTGTTGAGGATAGTCCACATTTCACTTTACAGGTACGCAGCACAGTAAGCTACGTACCCAACTCGTTAGCTGGGCTACCCCAGCAACGTTTGATGAGCAAACTGACTAGGCTGCTTTTGCTCAACTCTACTCGACATAAATGCCACGGGGGGGTTCGACTGTTGCCCATGAGTGTGGGCTTTCCCCCCTAGGGTTTTATAAGTGGGCATCAGTGATATCATGGGAAAGGCATGTCCATCATCTGCTACAGACCCCTACAAACTGAGGCTGAATTCATGGTGGGAGATAGCTCCAATAAACCTTCTGTCCCTCTTTTATTTCCTTGCACCCTTGGATGCACGTTAGTCTAAAACTAGCCTCCAGCAAGTGCCTCATCTTCTATGAAGGATGGGGTAGACACCCAGAAGCACTGGGCATAGCTCTCTTGTTGCATCTCAGGTCAGTAGATATCATTGTGTTGGATTGTCGGAATGGAAAAATTTAAAAGAAGTTAATTAACCAACATTTCTTTATTGTTTCAAAATATAACAAGAAATATGTTCAAGGTATGATATATAAAAAATTACGTGTAAAATTGGATGCATCAATAAATATAACAGCTATCACAGCAATCCCTCAAACTAGCATTGTGCACGAATCTTTCGCATCATAGCAAACTTAAAAACTTTGGCCCCACTAAAAAGTTAACTCGAAAGAGCATCATGCTACGACATTTTAATAGCAAAACCCATTAATCATTGCTGTGATTCAAGGAGATTAAACTAAACAATCGTTGATCGATAAAAAATTCAACAATCGATCCAATTGCTGATTGATTTTTATAATACACATGCATATATATAGAAGCTACACATAAGTTATAATAGCTTAAAATATCAGTTCCTCTTCGTTTTTGAATTGAGATTTTATTTCACATAAAAGATAAATCTGCGTATAAAAAACAAATTGACAGCACTTACGATGATGAATTGATTCAAATATAATTGTTAAGATTCTTATACGTGTATATGCTCACACAGGCAAATTAAAACCGTTGTATATTTAATTATGACGTAGGAACTGTCGGTAAAACAATCTATAAGGACTAGAATTTACGGATACATTCGGAATATGAAAAAACGCATTAATTAAGATATAAAACAGCACAAAATATAATATAGACATAAAAAAAACATCCTACGATAATAAAGTATATATAAAGACGCGTTAATTGCTCAATGCAAAACAAATTTATTAACGGCTAATCGAGTATATTGAGAGTTCGTGTCATTTTGCTTGAGCATTACATATTTCAACGTCCTTCATAAATAATTTATTTTTCTTATCACAGAAATCCAAACCCATGTATTATTATTTTAACAGTTATTTAATTATAAAAGAGGGACACTCGACGTTTGTCTAAAATCCTGATTTAACTATGTACATTCGGTTTTTAAGATTCAGCACTAGTTTTATTAAAAAAACGAATAATTACGCATGTCGCGATCAAAACTATAAACGTGAATATATCTTATACAAATATATGCTTTTGTTACTTTTTAACAATCCAATAAAAATAGACAATGACCTTTTTCAAAATGACGTACACGATATAAAAATAATACAAAACAGTATAACTTTATTTAATCAATAGATTCCCCTCCTATATTAAATTCAAACACCTTACGAATAAATCGTTAATTCCAAACAAATCGTGAGCAATACAATACAATTGTTATTGAATTTTGGTGCATTACACGCTATATCGACGACCCGGTCGACAAGAATTATATCGAGATTGCTTGTCGTACATAGAAATTTGAAAAAGCACACCAAATTCTATGATTCAACAAGTATTAATCGGACAAAAATAATTCAATTAGAAAACACTATTGGTGATTTATTAACATAGTCATATTTAAGAACATATTAGAGGCGCCCGTAAGTAATGTCGTTTTTTCGATGCACTCTATTCGAAATATCTGCAAGATTTATGTTGGCGTATTGGATGTCAGGATATACTAACTGGTTTAAAAAAAATTAAATCTGGTGATTTGAGTTTGGAAGACGAGTCTCGATGCTGATCATCAAAAAAATATCGATAATGGTCGGCACATTGTGGTCCAGTACTCGGGAGGAAAGATACGTGGGTCAAAATGATTGCCTTCACTGATATGTGGCTCTTCTCGTTAACACCAAATCTCCAGAAATATTGCAAACTTCGAAAATCCGATTCACGGAGCACACAAAAAATACGGCAACAAAGGTAGCTCAGATTGCTGAGGGTCTGGTCAGACTGATGCCCAACATCGAAGTACCAAAAACTATCCGGAGGAAATTAAACATGCCGTATAAAACAGAGCAACAAAACAACATATGAAAGAACACATCTTGATGACGTGGCAGTCAAAATGAGACAAATCCGTAAAGGGTCGGTGAACACATCGACTTATCAAAGACCCGAGATCATGGAGCCTCAGAAAACAGATAATGTAGACCCTTCAATCCTGAAAGATGCTATGTTATGGAGATGATAAATAGGTTTTCTATTCAAACATGAAGAAAATCAATGGTTAGACCATGGACAAAAGCCGATTTCAACCCCTAAACAATACTTGCATTAAAATATAGTGTTTTTGTGTGTACGATAGGATTTTAAAGGAATAATTTATGTCAAGTTATAGATAATATAGGAAATTATTTTGAATCGACATTACATCCGGGCATCCTAATATACAGTTGTCTGGAGCGTCTAAAAACTCCCAGCGTCTGCGATAATAACTCGGACGACTGAAATTTCAATCTATCGAAATAGTTATTATCACAATTTTAACGAACATATTATAATTTGCAATTGAAAACAAACATACGTAGAACACAACGCTCTATAAGTCTATATAAAATGTCCGTTTGTTTGTAAAGACGGAATTATAAAACGCATCACATCCGCGGAACAGAGCAACGATGAAGCATTTTTAAATTTAAAGCATCCACGACGACAAATTCAAATTAAATCGGTACTTAAAAATATATATATATATTTACAATGATTAATTTGTAACAATTCTCAAGAAATGATATCATTAAGACGGGAAAAATTAATATTTGAAAAAAAAAGTATTCGTATTCATGCAAAATTCTACTATAATTTATATTTTAGGCAATTTTGGCAAACTGTACGCCGGTGGATTCGCTCTGTGTAGTTGAGTTTGCCACTCTTTGCTATAATCGTATTTACAATTGTGCGCTTCGGAATAGCGGTGAGGCGCGCAGTATACTCCGCCGCATTGGCATGTGTGAATGGTCGCTATAGATAACCTTTTTTTGCATAAAAAGCAGCGAGTGCGATCAGTTTTCCCGAGGGCGAGACGTTTACCCTTTTCTTTCAATTTCACATCAATGGGCGGTAAAAAGTTTCTAGGGGGAATTTCTTTAATTTCTTTACAAAAACTATTATTAAAACTACTACTGTCGATTGGATCTGAGGAAGAGCTGCTTTTCTTCGATCGGTTTTCATGGATGATTAATTTTGCAGAGTTCGAATCGGAATTATCACTGAATAATTTCAAATCACAATGTAACTTGCTGGTGCTGCTGTATCGATTGCTCGAATGGCTATCAGATTTTTCACCATGGACATATGAATCGTTAGGTAATTTCCGGATCGCTGATTCATAACAATTTTTCATCGGCCTCCTATAGAATTCCCTCACTCCGCAAAGCAACGATTCTAAATGATCTTCACCGCAAGGACATTCACTCGCTCCGCCATCGTCGTAAAAAGCATCTGAATAGATTTGATTATTTTTTATAATACATTTTACATATTTTAATTGAAAATGTTCATAACATAAATAAATTTTACCTTCAATTGCGCTTCTAAAATTCTTTTCGTATCGTTTTATCGACAACTCTCTCATCCGGCTTTGGACGTCAATCATCTTACATTTTGTCACGCAATCTTCCTCTAAAAATATAACGTCTACAATTACAACATTGATGGAATTATACAAAATTTTCATCTAACAGATAGTTAGCTGAACTGAAATGAAAAGTAACAAATCCACTCATTGAAGTGATATAAAATTCATATAATAATATTCGCGTTTAGAAGACCGACATCAAATTATACCTGTGAGAGGTATTCCGGGTAAAAATAGAGATTTAGGTTTATCAATCATGAGACGGCCGACAACTTCATCTTCGTCTTCGTCGATAACGAGACCTTTGCAACCGACATGTAACCATTCCATTGCTTCGTCCCTGAAAATTATAAAAATACACCTTATAACAAACAATAAAAATTAAATTCATACCATAATAAAGGAAATACCTATTATTTTCTAAAAAATGTTTAAGATCAGTCCATTGTATATGATCTAGTGTCGATATTGTTCGGCCACAATCCGATATTAGTCCATTTTTCATTGATACGACTAATTTTAAAATGCTCCCATCTTTTATCGAATAACTGCTTAGACTTGCGGAATTTGAAAGTTCTTTAAAATTAAACATCAAATGTTGCTGCGATACTGGAATACCTACAAAATAAAAATGTTGTTTAATGTTTCAGGATTTATAAAATTAAGGTTTGAATATTGTTTATCGGAGTTAACAATGGTTTAGATGAGAGACGACAGCGTTCAGTTACAGTGTGCATTCCACAGGGGACTGTACTCAGACTCGCTCTGTGGAACATTATGAAACTGAACTGAAAAAACGGCAGCAAAGATAGCCTGAATTGCCGAAGCTCTGACCAAGTTGATAGCTAACATCGAAGACCCAAAAACAAACTGGAGAAAATCCAATACATTTCTGCTTGCACAATTTCCACTGTGTGTGTAATGTATATATGCCTGTTTCTGTCATAAGTTATATATATACATATATAAATGTCATAAATGGAAACATTTTCCTTAAATACTAATTGTTGATTAATATTTTTAAAAACAATTATTATAATGACAAAAAATACGACAATTTACTAATTAATATAAATAGATACGATTTGGAAGTTTTGCAAGTGTGCAGGGGAGTGACGCATTGCACTTTGAAGAGATAGATCAGGAGGTCAAAGGAAGATCACTGGTAGGTAAATAGAAAACAAAGTGGGCGTGTCGCTAACCTCGTTTACGCGCAATTTTGCATTTGAGGAGATAGACGTTATCGTCGGAGCTGACGAGCAAGTCAAGACGTGCCCCCAGCGCCGACTGCACCACCACACGAACGTACCCCATTGCTGATCAACAACTGTCACCGTTTCCCCCCGCCTACCCAACAACCCATCGCAAAATCGACTATGTCCTGCATCATCCAATTTATCTTTTTAAAAAATGATACATTTTAAAAATAAATCCATATCGCTTTAAATTCATCAACAATTGTACATTTAAAACATGTAAAATATAATCAATATTAAAAATAACCAATAATTTTAAATTTAAAAAATGTACATATATACGCTTTCAAATATAGTTACAATGTTCTTTTTTTGCATTAAATATACTTTTATAAATCGCTTAAATATTATGAAACAAAAATAATCATATTTTTATTTAAATATTTCATATAATAAAAACTAATTCAAAATAGACGCATTTTTAATGCTTTACATTGCAAATACAAAAAATAGTGTTATTAACATTTAATAATAATTATTAATAGTTTGATAATGTTAAAATTATTTAATTTGATAATTGACATATTTATGATCAAATTTTTTATTGCTGGATTTTAAAATTATTTAAATATTTTATATGTGAAACGAATATTTATTATTAATAATATTATGCGTCTTAAATTTTAAAGGCGATAATGTTTTCTCGTCAAAATAAATAATTCCGTTTTTGAGAATCGAATTGCCATAAACAAGAATTTAGTCGTGTGTGTTGCCTGCCTGACGGAAGTCGGCGCCTTCGCGTTCCTTCCTCTCGTTGACGCCGCCATGGTACGACACGTTTGTTAAATTTTCGATATAACTCTGTTTATAATGTGTATCATGGCAGTTATATGACCGCCTGAACGTTCCTTTTCGATGCGTGCTGTGATTTTAGTGCATAAATGCCGGCTGTCAGTCGACGCCATGTGGTCACTATCTGACATTACATATAACGATCGATTTGTCTTCGCGAGGCTCTCAAATTACGTTATTTAGATATTTAAAAGTCAATTCACGAAAATTCCTTAAAATCTTATCTATTTTGTTTTGTATAGTTTTCAAAATAGGCTCTACTTTGGTTACCATGACTAACCTAAAAATGATGTTTTAATGATTTGTTAATTTGATGTACAACTTGATAAATGCTCGCACGTTGATAAAATTGATTTTTTTATTTTCCCAATCGATTTTTTAATTGAAATTTAGTCATCTCATTGTGTCATTTGTATACAGTTTATATTGATAATAATCCATGTTTTTATGTATTTAAATTGTCTATAATTTGGTTTTATATAGGAAGTATTTAATTGTTTGTTTTTATGATTTAAACATTGGTATTTCAATGATTTATTTTAATTTTCAGACTTGCAAACGTCGTAACGCCGGTCGTTCCAAAAGCGGACGCGGTCATGTTGAGCCCGTTCGGTGCACCAACTGCGCGCGTTGTGTGCCTAAGGATAAAGCTATAAAGAAATTCGTCATCAGAAACATTGTCGAAGCTGCAGCCGTTAGGGATATAATGGAAGCGTCGTATGATTGTACGTATAGTTGCATATACAAAATGTGTAATGTATCATCGTCGTTTATATTAAATTATTGTAATTTTTTTTACAGCCAATTATCAACTGCCAAAATTGTACGCAAAGCTCCATTATTGCGTTTCATGCGCAATCCACAGCAAAGTTGTGCGCAACAGGTCTAAGAAGGACAGGAGGATCCGTACTCCACCACAACGGTCATTCCAACGTGATCCAAGACAGCAAAATAGACCCAGAAAATGAACACATTTAATTATACCTACATATAATTCATAATAAATCTCACTTGAGTCGATGCTTTTGTTTTGATTCGATTTTTTGATACCTAGATACCTTTTTTAAAGTGTAAACTACTGTATTTTGAGAACTAGAGAATGTTATTATGGAGAAATTTTGAGAGTCTCCATAATAACATTCGTCTTATCGACCACCAATGGCTGACATTTGTACTGACTCTGTTATTCTTATTTTAAGGTATTAAGATAAGAATACTTTTGCATTAGACTGCTAATGCTATCAAAAATATGGGAGGAACTTGTGGGTGAGGTGGAATATTTGGACAACCTAAATGATGATTGATTCCATGCGCAACCATGAATCAACCAATAAATATGAAATCTTGTATACGGGTCCATAAGAGATAAGGGCATACCGGTGAATCATGCAGTTTGCTTGGGGAGCTACTTTCGCTTTTTTTTGAAAGCTCGATTTTGACCCAAGCATAGATGGTGCACCATCTGTACAAACCCCACACACGTTTTTCCACTTTAATCCTCCAGTCTCAAAAAACGTATTCATCTTCTCCATAATATCTTCACTTTTTGTAGTAGTTTCAAGTCCACTACAAAATAGAAACTCTTCTTTGATATCATCTGAATAAATATATTTCACGAAAACAAGCATATGAGCTTATGTCTGTTCATCAACTTGAAAAGAAAACAATGGTGAGACCTTGATTTCATTCAAAATCTGTTCTTTAACATTTGCGGACAGTTCTAATATACGTCGCTGAATAGTATTACATTATTAGACAGAAATATTCGTTGCATCGTTTAGTAAGTCGACTTCATCGATGAAGAATCTAAAATGCTTGCAGTCGGCCCTCTCGTATTCCAGTCTAGTCCTCGGCACTCCTCGGTGAAGACCACTGGGAGATGATCGAAAGAGAGAACTTCATTGGCTGTCATCCAAAACACGAACATTACGTTTCTGATTAGCGTCAGGTCCAGGACGAATGAACGTCTGTTAAAGGAGAGATAGTGTGTGAAACATTGAGGAAAATGAATTTGGACATTGTTTCACAGGGAGAAGGATGGCAAGAACGTATATTGCCGATTTTCCCGGAGACATTTCCGATGGGGATGTTAAGCATTGAGGTCATCTGATACTCGAACTCTCTCTTCCATTTCAAACAATAGGGACAGTTCCTTTTGGGATTATACTTATTTTTATTTTAAATAAATATTATATATGAAAATATTCAAACTTTTTATTGTAATCAAAGAAGAATGGCTTTATTGACAAGCATATTTTTTAAAAAATAACCTTAACTTTGAATAGTGCTTTTCTCTCCCACTTTACAGGGCTACCAACCCATCTAAAGACCCATGATAATAAATAAAATTAAAATACATTAATAATCATATTTTCATGTTAATTAAAAATATTGTAGGAATTGTTACACTTTGAATTGTGGGAACATATATTTTCGTTAAAATAATATTTATAAAACGGATCAATATAACAAAAAATTACATCAAATAATTTCCACTTTAATCAATTATTACATAAAGGTTAGTGATTGATAAAATTAACGCTTTTAAGCATATTAAAAATAATTCAAAGTGATTGTGATTTTTAAATGAATCTTTTAACAAAATTTAGGCCAAATGAAAACCATACTAAATAATCATTGACGTTTCTATTTAATGTATTCTCGAACGTGCCTAAAAATATATGGTCGTTTTTATCATTGTTATGGTAATGAGTATATACTAGACATACTTGGGATTGTGCGGTAAAATTTTAAAAGGTTTGTACATATTCAGTATATGAAAAGTTATTTTGAAATCATAATACATTTATTAATCATCATATGTTAAGATATAAATTCGATTTCTGTTATTAATCGGTCAGTTTTAATGAATTTTTAATAATTACTGAATTAAGTGGAATTTCAATCATATATGATTCAATTTTTATTATTATAATGTTTCTTTTGTTATAGATGAAATGGCTTCTTCAAATGTTGAAGTTACAGTTTTCATTTTGGATATTGGATTGTCAGTGTCAACGAAAGATAAGGATGAGATCATTTCATTTTTTGAAAAGGCTCGCAATTGTATGATGAGAATAATCGAAAGGAAAATATTTAGTAGACCTCATGATTTGGTCGGTGTGATTTTAATGGGCTCTAAACAAACTAATAATGATTTAGCAGCTGGTAATAGTTCTTATCGAAATATTAGTGTGGCGGCTAGCCTCACGACGCCTTCGTGGGATTTGGTGGAAATGCTACGGGATGAAGTAAGTTATATTAATTTAATAATACTTTATTAATTGACTCAAAATTGAATATTTCTGTGCACCTTAATGACGTTAATCTGTGCATTTATTATGTTATTTATAAAATTGTTAAGATTATTTATGAAAATGGAAAAATATAATATTTTTCCATTTTTAGATTAGGCCATCAAAAAATGATGCTGATTGGTTGGACGCTATTGTGGTAGCTGCAGATTTTTTACAAAAAGAACTTGGTAGCAAAAAAGTTTCCAGTAAGAAAATTGTTTTAATGACTGATCTCAAAACATGTCCAAATGTTGTCGACGATCAGCTTGAAATTGTAAGATATAGTATAATATTAAGTAATGTTTATAAAATAACATAATCAGAATTTTCACAAATATGTATTTTTTAAGGTTATTGAAAAATGTAAAAGAGATGAATTTCAACTCATAGCCATCGGTCCTGATATTTGGATGGATGATAATGACGCTGTACTATCATTAGGTAAATCCAAACAGCAGCAACAAAGCGAGGAAATTCTCAAAAAAATTATTGCTGAAGATGGCATAGCTTGTAGTTTTGAAGAAACTATTTATCAATTGATGTTTCATAAAAAAAAAGTAACTAATCCATCGCCCTGGAATGTCGATCTTAAGATTGGACCTGATATTTATATACCTATATCTGGCTATGGGAGAATCAGAGATAATCAAACAGTAGGCAAATGGAAGAAATCTATAAAAAAAAAAACCATGACGGAACAAGGCACTGAAAACGCTATTGTAATACAGAAAACGTATTTTAAGACTGGAGATTATACTGCTAAAGTTGATGAACATGACATAGTACCGGGCTATTTATATGAGAAAAGAATCTTGCCATTTAAAAAATTTGATAAAAAAATTGAATATAAATCCGGTTCCAAAGGACTTTCAGTGATTGGTTTTACTAAAAATGTGAATATAAATTGGAATAATCTTACCGGAGATGGCGTAACATATATTATGGCACGAAAGGCACATAAAAAAGCAAAAATAGCCCTGGATGCATTCGTAACCGAATTGAATAATTTAAAATACGTAGCCATAGCTAGAAAAGTTAACACTAAAAACAATGCCCCACAAATGAATGTTCTTTTTCCTATGATTGAAAATGATTGTAAATATTTATCCATGATTGCTTTGGCATATAAGGAAGATAGAGATATGTTATTTCCTTCCATTAATCAAAAGAAATTTGCTTATAACGATGAACAAGCAAAGGCCATTGACGACTTAATAGATTCTATGAATTTAAACGACTCCAATGAAGGTAAAGAATACTTTTCAGTAGAAAATTCTGTTAATCCCACAATACTGCATACTTTTAATGCTATTACCCACAGAGCACTCAATCCTAAAGAACCTTTACCTCAACTTAGTTCGGAAGTTCAAGAATTATTGCAAATGCCATCGTCGATCAGTAAACTGGCAATGGAACCGCTTGAATTAATTAAGAATAATTTCCAATTGTCAATCGTAGAAATGCTGAGAAGCAGAAAGTGTTGGACAGATGAAAGTTTAATGGACATAAAAGACGAAAGCGAAAATGAATCTTAATCTGTTACAAATATTTTTCATCTGACTGTTTTATCAGTTATGACGAATCATGTGACAAGAGTAGGCACAGTAGACCCGGCATAAGATTTTATGAAACTCCACTGACCTTCAAAACGACTGAAACTTCAATGACGTTCCACTTGTATTCTTGATGGTGCTTTTTTTGTCCTATAGTATGCAGCACTTTGGACTGAAAGTGTTAGTGAATGTCAATATTGGAGGTCGATGCGGTACCCCAAAGCTGTATTCCGTACATCCAATGTGTTTTATTTTCTAGAAACAGTTCAACTTCACAATCAAATCAACTCAACTTTCCACTCAACTTTAAATCAACTTTTATCCGTAAAGTAAGTTTCATAGATCAACAAAGAGCTGATGTTCTTAGTAATCCGGGATATGCAAACTACATACAAATATGGTGATTTCATTGAATGTGTTTAATAGTTTGGTCAACGACTGATGTACATTTTATTGGTTAAAAGTAATGTAAATATTATAATAAAATGTGATTATTTAATATGAGGCCTAAGTTTTGATTATGAAAATTATATTTAGCATATTGAGTCAATAAAAATGATTGGCATGAAGTGGTAATCCAGGTGACCATATTTCTAACAAGAATGGATGTGACTGAAAATATAATTTAATGTTGAGCAGTGTTAACTGCAATGGAGCATGAATTATTGGCTCCTTTTTAAAAAGATGCTTAGAATCGCTAATGTTTCGGGGACAAAAATATTCTGTCATTGACAGTTTGGTCGGTTTTAAAGCTGGCCATTATTTTGATTGTTAAGACCACGGATTTGGCCGGAAAACGTTAAAAAAAATAAACCATAAGAGCTTTTATCTTAAAAATTTGCATTTTAATCAATCATTACATTGAGATGATGCATTGATAGAATGAACGCGTTTATAAAGATAATAAAAATAAAATCAAATGTTTGAGTTATAATACGTATCTATTTTTCATCGGTTTAATTAAACTTTTAAATAAATTCATCCAACTGGGAGTTAAATAAATAATATCATTCTTTATATCCAAATGAAAATGATTCAAAATAAACATTGACATTTCTATTTAATGTATTCTCGAACGCGCTTTAAAATATATGGTCGCTTATTTTATTGTTATGATAATCGAACGCTGTATATTAGACATGTTTGAGCTTGTGCGGTAAATTTTTAAAAGGTTTGTACTTGTTAAGTGTATGAAAAGGTATTTTGATATAATAATATATTTATTAAACATTATATTTTAAGATATAAATTCGATTCCTGTTATATTTCGGTCAGTTTTAATGAATTTTTAATATTCACTGAATGAAGTGGAATTTTCAATCATATAAGATTCAATTTTTATTATAATAATGTTTCTTTTGTTATAGATAAAATGGCTCCTTCAAATGTTGAAGTTACAGTTTTCATTTTGGATATTGGATTGTCAGTGTCAACGAAAGATAAGGATGAGATCATTTCATTTTTGAAAAGGCTCGCAATTGTATGATGAGAATAATCGAAAGGAAAATATTTAGTAGACCTTATGATTTGGTCGGTGTGATTTTAATGGGCTCTAAACAAACTAATAATGATTTAGCAGCTGGTAATAGTTCTTATCGAAATATTAGTGTGGCGGCTAGCCTCACGACGCCTTCGTGGGATTTGGTGGAAATGCTACGGGATGAAGTAAGTTATATTAATTTAATAATACTTTATTAATTGACTCAAAATTGAATATTTTCTGTGCACCTTAATGACGTTAATCTGTGCATTTATTATGTTATTTATAAAATTGTTAAGATTATTTATGAAAATGGAAAAATATAATATTTTTCCATTTTTAGATTAGGCCATCAAAAAATGATGCTGATTGGTTGGACGCTATTGTGGTAGCTGCAGATTTTTTACAAAAAGAACTTGGTAGCAAAAAAGTTTCCAGTAAGAAAATTGTTTTGATGACTGATCTCAAAACATGTCCAAATGTTGTCGACGATCAGCTTGAAATTGTAAGATATAGTATAATATTAAGTAATGTTTATAAAATAACATAATCAGAATTTTCACAAATATGTATTTTTTAAGGTTATTGAAAATGTAAAAGAGATGAATTTCAAACTCATAGCCATCGGTCCTGATATTTGGATGGATGATAATGAGGCTGTATTATTATTAGGTAAATCCAAACAGCAGCAACAAAGCGAGGAAATTCTCAAAAAAATTATTGCCGAAGATGGCATAGCTTGTAGCTTTGAAGAAACTATTTATCAATTGATGTTTCATAAAAAAAAAGTAACTAATCCATCGCCCTGGAATGTCGATCTAAGATTGGACCTGATATTTATATACCTATATCTGGCTTTGGGAAAATTAGGGATAATCAAACAGTAGGTCAGTGGAAGAAATCTTTTAAAATACAACCAAGCCAGAACAAGGTGCTGAAGATACTATTGTAAGACAGAAAACATATTTTAAAACCAGAGATAATACTGCTAATGTTGATGAACTTGACATAGTACAGGGCTATTTATATGGAAAAACAATTGTACCATTTAACAAATTTGATAAAGAAATGGAATATAAATCCGGTCCCAGAGGACTTTCAGTGATTGGTTTTACTAAAAATGTGAATATAAATTGGAATAATCTCACCGGAGATGGCATAACATACATTGTGGCACGAAAGACAGATGAAAAAGCAAAAATTGCACTGGATGCATTCGTTACGGAATTGAATAATTTGAAATATGTTGCCATAGCTAGAAAAGTTTACAATAATAACAATGCGCCACATATGAATGTTCTTTTTCCTATGATTGAAAATGATTGTAAATATTTATCTATGATTGCTTTGGCCTTTAAGGAAGATTACAGAAATATGTTATTTCCCTCCATTAATCAAAAGAAATTTGCTTATAACGATGAACAAGCAAAGGCCATTGACGACTTAATAGATTCTATGAATTTAAACGACCCCAATGAAGACAAAGAATACTTTTCTGTAGAAAATTCTGTCAATCCCACAATACAGCATACTTTTGATACTATTACCCACAGAGCACTCGATCCTAAAGGACCTTTACCTCAACCCAGACCGGAAGTTCAAGAATTATTGCAAGTGCCATCGTCGATCAATAAACTGGCAATGGAACCGCTCGCATTGATCAAGAATAATTTCCAATTGTCAATCGTAGAAAAGCCGAGAAGCGGAAAACGTTGGACGGATCAAAATCTAATGGACGTTGTAAAAGACGACGGCGAAAACGAATCTAAATCTGGAATTACGGATATTGCTCCTCCGACTGCTTTATCGGTTATGGCGAGTCAAGTGACGAGGGTAGGCACCGTGGACCCGGCGAAAGATTTTACGGAACTCCTAAATAACGACGCTCCGATCGATAAAGTCTCCGAGGAAATGATCATCGTGATTGAGAATCTCGTATTCTTGACGGTGCAAAGTAACTTTACAAAACCCCTTTCTGCGATCAAAGCGCTGCGGCTCGAGTGCGTCAATAGCTCACCGCAGAAGTATAATAATTGGCTGCCCAATTTTAAAAATTCGCTCCTTGAAAGATCGAGAAATGATTTTTTTGAAATCCTGATTGAAGAAAAATTAGGTCTTATCACGCGCGATGAAAATCCGTCCAGCGAAATTAATGACACCGAAGCTGCTTTGTTTTACAGTATACCGTCTTACAATACATCGATGAACGTCGACGAAAAAGATAATGATGTTATTGATGATTTGTTTGATTGAAGTGTATGCATCGTATTTCGTTATGATTATATATTTGTATATTTATATATTGGTTGTTAAAAATAAAATATTATTAAATGTAAATAATGAAATTATATTGAATATTTATTTAATACGAGGCTTAAGATTTGATTGCGAACATGATATTTAGCATATTGAGTTAATTCATTAGGTCAATAAAAGTGGTTGGCATGAAAAGTGGTAACCTGGGTGATCATATTTCTAACAAAAATGGATGTGACCACTAAGTATCAAACCATTCAAATATAATTTAAAGCAGTGAATGCAATGGAGCATGAATGGTCATTTTGAAAAATCACCATTTTGTAATCAACATCTTAATTTGTAATTGTAACAAATTGGGATTCTAATGTAGCGATTACGAATGAATGGAGATAAAATGGCTGAAGCGGTTGATAGAAATGCATTCAACGTGCAGTCATATAGGGAGCAGCATGGTTATGACAGATGTCATGTGACCTTTTTGACAGACGTGACATATGTCTGTCCTTGTCTAAAAAGGCGCGCACGAAGGAGAAATCGCCGCGACGTATGTCTTTTCTTAATCCTCCATCCGTTCCCGGGTGTAGCATAAGTATTGATTTGTTTATATCAGCCGTTGACAACCATTCACAGCGCTTCAAATAATGTCGAATATTATTTGAATATTTAAAAATGCATTGAGAATAAAACTTAAATATTCGATATATAAATATTATATATATTGTAATACACCCAATGAACTAAAAATTGCCTATAAATAACATCCACCTGTTGAATCATTATTGATGATCACCAATTTTATTTTTAAATAGCTTATATATTTTTTTCATTTCAGTATTTATTAAAGTGTTTTTATATTTTCAATTACATTAAAAAACGGTTGTTGCCAAACGAATTGATCCAGGTATGAATTGAAAGGATGACGTTTGTACCGATCCGAGTATTTTATATAAGTATTTTAATTATCCTTTGCTAGCCACAAAGTCTTCTTTATTGTTATCTTGTAAAACAACTTTACTTTCATGGCCAATATGTGCCCAGAAATAGGTGTATGCCTGTTTCTTTGCCGAAGAAGCAACACATTCAAAGCCTCCTCTATCTTTGGATGTTTAGTCTTCTTGAAAGTTTTCCTTTTTTCCTAGCCCACAATCAATGGTGGATCGCGGTTCTTTTTTGTATCATAAATTATGGATAGTCCTACGCCGTACTCACTTGTCAACTTACAAAAAGATGTTCGCTCATTTAAACGTGCAGTTGTTTGCTTATATTTTTTGTTAATATAAATATTTTAGTACTTTCTGCTGTAAATTCAAAAATTGATAAGGATTTCTGTGATTTGTGGACATTTAATGATTTTTTATCTATAAATTTAGCCACGTGGATGTCTTACAACACTATAATGACTTGTAAAGAAGCTAAATTTGTTCATAGAAGTTTTTGTGAAATCAAACTAAGTCATGTTTTTTAATAGATGGATAAATTTTTCTTTGCTGACAACATTTCTTGAAATGGATTTAAATAAAGGTATACACGTTCATGGAGTGCATCTTTTTTTGTAATCTTCTACTTCATAATTTATAATAAGCACAAACTAATTTATGTTTGAAAAAACGGTTTTTTTATAAGGTATTCTGAACAATACGTCCTAAAATATATTTATTTGTGTAGCAAAGATCATTCGATGGGTAATCTTGATGACCTGTGTTGAATTTATTTAAAAAAATACAATGGAAATACCAAGATCCATTAAAATGTGAAAACATTTTTGGATTCAACAGTATGTATCCTTGGCATTATAATTTTTAGATATTAAAAAATATTTGTTTTTCTACAATAAAAACATAGCAACTCACCGGTGAGTCTAAGTGAGAATAGAATAAAATATTGATTTGAATCTAATAATTTAATGTACTCATTATACTATGCTTTTATTTTGTATTGGTAGATTGTTGTGGATTTAAAGGTTGACGACTACTGCTGTAAGGTGAAAAATGAGTGGTAGTCGGGGTAGTCCGGGTAATACCGGGAGACCTAAATAAATCAGCTACCTATTTTCAGCCAGGGCAGTCCTTCCCTTGCTCATCATTCAGGATTGATTCCTCCAAGTGCAACATGGATCCCAATCAGATAAGGATGTTGCTTATTTTGAGGAAGAGGAAGATCTTAAACTGCTGAACATCCTCGTGGTATTGATCACAGCTGTTTCAACATTACTGTGGTGTATCTTCAGGTAAAGATCCTTCATTTATAATTATACAAGGCATTCGATCAAAAATAGGGAACATTGAAATCCCAACATCTGGATGATAATCAATTTAAGATGAAAATAAATATGATTTATTTTGGGATTTGCTGATTTAATATGCAAAAGAAACAGTTTAAGATGAATCTCTGGATACTATCATCAAACAAATAGACAAATAGTCGTGGTAAAATAGTTATCTGCAAATGAACGATTCATCGGCATGTGGATTTGGAAGTATTGATTATAAAATGAAAGATTTGTGCATATGTTTGTGTTTAAAATTAATATAGTTAGTTAGTAAGAATTTGAAAGATGTCTTGGACTAAATTCTGTACATAAAATATGCCGTATCCAAATTATAATATGTAAATCTTTGTTTTAGGAGTGCGGATAGATCTGAGGCAAAGCGCTGTTGATAAATCACCAAAACTATATTGTAAGAGTTTAACTCTAATTTGGTCGGATAGATATAGTCATGTATGAGTCGTCAACGTTCGATTGTGGCGTGGGATTCGTTAAGGAATGGAAATACAAGGAGGCGGTTTGGGGCCAGACGCAGGAGCCGTTCTGCAATTGAATACCGTTAGAGCTCTACATCAAACTGTTGTATCTCTCCGAGCAGCCTTAGAAGCATCAAAGTCAGAATTGGATGACCTCAGACAAAAATATGAGTCGCACACTGATTCATCCGCATATTCCGATACGATAAAAAAATTGACATTGGAAAATAGCATACTTAAAAAGAAGCTCACGGGGTCAGACGCCGAAGAAGACCTTTTCAAAGGAGAATCCGAAGATTTTGCCAAATCTGACGTGAAAACTGTTACGTTTAATCTCGAATCAAATTCAGAAATCGACGATTCGCTCCAACTCAATTCAGAAGACTTGACTTTGGAATCTGGAGCGAAGAATACATCCGACGATAATGAAAATTTAAATCCATCAGAATCCGATTTAAATTCATTTGACGCTGCGAAATCCACCGACGACAAAAATGATTCTAATCTAGTTCATCCCGACGAGACGTCACACTGTAACGACAGCGAACCCTCGTCGTCCAAAGCTACGCCGAAAGAAAATCACAACGATCCAATTAAAAAGGTGAGAATTTCCAACGAACATATTTTGCACGTGGATAAAAGTAACGGCGGTGAAACGCACGACGAACAAATCGGTAATACGTACGAGACAAAAATAGAACTCGAATCCAAATTCGACGTAACGATCAAAGTATCGGCGACAAAAGCGAACGATACATCTAAACCGTTGGAAGTGAAAGCCGTCGATTGTAGCAGTATAAGTGTAAAAACTGAAAATAGAAACAACGCCCAGAGCAAATCGTCTGAAGAGAACGTTATTCATAGATTACCGCAGACGATTGATTCGAGCGACTCTGTTCAAATAGGGCTGAGTGACGAAGTGAATATGGCCGGTTCGCGGGAAATCAGCTTAGTAAACAAAAGTGACAAGTTCAATATACAGGTCAAGATCACATCGGAAGAGAATTTAGTAATGGATCAGTGTTCTGAGCGGGAAAGTGCCTCTGAACATTTGAACATTGAGCCGGACGAGATTAGCGCTAGGTATGTAGTCTTGCGTTCTATTTAATACACATAATCAATATAAATAAATGTTTTCATGTTGTTTAATTTTTTTATGCGGATTTGAAGAGTATTTATAATCATGTAAAAGTTTTTGTGATTTATTTCTCATGAATAATTATGACCGTGGATTTTTCCAACGGGGAAAACTTTGAATAGATGTTTTAAAAGGCCTCATAAAAGTTTGGTATTTAAATGAACTTATTTCTATTAAAGATCCATATCCGAAGGAGACAATTCGGTGTTTTCTGAAGCAGCCGGTACCATAACTGGGGGTGGTACGGGAGGCGGAGGACGACGAATTTGCGAGCAAGACAGTATAAGTGGAAACGATTCGGAAGAAGTCGACGATATAGAACTTATTTTTACGACTGATGAAACAAAGGAGTTCACTGGTTATCAGGTACATATAGATCACAATTGACTCGAGAAAATTGTTAATCTTTTGCTTTCCAAAGGTTTTCCAAAGGTAATTCCATAGATTAAAAATAGCAAAACAGGAATAACATCCGAACATTCAAAGTTTAAATGATGAAATCTGCCATTGTTCTTATAAATATTTTTTGTATTACAGGAAGATTTGGTTTCAATCACTGACGCTGAAAATTGGGCACGTGGTGATACGTCAACACCTGTGCTTCTCAAGTTTAACTTACTTGAAAATGATTCTCAAGTCCAACAAACTAAAAACTCAATTACAAACGTTGAGACGACTGATAATTTTGAAAATGAAAATCAAGAAAATACTTCTTTGCAAAGTGCATTAGCAAATACTACTTTAAAAGATGATGCAACCGAGGACAGGCCATCGGCCAGTGAAAAAGACGAGTCTCTCGATAAAATCGGCACTAATCAGATAATGCATAGACGCGGCTATTTACGATCAGTCAGCAGCAATACGTACGTAGTATCGGACGCTAGCCAACAGGACAGTAAAAATTTTGAAAGCAACGATAGTTTCTTTGAAAATCAAAAATCTTTCAGTTTCGACAACACAAAGTCGTCTAGCTTAGATCGAGGATCGAGCACAGATGTTGTGACTAGAGATTTGAGCTTTGATCAAAAAGAAGAAAGCTTAGATCAATTAGACGCGTTGAGAACAACGATGCGTACAAAGTATTCTGTATACGTTGAAACTGATATATCCAAATGCGGAGTGATGGAGGAAGATTCTTTTCCGGGGAATTTGAATCTTCGAAGGAACACATGCCCAAATCCATTTCAATACAAGTTAGAGCATTTATACAAATATTCCACGATGATATTATTTGTTTTCTTTCTAAAAGCGTACATTTTTATATAGGCCATTATCGCATCGAGACGCCGTAAAGGGTTCACCTGCAAGGCCATTATTAACACCAAGTTCTCAAGAGGTCCTCGTCGATCCAGTGCAGCCCAAACTGATATAAGTGCGCTTCCAAATCATTGGCGCTCGGATACTCATTTAGCTAAAAAGGTATATACAAAGCAAACAAATGCATCTTTGTATTTGTAGCAATATTTGTCTTGTATTTACTTATCGCCTTAAAATTCAAGGCATTTCCATCAGCTCTCACCACATTACCGAGCAAAGTTTCTAAACGAGGGACTAATATGGCTTGTCTGATTCCAATTGCTCCAGTACGCACGTCTCGTCGTACAGAAGAAAGTCGACGAGTACTCCTTAGTGATATAGGTCAGTATACAAATCGTATTAAATTAAGTTTAAATCGGATGGTAATAAATATACCATTTAATTTTTACAGGGTTTACATCAATGGTACCGGAATTATCGCGTTCAGCGGAACCCATATGGGGCGCATTGGGAGCATCGATGATGACACCTTCTACTTCTGTTTCTCGCCTTCCTTTATGTTGTGCATTTCACGCTACTCCCTGTTACGGTTCTGTGCCTTCTTCTCCAACTAGACAAGATTCCAGCAACACAAATTCAAAGTGAATTTAATCAAATATATTGATAAGAAAATCATTTAAAATTGTTTTTATATCGATTAAATTTTGTAGATATTGGTCAAAAAGCTCTATTCAACGTTCCATATCCGGACGAATGGGTGAAACCACACCTGGATCACACAGGGTCAGTTTCATAGGTATGCATATTTATTCTATTTATTTTAGAAATTTACAAACAGCCCTCGCCACATCGAAGCTGTTCTAATCAAAGTGTTCCCTGATGAGAAGACGCGGCACTTCATAACAGCTGTAGCTCTATGAAGTAGCGCCTCGAGTTACAGGAACAATCTAGATGCGCTGCAACTCCTGAATAGCCCAAATGAGCTGTTGCATGATGCTCTGCCGGAAATGTGTCCATAGCTCTCCCGTATAAAGGGACGTACAGTATGTCAGAAAATGCTGTTAGCATCACTGCATTTGTAAAAGTATCGCGCCAACATGTTTCCACGAATGCAGAAGGCTCTTCTCTGCCTATCAATATCGGCATTATCACTGAGCTCGTCATTGATGAGATGTTCGAGATGTTTAAACTTAATTTTATATAATTAAATCTTATATTCTTCAATGACGTATAAAAGCTTTTTTTTAAATACGTTATTATAATGATCCGATCTCTAATTTGCTTGAATAAGACGCATGTGGATGGAGAGACACTCTCAGTTTTTATAGGAGCGAATCTGAGATTCACTTAAGCGTCGTGTATATCTTCTTCTTAGCTTGGTAACATTGTTGCGAGGAAAGGATAGACTGGACTCTATATACTCGGGAAGGCCTTTTCAGTAAAATCAACAAGCAATTAGTGAGCTTAGTGAAAACTCTTTTATATTATGAAAGGAAACATCCACGAAATGATATTCAGACCAAATGAGTGCAGAAAAATGTGCTCGTAGTGGATTATTTGACGATTATCGACAAATCTTAATTAATACATGTAGACAGGCTGTTAATCAATTGTATCATAAATAAATCACAATTATATTTTCTTATTAGATCAACCAATGAGGAGCGGATGGCGTGGATCTTTGCCTGAATTGAGGAAGAATATGACGTGCTGCGCGGGTGCCGGTCATCGCTTTCATAAAATGAGTCATTTTTCAAACGCTTCTCGCTCCAAAACAATAGAAGGACCGGACAGCGGGGATTCGACTGAAGAATTATTAGACGAAGCAGAGCGTTTTTTGCGCAGTTCGATTGATTGCGTGACTTCCAGTAAAGCATTTCAAGGCACGTTTAAGCATATTCATACAAATTTCCTGCGCTATATTAAATGTTTGGAAAACGATATTAAATTTTGTATTTACAGACGATTATTATCCGTCGCGATACAGTCGGCCGTATTTACCTACTGTTCCCCGGCAGCTTCGACTGGGACATCTTGTGAAAATTATTGCACCGCACGGTCGAATAGCTTTGGGAAAAGTTAGGTGAGAATTGATAACCGATGGAATTCAGTTTTTTTTTTGTTGAACTTTGTTAAATTTTATGTCGATTTATCGTATATATGTATGTATTTTCAGATATGTTGGAATTGCTGGTGGACCAGCAGCGCCTGGGACCTCAGCCTCTACATACGTGGGCGTCCAACTCAAGACCAGAAGTGGTATGGGCGGAGATGGAAGTTTTCATGGACGGCGATATTTTCACTGCGAGCCAGGATGTTCCGTATTCGTTCCGTTTTCTAAAGTTGTTGTGGCTTGGGCGGATGCCTAAATTATACTTAATATCTAATTTATTCAGAGCGTAATTCAATATTAAATGTACTTTGCTTATTGATAACAAAAATTTAATAACTATATAAAGGGACCGAAAAGATTTGACGATTTATATGTTATTTTTATTAAAGTTAAATTTGGAATTGAAGTTATCGACAATTCATATAAAAGAGGAGAGATAAACGAGTGTCCTAATATAGGAAGATCTATGATACTGATGGCAATGATTAAAAAAAGATGAATTATCAGTAGAACTAAATTAGTTATGGTCTTAATAATATATTATTAATATAGTATAAAGGAGATTTGATGTTAATGAACATTTTGTATTGTGTTGTATCAAGTTTTATTATAAAAATGCAATTTATTTACAATATTTAATAATCAATAAACAGATTTATGGACGAAAACTGATCAAATATATATATTTAAAATGCGTTTGCTTTGTATAAATGATATATCTTCAATCTTCAATACAAACAGTTGAATTAAATTTGGAATTGCAGAAGAAAGTCACTTATAATTTATTAGAGATGTATTTATCATCTCTTTTTGGTCCCTTTATCGTATGAATAATGTTTGTTTATGTGTAACAGTTCATGCTTTTGATTATTTTTTAACATGATAATTGTTACGGGAACATTTCGGCAAAGCAAAAAAATGAAATTATGAAAATTTGCCATTCGATTTCTCGTTTTGCACGGCAGTTTGAATTCTTTCTGATATTAAATATGTAATAATATATAAATTGCATAATAATTTATAGCTCAAAATGCTACATGTTTTAGGCGTTGATAAGTACAGTAAGACTCTGCTTAATGCTATTCGGCTTAAAGCTGTAATATTGGGATTCGCTGAAATCGAAAACGGTATTGGTATTCCCCGGAATCGCGTACAATTTTGCCACTTGGATACTCGCATGTATCACAGTACAAACGCATGTTTGCTGCGTCACTATTGATTTATGAACGGTCATATTAAGATGATTTCGCTTAACGCTGGAAGTTATTGGAACGTATCCCCTGCATCGAGCAAGGTTTTACTGTATATGATTGGTCGTTTAAAACTGTAAAGTTGACGGCAAATATGTATTGATCTGCTTATCATCATCATCATCACAGTGCAGCCACAAATAGCCCATTGCAGAACTAGAGCCTCTTCAATATCTCGTCTGTATCAAACGTTCACCTTTTCGCTAGCTCGATATTGGAGATAGCATGATCTCCGAGTTTAATTTAGAGCTCCCAATCAGCTGATCACATGGGTGATTGTATCTAGATATCTATAAGGACACTTTCGTGACTGTCTCAATAGTCTCTCCTTTCTCGCTAGGGCTAAAATGACGCCCTATGTGATGCTTAATTGCATCTCAGATTTGCTCCTATACCAACTGAGGGTATATCTCCGTCACCCAAGTGAAATTTAATTTTACAGGTTGATATTCTAAAAACGACGTGGAAGGCAATGGTCTGCATGTTGCTCTGCTAATAAAGCTTTGTTTTAATAATAATCCACATAACGTAACTGACGTAGATGCGACGTCAGAATACAATTGAAGTATACTACGCACAAAAACGATCAATGATAGTTGCGTTACATAAAACTATTTTATTAAAATACCTTTATAAAATGTAATTCCTGTTTTGTCTGTCTACCTTAAAGACAGCAAAGCCTCTGAAAATCTGCTAAATTATTAAATATGACCACAATTTTACTCGCTTCTGATGAGATTTTCTCAAATGTATATAAACATAAACCTCCGTTATTTCAATTGTAAAATTAAGCAATCGATAATTTTAAAGAATACGCAATGTGTCCAAATTTACATGATTTTCTTACTATCGTTAATTAATTATATTTTTATGTCTTTCTATTTAGAAATTGTGAATCTTGGTTGTGTCGCCCGTAGCTACTTAAATTAAATCTTAACAGTTTAATTCCGTTTACGTGTACCATAAATACAAACTTAAGAGATTCAGTATATTTTTGTGCCTACAAAGTAGTTATCACTTATCGAATCGTCTGTATATAAATGATCAAAGTCAGCCGTTTGCATCTCAATCAAATATTATAGTATGAAATCATATTTTTATACTGAACTTATGGAGAAACCTCGACGAAATAGAACACGGCTTAAATATTTTCATCGTCGGAATAAAATCAATGATGTGAATTCTCATATTTAATCAATCCTAGATCGCCAATCATATTTTCGAGTTACGCTGTAACTACACATTCGTCTCGCAGACTAACAAAATGTTGATTAAGTTTAACGAAACGGTAATATATACGGTCCATTTCGAATGCGTTCCAAATTTGTAGTCTGCGAGACTAAATGAAAAACATTGTGTAATATAAAACCAAGTAACTAAATTGTTCTCTAAATTTTTCTGAAGTCGCGATGAGCATATTTTTTTTCAGACGTTGCGTTACAAATGCAGTTATAAATATGATGATTTTTATCGATCGATTGACGAGCAACGTTTTAACCGTGGATTCTACGCAAGAATAACAACTGCGCTGTTTTTAATCTGCGACGGAATCATAAACCGAATGCATTCCGGCAATGTTTTGATTTGATCGCTTGGAATTTTAACAAAGTCCACCGATTTGAAATAATTGGGCGTTTATTAATAATACGATGATACGAATTAATGTTCTTTAATATATTAGTATTGTATCGCCGTTATAACTCTATCGTATGATCATTTTATTCGTGTTTGTTAACTTTGAAGGCTCTAAAAATAAGACTTACCATTAATATACAGTATTATTTCTCAATGTAATCTATGTAGAATAGGAAGAAGATGAATTTGATGTACACTTAAATATATACCATTCGGTTTTATAAGCCAATTTCGAGGTTGTGCATGCGCAAATATTTTATTGACCTGATATTTTTAAACATATATTTTTTCTAAATGGAGTTAAATGTGATGTTCGCATCATCCATGAGACTACTTGATCTTTCAACTAATATTTTATTAAACGTAAAGAAGAAAATATATTAATATTGATGTTTACCTTAATTATATAAACTATTTACAAAGATATTATTTATTGATATCGCCTATATATTTGATTATCATGAAATATAAAGGAAATTCATATATGCACATCTAATGTAACGATCTTTAGTCACTTCTTAGCTATTTTTATTTTAACGTTCAGAGTCGTTGTAATCCTATAGTTTTTGTAATAAGTTAAATATGGTCGTGTCATATGTGTTAATGTTCGTTTAAACAATACGATGTTTTAATTGTAATGATATGTGTATAAATGTTAAAATATCATTTAATGGATACGATTAAGAAGACGTGTATTTAAATTTTTGGTTGGGTATTTTCAAAATCGATTGACGGCGCAGTATAAAGTTCGCTTTACAAAAGGACGATTGTCGAGCGTCCGACTATAATGTATTTGCGTAATCAAATATTTAAATTAATTGTTGATGTTTAACGATTGCAAACGATACGTACGCTTATACGCGAGGGCTGGTTTTAAAAATAGTCATGATTTCAAAGAAAATATGTAACTTTAAAAAAGAAATATATTAATAAATTGCAAATTGAATATGAACGGATCAAATAGGAATGGCCAGTATTTAGTACTTTGAATTATAAGATTTATTTTGCGTCTGTTATCGTCTATTAATATGGTTGATTTGGCGGCGGCGGCGTACAGCTAGAATCCGAATACGTGGTCATTCCTGATGTAAAATTTAACGTTATTAATAGCAATTCGATGATATGAATTAAAATTCAAATCAATGTGTATAAATTTATATTACACTTATGGGACCTACACTGAAAGTGTACCGGAATGAAAATCTATGTAATCATGTTTATAAAGATATTTTTTGTTAGATTTGGACGTTAATATAAATATAATTTTATTCGTTATAATTGTAACGTTGAAATCTAAAGATGTATAAATGCAAATTTGTCACATGTAATGGTATAATTTCTCATTCTTAGGATATCGTTCTTAGGAGGACGTTCAGCAGGATCGGTTCGATGTTTCGAATATCCAAGTCTTTTGACTTCATTGTGACAAAAAAAAAAAAAAAGTGATTTAACGAGGACACGATGTCTGTGACTCGAATAACGAGGGGATTAGTGTTTTCAAGAGCTTAACGGATAAAAAGCACATGAGTAATTTAATGTTGTATGTTTATCTATGATAATTTATTAATACAGAGCACTCTATTAGATGTACTTATAATAGTGTCTAGAAATAGGAAAAAAATCATAAGACGTTGAATTGTGTGTAAAAAATAATAGGAGAAAAAATATCACTTTTAAAGTGAAAAAAGACTGTGTAACAATGCTTAAACTAATCACTAAAAAATACTTATTTTTATAAATACTATTTATGAATTTTATTTTGGGATTCGGTTTTGTAAATTTTGATTTCGGATGATTTCGATTGTGCTGATGTACGGAAGGCAGCGACGCTATTTGTGTATTGACCACGTCTATCGAAGCCCTAAACATCGAAAAGAGACGACGTTCATTTGATAATAATTAACGTAAACTACTTGTAGATAAAAAGGCAGCTTTGTAGATTTTAATTGTAATGCGTTATCGATGTCCGCTACGTTAAAAGCTTGGTGGACTGTAACTTTCCTTGTAATTTACATTGTATAAAGACAGACTGAAACCGAAATTGGCTTCGTAGGATGCATAATATCGTTCGCTGCCTCCCGTATTATATAATCATGTTGTTTATTTTTGTATCTGATTTAAAAATACGGTAATTTTGAATTATTTCTATGTATTTATTTAGGCGTTACGATCATTTTATTGAATAGTTTTATATAGTTGCATAATTGGTAGAAATCAAACTTTCACATTGTCAATTTAGGCTATTATTTGTCCACATTTAAAATGAATGGTGCTTTTTTGTTTTGGGTTCTTATTGTTATTTGGGCTTATTGTTATTTAGACTTATTGTTGTTTTGGATGATTTAATGACGTTTTCCAACTGATCGAATGCATAAAATGTTAGTATATTTACTTAAATTCAATGTTCTATCGATTAATTTATTAAACGATGGGTTTTGTTTCGTCGTCGTATGTTTAACGCGTATACAATAGCCAAATAGTAATCGAATTCGTTCAAGAAAA